>CM052977.1:2542027-3813041 GCA_028554685.1 Agrotis ipsilon | reverse complement strand
CATACATACATCTCGCTGGTTACATTTACATAAGTATGTCTTTGAAAACTACCCTGTACAAAAAAAAAACCTGAAAAATCGACCAAATTTACAATATATCCAAGAGTTTAGGTTATCAAAACTTATTATTATACGTAAACAAACTCGCAGCAAAATATTGTATCATTCTCATTAAACTTAATACCAAATAGAATATCTGAAAAAAAATAAAGTTGTACTTTTCAACCGCAAAATCCTTACTTATATAATGTAAAACCACAGCGTCTTGTAAATAAAAAAAAACAAATTCATAATGAAGTTTAATATTTAAAAGACGTGACCGTCGCCGCCATGTTTTAAAAACGAAAGTTATATCCTAACTTAAATTATAAATCAACTAGTCTATTTGGTATTTAGACCAGGCGGCGTAGAAGACATCCGTATGCAAAATATGAGGACCGAGTTTTGAGTTTTTTAATATAATATTTATAGGATTGTCAAGATATATATTTTCGATGTTGCCAACAATTATCGTGGTTCAAAAAAAAAAAAACCGCACCTTGGTCTCAGATCAATAAAACGTTGATATTTGTGGGTTTTGATCTGAATAAATTTCATATGATATGGAATTACATACTGATTATACTTTATTATGAAGAGAGCTTGATAGACTGATTGGAAAATATAGTACAAGAACATATAAATACATAATTATCTATATATTTAAAAGAAAAGGGTATGGTCGTACGACTCGCCTACAGCCGAAATCGCTAAACGTAGAAACTTGGGTTTTGGACAATAGTTGCAGTCTACCATTTAGAGGGGCATAAAGACGGGATTTTGTGAAAATCGTCCTCTAAAGGTGTGAAAAGGGGTGAAAACTACTGTATGAAAAATCCTATTCCTTGAATTTATACATTTGAAACTAGTCATGAATAAGAAAACAAGTAAATAAAATAGATTGGCACTTTTAATTTTTTTAAACTATCCTCCATTAGTGATCTAATCGATGTAAAAGTTTGTATGGAAAAATTATAACGCGTGATCCGATTACTTTGAAAATCAGTATTTGTATAAGAAAAAAGAAATTATCAAACACGTGTTTTTGCAATTTCCCCCAATGTTAGTGAAAATGGGTATTCAAGTTTAAAGGGAAGGATTTTAAAGCGCTAAAAGTGTAACCTGCATTTTGGATGGTAGTTGTAATTTATCATGTAGGTGAGCACCAAGAAAGGATTTCACCTTTAAGGAGGTGACAATGGACATTATTAGTTTTTCAAAACTACCCTCCAATGATACTCTAGACGATGTTATAGTTTGTATAGGAAAATCATAACGCGCTATCCGATAACTTTGAAACCCGGTATATGGAAATTAGATCAAAAATAATAAAACACGTGTTTTTGGGTTTTTCTAAAATCGCCCCCTAAATTGGTAAAAAGGGGTGATTAAGTTTTAAGGGAAGGATTTTACTACGTGTAATGCGGTAGTATTTTACAAATTTCTGGACCACTCCAGACACTGGCAACATGCATTTTTAAATAGTCCTAGAACCCATTTACATACTTCATTAATCAGATTGCGGTCCTCATATTTTGCAAACGAAATTCCTTCTGCGGCCTGCACTAATTCGAAAATAATCCCACAAAAATATACACGAATAAAGTTTTAGATCATTTGAAAACTATAAAAAAAAAACTTTGATAAACCTGCTCCCACACTAGTAATTTCTACTGAATCGTGGGTGCGTTTACAAACATTATATTACATGTATTATTATTACAGTGATGTCGTAACTTGTTTATTTTATTTTTGTCTCTTTAATTGTCTTACTAACATAGTTTATAAGTATACAGGGTGAATTTTTCAACTGGGCGTGGATGGCTATTTTCGAAACTATGAGGAATATCGAAAAACGTTGAAAGGAGTCTCGAGGCCGATTTTGATGAAAACTAAAACTGCATCATTGGATTTTAGAAAAATCAAAAATCCTGGCCAGGAATCGAACCCGCTGATTTTGGAAAAAAAATCACACCCTGTATTATTACACCGTTCGATAGTGTTGCTAATAAGGATCAAATTCTGGGAAGTAATCATATACGGCAAACTTAAGGAAATGGCAGATTTTTATAAAATTGCTATTTTTTCCATGTTACTTATATCTACTGAACCATAATTTATTCGAAATTATAAAATTTCACTGTTTTCAATGCCTCACTGAATTTGACGTTTCAACAATCCCACTGTACTTATCAATACGACATTATTGAGTTGAACTAAAAATAGCATTATTTTAAAGAAGAAACGGTAACTTATGTTTCAAATACAGTCTTTGCCTTGAAGATTAATCAGTTTTTTTGTAATTATACGTTTTCCTTAAGTTTGCCGTATATGATTACTTTCCAGAATTTGATCCTTATTAGCAACCCTATCGAACGGTATAATAATACAGGGTGCGATTTTTTTTCCAAATTCAGCGGGTTCGATTCCTGACCAGGATTTTTGATTTTTCTAAAATCCAATGATGCAGTTTTAGTTTTCGTCAAAATCGGCCTCGAGACTCCTTTCAACGTTTTTCGATATTCCTCATAGTTTCGAAAGTAGCCATCCACGCCCAGTTGAAAAATTCACCCTGTATATTGTTACTAACACTATGAGTCTTTGTTACTTGCAATAAATGATTATTATTATTATTAAAACTTACATTCACAAACGCCCAGACCGGGAACAACGACTTGTTGATGAAAATGTTAAAAAAAACAGCCGTTTACGTTCTAGGGTTACGGTTAGCTGATGAGACATTCCCGACACCCAAGACGGTCGTAGGTAGGGTTGAATTGGGTCCAAAAAGCTTAATTTTGTGAATGGAGACAAGAACTGAAGGAGTTCTGTAGGGTGCAAAAATCATCAAACGTATCCTCCTGCCGTAGGTGTCACTGAATCGACACTTAGCGCCTATGCACACCACGTTTTTTAAACGCGCCGTCGGCGCGTGTTTAAGAAACGCAAGTCTACGGCGCGCTTTTATCAAACAGAGCAGTTTTTTGTCGTTTGTATCGCGTCGAACGCGCGTTTTATGGCGTCTGTAGGTATACACGCGTATCTGTATAGACTCAAACGCGTATTTGAATTTCTTTTTGGACTCGTACCTACTGACTTAAAATCACCCAGTTACTTCACATGATCTGCATTGCAGGGTCGCGTTCGGACAATTAAAAATCCATAAGGAGTTATGTTAGTAACATTAAGCTAAATAAATTATACACAACATTTAATTCAATAACTTTCCCTCTACACCGGATCTTTCTTCTTAGGGCCTTATCACACTAGCGGTTTGGAAGCGGTTGCGGGGCGGAGCGGCCGCACAGCGAATGCGTCGCGAACACGCCGCGGTTGCGCAGCGAATTCGTTGCGGACGCGCAACGGGATCGCCGCGAACAGCAAAGCGGACGCCATTTTGTACTGCCTCGAACAAACGCCAAAACGTCCGCCCCACCTCAGATCAACGAGGAATTTTTTGTATGAAGACTTTCGAAATATTCCTCCAGCGCTGAAATTTGGCATAATATGATAAGAGTAGGTGATACAGATTATAGATGCATAATCATCCAATTTTTTTTTAGCCGAGAAGTTTTTTTTATCTAAACATGAATATTGCTTATAACTCTCAGCGAAAAATTCCTCAGCCTAATCTAATAATGGATCTTCCCAAATTCGTCGATGCTTTCGTTTTCGGCGTTTTCGAAGTAATAACGTCAACAGCAATGTTTCCTCGTCGGAATCCATTTTGTTACTGAGTGTACAATCACGTGACGAAAACGTAACGCATTTGCCACGCGTCCGCGACGTGTTCGCGACGGATGCGCGGCGTGTTCGCGACGGATGCGCTGCGCGTCCGCTCCGCCCCGCAGCCGCTTCCAAACCGCTAGTATGATAACGGCCTTATGGTAGTCGAAACAGACTGAAAGAACGAGGTTATAAGTATATTTGAAGAAAGTGTCAAAATCGAAACCAACAAATTACTAAGAAAATTTTGTACTTTTTTAAAGAAAAATCATGAAAACAAAAATGAATAATGTATTCCCGTCGCTTCAGTACATTAACAAGCTTATTTATTCTAGCCTGGATTAGTATTCAACATCTCATTTCAACTAGAAACGTGGTTCTTTCTTGAAACTTTTTTAAGGTTCCGTAGCCAAACAGGACCCTACTGCTAAGACTCAGCTGTCCGTTCGTCTGTCTGTACTCACCAATCTCATGAACCGTGAAAGTAAGACAGTTGTTTTTACAGATGATTATATTTCTGTTGCTATAACAACAAATAAAATAAACACTTAGGGGGCTGTCTTGCAACAGTCATGATTTTTTTGCCGTTTTTGTAGATAAAATTATATGTTCGCGGGACTTTCTTATCAGGCACCCGCGACCCTTGAACGTTAAAGGACCCCGTGGATTATTATTAGTCAGTACAAGTCTGACAGTCCCTCCTGCTTTGCCTTGGGTTGGAGGACTCATTGGATGATTTTGCCGCGATAAAAAAAAAAATGATACGGAATTCTTCATGCGCGAGGCCAACTCGCATTTGCCGATTTTACACTTGTACATTTACATCTAGATTTTTTCTTTCTACACGCAATTTCATCTACTTTTTTCTGGATTTTACCAGTGATTACACAGGCTCTAGAGGCTTTGGAATAATTACATTACAGTACATTACTGAAAATTTATAGGTCGTTTATTTGTTGTCGTGTGTATTTAGGGAAAATTGTTTGGCAGATCGACAAATTACTTGCTTTATTATAGTTATTTTAAACTAGTAAAAAGAACAATTGTGATTTGACTAAAACGATAGTTATTATTAAACTTACAATTTTTAAACTAATTAACGACTTTGTTGCATCATAGGTCACCATCTGCCTGCCTTTTCCCAACTATATTGGGGTCGGCTTCCAGTCAAACCAGATTTAGCTGGATATCAGTATTTTACATGGAGCGACTGCCTGCCGGACCTCCACAACCCAGTAACTGGGTAATACGATACCCCATGGTAAGACTGGTTGTCAGACTTTAGAGCTTCTTACTAACAGTAACGTCTGACTGTCAAAGATCTACAAATGTCAGCCGGGACCAACGGCTTTACGTGCTTTCCGAGGCACGGAGGAAACTCGTTATGACAGATGGTCACCCATCCACAGACCAACCTCGGACACGGACTATCGGCCTGTGCGGCTGTAATTATTTAGCCACAAGCTCCTCTTGTTGTTGTATCATAGATAAAGATTTTAATTAAAATATAAACATAATCAAGAATCTTCTAAAGCTAATGACGGGGCCTCCTTTAGAGGGCCAAAGCCTGCCGGGGTCGCGGGACTAACGAATTACCGCTGACCCCGCAATTTAAAGGGCAGTTGAAGGACATCATGGATTTAAGTCAGTACAAGAATGATGACAGTCTCTCCTGCCTTGCCCTGGGTGGAAAGACTCATATTTTGATGATGTACTAAATTAAAGAAAAATACATTTGGCACTCCCGAAACTGCCGCGGTGAAGCTATTGCATAACTTTTTTTTTTTAAAGAATAATAAAAAAAAAAATTTATGCAATAGCTTCACCGCGGCAAAAAATAAAAATTTGAAATGCTTGTGGTGCACTACTGTAATAAAGAACTTCTTTGTTGTAAAGAATTTTAAAAGTAGGTTTCATTGTGAAAACTCCTTTTGTAGCTGGCCGTTTAGGATCAGTTAAAAGAAAAAGTAAATTGTCTTAATGACGGATATTTTTATGATTGCCGAAGTCTCCCGAACTGAAATGACGTTAGACGATGCGTGCGATCGTGTCAGGTATTTTCGTTATATTAGGTTTTGAGAATTTCTTGATTCGCGATAAAAAGAATCTTGTTAAGTTGCATTTGTAAGAAGGATTTCCACCTCATTTATTTATTCGTAGCTAGTTACGAGTTCAAGAAATAAAGTTTTAATGAAACTTTTTATCAGTTCGTTATCAAAGTAAGTTAAGTTTCCGATATTAGTTTCCATTACCATCCTGCCTGTGCGGCTGTAATTTGATCCATCAATCAATTGATATAGATACCTTCTGTGGCTTGTTAAAGCGCGCTTTTCCTGTAGATTTTGTTTAGAAAAAGCCAACTGTGACGTCACTAATTAGTGAACTTTGTTATCTTACTATTTATTGATTTCAGAGGTATAAGAAATGTAACTTAGCAGTGACTGGATTTTCAGGCATAGATACTATTATAAAGTGTGTTTTGAGATAAAATTTAAAGATTTTTTAAAACCGTTAGCGCACCCTAGGAATTTCTCCTGTATAGTGGGTGCGTTTACAAACATATAAACTCACATACACAAACGTCCAAACCCGGAACAAGTACTTACTTGTACCTAGATCATACAAATAATTGCTCCGTACGGGAATTGAACCCGCGACATTCTAGGGAAGTGCCTCAAAATTGAGTTGCAAAAGTCCAACCGGAACGACAAACAAACAAATAAGAAAAGTGAGTATATAAAAACGTGGGAAAATGCTATGTAAACCTAACGAAAGTATATCTTGGGCTCATTAAATATTACAGAGTGTATACTATGTATTTAGGTGAGATTTAAATAGGTCAAGAAGTTGATTAAAAACATACTTTCCGCGCGTTACCTTTGAGGCGTCGTCGACGAAACTCTGGCTTAAAATTGAGAGCACCTGTTTGAAATTACAAACTGGTTTTTTTATGGTACTAGTTGCCAGCGGCTTCTCCTGCAATAACTTAAAAATTATCCCACGAGTAGATAAAATTGGGATAAAAAGTCTGTCTTATGTGTTAATCCAGGTTATAAATAATCTGTGTACCATAGTTTATCCAAATCCGTTTATTACTTGTTGCGTAAAAGAGTAACAAATATCCACCCAACTCCATAAACTTTTTGGGTTTTATAATATTAGTAAGAGTAAAATGGGCAGTACGCATCCATCCACTGCAGATCACCTTCTTCGTAACATCAATCCATCGTGCTGCAAGCGTCCCACATTTTTAGTATTGAAAAAGAGTGTCCATGGAGTTTCTTGCTCATTCTTTTCCTTAGACATCTACGCTTTGGAATGAGCACCTACGGTACTTTCACAGTTTTTATGTCTTGTGACTGGGACTGTAGCACCATAACTATTTTGTACTAAAATTTTTAATTGTAGTCAGTAAAATGACAGGTGCAACTGTCACTGATACAAAAAAGGGTGACCCGCTACAATAGTGATGTTCGGCAATCAATAGACTTAGACATTTTCAGTCATGCTTTATTTTATTGTCAAAGCGTTTTTATTGTAAATATTTAATACTTAACGTATTAAATAATACGATTTTAGAATTATGGACCTTATATACCAGTATATTAACATTTCTCACTACAAAATTATTACAAAAGCTGGAAAAAATGTATTGAGATTCAGAGGAATTAACACTAGAAAGTCGGGAATTTACAAGTAACTTTATACGTTTTTATTCATTACGGTTGTCATTGATTCCGACTTTCGACTCCGATTCTGCACGGTATATTCAGAATCGGAATCAGTTACATTTATAATGAATGAATCCACATATTCATCTATGATGTGGTCGAGTTGACACATTTTGTCTTTTACTTTTATGGCGTGGTTGATGCACTTTCTCCAATTTTCAGGCGTCACTTCTTTCAGGCCTTCTTCAAATAATTGCTTTACGTCTTTTATTTTAAAAGTTTCATTGTTCCTGGCGACGCACCCCTTTGCTTGAGCCCAAACTAACTCTATTGGAATGAGCTCACAGTGATAAGGAGGCAGACGCAGGATTGTGACACCGTAATCAGCAGCCAACTCTTCCACAGCATAGCGTTCGTATTTAGATTTTTGTAATTTTACTATTTCTATTAATTCAACCTTTATCATTTTAGGTTGATATTGAATTTGTTTTTCATCCAACCACTGAATAATATCAGCCTTTGGCCAGTTTGAAGTAGGGATACGCTCGACTTTTCTTGAATGGTACGGTGCGTTATCTTAAACCAGCACCGCATTTGGCTTTAAATTTGGCAAAATGTTTTTAAGCCATTCCTCAAAACACTCCGAGTTCATTTCTTCATGATATTCCATACAATTTTACTACGATTCAAACATAAGTAAACCGGCTTCTACAAAACCTTCATCACTGCCTATATGTGAAATTATTAGGCGATAAATGGACATATGTCTTCTTCGATAAATGGACTATCCAACACAAAAATATTTTTTTCATTTCTAAACAGTAGTTCCTGAGATTAGCGCGTTCAAACAAACAAAGAATCAAACTTTTCAGCTTTATAATATTAGTATAGATTTAATTACCTACCGATACACGCTTTCTTCTGTTTAATTGGCGTAAATTACATTTTTTTTATTATTTAAAGGCAATTTGATATTGAATTAAAAACAATGTAATCTTGATTAACTTTTAATTATTAAATCTCGATTAACCACATCACTATTTATTTGGGACGAAAAACCTGCAACACTGGAAATGTCATTTTACTGACTACAATTAATAATCGTACTTTAGTTTTATTTTTGTCTTTTTGACAATTCAAAAGTGCCTCTGCACTAATTGAAATAAACGCTTTGATTTTAATTTTGACAATATTTTTACCTGTACGTTATAGTATTTATGTATACTTACGGCATCCATCATACTATTCATCTTGTTTATCATCCCTTTTATAATCGTTTTTGTAATTTGTTTACTTGATCATTTTCATGTGACACTTAATGTCAAATGTCAACTATATCTATCTTTCTTTTTACTGTTTTGTTTAGCTTATAGCTTATTGGTCTATTTTGCTACATTTTGGTTTATATAATTTAATATATTTTTATTGATTTCATTGAAATATTGTATACATTCTAATTTAATATTGTTTGTACTAAATAACTTAAATCTAAATTTTACATTATGTAAACGCACGCAGACCTCCTTGGTCTGATATGTCCAGACCTTTGAAGTAACTAATATTTGAAAATAGAAAAGAAGAAATTATGAAAATAATCTGACGGATAAAAGCGGAGGTCGTCAGAGGAATGGGCTTCTCTATCTTGGACTATTGTATTGAGAACATCTTGAGCCGCGTACAGACATCGCGAGGCGTGCGACACGAATGGTTCGTCTCGCATGCCTCGGGCTGTGTGGACGTGTGTGCTCACAGTGAGCATTCGCGCCATACGATCGTTGCGAACGCCGCCTCAGTACGAGCCGTGCGCTCCGTGTGGACGGACAGGTGTTGTTTGCGTTGCGCGCATGCATCATGGAGGCCAATACCGAGTCACTACGTGAGCTGGTTCAACTTTATGAAATTAATAGAGTGTTGTGGGACTCTATACATTCTGATTATTACAATAAATGTAAAAGGGAAGACGCGTGGCGTCAAATATCACAGCAAGTCAACACGAACACCGTGCGTGGTGGTTTGCTTGCTCAGCTTGAGCATGTTTCGTTCGGGACGCACGCATAAATGTACCATCATATGCCTCAGGTTGAGGCATGCGAGACGAACCATTCGTGTCGCACGCCTCGCGATGTCTGTACGCGGCTTTGGACTCTATCTCGGACTGTTGAATGGTCAACAGCTTTGGACTCCATCTAAGACTTCTATACAACCCTCTAAGTCACTTAACTGAGGGATCTCCTCTTACCCTCCGAGTCACTCCTGTGAGGTCACTCTTGGAACCTATCCTACTGAGGTCACTCTTGGAACCTCTCCTACTGCGGTCACTCTTGGAACCTCTCCTACTGCGGTCACTCCGGGGACTTCTCCTACTGAGGTCACTCCTGCGACCTCTCCTACTGAGGACACTACTGAGGTCCACTACCTGAGGTCTAACCTGCTGAGGCTACTTCTAAAGCCTAACCTTCAGTGTGTATTAAACGTTGAACTGTGTACTACGGTGAACTGTGAAATGCTGAACTGTGTTTTTATATTATCTAAATTGTATTTTATATTCTAGAATTAAATGTTACTATCCTAATAAAGAATATTGTTACAACGTGGTCATCGTTCTAACACATATCTGCCTCATCGCGTCTGTTCTTCACTTCCACTACAGCATGCTAATTCTACGCCCAAAATCGGTAACTTTAGTTGTCTGGTGAATGACTTCTTTGCGAATTCTATCCACCAGAATGTACGTGGTTATGATAATTCAAAGTCATGAGACATTACCAACCTGCAATAAGCCTATGTTGTAGGTTACAGCCCACTCACTCTCAGACGAGGTTTGTGTCCCACAGCAGTGGGAACAATATATAAGACAATCATTTCTTTGTCAATTATTTCTTTCTGTATCAATTTTTAGTTACCGAATTTCATTTTAGAGCTCTCACACACGAGCGGCATGTTCCCAACGGCAGAGGTAACTGCAGTCGTCGACGGGCGTTGGCGGCATGTCGACGGCTGCCGTCGACGCGCCAACGGAAGCCGTCGACGTGTCGACGGCAGCAGTCGACTTATAACGACACTTGCAGTTGTAGCGACGGCTGCCGTCGACGCGTCGACGGCTTCTGTTGATGCGTCGACGGCAGCCGTCGACATGCCGCCGACGCGCGTTGACGGCTGCAGTTACCTCTGCCGTTGAGAACATGCCGCTCGTGTATAAGAGCTCTTAGTGTTAATTTAGTTTAAGAAAATATACTTAATAGGTAATTTAACCAATTTATAATCCCTACTAATATTATAAATGCGAAAGGAACTCTGTCTGTCTGTTACTTTTTCACGCTTAAACCACCGAACCGATTTGGATGAAATTTAAAATTAAATTTGGTACAAAGTTTAGTTTGAGTGCCGAGAATGGACATAGAATAGTTTTATCCCGAAATTCCCACAGGAACGATAAAAAACCTTTTGCGCGTACGAAGTCGCCGGCAAAACCTAGTATTTCATAATTGTTACTTTGTTGCAATTTCATGGTAAATGTTGCGTATACCTGTCATAAGCTTACATACCAGCACATAAGTTTATATTTTTGTTTCAATTACTACATTTTTATGTTTTGCTGTTGTTCTACCATAAATATAAATAAAAGTAAGAAGATTTCACTTATTTCATGTTTTCTTGTTTCATCTTTATTTATCACACCGAAAATCGCTTTTCTCATAAAATAAAACGTAATGTACCAATGATTCTGCAACTTTTCTATTATGTATTAGAATAATGGAATATTTTCGTAGGGGTATTTCGCGGTTGGGTAAGTTTTCATAAATATATTATGTGGAACACTGCCTATTTGCAAGAAAATAAAGAATAATGGCATTATAGCTTTGTGTTTATTAAATTGTTAAGCGCTGAGAATGTTTAACTACCATTTTTTTTCTTATTAAGTGAGAAGGAATGCCAAATTCTTTCAAGAAATAATTTAAAAAAACTTTGCCTCACTCCTTTTTTTCTTTCTCTCCTTGTAGCGTGCAAGCAGAGAAATGTCTGGTTACCTATACGTAAGTAGTAGAGATAACAAGGACTTAGTATATATTACTAGAATGTTTGTATAGGTACTCAACTAGTGAAGTCTTGCTGTCACGGTTGCAACCGGAAGTTCTCGTATATACATTTCTCTGCGTGTGGGTGCGTTTACAAACACCGAGACCCGATCAACTACTTGCAGATAATTAAATATTTGTTCCGTGCGTGGATCAAACCCGCGACACACTGCGCAACTTCTTCGCCAATCGTGGCTTATTGCCCTAAACAAAAAAATATATAGAGAAAATAAAATGCCCTCTGAGTCCACTTAAAAATTTAAGAAAAATAGCCACCCCACCCATTTCAGCCACTAAAGCTAAAAATAATTACCAACCTATTAATAAAAGCGGTCTCATAACACTGAAAACTTTTTGTTTCAGACAAAAGAAAAATTCAGTGAAAGAAAATAATGGACCAAGAGCCTGTGAACGCCAGACCTACGGTATTTTATAAAAGCTGAAACTTTGTCAGCGGATGCTCCCAACACTGGTAAGAACGATGGCCAATTATGGAGTTTGGGTGATGGTGGCTTTGGCAGGTAGACGGTACTAAAGGTGTCAAAAAAAAGAGTTTACTTACGTTATAGTATAAAAGCTGATTTTCATATATAATACTTGGGTAATAAGTAGATGATGTGTCCTCTTTAGCCAGACACTTTTGATGGTTCCAACCCCTTGCCAGACACCCTTAAAGTTCACGAAATTATAATTTTACTTACGTTATAGTATAAAAGCTGATTTTTATATATAATACTTGGGTAATAAGTAGATGATGTGTCCTCATCAGCCAGACACTTTTGATGGTTCCAACCCCTTGCCAGACACCCTTAATGTTCACGAAATTATAATTTTACCTACGTTAGTTGACCGCGGTAATCTTAGGAACTACTTACTGGTTGGAATTAAAAAAATCTTTTTATGTTGGATAGTCCATTTATCGACGCAGGCTATACGCTATATAACATTACGCCGTCATTAATAGGAGCGGAGCAGCATTGAGAAATGTTTCAAAATCTGGAAAATGTATTCCATTTCGAGAGCTTCCGTTGCGTGCACTGCATAAACGGTTAAAGTTACGCATAAATGATGTACTACGGAATTATTCCTCATAAAAAATTCTAAAATAAAGTCCGCAACAGCATATGTCTATCTTTTAAGTCTAAGTCACTGTAACCATTTTTTTGGAAATCAATTTTGTTTTAAAGTTAGTTAGGCATTATTTGCGTATTTTCATTTATATGATACTAGCTTCTGCCCGCGACTTCGTACGCGCGTTCTTATGCTTATGCCAGCGACAACGGGGTCGTCAAAATCGAAAATCTGAAAAGTCTGATGCCTAATTCCAAAAGCCCGAGTTAAAAAAATAAATGGGAGTTTTGGTCAGTAGATTCAAATTATTCATAATCATAAACTGTTACCGCCTTCACTGCTGCGTGTAGGTACATCCAGCTTATGTTATTTTATACTTAATTGAACAGTGAAATCAGTCTCCACATCAGGTATTCCAGATCTTCAATTTTTAAACGTCAACAAAGAGTGTCCATCATGCTGAGCAACTCTTGCTAAGACGTCATTTCAGTGTATGTTATAGTGTAGCTGGGCTCTTGTAGTTCCACATCAGGTGTTCCAGATCTTCAAATTTATTATCTCTGCAGAGCATGCTCATCACGTGGAACAGTTTTTGCTACGGCACCATTTTGCATCTCTTAAAGTTTAGCTGGTCTGTTGCGGTTCTGCACCAGGTGTTCAAGTTTTCAAGATAAATTAATGCCTTTAAATATGTTGGACACACTTAACTGAGGTACCTCCCGCAGCAACCGTGTCCGGGAGGACTTGCATCAGGTTGAAGGTGAGGAGGCCGTAGCGCATCTCCAACCACTTCTCAAAGAGGGATCTTACCGCCGCAATTATACCCAGGCAGTCATTATTTTGTTGTGGTATTATTTTGAAACTATAATATCTCCTAAGATATTCATTGATATCAAACGATGTCATGGGCAATTTTATAAAACGTATTTATTTGGATAAGGATTAATATCATTTAAATGAAAATACGCAAATAATGCCTAACTTTAAAACAAAATTGATTTCCAAAAAAAATGGTTACAGTGACTTAGACTTAAAAGATAGACATATGCTGTTGCAGACTTTATTTTAGAATTTTGTATGAGGAATAATTCCGTAGTAGGTACATCATTTATGCGTAACTTTAACCGTTTATGCAGTGCACGCAACGGAAGCTCTCGAAATGGAATACATTTTCCCGATTTTGAAACATTTCTCAATGCTGCTCCGCTCCTATTGATGACGGCGTGATGTTATATAGCCTATAGACTGCCTCGATAAATGGACTATCCAACATAAAAAGATTTTTTTAATTCCAACCAGTAGTTCCTGAGATTACCGCGTTCAACTAACGTAGGTAAAATTATAATTTCGTGAACATTAAGAGTGTCTGGCAAGGGGTTGGAACCATCAAAAGTGTCTGGCTGATGAGGACACATCATCTACTTATTACCCAAGTATTATATATAAAAATCAGCTTTTATACTATAACGTAAGTAAAATTATAATTTCGTGAACTTTAAGGGTGTCTGGCAAGGGGTTGGAACCATCAAAAGTGTCTGGCTAAAGAGGACACATCATCTACTTATTACCCAAGTATTATATATAAAAATCTGCTTTTATACTATAACGTAAGTAAACTCTTTTTTTTGACACCTTTAGTACCGTCTACCTGCCAAAGCCACCATCACCCAAACTCCATAATTGGCCATCGTGCTTACCAGTGTTGGGAGCATCCCCTGACAAAGTTTCAGCTTTTATAAAATACCGTAAGTCTGGCGTTCACAGGCTCTTACTCTATAAGAAAGAATAGTAGAGTTGTGCACAAGAAAGTTAATAAAGAAATCATTAAGTGTGGTTTTATTATGTAGGTGTACTCTATTAAGTCTGTATTTCGCAGAAAATATAACTAAAGTACGGCATACAAAAATATGTTTTTTAAAGGAGGTTGTTGGTATTCGCCTGTGAAACTGCGGGGAACAGCTAGTTAAAGAATAGTCTTTGAAAAAGGGTAACTTATACACAGCGCTGTTCCAGAGATGAAACTGCAGCAGATCCATTATAGGATCGCGGTAGCCGATGAGGTGCTCGTAGTCGCGTACAGCCTAGGAATTGACTTTTGTGGAATAGCATAACATTCAAATAGAAAAACGCAATAAGCCTTGACTCAACCTCAGTACCCACGTGCAGACATAGGCATTTAAAGAAATATCTTTTTAAGCCACACTCGTATTACATTTGTAATAAAACACAGGCGTCTGCGCTTTCCCTCATTCAACCACAGAAAATGCCTAGCGTGTTACAGCGGGCCGCCACACACTACGCGTCGAGCTTATGCCGGCCATTCACATTACAAGCAAGTAAAGTTGTCCCCGTAGTTGGAAAATTAAAGTATACTTGCGCAGGTATACTGTAAAGTGTGTGGTAAGATACTTGCACAAGTTCCTAATATATTCGCTGTCCTGTGTTTGTGCAAGTCTATTCTATATCAATTTTATGAGATTGTTGGTCTAATAGCTAGCGTCATCCCACGCTACTTTCGCGAAAACATGTTTTCGCCAACCTAAAAATAAACACGCGAATCCCACAAAAATAATGATTGATGATCCGGTAGCCACAGAATTAGGTCCCAAATGGAATATTATCATTAGCCGATACTGGTTATAGGAACCATTCATCAATGCCCGGCAAATATTTTTGATGAAGTGTATTTTTTTACTCAATATCTGAGATAATTCGTCATGAAATTTATGTCAACTGTCGTTATTGGTTGATTGAATTATTAGATGCCTACGTACCAATCATCAAAAAGATGTATAGAGCACACTCACATCCTACACAGCAGTGGCAAACATAATAATAATCCGCAACTATCACACAAAGCCATCTAGTCCCAAGCTAAGCAGAGCTTGTGTTATGGGTACTAGACAACTGATAAACATACTTATATATTTCTAAATACATACATATTATAGATAAATTACACCCAGACACCGAACAAATGATCATGCTCATCACACAAACATTTGTCCTGGGTGGGAATCCAACCCACGACCTCCGGCACAGCAGTCAGTGTCACTAACCACTAGACCAATAGGCCTGTCGAAGACTAGAACTATAGACTAGACAAGAAGAGAAGAAGAAACATGACTGTTGAGTAAGAGGCCCAAAGTTCGATTACAGGATCAGGCAGTGTTTTCCATTAATATATTTGCAGAACTGATTCCCGATGTGGCCGTAGGGTTCTCGAATGGATACAACGCAGCATAGGACGTCTATCCACAAGGTGGACAGACGATCTTATGATCACAGGATCACGCTGGATGCAGGCCGCTTCCAACCGGTCCAATTGGAAGTCTATATGGAGGCCAATGTTCAGCAGTGTATGGATGGCTAGTATATGCCTGATATGATGACTATAACAAAAGAAAAAACATAGATATGTTACGTCGATCGAATTGCGAGACCTATCTCTATGCTTCTCGAAAGTTCCATAAGGTTCTCGACAATTCTTGACTGGCCTGTTGGTCTAGTGGTTAGTGACCCTGACTGCTATGCCGGGGGTCGTGGGTTCGATTCCCACCCAGGACAAATGTTTGTGTCATGAGCACGATCATTTGTTCTGTGTCTGGGTGTAATTTATCTATAATATGTATGTATTTAGAAATATATAAGTATGTTTATCAGTTGTCTAGTACCCATAACACAAGCTCTGCTTAGCTTGGGTCTAGATGGCGTTGTGTGATAGTTGTGGAATATTTATTTATTTATTTATTATTTATTCTACTGAAGATTGGTCTGGAAGTTTCTAGAAACTTCTACCCTGTTCCAGATGTTTCGAGATGCCGTAAGATATATGATACATAGACACAAGTCGTAACAGATATATGATACATAGACACAAGTCGTAACAGATATATGATACATAGGATAGACGATTATAGACTCCAAATGTGGAGTAGTGCTAAGACAAAATAATTGAAGATAGCACTGATAAGAAAACTAATCTAAATCCAAATGTATTGTGAGACAAAAACAAGTACATGTTTGTACAACTATTTCAGTGTACGATAAAGTATATTGTATCTACAGATAGCGCGCGAGCTGAATGCAGTCGGTGTCTGAGGTGAAGAGCCCCCCGCTACCCGCACGCCCCACCTCACGCGCCTGCAGTGTAGTACTGTGCTATCCTTGTCAACAGCACTACCGCATTCCTAAGCTCTGCATTCAACTCGCGCGCTTAGTGTAGGTACATGTTTGTACAACTATTTCGGTGTACGATGAAGTATATTGTATCAATTTATCTATCTGAATTGTATTATTTGACTTTGACTTTGATATTTATTTGCTTTCCATTATTTAACTCAGTACAATGAACCCGGAACGAAAATCCAACTAAAACAAGCGGGAAACACTTCACACTAAAGTTATTTACAATCCAAACTGCCACATGCCAGGAAAACTAACTGACAAGAGGTTTACCAAACAAGTTAACATATACATAATATATAAACACGTATCCACACTACTTTCAAGTCGCCAAAGTTGTTTTCGAATACGAGTAGTATAAGCATTATGTTAAGTTTTCACTAGGTATAGTTTTTTGTAGATGATGGTGTCCGGACACATCATCTGCCTGCCTAGCCTTTTCCCAACTATATTAGGGTCGGGTTCCAGTCAAACAAAATTCAGCTGGATATCAGTATTTTACCTAAAGTATGATTATTAATTGTAGTCAGTAAAATGACATTTGTTCACTATAGAAATGTACTTAATTTCATTGTATTGTGACAGTGACAGTAGCACTTGTCATTTTACCGACTACAATTAATAATCGTACAGTACATGGAGCGACTGCCTGTCGAACCTCCACAATCCAGTAACTGGGTAATACTATGTATATTATATGACCCATGGTAAGACTGGTTGTCAGACTTTAGAGCTTCTGAGTAACAGTAACGACTGTCAAATATCTTCAAATGACACCCGGGCCAAACGGCTTTACGGGCTTTCCGAGGCATGAAGTCCGGACACAGAATAAGAATTCCTTTTATGTTATTGTGAATAGGTTTTTTTTGGGTGTGCTCATTCCATCGTCCACATTTTGTCTGTCACCTCTGGCGTAGACTAGAGTAAAGATTTTGATGCTGACAGAATTTAAAAAAAAACTAGTATAAAATATCTGAAATACTCTTTGTTGGTGCTATTGGTACAAGGATTTGTGCTCCGTTCGATCATTACCTGCGAACCTAACTGGAGAAAGGTTTTGTATGATAGAATACAAAATTAACCAAAAACCGTCTAATTGCGAGTCGCACACGAATAAAACTTTTTTTCTGTACGTTGTTATTTGTTGCGGCAACAGAAATACATCATCTGTGATAATTTCAACTGTCTAACGATCACGGTTTCTGAGATACAGCCAGGTGACAGACAGACAGACAGACAAACGGACAACGAAGCCTTAGTATTAAAATCCCGTGAGGTATACCTTTTGTATATAGAACCCTAAAAACTGAAAAGCTAACAATTTTTTTTCGGAATTAAAAAAAAACGAACAACGTATTTCCCAATTGATTTCAGACCCGCACTGTCAGAGGGAAATGTACATAAAAGTGACGTAATTGTACGTCAATTATCTGGCCGGATGCTGGATGACAGCTAATGTCAACATTCACCGGTAACACGACACGATTGGATGATGTGTACGTAACTGATTAGGGTAGTTTTGGACGATCCAATTTCATGGAGGCTTTTTATTTGTTACGAAAACTGATAGTTCTGGGTTTGATCGGTCACATGGGTGTTATTTTTTAAGATAGGTTGGATATGGATATTTAGATTTCAGTATACTTGTTAGCGTGTCGATTGGATGGCTGAAATATTAAACCTCTATTTTGAATTTTTATGTTTTTGTCACGTAAACTGGAACATTGGCGTGAAAAAGTTGATGAAAAAAATTGTTGGTCTAGAGGCGCTTCTTAATTAAATAATTAATAATATTCCACAACTATCACACAACGTCATCTAGTCCCAAGCTAAGCAGAGCTTGTGTGATGGGCAGGTACGAGCCCCGGGATAGCAGTCAGAGTCACTAACCACTAGACCAACAGGCCAGTCAGATATTACTTAAAATAAACGCAGTTATTACATGAAGTACCTACCTACGCTGTAAACAAAATACAGAAATCTTGTATAAGGCTTTGGTTGGTATGACTAGTTGTCAAAGCTTCGGATTAACACTCACTTCACTCGGCTTTATACTACCCGCTGCGTATGCGCACTGTTTGAAGCCAGATTTTTGAATAAAATGTGAGGCGGAGGGGACCACGTGAGGTATGAGGGTGCAGAAACAAGTATAACAGTAATGATTAATAAAAGATCTACAAATTTAATGCCAGCCGAAACCAACGACGATATATTACTAGACTCCTAATAACAAGCGACCGATGTCTGTCAACACATTAGGCAAAAAAGTCTTATATCCGTCATATTTCGACCACTCCTGTGAGCCGTAAGCATACCTTGAGACAGAGCAGACCTTGAGTTAGCCAATCACAGCGCAGAACCCCGTCCCCCTCGCTTACGTAGTACCTCAGCGAGTTGACAGAATAGTTTTTGTTCCTTAGATCGTGCATGCGGAGTCTAGTAATATATCGTCGTTGGCCGAAACCAACAGATTTACGTGCTTTCGAAAACCCAGAAGAGTTTCCGAAACACAGACCTACAAGAGCATAGCTTGAAAATATACCAACTGATTTTTATGTAACCACGAGCTCAATTGACCCTAAGGATTAATCATAAAATATTCAGGTCCAATGTAAAATCCGTGCTGCTTTACGGGAGCGAAACGTGGAAGGTTACAAAGGACATCTCACGCCAAGAAGACTTGTAATTATTACAAGTCTTCGTCAACCGTAAGTTGTGTTCCTCGCATTCTCGGAATTTACTGACCCGAGATCATCTCCAACGTAGAGCTGCTGGGGAAATGCAACGAGAGGCCGATCGACAACCAGATCAGACGTCGCAAGTGGAGATGGATTGGCCACACGCTCTGAAGGGACCCTGACCACATACCAAAAACAGGCTTTGGATTGGAATCCCCAAGGGAAATGAATGGGTGGCCGTCCCTGTCAAACCTGGCGACGCACCGTGCTAGCGTGAAGCGAGCATTGGATTGACGTGGAGCGAAGTGAAGCGTGAAACTCTAGCTAGATAGATCGTGATGGAAGACATCTGTGGACGCCCTCTGCCCCAGCTAGGGGACATAGGACTTTAAGTCAA
This sequence comes from Agrotis ipsilon, assembly GCA_028554685.1. Lineage (NCBI taxonomy): Eukaryota > Metazoa > Arthropoda > Insecta > Lepidoptera > Noctuidae > Agrotis > Agrotis ipsilon. The sequence goes on along the minus strand of CM052977.1, from coordinate 3,793,198 downwards.
GTCGAGGTCAAAATTCTTTGATAAAATCTAAGCAGAAGATGTTAAAAGATAATTATTATCTCCCAGAAATTAATGTGTGTTAAATATTGTTGTAAGATAATAATTAAATTTTATTACCCGATCATCATTATAAACTTGAAACTATGTAGTTTCAAGCTCTTAATGAAGCCTACGATCGTATGTGTTACGTAATTTAAGTTAGTTAAGACAGTGTTTTCAGTGTAAACAAAATAATTTAGCTAGACTTAATAGTTAAGATCAGTACCCTTAGCATGACTTTTCACTGTGTTTCACACCTCTGGTGTCCGAAGAAGGAACTAATTTTTCCCTTGAAAATTGTCACTTTGAAATTGTCAACGTTCCAGTTTACTTTACGTCTTAAATACTGAAAACTCGTGCTGAGGGTACTGTACCCTTAGCACGAGTTTTCAGTAAATGAAATGATTCCACTGGTGATTTTTTTAAATGTTTTCAAAAAATCACCAGAGGCGCTGTTCTATTTTTTCATACATGAAACGCTGTAAATACTGGAAAGATGCTGTAAAGTAAAAGAGTGAAAACTCGTGCTAGGGGTACTGAGGCCCTTTTTATCGTTGTAAAATCATCAAATGAGTTCACCCACCCAGGGTAGGGCAGGATGGACTCTCAGACTTGTCCTGACTCAAATTCATAGTATCCATCAATAGCCCTTTACGTTCCGGTGTCACGGTAATTTGTTAGTCCTGCGACCCCGGCAGTCTTTCGCCCTCTAAGACCCGAGGCCCTGGCATGAAATCTACGTATTTAGCCTTACAGCGCATTTGAAATAGATACCTACTCATTATGACTGCACTTTGAATAGTAACAGTCACAAAAATCATAGATAAAAGTCACATAATTTTATTAAAAAATATCATACAGCCATTATAAATTATATACTACATTTTGGTTTTCCGTTTTATATACTACATTTTGCGGTTAGTGGTAGTAGAATGTGATATAACAGGACTGCACTGCGAAAACACTATGTTGGTTGCATTCTGAATGAATGTGAAACTATTTTGGTCTTTTAGTGAACTTTTGAATACTTTCTGATGATACTCGTAGTGGTAATTCGTATGTAAGGTTGTAGAGTTGGATGTGACATACTTTTTTTAAGCGTGGTTAAATCATCAAATGAGTTCTCCTACCCAGGGCAGATTGGGACTGTCAGACTCGTACTGACTAACTAATGAGAAAGTTGCCTTTTTTTATCGTGGTAAAATCATCAAATGAGTCCTCCCACCCGGGCAGGGCGGGAGGGACTGTCAGACTTGTACTGACTAAAATCCACGGTGTCCTTCAATAGCCCCTTCCGTTCCGGGGTCACGGTAATTCGTGAGTCGCGCGACTGGATGTGACATACCTAAAAAAAAGTAAACAAAATGAAATGTTTTACAAAACGTACGCTTTGTGCGCTTACAAACGCTCGTATTTTAAATGCGCATTTTTAAAACCAAGAGGTGATATTGAAGCTGTACAGTGTACACTAAGCGCGCGATTTGAATGCAGAGCTTAGGGATGCGGTAGTGCTGTTGACAAGGATGGCACAGTACTACACTGCAGGCGCGTGAAGTGGGGCGTGCGGGTAGCGGGGGGCTCTTCACCTCAGACCCCGACTGCATTCAACTCGCGCGCTATCTGTACACATGCAAGCATGTAGTGGGTGCGGTAGGAACACGCACTTAACGCAATGTCGAGCGTCGTTACGGGAAAGTAAAATATTTTAGTGCATGACAATATTGTAAATCAAAACGAAAAGCAAACAAAGCTCATCTAAGGACGAATTGTTTGATCAGTAATTAAACATTTTTTTTAAATTCTATACATGCTTTAACCATTATTGTTAAAAAAGTTAAAAATAGATAATTTTGTAAAAACAATAATGTTTTATAAATAAAACAACTATCACTGCGTTCCGCGCTAATTTCTTTTTTACTTTTTTTTTGTATTTCATACTAGCTGTTGCCAGCGGCTTCATCCGCTACAACTCAAAAATTATCCCACGGGAACATAAAATCGGAGTAAAAACTATCATATGTGCTAATCCAGGTTATAAACTATCTGTGTAACAAATTTCAGCCAAATCCGTTCAGTGGTTTTTGAGTGACAGAGTAACAAACATCCATCCACACATACAAACTTTCACGTTTATAATATTAGTAGGATTACGTCACACAGGTGTTAAGGTCGTTCAGCCTAGATGTCTTTTGTGGATTTAACACATATAACTTATGATCAAAACAACGCGGGCAGTCGCTGGCAACAGCTAGTAAAGTCGTAAACTCGTATTGTAAGTACTTACAGTTTACTGTGCCTAGTTTCTCATTTTAAGCACCTTAGACTATATGAACGACGATAAAGCTGTCAAATTAAACCACCTGCTTCAAGGTTTAATGAATTGAGTATCAAGTTGGCAAAACTAGTTCGGGAGCTAGTATTGTAAAAACTTATCTCTCTGAAATTCGTAATAAATTTTAATTGCTATGATAACGCACAAAAATTATTCTCCTCTTAGGAGTCACAGTCGAGTAAATGTTATACTCGTATTATAGCAAAAAAATGTTTAAAATAGATATTTATAGAATAAATAAGGAACAAGTCAAAATCCTGCATCGCAGTCTCAGAACTCAAATCATGTAGATATAGGTATCACTTTTTAATTAAAAAAATCATCAGATAAATCCCCAAGTTTGAATAGAACGGTAGGGACGGTTAGACTCTTACTATAAAAGCTATTTTGAAAAAATACCGAAGCACTAGTAGACGTTTGGCCCTGCCGGCCCCATTAATGGCCAAACGCGGCTGGGGTCGCGGGACTATCTAAATAGGTAATTGTGACATTGGAACGTTAAGGGCTTATGAACGGACACCGGGGATTTTAGTGAGTAAGCGTCATCGTCCCATTCCGCTATACTCTGGATCAATCACCTTAAAAAAATCATTTTTCAGATACTCCATCTTTACCCAGCTTTTCGGTAAAATAAATGTAATTGAGTCTAAAAATAAACGCAATAAATACGGAAAGGTAATAGCCATCCAGCCAGCATTCAGCCAATCAGCCCACGCATTCAAATGACCCGTATAGCGTGGTAGCGAGCTGTGTTGTAAATATTTACTTTAGCACCTGATTTACACGAAGAGCTGTTTAAATGTGTAATTAATTTTGACTGTGATATGGGTTCTGGCATGTGGGTGTTATTTACTCAAGTTGAGCAGATCGTGTAGCTAAAATACGGGCACGTAAACATCCATATTGCCGAGATTAGTCTGTGGATGGGTGACCATCTGTCATAGCGAGTTTCCTCAGTGTCTTGGAAAGCTCGTAAGCCGTTGATCCCGGCTGTCATTTGTAGATCTTTGACAGTCGATACTGTTAGTCAGAAGCTCTAAAGTCTGACAACCAGTCTTACATGGGGTATCGTATTACCTACTTACTGGGTTATGGAGGTCCGATAGGCAGTCGCTCCATGTAAAATACTGATAGTCAGCTGCATCTGGTTCGACTGGAAGCCGACTCCAATATTACTAGTTGGAAAAAGGCTAGGAAACATCCATGTTGTTGTAACTAAAATTACAAATACAGAAGCGAGTTTTTCATTTTTGTACTAAGTTCTATTGAGTGGTATTATTATCAAATGAGTCCTCCCGCCCTGGGTACTATTACTCTTACTGACTAATCCACCCGATTGTTCCCTCAGTTCCTCTGTGCGTTCCAGGGTCATGGTTATTTCTACAGAAGGTCCCTTGAAAAGGTTTCACGTTTAGCACCGTGGTTGAGCGATCTACAGCTGCGCTGCGTGTTGTTGGTTCGTGTTGTGTATTATGGAAGAATCTTATTAAAACAAACAGAACACTAAAAACTCATGTAATGGCTTACAAGCTGACAATCAAAAAGCAATGTGTCATTTACAATTGACCATAAACAAACACCACATTCCTCCAACATTATTTTAAAAATACGTATTTTAACATTTATATTTTTTTTTTCGGGTACTCCTTATAGGGTACCTGCGGACTTCAGGTTCCTGAGAGACCGCGTCAACAAACTCATCATCTGAAACTCCCTCTTCCCTATCAGAAACCTGTGCCGGTAATGTCATAACGGGTTCTGACCCAGCTTCGTTTGACTGACCGATCTCCTCAGGAAAACAGTCACCCAACACACTGAAATCATCGTCCGGTTCAAATGATGAGTTCCCCTTGTAAGGCAGTAATTGGTCAATATGTTTCTTAACAGTTACATTTTCGCCTGGAATATACACAGAAAACATTCGTGATCCTAAACATTCATTTACTGTGCCCTGCTTCCAAATATGTTTAATACCGTTATTAAAATATTGCTTTACTAAAACTTTGTCACCAACAGAAAAACACACATTTCTTTTTCCACCAAAATGTTTACTTTGGTTCATTTGTGCTTTTGTGACGTTAGCTTTGGCCACGGATGACGAGGATGGTGAAATCTCTTCTGAAGGAAATCTTAATAAATCGAGTCTACACCGCAGAGGACGTCCAAACATCAACTGCGCTGGAGAAAATCCAGTAGTCAAATGAATTGAATTCCTATAATCAAACAAAAATTTATTTAACACTTTCACCATTCCTTTTTGAGTGACGTCTTTGTTTAAAATAGCTTTTAAACCATTTTTTACCGTTTTGACACTGTTCTCTGCCTGCCCATTGGACATGGCATGATACGGCGCGCCTATCCGTAACCAAAGTTCGCACTAAACCAAATCTGCTAAACATCTCGCAAAGCTTACTAATAATAGATTCACTATCCGTTTTTTGCATAATAAAACATTCCACCCATTTAGAATGAGCATCTACAGCAATTAAAAACTGTTTTCCCTCTAACAAAAACATATCTAAGTGAACGCGCTCCCAAACGCGCTTTGGGTATGGCCACGGAACTAACGGCACTTTTGGTGGGTTATTACGCAGCGTGTTACAAACACTACAGGCACCTATTTTCTCTTCAATATGTTTGTCGATGCCGGGCCACCACATACGCATTCTAGCTTCCGCTTTGAATATTTCTTTAATAACCTTTACCCCGTGTTATCCCGTACTACACTGTTACAGTTTAAACTACACAAATGTATACCAAACAACCTCATAAAATCTCGGCCTAAAAGGTATAGGTTTCAATGCTTTCTACTAACAATTTTTCTTTTTCCTTGGTATTTTCTAAACCTAAAACGAACTTGTCGCGTAAAGCCGTATCTAACTCAGACTTGAAACCACAGAACTGTGCCAAATTGCGCACTCGCGCCGCCCATTCCGCTAGATCTTCCCCAGGACGTTGTTCCGCCTTATAAAAATTGTACCTTTCAGCGAACGTACTCTTTTTTGCTTGAAAATGGACGTTCAGTTTCTCTAACAAGTTTTTATAGTCAACGTTGTCCAAGTTTTCGGGAAAAACTACATCTCTTGCGACGCAGTAAGTATCTTCCACCAACGCAGTGAGCAGAAGAGCTCGTCTTCTAATTCCAGACTTATCGGTGTCGTCTCCAATGTCGTTCGCCGTACAGTACTGGATAAAACGACTTCTAAAAATGCTCCACTCCTGCACGCGGTGATCAAATGAGAGATTGCCACCAAACGCCATATTAAATGATTTTGCGTGCTCCGCCGTGGTCATTTAACACACAGTAACTAGTGATCAGACAATAATATCACACGTGAATAACTACTCGTCGCCAAATGTTGTGTATTATGGAAGAATCTTATTAAAACAAACAGAACACTAAAAACTCATGTAATGGCTTACAAGCTGACAATCAAAAAGCAATGTGTCATTTACAATTGACCATAAACAAACACCACAGTTCGATTCCCGTTTTTGAAGGTGAATTATTAGCCAAATGAATTGCTATAATTTCCTGTGATAAATGTAACATAGGGTAAGTGTACTATGTTGATAATCGTTATCATTCAAAAAATCGTTTTTACATGACTCTATTTTTGAATCCCATCGCAGTTAGTTTCATAAAATTCCAACTTTGTACTTTTTAAGTGATCAAAATCGAGGTTAATACTGTAAGTTAGATAAGTTAAACATAACCTCTTTTCTAAGGCGGCAAAAAGTAAACGAATATCAATATTTCTATCTAAGTTGCTGACCTTTTCGTTGATAAAACTAACCTCTTTTATTTGCTCGATGCATTTTAAAACCGGCACGTGCAAACCCACTCGTTTCTATTCGAACGTTTTAAGTTAACAAAACTGTATTCGTATACGTTTACTGTTGTTCATTTCATTGTTGGAAACTGTTGACATAAATCAGAAGTGCTAGTATGATATTCTCATAAGTTCAGCATTCCAACACTACTAATCAAGATGACTTTTGTGGAAAGAAAAATTCAGTTGCGAGTGGCATTTGAACCCGCATCTTGAAACTTTCAGAGGGAATAAAAGATTCAGCTTCTGACTGTGAGTTGCGGTAGTCTAATTGGTAAAGCGTCTGGAGTACGTAACCAGAAGACGCGGGTTTGAATCCCACAGGCAGCTGAATTTTTCTTTACTCAAAAATCATCTTTACGATGCGCGTCGCAAGCGTTAATGCGCTTAAAAATAATTACTTTACCTATTTACTTCATAGTCATTTTCCTAAAAGTTGGTTAATAATAATAATAATAATTTATCTACGGAAAATACAGAGGTTGTAGTTTTATATGAAAGGTCTTACAGAATATGTTAAGTAGTCTACAATCGAATGGGTGTAGCACTGTTCTCCTAGCTAGGTTATGAAATAACCTGTGTTAAGGAGAAACAGACTCGGTCCCCTATTTTTAAAGGTACAGTGCCAATTTATACATAACATATATAACTTAATAGATCATTCTTCATCTGATAAATTAATTAATAGATCATTCCTGTTGCCTATCCTAATGTAAAAAATCTTCTAAACTGATTAGAAAGTATCGTAACAAGAAAATACACAAACGTAATGATAAATTGTACCGTCTTAAGAAAATGAAAATGAAGAAGATTTCCTCGTTGAGTAATTTATTTATTTACGGAGCTTTAGTTACGTATATTAGGGGAAAAGCTCCGTGAAAGAAATACTTTCAGTAAATTTGGAAGGGCTCAAGTCTTAACATGTCGGTCTTCTTGGTTGAGCAAGCCTTTAAGTCGGTGGAGGATCAATTACATATCAAAACGAGTCGATAACGTTAAGTTATTAAACTACGTAAAGCCATATATTATTTCTCAAAGGTCAACCAAGTCTTTCCAAGGTCGGCCTGTGGATGGGTGACCATCCATCATAATTATGCCGACATTATTCGAGTCAGTCCCCGCTGCCAATTTCGCAACCTCATAAACAAAAGCGACATAATAATAATAATAAATAATAATATTCCACAACTATCACACAACGCCATCTAGTCCCAAGCTAAGCAGAGCTTGTGTTATGGGTACTAGACAACTGATAAACATACATAAATATTTCTAAATACATACATATTATATATATATTACACCCAGACACAGAACAAATGATCATGCTCATCACACAAACATTTGTCCTGGGTGGGAATCGAACCCACGACCTCCGGCATAGTAGTCAGGGTCACTAACCACTAGACCAACAGGCCAGTCGAAACATACAACCTTTTACCGAACATAAAACCTACTTTAAATAAAACTCCATTTTTTTCTAACTACCTACAGCATCAACATATTTATGCAATCAGCACATTACTTACCTTCAAACTAAAAACCAAAATCAAACAAGAATGAACAAGAAAAATGTTTATTTCATACGAAACTTGAATGGCATAAGAACAAAAGTTTACTAGCTCCCGGGCTATATTCACGAGTTTCTTCAAATGTCAACCCTATTCTTGGCGACATAAACTTACAATTTCCTTGTAGTTGAAAGAAATCATCTACATACGATTGTTTGTGAACTTGTTAGCGGCTGTGGGTTTGCCTGCATTTCGAATGTGTGTACGTTGCCTTGTCAATAATATCTTGATATTGGTAAATGCAAGCACAAGTTGCAATCAGCATTGATAAACGTGGGTTTTGAAATATAAACAGAGGTATTCTACCAACCATAACGTCTTAAGACGTGAGTAGGAACGAGATGGAAAGCTAGACGTCTTGCTCTGTCTCTTTCCCACAGTGAAACCATTCACGCTGGGTGACGTCATGGCAGACCAACAGGTCTAGTGGTTAGTGACTCTGACTGCTATGCCGGGGATCATGGGTTTGATTACCACCCAGAACAAATGTTTTTGTGATGTGCACGATCATTTCTTCTGCTGTGTCTGGGTGTAATTTATCTATAATATGTATGTGTTTAGAAATATATAAGTATGTTTATAAGCTCTGCTTAGCTTGGGACTAGATGGCGTTGTGTGATAGTTGTGGAATATTATTAATTATTACATTATTATTACCATGTCTTGTCTTACACCAGTATTTTGATTGATTTTCACTGAGATGAATCGACCTATACAACGATTTTAAAGCACGAGAATTTCTTGGCCTTTATCTGATATAAGCAAATGTATTGCGTGTTCTTAAAATCGGCTTTTCTACTAAACATATTTGACTAAGCTTGATTGAGCGGTGTTTGGACAGCTTAAACGGAGAAAATTTTGGTTAGAAAGCAAGAATTTCACAGGAAATGTGTTGTTTTTCGGGAAAATTGTCCCTAATACATACTAGTAGAGCTTGATGTTAATCAAGGATTAAAACTGTTATACAAGCTTTGACTGACTTTAACCGATAACAGACTATCTTCTCTTCTTCTCTGTAATATAAAAATGGTCCGCTAAATGTGTTGCTAAGCTCATAACTCGAAAAAGGTTGGACCGATTCAGATAATTCTTTTTTTGTTGTGTTTGTAACCATCAGGACCGGGTTTTAGACTGGATTTTCCACCCGTGGGAAGCCGGGACGGACCGCTAGTCTATAAATAAAATTGAATGAAAAAGCCTTTTATTTCTAGCAGCATGGCAGGCTAAACAGAAAAAGATTTATAACTTTAATAAAATGTGTGAATATTTTTTTATCCTATTTTAATCTGTTTTGTTTTGACGTATAAGTTACATTTTCTTAATATTCTGCCAACATAAATAAAAAACATTTAAAAATATACCATAACACCATCGGAAACAGGGTCGGGCTGCCTGTGGTCAGGGCTTCTTAGAGAAGAACCTCCTAACAATACGCGCCGTGTCCAGGAGTACTGCCTTCTGAATCAGGCGATTGATCCAGCTGCCAAGCGAGAGCCACCTCAGATGTTGATCGAGGCTCTTGGCAATTAAGCCATTGACAGACACGACTATCGGCACAATGACTGCTTTTACTTTTTTACTTTTTATTTTTATTTATTCATATAAACGAATAAAAAGCTTTCCACTCAGAAGGGATTAGGTTTCGATCCGACATGTACAATATTTTCAGTGATAGAATTAAGTATTGCAGGTATTAGGCACTTTTGTGCAAATTTTTTCAAGCGTAATATACTCGTATAAGTCCTATTAAATGAGCCTCAACTAATCTCGTAATGGCTCCATCAAAGCTTAATTTTTCTGAAGAAATTGTTTAAAAAATAATGAAATTTAAAATCACGCAGACAAGGTCTAGGTCTTAAATCTAATATTGAACAGATTTTGCTAAGCCTCGGAGCAATATCTACCGCCCCTCAGAAATTTAATATTTAGATCAGCCTCATAGGTAATTTGTCTGTAATCTGATCTTTAGCCGCTGGGAGGGTTAGCTGGGGTAATAAGATGAAGACAGTCTGACCTAGATCACAATCAGACTATAATATTCCCACTAGTGGGAGCCAAGCCCGCCCTAAAGCCCTTGTCAAACTGACAGGCGCAGCGAAGGCGATCCGAAGCGTTTTTGTTTGTAATGTATGGAATTGTTTGAAGCAACGACAATATATATTACTAGACTCCGCATGCATGATCTAAGGAACAATAACTATTCTGTCAACTCGCTGAGGTACTATATAAGCGACGACGGGGTACTGCGTTGTGATTGGCTATCTCAAGGTCTGTTCTGTCTCAAGGTATATCTACGGCTCACAGGAGTGGTCGACATAAGACGTATATAAGACTTTTTTGCCTAATGTGTTGGCAGACATCGGTCGCCTGTTATTAGGAGTCTAGTAATATATCGTCGTTGGTTTGAAGCCAGTCATATAGACTATCGGATCGCTTTTGTTTTTCAATGTGACTGGATTCAAACAATTCCGTACATTACAAATAAAACCGCTTCGGATCGCATTCGCCTCGCCTGTCTGTTTAACAAAGGCTTGAAAGTTTCCGAACATCTTTTGAAATGCGCTCAGTAAAAGAGTGAAGCTCTTTGCTTGGGGTTGTAAGTCCGCCACAAAATTAATTCTCCACGAAAAAAAGTATCTATAGTCAAAATTTATTTTTTATTATTGTAAATTCGCCCCATTTCTTTTTTCCGCACGGATAGTAGAACAATTAAATAATAAAATCCAGCACAACACACGAGGACACAATGTGGAATCTGAACAGAAAGTACTAGGAGAACAGGATCAAAACTTATTTTTTGGGGAATTTGACTGGCCTGTTGGTCTAGTGGGTTCGATTCCCACCTAGGCAGGACAAATGTTTGTGTGATGAGTACGATCATTTGTTTTGTGTCTGGGTGTAATTTATCTATAATATTTATGTATTTATAAATACATAAGTATGTTTATTAGTTGTCTAGTACCCATAACACTAGCTCTGCTTAGCTTGGGACTAGATGGCGTTGTGTGATAGTTGTGGAATATTATTGTTACCAACCCCTCTGCTTGCGTCTTGTATTTCCGAACTGTCTGTCTGTGCTGTCTCAAAAATAAATTTAAAAAAAGATATCTTACTTATTCAATTTAATAAGCTTTCTAATTTGAGAAGGCGACAGCTGTCACGAATGATGCTTCCTCTTGCCCGAATTAAATAGCAGCATTTATCTTTGAAATTAAGAGTGTTTTGTATCTAAATTTAGATTTCATGTTTTGTCTAGTATTTCAAGTCTTTTATTAGGTGTTGCAGTGGTGGCTTAGTGATAAGTTGTAAGTCTATGTTTGTAAGCGCACCCACGACACAGAAGAAATTCCTAGTGTGGGGCATCGTCTTTTTTCTAGGCCCACCAGTGACCTGGTGAAATTTAGCCCACTTCTTTTCCACAAAAAGAGACTTTAGTCCAGGCCAGGGGTCGCATAAACAAAGTCTACCATGGAGTGAGCTTACCGAAAAGAATCCTGTTCACTGTTTGTACACATCTGGGTTGTATACGTTCGGAAACAAGTGCCTTAAGAGTTGTTTTTTTGTGAATTCAAAATTATTAGAAGATAATTCTGTTATAATCTATAATGTGTTGAAAGAAAGACAATTAGGTATGATAATAACGGTACGTCTAGAAGACCTATGGTGGAAGAAGGCCGGTGGGATAAGACTTCGCCGCAGTAAAAAAATATACGAGTGTTATTTATAAGGCTGGACTACAGTCCAGAGAACTGATTTAAAAAATTTAAGTCTATTTACCGTCCAAAACTCTTTCAAGAAACCGGTTTCATACAATTAAAAATGTAGCTAGTATCCATTATGTATGATTGTGCGCCTTTGTTGCTACGACGTAGCTGGTGCTACAGCGATAACGCTACGAGCGCTACGCCGTAGCAAATTTAGACTAGTCGAGTTTTTTGCGGGGAGACTCTTTTTAGATTTTTAAATTGTAAAAGTATAATTTATTTATGTATTGTTAATAACCAAAAGTATATTAATACTAGTTTCGATTTGAGGAACAATTTTTGAATAACGATTAAGTCAACTGGTAGAGACAGGTTGCGGGATGATTGTTGACACCGCGGACATGGGAAAAGAAGAAGGGATGTCGGACTTTGGTAATTTTTACCCTTTGCGTTCTAGGAAATTGATAACCTCTTAAAAAAGGGCAAAATTTTTAGGAAAAAATACTGTTATTTAAACAATGAAAATTGTTATTTTAACATATTTTTTCTATTTATTTGTTCGTTGGAATTAACCTTCGAACTTAGCGGTACCAAAAAAGCCCCGCTTGGCTGGGCTTCTATTTCTGTGTTCGAATTTTAAAGGAACCTAGCATGATGGAATGTAACCACCACAAAAATTATGTATACTAGCAAACACAACCTTAATGCATTGAGAAAAGACACAATAGTAACTTTTATAAAATTCCCACACAACATTATGTATTACATAATAAAAACCCATTATGCGCATCAAAAAATACTTTCAAAGACATCCATTATTTGTGAATGAACGCCGCCAGAAAGCAGCTTAAGGAATCTTATTGAAAAAACTTTGTTACGGTAGAAAATTGATGTATAATATGGATCTGATCAAAGAATCGCTTTGTGCACTTCAAAATTACTCTTTATTGCTAGGTAAAGACTTTTATTAAAACTGAATCCCACCAAAAACATTTACATACATGTTGTAATAACATGTCCTACGAAAAAGATATCAGATCTCATGTACAACTAAGCCTCTGAATCTACACGGCCTAACTCTAGAAACCCTAACTTCACAAATTCTACAAATCAGTAAAATGGCTTCACCGTTTCGCTACCGTTATGGAGGTGATGCTTATATTTAGTTTTTGAAGTACCTAAGTAACAAAACAGCCAAGCCATTTTTAGATTTCTTAGTTATAATGCAGGATTCTAATATAACACAGAATTAATTAAGATTATTCAACAAATGAGAGCAGTGGTGGCCCAGTGGTATCGGTCGCGACTTACGAGTTGTAGGTCGTAGGTTCGAACTCCGTCAGGCGCATTACTTTGTGTAATTTATTTCGTCATCACTGCTCTCAAAACGGTGAAGGAAAACATTGTGAGGAAACCGGCATGTCCTAGAACCAAAAATTCGAAGATATGTGACATCTACCAATCCGCACTGGGCCCGCGTGGTGTATTATGGCCCACTCCCTCTCTCAGAGAGGAGGCCTGTGTCCCAGCAGTGGGAACGTTATAGGCTGTTGACGATGATGATTCAACAATAAGGTAGTCTTGCCGTCGATGGCCCGCCTCCTAAGAAACCCCACTTAAAACAAAACAGATATGATTATTTGAAACGTTTGAAATAATCATAACTGTATTTTTTTTACAGAGATACTTTTTACTACCTTATTCGAAATAAAAGTAGGTAAAAAATATGTATTTCACAAAGTGTCTCTCAAAGTCAATAATTAGTTCCTTGGAAATCACAGGGAAAACTTTTACTCTTGATTTGTGGAAGAAAAATAAAAGTTCTGAATAACTTCAAACAATCATAGTAACTTTGTGAAATTTAAATGAAGCGTGGTTTATTATAATGCGGTTTTCTATTTTCTTAAGACTCTTTATTCATTTAATTTGGTAGAATATTAATTTGGGTTTGCAAACGTTTGATCAAAATAAGACTATTAGAAACAGCTCCTATTTTCGGTAAATGACTTGTGCTGATTCTCCTTACCATAGGTTACTAGGTCGAAGGTCTTATACCATCACCGTGACCCCGGAACATAAAGGGCTATTGAAGGACACCGTGGATTTTAGTCAGTACAAGTCTGACAGTACCTCTCGCCCTGCCGGGGGTGGGAGGTCTCATTTGATGATTTTACCAAGTAAAAAAAAAAAAAAACCATAGGTTACTAGAAAAAGTAATCGAACTAGGACATCAGATTCAAAAATTGTATTGTTACCTACTCATCCCCCACAAACCACAAAAATCTACTTCCTCTGTAAATCACTCCAAAAAGTCCAATCTGGATTTTGAAAAACACACTTTGCTAATCTCTCATCCGTCTAAATTCTTATCCCATAAAACAGCAATTCATTTGACAACAGCGAATTAAGATTGAAGCAATAAATCTGTTCACAATTTCTGTATTTAGGTACTATTCCGTTGTTTTTGTGAAGCACTTTTGTTTAATAACTTTATAAGTGATGCTATACATACACATTAACACAAAGAGACTTTTTTTGCGTTGTAAAATCATCAAAATGAGTCCTCCCACCCAGGGTAGAGCGGGAGGGACTGTCAGAGTCGTACTGACTAAAATCCACGATGTCCTTCAATAGCCCTTTACATTCCGGGGTCACGATAATATGTGAGTCTCGCGACACCTGCAGTATTTGGCCCTCTAAAGGCGGGCCCCGTCATTATGCTGACACTTTTTGAGGCGCGTGTGATATATGATAATATATATACAATAATAGTAGAAAAAGTATATTTACAACAATTGATTTCCGAACGAAATCAATTGATGTTCTAATATTTACGAAAATATAAATTAAGGTTACAAATAAATACTTGCTATATTGCTAAATTATCTAATCAAGTTTTAAAATGTTTCCATTACACAGGATTTACTAATTATTACTTATTTTATTAGTTATTTAGCTATAATGTATGTCGATCTGCCATTGGCCAAATATGGCGGCAATCTTTGACGGATGGGGACGATTCTAAGTTTATAAAAATGGATGTACCGCCACATTCGGGGTTATTATCTTGTAATAGTCCTAAGCGTTAAGATGGTGTGATAATTACAAAGTGTGTACCTGTGTTCTACAATGATAATGTAAGTTAATTGATATGTATTACACTAAGAATGTTACTGATATATTGTGTTTCATAATGTGTATACTGATAATGTATGTTGCCGTGGAGTTTCTTTCTCCTTTCTTCTCCACGAGGACCTAGGGTTTGCGAAAGGAGGTAGCTTGATAATAAATGCTTAGTATTCTCTTTCTGTGCTTTTCTTCACAAAACCCATTCCCATACATAATTCACCAGAAATATTTCACCGTGACTATCCTCATAACCAAAGCTTGGTTATTAAATAGATATAAATACCTACATATACAGACATACATCTACATTCTCACATCAGAAGTGGTTGATGTGCCCTGACCTACTTGTGATTTCTAATGAAGTTATCCTTTCTACATTTCATGATTAACGTTGGAGCCATCATACAAGCACAACCCCGCTGTGACGGCGGCGGCGGCAGGTTGATGAATCGATGAAGGACGAAGATAACGTGCTGCTACCTCGGACAGTGGAACTGCAGAACTGCCGAAAAGCATCAAAGTAATCCCGAGGACATGATGGTGCAGCAATACGATTCGGCTTATGTCGGTAAGGCCTATATAGGCTCTGCTTTAATGATAAATATTATAAGGTTGTGTTAGATGAAAGATCTAGATACTCAATTTGTTTAAATGTTGTAATTTGAAATATTAACTGATGTAAAGAATAAGTAAACAATTAATATTTGATGAAAACTGTTGTGGGTATTTTTATAAAAGTCTTAATGGCATAATTTTATTTAAATTAATAATACTATGAAATTGGGAGATTATTGGATACTTGAAAGTTGTGTGTTTATTGAATTTCAACTTTTAAGCCAGCTACCTACTAATGGCAATATTAATATTTGACTAGTTTGAAAACAAGACTGTTTTAGACAATGACGAAAAGACGTTATCAATGTTAGATTCTAACCGTTAGCAACGATTCGTGATTATTCAGCGACAAATAATTGCAAAAGTTAAGAGTGAACAGAATGGTTAAACGATAAAAACATTATCAACAGTTGATACTTGATAGAATAAAGAGGGGTAAACGAAACGAAAATTCGTTGGATATATTGAAATGATAATATTAGTAAAAATGAAGGTTGTCCAGATTTTACTTTGCCCCTTGGTTTGCAAAATGCAGATTAATCTTCTGAACGTATATTTTATTTTAACTTTGGCTTGTGAATGTCGACATAAAGAGCAGAGTAGCTATAGATTCTGTGTTCAATGACCAAGTCATTCTGAAGATCATTTTCACAGAATACGATTAATACAGCATCATATAAAAAAGGAGTATACAGTTTAAAGCCTCAAGGCCCAGGGTTTAAAAGTAATTAAGGTATTTTTTTAATGAAAGTATTTATTGCCACTTATGACATACAAAACGTAATCCAACGAAATCCGGAGCAAAAAGAAAAAATGAAAATACAGTATGTAAGAACCAGAAATTGATACTACTATTACCTAGTCATAATAAAGAATTGAAATAATTCCTAAAAAAATAAAATAAAAAATGTTACGATAAAAAGGGTATTTTGCTATAGAACAAGTTTCCCACTTAGTCTCAAGAAATTCCCGAATCGAAAACGAATCATGTTGTTTCAACAATTAATCCAGTTTCTATGATCATGGTAAAAATAAGTTTTTATTATTTGAACAAAGAACTGACTAATCTTTTTTTTTTTCTGCACTTTTATAATATAAAGTTACCATAATTTAAAAAAAAAAAAAACACTTGTCACGTTTTTGTAAAATAAACTGAAACTTTGACGTTAGTTTGAAAAACAAAAAAAAAACAGAAAGTTCCTCGTTTTGAGACTATACAAATATACAATAAAAGGCAATACACAAAGGCAATATACAACAAAAGCAATCAATACTTTAAATGCGCTGTGTATAAAATGCAGAAATATTGAAGTGAGGCCTCGTATCACAATCCATAATAGGCGATCAAGTCTGATAATTTGAAAAACTAAATACAACCAGATTTTATAAATATGTCAAAAGGTAAAAAAAAGGAATAATCTAGCCTAACACAACAAAAAGTCACCATTCGAAACTCGTGCTGAATAGCTGGAATTTTTTTACAAGTAGATTTTTCTTGCAGTACAAGATGATTTACCCTCACACGCGGAAAACTAAAATCTCGCCTTAGTTTACACCCGTGACATTTCATAAATACCAGGTTATATTAAATTGAGAAAACAAAAGTTTAGAAATAAAATAATAGTTAATAAAGTCAATTAGGTACTAGTAGAATAAAACCTCAAAATTACAAAAAAGTCATATAGGAATTCCACTATTTCAAATGTAAAGTAAATTAAATTACAATAAGTTTAACACAAAATCAAAATATGATTACTATGTCAGCAAAAATGAGGGTAGTAACAATCTGGAAGACATTCGTGTCATGGAGAAACTCAGTGTGTAACAATATTCTTTTTCTGATTAAAATTATGTGTAGATTTTAAATGTATGGGTAATATTAAAAGTTTGACTAATTTATTTGCAGCCGCAAGGCTGAAAAAGTTCGATAATTTTGTTTCTGCGATTCTCTTGGATATCGATTAATAGATAAATGAAGATTTAATCAAACTCTTGACAATTCTCGCCACCAAGGTCACCAAGTTGCTTACCTAATAAATAGGTCTAAGAATTATGTGTTAGTAATTTCTACTGTACAGTTATTATGAGCAATATCAACTGTTTGGTATTTACGGCTGGTGGAATCAAGACAATTTGTTTTATTTTATTTAATAAGAAGAGTCATTTCATCAAGCCAAGCCAATTTACAATGTCACTCGGAGAATTATATTGTGATAGTTAGTAGGATTGATATATTCCATGATAAAGTAATGTACATACGTTCCATGTATAGGAATATTAGCTGTTTTTTTTTTTAAATCGAATACAAATACCTATGTCCACGTAGGTAGAATTTTTAACAAAATGTTCAATTTATATCATAATGTCCGAACTGTTATGTCCATTTTAAGAACTTAGTTTTAGAGATCATTAATATACAACTAAGAAAAAGGGTGGCCCGAGTACGCTACTTTTAGCAACAAATATTATTTTATGCTTAAGTAGCTAGCTAGATAGGTATTCAGTCTCCAATTTACTAAAAGTTATAGTGATATAAATATCGAAATCGTTTAGAGTTGTGTCATAAAAAACGAAAAAAACGAAAAAGGAACAGAAATACCAACAAGACATCAAAACTAAAATAAAACGATTTGTAGCTTTTTAGATGAGTCGCCATGTTTTAACTTACTATTTGCAATTGATAATTTATTATTGTCAGAATAACCGAGTCGTAAGCTTCTTTGGAAAATGAAATGCAGGTTCGTTTTGATTAAAAAATAGATAGTGTATTACTTGGATAATCATTTAAATTCTGTAATTATAAAATCAAGCCTTAGTTGAATCTAGAAATTAGACATTGCTGATGGCAAAGACAGACTTTAGCACAAAGGCAAACTCAAGGGCAAGTTCAAGTACACAAGCAAAGTTAAAGTAAAACGAAGGGATCAAGCAAAGGTTTACCAACTATTATTTAAGATAATACTCGTAACAAAAAGGGGAATTTATAATTACGGTTACTTCATGCTATACAAAATAAACAGTGACAAAACAATATCTTTGCAAAATGTTTGTAAAACCAGGAACTAATAAACATCAGGAACTTTTATTACGAACATCACCCAAGGGTTGTAAAGAACCAGATAAGTCGGTAAAAATGGCTGTTTGTTTGCATGATGATCCGCTACTAGGCCTTTTGCTTGGCGTCAGTAGAACTCACTGGTAGCGGGTGAAGTCGTTGACGTGTCTATGTAACTGGCTCAACTGCCGCTACTAGACCTTTTACTTGGCGTCAATAGAACTCACCGGTAGCGGGTGAAGGTCGTTGGCGTGTCTAGGTAATTGGTTGAACATGATGAACTATGCTCTTCCTATTTTATTGCTTTGCTACCTAGTTGACCATTATTTTGATCTCACTATTAACTGGTGAAGTTACGATTGTCGTAACTAAATGATTGGCACCAATATTCAGTTCGTATTTCCAGAACATTTTTTACAAATTAGTCAAGACATACAAATGACTCATTGTTTTTATTATTTCATTATAATTATAGAAATATGAAAAAAAAAACATTTTAATCAATAGAAATTTAAAATAATTGAATTATTAATCATTTAGATTGTAATCATCAAGTGTGTAGCCGAGGGAGGGCCCTGGTGACCCGTGATCCAGGTTTTAATGAAACCTACTTCAGGCACCAATCTCTCACAACGTTAGCTCCCTGTTCTTATTGTACCTATTGTTTAAGCCTAGCATAAATAACTTGTGTAGAGAAAATAAATAAAATTATTATTATTAGTATTTAAAATGTGATCACGTTAACAATATTGATTGAAAAAAATAATTGAAAATAAGAGAAGTTCGGTGTGGTAATCAATAATTATGAAGATGCATTGTAAGTTATAAAAAAAAAATAGTGTATGCAAAAGGGAAAGGTCAAAGAAAGAAAGAAAAAAAAACTGGATCAATTGAATAAAACAAAAATTTTGATAAAGACAGGTGGATATAAACTGGTTACTTCATTTTGCAAAGATTCCTGTATATGACAAAATTGAAAATGTTAAGTAAGGTTGATGTGTTATTGAAATGGTTTTAGACTAAAATCTTTAATAATAATCATTAGTTTAATGTATAGTTTTTTTTTGGTTTGTTAAATATTTTCTTATCATTGATTTATTGTCGTATTATTTTAAGTGTTTATTGTAGGTTTAATAAGATAGTATTTAGTGATTTTATTGTTAATTATTGTAAAATGTTTATCTCACTGCCTTGATTTGAAAGCTGGCTGAATTGCGAGAAGACACGACAATTATTTCTGTCTTTTTCTCATTATTTCGTAAAAGTTAATTCTGAAAGCATAGATTCTTTTTTTTTTTTTTTTTATTGGCTACCATCTAATTCTAAGCAGTAAATTGAGAGTTAAGTGAGGAGTAGAGAGAGAGAAGGTATGTACTTCGAGGACGAAGTACTGTCAGAATGGCCGTGTGATATATGATAATATATATACAATAATAGTAGAAAAAGTATATTTACAACAATTGATTTCCGAACGAAATCAATTGATGTTCTAATATTTACGAAAATATAAATTAAGGTTACAAATAAATACTTGCTATATTGCTAAATTATCTAATCAAGTTTTAAAATGTTTCCATTACACAGGATTTACTAATTATTACTTATTTTATTAGTTATTTAGCTATAATGTATGTCGATCTGCCATTGGCCAAATATGGCGGCAATCTTTGACGGATGGGGACGATTCTAAGTTTATAAAAATGTACCGCCACATTCGGGGTTATTATCTTGTAATAGTCCTAAGCGTTAAGATGGTGTGATAATTACAAAGTGTGTACCTGTGTTCTACAATGATAATGTAAGTTAATTGATATGTATTACACTAAGAATGTTACTGATATATTGTGTTTCATAATGTGTATACTGATAATGTATGTTGCCGTGGAGTTTCTTTCTCCTTTCTTCTCCACGAGGACCTAGGGTTTGCGAAAGGAGGTAGCTTGATAATAAATGCTTAGTATTCTCTTTCTGTGCTTTTCTTCACAAAACCCATTCCCATACATAATTCACCAGAAATATTTCACCGTGACTATCCTCATAACCAAAGCTTGGTTATTAAATAGATATAAATACCTACATATACAGACATACATCTACATTCTCACACGCGCGAGAAACACAACGGCCCGATCATGGTCCGACGCAAACTGACTTAGATTTTAAAATGGCAGAACAATTTTCTTTGCATTTTAATTTTTTCGCCAACTGGTTGACATTTTGCACGACAGAGAAATGGCATTGCAAAACTGAAATATAACTACTAATAATCGCATTGAAAAAAGGTTAGCAACAACATTAAAACACGTTTTATTGAAAAAAACGGAATTACTGTTCCTGATTGGAATTGCGCAACACGTAAGATGAGATCTTGATTACCAATTACTGACATAGGAAAATGTGGAAATAAAGATCTTGGATGTTAGACACATCAATATAGGAAATAAAGTTATTGTAAAAATAATAGCTTTTTTGCTAAATGCATTTGAAATTAAATACAATAACCTATTTTGTTTTTGGCAGCATCTGTTTATTTAGACTAATCTCCTAAACAGCTGGACCAATTTAAACGGATTCAAATACGCTTTTCAATTAGTACATCTACTTATAGAGCTATTTATTTATTATTAGCTTTATGTAGTAGAATGACATCATTGAAATAAGGTCAGAAACGCGAAGATAACGCGGTTTCGAGTTCTACTCAAAGTTTTTTTTTTTTGTTGCAGAAACTGTCAATAAATAAATAAATATTCCACAACTATCACACAACGCCATCTAGTCCCAAGCTAAGCGGAGCTTGGGTACTAGACAACTGATAAATAAACATACTAATATATTTCTAAATACATACATATTATAGATATATTACACCCAGACACATAACAAATAATCATGCTCATCACACAAACATTTGTCCTGGGTGGGAATCGAACCCACGACCCCCGGCATAGCAGTCAGGGTCACTAACCACTAGAAAAACAATACAACAAAATAGTAAATAACAACTTAGGAGCAGCAAAATATCATGTATTAAGATTTCCCTACCCCTTGGAAGAAAAGATTTATGTATAAAATATAACTCACAACACAACCTTAGGCGTAGAACATGCGTTTTAATTTCTCGCTTCGTTCACGCGGTAACCTTGTCAGTGCGTAATTTATTGGCGTCGAAAATGTATAGGGTACGCTGCTACAAGGATTATCTTCTTATCCTGTTTAGGAGAGTTTTTTAATTTGTTTTTTTTTTAATTCCAAGTTGTTTGTATTGAGGATTGAACTGAATTGAATTTGAGTTGAGAAATATCTGGCTTTTAGGAGTTAAGTTCGAAATCCGAGAATTTAGATTTCTAGGAAATATTTTATTATTTTCTTTTTTTGCTTTTGGCAAAAAAGGGTCATATTTCCTTTTTTAAAACGTTGCCCCACATAAGGAATATTTCCTGTTTAGTAGGTGCGTTTACAAACTTGCAAAATCACTTAAGCAAACGCCCAGACCCGGAAAAACAACTTGTAGATAGTACTATAATAAAGTACTCTTTGTAAAAGTGTTTTCTAACAACTAAATTGCAAAGGAAATATAATTTTTCATTTATACAAATATTTGCTTAGATGGATTGTGTAAGGGATGATAATGTATAAAAAAGGGGTTAAAGATTCGGTGACGTCTGATAGGGGAGAATGGAAGAAAAAAACGTGTTGCGACGACCACAAGTAAAATGGGATATGGGCAGGAAGATGATGATGATTTGCTTCGTGCAGGAATCGATCTCGCGACACGCAACGCCTCAGTCCAACTGCTCAGACACTGCACCAAACTACACCGTATACCTTGTAACGACACCAAATTAAAAAGACCTTCCTTATTTCACCAGCACTAGTTTTTGTTTTTTGATTTTTTTTGGGCATGCGGTCAGCGAGTAAAGGGCAACTCGCTGTCCGACCATGGACCAAGCCCGGGTCGACGGCGCGTCGTGTTCCACGCGCGCCTCAAAGAGCTGTCAGCAAAATGACGAGGCCCCCTCACAGAGGGCCAAAGCCTGCCGGGGTCGCGGGACTTACTTCCATCACCGTGACCCCGGAACATAAAGGGCTATTGAAGGACACCGTGGATTTTAATCAGTACAAGTCTGACAGTCCCTCCCACCCTGCTCGGGGTGGGAGGACTTATTAATGATGATTTTATCACGCAAAAAAAAAGCACTGGTTTTAGCCCAAAACAATGATACTTCACTTTTATTAGGCCAGAGACGAAGGCCATTCATTTTTTATGAACGTACAGACGGACAGGTCAAAGTAATGACTTGCAGATGTTTCTTATCTTGTTTTTTCTCAGACTATTGTTAGGTTTTCTCGTAGCCTGGAAACTCTACTTGTATTTGTTTTTTTTTTCGTTCATAAACTAGTTGCTATATTTCTTTAACGTAACAACTGTAATACGCTTGTTCACTGAAAATCGAATTAGTCCGACAGATTTTCAAAAATATTCAGACTCTGACGTAATACATGGAACGAATCTGTGGGTAAAATCATCGAATGAGTCGTCACCCAGGGACGAGCGAGTTGGACTGTCAGATTCGTACTGACGTACATTCCGGGGTCACGGTAATTGATTAGTTTCGCGACCCCGGCAGGCTTTGTCCCTCTGTAGCCCCGGGGCCTCGTCATAATGCTGACACTCTTTAAGGCGCGCGTGGAACACAACGCGGATAATTATGGTCCATGGTCGGACAGCGAGTCGCCCATTACTTGCCACCCGCATGCCCGCGCCTACGGTGGCCGGAGATATTCTTGCGACGTCCGTTGCCCTGGGCGTCTACCACTGCGAGCATAGAATGACATACACATAATAAAATATCTTGGACTAAATACATAACGAAGGTATATAATTTATGTATTTATAGCATCTACCCTGGTTAGACACTAAAGCTCATTGGTTTACGCAGTTCTAACGGGTTTATAAACGGTTATTTCCTGTGTAATGCCACCATTTACGAGATTTACTTATTGAGTATCAAATCTTTAGAACTCACGCCATAGGCCTATTACCACGTTGTGTAGACGCACTATTTCTATTAAATAGGTAGTCAAATTATGGGGGAGCGTTAAATAAAAGAATAGGACTACGTGTGAGCAGAAGCGCAGGCTCTAATGTAATGCCTTCAAAACTAGCCTATGGTTACATGGACTTACTGCTACTTAAAATGCTAAATTGACAAAAATGCAAGAACCGTCTGGAAGGACCACCCTAAAGCAATCGTGGATTTTATGCTCTCACGGTGATCACTCGTTACGGTTCACGTTGCATAACTAGGTACCGATTTGTTATTTTGTTTATATTTTTGTTTTTGATATGTTCCTTAAGAAAGAAAGAAAAATCATTTATTTGGGCGCAAAGACACCACGATACACACAACATTTAAAATAAAAAATAAACAAAATAAAAGAAAGGACTTATATCTAAAACAAGAGAAAAAAATAAACAAAGAATTGTTGCGTGTCTCACGGCTGCGCCAAAAAGGCCCAGTTCAGCAAAATGTCGAGCAACTAGTGCTCGACGCTGGTTTTCAACTGGACCTTAGTTTTCTTTACAGCAATAATCGTATCATTCTCACTAGTTCCACCAGCAATTAGTTCCATGGAACAGGTGAGACTTTTTTTCTCAGTAGTTCCATGGACTTTGATAATGGAACAAATGATACAAAACTTAATCGAACTCGTCTCGCCGGCACGTGGTTAAGGTTTTAAGCTGTGGTTCACGAGGTAGGTCTGTGGTATGTTATTTCGATGTCTCCGCCGTTCGAACTGCCTGGTATTAATACATTTTTGGCAGTCGTAGACTGGTCAGTGGCTGGAAATCGTCACGAGACATAATTATGTTGCCGTGGGCGTCTGCCACGGCGTCTGTGTCATGAGGTGGATGCAGTCCTCTCCCACACGCGTCTCGCCTCCTCTTTCATGGTTACCAGAAAAACAATTATAATGGAAATAATACACTGATATCTGAATTGGGAAAAAGCTTGCCAAAATAATATTAAGTTTATTAATATAACAATTTTACTTTCTGAATAATTGACAAAGATTTCGAGAAGCGAATCAACCAGAAATATTATTATATCAGCAGAGTACATAAAACTCTCGAAGTTTAAAAATACAAAACAATATTGTTTTAAGTACCTATCTCTCCAATTATTCCGCCTTTCTTGTCATTCAAATTCATTCTAAAAATAATATCAATTGAAAAGGGAACTTATAACATTGGTTAATACTTAACAAAATTGAATGAGATCGTTCAATAAGCAATGAAGTTGGGATTCTAAACTGATTGGAACCGGCTGTTGTACATAGAGTAGAAAATACAGTAGTTCAACTTTGTTTTGATAAAATAAAATTATATTGGTAACGGGTTCATAAAAGATACAGGTTTACAATAAAATTCGTTTCAATATTTTTTATGTTTATTAACTGGGTATCTTGATGACGCCTGATTTGGAAAATTATGCTTGTGTTAATAATAGGGTTGTATACTGCATAAATAAATTATTATTAAAAACTGTTTAGACCGTCAGTATTAAAAATAAAGGACAGGTATTTTCTTAAATCAGTGAATATTGAGGAAGATTTCGAGAGATGCTTCGAAATTGGGGGCTTATGACGTCATAACGCTTGTACAATTTTACCTATAATAAGTAACTATAAGTTTTCGGTTTCCTTAAAACTAAAAAAATACGGGTCAAATATTTTTGATTAAGTAACTTTCGAACAAATTATAATTTCATAATTATTTTTATTTTATTTTTTGCGCAATAGCCTATTGTATACCTACTTTCTAGATGGTCCTATAATTATTAGATCAGAATTTTGCAATACAATCCAGAAGAACTCGAGGTAACTCTTCCATAAATAACAATAAATCAATCGCGATTGCTACTATCGCATATAAATGAATTGTTAACGCAATCGCACAAAATAATAACACTATCGTGGGTGCGTCTACAAACATTTAAACTCATAGGTATAAACAAACACCCAGTCCTGGAACAACTGCCTACTTGTAGATCATACAAATGAATGTGCCCGTGAAACGAACCCGCGACACGCAGCGTAGCAGTCAATTGCTAACCCGTTGCGCCAATCTACCGTCAACCTTGAGGCAAAATAATTTGTTCGAATTCATGACTTTAAATACGACAGATAGATTACAAATGATAGCTATATCTATCTATCTAAATAATAGCCCACGTGAATTATAGCCCACGTTAACAAATCACCCAATACACAAACCAATGTACAGAAATACCCAATCAAACATTGAGAAAACAGATGGCAGTGCTCTCAAATAAATCAAGCCAACTTGACCCATTTTCGTTGAGAAATTTATCGACGAAATGAGCATCACAACTGTGGGCCGGACATATCTCAAGACATTTTGACGTAGGTCGGATTAAACTGACAGGGTGACATCTGTTTGTGTCCATTGCCTTTCTGGTTTATATCGCTGTTATGATCTGATGGGATGAGTTCGTGACTTAATAAGAGAGGCTGGGGATTCAAGGTTAAGACGTACTTGCTTTTGTCGGCCACCCAATTGTATAGGTACAGAGTTCTGTCTTTGTTAGTACGTTAAGCCGTTGATCCCGGCTGTCATTTGTTTGTCTGTTGTTGCAAGTATTCAGTCTATAGACCCGAGAATTTGACAACCTTATATTTGATTTTTCTATTTTCTTTTCTAGGATTTTCTCCTGTATCTTACTTAGACCCAGAATAACTACTTGTTGGCTTTACAAAATAATCATTTCTCGTGAGAATTTAAACGCAACACGGTTATATAACTGATATCGAACTACTAATTGTGTGGGCGATTGGTCAATAAAATAATCATTGATCTGATCTTGGTTGGAGTTTGGCCTGAAATTGGCCAAAACATAGAGGTTTGAAGGAGAAAAATGAGGCCTTTGGTCAGCTGTGGGACATAATATACAGGTTGACTTTTTTACCACCGTCCAAAATTTTTCTAGGCATTCAATCACTAACCCCATTTTTGGAAAAAAAATCAATACGTCAAATTTTCATATTAAATAATTTTCTCATAAGAATTATCCGCTGTGAGTGGTCACTAAGCTAAACGTTAATAATACTACACTTGCCGGCGCATGAAACGTGCAGAGCGCATCCCGCCTACCCCCGCTGCTACACCTGAGCGACACATCACAGCGCGGTGTCCAGATTCATCAACTTGTTATAGATAACATTGAGACGTGATATCTTGATATTTTGTATTGAGTAATACAAAAAGAAAAAACACACATTCAATGATTTTCGCCAAAGATTAATATATTAAAATTTGGATGGTGACTAAAAAATCACCCGGTATAAGTAAAAAAAATGGATTTCATAAACAATAAAATAAACTATTATTTAGTTTTAAAACGGGATATTTACCATGTTTAAAACTAAATAATAGTTATAGTGACCATGTCAGTCTAAAAACTTATAAAATAAACATTAAAGGTTATAGGTAAACCTTTTCATTATATTATATGGTGGCTAAATCGGATTGGGGAAAAGAAAGATTTCTGTAAGGTCGTCGAGAACGAAATAGCAATAAAGAACAATGTTCACGAGCGAACAATTTTGTGCCAGGTTTTAAGGGGAGATAGACACGGGCGAAAGAAGATTATATTTTCATGTACCTAATATGGGTCATATTTTTTTTGAAATGAAATAGAGGAGCTTTTGACCAAATATTAGCAGAAGCCGGTCGATCTTCAGAGATGATAGCCAAAGAACTAAAGTAAATATTGCGAGTCGAATCAGCACGCTGAAATGGAAGTCGGTCCGCCATGACTGAAAACGAACAGACGGTCTGTTGATAAATAAATGACAAATGACATTTATTTTGTAAGTTGGCTATAAAATCTAGACGCGGCAGCCAAAAGCACTTAAGTCGCACGCAAAAAGATTTGACTTAAGTGATTATGGTTTCCGAGTCTTTAATAACACTTTTACACTTCATAACCAATATTTTTAGAGCTATATGAGGCCGGTGTTTCGTACCTGACTACTCTGAGAAGAAACAAACTCAGAGGTCACAGTTTCTTTTCGTTAAGTCCAGACATTGTTCAGGTCATACGAGGACCATACGGGCATTGAGCAGACTTGTGCTTTTTTTTTTTCGTGTTGATATTATCAAATGAGTCCTTATTGAGTCCTACATGTTATTACTAAAATTTACGGTGTCCTTTGCCTTCGGGCTACGGTTACCTGAGAAGACAGTCTTGCGACCCCGGCAGGTTTTAGCCCTCTAGGCCCGTCATAGCCAAAGACATATGTGCTAAAGTGAAGACCGCGTATAGGCTAACGTATTGCGGGACCTTGCGACACGAAGTAACGATGAATTGAAGAATGTAGCTGGTAGTGGATGGATGAATACAGCCCTGGACAGGGATGGATGGTGTTCTTTAGTCGTCTTACGTTCAACAGTGAATGGCAATGGACTGAAAAGAGATTATTTCATAGAAGAATTTATGGCCTCTTTTATCGACTGGAGAGGACTGTCAGACTCGTACTGACTAAAAATCCACAGTGTCTTTCAATAGCCCTTTACGTTCTAGGATCACGGTAATTCCTAAGTCCCGCAACCCCGGCTGGCTTTGGCCCTCTACAGGGGACCGCTGTTATAGAATCTATGTCCTTTACAAAATTTTCCATACTTTTTCGAAACACAAACATATTGGCAAAAAACCCTTGCTTACATAATTAGCAACACATTACACATTAAAATCCAGATTCCAACACTTAACAGCCTATGAATAATTTAAGATTACGCAACAGACGGTCCATATTAATTTGAAACACACCCTTAAGGATCATCTACCCTTATTAGGAGTGAGAGCGTGTTATTAATCCTGTAAGGTCCATGTCCCACCGTTGGCGGATAAGCGTTTAGCGTATCAGTCTTATGGATTTTTAGCTGGTTAAAATCATCCTGAACCCTGACTCAGCGGAAAGAAAAAAGACAGAAAAAAAAATTATTGACACATGCCATAAGTACACACAACAAAACAAAGAAAGTAAATATTTAAAAGAAAACTTAATAATATTGTGTGACTCACGGCTGCGCCAAATAGACCCACTTCAGCAAATGCCCGGCAACGGGTGCCCGACGCTGGTTTTCAACTGAAAGGAGACTGTCAGTTTCGTACTGACTGAAAGTCGATCAGCGAAAGTGTTCGTACACTTGCCTTTTACGTTTCAAGGTCATGATAATCTGATCGACAGTCCCGCGACAATCTTATAACCCTATCTTAATTTATTTGAGGACAGCTCAGCATATCTTTTCCCATATTTCACAGCACGCACTTTGAATCTAGCCACATAATCTTTGATACACACCCTCAATCGTTATGTGGATATTTTCGGACTCTTAAACCATCAATATTCATGCTCAAAATTGGCTCACTAGCCATTTTCTCAACAAAAAACTGTTGATCACGTGTAAGCGCAAGAGGTAAAAACGTTGTGTTACGTGTACAAGTTTTAAACAGTAGGCGAATACCCGTTTGTGTCAGTAACAAGACCTGTCAAAGACATCTTGCTTAGTGACCTTCGCTTGAAGGGCAGACCACTCACAGCAGGGAGGCCTTTTTTTAAATCTGGAGTATAAACATATTTAAATATGTATCAGCGAGTATTTACTTTTAGCTGACACGCAGTTACGTCATAAGGTGCGTCCAAACAGTGCGAGCAAATACCTCGCGAAGCTGCTCGCCCGCGGCAGCACGCGCGCTTTCCTCGGCCGGGACACGGCTACACTAACCTAGCTGCTTCCTCGCGAGGCTGTTCGCTCTCTGTGGTCGCACCTATTGCTGGTAAACTTGTAATTAGTCGCTACCTCTTATAGCTAATCGCTATCGGTGAAACCAGTACCTAATTAATATAAAGTCTAGCGTATTATTTATTGCGCTCATTAAGATTTCGGAATTTATTTCTGGAGTGTTTGTTGAAAGCTGGGAATGTATAGCATGTTATAACTAGTACCCTGTTTGTATGACTAAAGGTACCTGTGTTTACTTACTAGAAATTAGGGATAAAACATAATTATTAGAAAATGACTTTTCTTTATGTGTTTTTCGTTTAAAACTGCACGCGTAGAATGCCAATTCTTTAACTATTCTACTAAGAATAGAATTCGCCTGTTTTTAGCAATAATAGAAGAATAGAATCATTTTTTTTTAAATAATTATTATTTGTCATGCTTATAATGGTAAATATCTTTTTAAGTTCTGTCATGCTGGGCATGCGGGCGGCGAGTAAAGGGCAACTCGCCGTTCGACCAAGGACCATGCCCGTGTCGACGGTGCGTCGTGTTCCACGCGCGCCTCAAAGAGTGTCAGCATAATGACGAGGCCCCCTCTCAGAGGGCTAAAGCCTGCCGGGGTCACGGGACTTATACCATCACCTTGACCCCCGAACGTAAAGGGCTACTGAAAGTCACCGTGGATTTTAGCCAGTGCAAGTCTGACAATATGGGTGGGAGGAATCATTTGATGATTTTACCACGTAAAAAATAAAGCATTTAAGGTTTTGTAGCGTTTAGATTTTGACGAAGCCTTGAGGATCTCTGGAATCGTATCGGATTAAAAGTATATAGGCTTTCTGCTTATTGTGAGCAGCATTATGTTTTTTTTTTTAGGTAGTAAAATCATAAAATGTGTCCCCACGCCCTGGGTGGGGCGGAAGCAACTGTCAGACTCTTTCTGCCTGACACGGGTGGATTTTAGTCAGTAAGAGTGGGTAGTGGTCCTTCCATTTGGCGCTAAACACGACGCGCCACCGACCCGGTCTTGGTCCTCGGTCGGATCGCGAGCTACCCATTACTCACCGTCCGCAAGCCCGCTCCGCCGCTCTGCCCTCTGCTGATCAAAGGGACACGCGTTGGCGCGTCCACACGACAGGCCATTCGCATACGGGCAAAGAGACCGCTTAGGCACACAGTGCCTAAGGAAGAGTTTTTGGCCGCATCCCAGGGTGCACCGGCCCGAAAAACTGGTCTTCCCCCCGGACGTATCCCAGAGGGAACTCCAGTCCACGGGCGCACGTGGAGGTTTCCTGTCTTAGAACCCCAGCAGCATTATGTTTAGATAAGTTTTCTGCATTCTTCTGCAAAACCATTCAGAAGTTACAAGTGTGAAAATATTCTATGATAACAGGGTTTCACAAAGACTTTTTAAAGTTTACTTTTTTATGTAAAAGGCTCAAACAAAATAAATATTACAAAAACAAACCTGTGTCAACTTACATTTTTCGATATTAAATAAAATATAAGAAGCTTAACCCAATTTGATAGACCAAAAAGAAAGAAAGATATCTTTTTCACCCAATATTTGTACTCCAACGGCCTTAAACCAACTGTTGATATATTATTTGCCAGAAAAAATATACAATCCACTGTATCTTTTGTAAAGATAAATATAAGATGAGGTAGTCTGTCGCTTGTTTTTACAGATAAGCGTTTTAAATTCAAGTACATTTAATTTTTCGGGGACGATTTTGTTAAACATGAATTTTCTTGTTTAAAACTCTCGCCTTTTTCCCTTGGGAATAGGCAGAAACTATAAAACGCCTCCTGCTAAGATCCTTACATACCCCTTCCACCCTTTTATATAGCCTTTAATGTGTCCCAATGCTGGGTAAAGTCCTCCCGTTTCTCCTTCCAAAGCTCTCTAATTTAGGCAATTTCTGAACATGTCTGCCCAGCAAGCATGACCAGATCGTCACACCACCTCCGCCGCGGTTAAAAAACGTTGCCCCAGTCTAAGAAACTGCCCTGTATCGTGGGTGCACTTTTTTTTGCGTGGTATATTCAAATGAGTCCTCCCACCCCGGGCAGGGACTGTTAGACTTGTACTGACTAAAATCTACGGTGTCCTTCAATAGCCCTTTATGATCCGGGGTCACGGTGATGGAAATATCTTGGGTGCGTTTACAAACATTAAAACTCACATACACTAAGAGACCCACACCCAGAACAACTGATTGTAGCTTATAAAATATTTATTTATTTTATTCATTTATCACAAACACATCTATCATTACAAGCAATAATCCTAATGCGGTAGCGTAGTCTTTAGTTTAATACTAAATTACAATTTGATATCACATAGCTAATACAACATAACAACATATAACTAGTAGTTATAAATTAGCATAACATAATACAAACAATGTTACCTTTGTGAATTCATTCAGAGAGCAATTAAATAAATCTATCCTATCGGCAGTGTCATTCAGTGTGTGCAAGGCTCGCGTCAGGGGCGCTTTACTGAGCAGGTTAGTTCGTGCGCGTGTATATTGTTCCATGCATAGAAAAACAACAGGCGTAGAACTCCAGATACACAGTACAGCAGTCGATCGTTCAGCCGCTGCGCCTAACGTGCCCTTAACTTACTTTAAAATGTAGTATACTTTATTTATTTGGGTAAGATTTTGTAAAAACTGAATTAAATTTTAATATTGTAGTAACGGTTGGTAGGTTGAAAACGAACCCAATGTTGCGGCTATAGTAACATAAAAAATTTAGTGTAAGAATATCATTAAGTATGCAGTACTAAAATCCGTTGTATAGAATAAGTTGTCGGAAAAGAAATGGGGTAAAACATTTAAAGGCTCTGAACCCCTTTGTGTGTTGCCAGTGATTACATATGGCTCTGAAACGTGGTCTTTGACTGCTGGCCTTTTAGAGAAACTAAGAGTCACTCAACGAGCAATGGAAAGAGCTATGCTCGGAATTTCTTTGCGGGATAAAATCCGGAACACGGATATTCGGCGAAGAACCAGAGTCACCGACATAGCTCGTAAAATTTGCAAGTTGAAGTGGCAATGGGCAGGCCACATCGCTCGTAGAATTGACAACCGATGGGGAAGAAAGGTTCTCGAGTGGTGACCACGGACCGGAAGACGCAGCGTAGGTAGGCCTCCCACTACACATCGTGAGAGTCGCGTGCAACCGATGGATGCACGTGGCGAATTGTCGTTCGGCGTGGCGGTCTAAGGGGGAGGCCTATGTTCAGCAGTGGACGTCTTCCGGCTGATGATGATGATTATGCTGAACCCCTTTAAACCTCTTTTTGTTCTTTTTTTGTTAACCTATATTGTTCCACTGCTGGGCACAGGTCTCCCCCATAACCTTCCACTCTTCCCTTTGTGCGGCTTTCTCCGGCCAATCGCTCATAAATGCGTCTAGATCGTCACGCCAGCGCAACGACGATATATTACTAGACTCCTAATAACAGGCGATCGATATCTGTCAACACATTAGGCAAAAAGTCTTTTATCCGTCTTATTTCGACCAATCCTGTGAGCCGTAAACAAACCTTGAGACAGAACAGACCTTGAGTTAGCCAATCACAACGCAGTACCCCGTCCCCCTCGCTAACGTAGTACCTCAGCGAGTTAACAGAACAGTTTTTGTTCCTTAGATCGTGCATGCGGACTCTAGTAATATTACTAGAGTCCGCATGCACGATCTAAGGAACATCGTCGTTGCGCCAGCGTTTTCTAGGCCTCCCTCGGCAACGAATTTTTGTTTAGTAAGTTTTTTTGTATTGATTATGGACACTTTTAAATTGCTGCATCGCTCTCAGATAATATTATACAGAGAAGCCAATATCAATCTGTCAAATTAAAAAAAATATCTCAATCTGTCAAATTTCTTTAATAACTGTTCAACCTTATTACAAAAGTGGAAGGTTAGTTTTCGATCGGTAAAGCCAGGTTGACCTGCTGGCGTTTGTACAATCTCAAGACGAATCAGTCTTTTATAAATAAAGTCCGTCAAATTGAGAATCATTTCTAAATTTTTGATAAGTTGAAGCTCATTACGTAAAAAGCACGAGAAACGTTTCACTGTAAAAAGCATTATTTATTTATTCACCTAATCCATTTACTTTAATTTCAGTACTCATCAAAAATAAAAAGTGTTACTAATTTAAAAACCAAAGTTTATTTTAAAACGGCGAGCAAATTTCCAACATTAATTTAGTTGATCATCAAATGCATGGTTAGGCTTATCTGCAAACCGTTTCCGAGCAATTTACTGAAATTTTCATTAAACAAGCCTCTGAAATTCAGAAACGAGGTACATTTATTGGGCGGTATCCACGTGGTTGGTTTTGGGGACTAATTGAATTATATTTTCAGTTAAATTGTATAATGGGTTTTAATTACAATGGGTTTAAAACAATTTTGATGGGTTATTTGGCAAATGGCATTCTTTTGTTTTCTAAAAACAATGATTTTTTAATCTTTCTATCAATTCATCATCATCATCATCAGCCTATTTTGTTCCCACTGCTGGGACACAGGCCTCCTCTCTGAGAAAGGGGGTTGGCCATAATCCACCAAGCGTGCCCAGTGCGGATTGGTAGATGTCACATATCTTCGAATTTTTGGTTCTAGGACATGCCGGTTTCCTCACGATGTTTTCCTTCACCGTTTTTGAGAGCAGTGGTGATGAAATAAATTACACAAAGTAAGCGCCTGGCGGGGTTCGAACCCACGACCTACAACTCGTAAGTCGGGACCGATACCACTGGGCCACCACTATCTATCAATACGTTTCAGTTTATCAATGAAATGAAATGTAAATGATGAATGAAATGATGTATTCAACGGCTATAAGTGCTACGCTGCTGCTACGAATTTCGTAGCGGCGGCGTAGCTCTGCTACGACATCGAGGTCTACGCGAATTTGATAGTAGGTAATGTTAAATTTTGTTTGGCCGGAAGGAGTTTTGTTTCACAATTGTTTTAATAGTATTGACAGCAGTTATTGCCAGTATTTACACAATAATTAATTAAAGATAATTAAGAAAATCTTATTCTACCGCAAATATTTTTTTTTTGTTTTTACAAGAAGAACTTATGGCCTGATTTTTGAGGTATTCCACTTAGGGCAAGCCCTGACAATGGCACCTGAACTACTGGTACCTTATCTTTTCGACATAAGAATCCTGTCTAAATTTTTCCTAGGTACCAGGTGCCCGAAGTGGAATAACCTAACCTCTGTTTTTTGGATAATTAAAATTTCTTCGCTTTTTTTCCTAAACACTGGTCATCTGGGTAGACTGGACGCCAACGACCTCGACATTAAAAAATGATAAAGATAATGATTCTTATTTAGTTGAAATAATATCGGAACAACATTTACTTAATTCTTCGTCCACTCTTCTCTGCTTTTTTTTAACGTGCTTAAATCATCAAATTAATGAGTCCTCCCATCCAGGGCAGAGCGGGAAGGACTGTCAGACTTTTACCGACTAAAATCTACGGTGTCCTTCAATAGCCCTCCACGTTCCACGGTCACGGTAATGAGATAAGTCCCACGTCCCCAGCAGGCTTTGGCTAAAAAGAGTCGCCTCGTCATCTTGCGGACACTCTTTGAGGCACCGTCGTCCCGGGCAGGGCCCATGGACGGACAGCGAGTCGCCCATTACTCGCCGCCCTTATGCGAAAATGTAAATATATATTTCTAACTAAAGAAATATCGCTGTAAACTAAAGTAAAATAAACGTCAAGTTTCATTAAAAGCTCGCGCCATTACAGAATATTTCACTGTAGAAAACATTTTGACGCGACAAGGATTCATTTTATAATATTCCGTTTATCTTTCACGTTTTAAGCAAAAATATAATGGCTTTGACGTCGACCGCCTCAATATGCTTTATTCACGCCACTCTTGGGCATTTATTTCTTAAATAAAAAATGATTATTTGAAATTTCCCGGCCTAAAGTGGGTGTTTAAATAAGTAATTGCCTCTGAATTTTTTCGAGTACCGGAGAGTGTAGACTAGACATTTGATCAACGATTACATCATCTGCCAACCTTTTCCCGACTATATTGGGGTCGGCTTCCAGTCAAACCAGATTCAGCTGGATATCAAAGAAAAGAAAGAAAGAAAGAAAAGAGATTTATTGTGACACACACAAGACAAAATAAACAAAATTACACGAAAATAAACAACATAGAAAAACAAAAATCAATAAAAGAAAAACAAAGGTAAAATAAAAAAAAACATAAACAATTTAGTCCTGTGCGAGGCCAAAAGGCTCCTACCTCAGCATGTGCTGTGACAATTAACTGTCACAGCGCTGGTTTTCTGGTAGGGCCAAAAGTGAAGTCACGGTCAGATACGTACCTACATAAATAATAAAACAAAAAACAATAATAATTAAACAAAAAAATAAATAAATAAAAAATACCAAATCGACACCCGACGTAACAGTTTGTCCATGCCATGAGTGTCTAAGGGATGGCAACACTGAAACAGACGCGGGCGCAAACTATTATGTCATTCATTACGTGAAGAGAAAAACCAAAACATTAATATTACAAGTGAGTGTTAAATTATAAAATAGTGTGTGATAAAGATTTTAAATAATTATAATGATTACTGTGCTGGGAGTAAAACAAACAAGAAGAAAAGACGAATATTCAGTAACTGTCGCTAGATTGTACGAATATATTAATTAATACGGACGTAATTGTGCATCACAACACAGGTATCCGCTATCCCCAATAAATATGTCGCCCCAGTCACCATTGCGAATTGCGTACAAAACACAGTGAGTTATCAATTGGTACTTAGTTGCTGTTGGAGTAAATAACGTTTAAAATTGATCCTAAAAGTACCAACTGATTTTAGATCACGAAGAGGTGGCGGGAGATCATTCCAGCAGCGACTGGCAGCGAACTTAAAACAACCACGAAAAGCGGCAGTTCTGTGGGAGGAAGCCAACATAAGGTATGATGATGCTCTGGTTTTTATTTGGTTAACATCGCGCGACCAAGACAGTTTCCTATACAAATAGTCTGGTTTCTTACTGAGAATGATAACAAAGAGTAGGGTAGCCAGGTGAAGCTTTCGCCGCGCTGACATTCTCATTAAATTACCTTTATTTAAAAAAGGAGTGATATGGGTTCTGGGCGGCACATTGTAGCAAAACCTAGCACAAGCATTCTGTACCCGCTGGATTAACTTCTGACTTCTACCGAGAATGCACGCCCCATACACAGTGTCAGCGTAGTTTAGTTTAGTTAGGACGAGTGATTCACAAAGCATTACTCGCATATCCACACTTATGTAGGGACGGACACGATAAAGAAGCTTGAGTCGGTAGAAGCAGTTACGCACAGCTTCCAGAATGTGAGTTTCAAAGTTTAACTGTCCGTCAAAAACTACACCTAGGTTACGGGCTTCCAGAACCCTCTCTATAGCACAACCATCAATGCGGAGATCCAGATTAACAGTGAGCATTTTGCTTAGAAAATCCCTGGACTCCATCACAATATACTTTGATTTACAAGATACTTTGATATCAGTATTTTACATGGAGCGACTGCCTGTCGGACCTCCACAACCCAGTAACTTGGCAATACCATACCCCATGGTAAGACTGGTTGTCAGACTTTAGAGCTTCTGACTAACAGTAACGACTGTGAAAGATCTAGAAATGACAGCCGGGACCAACGGCTTTACGAGCTTTCCGAGACACGGAGGAAACTCGCTATAACAGATGGTCACCCATCCACATACCAATCTCGGCAAGCGCGACTTAACCCGGAAGATCGACCTGTGCGGCTGTAATTATTCAGCCGCAAGCTCCTCCTATTTGATCAACGATTACAATGATGAAAAATTCTGAATGGTTTTGTGGAACCTAATTTTATTCATTTAGTAAATAATCGTTGTGTGATTAACAAAAAAAACTATTTTACGTCTGTCCCTTCATAATTTCCTTATATTTTTCTTTTAACTAAGAATATTTCTCCACCCCAGAAATTTCTCCTGTGTCGTGCATTTGTGATCAGAAAAATTCAAATATACCAGGCCAGGAAATACTACTAGAAGATCACAAAAATATTTGTTACTTACGGGAATCGATCCTGCCACACGCAGTGCAGCAGACACTACGCCAAGCGTGCGTTTCATGAACCCTTTTTTAAAAGTTGTCCTAAAATAAGTCCTCCCGCCTTGTCAAACTTGTACTTTTAAAATTCACGTGTTCTTCGAAAAGCCTTTTATGTTCCAGAGTCAGAGATATAAAATATTCTATAATGTAACTTACTCTAATAACATAAATATCTTTTTTACTTCTTCATTCAACAAAGATCCATAGATAAATCATTCATCATCATCAGCCTGTATTCGTCCACTGTTGGACATAGGCCTCTCCCAATGTGCGCCACTGAGCCCTGTCTTTCCTCATCCAGTCTCTGCCGGCCGCCTTCGTAGGTTGTCACTCTACCTGGCCAGTGGGCGTCCCACACTACGTTTGCCGAGCCGTGGTCTCCACCCAAGATACTACCATAGATAAAATGCCTGAAACTAATTTTACATATGATTTATTACAATTATTTATGTCATTGCTGACAAAACATAGCGCACTTAAAACGTTAAACTAAGATCTTAATAATTACCTATGTTTGGCAAACAAAACGATTCTGATTCTGAAATGAAACTCTCTACCGTGGTCGCGGGAATTATTAATTACTGTGACCCCAGAACGTAAAGGGCTATTGAAGGACATCGTGGATTTAAGTCAGTACGAGTCTGATAGTCACTCCCGCTCTGCCTTGGGTTCAAGACTCTTTTAATGATTTTACTACGATAAAAAAGCTCTCTACTGTAAAATGTGATTCACAAAAACAAATTTCATTTTCCAACAATAATATTTGCACGGTTCGATTGTCATAATTAATTCAAAAATATACTCACTATTTGTTTTAAACCGTTATACAATTCCCTATACAATTTTGTAACCTATCCAAACAAATGGTTTGACGTTAATAAAAATACATAAAGGAATTTAATATGTAAACGGGGTGTTTAAAAAGCGTAAAATCATATCATTGAGCGGTGGAACGCTGTTTTAATTTGATGCTGTATATTTTTAATATATTAAAGGACCTTTTAAAAATGAAAGAGGGCTTATGTAAAAAGTGACGAACAAAAATCAACGTTGAATTTATAGTACTTAGGTATAATTCAGCAAAAAATGAAAGGATTGGTGATTTTAGGTTCATATTTTGTTTGTGGATCTCGTGGCTATATAACTACAGCCGCACAGGCCGATCTTCCGAGTACGGCCATCTGTCACAGCGAGTTTCGACCTCCAAGCCTCGGAAAGCACGTAAATCCGTTGGTTCCCGCTGTCATTTGTAGATCTTTGACAGTCGTTACTGTTAGTCAGAAGCTCATTACCTAAGTCTGACAACCAGTCTTATCCTGGCTCCTCTTATATTCCAGTTACTAGGTTGTGGAATTCAATAGGCAGTCGCTCCATGTAAAATACTGATATCCAGCTGCATCTAGTTTTACTAGAAGCCGACCTCAATATCGTTGGGATAAGGCTAGGCAGATGATGTTCTATTTTAAAAGGAGTGTATATTTTTGGATGGTAAACACGGCTATATAAATTAGCTATGCTAGCTATGCTAAACTAGCATAAGTTGCCCGTTTAATATACGGAAAGATCAAATAAAGCTAGGCCATGATAAAAGCCCGGAGGACACAGTAGAGCATACGGTGCAAGACTGCCCAGCTTGGGCAGAGCACCGACGTGTCCTCACGGCGGCGATAGACGGAGACCTCTCGCGCCCGGCATTGGTTTCGGCC
This sequence comes from Agrotis ipsilon, assembly GCA_028554685.1. Classification (NCBI taxonomy): domain Eukaryota; kingdom Metazoa; phylum Arthropoda; class Insecta; order Lepidoptera; family Noctuidae; genus Agrotis; species Agrotis ipsilon. The sequence goes on along the minus strand of CM052977.1, from coordinate 3,754,248 downwards.
ATGCTGCGGAGCGAGACGGAGTGGGAAGCGGTCGCCGCCTTCTGCGAGGCAGTAATGCTCGTGAAGGAGGCGGCGGGCCGCGAGAGAGAGAGGACAGCGTCCTCCCTCCGCCCCAACCGCAGTGGTGTACGCCCACGGCGCCGTACGTCGCAAGACGATCTCCGGCCACCGTAGGCGCGGGCATGCGGACAGCGAGTAAAGGCCAACTCGCTGTCCGACCATGGACCATGCCCGGGTCGACGGCGCGTCGTGTTCCACGCGCGCCTCAAAGAGCTGTCAGCAAAAATGACGGGGCCCCCCTCTCAGAGGGCCAAAGCCTGCCGGGGTCGCGGGATTTATTTCTATTACCGTGACCCCGGAACATAAAGGGCTACTGAAGGACACCGTGGATTTTAGTCAGTACAAGTCTGACAGTACCTCCCATCCTGCCCGGGGTTGGAGGTCTCATTTGATGATTTTACCACGATAAAAAAAAAAAAAAAAAAAAAAAGGCCATGATAAAATGGTTTTTTATAGCTTGATGTGTAGCCATGAGTACAGTTGACGCAGTGCCTAAGTGATTGACTTCTGTGGTAGGTGTCGCGGGTTACATTTCCACAAGATCAAATATTCGTATAAAATATTCGTATAATATAATCTATATTTATAAAAATCAATGCCACTTTTCATTGTAACTTTATAACTCAAGAACGGGCTCACCTTTCCATACCAAATGCTTAGGCTTTGTTCGGACTATTTAGCAGATTATTAATGTGAAGTTTGCATAAAATCGGTCGAGCGGTTCTTCATTTATCACATTGTTTTGTAACACGTAGCGAAGCACCGGGCGGGCCGCTAGTTAATTATGAATCGAAACCCCAACATTACTTTTACGTTTTTATAACGTCAAGTAAAATTTAAGTTATTTTGATGGAAAAAAATAGTTCGTCGTTCGCACACAAGAGGCTCTAATTAATAATTTGCAATACAATAAACGCCAAAATTAGGTCACATAAATAAAACACTTCTAGAAACCTAAAGACCTCCGTTCCTGGAATATAATTATGCCACTTACCTACAGCACTCAAAATCATTTGTAAATAAAATTATATAACAACTTATTTCAACACGAAACGTGTACCTTTTAACGACCATAATTGGTTAGCACTTAACAATTACAGTACCTACTAGCCTGCCTGTAGATGTACAGTCACAAGCGATAATATGTATACACTTTTTTTATCGTTGTAAAATCATCAAATGAGTCCACCCACCCCAAGCAGGGCGGGATCACTGTCAGACTTGTACTGACTAAAATCCACGGTGTCCTTCAATAGCCCTTTATGTTGCGGGGTCACGATAATGAAATAAGTCCCGCGACCCAGGCAGGCTTTGGACCTCTGTGAGGGGGCCCCGTCATTTTGCTGACGCTCTTCGAGGCGCGGGTGGAACACGACGCGCCGTCGACCCGGGCATGGTCCATGGTCGGACAGCGAGTTGCCCTTTACTCGCTGTTCGCATGTCCAATATGTACGTATACACTTAGCAGAATTCAAAACCGATTTTCTCCCACCAAATTGATTTACCTTTCGCGTTAACATGAACCTTCTATTTTGGAAGCCATACTATTACGAAACACGTCCTTTTTTTCACGTTGTAAAATCATCCTGTGAGTTCTCCCGTCTCCGCGGGACGGGAAGAACTGTCAGACCTGTACTGACTAATTTCCACGGTGATCCTTCAACAGCCCTTTATGTACCAGGGCCGCGGTTACCAGGTGAGACAGTCCCGCGACCCTAGCAGGAAGAAACAGGTCTTACATTAAGGTGGAAACTAGTATTTCACGTGAAAATTGCGTATGAATGTTGTTAATTAGTGTTAACATCTTATTGCTCGTGACTGTACATTAACATTTGGGCTCATTATTAAATAGTCATATTTTAGGCCTCATTTTAATAAAGTACTTGGGCTTTTGTTAAAAGCTTTGCATATTAATATCTGAAAAGTTGAAAGGGTAATTGGATTCTAAGCGATGTCATTTCTATTGTGTACACGTTATTTATTTAGGATGTGTGTTGTACAAATTATATTAAATTATACCTAATAATATACAGGGTGAATTTTTCAACTGGGCGTGGATGGCTACTTTCGAAACTATGAGGAATATCGAAAAACGTTGAAAGGAGTCTCGAGGCCGATTTTGGCGAAAACTAAAACTGCATCATTGGATTTTAGAAAAATCAAAAATCCTGGTCAAGAATCGAACCCGCTGATATTGAAAAAAAAATCACAACCTGTATTATAACACCGTTCGATAGTGTTGTTAATAAGGATCAAATTCTGGAAAGTAATCATATACGGCAAACTTAAGGAAATGGCTGATTTTTATGAAATTGCTATTTTTCCATGTTGCTTTACGAGCCATAATTTATTCGGAATTTTATAATTTCATTGTTTTCAATGTCTCACTGGATTTGACGTTTCAACAATCCCACTGTACTTAGCAATACGACATTATTGAGTTGAACTAAAAATAGCATTATTTTAGAGAAGAAACGGTAACATAAGTTTCAAATACAGTCTTTGCCTTGAAGATTAATCAGTTTTTTTGTTATTATACGTTTTCCTTAAGTTTGCCGTATATGATTACTTCCCAGAATTTGATCCTTATTAGCAACACTATCGAATGGTATAATAATACAGGCTGTGATTTTTTTTTCAAAATCAGCGGGTTCGATTACTGACCAGGATTTTTGATTTTTCTTAAATCCAATGATGCAGTTTTAGTTTTCGTCAAAATCGGCCTAGAGACTCCTTTCAACGTTTTTCGATATTCCTCATAGTTTCGAAAGTAGCCATCCACGCCCAGTTGAAAAAATCACCCTGTATATTCTACAGCATGTGTGTCTTTTGGTTTTCATCATAAAACTGAAAAAATCTTCAGTTGATCAACCAAAACTTCCGTAAATCTAGCATGTGGTAATTCACTGTTGGGACAGTGGACACGTAATTTAAGAGTACCTTGAAGATCTCTAGATGGCTGTCGTCGATGATCGTCAGGAAATGTTTGAGCATGAAAATGTCAGACTTAATAGTTGGCTCGGCAAAAAGCACAGCTATAATGCTCGCTAAAACGCTCGTCGTTTGTTTTTCTGTAATGTAATATTTACAAGAATGCTCATTACGTGTGAATGCCCAAGTTTTTTAGCATCTTAAGAGCTACAGACAGACAAACACATAAATAGACATGCATGCCAATTATACCACCATTCTATTTTTGTTTGAGATTAAAAATTAAAATAATAATATTCCACAACTATCACACAACGTCATCTAGTCCCAAGCTAAGCAGAGCTTGTGTTATGGGTACTAAACAACTGATAAACATACTTATATATTTCTAAATAAGATAAATTACACCCAGACACAGAAGAAACATCATGCTCATCACACAAAAATTTGCCCTGGGTGGGAATCGAACCCACGACCCCGGCATAGCAGTCAGGGTCACTAACCACTAGATGACTAGACCAACAGGCCAGTCATAAAATGAAACATGACTCTGTTACCTCGTCAGTCAGTCAGACCATGTAATTTGTAACACTGAGAGATGTAATCTGTTTCGTGAGTTGAATTATGATACAGATGCTGAAGGAATACAAATGCCATTAAATTTCAAATGTCCTTGGTCAAGACCGAGAGACTTTCCAGGGTCACAGGGTTACAACAACCCTGTACCAAAATCAAAATATTTTTATTTTACATGGGCCGCAATGGGCTCTTATAAAACGTCGAGAAGAAAAAAAAATTGGCACGGTTCGGGTTGGTCGTTTCCATGGAGAAGAACCGGCAAGAAACACCATGGTTACTCTTTTAAAATAATAATTTCTTTTACAATGTTTTTTTACAGTTGTATTTAGACATGCCCATGATTTACCCATACCATGAGTTGTTATTACGATACTCGATCATCGATATCGACCGCATTTGGCGCTCTCATTGGCCCTCTCCAAGGTTGTAAGAACTCTTAACCAATGAGAGCGCCAAACGCGGATCGAGAAAGATCGAGAATCGTAATGACAACTCAATGGTAGAGGCTCTGGAATGCAAATGGTAATTGATGGAATAAGGTGGTACGAGTCATATTTTTTTAAACGTTGCCCCCACACTAACAATTTCATAATAAATCGTGGGTGCGTTTACAAACATTGAAACACACATACACAGACACCCAGACCCAAATCTACAAGTTGTTGTGTAGGTCATACAAATAATTGGTCCGTGCGGGGATCAAACCTGCGACCCACTGCACAGCAGTCGATCGCACAACCATTGTACCAATCGTGCCTGATCGTGTCTGATAGTACTTTCCTGTTAATTTAGAGTGGGAAGATTTATTTAATGATTTTGCAGACTTCATAGATGTACCTACATTTTAGGGTTCCGTATCTAAGTAAAACAGGCCTCTAATACAGGACCCCGTTGTTCGTCCGTCTGTCTGTCCGTCTGTCACTAGGCGATACGTTAAACCGTGATGCGTGATAATAATAATAATATTCCACACCTATCCCACAACGCCATCTAGTCCAAAGCTAAGCAGAGCTTGAGTTATGGGTACTAGACAACTGATAAACATACTTATATATTTCTAAATACATACATATTATAGACAAATTACACCCAGACACGGAACAAATGATCGTGCTCATCACACGTCACCATCGAACCCTGGTAGTTCACATAAAAAGTTAATTTTAAATATAATATGTTACGAAAGCATCAATTAGTGTAATTAGTAATAATTATTAGTAATATAGTCTTTGCTATCGTATTAGGTATGTAACCTGTAATGTTAGTATAAAAGTTTTAAGTAAATAAATTTAAAAAAATGTGAAACATTGAGATAAAGCCCCGGCACTAGTGAAACTAAACAAAAATACCTTAAAAGTAACATAATTTATAGTACACAGTCATGCCAAGTTCCACTGAGCACATGTAAATTATGCCACTGATCCTGGCATGGCCGTGCTCAGGCTCTCAATAAGGTAACGTTCATGAATACAAATCATAGACACGTCCTAAACAACCTGCTTATCGAGAAACATTGAATAATAGTAGTCTTGAAGGTAAGTAAGAATGTTTTTATTCAATAAAAAGGTTTTAAAAGGAAATTATGTTTGTGTAAGTTAGTTAAAACATATTTTTAATGCTGTAATTTTATTTATTGGTAGACTTATATAAGCTATTGGAAATGCCGATGCAATTCAATGCCGCGAATATAAGATATATTCGCGGCATTGTCTGCATGAAATATGGTAATCATTCACATAAAACAACATCATCATCTGCCTAGCCCAACTATATTGGGGTCGACTTACAGTCAAACCAGCAATACCATACTGGCAAGACTGGTTGTAAGACTTTAGAGCTTCTGACTAACAGTAACGACTGTCAAAGATCTACAAATGGCAGCCGGGACCAACGGCTTTAATTGCTTTCCGAGGCCTTGGAAACACACTGAAATACAAATCACCTGTTTATAAATAGAAGTATAGATATCCGTGCCACATTAATTTATTTCATCCAAATCCGTTTAGTAATTTCTGTGTGTTGAAGTGTGGAGAGGAAGAGGAAGGCCAAAGAAAAGATGGAGAGATTTTGTGACGTACGAATGTAAAAGGAGTAAATGAAGCTTTGATGTCTGACAGGGGAGAATGGAAGAAAAAACGTGTTGTACCAACCCCAAGTAAAAATAGGACAAGGCACACGATCGGACTAGAAGGCACAAAAAGACAATTTATCCCGATATTAAGTTCCCATGCGATAATCTTCGACTACCACTAGGATTAGCTGCAGGCAAAACCTAATACATACAATGTTGTAAGCGGCTTTGCCCGCGTTTCACTCAAATGCCCAATATTATATTGTTCTACAAAAAGGACCCTGGCAATGATCCACATTTTTCTGTTCCAAAACGTTATCCGACAGTTTTTGCTCATTAAATAAAAAAAGTACATCACAGCGAAAAATATAGATCTGTTTTCAGATGTTTTATGTGCTTCATAAGAAAATGTTGTAAGATTACAAGACGGAAAGAAAGGAAAACACGGTTTCCGGTTCATTGTCCGCCCACGAATACAAAAGACGATCAACATGGATCTGTTTTGCAACCAAAACCTTTGACCCTGTGCTATACTGAACGCGGGTAGCGGAATAAGACGTCTTTATTTCCGATTTTTTTTTGTAGATAACATACGAGTATGTATGTGGGAATGTGGGATCTGAGTCAAAACAGCTTTTACAAACTGAATTTATTTTCAGAAACAAAAATGCGACACGTCTTCGTCATAAATCAAAACCGCCATCTTCTTACTCACTACTCGCTCTCGCTCTCTCCTCATATATCCATCCCTTTCGCACACGTTCCATTTCCCACATGTTTAAGGAATTTCAAAAAAAATAGCCCTTATAAACTACTGCATCGTGGATGCGATTACAAAAAATCAAAATCACGAACTCAATCACCCAACCCCGCTCAACTTCTTTTTATAATAATCTATCAATTTTTTTTCGTGATGTTAGAAATACTATGTAAAGTATGAAAAAACATTGTTTATGGGTGAAGAACATGGTAAAAATAACAGCAACTACCATAATGTTTTATAGTCCAGTCATTATAGTAAGTTCAACTCGGAATTCGAGATACCCAGCTGTAAATCTGTAAATACTTTTATATTGACACCCTAAAAGTTGTCTCGAAACCTACATATAGTAGGTTGTACGCAACTATTTTTCAAGGTCAATACCCAATTTAAGCTTAAATGACTGGACTATTAATCAAAAGTGGAATGTGTGTAATATAAAGTGTATATTAATTTATAATAGCTTTCCAAGCTGTCAGTATTGCAACCGTTTAGAAATCTTTCCATATAATAATTCATGTCAATGGTGCCGCTACCGCTACGCTAACTGTAGAACCTCGCCTCTATACCAGTCCCTGAGGGCAAAGGCGAATATTCACACGTTATCGAACGATTGAACTGTTAAATTGAATGCGCTGTGCGAATATTAATGGGTTCCACATATTTGAGATTAAATGGCCCGTAGGCTACAATGAAGTTTTGCTCGCCGTTCGATCAAGCTGTCTAGGTACAAGTTAACGGCTTGTCGTGTTCACACAAAAAAGAGCTTTTGGCATGCTGACGAGGCCCGATAGAGCCAAACTTCTGCCAAGTTCAAGGAAGAGACTGTCAGAATTGCTTGAACCAAAAGCTAACCTATTTCTTTGCATTCCAGGGCCACAGTGCCGTGTTTAGACAATACAGCAAAAGTCTAAACCCTACACAATGTTTTGAAGCTCGATTGTCTTCACTTTTTGTTCTGTTTATAACCGGTAAACTTCCCTACATACTTAACAGTAAATAACAAACTTAAGGTCCGTATTTTGGGGTGGCGAGACTGTCTCATCTAACCACGAAACTGGAACGTAAAGGTCTACTGAAGAATCACTGTGGGTTTTAGTCAGTGTGAGTCTGGTAGTATGGGCAGGAAGACTCATTTGATGATTTTACCACGATAGAAAAGTCCGTATATTAAAGGTAAAATTAACAATATTTTTCCTAAAAAATATTAAAATGAATAACCTTTCTTGTAACTACTACGTATTTCTATAACAGAACACATTTCACAAACAATAACTAAACGCTACAAAATCGACTTAAACTCACACCAAATAAATAAATCCGACACCCACACCACCCAGAATTTTTCAATATTTATTCCAATCTCATGATTGAAAACCCACTTGTGTGCTTTGCATACAAATACGAAGCCAAAAAGTACCCGCGAATACATACAAGTAGATATATGTAACATAGTGATGCATTCACGAAGCGAGCCCCGCATTTGGAATGAATAAAATATTCACAACGTGTTTGATGAAGCCGAGCTTCGTAAACGCACGCGATAAACATAGGCTGTTAATGTAGGCGCGGGTTATCATTGATAGCCATTGGGAAGAAGGTAATGTTTTTAAATAAGTCCTCCCACCTTGGGTGGGAATATTAATATATACTCATCAAAAGAAAATAGGGGCCACTTATTAAATTGCAATTTGATCAAGTATCACTCTTATTCTGTGTACATAATAGATGGTAAATACCTTGTTATAGTTTCTTTCAAGTATTAATATTGTTTCTACTGCAGAATTGGAAATTCATAACTTTTTTTAATTAGATATTTGTGATTTCTTAGAATTTACGGTTTGGTGTTTTTTATTTTTCAAACTTCTAACGGAGTTTTCTCCGACTTATACAGCAAGTAGGCTATAACGATTGTTTAATCTCATAATGCCATTTATTCGGAGACATATGGATGCAAAAACAGCCACTTGGGGTGTTACCCTAATCCAGGGGGGACATAGCCGGAACAGGTGGGTCTTATGGTGGAATATTCGCGACCAGTGGTTCAAAAAGTTTGAAACTGGTTTCAAAAGACGGGTAATATCACCAGACGCCGTGATCCAGGAAGAAAGTAAGTAAGTAAAGCCTAAGAAGACCATTAAGTTTGATTAACCGCGCAAATAGAGCGAAAATCTACCGCGCGGACCGTACAAACTCCATTGCGTTGAGCTACAGGCACCCCTATAATTGACTAGACTATTCCGAATCGACTCCATGAAGACTAACAATACTCAAGAAGATGCTTGGTTCTCCTCCAGTTAACTGGAGCGTATGGTGCAAATCGTGAAACATTTGCAAAGAGAAAAATTATTTAAGTGTTTTGAATGGGCTTCATTGCTTTTTATTTATGACTGCATGCTTATTTTTTTTAATAAAGACTGATTCATTAGAGTGTAGAGAAGATCTAAACAACAGGTTTCAGATCCTTGCACTCTTGAAACAGACTGTTCCGATGAGATCTGAATTATGCTCTGGGGCAGTTGTCTCTATCACGCAAAACTGAGCTCGCACTTCGTAATAACGTTGCTGTAACTGCTCAAAATTGCGTAGCGAATGTGGTGCAACTCCACATTATTCCATTCGCACAGCAACAAGTACCCGAGTTCATCTTCAAGCAGGATAATGGTCGAGCGAACACGACGCGACTAACAGTGCACACATTCGCTGACGTTCGAATTACGATGTTACAGTGGCTACTCAGGATTTTTACCTAAGTTTTATTCAGCAGTTAAAAGATGAGTTAAAGTGGAGTGCAAAAGAAAGTAAAATTCCCATCAACACCCAGCTGGATCTCATTAATTGTCTGAAAACTTGCTGGTAGAGAATCCCAAAGAAAATGTTTGGTATTTAATCCTGAACATTCCACATCCATTAAAATGAGTAGCACAGAGAGAACAGAGTTGAAAGAGAAGCTTTAAAGAACACTTTGGAACATTAAAGACGTTATTTTTTCGAGTTTTTTAATGTTTTGTGTAAGTTGATACATTCCTGCAATTTCCCACTTTTCATTCAATTTCGTTTAATTTAACGATTGATTGGAATACAAACTTAATTTTTGTGTATTTCCAAGTAAAATCGTTAATATTAATCAGATTCAGTCATTATAACTAGTAATATTTAAATATTATTTAATAAATCGACAAAAATCAGTTGGCCCTTATTTTCTTTTGAGTAGTATATATTAGGCCACCAGACGACGACGCATTTTGTATCTTAAGATATTAAGGTAAGATATATTTTATCTCTATCTTAAGATACGAAAATATGAAATTTAAATTAGGTGTCTTCATCGTGTGTAATAGTCCTTTGAATTGTATGGCGAGCGATCGATAAAATATTATAGTATCTTAGCCGTGTGTGACGCGCTTTATTGATTAAAAGTCCACCCTAATTCTTGGGTTATCTTTGTGTTCCAGTGCTATTGTGGATAGTCATGAGGTCGCGGGACTGTCTCGTCAGGTAACCGTGACACTGGAAAGTAGAGGGCTAATGAAGGATCACCGTGAATTTTGGTCAGTACAAGTCTGATGCTATTGTAATCAGGTCAGGAGCAGATGAAAGGAGTATGGAGGTATCGAGGGAACTCTTCAAAAAATAACAGCAAATTGTCGGCAATTGCTACCATCGCATATCTTTGCATTGTTTACGCAATCACATAATATTATATTCGTCAGTACCCACTGATAAGTAACAAACTAAATCGTAACGTTAAATAACAATTATTTGACAAAAATTAAAAGATTTCTAAAAAAAAGTACCTATCATCATCATATCAGCCGTAAGACGTCCACTGCTGAACATAGGCCTCCCCTTTAGACTTCCAGTAGGACCGGTTGTTAGCGGCCTGCATCCAGCGTGATCCTGTGGCCTTCATTAGATCGTCTGCCCTCCTAGTGGGTGGACGTCCTACGCTGCGCGAGAACCTTACGGCCCCATCGGCCATCAGTACACAAAAAAAGAATAAAAATAATTTATTTCCAAAAAGTTTTTTATTGCTCGTAGTATTAAAACAGCAGTCAGTAATAAATCTACACAAATGAAACCACTTTCTAAAATGTTCGTATGAGCAGAAACATAATTTCATAAAGCTCGCAAGGCCGACCTACATACAGTCAGACGTAGGAAACCGCAGGGAACCATTTTCCCACCACAATTTCTAACAAGATGCACGCGATGATGAAGGAAACCAAGATGGAACAGACATTATTATTCTTTGACTTCAATTATAGAAAATATTTTAAATGTGAAAGCTCGGCGAGTAATGGGCCACTCGCTGTCCGACCAGGGACCATGCCCGGGTCGACGGCGCATTGTGTTCTACTGAGGTGCACGTAGAGTGTCAGCCAATAACGGAGGCACCCTTTAGAGTGCCAAAGCCTGCCGGGATCGCGGATCTAACGAATTATAATGACCCCGGAACGTAAAGGGCTATTGAAGGATTCAGTACAAGTCTGATAGTCCCTCCTGTCCTGACCTAGGTGGGAGGACTCATTTGATGATTTTAGCACGCTAAAACATAAACAAAGGCTTGGTTGTTTGGCTGGATGGATGGCTGAACAGCTAGAGTTGTTGGTTCATCATCTGCCTGCCTTTTCCCAACTATATTGGGGTCGGCTTCCAGTCGAACCAGATGCAGCTGAATAACAATGATTAGTATTTTAATGGAGCGACTGCCTATCGGACCTCTACAACCCAGTAAGTGGGTAATACGATACCCTAATGATAAAGGGACTGTAGCAACATAACTATTTTTGAACTGTTTTTGTCTTTTGACATTTCAAAAGTGCTATAACTGGCCTACTTGAAATAAATGCTTTGTTTTGATTTGATTTGTAAGACTGGTTGTCAGACTTTCGAACTTCTGACTAACATAGCTGGGCCGGTTTATTGGGGTCGGCTTCCAGTCAAACCAGATTCGGTTGATTATAAGCATTTTAAATGAAGAGATTTTACCGGACCTCTACAACCCAGTAACTGGGTAATAAGATACCCCATGGCTGTTTGTCGGACTTTCGAGCTTCTGAATAACAGTAACGACTGCCTAAGAGCTACCTAGACCTAGACTGGCAGCCGGGACCAACGGCTTTACGTGCATTCCGAGGCACGGAGGAAACTCGTTATAACAGATGGTCACCCATACACAGATCAATTTCGGCAAGCGTGGCTTTATCCCGAAGATCGGCCTGTGCGGCTGTTATTATTTAGCCACAAGCTTTACGTGCATTCCGAGGCACGGAGGAAACTCGTTATAACAGATGGTCACCCATACACAGATCAATGTCGGCAAGCGCAATTTAACCCGGAAGATCAGCCTGTGCGGCTGTTATTATTAAGCCACGAGCTCCGCTTTAGTTGCTGGTTATGAACTTTATAAAATATACAAAAGAAGTTTTGCTTAAATTGTGGGTGTACTCGTGCTGGCAAAAACTTTGTAAAATAAAAATACTAGCTTCTAGAATATATTTTAAGCAAAATACAACCCACGTTCTAACCCAAAAATACCTAACCTTTTTACGAGAAATAGTAGTAAAATTGTTGAACTTAAAACGATTTAAGTTTATTTTCCGGGTTGATACTTAACCCACCTACCTAATATTTCTACTTTTAGACTATTTTTAGTTTTAACCGACTCGGTTCAACCTGTATGTTTGTATGTATGTTTGTCCGCGATTATCTCACTTTGGCAGAACCGATATCGATGCGGTTTTAGTATTTAACAATAATGGATATCCCGTGACAATACCGGCTTTTTATATTATTATTTTTTTCGGAAACAACTTTTTAATTTGAAAGTCGGTGGTGAAAGTGGATAAAATAAAAAAAAACAAAGCTACCAACTTCCGAACTAAAGGTTATTTTACGCTTTTTGTGTGATTGTTTTTAAATCGGTTCCTACTTTTACCTTAACTTACTACACCAACCAAGTCAATAAAAAACGCTCGGTACACCATTGTACCAATGTCACTGGTAGGCCATAGAGCATAGAGCTCGACTAAAATGTATCCATAAGACCTACAATGTAAATACCTATTTTCACAAATAAAGATTGATTTGATTTAAAATATTATAAGAATTTGCCTTTATAAGATACCTTTTATCAAATACCAATATCAGATCGACTTCTAATGTTAATACATGTTGCTATTCTAGCTAAATACCAGAAACCAATTTGAAATAGACCGACAGTACACACACAATTCAATTTCTAGAAATATAGATAGATCTGACATTAGATTCAACAACAAAGCAATTGATGAAGCGATTTCTGTTAACTAAACGTCAGTGGCAGGTAGCTCCCAGAATCTTCTCGAAGCGACTGTTGGCTTAATGGCAGAGTGAACTACTGCTGCACTGCGTATCGCAGATTCGATCGCCGCATGATACAAATGCTTGTATGACCAGGAAGAACTACTTGTGTTCTAGGTTTGGGTGTCACCATAAAGCATTTGTTCCGTGCATCAAACCCAAGAATGAGCGGAGCTATTGATTACACAGCCACAGAGGAATCAGGTGGCCCCTGCCAGATTTATGGGTGACTTTTTTTAAGTTAGAGACTGACAGACCCTTCAGTTTTGCCTAGGGCGGGATATTCATGTTATTTTGCCACTCAAATAAAAGCTACTGCGGTACCTGTGGCATCAATATAATTATGTCAGTACCTCTTTAACTGACGCAAGAGCTTCATCATCATCATATCAGCAATAAGACGTACACTGATGAACATGGGCCTCCCATATAGACTTCCAATAGGACCGGTTGGAAGCGGCTTGCATCCAGCGTGATCCTGTGGTCTTCATAAGATCGTCTGCCCACCTTGTGGGTGGACGTCCTACGCTGCGCTTCACGATGGGTGGTCTCCATTTGAGAACCTTACGGCCTCATCAGCCATCAGCGTGCTATATAGCCTGCCCACTGCCATTTCAACTTGCTAATTCGTTGAGCTAAAAACATTGTATGTTTATTGAGCGTCATAAAATACAGTGGTTAGACTAGATTTTCCGGCACGGGCGAAGGATTACAGATGCTCATAATACCAGATTATGAGATTAACAACAAGTTTTGCATTCAACTCCATTGTAATCCAGTCTAAAATGCAATAACCAATTATATCCATCCATTACCAAATTGGATTGCTGGTTGGTCGGCGAACTACATTAGCCATTAGCTAATCAGACGTTGCCACGTCACGGCTCGTCAAATTAAGGCTGGAATCATGACTGCAACTGTCAGATTTGAATTTAGAACACGTTCCATTTGTTTTGAAATCATAGAACGACTGGGTTCGTTATGAATGAAAATTGGGGTATTCCACGAAAGGCATATGTCGAATAGATAAAATGCAAATATCTCAGGTGCCATTTTCAGCGGTTGCCCTTCGTGGAACACCTCTGATAATTGCATGTATAGTGATTGTATTTCAACCAGAAATATTTTTTTATTCACCAGTAACGAGAATTCTTTCGAATGTTACATTACAAAACGACAAACTAGAACATTTCAGCGAGCATTCCAACTAGCGTTCTGGCGAGCTTTTTGTCAACTGTCAAGTCTGACATCTTGACAACGAAGCATTTTAGGACAACCATCGATTCATCATCATTATAATCGGAGCCATAGGACGTCCACTGCTGAACATAGGCCTCCCCTTTAGATCTCCGCATATACCGGTTGGAAGCGACCTGCATCCAGCGACTTTAAAAAAGGCCACCTTGTTGGTGGACGTCCTACGCTGCGGTTGCTAGTCCGTGGTCTCCACTCTAGCACTTTTCGAGCCATCTGCTCTGCAAGCGAGAATATTGCCTGCCCATTGCCACTTCAGCTTGCTAATCCCGTGGGCTATGTCGGTGGCTTTATTTCGTCTCACATTTCGGATTCGATCACGCAGAGACACACCGAGCATAGCCCCCTCCATAGCTCGCTGAGCGACTTTGAGCTTTGATATGAGGCCGATAGTGAAGACTATCGATTAAAGCGTTCGTTCAAAAGATCGCGAAAATGTTCGAAGCTATGTTTGGCTCTATCTAAACCGAAGTCTATTACTGTTTGTACCCAAAATAAATAAACTGGACAATATACTTAAAATCAATAACGTTTAGGTACACTATCGCTTCTGTCTACCTAGCCTAAACAAACATTGTCGGATTACTGAGAGTGATAAGACCACCCATTTAATATACTGTTTGTTTAATACCGCTTACCTTTTGTCGGTTTAAGTAAACGAGCGTGCTCATATCGCGACGCGAGATTTGCATCGATATCGGTCAGATATCGTACAAACGTTCGACCGAAGAAAATGTACCACTGAAAGGCCAAATGGGGCTTTTGACTCATCATCATTTGCCATCATCATCTGCCTGCCTTTTCCCAACTATATTGGGGTCGGCTACCAATCAAATCAGATTCAGCTGGATATCAGTATTTTACATGGAGCGACTGCCTGACGGACCTCCACAACCCAGTAACTGGGTAATACCTTATCCCATGGTTAGACTGGTTGTCAGACTTAAGAACTTCTGACTAACAGTAACGACTGTCAAAGTTCTATAAATGATAGCCGGGACCAACGGCTTTACGTGCTTTCCGAGGCACGGAGAGAACTCGCTATGACAGATGGACACCCATCCACAGACCAACCTCGGCAAGCGCGGCTTAACCCAGAAGATCGGCCCCACAGGCCGCTGTAATTATTTAGCCACGAGCTCCTCCTACTCCAAATATCAAATAGCTGTCATAACTGCAAAATAAATAACACCAATAAAGTACGATTATTAATAAAATTGTAGTCAGTAAAATGTCAAGTGCAACCGTCACTGATACTATGATATTTAGTACATTTCTATAGTGAACAAATGTCATTTTACTGTCATTTTACTGACTACAATTAATTATCGTACTTTAGAAAGTTTTTCCCCCAGAAAAAACGTCAAAAATGATTTATGGGCTGTTCTGCCAGATTTGACAGCTGACAGTGACATTTGGGTGACGTTTGAGTAATTTTCAAGGTAGAGTCACCAGTCTACAGGAGCTCCTTTTTATCCCGGATAAACCTGCTCCATTATCCATAAACATTATCTTTACTTCTGGGCGAAAGAGACTGATAGAATTGATCCGTCAGTTGCCCTTGCCGTTCCAGGACCTCAACTCCGTTTCAAGATAATTCCGTGAACCAACCTTCTATCTCTTGGGTTTAAACAAACAACAAGTAAAAACAAAACATTTCATATCTTATCAATTATTTCGTATAGAACAGCCCTGTGGGGTGTCATAAAACATATGAAGTACCTACCCCATGTAAGCAATTTATGGCTATTTTATTAGGCACTTAATGGAAACTAAACAAATATTTCTTAACACTGCTGAGATTTGCTTTTCTGTTTGCATCATAAAATATCTATAAGGTTTTGCAAGATTAGAAATCTCTTGAAAATTAACTAACCGATTTACGTAGTAATTTGGAACTTGGGGAGATAGGCATTAACTTTTTTTATGCTGTGTAAACATCATCAAATAAGTCCTAAATTAATGAGTTTTTTAATGGTTCCTGGGAATTATATCATCAAGATATAAACCGTCTTGCCACGAGAAACATTTAAAAATTGTTGAACACTTGTCTATAAAACTATCAACGTCAAAATGACTTTTCACGATAATTTCGGTCAATAAAACTGCAAAAGTTTTATTTTAAGAAAAACGTTGCCCCACACTAGGGATTGTAGACTATAACTAGAACTTTTTGCTACTTGTAGATTATACAAATATTTTGCGGGATCCAACCCGCGACACTCAGCGCAGCAGTCCAATCTTTCAGCCACTGCGCTAATCGTGCCGTCACACTTTTTTAGACAGATGTTCAGCAGATGTTTGTCTTTCTTCTGGTAAGGTGGTTATAGTGTCTTATGTGTTAATCAAATATAACTATGATCTACATGGCAAACATAAAATTCTTTTAGAGTTTACGCCGTGACAGAGTAACAAACATCCATCCATCTTTAAAACCATTCAAACTTTCTACTAAGTTAGAATCGGTACGGAATTCTTTCAAAAGTACTGTGGATTGAAAGCGTAATTACGCAATTAAGGTGTTGTTCGAAAGATTGGCTTCTACTTCCAGCAAAGCTTTAGTACCTATTGCTATTACGTGGTAATGGTTCCAGTCTATAATAGTGCATCGATTGGGCACTCTGCCAGGGATCTAACGTAAGCTATGTTTTGGCTATTTCCCAACGGGAAGACTTGAAAACTTTCCCTTGAAATTAAATGTATTGTGTATAAGTTGCTGCACTCTTTAAATGAAATGATATAAAAAAAAATGTTTATTGAGTTATGAAGAAAGAAAGAAAATTGCGTTTATTGGCACTTGTGCTTTTTTTTTTACGTGGTAAAATCATCAAATGAGACCTCCCACCCCGGGCAGGGCGGGAGGTACTGTCAGACTTGTACTGACTAAAATCTACGGTGTCCTTCAGTAGCCCTTTATGTTCCAGGGTCACGGTGATGGTATAAGTCCGGCGACCCCGGCATGGTCCATGGTCGGACAGCAAGTTGCCCTTTACTCGCCGCCCGCATGCCCGCGCCTACGGTGGCCGGAGATCATCATGCGACGTCCGACGCCATGGGCGTCCACCACCGCGGGTAACGTTTATTGTCACTTGTGCTAAAACTTAAAACAATATAAACTTAATTAAAATGAATGCCAAAGGGCCTCAGCTCAGCATAATGTCAGGTAGCAACACAGGACCAAGAATACAATATTAAATATCAGCTTGTCTTCCTAATCTTAATTTCCTTAGTGTAACATTGTAATTGGGAGCAGTGGTGGCCCAGTGGTATCGGTCCCGACTTACGAGTTGTAGGTCGTGGGTTCGAACCCCGCCAGGCACATTACTTTGTGTAATTTACTTCATCACCACTACTCTCTAAACGGTGAAGGAAAACATCGTGAGGAAACCGGCATGTCCTAGAACCAAACATTCGAAGATAATTATGTGACATCTACCAATCCGCACTGGGCCCGCGTGGTAGATAATGGCCCACTCCATCTCTCAGAGAGGAGGCCTGTGTCCCAGCAGTGGGAACATTATAGGCTGATGAATATTGTAATTGCGAAAGTAATTTTGACACTTTTTAGCGGCTAAACCATTGTAAACTGTGTTATCAAGTTTACAGCCCACGGACCTTCCGGGATCGCTGGCCTGCCGAATTTCGTGACTATCTCATCAGGTAACCATAACCTTGGAACGTACAGGGTGATCACCGTGGATTTTAGTCAGTCCTACTACAGTCTGACAGCATTCTGGCCTGGGAGCCGGATACATGATTGATTGATTTTACCACGATATACCAGTTTTTTTATTCGTGATTGAATTTCACTGTTACGGACTCGAATTGATTGTTTAATTCTATATTCTCTTTAGCGACGTCGCGAACTCTTTTTAAACATGTACTATTTTTTATATATACTTTTTACATATAGAACTATATGCAGATAAATGCATTCGTGTATTGGTTGCTTTCGATTCGAACTAAACGTATGTTACAACCTTTTTTTTCTGTAATCAAATGCAAGTTAAAAATCCAGGTCGCGGGACTTATTCCATTACCGTGACCCCGGAACATAAAGGACTATTGAAGGACGCCGTGGATTTTAGTCAGTACAAGTCTGATAGTCCCTCCCGCCCTGCCCGGGGTGGGAGGAATCATTTAATGATTTTACCACGTAAAAAAAAAGTTAAAGATCCACTTTCCGGTTTCCGATTCAGCTAAAGTTTTCAGGTTATAATGTAATATTATAATGACATGGAGCTGTTATGATGATGGAGCTGGAAGGTTATAGGAACTCTGTAATGAAAAGCCGCAAACCCATCGAGTTTGCGGCTTTTCATTACAGATTTCCTATAACCTTCCACTCGTCTGATTCTTCTTGACGTGTTTTTTTTTTTTGAAAAAACGTCGCCCCCCCCCAAAGAATTTCCCCGTATCTTGGTTCGTTCGCAAACATGGAAACACACATACACAAACACCCAGACCCGGAACAACTACTTGCAGATCATACAAATATTTGTTCCGAGTGGGGATCGAACCCGCGACACACAGTGCCAGTGTCTATCGTAAGTATTATTTTTAACCGACTTCAAAAAAAGGAGGAGGTTCTCAATTCGGTCGTTATGTTTTTTTTTTTTTTTTTTTATTTTTTTTTTTTATGTATGTGCATCGATTACTCCGAGGTTTCTAGTCCGATTAGTGTGATTCTTTTTTTGTTCGATGCAGGATACTTGCAGTGTGGTCCCATAAAAAATTCATCAAATTTGGTTCAGTACTTTTTATTTTGTGAGCATTTTTATTAATTTCGCCTACTTGGATGACATGATGATCTTTACTTTTTGCGTGTTTGTTACGCGATTACTTCGCCAATTGTGGACCGATTTTCAAAATTGTTTTCTGTTGTACTAGGGATCGTTCACCTTAGGGAATACTGCAAGTTTCATCGAACTCTGTTCAGCATTTTTTGAGATAGGGAATTTTATTGGAACTTTCTTTTATGTACACAACATGGGCGATGTTAATACCGGTGCTACGGATTACAAAATTCTAGTGCACATGTAAGAAAATGATGTATTTGCCAAGAATTTGGGTTGAATATTAAAACTAAAAAGAGTAAAATAAAAAAACTTTTTTATAAAAAAACTTAACCGCCTTCAAAAACAACCACAAAAAAGGGTAAAATAACCCACAAAATAACTTTTCTTTCGGAAGTCGGTGGCAAAAAGACATCGAAATAATAAAACAAAGCCACCGACTTCCGAAAGAAAAGTTATTTTGTGGGTTATTTTACCCTTTTTTGTGGTTGTTTTTGAAGGCGGTTAAGTTTTATCAATAAAAGCTTGTTTTTAAAAAGCACATAGTTTTATAAATTCCTAACTTGTTTAATTTTTCAAACACTTTATTCAGTTTACACAAGACTGAATGTAACCAATGATAATCTTTGGTTGTATTCAACCTCCTTTGATTGAATTCAAAGCCTAGCCTATATAGGCGTGTCTTAGCCACAATAGGCCCGTTTAATACAATATGCCTCTACACAAACATGTTTAGAATTGCATTCTGTTTCATGCATGAAACTGTTATCCGTTTGTGGGCCGGCCATATTTGATTTAAGTAACCATCTTGCTATTGAGGGTTTCAAATTTAATAATGAATTCCGCATTGGTCGAAAGGTAAGCTCTCCTTGTAGCCTTCGGTCTGTTGATGGGTTACCGCTGATGATTGGAGATTATTAACAATATGACAGGCCTGTTAGTCCAGTGGTTAGTGACCCTGTCGTGGGTTCGATTCTCACCCTGGATAAATGTTTGCGTGACGAGCATGATCATTTGTTCTGTGTCTGGGTGTATTTTTTTAATAATATTTATGTATTTAGAAACATATAAGTATGTGTATCAGTTGTCTAGTACCAATTACAGAAGCTCTGCTTAACTTGGGACCAGATGACGTTGTGTGATAGTTGTGGAATATTATATATTACTAGCGGCCCGTCCCGGCTTCGCACGGGTGGAGGACTCGGTCTAAAACCCGGTCCCGATGGTTACAAACACAACAAAAAAATAATTATCCGAATCGGTCAAGCCGTTTTCATGTTATGTCGTGACAACGAAAAACGGGTCATTTTTATACATAAAGATAGTCGGCATGACCGTTTTCGTCCTATCTCAGCAAAGATAAGCTATCGTCGTGGAAGATATATTGCAAAAGTGTGTGCGCAATAACATTTCGCTTTCTGTTCCTTTATTTTCATAAGCCCATGGATCAGCATTACACAACCGGAGAGAAACACAAGCTCTACTATATTACGACTGAGATATTTTCTCTTACGAAAACCCAATAACACATTTTTCCCGATCCGAAGATTGAACCCACAATCTCGCCCTCTGCAGCATATACTTCTCAAATTTAACTTTAAAAAACTTGGCAAATCATCCAAAAAAAAAAACATCTCTACCTACCTTACTTTGGGTAGAGCAAAAGGGAATGACAGACTCGTACTTCGTTCCTTTAATTACCCTTAACGTTCCAGGGTCATAGTTACCTTTACAAACGTTCCCGCATAAATTCTCATCTCCGCCAAAAATATCGAACATATTTTTTTCATCTCACACAGTTTCAAATATAATTTTGTCGCCTTCATTTTACAGAAAGCCATCCGAAAATTTTCATTACATTCAGTGACCTTCAGAATTATTCCTGTAACCTAAATATTCTCATTATTTACTGTCCAATGCAGGCATTATTTATTTAGGACACACATCCTCTAGCTATATGCCCATATGTCCGCACACTGCTGACCCATGTATTTATATAGTATTTTATTATATTTTAAGAGTTTACGAAAATCCTAAGCACACAGTAAACCCGTACTATGTTCTATGAATCATTTGACGGTTTCCCCACAGTTAATTTGATCCCTCTCGCATTTGAGATAACGTTGCAAATCGTTTGCCAGTAAATACTGGACTGTGGTTAATCTCTTTTGGCTTCTGGTCTCACAGTCAGCGGAAAGGAAAATAGTACTCATGTCTTCTTTTTTCTAGAAAATTAATGTCATATTAATGTAAATGTATCGGACATTTAGCTTCATTAAAAAACAAGTAATTATTTATATTCTCTTTGTAACAAAGTCCACAAAAAGAAACATGAAACACCTTTTATTCAATTGTAAAACTAAATATGAACTTTTAGTTTATATTAAAGTTTTCGTCGAGGTCCGGACATCTATCTGATGACAATTGTAATAGCCCAAACCTCATAAACGTGTAGAAGGCCTATGGGATTCCTAAAGGCGCAGACAACAGGCCAAAACAAAGAAAAGTAGCCCATCAGAAAAAAACACCCGTCAAAAAAATTTAACATACAACATTACCCGCTCCACGCTAAACGCCAGCAGTGGCACCATACCCTTACGGTACATACAGACAAAAAGTATAGGTAATCCGTTCGGGATCTGATCTTTGTTGTTCCCCAATACGGGTTTAGGGTACGTCCGGCCCGGCAATGGATTAGGCACGTTAGTAAGTCGATGTGAATGTAGGCTGGATCAGACAGCTAGATATTTCAGATGGAATTAGGGATTATGGCTAGTTTTTCTGAATTACGAGGCATTAGGGCAGAAATTTCTAGATCGTTTTCTCGTTTAATTGGGTTTTAGTAAGTTGGATTATGACTAGCTTTACTATAGGTAGATTAAATAGACGTAGTATTGAGTAAATTAACTGTTTTTCGAGTAAGTAGTCTAAATCTCATGAATTGCGGGTCAGTATAATAGGCATAGGCACTTTGATTGTTTACAGCATCAATAAATTACAAATATAATTAGTCTGTCAGAATTTAGAAAATAATAGATAGAGAAGTTTTTTTTTATAAATATATTATGTCGCATCCCGGTATAATATTTGCTCGCGAATCAGAATAATAACAGTACTTAATGACATGTATCGTGTCAACAATTGTGGGTGCAGAGTGGGATTACGGAAAAATCAGAGAAATAGCTTCTTCGACTTATGCACAGTTATTATTACAGAGTCTGCTACTAACTCTACTTTGCTACATTAATACTCTGACCTTAAAAGGATAACACGAGCAGTTCCTAGGGCAGTATGTTTCACTACCACCACGTCCGAACGAACACTGTCGTTCCATGGGACCGGGGGCTTATAAGACACCTACCTTAGACTCAGCACAACGTCTAAACGAAGGCGCTTGTGTTCTCTTTACGGCCATATTCAACCAAGATCCGACAAATAAATATTGACACAGATAAAATACAAAAAAAACTCGAGACTAGACAGACAGACGTCGTAGCTAGTAAGAATTATACGAAGGAATGTCAAGGAGTACCTAGCTCAATTATTTTTTGATTATCTAAGTCCAACAAATTAGATTTTTCAGTTATCTTGCCCATAATGATCAACTGTACTTCGTGCTTCAATTGACGAATTCTTCATAGACAACTCAGTATTACTTATTCTGGCACGGCAATCGAATCCAAGACCTCCTGCTTTTGCGGGCGGCGAGTAAAGGGCAACTCGCCGACCGACCATGGACCATGCCCGGGTCGACAGCGCGTCGTGTTCCACGCGTGCCTCAAAGAGCGTCAGCATAATGATGAGGCCCCCTCTCAGAGGTCTAAAGCATACCATCACCGTGAACCCGGAACATAAAGGGCTATTGAAGGACACCGTGGATTTTAGTCAGTACAAGTCTGACAATCCCTCCCGCCCTGCCCGGGGTGGGAGGACTCATTTGATGATTTTACCACGATAAAAAAAAGACCTCCTTCTTTGCAGTAACCCTTCTTAACTCAAAGCTTAACTTACTAACTTATTTTAAAGAAAGCAGTCATTACAAAATCAAATTTATGGAGGGGATCGTGCCTAAATAATGACAGCCAGACGGGTCAATTTACAAGGTCAAGCCTCGTTTGCCAAGGTCAGTCTGTGGATGTGGGGTGGCCATCAATTTTATACAGAGTTCCCTCCGTGCTTCAGAAAAACGTTAGGTTTTTTTCCTCGGCTACCATTTGTTAATCTTGGACAGTCGTGACTGATAGTCACTGGCCTTAGGCCCTAGCATGAATTCAACTTTTTTACATACAGCGTACTTAAAGTATTACGACATAAATTGCATGGAAAACGAAATAGCGCCTCGAGTGTTCGTACATCATCATCATCATCATCTAGTTAACGCCCGAGTATTTATTCTCCGAATTTATAATTTTTTGACATAAATGTCGAATTATTATCAGCTTTATAAAACAGGGCCCAGACATGTTGTCGCTCCATGATAAAGACTGGTATCCAGCTGCGTTCAGTTCGACCGAAAACCGATCCCGAAATAGTGAAAAGAATTGACTTGTCATCAAATGCAGGCTCTAAATAAAATACATTTCATAATTTTATGTACCGGATGCAAACTAAACGTTGCTCATCCGGAACTGTTGCGGACCGTGTATTGTTTATATCGCGCAGGTAAAACTGTAGTGAAGCTTGAGCGTGTGGTAGGCCTATAAGGGACAGGCCCCCTAGACCGCCACGCCGAACGACCATTCGCCACTTGCAGCCATCGGTAGGCTGCGACTCTCACGATGTCGTCGGTCCACCTAGTGGTAGGCCTAAGGCCTATAGTCCGGGATGCTAAGACAGGAAACCACCACGTGCGCCCGTGGATTCATCCGGGGGGAAGACTAGTTTTTCGGGCCGGTGCACCCTGGGATGCGGGCAAAAACTCTTTCTTAGGCACTGTGTGCCTAAGGGGTCTCTTTACCCGTATGCGAATAGCGTGGACGCGATAGTGTGGACGCTCCAACGCGTGTCCCTCTGATCAGCAGAGGGCACAGCGGCGGAACGGGCTTGCGAACGGTGAGTAATGGGTAGCTCGCCATCCGACCGAGGATCAAGCCCGGGTCGGTGGCGCGTCATGTTTCGCGCCAAATGCCTGCTGGGGTCGCGGGTTTTTTCTTAACCCAGGATACCGCGGCACCGAAACGTAAAAGGCATCAAGGAACACGGGTGGATTTTAGTCAGTAAGAGTCTGACAGTCCCTTCCGCCCCACCCTGGGCAGGAGGACTCATTTGATGATTTTACCACCTAAAAAAAAAGGCCTATAGTCCATTGTTCGTTAAAGTGACCTGACTCTCTCTAAAAGCCAGCGGTCAACGACCATCGTTTCAGAGCCGTACGTCATCTAGCAACACAATAACTGATTGAAATTGAACACAGTAAATTTGAATTCCGAAAATCTATTTTATTGCAGTTTTTTACTATTTTATTACGTCCGGATCAAATTACATGCGAAAAAGTACCCGTCTTTATTGAGAATACAGAGAAATGCTGATTTTCATTTTTTTTCCAAATGAATTTTTCATAATCTTCACATTGGGCGCTTCAAATCACTCGTTTTAAGATCAAAGAAGTGTTTTTTTTTTTTTATGAATAATAATAATATTCCACAACTATCACACAACGCCATCTAGTCCCAACCTAAGCAGAGCTTGTGTTTTGGGTACTAGACAACTGATAAACATCTTTATATATTTCTAAATACATACATATTATAGATAAATTACACCCAGACACAGAACAAATGATCATGCTCATCACACAAACATTTGTAATGGGTGGGAATTGAACCCACGACCCCCGGCATAGCAGTCAGGATCACTAACCACTAGACCGCCACGCCGAAGAACCATTCGCCACTGGCAGCCATCGGTAGGCTGCGACTCTCACGATGTTGTCGGTCCACCTAGTGGTAGGCCTAAAGCCTATATACGTCATCACTGGCAACACATAGGTAACTTGAACAAAGTAAAATTAAATTCCCAATATCTGTTTTATTACCTACAAATTTTTAACGTTTTATTACGTCCGGATCAAATTAAATGCGAAAAAGTACTCGTCGTTATTGGGAATACAGAGAAATGCTGATATTGGTTTATTTTTATTTCAAAACGGATTTTTCATAATCTTCACATTCATCATCATCATCATCAGCCTTTAACGTTCCCACTGCTGGGACACAGGCCTCCTCTCTTGTGAGAGGGAGTGAGCCATAATCCACCACGCGGGCCCAGTGCGGATTGGCAGATGTCACATGTCTTCGAATATGATGGTTTTAGGACATACCGGTTTCCTCACGACGTTTTCCTTCACCGTTTTGAGAGCAGTGGTGATTAAATAAATTACACAAAGTAATGTGCCAAGCTGGGTTCGAACCCACGACCTACAACTCGTAAGTCGGGACCGATACCACTGGGCCACCACTGCTCTCAATCTTCACATTGGGCGCTTCCAAATCACTCGTTTTAAGAATTAGTGTTTTTTTATGAATGATTTTACCATCTATAAATAAAGGCCTGGTGTACTACAAGTAATTCCATTGTAGAAAGAAATATTTGACTTGAACAATACCTCAAAATAACAAAATAAACCACGTCACGAAATACCAACTTATTATTTTCTCTACCTTAATCCAGACAAAGCATCCCATCAAGTCGGCAATAGGTAATGATGATCATAAAACAAAAGAACGGTGAGTTTTCTTATCACGTCAGCGCTTAAGGTTGGTGCATCAATCAAGTAAGAGATGTTTTATTTTTTTGGTATTTATTGGCTTATAAGGGATGTATTTGGTAAAATAAAGAGGCAGATGTTATTACAACAATGAATGTGGAAGTGATATTGTTTGTCCCACCAAAACATACCTGTTAATAAAAAATAAATTAAAAATTTAAAAAACCCCCGACACGAAAACCAACATCCCTTTAAAAAGTAAAAAATAATAAAAATACGTCGCGTTGGGGGACTGCTCCAAATTATTCATCATCTCCTGTTTTTTTGCAGTCCCACAACGCGACGTATTTTTATTATTTTTTACTTTTTAAAGGGATCTTGGTTTTCGTGTCGGGGGTTTTTTAAATTTTAAATTTATTTTTTATTTTATACTTTTTATAGGTACATACTTATTTTTTTTTTTGTTGCTAAGAGTACTCCCGATTAAGACATCAATATTCCCTTTCAGTACGCTTTCATTTGATACCCAACTCGAGTATATTTGCAGACCCTCGGTTACCTTTCCCCACTTTCACCCCAATAACTTCTAAACGGCTCAACCGATTTTCATCAAACATATCTAAGAACACTCGCAGGTAAGTCACCTTTCATTCAAAAAAACTAAATTGAAATCGCTTCATCCGTTCGGGCTCTAGGATGCCACAGACAGACAGACAGACAGACAGACAGACCGACAGACAGACAGACAGACACGTCAAACTTATAACACCCCTCTTTTTCCGTCGGGGGTTAAAAAGGGGGGCAAGTTCGCCTAGATAGGGTTGAAATCCAAGTTCCATTGATTTTATTTCAACTAAGAATACCATATTTTAAGTTGGGTGTATGCTAAAGTGAATTTCGGTCAGATGGAACTTGCCAAGTTACATTGATAAAAAAAAAACAATGAAACTTGGCAAGTTCCATCTGGCCGAAATTCATTTGTGTCTGCCTGAAAAGCCGGGTGTTCAATCAGTGCGTCCTCCCAGTCCTAACCTACGGAGCCGAAACGTGGAACATGTCTGTCAAACTGGCCCACCGACTTCATGTCACGCAGCGTGCTATGGAAAGGTCTATGCTTGGGGTCTCACTAAGGGATAAAATCCGGAATGAGGTCTTACGGCATGAGACCAAAGTTACAGACATTGTCCAAATCTGTAGCAAGCTGAAGTGGCAATGGGCTGGCCATGTCTGCCGCAGAACCGACGATAGGTGGAGTAGGAAGGTTCTCGAATGGAGACCGCGTGTAGGTAAACGTAGGGTGGGACGCCCCCCGGCAAGATGGACCGATGACATGAAAAAGGTGGCTGGCAGTGGCTGGATGAAAAAAGAAGGAGATCGTGCGCTGTGGCGCTCCCTGGGAGAGGCCTATGTCCAGCAGTGGACTGCAATAGGATGAAATGATGATGATGAATGATGATTTTCTCTAAGTCTACATTTCACGGTTGTCCAAAAAATCCATTAGTCCCAGTCCTATATTTAGGACACAGACAAAATGATCAAACCTTTAAAAAAAGTACGATAGACCTCGAGTATTAGGCTTTTTGGTGGGATGTCATTTACGAGTTCACCTTAGTGTGATCGCATACCTAGTATATGCACTAGCATACACAACCATGTATCTGTCCACCTACCAGGAAATAAAACAAAAAATAATAATAAGAAAATGCATTCCTCTCCCTCACTCATTTATAACCTGTCCACTGCAGAACAGAGAAAACACGTGTATTGATGACCACACATTCAATTTATTTATTGTCACTATGTATGCTGTACCCACTCCACACTGTGTTATTTCAGACCACACCGCTACTAAACTATTAATCTTGAGGTTCCTCTCTTTGCTTTCCATCACGAGAATGTGAAATAAAAGCAAGTCCTACCTCATGACAAGCACGTTTTTTCACTTCAAAAACTTTCCAGCACGTGTAACAGGGCATGCGGGCGGTGAGTAAAGGGCAACTCGCTGCCCGACCATGGACCATGCCCGGGTCGACGGCGCGTTGTGTTCCACGCGCGCCTCAAAGAGCGTCAGCATGATGATGGGGCCTATAGAAGGCCAAAGCCTGCCGGGGTCGCGGGAATTATTTCTTTACCGTGACCCCGGAACATAAAGTGCTATTGACACCGTGGATTTTAGTTAGTACAAGTCTGACAGTCCCTCTGGCCTTGCCCGGGGTGGGAGGACTCATTTTGATGATTTTACCACGATAAAAAAAAGGCTCCGTAAGATTGCTGACAAATCTTTGAGGGGCGCGTGGAACACGACGCGCCGTCGACCCGGGCATGGTCCATGATCGGTCGGCGAGCCACCCATGTCACGCCAGCCGCATGCAATCGCAACTTCGGGTTGCTACAGGGCAATTCTTTAGGGAAAAAGACCGCATCATTATTTTGCCCAATTAATATTATTTATTCTATGCCCAAACAGGGAACCAAATTCCGAACTCCACATTAAGCAGCCGCACTTGCGATCACGAGATTTTCTTTTATTACGTAGCCCCACACTAGGAATTTTTCCTGTGTCGTGGGTGCGTTTACAAACATATAAACTCACATACACAAACGCCCAGACACGGAACAACTACTTGTGAATCATAGAAATATTTGCTCCGTGCGGGAATCGAACTCGCGACACGCAGCGCAGCAGTCCGATCGCTCAGCCACTGCGCTAACCGTGTCGTCAAAGAACAACGGGCAATCTTTGCTATTTAGTTGCCTTATTTTCTCTAAGTCTACATTTCACGGTTGTCCAAAAAATCCATTAGTCCCAGTCCTATATTTAGGACACAGACAAAACGATCAAACCTTTAAAAAAAGTACGATAGACCTCGAGTATATAGCTTACAAATGAGTTTTATTAAAGGCCTTTATCCCCGTCAAGTGGGGTGCGGTTGTCACTTATCACCCCCGAACATTGACAGGGGTGAAATATATCTGAATTGGTTACCTACTTTATGGTCAACAGAATCCTTGAATCAAGTATTTTCATTGTCGTTTTTTTTGTTGATAGACCTTTCGTACATTACAAAAGAGTATCGGCAAAAACGATTTTTTATGTATATGGTAAGAATTCTTTGTTTCGAAAGAATAAACGTTTAAAAAGCTACAAGAAAAGTGCTCGTTGTATTTCAGGACACAGCAGAAATAATGATCGTGCATACAGACTTTCAGCCCCATTAGGGATGATTTTTCGAAGACCGGAAAAGACAATAAATAAAAAGATTGGAAGGATATGCGAGAGGCTTTTGATCTTTGTGAAATAATAGGCAGATCAAACAACAAAAATCTAGGATATAAATTACTTCCGTACCCCGGAAATACTATTCTTTTGAACCAAATATCTGACTGACCTGTTGGTCTAGTGGTTAGTGACCCTGACTGCTATGCCGGAGGTCGTGGGTGCGATTCCCACCCAAGAATGTTTGTGTGATGAGCCCACGACCCCCGGCATAGCAGTTAAGGTCAATAACCACTAGACCAAAAGGCCAGTCAAACGTAACTATGGTATCGACCAACAAAATTTAAATAGCTGTTCCATACATTTGTGCTCATGTCAATCATCGAAATATAGTATAGAGGATTGTATAAAAAATGCAAGCAAAAATATAAATCACAACATCTAAACAAACACCGTACATGAATAATTACCAACATCAATAATAGTTTCTGCGAGACGATTTCTAAATTCACTTAGTCAATGCACTCCACGTTATATAGGCCATAACTTCACCCCCTACAGGGGGCAAATAGGCAACTTAATCCCTACACAGTCGTAAAAGCGACTGAGGAATTATTTAGCAGGTGGTTTGTTGGAGCTGTTAGTTGTATTGAGTACTAAAATCAAGAATATTGCGAGTTCTTGTTAGTTACCGTAACACAGCTATACTCAAAGTGTGCTCCGTGGAGCCCTGGGGCTCCGCTAAGCCTTTGTCCGCTCCGCGAGAACAAAGCTACCAAAACAAAATATCGCAATAGACTGAATGCTAAACCTGATATGAGAATTCAACTCTTTTCGATCAATCCGATTAATGATAATTAAGAAACAGTTTCACACATCTCGTTTTTTTTTTTCATTTATTATACCTAGTATACACTTCCATTGTAATGTGAATCCCTGTTATTGAAGAATGCAAATAACTTTTTATTTATTTCGTGGTCAAAAGTTTTTTTTTTTTACGTGGTAAAGTCATCAGATGAGGCCTCCCACTCCGGGCAGGGCGGGAAGGACTGTCAGACTTGTACTGACTAAAATCCACGGTGTCCTTCAATAGCCCTTTATGTTCCGGGGTCACGGTGATGGTATAAGTCCCGCGACCCCGGCAAGCTTTAGCCCTCTGAGAGGGGGTCTCGTCATTATGCTGACGCTCTTTGAGGCGCGCGTGGAATACGACGCGCCGTCGACCCGGGCATGGTCCATGGTCGGACAGCGAGTTGCCCTTTACTCGCCGCCCGCATGCCCGCGCCTGCAGTGGCCGAGATCGTCATGCGACGTCCAACGCCGTGGGCGTCCACCACCGCGGAAAAGTTTTGCTTTTGGAAAGGGTTTGAAAAAAGTTTGTGAACCGCTGCCCTAACCATATAACCTAGTACCTATATTTAATTCTATATTTCTGATAACTCTGTTGTTACTAGTATCCATATAGTAGCCTATATAGACACTTTTTTTATTTTGTTTTAATCGTGGTAAAATCATCAAATGAGTCCTCCCACCCGGGCAGAGCGGGAGGGACTGTCAGACTTGTACTGACTAAAATCCACGGTGTCAGAGTTATTTATGATGACCGCTTTTCAAGTGAAAAGTCAAAGTCAAGTCATTTATTTCAATTAGACCTTTTTAAAGGCGCTTTTGAACTTCAAACTTTAAAACAAAAGAAATAGAATACCTTTTCGGGTAATTTAGTGTGGAGAAAAACTAGCAAGAATGTTCTTCTATATCAAACTATCAGTTGTTTTAAAAGCGGCAATCGTTTATTATGTCCCTTCACATCCTTTTCACTAAACTTCCAGCCTTCAGGGCTATTTAACGAGAAAACAAAGCCTAAAGTCACGTTCCAGACATATTTATAACCTAACTTAGGACTATGTCACATGACATTTTCTGTTACTGACACCCCTAAGTTCGGAAACTTGTCACAACTTCGTGACGAAAAACGAAGACGAAAGAAATCTCATCAAATAGTGAGTTTGTTCTTACCCAGCTGCTTCAGAAGGAAGATTCGGTATTTTGGTATGTTTTTGGAGTTATGTAAGACGAATGTTCTTTTTAAAGGACACTTATTTTATATACATGAAGAAAGTTATATTTTTAGGGAGTCCTCTCGATCTGTATTTCTACCATGAGTTTACACAGCCAAAACTCGCTAGCGTCCGTAGCTAGTCTCCGTAAATGATTTGTATGAAATATTGTACAGCGCCCCTAGCGGTCACAGTGAGAATTAAAATTCGTACCAATAGTAAATCCGAGCTTACGGTGGTCGAAAACATCCATGACGCTCTGGGACACAGTATACCCCTTTTTATTCCTTTATTTTTAGTGTGGTAAAATCATCAAATGAGTCCGACAACTAGAGGCAGGGCAGAACTTGCCAGACATGTACTGACTAAAATCCACGGTGTACTTCAAAAGCCCTTTATGTTCCGGGGTCACGGTAATGAGTTAAGTCTCGCGACTAGTGTACCCCTACCTCGCATTGTTGCATATAAAGTACCTTAACAGGATAATTCACGTCGAGGGACCCTCGACGTAATGACTTAAATGACTCTAGGTCGCCGGCCAAGTCTTGAAAGGTCGCTTGAAAGGTGACTAAAGGTGTTACGTAAAGAGTTAACCTAGTAACTGGACTACCCTTAGCACGAGTTTTCAGTATTTGAGACGTAAAGTAAACTGGAACTTTGACAATATCAAATTGACAATTTTCAAGGAAAATATTAGTTCCTTCTTCGCACACCAGAGGCGCTGTTCCATTTTATCATACAAGAAACGCTGTAAATACTGGAAAGACGCTGTAAAGTAAAATAGTGAAAACTCGTGCTAGGGGTAGATCACGAGGCTTAACACAGGTGTCGATGGTAGTTATTATGTTTATAAAGGTCAAACGATTTTTGAAGTGGTTCAATTAGTCATTGATTGGTTTATTGTGGCAAATGGACAATTTTTTTAGGGATGTATAATTATGTTAGTTGGTTTTACAAGTAGGTGTTGATTTTCAGTGGTATAGTTGTGAAATGATCAATATTATTAAACACTAAAGAAAAAAACTGACTGAAACGCAGAACAAATAACTCTTAGATTTTTTTTTAATCATATTGTCTTATACGGATTTATGTAAGCTATGGCGTTATGGAAAATCTTGTAAAATTGCAACATAAGGTATTTTCATGTGCCAAAGCCTACCGGGGCTACGAGACTATATTATGTTCCGGTAGGTAACCGTGACCCTGGAATGTAAAGGCCTATTAAAGGAAAACTGTGAATGTAGTCAGTACGAATGTAACAGTCAGTAGATTGTTGGTTAAACGCGTTAATCTCAGGAACAACTGGTTTGAATTGAACATATCTTTTTGTGTTGAAAAGCGGGAAAAATCACGGGGTGCAAATAGTTTAAGAAGCCGATCAAATTAGTGTTTAAATTTTTTCTTCGATTGTTTAAATACATTTTAAAAAAGCTACTGAATGCAATACTCTTTCAATCTTGGTCAGCAATTCAACAAACTTTTCTTTCTTTATTTCTCTTTAGTCCTTTCAAATGAAACAAGCTTAGTATTACTAATGACCTCTAAGGGTGCTCCCACATTTACTTTACTTATCGCCAATCGTCTGTACTAGGCGAATGGCTCGTTTCGCCGTTGGCCGACTCCGCGACGCATCGTCCGAGCCGAGCCGATGCGAATGGTATTAGTAACACCCTTATTACGTAAACATAAAGGCTCTTTTGACCGGCGTTAGCCGATTCCGCGTCGATAAATGTAAAAGCACCCTAACACAGTATTAATAAGACCCTAATTAGGTACACTGGACAACTGTAATTACACCTCGTTGTACTATTCACAAATGCTTTTGTCTTTTAGTACTGTAAGACTGAATGGATCCCTTTTTTTAGATTCTGTACTTAAGTGGGAACATTTTAATTATTCAGCAGTTTAGGGATTTGTTTTGTAGTGTCGAAATAGGCACTTTCTACCGAAATTAGGAGAATTAGTAGGATATTGTGATTATGAGTTTTCCCTTCGACGAAATTGGGTAAAACACTCACAAAAAGCCTTTTATTTTAAACATTCAAGAACTGTCATTTATTTACAGGTACTGGCCTTAAATAAAGCCACATATTCACTAGGAGACATGTCGCAGAGATATGTTGTCGGACTATTACTTGGCAAGTCTTCACGTGTTTATGGCGTCCCACCCTTGACCATGACCAGGCTATGCTATGGAGGGTATGCGGATGGCGAATGGGTGATTCGCCGTCCGATCACCCTAGAGGGTGGAAGCCTGCCGGGATCGCGTAACTGTCTCGTCAGGTAGCCGTGACCCTGAGACGTAAAGGGATATTGATGGATCACCGTGGATTTTAGTCTGTACAAGTCTGACAGCTATTGGTGGAGGATTTCACCATGATAGAAAAGGCTATGTTACGGCGAATTGGAACCAGTCACCTCCTTCTGCGAAGCGGTAATGCAAAGCGAAGAAGACAGTGGAACCCTTAAAGGCTTTGCCAATCGGTAAGTTCGGCGTGGTGCGACGCTATCTTGGCGCGTCCTTAAGAAAATACACATGCGCACAAAAGTATGAATTCACTTACTCCGATTCCGCCATATTGATTGCTTAAATAGGGTTCCTTTTAAAGGTTTAACTGATACCAAATTCACTCTTTATTTTACGCACAGCTGAGTAGTGGAATTTCCTGACTGCGATAACTTTGGGGTCTTCAAGTCAAGAGTGAACAGGTTACTTCTAGGCAAGCGTGCTTCACCGTCAACCTTCTTCGCTTACAATAAGGCGAGACTGGTCAAACGCGAACTTATCATTAAATAAAAAAAAACACGTCACTATTTAAAAAGATATCCCGAATCAATTTGAAGTAATTCCATAATTTTGTTCGCTAGTGTAGAAGGCTTTACACAAAAACGCCACGCTATTACTGCCTAACTTTAGCGGGACGTTGACTAGCGTCGCGTCGTGTGTGTAGTGCCCGAGCACAATATTTGGCAAAGCCTTAAATAATCTCAGCAATAATAATATGTCAACTCGAAGGCAGACATATTGCTGAGTCTTAGACGAGACAATACAATTATATTATCTAAAAAGTATTCTATATTCTCCTTATCTAATTCAGTCACAAACCAAGACTTATTTCGGCCTAGATGATTTTTCTCCGAGTCTGGGACTATTTTTATCCTACTTTTGTCCGCAAAGACCCATGTCAGAGAACAATCCTTTCTGACACAAACCTATTTTAGCCTAATCCTTCGTGTTCTGATCTATCAGGCATTAGGAGGTTTATAAATAGAATTTTTATGAAGAATATGAATTATTATACAGAAGATTTTTGTGGTGATATTTTTTTCTGTTGTCTTAATAATAATATTGTGGATGAGAAAATGTGTGAGGATGGGTGGATGTTTTTTACTCTTACACGCAAAAACTTCTGAACGTGGTAGGATGCAGTTTAGTACATCGATAGTTAATACAAAATATTAACATATAGGATAGTTTTTATCCTCACTTGTCCATACTAGAACAGGGGCCTAAGTCTACTAATTTATAAACGTTACAATGGTCTCTCAATGGTGTGTTTTTGACAGTTTTTGTATGGCAAATCTATCAAAAACTTACCATTGAGAGACCATTGTGACGTATATAAATTAGTAGACTTAGGCCCCTGACACTACTAATAATTGTAAAAAGGAACAGCTACGCATCTTCGTAGAGCATCAGCTACGCATCTTAGTAGCGCAGCTACGCATCTTAGTAGCGCTGCCACGCATCTTAGTAGCGCAGCTATGCATTTTCGTAGCGCAGCTACGCATCTTCATAGCACATCTTACACGCACAGCTACATAGCGTAGCATCAGCGGAAACGGTCACACATTTTTGTAGCTCAACTTTTACATCCTCGCAGTACCTATATCTCTGGTGGAAAGGCACCCATAGTCCACAAAAAAGGAGTCATCAAAGAAAATGACTCCCTTAAAAGAAAGGGCATGCCTTATTAAAGCTACTGCACTAATTAAGATAGGCTAAGTTAAAAGATAAAAGGCTATAAGGCTACTAAACACGAACTCATTTTAACTTAAACTCAACTTGAGTAATTCAGCTTTAGAGTAACTTGAGCATGTTGTACTTATTATTTTAGACCAGACTTGGAAAAGTGAACTTGAAATTTTAATTAATGGCTTTGAATATGGTTGGTTTTATATCAATTTACAAATTAGTTTCACCTCTAATAAATACTTACTAGCGACCCGCACTTGCTTCACACGGGTATTAGGTCATTTCACCTTTCATATTTTGTTACATCTCAAAGAATGATTTTCGGACTTATTCAGATTTTATTGAGGATCATTTTGATATCGATTAATTAGCTGAAATATCAGAAATGTGTCCTTGGATCTGGGTGAAACAAAAGAACTGTCAGTCTTAACTGACTAAAAACCAACCTATTCTTTCAGTTACCATTTGCGTCCTAGGGCCGCGGTGCGCGTTGAACACAGTTCAAATTCCAGCAGGTATTATGCCTTTTTATCGTGGTAAAATCAAATGAGCCCCCTCACCAAGGGTGGGTCACCACGGGAGGGACTGCCAGACTCGCACTGACCAAAATCCATAGTGATTCTTCAATAGCCCTTTTCGTACCAAGACCATGGTTACCTAAAACTCTGTGGCGCGCGTGGAACAAAACGCGTCGTCGACCGAGCATGGTCTATGACCGGACGGCGATTCACCCATAACTCACCGCCCGCATGCCCGCGCCTCCGGTGGTCAGAATCGTCTCGCGACGTCCGTTGCCGTGGACGTCACCCGCGGCGGCTGGGTCGTGGGGTGGACGCTGTCCTCTCCCTGATGCATCCCAATACGGCACAGGAACCTTCCGAAACATCCGTGCAAGGTAAGGACCATTGTTAAGCGGAAGGTGAGGACGTCGTGACACCTCTCCAGCCACTCCTCAAAGAAGGATCTTACCGCCGTGATGCCCGAGTTCAATATGTCTTTACGTAGAAAATAAGTAAGCGCAACGTTCCCAGTCTTAATATAAATAAAATCTATTTTCAGAATTCTCGGAAACTATTTAATATGAACTATTATTAGAACCTGAAGTTTAAGCATCTTTGCCAAGAAATGCAATAATTACTTTTAAACTTTATTGCATAAGACCCATAATTACTTGCTAGCTCGTGGAGTCTTACATAAGAAGAACATAGTATTTTATAGTAGGTACTTACAGTAACTATTAATAAACGCAACGCATAAAAACGCTACTTCGGCTATGTATTTTTTTTTCTTTTTTTTTTAGCGTGGTACAATCATCAAATTTAATGTTGAGTCTTCCTACCAAGGCCAGACCAGAACGGACTGTCAGATTTGTACTGACTAAAAGCCATGGTGCCCTTCAGTAGCCCTTTACCTAGATACCGGGTTCACGGCAATTAGTGAGTCCCGCGACCCCGTCAGGCTGTCACCTTCAAGAACGGGTCGCTAGTACTTACTAGCGACATTTACAAATTAATTAGTTTCATTTCTAATAAATACTTATTTATTAGAAATGAAACTAATTAATTTGTAAATTGGTATAAAACTAACCATATTCCAAGGCATTAATTAGTGTCACTAAAGACATGACAGTAATCAAAATTCACCACAGTGACAACTAAACTTCTCGAAAAAATATCGAGGGCGTTGGGTCTGGACTAGATAGGCCATCGACAACACACCGGTGTTTTTTGTTCAAGTTTAGTAATTGCATAGTACAGAACCATACACGGTCACTGCTGTACAGAGCCTGTGTTCCAACGACGATATATTACTAGACTCCTAATAACAGGCGACCAATGTCCGTCAACACATTAGGCAAAAAAGTTTTATATGCGTCGTGACGTCACCAAGCTCGTATTAGTTTCAACCACTCCTGTAAGCCGTAAACATACCTTGAGACAGAACAGACCTTGAGTTAGCTAATCACAATGCAGTACACCGTCCCCCTCGCTGACGTAGTACTTAAGCGAGTTGACTGAATAGTTTTTGTTCCTTAGATCCTGCATGCGGAGTCTAGTAATATATCGTCGTTGCTGTGTTCACGCCGCAATAAACCTCAAAAGCTCTCGAACGGAACCATCAAGTTGATGCAAGACCGGACTGAGATGAGGCTGCAATCTTCAGCTGATATGTCGGAATATGGCAAACTCAATAGACGAATCTCGAAATCAATGCGACGTGACCTGCGTGCCTATAGTGCAGCACGGATCAAAGAGGCGATCGAGCGGAACCAGGGCTCAAAAGTCTTCGCAAAGAATTCGTCTATTGGGCAAAGCCAAATGACAAGGCTGAAGATTAACGACGGCAGCATCATTTCGACGAAACCGGAGATCCTGAGAGAGCTTGAGAGGTTTTACGGACAGTTATACACATCTACACGACAACCCAGTGTCGGTACAGCTCGAGACGCAAGAGCTAAACTGACTCGGCACTACACTGAGGATATCCCGGACATCAGCCTGTACGAGATTAGAATGGCTCTTAAACAGCTCAAAAATAACAAGGCGCCGGGCGATGACGGAATCACAACAGAACTTCTGAGAGCGGGTGGAAAACCGGTACTTCTAGTCCTCCAGAAGTTATTTAATTCCGTCATACTCGAAGGCACTACGCCAGAAGCATGGCACAGGAGTGTGGTTGTTCTTTTCTTCAAAAAGGGTGACAACACCTTGTTGAAGAACTACAGGCCAATCTCACTTCTGAGCCATGTTTACAAGCTGTTCTCAAGAGTCATTACGAACCGTCTCGAACGCAGGTTTGATGACTTCCAGCCTCCCGAACAAGCCGGTTTCCGAAAAGGTTTTAGCACCATAGACCACATACACACGCTCCGCCAGATTATTCAGAAGACAGAGGAGTATAATCGGCCATTATGTTTAGCGTTTGTGGACTATGAAAAAGCCTTCGATTCAATCGAAACCTGGGCAGTATTGCAGTCCCTCCAACGATGTCATATCGACTATAGGTATATCGAAGTATTGAAGTGTTTGTATAGTAACGCCACCATGTCCATCCGACTTCAGGAAGAGAGCACGAAACCAATCCAATTGCAGAAAGGCGTGAGACAGGGAGACGTTATTTCTCCGAAACTGTTCACGAACGCGTTGGAGGACGTTTTCAAGCTCTTGGAATGGGACGGACTCGGCATCAACATCAATGGCGAATACATCACTCACCTTCGTTTTGCCGATGATATAGTCATCATGGCAGAATCGTTGGAGCACCTCAATGGTATGCTCAGCGACCTCAGTATCGTTTCCCAACGGGTCGGCCTTAAAATGAACATGGACAAGACGAAAGTCATGTCGAATGTCCATGTGGCGCCCGTACCGGTTGTTGTTGGGAATGATACTCTCGAAGTTGTAGACCATTATACTTACCTTGGACAGATTGTTCAGTTAGGTAGGTCCAACTTCGAGAAAGAGGTCGCCCGAAGAATCCAACTAGGATGGGCAGCGTTTGGGAAGCTACGTGATATCTTCTCATCGAAAATCCCGCAGTGTCTCAAAACAAGGGTGTTTAACCAGTGTGTGTTGCCAGTGATTACATATGGCTCTGAAACGTGGTCTTTGACTGCTGGCCTTTTAGAGAAACTAAGAGTCACTCAACGAGCAATGGAAAGAGCTATGCTCGGAGTTTCTTTGCGGGATAAAATCCGGAACACGGATATTCGGCGAAGAACCAGAGTCACCGACATAGCTCGTAAAATTTGCAAGTTGAAGTGGCAATGGGCAGGCCACATCGCTCGTAGAACTGACAACCGATGGGGAAGAAAGGTTCTCGAGTGGCGACCACGGACCGGAAAACGCAGCGTAGGTAGGCCTCCCACTAGGTGGACCGACGACATCGTGAGAGTCGCGGGCAACCGATGGATGCAAGTGGCGAATTGTCGTTCGGCGTGGCGGTCTAAGAGGCCTATGTTCAGCAGTGGACGTCTTCCGGCTGATGATGATGATGATGATGATGATGCTGTGTTCAGTAATTGCGAGCGTATCGTAGCATCGCACGTTGGTAATGTGCACGATACACAGGGATGTCGACACATTGCGTCGTTTCAATAGTGTTTTTCGACCTTGATTTTCACTTTTTTTTTTACGTGGTAAAACCATCAGATGAGGCCTAACCCCGGGCAGGGCGGGAGGGACTGTCAGACGCGTACTGACTAAAATCCACGGTGTCCTTCAATAGCCCTTTATGTTCCGGGGTCACGGTGATGGTATAAGTCCCGCGACCACCTTGATTTCACTTGTAGTTGAAATCGGTTGAAATACGTCGCATCGCGTCATCAACAAGCTAGCTAACTCGCGTACATGAATGAACTATGAATCAGACTTTCGATTACACTTCGTTGCGTCCGTCAGTATAATCTAAATTTAAATTTTACTGAGAATTTACATTTTGCATTAGGAGTCATCATTCACTGTTGTTTTTACGTTTATTTACATTACTAACATCTTATTTTAGAACTTTAGAGCTATTCTCGGGCTTATTTTAGAACTGTTGAGCTATTCTCTTATGGTGCTCTCTCACCGCGAGCATTCACCTGTAATGCCTCATTTACATTCAGCTGTAGTGAGCAGGGAAGTGGGCAGGGAAGTGGGCAGGACGAGTATGTAAACGTATACTTCTCATGCCACTGCTTATTGCCACTCGCGCTGCCCATCGCTCCCCAAAAGAGCGGTTTTAATGCGGACTTCAAAGGACCGGCAGCGCGAGCGGTAGGGCGTGTTTACATTCTGCTCAAGCGCTCAGTTGATTCTTCTGCATTATAAAATATTATCTTAAGCAGGTTGGTAGGTACTTACAAAGTTCTATTACGATGAATAGATATCATCCACCATCTTCTACAACGTCTTTTCTTTTTTTTTCATTAGATTTATTTTTAACTGACGCACATAATTATGTATCGCTAAAAGACACAGCGCGGACACTGCAAAAATTTCAACGTCTGCCATTGCCGGAACTTGAAAGCGAAGTGAGAGGCAGGGCAGTATGTAAACACACATTTCCTTCGATCCTGCCACAGCAGTATTTAGGGAATTATTGCCGGCAGCGCGAGGAGCAGCGATAGGGGCTGAATGTAAATGAGGCATAATGTAACGTTACAGATTCGAAAATTTCATTAGTGAGTGAAGACAATCGAGCATCACAATGCGCACAATCTACTACGCGAATGCTCGTCAGTCAGGAATTTACAACGACGATATAGATCTAGACTCCGCATGCACGATCTAAGTA
Organism: Agrotis ipsilon; assembly: GCA_028554685.1. Lineage (NCBI taxonomy): Eukaryota > Metazoa > Arthropoda > Insecta > Lepidoptera > Noctuidae > Agrotis > Agrotis ipsilon. The sequence continues at coordinate 3,714,219 of CM052977.1, read as the reverse complement.
ACAAAAACTATTCTGTCAACTCGCTGAGGTAATACGTAAGCGAGAGGGACGGAGGGGACGGAGGGGGAACTCAAGGTCTGTTCTGTCTCAAGGTATGTTTACGGCTCACAGGAGTGGTCGAAATAAGACGGATATAAGACTTTTTTGCCTAATGTGTTGACATCGGTCGCCTGTTATTAGGAATCTAGTAAAATATCGTCGTTGGGGATTTAGTTGTAATGTTATTCTCGAATCTATAATGTTACACTACGCGCAAATGCTCCCGGTGAGGGAGCGCCTTAGGGTTAGCGCAGACAGAACGGAGCGCAGCGGAGAGGATTTTATTAACGCACTTAATGTAATAATTTTAAAGTTTACTTTCAAGTGTGTTAATAAAATCCTCTCCACTACCCTCCGTTTAGTCTGCGCTGACCCTTAACGTTCACTTGATTTTGAATATCGAACAAACTCATTTGTATTGAACCGATTGAACGTTCTAGAATGGCAGTTGCATAATTTAAATTTAAAGCTGAGACCATACGGCTCAATTTAAACTAAACTAAAATTTAAACATACGAAATGTCGACGAAACTAAATTTTGAACACGAATAAAGACTGTCTGGCTTTTCACGCCCAAATGCCTGAATAGATTTAACTACAAAATGCAGACTTCGCCCACGTAGATTTAACTGCAGCGCAGACGACCCACTTTTTGTGCGATTGAATCTGTAAACCATAGATATACAGTACACCTAGCACGAGTTTTCACTACACAGAGTCTTTCCAGTATTTACAGCGTTTCGTGTATGAAAAAATGGAACAGCGCCTCTGGTGTGCGAAGAAGGAACTATTTTCAATTTGAAATTGTCAAAGTTCCAGTTTACTTTACGTCACAAATACTGAAAAGTCGTGCTAAGGGTACAGATATCGTGTAACGTCATATTTTGTTTTAAACCTTTCTTTATTGGTAAAATAAATAAATGAGTCCACCCACCCACGGCAGAGCAGGAGGGGCTGTCAGACTTGTACTGACTAAAACCCATGGTGTCTTTTAATAGCCCTTTACGTTCCGGGATCACGTTAATTCGTAAGTCCACAAGCCCCGGTAAAAGTTACTTCTAATATTAATGGGCAATGATATTATCAGTAAAAAGGTGTGGATACGTTATACGCGCTCAAATGCGGTCAATTGACAAACCTTGACTATATTTGTCTCTTTTTTACTTGCGATGCCATCCTACTTTAGCGACTAATCGTGATGTAGTGTGCTATTGCAATATATGTATAGTAATCATGTGTGCGTTAGTGACTTGGTGTGCCGTTTTTAAAGATAGAATACCGTGTAGGTAACGTATCTATTCATTTATAATATCATTGTTAATGGGTCCTAAATTGATGATATTACTGTTATATAAATCATTGTACAATATAATTACCAATACAATACAGGAAATATTAAGGCGTTAAAGGCTTAGGCGTCAAAGTACTACTCCACATCGCTATTATAAGGAAACGTGCTTAGAAAGAACACTGGCCATTGAACGAAGCAATGTTGCCTTTATTGTGGGCTTAGTAGATAAATGCCCAATTCTTAAAATGCCCCACAGCTTGATAGCTTGTATACGATACTAGCGACCCGCCCTTGCGTCGCTCGGGACTGATTTTGTCAAAAATAGTATTGATTTACTAGGTATTATTTTATTTTTTTCCTTTTAAGAAAACTTACAGACTAATAACAGAATAATAGGTAACATAAATATAATTGAGTTGCTAATAAGAAGCCTCCACTAACTAACGCCTAAAAGTTAAAGTAACGGTATTTTATTTTACTTTGCCAGTATCTTCACATGCTACAACTCTGAAATTACCCCACGAGAACACAAAGGCGTGATAAAGACTGAATGTGAATGCGGAATGAATGTGTTAATCCAGGTTATAAGCTATCTGTGTACCAAATTGTATCCCAATCCGTTCATTCGTTTTTGCGTGAAAGAGTAACAAACATCTATCCATCCATCGTTACAGTATTTTCCATTTATAATGTTAGTGTAAATTAGTATTAAGATTTATTGAATCTCCAAGGCTACACTTTTCGAGCTTTTGACGACCGATTGTCAAAGATCTACACAAGACAGCCGTAACCACCATCTATACGTGCTTTCCGAGGTACAGAGAAACCTCGCTACGCTAATGGTCACCCATCCAGCGACCAACCTTAGCAAGCGCGGCTTAACCTGAGCAGCTGTTAATTTATAACCACGAGTTCTTCCTCCGAAGAAAATACGACTTATAATAATCCTATGGAACGCGTGTAATTCCTCGAGTATGCGGAAATCGATTTATTTTATTTCGGGGTTTCATAAGACATGTTCATCACGCCTCGAATACTCAATTTATTTTCTGTATGTTTGGTGAGAAAACACATAAATCATAATCTGAGTTGTGTATTTTCCGGCAAGAATGTGGTGTAAAATGTCGACGAATGAAAATAGAAAATGAACTGCCTTCTGTTAGGTATTGGAAAATATGAATTACGTAAAAATAAGATTTAGCCCCTTCGTACACCAGGCGAAGCAAGTCTCCGTAACTTTAGCCCCTTCGTACACAAGGCGACGCAAGTCTCCGATATGTTACGACTGTGGTATCCATTGAAGCGTGCCTCTGTACGAATCTCTATGGATTTTTATTGCTATAACCGCCTGGATACCAAAGTTGTAAGGTATTGGAGATTTACTTCACATTGTGTACGAAGGGGCTTATTTTTCGTTCTGAAGTTTTGACCCACATTGCATGAACATCCTAGTTTGTAGTAACACATTATTGATGTTGTTGGTCCAAAATTCATCGTCATCAATTCATCATCATCATCAGGCGAAAGACGTCCACTGCTGAATATAATGTCGTCGGTCCACCTAGTGGAAACCTAACTACGTTGCGTTTTCCGATTCACGGTCTCCACTCGAGAACGTTTTTTCCCCATCGGTTATGAGTTTTACTGGGAAGTAGACTGCCCAATACTTCATATATTAACTTGCTTAAGAGCTCCAGTTGCCTGCGACTCTGATGTCCAAAATTACGTGAATAGGTACTTTAGAATAGAATAGAATAGAATTCATTTATTTGTCAGAATATTGTATAAGGTTGTTATGTGCATTATGTATAATTACGATCATAATATTCTGCCGTTTCCGGCGTACAAATATGGTTAAAAGATTAAAGGTCATCAATTTATGGTACATTAGAATTAGATTAATAATCATGAGAATTACAAATAATTATAATAAATTGAACGACATTAATTCATTTAGTCAAGGAGATAAATACAATTTATAAGCGATAATGTCAAATATTTAGGTAAATTTTTCATTCATAAAATCTTCAGTCGAGTAATAACATTTGCTTAAGAGAAAGTTAAATAATTTAATTTTAAATGCTCTGAGGTTGAGAGTTTTGAAGCAATCAGGTAATTTGTTATAAACAGTAATAGACATGCAGTAGACATTATTGGAAAACAATTTTATTCTACGTCTGGGAACATTAAGCATATACACTTTGCGGCTGGGTCTAGATACAACATCATTATACAATTCAAATTCATGTCTATTCTGGTGTACAAAGATACAAATTTCAAAAATATACAGTGCTGGAAGTGGCAATATTTTAAGTTTTTTAAATAGTGGGACACAACTGTCCAGTGGGTGCGCTCCACAAATTGAGCGTACACATTTTTTTTGAGCACGAAACACTCTTTTTAGTTCCACAGAATTACCCCATATTATTATGCCATAGCGTAAAATTGACGAGACATAGCCATGGTATGCACACAAAGCTGCTTCAGCACTAGCCACTCGTGTTAACCTGTACAAAACGAAAACAAATCGATCTATCCTCTTACATAGATCATCAATATGACATCTCCAGTTACAGTTTTTATCAATTATTATTCCCAAGAATTTTGCGTTATCAACCTCTTCTACTGTTTCATTTCTGTAAAATATTTTAAGCCGTGGGCGATTACTTTTATATGTCTCAAATTGTATCATTTTAGTTTTATTAATGTTAATGTGAAGATTATTGTGTTCAAGCCATGTAATAATTTTGTTTAATGTTATGTTTATCTCATTTTGGTACTCAACAAAATCGTTTTTTTCGTTTATGATACTAATTGTCGTGTCATCAGCGTAAAGTGTGCAATTGTGTGAAGTTACACTAGGCAATTCATTAATTTATAATAAGAAGTATAGCGGCCCTAGTATGGTCCCTTGGGGAACACCGCAGTTGTTTTTCCTATACTGAGACCTATATGCGAGCTTTTGATTGCCTGATTGTGCCGAGATCTCGACGCATTGTTGTCGATCTGTGAGATAGCTTTCGATCCATTTCAATGCGTTTCCCCTTATGCCATATCGGTCTAATTTATAAATTAACAGCTTATGATTAACGAAATCAAAAGCTTTGGACATATCTAAAAAAATGGACACAATAGGCTGTTTATAATTCAGGCTTTTCGTCACTAATTTTAGGAGAGCAAAACAGGCTGATGTGGTGGATTTATGTTTTCGAAAACCAAATTGATTTTCATTTAAAATATTCGATTTGGATAGGAAACTGGAGAGTTTTTCGTGCATGACCTTTTCAAATATCTTTGACAATATTGGTATGAGTGTTATGGGGCGGTAATTATTTATATCAGTTCTATCACCTTTCTTGTGTATCGGTTTAACAATGGAGAATTTTAACCGTGTAGGAAATAAACTTTGCATAAATGATAGATTAATAATAATTATGGCTAATATGATTTGATAAAATTGTAGAGCATTGTTTGAGAACTTTTGTGTTAATGTCGTCATAACCTGTAGAGTTGGTTGATTTTAAGGAGCTTATTATTCTACGTACATCGGTGTCACTTGTTGGGGTCAAATACATAGTGATTGGATTACATGTCATGGGTGGTGTGAAGTCAATAGATGGGTCAATTGTGTTATTAGTTATGTCAATAAAGAAATTATTAAAAATGTCAGCTATCTTTTTAGGGTCAGTGTGAGTTTGATTGTCTAATTGAATTTTATTTATGTCATGAGAAGTTTGTTTTTCACTGGTATTGCTTTTGATAACTTTCCAGGCAGCCTTACATTTGTTGCTGGATTGAGACAAAAAGCGTGTGTTTTCGCCTTTTTGTGCCTGAAACATGCATCTTTTTAGAATGGCGGTATATTTCTTGTAGGTTATTTTATGATGGTTCTTATTTGCTGTTGACAGACGATATTTTAGGTACAGACGCCGCTTGTTTACACAACATTTTTTTATGCCTTTTGTGATCCAATTATGTTTTAGAGGTTTAATGGTTACTTTAAACTTGATTTTGGGAAAAGACAGACAGACAGACAACAATGAAAAAGTGCTTTTATTCGCATCCGTTCAAGTACCTATTTACGTAACTTTGAACAAGTTTTAAGTAAGTTGTATAGCAATATTGGGCAGTCTACTTCCCAGTAAAACTGATAACCGATGGGGAAAAAAACGTTCTCGAGTGGAGATCAGGAACAGGAAAACGCAACCAATGAAAAAGTGCTTTTATTCGCATCCGTTCGCGATTGAAAAAACTAAGTCTTTTAACATATTATTTGCAAGTTGTGTAACTTCTGTAGATCCAACTTTGCAAGTTGAATTAGAAGCACTGTTTCACAAAAATGTACGAATTCGAAATTCTGTATTTCGTTGTTTAAACATAATTATCTTAATAAGGAAAAATAAATATTTATATAACGAAAGCGGGTACTTCGAAAAGACTATTTTTTCGGTAAACCTTCCCCTATCAATCATAAATGATATTTATATCTATAAAATTTCATTTTAACATTTACAACTAGGTGAAGTCAGTATTTGCTATAAGACTAAGTATTCCGAGTATTAATATCGAGATAAATTCAGAGGTAAAAGATTTTATTTTATATACACGCATTGTGCTTTAAACTTTTCGAAACGTGAATGCAATTAATCCCTTTAATCTGTCCAGCGAAAATAAAAAACAGCAAGTTTAAGAATGTACGTTCATCAAAGCTACTATAAAAAGATTATTAACCATAATACATCGCAAAACATCTTGAACTTTTGGAAATCTAAAAAAAGTTATACCTTCATTTGACATTATAAATGAATTAAGGCACCAACCGGCGATAAAATCTGTATGCAATAAGCAAGTGTCCCCAAGAACTTATTTATTCAAAATAGCCATTTACATAAACACAAAATAAAAATTTTTGTTCAATTGTCAAAGTCAAGTTGAAAACTCCAATAAATATAAATCATGCCGAAATAACACCAATAACTCATACCCAAACATTTCAAACCTATCTCAAACTTAAATCTAATCAAATCGACCGTCCCTAGCCGTTATCAATCACAATTAAACTCACCCTGTTCAATTTAACTAGTCAAACACTGAACTCTCACAAAGTTTCAACTCACTATTAAACCACTTTCAATGTAAAAAATTTTAAAATTACACTTTTTTACAACAACAACGAAACTACAATACAACTTTTAAATTTTCAAAAAAAGAACACACTGTTCACACCAATATTCTTTTTTTAAATTTTAAATACTTATTCTTTTTTGTTTTTTTAAATATCGTAAGTTACCGTTACGTAATATTGGAGCGCATTCGACATCCACGCGGGTCGACTCCTGAATTGCTACTGAAATCGTAGCCTGAATCCACGCAAGTTTCAGAATCAAAACTTTCATAGGCAAATGAACTATGTCGTTCACCCCTGGTTTGTTCATCCTATTAGATTTGAATTACGGATAAATATAATTTAAGTGTGATAAGTAATTCTAAGATGGAAAAAGTGTGATGATCGCTTGAGTAATTTATTTGCTTACGTTAAAACGTTTTTAAATAAGATTTATTTCAGAGTTTCATTACAGATAGGTTTTAAAAAATAAAGTAGTAGTAAATCGGTATAAATAATTTAAAAAGTAAATACTAAACAGAAAGAAAAATACCTTTACTTGACAAAAACAACGGAAACACACAAAAAAAATGTAATCTAAAACATCAAAAGAACAATCGATTTTTGTCCAGTCCACACTGTCCCACTGCTGGGCTAAGGCGTCTTCCAAGTTTTTCCAAGAGTATTTCCTTCGTCGCCTCAAACCAACCCACAGACTTATTCGTCAACTCGCCGACAATTATCTCGCCCGCTCGGGCGAGTTGGCTCCTTCCGATTTTACCTATTTTTGTTGTCGTCAACTCGCGTCTGTCCGAAAAAATGGTACTGTCATTTATAAAAGTGTTATAATAAATTAATATAGAAACCTACTTTAAGTATGACGCGCTATAAGATTTGAGTTTCAAAATTTGAAAACGTACCCACGATATAGGAGAAATCCCAAGCGTGGGGCAAAGACACAGGGCAAACACCTTGTTATATATCTCGTATTTTATATTAACTATATTTTTGTAAAAACAGTGTAAAATACCTGTATACTATGAAGTACCTTTATTTAATGATTTAAATACCACCTTTTCATGTAAGCCTAGTACTTTTGTGATAAATAGATTTTCCCCAAAACTTGTATGTTGAGACAGAACTGAATGAAAAATATCACCTTGATTTTATGCAGTCCTAGTACATCTAGGGTATTGAGTATTCGCCGGAAGAAATATTTAGTTTTGAAGAACGTTCGTTGGGCGGCATGAAAACCTTCAGCATGATTCTGTTCTCCTAGTACTTTTTGTTCCAATTCTTCATTCAATTTCGGCACCAAAACCTTCTTCATGATCCTGTTCTCCTGGTACTTTTTGCTAAGATTTCACATTGAATTCTAACTTATGAAAAAAAAACTTAATTACTTATGTTACATTTTATTAATGATCTCAAAACAACTCCTCCCCTAAGACGACCCACTGGCCCTCAATTAAACCTACTTTCATAAAAGTAATTGTCATAAAAGTGTGAAGAAAATTTAATTAAATTAAATGTTAAAACAGAAACACTTTTGTAGGCGACTGTAAATACGTCAGTTTTTCGCTTAGTCGGCGAGTTGACGACAACAAAAATTGGTAAAATCAGAAGGTGTCAACTCGCCCGTTCGGGCGAGATAATTGCGGGCGAGTTGACGAATAAGTCAACCCACACGGTATGAGTCCAAGTAGTAATTTTCCACAAATAAATGTTAAACTTTTTATTGGATCATTCTTTAGTTTCTTGGGCTTAATAATAAAAACCAGTTACTTTGCTCAAAAGTTAAGCTTCGCATGCCTGTTCAGTAACTAGATGGGTGGCTATTTATAATATTTATAATATAAGACAGTTCCTCCATGCATCTGAATGAAGGTTCAGCCGTTGGTCCCGATTGTAATTTGTATGGATGGGCGTAACAAGTTGTCAGAGCCCTGAAAATCTGACAATCATTCTTGCTAAGGGCTTCGTCCGCTTCTTTATTTAAAATTATCCCACAGGATCATCGAGATAAAAGTTATCCCATAAATGACCGAGACCGGGGACCATATTATACGCCAACACGGCAAACCTAGAATAACGGGACGTTTTGTCAACTATAAGGCCCTTCGTACACAAGGCGACGCAAGTCTCCGATAGCTTACGATTTCGGTATCCAGGCCACTATCGCAATACAATCCATAGAGGTTTGTAAACACGCACTAGTCAATGGATGTCAAAGTCGTAAGGTATCGGAGACTAGCGTCGCCTAGTGTACGAAGGGGCTTAGGAATACATTGCTAAAATCATTGTCCAAACAAATCATTGTTCTGAGTAGGTAGTCAATTTGTGATTCCTAACATCAGTTTCTTTAAAATTGACCATCTAGCACTGATACTCTGTTTTAATTTAATCTTATAGGGCGTATTACCTAGTTATAACATAATTTGATAATTTTGCCATGAAAAAATTGATAGCCGGATAAAAGTTGTGTCAACTTCGTTTATTTATATTTTCAAAACTCCACGTGTAGCCATATTTCGCCTTTGCGATAATCAGTATCCAATAAACAGATTATTCTACGTTTAATGTAATAACAGGGCCACCCATCCGTAAAGTGATAGCTTGGAGGGTTCAAGAGTGTTGTTTATCTTTGAATTTAGGTCGTTAAAATCAGTATCAGTATCTAAAGTTTGTGGTAATTAAGATTTAATTATGTTTCAATTTCGCAACACATGAAATTTTCATTCAAATTTAGTAACGCGTAAAGGAGATGTTTCATGATCTTTATGCCAGTTTCTAAACGTCAATCAAATGTCATTGTCAAATGTTGTCAAAATAAACGTAATACTGTCAGATCCACCATGTTTGATTTTTTGTCGAGTGTTGTTATCCTTGACAAAGTTAATTTAAAAGCACAATTAAACAAAGTGAAATTAAAGAAAATCAACAATTAAAAACGTTTTATGTATTAAAAAGCTATTTTTACACATGGTGTACATAGACTGAGCCCAGGCTCCATACATTTTTGGACCGTCTCCTTTGAAATGGAAAGTATCTTTTGTAACTCGAACACAATTTTTTTTTGGGTGGTCTAATCATCGACATCGTTGCCATAAACTGCGAAAGTGACTTGGATGAGGCTGGCGCAAGACCCAGAAAGACAGAAGAAAAGGATTTTGGCATAAACAAAGAGAGGCCTATACTCAGCAGTGGGTGAACGGTTTATGGATGATGGTGATGAAAATCATCAAATGAGTTCTCCCTTTCCGCTCCAAACAGGGAGGGTAGAACGAAAGAGACTATCAGACTCTTACTGGCTGAAACTCAATCCTACTATTTTAATTGTGTCTTATATTTCGGCCTAGCTATGGATCCGCCATCAGTTTGCTGACAGCTCCTAGAGGATCAAGTGGAAAACTAATAATAAAATAATATTCCACAATTATCACCCAACGCCATCCAGTCCCAAGCTAAGCAGAGCTTGTATTATGGGTACTAGACAACCGATAAACATACTTATATATTTCTAAATACATAAATATTATAGAATTACACCCAGACACAGAACAAATGATCATGCTCATCACACAAACATTTGTCCAGGGTAGGAATCGAACCCACAACCTCCGGCATAGCAGTCAGGGTCACTAACGACTAGACAGACAGGCCTGTCAAATATAACTAAGGTTGGTATTACAGAACGTCCCTCAAGACTCAAGTGTAACTTAAACCTAGTTTCGACCAATCAAATGGCTTGAATTTAGTTTTAAGTAATGCTTGAGTATTGAACGACGTTCTCCAGACCAGGATCGACGGCGCTTAATCCTGTATTACGGATTAAGCGCCTTCGATACTGGTCTGGTCTCTGATCAGACGGCGAGCTACCCGTTACTCACCAGCCTGCGCTTACGATACGGACACCTTGGACGTCTCCCACAGCAAAATCGTCAGATGGAAGGTATCCTCTATCTCACGTATTCCACCTCCTTCTTCGCTAGTAATAACTGCAGAATGCACCATGTGTAGAAATGTTACAAACTCATTTTACGCAAAAATATTCTAACAAAAAGCAGAGAGCCAAAAACGAATAAGCACCAGGTGGAAAATACCGCAAAGCTGCGGCGAGCTCAAAACTGCAATTGTACTAAATCCTTTTGTATTTGTGTACCTATTTCGTTTCAAAACGGATGTTGAAAGTCCTTGTGTTCCGCTTTTCCGACAGTATTTCGTACAACGGCAAAATGTCGGTAGCTTTTGATTGCAAAAAATGGTATAGGCTTTAGCAATTTAAAAATGGCTGCAATTTTTATTTTACATTCGCTTTTTATGATGGCTTTGGTAGAAAAAGTTTTACTGTGTCAGTAAATCATACCACTCTAATGTTATAAATGCGAAAAAGTCCATTTAAATGCAATATTTTTGAGGCTTTTTGAGCTTTTAACAGGGACGTAAATTCACATGTTATAAGCTAAAGGGGCTTGGGGAGCTCGTAGCTAAATACTTACATGTTAATATACAGGGTGTTTCTTTTAAATTGGCCAAAAGGGAGATATCTGCATCCATAGGAGATACAGGAAAACTTTCTTAGAAACCTTTAGCTCTTTTTTGATGCTGATAAATTTGGCGATTTTATTTTTTTGGTCAAGTGTGAGCTGTCCACAGAAATGAGTGAAATTGACCAAAATTTTTTTTAATGCCGTTCGACTCTGTTACATATAAGGATCATTTCATTGTATCGGAGGAAAAAAATCGGGACGGCGGAAGTTGGTCAAATTTAGCAAAATATTTTTTCATACAAATTGTATGAACGAAAAAAAATACCATTTTTTTTATGATGCCATGTTATTTAGTGTCTTGTAAAGACCATTTTATTGTATGGGAAGGAAAATGCCCGGACAACAGGAGTGGGTCAAATCTTATGAAATACTGACACTGTTAATAGGACTTTATGCTGTTAGAAGAAACATTACTCTACTTTTGAACAACTTCTACTGTTCAGATATTTTTCTGCTCATACAATTATCTCATCCTTACATGAAAGTAAGTCAAACAGCATAATAAAAAAATTGGTATATTTTTTCGTTCATACAATTTGTATGAAAAAATATTTTGCTAAATTTGACCAACTTCCACCGTCCCGATTTTTTTCTTCCGATACAATGAAATGATCCTTATATGAAACAGAGTCGAACGGCGTTAAAAAAAATTTGGTCAATTTCACTCATTTCTGTGGACAGCTCACACTTGACCAAAAAAATAAAAACGCCAAAATTATCAGTATCAAAAAAGAGCTAAAGGTTCCTAAGAAAGTTTTCTCGTATCTCTTATGGATGCAGATCTCTCCCTTTTGGCCCATTTAAAAGAAACACTCTGTATATAAATCTCGTGTCACAATGTTTGTCCTCAATGGACTCCTAAACCACTTAACCGATTATAATAAAATTCGCACACCATGTGCAGTTCGATCCAACTTGAGAGATACGATAGTTTAAATCTCAAATTTTAGACCGGGTCCTCCACCCGTGCGAAGCCGGGACAGGCCGCTAGTACTACTATATGTTCGTGCATGTGTACGAACGTATATGGATTTCTATTGCGAGAGTCGCCTGGATACTGAAGTCGTAAGGTATCGGAAACTGGCGTCGCATTGTGGACGAAGGGTCTTCAGCCACAAAGTCTGGTCATCCGGGTTAAGCCGCGTTTAACGAAGTTGGTCTATAGATGGGTGACCATCTGTCATATCGAGTTACCTCAATGTCGCGGAAAGCACGTAAAGCCGTTGGTCCCGGCTGTCATTTGTAGATCTTTGACAGTCGGACTATTAGTCTGAAGCTCATGAGTCTGTCAAAGAGTCTTGCCATGGGGTACCGTATATTCCCAGTTAGGTACTGGGTTGTGGAGAACCGATAGGCAGTCGCTCCATAAAAAATACTAATATTCAGCTGCATCTGGTTCAAATAGAAGCCGATCACGATATAGTTGGGAAAAGGCAGATGATGAGATGTAAAAGGGGGTCTAAAGTACCTTAGACCGTCAAATTGGAATGGATAAATCTAAGCGTTCGACAAGACAAGAGATCTTATATAAGGCTGACGGACAAGCTGACACAAACGAAGTGATTTTATAGGGACATTTTTTTCTGAAATCTGATGCAAAATCAAACAGGAGAATGGCGGCGCAGTGGCGATACGATTGCGGCATCTTGTACATGAGCCCGGTACGATAGACGGTACTATAAAAATAAAATTTAACTATGGCAACCAGAACGTACATATTATAGAAAAAAACAGTTCGCATTGTTGTTTCTGTAAACTTGCAATTTTGATATAAAATATATTTTCCCTTTGTCACATTTTTTAATGAAAACCCTAAAAATAGATCAAGTGCAAACTTGATCTATTACCGATTACCGAAATATTTATTCGACAGTAAGTAACAAAAAAATACGATACAATAAGCAAATAAGTGGACAAAAGAGTTATTTTCACAAGAGTATTTTGCCCCTATGTGTAGGTAAATAAGCATGTTTTCTCTGGGGACAATGAATCTTATGTATACATGTGTGATATACTATCATACGGAAAATTCATAATTCTCCTGAAAGGCGAGTGAACAACCTTTTCAAGAGCAGTCTGGCTGAAACAGATATTTATCTTACTTTGGAGATTTTTCAGAAGTGTATTTTATATAAAGAGATATATATTTCACCCCTATACCCTTTTTTTTACGTGGTAAAATCATGAAATGTGTCCTCCCACCCCGGGCGGGAGGGACTGTCAGACTTGTACTTACTAAAATCCATTGTGTCCTTCAAAAGCCTTTATGTTCCGGGGTCACGGCAATGGAATAAGTCCCCGCGTCCTCGGCAGGCGCGGCAAACCCCTAATTTGAAACTAACAACATGCTGATAAGTCATCTCCACGAAGTAATGCTATCTTTCTGATCTTTCTAGTCTATCAAGACTTTCTACATTACAGTTAAATTATGTATTTACCGGCACTTAGAATAACTACCGACAATTACAACTGCCATCTTCAGGCAAACAGACTCTTATCTGGTTTTGTGTAACATGATCAATGTTGACATTAAATTTGACTAATTACTGTAAGTTTCCCATAGTTTGCATCTTAATGCTTGTTTTGTAGAGCTTGCGAAGCAAGACCTTGAGTGGATCTACCGGGGTCGCGGGACCGTCTCGCCATGTAACCATGGACCTGGTACGTAAAGGGCTATTGAAGGATCACCGTGAATTTTAGCTAGTACGAGTCTGACAGTCCCTCCCGTCACTCATGCTCATTTGGATGAATTTACCACGATAAAAAAAGCCCTGGAGTATTTCGGTATTGCACATTTTTTTTTTGAAAAACTTTTCCCCACTCTAGGAATTTCTCCTGCATCGTGGATGCGTTAACAAACATATAAACTCACATACACAAACTCTCAGACCCGGAACAACTACTTGCAGATCATACAAATATTTTTTCCGTGCGGGGATCTTTACATTCTTCTTCTTTACAGGAGCTGATGGAAGATACGGAGAACGCTAAAGTCTTGTTTGCGCTACTCGCCCCACTACTCACCGCTTAGAGTCTAAGAGCCTAAGACCGACACGCCTTTGGTCTAAGCCTTAGACCAAAGGCATGTCGGTCGTAAGGAAGACATTGAAAATTAATATAATATAATAATATTCCACAACTATCACACAACGCCATCTAGTCCCAAACTAAGCAGAGCTTGTGTTATGGGTACTAGACAACTGATAAACATACTTATATATTTGTAAATACATACATATCATAGATAAATTACACCCAGACACAGAACAAATGATCATGCTCATCACACAAACATTTGACCTGGGTGGGAATCGAACCCACGACCCCCGGCGTAGCAGTCAGGGTCACTAACCACTAGACCAACAGGCCAGTCAAGATTAGTCAAGAGAATTGCAGAAGATTGGCAAGTCGTTTAAAACTTGCAGCCTCGATACTACCTTTTTTGCTGATTGTACATAATTATCTCTCTGTACTTATCACATTATGAAAAATAATCGCAATAAGACTACTGTAATGCGTGTAAATAATTAAGGAGGCAGTATTTCATAACAAATGGGAAGAAAATAATAAATTACAGCTAATAAAGATGATTTATTGCAACACAGGACTGTACTACCTTAATATTAAGGTAGGTTTTTAAGTTTATCAGATACGACGTGTTTCGGTAATGGAGCTTTTAATTTCTGTTTTAATTAACGTTTAATTTTCAGTTTTGGTCTTGTGATAATGCTAAAATAGTGAACAAATCTCTGTTTTCAAATTTCACTGTTATTATTTTGTTACTTATTAGTAACAAAATACACATTTTCTTTTTACCGAAAAAAAAACATCCACACGTCGTCATAGTACAGTCGCCAGCACATCAACCAACCTCAATCAGTTATATATCTTTAATAGACTTTCAGCCTTTTTACTATAGGGGAGGGTTAATATTCGATTGGTAAAATTTGACAGATTCGGGTAGGTTGACCTGCTGGCGTCTGTACAATAAAATTGACAAGGAGTCTCTGACCAAATCGCGGAAGCTACGAGCGAATATTGCGCGTCATTGTATCTACGCGTAAACGCAGAGTAGACGCGCTTTAGGGTCTCCTCACATTTATCGACGTGGAATCGACTAACACAGGCCAAAAAAGCCTTTTTGTCTACGTAATAAGGGTGTTACTAATACCAATCGCACCGGCTCGGCTCAGAGGACGCGTCGCGACGCCCGCCGACGGCGAAACGAGCCGTTCGCAACAGCTAATCGGCGATAAGTCGAGTAGTGTGGTGATACGCACTCGCCGGCTTAAGCCGAGTGCGACACTACTCGACTCGCGTCGACACGCGTCATCCGAGCCGAGCCGTTGCGAATGGTATTAGTAACACCCTTATCACGTAGACATAAAGCCTTTTTTGACCACTGTTAGCCGATTCCATGTAGGGAGACCCTTACACGATCGCTGCGTGTTCTCAAGTTGCAAAGTAGCGTGCAGTTGTAACGCGCATCTGCCGTCATTCACGCATTTTAATAACGCCGTATGCCAAAGGTCTAACAAGGTAAGGAAAATGAAAGCTTGAGAAAAGTCCAAGAGACGTGTCCAAGACAAAAAGAAACAATATACCTCACACCTGAGTCCCCCAAAGCGTTTAAACATTTGCTGTCTACCTGAATCATTTCACCTTAACTATGATTACAACCTTAATTTCCCCAGGCGACTGGACAATTTCAGTTTGACAATGAAAAATAACCCGCCTGTCTGAAAAAACCTGAATCATCTTGTTTTCAGCCCTTTCAGTAGCGCCATTCAAGGATGACTGATATAATTTTTATTCAATGAATTTTTTGTACAAAGGCAAGTTTCCTATTTGAGTGTTTAAAATTCAGTGACAGTTTTTTAATTAGGTAATGTTTTTGGACAAAGAGAACTAAACTAGTATTGAGAGATATTCAATTATTGTCACAGTTTTCAGATTTTTTTCAGTCTTAGTTTCAGAGACGGTTTAAGTTAGATTACATTATTAACTCTCAGTTTCAAGATACAAGATAATTAATATTTATTTTGTAAAACATGAGTGCAGAATTATACAGGTCTTTAAAATGATAAGAGGTAGCTACATGTTTTGCCAACCATGGCGTACAAAATTAGTCGCACTAAGACAACTATTACAAACATATAATTTAAAAAAATTAAAACAATGACTAACAAGGAAAAATAAAAAAAAAACCACATCGTAATACAAGTTAATCATCTACCGCCTTACCAAAATTAAACATCTTTTGAATAGTTGTATAAATTAACTGTCAATGTCGGCATTTCACTTTGATATAAGGTTCGTTTTGCAGTGACATTTTTGTTAGACAACTGTTCAAGAGCTGTTTAAGATTTTATAGTACGACAGTTAAAATTTTATTCATAATCAAATATTAGTAATTTCACGTAATCACTAATATTCGTTATAGATAATGTTTATTCCTGAAAAATCTATTCGTAGAGTGAGAGAGACATTCGAATTAAGAACATCCTTATTTTTTAGAATCGGTTAAAAATAAAGGTAACACTTTTCTTCTGCACAGTACACTTGTTGTCATGACATGAGATTGAATGAGTTTAGAAAATAAAAAATATAATAATAATAATATTCCACTACTATCACACAACGCCATCTAGTCCCAAGCTGAGCAGAGCTTGTGTTATGGGTACTAGACAACTGATAAACATTCTTATACAGGGTGAATTTTTCAACTGGGCGTGGATGGCTACTTTCGAAACTATGAGGAATATCGAAAAACGGTGAAAGGAGTCTCGAGGCCGATTTCGACGAAAACTAAAACTGCATCATTGGTTTTTCGAAAAATCAAAAATCCTGGTCAGGAATCGAACCCGCTGATTTTGGAAAAAAAAATCACACCCTGTATTATTACAGCGTTCGATAGTGTTGCTAATAAGGATCAAATTCTGTGAAGTAATCACATACGGCAAACTTAAGGAAAACGTACAATTACAAAAAAACTAATTTATCTTCAAGGCAAAGACTGTATTTGAAACATAAGTTACCTTTTCTTCTTTAAAATAATGCTATTTTTAGTTCAACTCAATAATGTCGTATTGCTAAGTACAGTGGGATTGTTGAAACGTCAAATACAGTGAGACATTGAATATCATGAAATTTTATAATGTCGAATAAATTATGGCTCAGTAGATGTACAGTAACATGGAAAAATAGCAATTTCATAAAAATCAGCTATTTCCTTAAGTTTGCCGTATTTGATTACTTCCCAGAATTTGATCCTTATTAGCAACATTATCAAACGGTGTAATAATACAGGGTGTGATTTTTTTTTCAAAATCAGCGGGTTCGATTCCTGGCCAGGATTTTTGATTTATCTAAAATCCAATGATGCAGTTTTAGTTTTCGTCAAAATCGGCCTCGAGACTCCTTTCAACGTTTTTCGATATTCCTCATAGTTTCGAAAGTAGCCATCCACGCCCAGTTGAAAAATTCACCCTGTATATTTCTAAATACATACATACACATTATAGATAAATGGGAGCCAAAAGTGGGATTCAACGGGAATAAATCCATTATTAGTATCCAGAGTTCCAAAATAATAATTATATACAAAGCGACTAACAACTGAAGGCGCCCCAAGCTTCAGTATTCAGGAAACAACACCAATGTGCTTTGTTGTTGAATAGCCAAATAAAACGCGGTCGACCACAGGAGCAATATGTTGTCTAAATAGTGATGGGAATTTGTAAGTATCGATAAATTAATGCATTTCGAATTTGGATAGACTTTACCACGCAGTCACGGATGCGTTTAATATCAACCAATCATATTCATTGGTTTATGTACATAGCACAGCACTGCTGGTGGAAATGTATTCAACTAATAGCGATTTGACATATTTTCTATTATAAGCTGTAAACTGCCATTTTTATTCCTCAGATAAAAGTTATCTGATTATTAAAAATCAGCCCTAAGATGTGTTTTTTATATGGAACGTGCTATGGATGCATGTCATGGTTCATCTTCTCTACTATCGATACATCGCATAGCTCGATCTTCGTAGCACAGCTACGCATCTTCGTAGCGCAGCTACGCATCTTCGTAGCGCAGCTACGCGTCTTTGTCGCGCAGCTACGCATTTTCGTAGCGCAGTTACGCATCTTCGTAGCACGTCTTACTCGCACAGCTACAAATAGTGGAAACGGTCATAGTTTCGTAGCTCAACTTTTACATCCTTGCAGCACATCTACATAGCATATCTCTGTTGAACCCTAAGACGCCTTTATAAAGGGACACGTGTGTCTTTTACTTTTATAAAAGCGAACGTAGAGAGAGCTATACAAGTCATCTAGCGCAATCTCGTTCCCACACTGGAATTACTATCGCTTCAAGACGTCATGCCTGCAGTTAATTCATAATCAGCTCAAAGCTACATAAATATTTCAATTATGATTTGTTCAGTGAGTAAATAGATGGCGGTCCAAGCTTCAATGTGCATGAAATATAACATGAATGTGCTTTATTGTTACTGCAATGAATGCAATGTGTTGTCTGAATAGTGTTGGGCATATTTTAATAGACTAATATATCGATAATATAATTATTATATTTTTCAGTCAGCCTATTTTTTCTGTCCAACCTAAATAAAGAAAGGAAAGAATTTGCGACCTGAAGTTTAGTAATATTTTTGATAAAGTGTTCCATAATTTTGACCAATAAAGGATCAGCATAGGCTAGCCAAAAAAAAGAATCAACTTCGCCCTCATTACAAAGGCGTTTAAAACATAACTTACAAAAAAAACATATGCACAGTATCATCACCCAAGTCCAGAAAAACGATGTATTTGAGTACATATATTTTAATACAGTTTTTGTCATTATAAAAATTGGTCATGTGAAAAAGGGAGAGATGAGCCATTTACCAGGTAACTCACGCAAGTTTTATTTTAGTTTTATCATGATCATCATCAATCCATAAATGTTCCCACTGCTGGGACACAGGCCTCCTCTCTGTGAGAGAGAGTTGGCCGTTATCCACCACGCGGGCCTTGTACTTGGATTGGTAGATCTATGTCTTCGAATTTTGGTTTTAGGACATGCCGGTTTCCCCACGATGTTTTCTTTCACCGTTTCGAGAGCAGTGGTGATTAAATAAATAACACAAAGTAAAGCTCCTCGCTGTGTTTGAATCCACGACCCAAAGCTTGTAAGTCGTGGCCGATACCACTGGGCCACGACTGCTCTCCGTAAAAATTTTATCAATCAATAACATGCACATTTTAATTTAATTCCCTTGTATCGTATGTCAGGACTGCAACGAATAAACTCGTAGCCCTTTCACAATAGCAACTGAAAAGCAACCTTACTTCAATGTCAATAGAGATCACTGCAATATTCAGAAAGGCTTTCATAAAATCAACCTTACAGTCACGAGAATAAGGGTTAATGAGCTTTCCATGAGTTTTATGATATCCATAGTGCTGGAAAACTCATATCAATTCCATGATTGTCTTGAAAAGCTTACAGATCATGAAATTCAGGATGTTGTCGGCTGAAACTGAAGCACTATTTGGACCTGAAAACCATCGGCCTATTAGCTCAGTTGGTTAGAGCGTCGTGCTAATAACGCGAAGGTCGTGGGTTCAAACCCCTCATGGGCCAAATCTTGTTTTTATTTTTCGTTTAAAAAGTTTTTCATTTCGTTACAACTTTTTTGCAGTAATGTGCGAATTAGATTGATAGAATCAATTTTCCGTTCCCGATTCCCGAAGTTATTCTAAGGGCTGATTTTTTTATTATTAAAAGCAATTAATTGGTTTATGAATGAAGATCTACATTCGATAAAATTGATTTTTACCCAATAAGGGACCTACTTTGAATTATCACTCCCAAATCTGGTATATTGGATTTATTTATATGAGTACGCGAGCCGGTTCGAGGACGCACAGGTTATAACCTCCCAGAAGGTATGGGGGATGTAGCCTGGCCCTAGCAGTAGTGGGATAGCATGGGCTTTTTTACGTGGTAAAATCATCAAATCAAATCAGCAGGACGGCACTGTCAGACTTGTACTAAAGTCCCACGATGCCAGTCATATTTACGAGTAGCGTTCTAAGAGGGAGGCCTATATTTAGCAGTGGATGGCTGATGATAATGATGAAGTTTAACGTATCATTCTCATGCCGACAGAAACACAACTCGTCAGATTCGCAACTCTCGTCAGAAAACGCATGTAGACAGAAACGCAACTCGTCAGATTTTCAAAGACTTAGCTCGACAAACAATAAAATTAATAAATAGGATTTTGTCGATGAACGTCATATTAATACACGTTTTTAAAAAAAAACTGACGAGTTGTGTATCTGATAAAGTACGTTTCTATCTAGTTACGTTTCTGACAAGCTGCGTGTCCATCCTGATCAACGACGATATATTACTAGACTCCGCATGCACGATCTAAGGAACAAAAACTATTCTGTCAACTCGCTGAGGTACTACGTAAGCGAGGGGGACAGGGTACTGCGTTGTGATTGGCTAGCTCTAGGTCTGTTCTGTCTCAAGGTATGTTTACGGCTCACAGGAGTGGTCGAAATAAGACGGATATAAGACTTTTTTGCCTAATGTGTTGACAGACATCGGTCGCCTGTTATTAGGAGTCTAGTAATATATCGTCGTTGATCCTGATAGATGACGAGTTGCGAATCTAACGAGTTGCGTTTCTGCCAACATGAGAATGATCCTAGTAAAAGTTGAAAACAAATAAATATCGATATGATCTAGGTCATTCCTATGACTTTGGTATTAAATTAATATGCTAGAGGCAAACAAACGCACCGTTTGGAAAACAAGGCCGGATTTTGGTATGAGCTCTAAACCGAAGCTTAAATCTGGCCACCAGCTTTTGAAGCTGTTAGAATTGAAATAAGCCTATTTTAATTAATTGTTTCAATTTTACGGGGAAAACAATTAGAGGAGTGCGGTAAGAAAAACGTAAAAAAAAAATGCCCGATCTCAGTTTTTTAAATATTTTTTCATACAAATTGTATAAACGAATATTTTTTTTTTTTTACATTTATCTATATGTTGTTAAAACCAATTTTCAACAATTTATATGAAGAGATATTGACTGGTCCAGCATTCCGAGATACCTTACGTCACGCTACTAAAGTGTTTTTTTTTTATCGTGGTAAAATCATCAAATGAGTCCTCCCACCCCGGGGAGGGACTGACATGACTGACACTTGTACTGACTAAAATCCACGGTGTCCTTCAATAGCCCTTTATGTACCGGGGTCACGGTGATGGTATAAGTCCCGCGACCACGTCACTACTAAATGTGGAGTTATTGAGAAGAAAATCCCCAAATAAATAAACTTAAGAAATTATGAGAAAAAATCGATAATCGCACACTCACGTGTTTTGCCCATGAATGTGGATAGGCAGAAGCCACAGAACATTACCTGTCGAACCAGTAACATACACCTTTCACCTCGTCTCATACTTCTGGAACTTCGCACCCGACCTTTCTGAAGCACTTCACCAATAAGATGTAAGTCTTCCTAGGGCAACCCGATATTCGATATAAACATTTTCTTATTGCTGTCCCATCCTCCGTATAGCTTATGGCACGTATTTTCTGCCTACTTTTGTGATCTGAGCACATCATCCATAAATGCGGGAAGATTTTTATATTGAACTAGCAGCCCGTCCCGGCTTCGCACGGGATTTTCAGCCTATGTTACTCAGGGTGAACCAAAATGTAATAAATGAAACTCGCTGGACCTATTTTGTGCAAACTTCACATACATAATCTACTACATAGTCCGAACAAAGCCTAAACATTTGGTTTGGATAGGTGAGCCTGTTCTTGAGTTATATAGTTACAACGAAACGTGGCATTGATTTTTATATATACGAGTATTGATAGGATGAGAGGGTTCAATGTCACTAGTACCATTAACAGTTCCATGATGGAACTACTGGGGATTTTTATTGTCACTAGTTCCATTTTACAAGAATCTTGAAATAATGGAACAACTGATTATATTATATTGTATCTCCTTTACTTTTCAAATCCATCCAAAGGTTGTCTTGAAAAGATCGCTTTTAGCGATAAGACCGCCCACTGTGTCACCCTATTTATAAGATATTGATTGGATGTACCTGTAATTTGTATGGTGTACATAATAAAGGATATTCTATTCTAAATTTATTATCACTAGTTCCATTGAAAGGGGTCCGAAAATAATGGAACTTATGTTGAATTTGCCTTTTTTTATAAATAAAAATATATCTTGGCAGGAATAGTATACAGGTCATTTCCAATATATTTATCTCTAAATCATACGATGCCATTTTACCGTTCAAGTTATGACCACTTTTGGAGTTCAAATTCTAACTTTAAAACTATTTAGATCCAAATTATATCTTCAAAGAATCTCAATGATTTGAGGAAGTTTGTCTAATGTGTGGTTAACATTCGTTAGTCTAACTTTTTCTAATAAGCTTTATTTTTTCGTGGTAAAATCATCAAATGAGTACTCCTACCCTGGGCAGGGTGGGAGGGACTGTCAGACTTGTACTGACTAAATTCCACGGTGTCCTTCAATAGCCCTTTATGTTTCGGGATCACGGTGATGGAATAAGTCCCGCGACCCCGGCCATGCTTTGGCACTCTGAGGGGGCACCGTCATTATTTTCTAATAAGTTAGCGCCATTATTTTGCACTATTTCTGTATAAAGTTTTATGTATCGACATTTTATTACGTCTGAGCGTGTTTATAAATATAGCTGAGAATTTATGATGATCGGAGCCCTGTCAATCATTCAGTAATGCTTCTACAAATTTTTCAATCTCAAATTGACTCGCGTTTACTCTCATTTTTCAATCAACAAGTTTTCATACCAACGACGATATCGTACTAGACTCCGCATGCACGATCTATGGAACAAAAAACTATTCTGTCAACTCGCTGAGGTACTACGTAAACGAGGGGGACGGGGTACTGCGTTGTGATAGGCTAACTCAAAGTCTGTTCTGTCTCAAGGTATGTTTACGGCTCACAGGAGTAGTCGAAATAAGACGGATATAAGACTTTTTTCCTAATGTGTTGACAGACGTCGGTCGACTGTTATTAAGAGTCTAGTAATTTATCGTCGTAAATGACAAACACTTTAGTTTGACCTTTTTGATTAATATTCTTGTCAAAGCTGTTAATTGTTCAGGAGTAGTTTTGGCCGGATACTACGGTCCAAGTTGGTACAAGTTTTCTTAATAAACAAGAACTAGTTTTTGGCGAGACTTCACTACTTGCCTAGTCGGTAACACCGAGTGCCATCTATTATCACAAGACCAAAGTGATTCTTCTGGGATGATACTGGGTACTTCCCTCAGATGTTTTTTTGTATGCATGAAAACTAATATACATTTCATAATGGTTCAAGCATCAAAACGTAACAAAATAAACAAACCTATTTTCACATTTATAATATTAAAATTTAATATAAGATAGTTATGTTTTAACTTAGGAAAAGTAGCTCGTGGCTAAATAATTACAGCCGCACTGGCCGACTTCCGGGTTAAGCCGCGCTTGCCGAGGTTGGTCTGTGGATGGGTGACCATGTGTCATAACGAGTGTCCTCCGAGCCTCGAAAAGCACGTAAAGCCGTTGGTGCCGGCTGTTATTTGTAGATCTTTGACAGTCGTTACTGTTAGTCAGAAGCTCTGAAGCCTGACAACCAGTCTTACCATGGGGTTGGTATCGTATTGCCCAGTTACTGTGTTGTGGAGGTCCGACAGGTAGTCGCTCCATGTAAAATACTGATTTCAGCTGCATCTGGTTCGATTGGAAGCCGACCCCAATATAGTTAGGAAAAGGCTACGCTGACAAGAAAAATTCTGTACCTAGTTACAATAACCAGAACCGACCGACAGACCTCTAAGTCTCATCTAGTTTCAAAATTGTGTTTTTTTGACGCTAGCTATTTGTCGAAACCAATTTGCAAAATAAATATAATTTTATTATTTGTTTAATTATCTAGAAATACTTACACGTAAAATATTCTTTGCTGAATACTGTGTGTAACGCCTGGACAGGTCAGTCGGTCACCTTAAGAAGACATTATGCACTCTGTTATTACAAGGAACTCATTACTTGATACAACAGTTTAACTAATGGCATTCCGTAACCAAAGTCCTTAAATTGTCTAGGTAGACTTAGTTAGTCAAAGTTTAGTGCCCGACCAAAGTCTCAATTTCAGGTTCGGCCACATTTAGCCAGAAAATACATAGATATTCGCTTTGACTTCGGACAAAATTTACCGATTATGGCTCGTAGTTTACGTATGCACGTGGAAAAACCTGAATCCGAATAGTTGTCTTCAGATTATAGCAACTCTTGCCGAGGTCTTTCTGTGGATGGGTAAAAAAAAACCATCTCATCAAGATTTCTATACCCGTCAACCATCATCAATGCTTGCATTCATCAATACCAAGCAACTATTACCAACGTTACTCTGTGAATTGGTGCCAAAATTAAAGAATTCTCATCGACGTCAATCTGTAATACAACTCTTGCTGAGGTCTGCTTGTGGTTTGGTGGTCAACCTTAAGTACCACTTGCTAAATTAATCTGTGATTGGTTGACCAAAGTTAAGCAAACCTTCCCGAAGTCTGTCTTTGAATAGGTTACCAAAATGATTTGATGAGATATTAGTTGTCATTATATGCGACTGCCATAAGTCTCTATCGTTTCGTTACAATGCCACTGTGTATGCCATGAATACCAAAAATATGTAACATAGTCCAAATCGGCTTCGGCTTCGTCCAGAAATCGGCTTTCGGACAGCCACTAACAAAGTTCCCCTCACCTTACTAGAACCACACACCGGCAACTCCAATAAGCTTACTGATACTATGCCAAGTTTCTAGACGAAGTTTAAATGTTGAATGTGTTCGTAAGTAATCTCTGCACCTGGAACTTGTGAACTGGAACACTCTAAACCTACCATTTGGTTGGAATAGGTGATTTTTACGACGCTCCCTCACCGCGAGCATTCACCTGTAATGTAACGTTACAGATTCAAACATTTCATCAGTGAAGCAAGACAATAATTGAGCATCACAATGCGCAGCTTGTATCAAATCTGTACTAAATGTACGCGAGCGCCTTTACGAGTATTTTTAAATTTTATACGCAATAACGCATAAGGGAATTGTATAAGACGGGACGCGGTGTATGATGGGATAACACACACTTAAGGCAAACGTAATACAATACTAACGTAGCGTATTTCTTCATTTTCGTTAATGTATAACATACTTTTGTCGTACTAATTAAAAATGATCCTGTAAGTCCCACGCCAAAAGTTATTCTCCGCTAGGATTAGCCGTCGAGCCCGAAAATTGTCCTAAGGATTTAGATGTACACACGGCGACACATCAAGCTTTACAAAACCAGTATAAACTGACCGTTTATTGTGTATAAAAATCGTACAAAGCGAGACCAAGCCAATATGGTTCCCGGGTCGACGGCGCGTCGTGTTCCACGTGCGCCTCAAAGAGCTGTCAGCAAATGACGGGGCCCCCTCACAGAGGGCCAAAGCCTGCCGGGGTCGCGGGATTTATTTCCTCACCGTAACCCCGGAACATAAAGGGCTAATGAAGAACACCGTGGATTTTAGTCAGTAGAAATCTGACAGTACCTCTCGCCCTGCCCGGGGTGGGAGGTCTCATTTGATGATTTTACCACGTAAAAAAAAAAGCCAATATGGTTTTATATAGTTTGATGTGTAGCCGTGTGTACTTAAATTGTCCAGCAAGAACGAACTTTCCTAGCGATACAAAGAACCTAGCGTATTCATTTTAAACTTTAATTCAATAAAACAAGGGTCATTGTTGCGCCAACACAGCTTTTAAATTAAATGATTAACCGAGGGATATCCGTTTATGTCATTTTAATTAACTCCGGTTAAGTTTTTAACCGGATTAAACCAGTTCTACATGAGATTAAAGTCCTTTTTAGTTTTGGGTAATCCGGGATTACATTTACGCTTAATCTGGTTGTGATGTTTTCATGCCTGTAAATCAGGCCTTGTCTCAATGGCTTGGGGTGGCCCGTAATCCCCCACGTGGGTCCAGTGTGGCCTAGTAGATATCAGTCATGTGTTTGAATTTTTTGAGTTCTAGGACGGCCCTTTTTCTTACACCATTTAGATTATTTAAAAGTAGCTGTTTCCCAAGGTTTCAACCCCGCTGCCCACCATTTTAGATGGCCTATAGCCTTCCTCAATAAATAGACCATCTTACACAAAAATATTTTTTCAATTCGAACCAGTAGTTTCTGAGATTGATGATTGAATGATTGAATGATTTAAGACCGCGTTCAACCAAACAAACTCTTCAGGTTTACAACATTAGTACAGATTGGTTTAATAGCATGCTTTGGTTCAATAAGGTAAGAAGTAGAAATCTCTACATTTGTGATAGCGGTTCAGAAAGCATACAACCCTGATCTCTTAAAGTTAGAATGACCAGGCTTCTTCTGGGTAAGCTCACTCCATCGTCATTTTTGTCTATGCCACTTCTGCCTATTACAAGAGACAAAAGCAAACCAGTCTCAAATAAAAAAAACATTATGTGCAATCCACACGTAGTAAGAAAAATTTTGGCTTCAAGATAATAGGCTTCGCATCTCATTTCCTCTCACGTTAAATCTTAAGAATGTATGTGTCTGTCTCTTTAATTGTCGCTTTTTCGTCAACTTTCTAAGCACAACGATGCTGAAGAAATGTTCACTTCAAAAATTGAACTATAAATGGCAATGGTAGTTTACGAAATGTGCTCATTGAAATCCCAGTCTTAAAAGCTAATTGGATAAGTAACTTTTCGGTTATCCGCAACTTCATTTTCTTTTTTTTAAGACTATTTCGCTTACGGTGAACAATACCATTATCCTTCGGATAAAGTGGAATAAAAGTGCTTACTCGCTGTAACAAAACGTGACAATTGCTTCAAACCCGTTTCACCTCTTTATAGGCGGATACCTTTGGCCCGCAGTGGGACATTTACAGACCGGTAGCGGGAACCCTCATTGCCATTATTTTTAACCCCCGACGGAAAAAGAGGGGTGTTATAAGTTTGACGTGTCTGTTTGTCTGTCTGTCGGTCTGTCTGTCTGTCTGTCTGTCTGTCTGTCTGTGGCATCATAGAGCCCGAACGGATGAAGCGATTTCAATTTAGTTTTTTTTGTATGAAAGGTGACTTACCTGCGAGTGTTCTTAGACATGTTTGATGAAAATCGGTTGAGCCGTTTAGAAGTTATGGGGGTGAAAGTGGGGAAAGGTAACCGAGGGTCTGCAAATATACTCGAGTTGGGTATCAAATGAAAGCGTACTGAAAGGGAATATTGATGACTTAATCAGGAGTACTCTTAGCAACAAAAAAAATATATAGGTATGTACCTATAAAAAGTATAAAATAAAAAATAAATTAAAAATTTAAAAAACCCCCGACACAAAAACCAATTTCCCTTTAAAAAGTTAAAAATAATAAAAATACGTCGCGTTGGGGGACTGCAAAAAAAACAGGAGATGATGAATAATTTGGAGCAGTCCCCCAACGCGACGTATTTTTATTATTTTTTACTTTTTAAAGGGAACTTGGTTTTTGTGTCGGGGGTTTTTTAAATTTTTAATTTATTTTTTATGGTATGTACTAGTGTAGCGTACATAATCTTCTACAAAAAGTACACTAGCGCCATCTAGATGGAGAAACTAAGATAGCGCAAAATTTTGGTAAGTAGCCGTAATGAGAAATAGCCCTAATGAGAATTAGCCCAAGTGAGAAGTAGCACAAGCGAGAGCAAAATGAGAAGTGGCCATAATGAGAAGTAGTCCATTTGGAAGTCGGTTGCCAAAATGAGAATTAGCCCTAATGTGCCTAAACCAGTTATCCGCGAAGTCAGAAGACATAGAATATTCCGACTATGAATTTCGGGCAGAAAGCCCACGAGTCACAACACCCGTCTGGTTGGAAGGTACCTACCTTTTCACCTTTGTAGCGAAGAACTTTTAACTGTTCCATCTACCCCCAAAACTAGTGCGAACTCTGGGTTTTATCGGGAAAAATTCCCAATGCAAAAACTATAGTCAAAGTCAAATCATTTAGAACAACGACGATATATTACTAGACTCCGCATGCACGATCTAAAGAGCAAAAACTATTGTGTCAACTCGCTGAGGTACTACGTAAGCGAGGGGGACGGGGTATTGCGCTGTGATTGGCTAACTCAAGGTCTGTTCTGTCTCGAGGTATATTTACGGCTCTCAGGAGTGGTCGAAATAAGACGGATATAAGACTTTTTTGCCTAATGTAGTATATCGTCGTTGATTTAGAGGCACTTTTAAACGTCGATTTTAAAGATAAGGGATGGGATGGGATTGATTCTACAAAATACTTATCACAAACCTGTAGGTCGAACACAAGTTTCTCTATTACGAATTGCATATTCATAAAAAGCGCAAGACGGTTGGCACAGTGGTTGAGCGTAGGTTGCTGCGCTGTATCAAGGATTCAATTTCCGGCGTGTCGATAGCGTGTCGTATACACGAGTGACTCAAAGAGCTGTCAGCAAACTTAAGGGGCCCCGATAAGGTAAAACACCTGCCGTGGTGTTTGGTTACTGCATTAACAGGTAACCTAGATACTGAAATGTAATGAGCAATTGAAGGAGCATGATCAACGACGATATATTAGTTCCCCAGTTGCCATCACAATTGGTTGAGTGATTAGCTGCTGCGCTGGGTTTGATTTCCGGAGAGAACAAATATTAGTGTGGCATTTATGAAAATGTTTCGGCCCTGGCTCTATAATCATGGGTCCACTATCTGTGAATGCCCTATAATAAACCCACATTTCGACAGTAACATTTTAACTAGATCCATGCATTTTTAATTAATTCAAGAATTAAGGGACAAGCCTATAGCCATCAGCGAGGCACAAATCCAAACTCCTGACGACTTGAAGTTACTAATAATAACTTTAATTGACAAACTTTCCCGCCAAGTATTATGTCTTCACAGACTAGGTTTACAATTCGATTACTAGGATTAATGGACGGACTTAAATGACGAACTTAAATGTAGGTAGTTAAGACACAATCTCCCGTAACGTTTTAGTACATTGTAAAGTATTAATCGTTGCTATAACTGAGTTTCTATTGCTGTAGCAGCCGGTTTAAAAAGATTAAATTTTTGAAGGTGAATGGATGAGACGAAAACATTTTTAGGTTATGCTGAGTCAAAACTTACTGCACGCCTCTTCTAGCGTATTGCACGCTGCCTCGTTGGTCTCTTGATCGTAAACGCGACTACAGAGCGTGGGTCCTGTGTTTGATTCCCAAATAAGCCCCTTCGTACACAAAACGACGCAAATCTCCGATACCTTACGAGTTTGGCATTTATTGACGCGTGCCTATGTACAAACCTCAATGGATCTGTGCTGCGATAGTTGCCTGGATACCAAAGTTGTATGGTATCGGAATTGCGTCGCCTTATGTACGAAGGGTTTCTTCTTAATCTTACTGTTCGACGTCTATACCATCTGTTAACGACTGAAGAATACAAACAACTTATATATATTTTACATTTCAAACGTCGCCATTCTTAGGACGATAGAAATCATTCTACATTCCTTCATTTTGTCTGCAGCACTGCTTATATAACCTAATAATTCACTAACGCATTGTTCTTCAGTAATGTATGAGGTAGGTATAAGTAGGCAATGTAAATGAAACATTATACCATAAAACCAGCAATGAATAGCTAATAGCAAATTGACGGATGATTTACGTCATTCCGTGGCGTAACATAAGGATATTAGATTTTTTTTGTAACAGATTAAATTACTTTTTGTTCGAGATATTCTATTTTTGGCAATATTGAGTGATATTACAATGTGTTAGATGGATGGATTGTCTAAGGAATGATATGAATGAAAAAGGAGTGAATGATACTGTGACGTCTGATAGGGGAGAATGGAAGAAAAAAAACGTGTTACGACGACCACAAGTAAAATGGGATAAGGGCAGGAAGATGTTAATTACAATCATGATCATTAAGACAGGCCTGCTTGTTGGTCTAGTGGTTAGTGACCATGACAAGACAGTACAAGTCTGACAGTCCCTCCCGCAATGCCCTGGGTTCCCAGGCCTCATTTGATGATTTTACAACGATAAAAAAATGTAGATGATGCTCCTTTTGCTCCTGAGTGTAGATGCGGAAGACAAGTTAAAAGTTCAACACAAGTGCTGAACTTTCAGCACCGGTCTACACTAATCTGACGAGATAGATTAAGTTACAAATTGAAAAAAAAATACGACAAAGATTAATCAGAAGATCTCACAGCTAAATTCTACCTAATCTAGTTAGTGAGTTTCCAATTTAAAGTCTAGAAAAAACTTTTGAGTAATATTTTTTTTGTGTTGACTACAAAAACATGCTATCAGATTTCCTCAAAAAAGATTTCCCACAGGATTGCTTAGCTCAAAAGGCGAAGTTTCAATAGAATTATTGTTGAAAAAAAAAACAACAAAACAGAATTTGCGAATATTCAGAAAGACGGAAAAGTACGAGAATAAAATATTCTAATATTTCTTAAAGAAGAAAGGAACGGCAATTTATATTGTTAAGGCCGCTTCCTCGTATATTTTTTTTTCATTCTTAGAGAAAAAAAAATATTTGGTTCCTTTGAGTACAAAGGGACAATAGAGCGCTATTCAAGTGTCAGTGAGTACAGTGCTTGAGTGGCAGCCGAAGGAGATAATTTTGTTGCAAAGTATTTGGTAGGAAGCCTTTGAAACTCAAGATATTTTTTTTTATTATCAACATGAGTCATTAAGACAAGGGGTCAAATTGTTTTTTTTTTAAAGTTTAATTCATAATCAGGTCTGTAATTAGAGTGAGGAAAAAATCAATGCCAAAGGTTTTTTGACCAGAGTTGATCAGCAAGAGGGAGATGGACGGCCAAAATGTTGAAGTCTACCTAATAAAGAAATGAAATGACATTGAATTGTTCAAGTAGCTAAAAAAACACTTTACACGTCCTGTGTTTACAAATTACATGAGGTCCTTATTTCATACCTGACTACTCTAAGAGGAGACAAACGAAATAAACTTAAAGGTCACTGTCTCTTTAAAATCCAGACATTATATGGGTCAAGTCATAAGAGGACTATGCAGCCTAGCCGTAGAGAAATAGAGTCAAATAATAATAGAATGTTAAATAAGAAACAACAGAAGGAGCAAGAGAAAACCACGTAGGAGATGAGAGATGAGCTGAAAATTATAACGGGCCCTCAGTTCAATGGAAAGAACTAGTGCTTTAAACGTATTGAAACATTTATGTGGTCATGGTGGCCTACCACCTCTTAAAGCGTGAATAGTACCGCTCAGGGAACGAAATAGCGCTAGAAAATTTGTAATAGCTCTTTTTTTTTTTCAAAGTCATAGTTTTTATTTCACATAGGCCCATGAGGGCACTTATAACGTCGACAAAAACGTGCTCGGTTCGGGTTGGTCGATTCCATGGAGAAGAACCGGCAAGAAACTCCATGGTTACAAAAATATGGTATGTTTACAAGCTGATTGTTACAATTTTTGAATTACTTAGATATGTGAGAAAGAGAAGAGAAGAGATATTTTGCCTGGTAACAAGGGGGAAATCCTTACAAAATTAGCACTACAAAAAAAGAGAAAAATAAAATAAAATAGATAAACACACGACCTACAGTGTTCTCACACTCACAAACAAGGACTATAACAGAATCTATATAAAAAGAAAGCTATATAAGCTGGGCTACTTCTATACTGTCCTATAAGTTGTAAAAAATCTAAACAAAAAGCGTAAAAGCTAAGGCAATACAATATTGCAAGACGAACACAAAAAAATAAAATAAACAAAAGATATATAACTATATACAGGAATAAAATAAAATAAAGAGAAGAATCTTATCGTTACACGTAGATTGGAGAAGTTAAGAATCCAGAAAAGGGCTGCTGCTGAGCAGCCAGGGAAGCCACATGTGCAGAAGGAACCATTGCCACACATCCTTGTCTTCAACGTAGTCCTTAATTTTGTAGTATGCTTTTTTAATCAGGACACGTTTAATATGGGTTTTAAACTTTCCGTCAGTTAGTTCAGTGACTGACTTAGGCAATTTGTTGTAAAAACGTATGCTGTTAACAAGGAACGACCTGCTCGTCTTTGCTAGTCTAAACTTAGGTATTACAATTTCGTGTTTACTGCGTGTATTGATATTGTGAAAATCGCTTCTAGTCTTGAAGAGTCCTAGATTTTTGCAAACATACAGAATATTTTCTAAAATGTACTGTGAAGGCAGGGTTAAAATATCAATTTCTTTGAATTTCGCTCTAAGAGACTGACGAGGGCCCATCTTGTAAATTGCGCGGACCGCCTTCTTTTGTAATATAAAAACTGAATCTACGTCCGCTCTCTCTTTCCCACAGCCTAAACTGGATCGCATTAAGAAATCGTGGTAAGATAGAAAGATAGATAAAATATTTATCCAGTGCAAAAAAGACACAAAAAACAAATCGTTACCTAAAAGAAAACACAGTAACAAGAAAATTAAATAATTAAAACAGTGACAGACAACAAAAAAAGAAGGTTACCTACTGGTAAGGCTCCAGCTTATGTTACTGATACTACTTACCACTCCTAGCTTGTCATATGCATACTCTATGCTACCATTTCATTTTCTAAATTGTGTGACAAAAATAAAATTGTGTGTATATTCTTTCCTTGGATAAAGGCTTTCTATACCGATTAGGGAATTAAAGGTATAATGCCGGCAGTGTATGTTTGCTGTATCTCCTATGGATCTTGGGACCATATTTTAAAGGAGCGCTATGGAAGCGTAACCAGTAATTTTTTTTTTTGTAATTTATCATCAGGAATAAGAAGCTACCGCCAGTCAGAGCTCCAGAGACAGGAACCACCTAACAATACGCGTCATCTCAATAAGAACTGCTTTCTGAATCAGATCCTTGATCCAACTGCTTAACAAGAGCCTCCTTAGATGTTGGTTGAGACTTATTGGTTGACACGATTATCAAAAATTCGAGAGAGTCAATCAAAATTAACTATTTTGATTTATTATTTTAAGTTTAAAAAAAATGCATGATGTCACAATATGGCGCCTCTGTTATTTCAGCCAAATGCCTTCTACTGCTGGACGTAAGCTTCCCCCAAAGTCAAACCCTGGGAGGTCCTGAGCAGTCCGCATCCATCCGCTGCCAGGCACAGTCCTCAAATCATCGATTCAACTTGCTGCAGGGCGTCCTACATTACGTCTACTCATACACGTTCTCACTGTAACACATGTCTGCTCCATCGTCTGTCTGTTCCGTAATTTGCTCTTACCACAGACATTTGGGGTACTAAGACAGGAAACCTCCACGTGCGCCCGTGGACTGGAGTTCCCTCTCGGATATGTCCGGGGGGAAGACCAGTTTTTCGGGCCGGTGCACCCTGGGATGCGGGCAAAAACTCTTCCTTAGGCACTGTGTGCCTAAGGAAGAGTTGGAAGGTTGGAAGGGTTGCCCACTTTGCCCGTATGCGAATAGCCTGTCGTGTGGACGCTCCAACGCGTGTCCCTCTGATCAGCAGAGGGCACAGCGGCGGAGCGGGCTTGCGGACGGTGAGTAATGGGTAGCTCGCCGTCCGACCGAGGACCAAGCCCGGGTCGATGGCGTGTCGTGTTTCGCGCCAAATGCCTGCTGGGGTCGCGGGTTTTTCTTAACCCAGGATACAACGGCCTTGGAACGTAAAGGGCATCCGAAGGAACACGGGTGGATTTTAGTCAGTAAGAGTCTGACAGTCCCTTTCGCCCCACCTACGAGGACTCATTTGATGATTTTACCAACTAAAAAAAAAAAAAAAAACCACAGTCATTTTTATAGCCT
Source organism: Agrotis ipsilon (assembly GCA_028554685.1). Taxonomy (NCBI): domain Eukaryota; kingdom Metazoa; phylum Arthropoda; class Insecta; order Lepidoptera; family Noctuidae; genus Agrotis; species Agrotis ipsilon. The sequence continues at coordinate 3,680,258 of CM052977.1, read as the reverse complement.
GTAAAAAATTCCCGAGACTTCAAATACTGCCATATTATAGTATCCTTCTAACTCAATCGATTTCAAATCGAATCAGATTAAATAAGGGTACCACAAAGCTCTACTCCACTTAGAACAAAAAGCGAAGTACATCCCGAAATAAAATCACTCTCAATAATCGTATTGAGCTATCAAGACTTTTGGGGTAAAGGACTCTTTTAATATCCGTGATATTTTTGGCAGACAGAGGTGATGAAATTTGATATACGACGCCTACTTTCTTTTCTGTGCCTGTTATCCCCGAAGGGTTAACAGAGATGTGCCTTGTAATACACCTACATTCCGCCAGCTATTTTTAACAACACTATCACACAATGCCATCTAGTCCCAAGGTAAGCAGAGCTTGTGTTATGGGTACTAGACAACTGATAAACTTACTTATTTATTTCTTAATACATACATATTTTAAATTACACTCAGACACAGAACAAATGATCGTGCTCATCACGCAAACATTTGTCCTGGGTATCGCCAATGCGGTGGGCAGATCAGATCAAGGTTGCATTAAATAGGCTCCTACACGAATGTACCAGGAAGGCAGCGGTGCGAGAGGAATGGCGGGGAATTGTGAAGCGAGTGGGATCACTTGCTTTTCATTGCGCCACATCAGGGGGATCCCTGATGTGGCGCAATGAAAAGCAAGTGGAGCAAGCACACTCAGATAAAAGATGTTTTTAGTCCCTCGAACTATTAGCGTCCTCACTCCGTTACGGGCGCCAAACCCTGTTTCGGGAATAAATAAATCACTTTCAGCCCTTGGATAACAATGTACGTACTATTCTCACCTTCCAAAATTCTCTGGAAGTGAACACTCCAAGCTCCACTGCTCTCAAAACGGTGAAGGAAAACATCGTGAGGACACCGGCATGTCCTAGAACCATCAAATTCGAAGACATGTGACATCTGCCAACCCGCACTGGGCCCGCGTGGTGGATTATGGCCCACTCCCTCTCACAAGAGAGGAGACCTGTGTCCCAGCAGTGGGAACGTTATAGGCTGATGATGATGGTACACTCCAAGAATCAACAGCTATTTCGGAAATACTAAGAAAAAATCTCTGCTGAATCGTTTCCAAATTGAAGTAGGCGCCTAACAACAGGTAACAACTAACAACAGGTAACAACAAACAACACGTACAGAACAACAACGTGATGATGAATGGAACTGACGGCGTCGGTTCGTTAACGACGTGAACTTTCAATGGGGGATGACATTAAGCAGATAAATTCTAGAAAGACTGGTTAAACGAGAAACAAAAGTTTTGGGAGGAGGGCAATCAAAATAATTGTTACTGAGAATTTTCAAACGTCTTTTATAATACGCACAGTTAACAGCCAAGTGGAACTCGTAACCCTGGAAAGTAAAGGGTTCTTGAAGGATACCGTAAATATAATATATTTAGCTCTAGGCTAATATATTATATTAGCCTAGAGCTAAAGCTGAAAAAGAAGTATTTAGTTTAGGAAAAGCTTATTATAGGAACTAAACTTGTGATTTTTACACTTATTTATTTTGCTTAAGGTTACTAACATAGTTGTAAGTTTTTCTGATTATATCCGTATCCGATGTTATCGTGGATTCTTCGTCAATGGTGTTTTACACCTTTTATTCGTATAATTAGAGTATTAAAAAGTGTTAAGGCGCAGGTCGTTTCACCACTTGTACTACTGTCCCATTTCTGTGAACTGGCCATGGGATAACAGAAAACATTTTTGCCAAACCGACTATTTGGCTAACGAATTCTACAAACTCGCCACGTCTGCCACAATCGCCTTTTTGCTCAATTTTTGTTTATTGGATTTTTAGTTCACGGTGAAAAATATTATAACTGGAATTTCTGGCAATCATAGTAAGGCTCAATTCACACTGAGGCACGGTGCTCCATGTAAATTTTAACAGAGCGACTTAAAACCCAACTTTATTAACTACACGAAAAGATACACATTTCCAGGATAGTCGGGTCACGAGTATTTTAAAGATCTGGGATCATGACCAAAGAGTAATCTCCGAAGATACCGTAAGGCTGCTTATCAGCTCGGTCTGAAGATGTAGCGGATCTGACGTCAAAACAGCTTGTATGGTAGTAGTGTAGCCTGTGAATGTGCACGTGTAGATTTGCACAAATAGATATACTAGTACGTGTATTGCCGGCCTAACAGGACAAACTTTTAATTTTCGAAAAAGGTTCTGTGACAATGAACACTGTCTTAAATGTCAAATTTATCATAACGTTTTTAATATTTAGTTAGGATTAACTTTCTTTGGTATATTTTAGTAGAAATTCCAGCAATTAAATCACAATGAAGATAAATTTCCGTCCCAGTTCAGTAGACGCATGTCTAGCTTCAAATTGTTTTAAGTCTATGTTAAAATATGAGCCATTAACACAGCGGTTTCAACGTAAGAGGAGTTGTGAGTTAGTATGGGTTCTAATATCATAGCATTGTTAATTATGAGCAGGAGGCCTACTATACAGGGTGAATTTTTCAACTGGGCGTGGATGGCTACTTTCGAAACTATGAGGAATATCGAAAAACGTTGAAAGGAGTCTCGAGGCCGATTTTGACGAAAACTAAAACTGCATCATTGGATTTTAGAAAAATCTAAAATCCTGGTCAGGAATCGAACCCGCTGATTTTGGAAAAAAAATCACACCCTGTATTATTACACCGTTCGATAGTGTTGCCAATAAGGATCAAATGAAAGGAAAACGTATAATTACAAACAAACTGATTAATCTTCAAGGCAAAGACTGTATTAGAATCTTAGGTTACCGTTCCTTCTTTAAAATTATGCTATATTTAGTTCAACTCAATAATGTCGTATTGCTTAGTACAGTGGGATTGTGAAACGTCAAATCCAGTGAGACATTGAAAACAATGAAATTTTGTAATTTCTAATAAATTATGGTTCAGTAGATGTAAGGTAACATGGAAAAATAGCAATTTCATAAAAATCTGCCATTTCCGTAAGTTTGCCGTATATGATTATTTCCCAGAATTTGATCCTTATTGGCAACACTATCGAGCGGTGTAATAATACAGGATGTGATTTTTTTTCCAAAATCAGCGGGTTCGATTCCTGACCAGGATTTTAGATTTTTCTAAAATCCAATGATGCAGTTTTAGTTTTCGTCAAAATCGGCCTCGAGACTCCTTTCAACGTTTTTCGATATTCCTCATAGTTTCGAAAGTAGCCATCCACGCCCAGTTGAAAAATTCATCCTGTATATAGCAAAGCATAGATTAAGCAATATTGTAAAGCAGTCGTTACAATAAAGTAGGTATAAAAGTAAGTAGTAAAGCGCGAGTAGTTCCACTGTTGGAACGAGGTGGAGCTAGACGACTATCTCTCTCTTTCCCATAGTGAAACAACTCACGCTTTAAAACGTTATGGTAGGCCACGAGCGATGGCGCCGTAGAAATGGTTCCTTCTGTGGCATCGCTGCTCGGGTATTTTGTCAAGAGTGTCGTGGTTCCGAATCCACTTTGTTAAGCCCCAACACAAAAAGTGGGGTGTTTATGATTTGCTTTGCCATCGTGGGTCAACAAAACCCGTTATATGACTGACGCGTGGATATTCTTACAGCAAAATCGGGGTCCCAGAAGTGGACGACGGTGATGAAGATTTTCTGGACTTGTCTTAAAAATTTACAAAATTAAGTATTTTTAGGCAATGAGATGAATATTAGGATCATCTTTATCAGCCATAAGACGTCCATTACGCTGAATGAAGAACTCCCGTTCAATGCTTAATAAAGGCCACCCACTTAGACTGTCAGGCCGAACGACAACCTCCACTTGCATCTCTTGATGCATTTAATTCTATGTAATGATTCGAAACCTTTCTTCCAGACCGACGAGCAGTCAATCAGTAAAACATTTGATATGTTTCAAACAATGGACCGCCCGAATGGTTCTAGATGTGGTGTGCAGTGCATTGAGGTTGAAAGCACGAGTCTGTGATTCTCATCAGAGGAAACTGGTACTTGTTATAATAACGGCAGATTAAAATAACTCTAAATCATCTTAATATGACAACCAACAGGCATAGTGCTCGGCTAATGAGAACATACCGCGGTCGCGATTCGCCATGAAACCATAGGTATCGCTCTGCTTCTATCCCGCACGGAAACGTTGCGGTTGCGCGCGGCTGCCAGTGCGCGCAACGTTCTAGTTTAGATTTCATTTCATGCGCTTTGTCAACGTTCGTTAAATTAACGATAAAAAAAAGAATCAAGTAGGTAAATGTTCCATCAAAGCCCAAACTTCTTACTAAACTACACTTTAATTTTAAAATACGTTAAAAAGTGGATAAAATAATACAATTTTATTTCAGGACACATTAACGCACGCAAAAGTGATGATCCTGCAGGAAGTCAACAAACCAATACTAAACATGGCGGTTTCCAAGGCCGCGTCACTTCTGGGGGCAGACGATGTAGAAATAACTGACAGTCTGGTTTGGGACTACGATTATACAGGCAGGTAGGTTATACAGGTAGGTTATGCAGACCCGACTAAGGACGGCCCCACGACCACGACCCCACTACCGGAACCTATAATCTATGTATATAAAAATGAAACCCGTTTTCCGTTGTCACGACATAACATGAAAACGGCTGGACCGATTCGGATAATTCTTTTTTTGTTGTGTCTGTAACCATCGGGACCGTGTTTTAGACCGGGTCCTCCACCAGTGCGATCCGGGACGCGCCGCTAGTTTATATTATATAATTTATTAATCTTTATTATGAATTGTCTATTTATTTTACTATGAACTCTATTAACTTGCCACATCGTTCTCACATAATGTCCCATCTGATGATGAATGATGTAACAAAAGTTCTGTAATCATTTTGGCGATTGAAAAGAGTGTCCATGGAGTTTCTTGCTCATTCTTCTCCATAGAGATCTACGCTTTGGAATGAGCAGCTACGGTACTTTCACAGGTTTTGTGATAACTATTTTTGTACTTATTTTATCTTATGTCTTTTGACAATTCAAAAGTGCCTGCATTTGGCCTAGTTGAAATAAACGATTTGATTTGAAATGGCGGTATAACCATTCAAAAAGAACGTAGCCATAATGGCTGCCCAAACAGTCTAACTAAATTTAAATGAGCACCAGTATTTTCCATGAAGAGACTGCATATTTGATCTCCACCACAAGGCAATGGAATACCCTTTAGTATGACTAGTTCAGGCTTTTAAGCAAGCCTCAGGTCTTTTATGCTTATGTATACCTACACAAGCGACATTGAGTCAAAAAATAGCAAAATACAAACGAAGTCGACTATAATCTCTCATTTAATTTCCAGAATATTCTCTGACATGGCGGACGTAATATTTGTGTCGACTAAAACACACATGTGTCTTCAGCGTTTCGCGAACACATCCACAGTTCCAGTAGTGTGTATGCAGTCCAGGACACACGCTGGCATTCAAGCTCTGGCAACTATCATGACTATAATGGTAAAGTATCGATGTTTTAATGCAAGATAGTATACTTCTGATGGCAGCTACCTAACAACAACCTTATTGGATCAGTAATAAAGATCTTTGTCATTTTGGCAGTTATGGCCAATCAAAAACAGTAGCCATATCACCAAATCGACAAATTAGTGATTGGCTGAATATCACGTAACCTGCTTTGAACCCAAAGACTGACGAAGTGTCCATGCTTCATGCTTGCTTCGCTCATATTTTAAGGGCTGATAAAATGAGATAGAGTATAAACCTAAACCCAAAAGTACAGGTTCATTCGATTTTGACATTAAAAGAGCAACTGTAAACCTCGAAAGTTAGGTAGAAGCCAACAGTACTTAGGTACGCCCACATTTCATCAATTATGTTAACCTTACCAATATAGGTAATACAGGCGAGCCTATTTCCAGCGAATTTTGTGGAAAATCAATTACAGATAGACAGGAGACAGGAAAGCAAAACGAGTAATTTGACCACGAGAAGAATTTGACAACTAGGTATTTTAATTTCAGGAACAATTTGGTAAAATACAAGGTCTAAATATTGCATGGGTGGGTCCACCGCATCCAGCTCTGAACTCCTACCTGCTACTGATGCCTATGCTTGGAGCCAATATAAGATTCAAATGTTGCTGTAAGGTAAGTTCCAATCGAATTTCTTTTTTTTTTGCTATCTAGCCCGAAAGTAAACATGTGACCGAAGATGTAACGAACTCACTCAATTCCTTCCGATTACGTTCGCTCCATCTTAGGTCCATTTGTGTCTCCTGCGCACCGAAGGAACATTGTAAAAACTGGTTGGCGCTGGACTCAAACAAGATGGAGCCAGGACGCTTCCATGGTAAAGCTACTGCACATAAGAAGTGGGTAGCTTTAGTAATCTGTACTTCTTTAAGCAGTACTCGTTATTGAATTCGTACCTATGTTTTAGATAAAACTATTGTAAGTTTATTAGTGAAATTGTTTAGTGACTAAGTATGTAACTGTAGACAGTGTGTTTGTGAATGAGAAAGACTGACCTGCCGTGATACAGTCTTCACTAGTACGGAGGACAGTGTGAACCTGAATCAAACGACCATTCGTACCCAGGTTCGTATAGTATCAAATGAATATTTCATTTGTTTACGTGCATAATTATCTACATTGTAGAATCGAGAAATGTAAGGTTTGTCTTTTTATGTTACCAATAAATTTTTATTATTATCTCTTTATTCATCTTTCTTATTATTACTGCTAGTGGGATCGCTCAGCTGTTACCACAGGTAACTGGTAGCCTGTGATGCCGTTGCCAGGGAAAAACAGCGGTGAACCATTTGTAGGTACGATTATATTTTATGAGGAGTTTTGGGAAACAAAACGGCCTAAATAATGTCGACTTACATAAGAATAATAAAAGTGTAGCGGAACCCCATGATTTGTCTGATTTAAAATACCAATTATGCCACTTTTATTCCTCAGGAATGTCCCGTCAGTCCACTCCTAATGAAAGCCAGTAAGGAATTGGTAGCAACATCGTCCACTATATCGAAGCAGTGCCAAGATGCCGACGAGGTTTTGTGTAAAGCATCAGTCATCATCGCAGGTCCAACGACTAAGAAGAAAGATAAACTGCCCGAGTTTGTGCTAAGTCTCAAAGTAAGTTCAATCCAAGAACATTTTGGGCACTGAAGGTTTTTTTAAAGCACCCAGAGGGGAGCCCCGCGTGGCGGGGTGTCGTCGATCTAGCCGTTATAAAATAATTATACTTTTGGCTATAGAACAACATTCTTTATGTCGCACTAGAGTTGACTGAATGATGTCGAACTTGCAATTTATTGATGCATTGAACAAACAACAGAAAATTAACCTTGTCCTGAGAATAAGGAATACAACATACAATTGACTGGCCTGTTGGTCTAGTGGTTAGTGACCCTGACTGCTATGCCGGAGGTCGTGGGTTCGATTCACACCCAGGACAATGATGAGCATGATCATTTGTTCTGTGTCTGGGTGTTATTTATCTATAATATGTTTGTATTTAGAAATATATAAGTATGATTATCAGTTGTCTAGTACCCATAACACAAGCTCTGCTTAGCTTGAGAGTAGACGGCGTTTGTAGAAAAACTATCTTTTACATTTTTAGAAACAAAACAATTTACCTACAACTTTTGAGCCATTCACATTTGCTTTTTTTTGCGTTTATTTACTTACCTATTCCATATCTTTTTAAAACAACACAGAAAAAACTAAAACAATAAAAAAGAACAGACAAGAATTTGGGCACTCTCTACAAATCAAATTGTTTTTTCAATTTTTAGAAAATTAAAAAGTTCCAAGGCCCATTTTTCCTCGAATCCAACAATCAACCTAAATCCACATTTTAGAAAAACAACAGTTTTCCATTTAACCATCAGAGAAACAACAACCAAAACAATCCCACAAAGTCTTTACAATTTTTTCAAGAAATAACGATACTAAATCTAATTTTTCAGGAAATAACAAACAAATGCTGTTGTCCCTGGATTTTCCTCCACACATGTCCTCGAGGTGCTGAAGTGGAAAATGATCTCTTTGATCACTGTAATTCCAGGACTTTTGCTGTGTTCCAAAATATGCACTATATAGCCGCTGCGTTGATGGCCTATCATGTTAAAAATTATACTTTTTAACCGACTTCAAATAAAGGAGGAGGTTCTCAATTCGGTCGGTAATTTTTTTTTTTTTTTTTATGTATGTACATCGATTACTCCGAGGTTTCTAGTCCGATTAGTGTGATTCTTTTTTTGTTCGATGCAGGATACTTGCAGTGTAGTCCCATAAAAATTTCATCTTTGGTTCAGTACTTTTTATTTTGTGAGCATTTTTATTAATTTCGCCTACTTGGATGACATGATGATCTTTACTTTTTACGTGTTTGTTACGCGATTACTTCGCCAATTGTGGACCGATTTTCAAAATTGTTTTTTTGTTGTACCAGGGATCGTTCACCTTAGGGAATACTGCAAGTTTCATCGAACTCTGTTCAGCATTTTTTGAGATAGGGAATTTTATTGGAACTTTCTTTTATGTACACAACATGGGCGATGTTAATACCGGTGCTACGGATTACAAAATTCTAGTGCACATGTAAGAAAATGATGTATTTGCCAAGAATTTGGGTTGAATATTAAAACTAAAAAGAGTAAAATAAAAAACTTTTTTCAAAAAAAAATTTAACCGCCTTCAAAAACAACCACAAAAAAGGGTAAAATAACCTACAAAATAACTTTTCTTTCGGAAGTCGGTGGCAAAAAGACATCGAAATAATAAAACAAAGCCAAAAAGTTTTTTATTCATAACAGATTTTCTGTATTTTGTTATTCATACTTAGTTTTGTTAAGCAATTGTAATTTTCTCTCCAAGCAATCAACCGTAAACTTTATCTTGTCGAAAATAAAGATCACTTACGATTTTGTCACTGGAAAAGCAACAATTCTGTAGGAAACCTTATGTGATTGGAATAAAGATCATTTTAAGTTTGATAGTGATGCAAAATCAATTGAAAAATAACTACTAATGAGTTTATTTTGTAAAACGGAGCTTTAAGATGGCAGATAAAAATCTATGAATATAAGTTGTATCATGTGAGTTGTATAATGTCTCTTTTGAAATTAGTTAATAAGTGTTGTTGCTTCAAATCAATTTCAATCAATCATCTTTTGGGTAAACTACATGTTAAATTCTGTAAATTATTACAAGAGATGAGTGTAGAGTTGGTGAATGTACAAAAATGCAGTCCGTTCAATAAAATGAAGAGTTAATTTAAACTTGTTTTATTATAATAAAATTACTACTAAATAACTATCTACATTCTTTAACCTAACTTTACATTGTTGAAAATGTTAATATCATGTGTTTGTTGTAATAAAATCACTAAGCAGCAGCAACAGGGTGGACTTCAACGTAGGCTCTCCAACCCCCACCTTGTATGCTGAGTGTTATTTATTTTATCAGTAATGCTCTCAAAATAGTGAAGGAACTCACAATAAGCTCTGTATCTCGGACAAAAAATCTCAGGCAAAAAATATGATAGGATAGGACTTCTATTGTTTAATGGAACGCTTGATGGATGTGATATTTACTGATCCTCACTGGGCCCACATAATGGATTATGGCCTTTTCTTCTTTTCCTCAAGGAGAGGATGCCTGTGTCCCAGCAGTGGGAACTTCATAAATAGTATACACCAACATTATTAACATTTTCAACATCTAACTCTTAAACTATCCTAATCAGTGGCATTTTTGAACTTTCCTCTCATAAACTTAGGTAATGGCACAACACCGGGGCACGGGACTTGTCCGTAAACTTCACAGAGGCATGGTCGCTCACAACCAATACCGAAGTTGGCCGGGTTATCTTTCTTTTCTGCAGCTATTGACTCTTGTTCTAATATTTCCTTTGATTTTCCTGTAATTAGAAAGAGAAGAGTTTAATTGGACATTATTTATTATATTATTTTTGTACACACAAAAAAACATAGGGGAAAAACCGTATTTCATTCTTAAGGTCCACAGTAATTACATATCACATTAAAATTGCACATCAGCAGTATTTGGTTTCAGTTTACATTTAATTTTAGTTTTTATAGGTTAATGTTCAGCAGTGGTGGCAGTGGTGAGGGTCAGTCGGTCATCTGTGGTGAGTATTGTACATCAATTTGGTACATAAATTGCAAGGGAGAATACTAAGATGAACTTATAACCAAACTATTGTCAGGCCTAGGCACCACTATAGAAGTAAGTACTGGAGTAAATTGAGAAGCGGTTATATATGTTTAAGCGCTTCCTAGCCCTATTTAGTACATAAACAAAGTGAAACTCACCAACAGTATTAATTAAATGCTCCAATATTTCTTCCTTCGACTTATTGTCAACATCTACCAAAATCTTTCTCCCGTCTTCGAAATAACACTTTATGAAAGGTGAAGGAGTGAGGTTCTTCAATGTTGCTACCTGAACGTCAGGATTTTTGTACTGGATTTGCGGCAAATACCAGAAAACGAACTCTTTGGCACCTAGATTGTTTTGTCCATTAATATTGTATGCCACCGAAAATATCTTGATTTTGTCTTTCAATACTAGTCTGCCGGCGTTCAGGTAGTTGAGTGTACGTCGGATAGGTGCTCTTCCTTTCATGAACGGCATATTTGGTGATTTTTAATTGATCTTTTACAAACAAAATAACCTATCACTTCGCACAGAATTCTAACCTCTTAACGTGCAGGCTGTCAATGTCATTTTGACTTTGACAGCTAGAAGACTGTAGACCATAGATAACACAGTTCTCTACGGGAACCTTAGACGATCAATCTGACTTCTACTCATTAGGTACCTAGTAAAACTAACTTGAACTACAAAAGAGTGAAAAATACGAGATTGAATCATTACTCTTCACACGAAACGTTAAAGTCAAGACTGGCTACGTAAATGCTTACGTACGAGAAGATAGCTATGTAAACTCACGCCATCTTCCCATATGAGTAGGCAGAAACTACCGAGCGTCATCATATGAGGAGGTATGTTTTTTTTATATATTTTTTATGGTATATTCACACTTGTTATTTATTTTACTAAAACTTCTTCTGCTGACAATCTTTCCTGTTTTGTGCGCTACGTAAAATTCTCAGCTTATTCTTAACAAAAAAAAATGCGCGGGACTTGTTCTGTGATTATTGCAATTGAACGCCATTGAGTTGTTTTTAACCGACTTCATTGTAAAAAGCTTTTTAATAGAAACGCCAAAGAGTATCATGTAATCATATTATTCTGATGTGTAGTTGATAGCTGTGTGATAGCTGTCAAGGTAATTTCTACCAAACTAAATCATTCATCATTTGTAATAGAAGAAAATCATATAAAATGGGCTCAAACTGAAAAACCGAACATCTGTCTTAGCAGATAGCAACCATGTTAGATCCTACCGCAAAAACGTAACCAACATCAATAGCCAACTGGACACCATACTCAGATAAAATGAGTGGCAAACCTAAATCCAAATGTGGCAACGTTAAGAATCCTTGCAAGTATTGTCTTGGACAAGTGACCAACAGAAATGGACTGCAATGCCAAGGTGCTTGCAAAAAATGGGCCCATTACAAATGCCTCCAATACACTCCTGGGAAGATCTCTGACATCAAGGCTGGTATAATCAAAGTGATGTGCCCATGTCCCGACTGTGAAACAAGCCAAGAAAAAGAGTTCTTAACAAATCCTCCTTTCACCTGTTCAAATCGTACATGTCCTGGCAACGCAACGGGTCCACCTAAATGTGATTCTAATGAGTGTCCGTCAAATAAGAAAAAGGGAATGCAGTGCTCGAAAAAGACTTGTGCTGACGATGCAGCGGAGTGTCCTAGTCCTCCAAGGTTGCCTCCTCCTCGGAAGAAATGCACTCCTCGATCATCGTCCCCTCCTCCTCGATGTTCACCAATCCCTAAATGCTATGCGAATTCTGACGAAAGACCCACCATGAAGCCTAGGAATCTTAAGACAAATGAAGTTGCCTGTTCCAATTCTGACAGTTCATATGATGAACCCCCGCCATGTAAGTTTTTAGCCCTTTTTGATTTGATCTACCTAGTTTTAAGAGTTGGGGAAAGTAGAAAGTGGATCATTATTTAGATGGTAAGGCATATGAAATTATATGTAGAAGAAACAGATGTGCTGTGCCGACCATAAAAATATGCACGGGCAGTTAATGGCAGGAGAATGAGAAGAGTAGAAACCTATATTTTTCTCTATGTTTTTCTGAATTTTGGCTCAAATCTTTGCCGACGAAAAAGGTTTCCGAATCCAGATAGTTCTGAAAAAATGTAGGATGGTGGTTTATGCACAGCCTTTTTAATAAAATTGTATACTTACCGATTTCCGTTAAACTAATAAATTATTATAATTTCACTTAGGACCGAATCGTATCAATTATCGTGGTAAAATCATCGAATGATTCCTCTCACCTATGTCGGGACGGGAGGGACTGTACGATTTGTACTGACTAAAACCCACGGTGATCCTTCAATAGCCCTTTACGTTCAGGGTCACAGTTACTGATGAGACAGTCCCGCCACCTACCATGTAACGACAGCGCATTTTAGTACGTCTTAAAGCGTATCGAATTGTGTAGTTAGCGGAATTGTGTAGTTCCGATAAAAATCTGGCAGGCTGGCAATTTGGCGTCGATATTTGAGGCTCCTTGCTATCTTGTACCGAATTTTATTCATTTCAGGCCCGAAAATAGAAGAAAAGTATTCCAAAAACCAGGGCCAGGATGCAATGGTACACGCCCTGAAAGAAATGTGCGGTACAGTTGGACAGCTGTCCAACCAGATACAGGAGCTAATGTGCAAGCTTAACAAAATGACGTAAAATATTGGAGGTAGAACAAAAATCATGTCAGACAGATAAATAAATAGTTTTTAAAGAAATTGCTTGTTTGTTCATTAAAGGTGCCAAATGCCAAAGCCCCCAATTAAGGTACAGACACAGCCTAGTTTGGGGACCAATGTCTAGTAATTAAGAGTGTTCAAATATAAACTGATTACACAATAAAGCCCTTTTGTAATAGATTAAGAAAATGTTTACAACAATGGTTTAATAAAGTATCAAAAGTATGATCGCTAAAAAGCGATCGATAACCGAAGCGGTGAATGTGATTCGGCGTTCAATAGCTTTGATAGATCATAGTGACTCGATAGGGTTGTTTAGAACTAGGCTCAATAATAAAGGTTTTTCGCGAATTTTACTGTCGTCAGACGCTGGACCTACTAGGGTGACAGGTGCACTGTGCCATCCCTGGCTGTAACTAATAAATTGACAAGTATCATAATACATGATTTTCGCCCATAATAGCAAGAAAGGTGACTGCTGAAATTACAAGTACACAAATATAAAAGTATTGAATGTGTTGATGAATGATGCAGACGCTGCCAAAACTGGGATAGTGCCCTAGGCTTTATTACTGCAGTGTAGACGTATGTTTGCAGTCTCCTTCAGAAATTTCCGGTTTCTAACAATTAACTGGGCGTATACTACAGCAAGCTTAACAAGATCTGTACCAGCTGCGCGTTGAAACGATTCTGAAGGTATACAGTTCCTATTTGAAACAGTAAAGCATCATGATCTGAGGTCCACCAGATGCCTAGTTTTCTGGTATTCTGTAAAGACCCACCCACTGAAGAGTTCGATTGTAGGTCTCAGTCAAGAGAGACAGCAGAGCTCCAGCCAACTTCTGCCTGATTAAGAAATCGAAGAAATAATATTTTTTTCTAATGAAGACCTCATTTAAAATTACACTTGACAGAATCAGATACCAGTGTGACAGACAGCAAAAGAAAGAAAAATATTATGTAAACTGTCAATGTCAAATTACAGCGTAATACAAAATCGCCAGAATAAACCATGCCGGCAAAAAAATAAAACAATTTATTCCAAACAGTAGCCTAAAACATCAACCATGGTAACTGTTTTCAAAAAAGGTTTATTAAGTTTCTAATCACAATGTCAAAGAAGTGCAACAAAGTGAAAAACCCATGTAAGATTTGCTTAGGAGTTGTGACGCAGAAGACAGGCTTACAATGCCAGGGAGCCTGCCGATGTTGGGTGCACTATAGCTGCCTAAACTACACTCCTGGTAAAATCAAAGACATAAAGGCCGGTATCATCAAGGTAACATGCCCCTGCCCAGATTGCAAAACAACTCAGCCGAAAGAATTTCGGACAGATACACCTTACAGTTGCAACAACTCCATGTGTCCGGCAAATATACCTCCAAAATGTGAGAATCACAAGTGTCCGATAAACGATCCGTCGCTTAACCTAAAGTCGGGTTGCGGACCACCGCCGTGTGCCCTTGGCAAATGTGCAAAAAAAGAGTGCAAGCAATACAGTACTCCGCGGCTAGCGGATGACCCCGCTCCTCTTATGAGTCCCCCTAAGCCGTGCAAACCTGATCCATGCGACGCTAACCCAATATTGCCAAAATGTCCTTCTGGATGCTCATCAAATAACGATATGGCTGGAGACTTCGGACTCTATCAATCGAGGACCGGTGGCGGTGGCGGAGGTGGAGGCGGCAGAATGCAAATGCCTCCTATGCACGTTGTCGAGCAAATGTGTAACACTGTTGGGGAACTCACAAATCAGATACAGCAATTGATGATGCAGATGAAACAGGCAGTCCATAATGGGCCAGGACCGGGACCTCCACATCAACCGCCGCCGAAAGCTTGTCCGCCTCCACAATCTCCAAAATCAGCGTGTCCAAAACCTTGTTTCTGCCCTGGAAATCCTGCTCGACGATAGTAGCGACTTCCTTATTTTTCAAAAAAACCTTACCAATAATTCTTCTGAATATTTTTGAAAATATTACCACGTGAACAACTGAAGCTTCTGGTTTACGTTTTATAGCAAAGTCACTTGTGAGTTTTATTCTGTTATAAGTTTTAAGACCTAAAACGTTTAAAATAGAATAATTCTGATTTAGAAACCACTATAAATATTAAATCAAATTAATTTACTGTATTTTTGTTTCTTTGCAAATGTGGGTTACATTTAGATAAATCGAAGGAATTAAGATAAATAAAAGGGTAACATATAGATAAATCTTGAACATTTTATCCTTAGGTTACGATAAACCTTTCTAGTCTTATAAATGCAAATGTTTGGATGGACGGATATTTACGTAACAACAGCTGAACGGATTTGGTAAAACTTGGTGGATTATTATGTGGGTTTATATTTTTCTACACACATTTATGAGTGAAGGTTCTCTTTTATTCACATAAAATAGCAGCTCGTTTAGACCAGAGATTAATCTGGCTTAGGACAAAGCACTCATACGTTCTTCCTAAAGCACATACGTACTGCGAATCTCCAAACTTCTGGCTGCTACCCAGAAATTCTTAATAGAAAAGCACAATGACACTTTGCTTAAACCGGGAATCGAAATCAGCACCCCATGTTAGTTATGCATCTGCGAGTGCCACGAGGCACCGCCAGTGTCAATAGTGTCTTATTCGCACCGCCCGCCGCTCCGCTCAACGCTTTCTTTTGCTAAGTTGCACAGTATCTTGAGAGATTTACAATGGCTGCATTGAGGCGAGGAGGCACCAAAGCTCCCTGATACATGGAAACACTCATAAAAAAAAACGATTTTGCTGATAAGTTCAGGGAAATCTGATGGATTCTTGTTTTATACCAAGCAGATATCCAATAAATTGGCGGTAAGAGACACAAGTGCTCAGAAAAGGGGTTCCGTTTTTTCATTTTCTCGTATGAACCTTCAAAGAACTCCAACCCAAGCTAGGCTCCGGGGTCGCGGGACTTATTCCATCACCGTGACCCCGGAACATAAAGGGCTATTGAAGGACACCGTGGATTTTAGTCAGTACAAGTCTGACAGTCCCTCCCGCCCTGCCCGGGGTGGGAGGACTCATTTGATGATTTTACCACGTATTAAAAAACCCAAGCTAGGCTAGCTCAAGGTCAAACTTTTACCACCGACGTAACACCCTCCAGTGCCCTCCGACCTTTAATGTGTAGATGACTGTTGTCAACGGAATCTCCTCTCGAATTGATTTCACAAACTTCTCGACTTTGGAATAAGTCGACCACAAGTTCAAACGTGTGTATTGTGCAAGTATGATTGGCAATCAAACTTGTTTGCAAGTCGTCATCTGTCAAATGTTGTGTGTGATTATCTTGGGACGAATAGTTTTGAAGCCTGTTAACGAGATACTGAGTTGTTGGTATTGAGGTTTTGGGCAGGGCCGTCTTGTTTGCTGGGCACTCTGGGCATTACCCTGGGCCCTTCAGTCCTTTGGGACTTATAAAGCCTGTAAGGCCTTATAATAAAGGTGCTATAAAAACAAAACCCTAATGATCTGGAGAGTATAGACTCTACCGAGCATAGGCTCGATTTTTTATGATTCTCTTTATTTTTTGCACTAGCTGTAGACGGTAGCTTTGGCTGCGTACAAACTACGTAAAATAAATAAAGCCTTAAAATTCGCTGTTAAAAGAGTTTTCTATGGGTGAAAGAATCTTTGAACGGCGTGTATTTTTTAAAAGTTAAAACATATTTTAATAAAAACCAAGACAAAAGAATGAGTCACATATGATAGGACTCCCAAAGTCACAGGTGTCCTTTCCGCTCCATCCAGTGCGAGAGGAAACATTTCATGATTATCCACCCAAAAAACAGGTGCCCAATGGGGCAAAGCCGGCCCTGGTTCTGGGGATTCAGCTACTAAATTGTTTGTAATTTGTTTTTGTACACGTGGATAGCGAAAGCCTATCTACCGATTTGCTTTAGGCTTGACCAAACTAGGTAACTCTTCTACGAATAGGTACTTCGTAGAAGAGTTACTGTGGATGCCTTTTTTGTCATGGTGAAATCATCAAATGAGTCGCCCACCCAGGGCAGGGCGGAATGGACTGTCAGACTCCTACTGTTTAAAATCAACGGTGTTCTTCAATAGCCCTTTACGTTCCAGGGTCACGGCATAAGTTCCGCGATCCCGGCAGGCTTTGGCCCTCTATAGGCGGGTCCCGACATTTTGCTGACGCTTGGCGCTTTGAGGCGCGTGGAACACAACGATCCGTTAACCCGGGCATGGTCCATGGTCGGGCATGACACCTACCTACTTACAATACAGTATCGTTCAAAATCAATGCAACGAGTCAAATGACACCCACGAGGTTAAAATATTAGATATTAATAACCAAACTAGTCGATTTTATACTAATTGATCCCCGTGGAGTCGTGGAGAAAGTTATTTTCACTGTCGGAATATTGTACCTAAGTACACATTTTTATAATTGACTAGCGGCCCGTCCCGGCTTCGCACGGGTGGAGGGCCCGGTCTAAAACCCGGTCCCGATGGTTACAAACACAACAAAAAAATAATTATCCGAATCGGTCAAGCCGTTTTCATGTTATGTCGTGACAACGGAAAACGGGTTTCATTTTTATATATATAGAAGATAGATTAGCTGACCGGGCAAACTTCGTACTGCCTACTGCCTCAGAAAGAATTAAAAAAACTTTTTAAACCTACCCTATAATCAAAGCCTATCCTGAACTTTCAAATTCAAAACTAAAATTAGCCAAATCGGTCCAGTCATTCTCGAGTTTTAGCGAGACTAACGAACAGCAATTGATTTTTATAAATAAGACGAAGATTATGCTAGAGTGCATTAAAATTGACATCACATTCTGGCTGTTCGGAGGATCTTGTGTTCTTGTCTTTATTTTGACGTACTTCTGTTTGCCTGACAATGAAGAAAACGTTGCATGAAATACGGTAGATGATGAGGTAGATTGAGATTTTGGTTTTTAGTTTATTTTTATCCGCAAGAACCGCGGGCAACCGATGGGAAATGATGGAATGTCGTTCGGCGTGGTGGTAGTTAATTTTCCGCATTTGGATTCGTAGGTGGTCCTTTATGGGTGAGGTGGGACGATTGGCTATGACGTGAGCCAACCCAGCTCCTTCCAGAAGCACAGAAGTCTCCTGGGACGTTCACAGGCTTCTTGGAGCGAGTGCCAAGGTTTTGTGCCCGTTGGTTAGCAACGCCCTCGCATTCCAGAATTACGTGGGTTGCCGTTTCATTCGCGTTCAGGTAGCCCCTGCACAGCGGGTTGTCTGTCGCGTTGATAATAAACAGATGTTAGTTGAGTGGGCAGTGACCGGTGAGCATACACGCCGGCGTGGTGGTAGGTGTTCAGCAATGGACGTCTTCGGACTGTTGATGATTGCCCTTTTGAGTTCTAAGGCCACGGTTTCTTGTGGACTTCTGTAGATAGTCCAAAGAACAATACGAACTGATCATCACGCGGGCAACGCGGCCACGGGCAAGCTACTAAGTTTTTATATTCTCTTATTTATTTTCCATTTTTAACGTGATAAAATCATTTTATCATTCCTCCCACCCCGGGCATGGCGGGAGAGACTGTCAGACTCGTACTGACTAAAATCCACGGTGTCCTTCAATAGCCCTTTATGTTCCGGGGTCACGGTAATGGAATAAGTCCCGCGACCTCGGCAGGCTTTTGCCTTCTAGAGGGGGGGCGCGTCATTATGATGACATTTTTAGAGGCGCGCGTGGAACACAACGCGCCGTCGGCGTCGACCCGGGCATGGTCCATGGTCGGACAGCGAGTTGCCCTTTACTCGCCGCCCGCATACCCGCGCCTTCGGTGGCCGTAGATCGTCTTGCGACGTACGTCATCCACAGCGGGTGAAATTCTCTTATTTTATTTAACTTTTACAAAAAACGAAGGTATGATAATTATTTCACGTGACACAATATAAGCGCTACGCAAGTATAAATGAATAATGTATGAGGCAACCTTTGAAACGTCACATTTTTGGCTTTGAGTAGCATTTTAAAAGGGTTGTTTTAATTGTAAATCTACTCTTTTGTATGTCCTGAAAAATATATATGAGTTGTTACGAATATGTAGGTAGGTACTTAATAGATTCTTTTTAATGGATATAATTTATTTATATACCACCAGCCTAGCTTTTTCCCAACTATGTATATTGCGGTCGGCTTCCAGTCGAGCCAGATGCAGCTGAATATCAGTATTTTACAAGGAGCGACTGCCTGTCGGACCTCCACAACCCATAACTGGGTAATACGATACCCCATGGTAAGACTGGTTGTCTGACTTTACAGCTTCTGACTGACAATAAAGACTGTCAAAGATCTACAAATGAAAGCCGGGGCCGGGTTTTACGTGCTTTACGAGGCACGGAGGAAACTCGTTATGACAGGTGGTCACCCATCCACAGACCAACCTCGGCAAGCGCGGCTTAACCCGGAAGATCGGCTTGTGCGGCTGTAATTATTTAGCAACATACTGATCTGATTGGACTGCTATGGGTCGCGCAGTTTAGGTTAGGTTAGACATTTGAATGTACGCATTTTAAAACTAAGATAACGTAATTTGTATCAATCTAAACTCATACGCTTTCAATTTAAAAGTTTAACGTTTAATTTCAGTTTGAAAGACCACAAATTTTTAAATAAAAAAATAAAAGTTTTTTCTTTCGAGATATACTTCAAAGTTTTCCACAGCGGCGCGGTGTAATATATAAAAGATCGCTTCGATACACCATACTTAAGGATTCGTACTGCACAAGAAATATCACAGTCTAAAGGAACAGCGGGCTCACCAAACAATAAAATGAAGACTGTACACCTTTGAGTATGAATAAGACAACGTTTGGATCGTTTAATCTACGAAAACGTCTTGTCTATTTTACCCAGGCAGCAAGCTTGGCGTGTCGCCATAGAAAAACGTTATTTGTCCACGGAAAAAAAGGCAAAATGACTAAAAAGGAAGATCATTGTTATTGTATTAGGACTAAAATAAAAAAAAATGAAAAATATAATGTCTGTTGGTGTACGGGTCGTATGATAATCATGCAGAAAACAGTCAACTTGAATAGAAATAACAATGAGAATAATTCATACCTTTGTCAATTCTTGGTAGTCAAACAAAAACGCGAGTTTTCGTCGCTAATCTCTCTCAAAAAGCTCTTTTTAACCCCCGACGGAAAAAGAGCGGAAAAAAACAGGAGATGATAAATATTTTTATAATTTTTAAAGGAACTTGGTTTTTGTGTCGGGGTTTTCTTTAGAAAGAGAAATTCGGCTGCGACGAACTTACAATTTAGCACTCTGTCTACAAACGAACCCACCTAACAACAGTACATTATAGGATAAATAATTTATCCTTTAATTTATCCTTTTGGATTAATAATTTATTCCTAATGTGATCGCATTAAACTTTCTAATCAAAAGGATTTCTTATCTTAGGATCACTGGTAGCTTAATAATCCTACAATATATTTTAACAAAACCACATGCCTCGTCTCATTCACGTGTGCCTCAAATAGCTGTCAGCAATCTGACAAGGCTCTCTTAGAGGACGAAAGCCTGCCGAAGTCGTGGGACTGTCTCATCAAGTAACC
Source organism: Agrotis ipsilon (assembly GCA_028554685.1). Taxonomy (NCBI): domain Eukaryota; kingdom Metazoa; phylum Arthropoda; class Insecta; order Lepidoptera; family Noctuidae; genus Agrotis; species Agrotis ipsilon. The sequence goes on along the minus strand of CM052977.1, from coordinate 3,659,736 downwards.
ACAACCCTGGATTTCAAAGGGCTATAGAAGGATCACCGTTGATTTTAGTCAGTACAGTCTGACAGTTCCTTTTCTTCCACCTTGGTTGGAAGGACTCGTTTTCAATTATTTCTCAAAATAAATGTAAAAACTTTATAAATAGAGTGTGGGACACGTTATACACTACTATAACTTTTGGGTTCCGGAGTACTACCCGATTTATGGAACAGGTGGATTATTCCTAACATCAGAAACCCGGGTAGTGATTAAAATGCCTCGTCTCATTCATACCCTGAAGTACACAAAGATATTGAAACTTTTCTCAGTTGTATATTTTTTTATTCCTCTCAGCGCGAAACGATGGAGCGTGGTTGTAAGGAGTTTTCATTTCTTGGGCGCTATCGATATTAATGAATACTGCAATCTGTGTTAGATACAAGTTCTCCTGAAAACTTTTTCATTTTGTTGTTCCTGAAATTTGCAACATATTATTTTGTTTTTTGGATTTTCTTGATAGGGTGTGCTCGTGGCTAAAATCTAAGTAGATTTACTGGTAAGTCAAGCGATTGGACCGGTCAAACAATAAAAAAACTATTCAGCTTTGTGGTTATTATTAAAACCATCATACTAGCGACCCGCCCTGACTCTTCGCGTAGTGCAATTTCAAAGTTAACAAAACATCTAATTCATATTCGGTTCAGTAGTTCTAGAAATTACTTCTTACAGAGTCACAGACTTATCCTCTTAACTTTTTTTTTTGTTAAACAAAGCCTTTTCACAAGATTTCTGTATTTTACTTACAGCGTACTTGAGATATTTACGGAGTTTATTGCATGGTTAATCAATAGTCGGCCCCATCTAACAACGTCAAAGTTTTTGAAACAACGTCAACACAGAGCAAGCAGCCTCGCGAGGCATTTTCCGCGCGAGTATTATCTGCCTGATGAGGCTGTTCGCCTTGTGTGCCGCGTTTATTTTATCTCGACCGAGGCAAGAAACAATATACGCGAGCAAAACAAAAACTGACACTGGATGGCTCGGGCGCTCGGTCGCTACGGTCAAACGGGGTGAATTTTAACAAAAAATTATGATGGTATGTTGCCAGCAAGGTTTCAAATTAATGTAGTATTAACTAATAAATAAAATTGAGTAGTTGTTGGTAACCTATCACATTAATTCAACATTTAAATCCCTGTTAAAGTTTTGTTCCGATTCACCCCTGCGTCCCTATTCACCCCGTTTTACGGTACCCCGCGGCCGCGCGCTCGCTTGCCTCGGCCGAGACACGTCCACACTAACCGAGCTGCTTCGCGCCTCGCGAAGCTGCTCGTTCTATATAAACGCACATACTCTAGGGCCTCCGCTATATCTTATTCCTGAACAATTAGCATAATTGCCTAGTATTTAAACCTAAAAAAGGCTACGCTACCCATTTATATCTTTTAACTTTTCAGAAGCTTACTTTACTTACTAAAATTATAAAATAACGAAGCGACCGAGCCTGTAATAACCTGCTAAAATTAGATGAGGTCTGCTTCTTAGTGGTCAACTTAATTAGGACGGATTATGAGATTAACTTCGGGTGGTCCACTTTATAAAAGAAATCTTCATAAATCAGGGACATTATTTTTAGAACGTTTTTTCTTTGAGGAATGTGAAATATATCTACCTATTTTTCTGTGAGACGGATTTCTGTGGATGTTTTTAATACCGTGCGGTAAAATTTTACTGTAAAATTTCAAGAGGCGGCGTGACCACCCTACCATGGGCATTTTCTTTGGGCTGCTAGGCATTATGGTTGTGTATGAACGTGGGAGTCCCACGCGGGACTTCTTACTGGTTATTGGCCCGCGCCTTGTTTACGTATTTGACATTTAATACAATAAAAAATTGTATGAAAAAAGCATCGGTTTACGCATGTGCAGAGAAAAGCCGCATGTGTAATGTAGTCTCGCGCTTTTTGATACGCGTTACGTAAATACATAATTACACGTGTATTTGTGATTCATTGCTAACCTAAAATAAAAAGGCAACAAGACAAGAATTATAATTGACGAATAGGTATTTCATTCCGCGGGTCCTCATACCTTAATTCATGTCTCCTTTAATATAATTTTCTCTCCAACTTCTAAACAAAGTTAGAGAATTCCAAAATTCTGTGTGACAGTGTACAAAATATTCTAGTCAAAAATTAAGATCAAGAAACTGCTGCACCTGTTCTGACAAAAAAAAAACGTATGAAAATAGGTAAGTATTATATCTGTCACTTCGCGCGCTTTTTTTTATACGTGGAATAATCATCAAATGAGTCCTCCCACCCCGGGCAGGGTGGAAGGGAATGTCAGACTTGTACTGACTAAAATCCACGGTGTCCTTCAATAACCCTTTATGTTCCGGGGTCACGGTAATGAAATAAGTCCCGTGACCCCGCAGGCCGTCCCCCCGTCATCATGCTGACGCTCTTTGAGCGTGAAACACAACGCGCCGTCGACCCCATGGTCCATGGTCGGACAGCGAGTTGCCCTTTACTCGCCGTTCGCACACATCGCGCGCTACAATCGATTTGGTAGTCCCGCCATCGACTTCATACATAACTGCGGTCTCCATGTCTGCTCCATATTATCATTTAGCCACGGGCTCTTCAACCCCGTGATACACTTTGTCAATATAATCTCATCGCCCCAAGCTGTACTAGTAATAACACATTTCATTCAGTTTCTTTCATCGATATTGCCCCAAGCCCTTTGCGGCTGTATTCAGAGGTTCTTGAAAGTTTCCAGAACATTCCAATTTGTGGATAAATATTAATTTAAAGTGGCAATGATATTTCGGAATGGAAAAGCACCAGGGATGTTTGTGGAGTAGGAAAGTTTCAGCTTTTCTGAAGAGTTGAGCAATACTCATTTTTTTATTAACCGACGAAAAAAAAGGAGGTAGGATCTCAATTCGACATGTATTTTTTTTTTGCATTTTGTATGTTACTGAGATCGTATAAAAATAGTTGAAGATCAATATGGACCATGTCGGGCACGCACAATTTTAGGAGAGAGGAAGACAGCCGAATAGCAATTAAATTAAATTCACATAAGTATTATTTTATATTTCTTAGATTGAGTTCTATTGGTTATTATTTATCTATAATATGTATGTATTTAGAAATATATAAGTATGTGTATCAATTGTCTAGTACCCATAACACAAGCTCTGCTTAGCTTGGGACTAGATGGCGTTCTTTGATAGTTGTGGAAAATTATTATTAATTTAATAACCTCGAAAGCTCGAACCGAGTCCCAGAGAGAAATTGGTAGACACCTACAAAGGTTTTTAGATAATGTTGATCGTAATGAAATTCTTTCCTACCTTAAGCACTCATTGTTATTCATTAGTAATGTTATTCAAATACATAATTATGATATCGAGGAACTCAAAAGTAAGTACTCGTTAAATGTAATCATAAGTACCATGTACTCGTATAAAGTACCGGTAAAATACGTAGGTATTACTTATGTAATAGTTTTACTACCTATAACTCGGTGGAACTATGTGGAAACTTCTCATGTTGCATTTACTTTCATTTAAGGGCCAGTTTCTTGATCAGTAGCTAAATTAACAAACCGTTAAGTGCCATTTATTATTTAACGATTGGTTAAAAATAAACTCACCACAATTTCGGATAATTTGGTAAACATACCAAATTACTTAAAAAAAATACTTAATACACATCATAGATTTTTTTGGGTAATAAAATCGTCATTGCCCTTTACGTTTCTGCGTGACCTGCATAGACAGTTCCGCGACCCTGAATAGGTATAAGATCTTCTTTTTTTGAAGTTGGTTTAAAATGTAAGGGTGTTAACTGATAGTTTACCTAACTACTGATCAAAAGACCGGCTATTAGTAGACCGTATTTACGTCCCAATTCAATGTTTTAAATAAAAGGGCAATGGGCAAACTTTCGCAATAGATGCTTAAAGAGCCCTAGAACTGACAGTAAGTCTTGGTAAATGTTTATAAAAGGAGGGTTCTCAAATTAATGTTTTTTTCTTATTTAACAGAAAACTCAGATCCATTTTCTATCAGTAGTCAAGTTCAACTATTAGTTAGGGTCTTTTTTAACAAGTGATTAACAGAAGCACAGGATTTTAACAAATTATTAAACTTAACTAATGATCAAACAATGGGCCATTAACAGAACTATAGGATTTTAACAGATAGTTTACTTAACTAACGATCAGTCATTTGGCCCTTACTTACACATCATTATTATGTTTTAATCGTACCATAGTACCGAAACCAATCGTTAACCTCTCCGGCAACCTTGATGTTAGTTCATGATTTCACAAATACTGGCCAACCATGGTCAAAGAGGCATGAGTCGTGATAGCCCAAAGGTTAACATCTCGCCTCTCATGTACGATGCTGTGAGTTCCAATCCGGCGAATTATCAAAATATATTTTTGAATGCAACAGTATTTCTAAAATATCTTGGACATCCTGACTGACAGTCGACGAAGGCTTTATCTAACAAAATCAATATAAAGTCCAAAACCCTGACAGAGGGCTGTGATGTTGCCAATGGTCTATAATGGTTCCTAAAGATGGTATTATAGTTCCCCATGGCCTTTACGGAATTAAAAGCATCAATAAAAAGTTAATGTCAAAATACTCATGATAGAAACCAAACACAAAATTCATTTAGTTTTTGGTTTATGTACAGTGTATTTTTTTTTTGTTTGTTAAATATTTAGGTGTAATGAATTTATTTTTGTAGTTTAGAATTAATTTGAATGAAACTCCGACATCAATGAAAAAACACAAAATAAAGTCCTCAAAAGTTCACAAGTTCAATTTCTCAGCTGAGAACACAATCAAACTATTTTTTAAAAAGTAATTCATCGTGGATTTTCGATGAAACACTTTTTTCTTTTGTGGTGCAGAAATTGCGCTAGTTTTCTTAAAAAAAAAATACCTATAAGGAATTAAAAATTTGAGTTTTTTTGGTTGGATTTTTAAGTTAAAATTATAATATTTTTCTATAATTGTGCTAAATGAACTCGTGAACGTTACGAAATAGAACTTCTGTACTTTACTTGATGCTGCAAACGATCCGAGAATGACGTTACTACATAGACATAACTAAACACCGCGAGAATAACTCACTACCCCCCTCTATAATTCGACGAGTTCTAACATTAATGACATCGGCCGTAGTACATTCGTTGCGACTGCGCAGGCTAGATAAGTGCAGTGTACTCAAAACTAGTAATACTAAAATTGTGCTCAAATGCCCGTTGTCCTTTTTTTCAAAAGTGAAGTTTAAACATGTTTAAGTTCCAAAAAAGTCCGTTGTTAAGACAGTATGTTGTTGTTATAATTGGTGGGTATTTTTATATATTTTTTTTAAGTGTTTTTCATTGATTGTCATTTGTTTATATTTTTGTGCGGTGATGCGGAAAATTGTTTGATGATATTTTTGTTGTGCATGCAAATTGATTGATTGGTAAGTGATTACTAATTTATTATGGAATAAAAATAGGTCAAATTTTATCATGAAGATTAAAAAAAAAAAGTAAAGTGTAGATAAATCAAAACATAATAGAATTTTACGTTCATTAGTGGATAGCAATTAGCTGTTATGATTAATTGAATATTATAGAAAAGACTGATATAGATATATGTAAAAGAATATTATATAAAAAAGGTAAATATTTACAAAAGAAGATAATCTATTTTAAACCAAATAACTACCTATCTGAATATTGGAGTAAACTCTTTGATTTACAACTGTTTAACTTTTCGGACATTACAGGCTTGATGTTTTATAAAAAAAAATGTTTATAACAACATGTCGTTAGTTAAAATATAAATAATTATGGTGCAACTTACAGTTTAGCAAAATATGTAAATAACTTCGTAACTACGTAACGGGCTATTGAAGGACACCGTCTGATAGTCCGTCCTCTACCCTGGGTGGAAGGTCTCATTTGATGATTTTACCACCATGAAAAAAAAAACCCTGCTGGCAAAAGCATCATGAATTAATATTTAAGATATTTAAATGATTTCTTTGAATAATGTTTTTTGTATTTAAACGTGACCTTAGGTATCTTAATAATTTAATGAGGAGCTTGTTTTTGTCAAGTTATTTAATAAAACACTAAGTTCGTCACGGAATTTATTTGAATACCTAACATAATGCAATAAAAAAGGGAATGTACAATCAATATAATAGTAAATTTAGTTTAAATTATGGCCTGATTTATCTGGACTGGCCTGTTGGTCTATTGGTTAGTGACCCTGACTGCTATTCAGGTAGTCGTGGGTTCGATTCCCACCCAGAACGAATGTTTGTGTGATGAGCATGATCATTTGTACTGTCCTGTGTGTAATTTATATATAATATTATGTATGTATTTAGAAATATATAAGTATCTTTATCAGATGTCTAGTACCCATAACACAAGCTCTGCTTAGCTTGGGACTAGATGGCGTTGTTTGATTATTATTATTGAATAATGTCTACACATCTCGGGATCACGGTGTCCCGGGCTTTTGGAGTGCCTGCCAAAACCCGGAGCCAGCTAGCAGGGGCCCATTAGGCATTTCAAATGAAACGGTGCTTCTATTTTTATTATTATTATCTGTTGGATGCAAACGAAACTGCTTGTGGCCTAACATGACGTTACGACAGTGGAACTACACTCGTTTTAAGACGTCATCATGGTAGGCCCCCTGAGCTTAAATTCGTGAGATCTATTCCGTCGTCGTGTACAATTTTATTCTTTATTAAAACAGACCGTGAAAGCTAAATATTATAATAATGATGAAGAATGTACCTACTTGAGCCATCGAATGACGCTCTTAAATGTTAATTTTTAAATGTTTTGAGATCTTAGGAGAATTAAGACTTTTTACGTGGAAATCGTGACGAAACAGGAAAAAGTATCGTGACGAAACAGGAAAAAATATCGTGACGATACAGGAAAAAAGTCCCGATTTCCCAATTCAGATCAAAGTGTAAATAAAAGATTAAATATTGTTTATGCTAAATATCACTTCAGACTTCCTCAAAATGTTTTCTATAACGTCATTTATTGACGTCAAATAACAGGTACGACCATCACCTTTCGTTATGAGTTATTACTTATTTGACGTTGGTACATTACAGGATGCACGGTCAGTTTAGTTCAGCAGTGTTAACCAATTTTCCTGTACTTATGCTCTAAGCTGTATGTAAGCACTATGCAGTGTTTGTCTGCATTGTCCCATTCGAACACGAACCATGAAAATTGATTACCTCTTAACAAAAAAAAACATAATTATTAGGTTAGGTTAAGTTGATGTACCGGGGTCGGGGGACTGTCTCATCAAGTAACCGTGACTCTGGAGCATAAAGGGCCATTGAAGGATCACCGTGGATTTTAATAATTACATTCTGACAGTCACTACCGTACTGCCCTGGGTGGGGAACTCATTTGATGATTTTACCACTATCAAAAAAACGGTAGGTTGAGGTACTAGCGTCTTAAGCTTCTCAAATGATGATTTTACACATATAGGTACCTAACTTCAATCTTATATGTTTATACCACTTTGTTCAACTGGGTGAACAATTTTACTTTGGAAAAAATCACCTGGGTGATTTTGTACGTCAACGTAGTAGGTAGTAGATAAAAGTCCGAAAAATCGTAGAAGAAAATTCCGAGGTGAACAAAGGACACCACTTAAGTCCACTTAATTCTCCTAAATTACGATTATTAATTCGAGTCAGTAAAATGACATTTGTTCACTATAGAAATGTACTAAATTCATTGTATCAGTGACAGTTGCACAGTCAGTAAAATGAAAATTTTGCTGACAGGAATTAATAATCGTACTTTAGCTGATATCACCCGGGTGACATTTTTCCGAGGTGAATAAATTTTCCACTTTGTTCACCCAAGTGTACAAGATGTTATAACCCATCCTAAAATCTTCAAAAGAGTAAGAGACGTTTCGATGTAACAAAGTAGTCTATCGAACAAAGTATTAGTCAGAATGTTAAAGACGATTGTCACACTATAGAAAGAAGTTCAAAAGTAAGATAATCCTTGAACTTAGACGACCAGTGTCCTCTATCAGAATATTACAATTTTCCTTTGACAATGTGTTCTTTTAGCGATAACTGGCGACCATAGTCGATATGATCATCACTCCAAAATAAAGAGTATCTATTTGTTTTATCGGCAAACGCAAATATTTGAACTTTGCTACTGATAGGACTTCCCCAATGACAAGAAAATTAAGACGATCCATATTACAAATTGACAGATTTATTAAATCTTAGGATCCTGTCTTATTTTCTTCGTAGTCTGAAATGAAATGAAAAGATATTTATTTTTGTAAATAGGTTAATATCAACACTTTTACACGTCGTCTTTTTACAAGCTAGATGAAGCCGGTGTTTCGTACCTGACTACTCTGAGAAGAAACAGCCGAAACAAACTCAAAGGTCACTGTCTCTTTTAAAGTCCAGACATTCAATTGGTAGTCATACGAGGGCTAAGTTAACGTCTGAGAGGGTATTTTTAAGAAAGAACCACACACAGATTTGAATTGACATGTCCAGTCAGTGCAACCAAAAAGTCTATTTTGTGACCCACTGCTGGGCAAAGGCATCTCCTTTTTTTCCTTCTAAAACTTTCTACTTTGGGGTATTTATGACCATTTCTGCCCCATGAACTTGATCAAAATCATCACACCACCTCCGCTGCGTTCGACCACGAGGTCAATGTTCTCCCTCAGGCGTCCATTTAGTGACGATCTTGGCCATATCACGGGACGGACTGTCAGACTCGTAAGGACTGACTAAAATCCACAGTCTTCCTTCAATAGCCCTTTATGTTTCAGGGCCACGGTAACCTAATAAGGCAATCCCGCGACGCCAATTTTTTTTTGTAATATTTCCCTTTGTACGATTTATTTATTAATTTGAATTGGATTAGCCCATAAAAAAACACTTGATCATATATATTTGTGCTCATTATATACTACTCAAAAGAAAATAAGGGCCAAGTTATTTTTGTCGATTTATTTAATAATATTTAAATATTTCTGGTTATAATGACTGAATCTGATTAATATTAACGATTTTACTTGGAAATACACAAAAATTAAGTTTGTATTCCAATCAATCGTTAAATTAAACGAAATTGAATGAAAAGTGGGGAATTGCAGGAATGTATCAACTTACACAAAACATCAAAAAACTCGAAAAAATAACGTCTTTAATGTTCAAAAATGTTCTTTAAAGCTTCTCATTTAACTCTGTTCTCTCTGTGCTACTCATTTTAATGGAGGTGGAATGTTCAGGATTAAATACCAAACATTTTCTTCGGGATTCTCTACCAGCAAGTTTTCAGACAGTTTTTGAGATCCAGCTGGGTGTCGATGGGAATTTTACTTTCTTTTGCACTCCTCTTTAACTCATCTCTTAACTGCTGAATAAAACTCAGGTAAAAATCCTGAGTAGCCACTGTAACATTGTAATTCGAACGTCTGCGAATGTATGCACTGTTAGTCGCAGCGTGTCCGCTCGAACATTATCCTGCTTGAAGATGAACTCAGGTACTTGTTGCTGTGGGAATGGGATAATGTGGAGTTGCATCACATTCGCTACGCAATTTTGAGCAGTTACAGCAACGTTATTACGAAGTGCGAGCTCAGTTTTGCGTGATAGAGACAACCGCCCCAGAGCATAATTCAGATCTCATCGGAACAGTCTGTTTCAAGAGTGCAAGGATCTGAAACCTATTGTTTAGATCTTCTCTACACTCTAATGAATCGGTCTTTAAAAAAAAATAAGCCTGCAGTCATTAATAAAAAGCAATGAAGACCATTCAAAACAGTTAAATAATTTTTCTCTTTGCAAATGTTTCACGATTTGCACCATACGCTCCAGTTAACTGTAGGAGAACCAAGCATCTTCTTGAGTATTGTTAGTCTCCATGGAGTCGATTCGGAATAGTCTAGTCAATTATAGGGGTGCCTGTAGCTCAACGCAATGGAGTTTGTACGGTCCGCGCGGTAGATTTTCGCACTATTTATTTATTTATTTATTTATTTATTTATTAAAACTTCATGCACAGAGTACATAGGCGGACTTAATGCCTTAGGCATTTTCTACCAGTCTACCTTAAGGTGATGCAGAGAAATAAACACAGTAGGTGCAGCAAGAAAACTATTATGAAAATATATAAATATTAAAATAAATACATAAATACATACATACAACAAAATATATAGAATCAAATAGAGATAAAAATACATAGATGGGAAAATTCCAACACCAAAGTAATTCAAGTCGAATCTGCCAGCTCCTTGAGTAGATGTTCACGCACTTTAACCTTAAAAGTGAACCTGTTAGTAACCGTCCTGATGTTCTGAGGGAGCGCATTCCAAAGGAAGACCGCCTGGACCGAGAATGAAGATTTAAGAAAAGCAGAGCGGTGGGAGGGACATCGTAGAAGACGATTATGGGAGGAACGAAGATTTTTACTATGCGCAGAGCATAAGTACTGGCAATGACGAGTCAAGTAAGTAGGAGAGGTAGGTTTCTCCAAAAGAGAATGCAGAGTCGTCAAAGCCCTCAATGCTCTACGCTGTCTGATAGGCAGCCATTTTAAAAGTGAACGATGTGCAGAGACATGGTCATACTTACGAAGATTGAAAACGAATCGAATACAGTTATTTAGAAGTCGGTCAAGTTTATTGAGGAGATCTGCATTCAGGTCATAGTAACACACATCGCCATAGTCAAATATGGGAAAAATAAGGGATTGAACAAGCATTGCCTTTATGTGAGATGGAAGAATATTTTTCATACGATATAGCGACCGCAACGTTCCGGTGACCCGCTGACTAACAGCAGCAACCTGCTTATGCCAGTCAAGGCAGGTGTCAACGTGCAAACCCAGATCCATAACTTCAGACCCAAACGGAATGATTTTCCCGTCGAAGGCAACAGGCGGAACCGCTAAAGTAGCCAGCCTTCGCAAGCTATAAGGGCTTCCTATAATGATAGCCTGGCATTTACTTGGGTTAACCGCCAACCCAAAACGATGTGACCAATCGTTGATTATACCTAGATTCCGGTTTAGGTCCTCGATAGCATCAGATATGCTATCAACACCTGCCTGACAGTAGAGCTGAAGGTCATCAGCATAAAGATGATACGCACACTGAAGTTCGGTAGTAACGAGATCTATAAAAGTAGAGAACAGAAGAGGAGATAAAATACCGCCTTGAGGGACGCCCGCTTCAAGATCAAGCCAGCTCGATGAAGAATCACCAGCAAGAACTGACTGCCGACGCCCCTGAAGATAGGATGAGAACCATTCCAGAACCTCGTGAGAGATCATGCGATAGGACAGGATGGATAGAAGGACATCATGACTGACGGTATTAAAAGCATTGGTAAAATCAACCAATACTAAAACCGTAACTTTAGTATCTTCCATACCGCGCCTTATATCGTCAGTCACTTTGAGGAGGGCAGTTACAGTACTATGCCCAGGCCTGAACCCAGATTGGAGTGGACTAATAAGGGAGTTTTGATAGATGAAATGGGAGAATTGTCTGTGAACACAAGCTTCAAGTACTTTGGATAAAAAGGGAAGAATGGAAATTGGGCGAAAGTGGCTAGGAAGAGTGGGATTAGGAATTTTAGGCAATGGACGGACAAGGGCTTTCCTCCAAATGGAAGGAAAAACTCCGGAGTAAAGAGAGAAGTTAATGATGTGGGAAATAGCAGGAAGGAGCTGGTCGAGAACCGTCACAATCATGTGTCGACTGACATTATCACAACCAACAGCTTTGGATTTAATGGATAGGATAATCTTCTTGATCTCTCCCGGGTCAACTGGGGTGAAGACAAAGGGAGTAATATTAGGTCGCGTCAGACCAGCAAGGTAGCCGAGGGTTTGACATTTGGTTAGACTATCCAAGGTGGGAACAGTGGAGAAATGACGATTCAGATCGTCTAAACCAAATGTATTGGGAAGATCTGAATGTCGCGGTCTGCCGATACCTAGAGTTCCAAGGAACTTCCAAATATCGGCAGGAGAAGAAGAAATGATGTTTTCAAGAATATGGCGGCGTTTAGCATTGCGTATCATCTGGTTGCAACGATTTCTAGCAGTTTTAAATAGGGTCCAAAGATCGTCTGTCCGATCCTTTTTGAACCTCCGAAACGCGCGGTCCCTACGTCGCATCGCCAATCGGACACCATCATTCATCCAAGGCGCCGGTGAGCGCTTCAGTTTCACTCTCTTGAAAGGTGCATGGGTATCGTACAACTTAATTACGACTTCATTAAAAAAAGTTACTTTGTCGTCAACTGTAATGGCTTCCTCAAGAGGAGCCCAGTCAATATCACCAGCATCTGACGTCAGCTTCTCAACATCCATCCGAGCAAAGGCACGCCTGTTCTGGAACAAAGGTTTGGGTTTAGGAGGTTTAAGGATGTAGGACAAAAAGACAAGATCATGATGGGAAAAACCAGGAGCGTCAAGTTGACCATGAGAGGATACTAAGGAAGGATTTGAGGTAAGGATTAGGTCGAGCCAAGTATCATCACCAGCAGTGTTATGATGAGTTGGTTGTAGAGGCAGAACATGCAGACTAGCTGACTCAACCAGATTAAGGAGTTTACGGGTACGAAGGGAATTGTGGGCAAGGACATTTGTGTTGAAATCTCCCATGACGATGTAATGCGCATACTCTGAACCTAATGATTCTAGGACCGATTCGAATTCGGTGAAGTAATCAAGAGAAGGGGGACAGTACACAACACCTAGAACGGTCTTAGCTCCCTTGACACAAACCTCGAGAAAGAGAAATTCAGCCGAAATATTGGAAGAAGAAGAAAGGATTTTGAAAGGAAAATCGGCACGGAGATAAATCGCCACACCACCCCCTCTTCTCCCAATACGATCATTCCTTACAAGGATGAATCCAGGAAGAGAGTAGGTGGTGGATAGCAGTTCGGGTTTGAGCCAAGTTTCAGAAATCAGAACGGCATGGACGTTGTTGTCAATAAAAGTATCATATAGCTCATTGTAGTGACTAGGAATGCTTTGAGCATTTATATGACAAACGTTAAAGAGTCTGTTACAATTAAGATCGAGTTTTTGACGTAAAAGGTCACCAAGGGTGTCAGTGACAGAACAGAAACTCTCATCTCTGGAAGAGACAGGAGATTCGTTGGCAGAGAAATAAGATTCATTGTCAGAAAATGTTCCCATAAATTATGAATATGAAATGAAAGAATAAATACAAGAATATATAAAATATAAATACTATAAATATAGGACAGAGAACTACACAACAAATGCAGATACGACGTTTGCATCTCTGCACCACCCGCCAGCTAACATCATCATAATAAAAAATCTATGGGTAACACACAAAACTACAAAAATAATGAGGACACAATTTAAGAACAAACACTTATTTTTCAACGTATCCGAACCAAATAAAAGTAAAAAAATGACAACAGCGCAATAGCCCAGAGGCTATACCAGAAAAATAAAATAAAACTATGTTTGACATTGTGGTGACAAGAACTATGCAATCTGTGGAACATAGCGTCTGTGGTCCTTGTGGTGGTCCTGAACACAGACTAAGTAGACACTCAGACGACCCACTCCCATACAAGAAAAATGGTCCGTAGAGATTGGAAAAATTGAATTTGACAGTTCATATTTTTTAAAGTGGACGTTTATATTTTTAGGCAAAGGCAACTTCGTTTGAAGCCTACAGCCTGAATGGCCCTGTTGCACGTTGCTTTTACTGTACTTTTGTTTGCTTCTTATGGATTAGAGTGGGAACTACTGAGAATATGGAAATTAAACACAAAAAATACTCATTCAGTTTTTTATTTTTGTTTTAAATTTACATTTAGCACATGCTTTTTCTTGCGTATATTAAAATAGCGCCTAATTTTTTTATACCGTTTTTCCTAAATTCTTGGTGAGGTGAACTTGATGTACAGGCTGCGCGTAATGGTTTTCCTCTTGACTTTTTGCCGTATCCGTTTACAGAATCGAACAGATCATCGAAAAATGTTATTTTTCCTGCAGTGTTTTTCAGAGTTGCACTTACTTTTCTCCCATCAGCTTATTGAGCTGGAAAACACGAAAAATTAATTAATTTAAAGGATTGAAATTTATTTTGTTAAATTTTAAATTTAACGAAATATATTGTTAAATTTTAAATTTATCGAAATATATATCAGTATAGGAAAATATAGATACCTATATCAGTAATTTTTTTGAAGAGAATATCAGAATTTTATACATAGATTCTATTTATACTAAAATAATAGGTAGGTGCATCGGGTTTTGCATAACATAAAAATAATGTTGTACCTATAAGAACAAGAGAAAACCAATAAGATGACCCACTGACCCCCTTCTACGCGGCGGGCACGAGGGAAAAATAGGTATCAGGAGTATAGGTAGGATAGGATAGGATTAGGTAGGATTTTTTCCTATTTATGTAAAATGTTAACTTGTTCTGCGAAGGATTAACAAAAGCAGTGTGTAAGACAGGTTGTATAAAAGGACTATTAATATTAGAATTTAATTTAATACGCACCAATATTTTGCAGTTCGTTTTCTTCATTACATTGTGGCACCTGAGACATAGAAGGCACAGCATCAGGCACACATGGTAACTGGTCTGTAATTATACAAACAATTTTTATAAATCATACCATTTATAAATTATACAATAGTAATTTAAAATCCAGTAACAGTAAAGACAGAATGTATAAAAAATAATAAAACATTTAGGTAACTTAATACACACCATTTTCATTATATTGTGACATTTCACATGTGGAAGGCACAGATGATGATGACTGATCTGTAAATATTTACACAAGTTATTTAAAATAAACTGTCACAAATAATAATTATAATTACAAGGAAATTAAAATCAAGTACTGTGCTAAGGGTACAGATAGAATGCATAAAAGAAATACAAATGAAATTATATGTTGTACATATATATTTAATGATCTGCAAGACCGTGGAGCTTGGCACAAACAAGGAGAGGCCTATACCCAGCAGTGGGTGAAGACGGGCTGTGGACGATGATGATGATGAAATTATAATGGCACATTAGCAATTAAAAAAATGTGGAATAATTTACAAATATACACACAATATTTATAAATATATACACAATATTTATAACAGAATAGATACTAAATTGAAATTAAAAATAATCGTAATAAGTTATTTGAATGCATACCATTATTATCTAAAATTTTCTTCAATATATAGACGGCATTGATAATGAACGATCTGTAAATATGTACACACATTTATCAGCAATTTAAAAATCTATACATATTTTTCAAGGGATTTTAAAATCCAGTGCTGTACCTGTTAAATTTCCATCAGAAATTGAGGCCATTGTGCAAGTAGGATCTGAAATAAAGAACATTTTTATATCATTGATTGTCATTATATGGCAAAAAAATAATACTTTGGTTCTGTAACAGCTCTATTATTATCTACAGTGGCGCCACTGCTGCCGTAAATGAACAACTGGCTCCGTATTTAAAATTGTTTAAAAATAGTAATTCAGAGTAAAAGTCTCTAAACTGGTGTTTAACGTGTGTGTAAATGAACAATAGTTGCTATATAACGTTTGCAATAACTTTGTGAAGAATTGTATACTATAAACTTAAAAATAAAAACACTGTTTACAAATTTGCCAAGACGTTCGTAAACAAGGCTAATTTCGTGCTAATTATTCTTAAACTTGTGTTTAACGTGTGTATAAATGAACAATAGTTGCTATAATTAACTTTTGCAATAACTTCTATGAAGAATAGTGTATTATAAACTTAAAAACACTTACAAATTTGCCAAGACGTTCGTGAACAAGGTGAATATAGTGTTTATTAATCACAAACAGTGCTCCAAATAGTTCCAAAAATACAAATAAGCTCACAATATCAAAACAAAGTCAATGTTAAGTGCTAAACATAGAAATTTGTGAACATAACAATTCAAACAATATTTAAAATTCAAAAAACGCGCGAGTCAACGCGTCTTTTAACGATTTTTTTTTACTTCCATCTAATAGACTATTTCAACAGTTCCCTAAATGTCCGCATGGCACATTCGTCGATGGCGCTACACTTACGTCGATAAGAGAGCTCAGGTTCAAATCTCAGTGGATGAAATAATTGACTTTTTGCATTTTATTTCTTCATATTTTCAATTTACGTAATTAAAATAAAAATGGATTTCGAAAATATTACAATACGGAAAAAGAAGTCTGTCATAAATGATTCTCTCAATGATTCATTTCAATCAAGTTTATCAGCTGACAATTACCTGACACGAAGTTTGCCTGACCTGTCAACGCGGAATGAATCAACGGAAACATTAAAAGATGAAATCCAAGACCTCAAAGAACAATTACAACAAGCTCAGAACAAAATTGACATTTTAACACTGGAAAATTGTGCGTTGAAATCACAAACTATAGAACAGCAAAACATTATTACAAATTATCAAACAAAACACGAAACTTCAACACCAAAAAGAGCTGAACAATCCGCACGATCATCAATTTCTCCTACAAAAAGAAACCATTCACATAATTCATCGTACAAAAACTCCAAAAATTTAATCCGAAAAGAAGATGGCGCTAATGTGCCACCGAATGTTAGTAGCCCACACTCAGCTACCGAGGCCGCTACTAAACCAATTTCTACAAGTACAGATCACCTAGATAGCGCTAGCGTGTTATTCAATAAGAAACGATTGTTTCAACAATATCCAATAGATGGCAGCACGTGTTCGAAAATATCGGATCGAAGACCAAAAATTCAAATACTAGGTGGACAACAATGTTCCGATTTAGCTTCGGCACTAATACACTCCAGAAGCAACTCTAATTATCAAAAATATGATATTACTTCTATGATAAAACCCTTTGCAACGACTGATTGTATATTATCACAAAATTATAAACTAAGTGACTGTAAAGAAAACTTTTTAGTTTTGTGTATCGGTGAAAGTGACAGTAATCCGAACAGAATTGTAATAGAATTAGCATCTTTTTTAAAATGTACTAAAAACACAAATGTTATCATTTTAAATATTTTGCATAATAGGCATTTGAATGAAGTGTTACTAAATAGATTGCTAAAAAACATGTCGCAAAACTTTGATAATTGTACATTTTTAGAAATTGGCAGACATTACTATAGCAGAAAAAGTTACTTAATAGACACCTGTAAAAAGATTAATTTATTAATTGACACGATCTTCTACAACTACAATTTTTTGTCGTTCAAAAATCCTATGATCTTAAAAACCGTCACTGACACATACACAGAACCACTCAATAAAAACAAAATTACCAAAACTTCTCAAGAAACTATTTCACACAATATTCAAAGAGCTATTCCAATTAAAGGCACGATACCGTATTACTTTCCAAAAATAAAAAAGAATAATAATTCTAATAAAAAATTTTTTCGAGACCTCAATATGTAACACTACTCTATTCCATCAAAATATTGCAGGTTTGTTAAACAAGCAAGAACAATTAGAACTATGTCTTAATCATTTCCAAGAAAACGGGACCTCCATAGATATTATATGTCTCACCGAAACATTTATAAAATCAGGTGACGAACAAAACATTTATTTAAAAGACTATAATTTAGCAAATAATTTTTCAAGAAAAAATGTAAAACGCGGTGGGGTTTGCATATTAACTCGAAAATCGATTGCTTTTGAACAATTAAAGATTTGCGAAAGTATGTGTACTGAAAAACAATTTGAATGTTGCGGAATAGAAATTCCATCTATGAAATGTATAATTATTTGTTTATATAGAATACCAAACTCGAGCACAAAAACTTTCTTAAATAAATTAAATAGTATGCTACATAAACTAACATCACACCGTAATAAAAAAATTATTATAGCGGGTGATATAAACATCGATACACTTAAACCAAGTCAGTTTGCAGAGGATTTAAAAGGTATTTGTCTGAATAATAACTTACAATTACACATCAACACACCAACTCGTAAAGAATCATGCATAGATCATATTTTTAGCAACATCAAAAATGCACAAAGTGCAGTTCACCCACTCTTTCTATCTGACCACAACACTGGTCAAACCTTATCTTTCTCTAGCATCCAAGAACAAAAACTACCTTTCTGGTATGAAATGAGAAGGGACTTTAGCATAGAAAATGTTTTTAAGTTTAAAGAGGTCATGTCTAAACTATCTTGGACTGATGTTCTTGAAGAAGAAAATTTCAATAAAGCTTTTAATATATTTCATGAAACTTTACAACTATACTACAATCTTTGTTTCCCGATAAATAAAGTAAAAATAAACGCAAACACTAATGCTCCCAAGTGGATCACAAAAGGTCTAAAAATCTCATCCATTCATAAAAGAAAAATGCGATACCAATATTACAAAAACTCAAAAGGTAACAAAGAAGCCTACCTAAAGTATGATAAAATATTTAAAAAATGTATATCTGATTCGAAAAAACTATACAATAATAACCACGTAATAAATGCTAAAAGTAAGTGTAAAGCAGCTTGGGACATCATTAAAAACAAAACTGATAACATGAAAACATTCGAAACTATAAAATCGATAGACTGCAATAACAAAAACATCGCTTGCTCAACGCAAATTGCCACAGCCTTCAACAACTTTTTCATTTCTACGACAAATAAAGAAAATCCTACTACTCCTAATTACAAATTAATAAATTCATTGAGCTCAACCATTTACATAAGACCAACATCACGTGATGAAGTTACAAAAGTCATAAATTCATTAAACGATACAAAAGCTGTTGGTTATGACTGTATCTCCACAGGTATACTTAAAAAATGCAGCAAAGAACTTGCAGACATTTTAAGCCATCTAGTAAATTTATCGTTTTCTCAAGGATGCTTTCCGGAAAACCTAAAACTGTCAATAGTAAAACCTTTCCATAAGAAAAATTGTAAACAAGATATGAATAACTACAGACCTATCACTTTAATTCCAATTCTGTCAAAAATCTTTGAAAAAATCATGCACTCCCGACTATCAAATTTCTTCAATAAATTTAATGTTATAACGAAAAACCAAAATGGCTTCCAAAAAGAAAAATCAACAACACTAGCAGCTTTCTCACTAATTCAAAAAATAACTCAAAATATAGATAATAGATCTGCTATCTTTTTTGATATGAGCAAAGCGTTCGATTTCGTGGATCACAAAATTTTATTGAAAAAATGCGAACTATACGGTATCCGTGGCAAAACACTCGATTGGATTAAAAGCTATTTGTGTAACAGAAAACAATGCGTCGAAATTAATCAACTAAATAACCATCATGTTTCTACTCCATCAAGGTCTACCTTTGAATCAAACAACTTTGGCGTTCCTCAGGGCAGTGTGTTAGGTCCTCTTTTATTCCTGATTTATATAAATGATGTTCCCAAAGTTACGACACACCACTGTATCCTATTTGCGGACGATATATCTGTTATCGTACCTGACGAACCTAACACAAAGTATGAAGATTCTCTAAGAAACACCATAGATTCAATAATGAAGTGGCTAAAAGACAATAACCTTACAGCTAATATTTCTAAGACCAAAATTCTTCAATTTTCAAATTACAATAATACCATCACCCTACCTTTAGACCTACACTATAACAACATAAAAATCGAAGAAGTAGTTGACACTAAGTTCCTAGGTATAACCTTAGATAAACATTGCAACTGGAAAGCGCATACAGATCGCATCTGTTCCAATCTAAATAAATTCGTTTTCGCATTAAAAAGGCTCAGAAAATTATCATGCGTAAAAACTGCCTTGGCCGCGTACCATGGCTATGTTGGGTCCATTATAAGATACGGTCTGCTCATATGGGGTAACTCTTCCTTTTCAAAAAAAGTTTTTATAACCCAAAAGAAATGCGTAAGAGCCATCTGTGGTGTTGGGCCGCTTGAAACATGTAGACCTCTGTTTAAAAAATTAGGTTTGCTAACTCTCACAAGCCTCTACATCCTAGAAGTAGGAATATTTGTTAGAAAACACGCAGCTCTTTATACGAAAGCCGTAGAAAATAAACGATTCCTATCACGAGATCCTACTCGCCTTGCAGTCACAAGATGCAGAAGCAGACTTTTTCAAAATAACTGCTATAGTATGTCTGTCAAAGTCTACAACAGCATACCGAAACAAATAAGAGAACTCCCATTTAACTGTTTTAAAATACGCCTAAAGAGATGGCTGCTTAATAATACATTCTATACCCTAAATGAGTTCTTGGAATATAAGCCAAGTCGTACTTGAATTTTTGTGTTCTGTGTTAATGTTGCAATATATATATTTATATTATTATTATTTTTTAAATGTATTCTCCTGTTGTTTATGTTAAATAATTGCATTCATTTAGGTATATAATTAGGTTAAATCTCTTTAAAATGTCGACTATTATCACTATACTGTTGTACTAAAAAATAAAGATGAGTAGTGCTGTATCTCATCACTAACCAATATTTTTAAATTTAATGCTTTAGACTTAAGCTATAAAAATATTTGCATGCTGAATTATAGTAAGCGGAATATGTTGAACTTTTTAACCTTAAGACCTATTGTACCATATTTCATGCAAATAAAGATTATTATTATTATTATTACAGTTCTATTAAAGTATTGTGAATAAGTAACAATCTTACCAGTTATAAGTGCATAATTATGGTTTTTATTGTTTCCTTTTTAATGAAGAGATATCACAATAGTCATGGTCAAGTTTAGTAGGACATACATCTGAAACAAATATGTATAATTAATATATTAATGTAAAATTATTTATTATAAAATTATCATTATGCTACCGCTCCTGATGACCCACTGACCAAACGTAGAGCCTGTACTTATGAAAATCAGGAATATTATATTAATTTCACTAGATTAGTAAGCACATATATAATAAGACAAACCTTGAACTCGAGTGGGTAGTTCTGACAACATTTCATCAGCTGAAAATAATGTTGGATAAGCACCAGGGTAAAGTCTATTATTTTCTTTGATGATTTTTTTTTCAAAGTGTTTCTTGCACACACATAGTTTGTGAAGATCTTGCACGCCTAGGTGGCACAAATCATCACTGTTTATGTTCTGAAGCCACTTTTGGAGTCCCTATCTCATTACGAGGAAATGAAATGAATACATTTTAACGTCCTTTCGTCTAGCACCACAATGTTTTACACAACACTTGTTGTACATCTTGCAGTACTAATGCAAAATATTACACCTTAGACTCCATAATAGGGTAAAAAGTAAGTACGGAAATTAATCAACGCAAAACTTTGCTCGATAGAAAGAAAACAAGAAATTAGAAAACTATAATGGCGGAAATTGAAAACTTACGAAAACGTAGAAAATAGCGCGTAATTTGAAATGTTGATATGATATTGTCTATGGTTTGGGCACTGGGCCACAGAGGGGCAGAGAATGAACGAGGGACGCAGGGAACTACCCCCGTTACCCCGCGTCCCTCACTTTAGCGAATTTTCTAACCATAGAGCATACGGTTGAAATTTTTTGTTCTAAGTTTGCCTGCCGTGGTCCTGAACAATCTTGGCAAACAGCAAAAACAATAATAATTGGCTCAAAAATCATGGAAAACTGTATACAATGAAAACAAAACAAAAATCTATATGATTACCATAACTAAACAATGAAGGATGACAAAATAGTAGGTAAGAGGATCAATATTATAGTCTGGAATGCAATAACTATGCAAACTAACCTTAGTCACTGAATACCTACTTAACGCGTCACACTTTTCAGGTTATCTCCAGGTAATGGATCCTTGGGGTACTTCACCAACAAAGGACTCAACTCTTCAAGCGAAGTGACTTTATGCTTGCTTCCATCTGGGGCCTTGATAACTACAACACCGTCCTGAGTCCAACACGATCGCATGCTGAAGTGTAGCCGCGCCTTGGTGAAAACAGACTGTCGTGACTTCGTGAGGAACTCTTTGACGGAGATTGACGTACCTTTTAACCTGGTCTTCGCTCTCCAGACTGCAGACCTGTCATCATAGCTAGAGAATTTAACTAGCAAAGGCCTGTGATGGTCTTTATTAGCGACGCCAAGTCTATGGCAGACTTTAATAGAGGAAGCAGTGACAGTACTAAGGGCCAACTTCTTATTGATCACCTCCAGGGAAACTGCGCGGCTGTCTTCTCCCTCTGCCTCTGCTATGCCCTGGAAGATCAGTGCTTTCCGTCGATGCCTGGTCTCCAACCCGTCGACCTGCCGAGCACACTCGCTGATCTGTCTCCTGAGAAGACTCAGCATACTGAAGATCAGCTCCCTGAAGCTACGGAACTCCTCAGCTACCCTCGCCACAGTGTCCTTGGCTGGTCCGGCACACTGAATCTGTGCTTCAAGTTCGCCCATCTTCCGTAAGAAGCTATCTTCTAAGCTCTTCTGTGCCGATAAAATGTCATCCAGTTGAGACATAGTGTTGCAACTTTGTTCAGTGATGGCCAGTGAAATTGAAAAGTGATGTCAAAATGATAAGCTGGCAGGTGGTGTAAAACTATGGTCCAATTCACATAAATGTGCAGCAAACGTTAGTGCTTGATATTTAAAACTTTTATTACAAAAATATAGAAAAATAAAATAAAAATACTTGGTATTTCTATTTTAAATAAAAATAAAAAAAGAGCAACGTCTAACTTTTTTGTACACCTACCCGCGATTTTTTCTCTATTTGCGCGGTTAATCAAACTTATTGGTATCCTTAGGCTCTACTTACTTACTTTCTTCCTGGATCATGGCATCTGGTGATATTACCCGTCTTTTGAGACCAGTTTCAAACTTTTTGAACCACACCACATAAGACCTGCCTGTTCTGACTATGCCCTCCCTGGATTGAGGTAACACCCCAAGTGGCTGTTTTTGCATCCATATGTCTCCGAATAAATGGCATTATGAGATTAAACAATCGTTATAGCCTACTTGCTGTATAAGTCAAAGAAAACTCCATTAGAAGTTTGAAAAATAAAAAACACCAAACCGTACATTCGAAGAAATCTTAAATATCTAATTAAAAAAAAGTTATGAATTTCCAATTATGCAGTAGAAACAATATTAATACTTGAAAGAAACTATAACAAGGTATTTACCATCTATTATGTACACAGAATAAAAGTGATACTTGATTAAAGTGCAATTTAATAAGTGGCCCCTATTTTGTTTTGACGAGTATATATCATCAAATTGACATAACATACATAACAGCAGTTTCTTTTTAGCTTTTTGTATTTATTATATTAATAGCATGTATATTGTGTGCATTTATTTGTGTATAAATAAATGTGTGTATTGGATTGTTTAATTTAATTTATGTAGGTACATGCCTAATATAATAATACATTGGTTTCTACACACCATTTTATTTATTTATTGTTATAGCTCAAATTCTCCTCTCTCAGTGCCTTTGTAGTTTATGTACAAAAGACATACTTAATTATTTTTATTATATCATCATAATTATGTACAACATAGTTTCACACTCCACATCCAGCACATTTAGTTGTAAACTTATAATATTTGTTTATAAGATTACCTACTACAAATATAAAATGTTCGGAAAAAAACCAAAAAAAACAACAAGTCATGATGGTTACAAAAAGTGACCAGTACTACCTTTTTTATTTACTGCATGATGAACATAATAAGGGTGCTTGTACACGGTGCATATAACCCACGCAAGTGCCTCAAAATTCTCAAGCCACATGCACCGTGTACAATCACCCGTTAAAAAACGTACGCAAGTAGCCCGCATCTTTACTTGCTCCCGTTAAAAAACGTACGCAAGTAGCCCGCATCTTTACTTGCTCCCGTTAAAAAACGTACGCAAGTAGCCCGCATCTTTACTTGCTCCCGTTAAAGAACGTACGCAAGTAGTCCGCATCTTTACTTGCTCCAGTCATTTGAAATATGTACAAGTACAAGCGAGTAACTTGATCAAGTAGCTTGCGCATGTTAAATCAAATCAAATCAAAACGTTTATTTCAACTAGGCCATAACCGGCACTTTTGAATTGTCAAAAGACAAAATAAAACTAGTACAAAAATAGTTATGGTGCTACAGTCCCAGTCTCAGACATAAAAACTGTGAAAGTACCGTAGGTGCTCATTCCAAATCGTAGATCTCTATGGAGAAGAACGAGCAAGAAACTCCATGGACACTCTTTTTCAATCGCCAAAAATTATTACAGATCTTTGGTTACATCATTCATCATCAGATGGTAGGTACATTATGTGAGAACGATGTGGCAATTTATTAGTGTCCATAGTAAATATAAAATAGACAATTCAAAAATAAAGTAATTAATTATTAAAATAGACCATGGCAGCTAAGAGCTGACCAGTCCCAACTGACAGCGCCCGTTCACGAACATGACACATATATCAGCACCATTCAGCTCAACCATTTTGAAGGGAACTAAATGATCCGACACACATGCCACCATCAGCGAGACTTTTGAGTGAGCATGACATACTCTCAACCGCCAGAGTCATTCAAGTCAATGAAAGACGTAGGTTTCTAGTCAAAGATAGCTCTGCAGTACATGGTACTCACACAATGCTGGCCATGACGCTATATAATACTAGACTGATTAACTCTATACAATGCAAAGTCTTCATCCTCTTCAAAATATTAATTAAGGGATAACCTACAAACGTCTATCTAGAAAAATCGTAAAAAACTAAAGTAAGTAGGACAATAACGTCCGTTCATCAATATAAAATAAAACAAATACAAACACATAAAAATAAAACTAAATGACTTAATAAAGTCAAATAAAAATAAATAAACAATTACATGAAATCATATAACTAGTCCGGAAGATAAACCTAATATATCGAATCTATACAATGCAAAAATAGTTTCAGCTTTTACAATAATTTCACAAGCTAGTTTCCCCTATTGTTGTGGAGCAGGACCAGCATTAAGCCAAGCATCTTTATCAGCAATGTAATCCCCCAACTTATAATACGCTTTACTACATAGTGTGCGTTTAATGCAAGTTTTAAATTTCGTCTCATTCAGTTGGAGTATGTGGGGAGGTATTTTATTGTAACATTTTAAACAGTACCCCATGAAGGATGAGTCTACTTTGGCTAACCTGCAACCTGGTTGAACTAATTGGTCCCTAGTTCTAGTACTATAATTGTGCCTATCACCTCTTTTACTAAATAGATGCAGATTCTTTCTAACGTACATGATGTTTTCGTAGATGTATTGACAAGGTACAGTCATGATGTTAATATCCTTAAACAGTTCCCTTAAAGAATCGCGCCTGCGTAGATTATATATGGCTCTGATAGCTCTTTTCTGCAGAATGAATATTGATTCGATGTCTGCAGCACGTCCCCATAACAAAATACCGTAAGACATAATACTATGAAAGTAACTAAAATAGACCAGTCTCGCGGTATCTATGTCAGTATATTGACGGATTTTTCTAACAGCAAATGCTGCTGAGCTCAGGCGTCCTGCAAGAGATGTTAAATGCGGTCCCCATTGCAGCCTCGAGTCGAGCGTGATTCCAAGGAAAACAGTTTTATCGACAAATTCTAGTTTCTCTTGATTCAATACTATGTCACAGTCATTACTTTTGACATTCGGTAGAGCGAATCTTACACATTTAGTTTTTTTTTGCATTCAATACTAAATTATTGGCAGTGAACCAAGAATGGACCTGCTGTAGGGCAATATTTACGTCGTCAACATTTGAGGCACGTCTATTCATCTTAAATATTAAGGAAGTATCGTCTGCAAACAATACCATTTGCGGTTTGTTTTTAAATAAATGGGGCAGATCATTTATATATACTAAAAAGAGAAAAGGGCCCAATATCGAACCTTGTGGTACCCCCATTTCAACTTTTAAACCCGTTGAATTGACGCCATTTATTTGAACTTGCTGTTGTCTATCATTTAAATACGATTTCACTAAGCTTAGCGCAAGTTTACCTAAACCGTAATGCTGAAGTTTCATGAGCAAAGTTTCGTGATTTACGCAATCAAACGCTTTCGAGAGATCACAAAAGATCCCAATGGCATCTTGAGCTTCTTCCCACGCAGTAAATATGTGTTTTAATAAGGTAACACCGGCATCAGTCGTACTCGCGCGGGTAACCCGCACCTTTACTTGCTCCAGTTACATGCACCGTATACAAGCACCCTAACATACATGATAAGGTCAAATAACATTTGCCGGTGCAACCACATTGAATGTCACTAAGTCTACAATAAAAACCCAACAACCTTGACATTTACAAAATATTGCATTATCTTATTATCTCTCTTGCACTGCCTAGGTCGTGACTGTACCATCAGGTGACCGTGAACCTGGAACGTAAAGGGCTATTGAAGGATCACTGGGGATTTTAGTCAGTACAAGCCTTCCGTCCTACCCTGGGTGACGCTAGGTCATCTATGCGTTTGTTCATTTTTATTTTGAGAAATACTTTTAAATACTTAGATAAATTGAAAGTTTCTTAAAACAAAAGAGATGGTCCAAAAATGTATGGAGCCTGGGCTCAGTCTATGTACTTACACCATGTGTAAAAATAGCTTTTTAATACATAAAACGTTTTTAATTGTTAATTTTCTTTAATTTCACTTCGTTTAATTGTGCTTTTAAATTAATTTTTCATCCCCCCACCTCGGAAAGGGTACTTTTGCTCTTCGATATCTGACCGTAAAAGCCGTTTTTATCCTCAAGTGAGTAAAAGCCGTTTTTATCCTCTAGTGAATAAAGTAAATTTGAATTAAGAACATCGTGTTCAATAAAGAGTTGTAGCAGTAAAAATGGCGGCCGGTGACCGCAACAGCTGATCTTTGCTGTGGTGCCTACTTCACGTTCGAAGGTTATTATCGTACCACATCAAATTTCAAAAATCGAATTCATTTCCTCGAAGTAGGTGTGAAAAGCAGAGTAAACTTTTCGGGAGTAAAGCTGCGTTGCCTTGGGCTATCTTGAATCCCTCGCTACCTACACGAAGGATTCTTAGATTTTAAAAATTATTCTGTATTTTATATACATAATGTAGTACTCCTAGTTAATACCGAAACTGAAATACCTATCTTGTGATAGTACAATGTACACCTGATTATTTTTTTTGCATTTGGTAATTTCCTCGCTGAGGTGGGATGAAAAGTTACGTGTTGCACTCGAGTGCAAAGATTTTTCACCTTGTGCTCTTTTGATTCCCTCGCTATCGCTCATGATTCTAATTTTGAATCACTCGTTGCACTCGTGATTCAATTTTAGAATCATTCGCTTGCTCGGTCATCAAAATTGAGCACGCGGTTAAAAATCAACTTTGCACTCTTGTATAACAAATAACTATTGTCAAGGATAACAACACTCGGACCAAAATCAAACATGGTGGATCTGACAGTATTACGTTTATTTTGACAACATTTTACCATGATATTTGATTGACGTTTAGAAACTGGCATAAAGATCGAAAAAAACAATTTTTGATCGCAAGAATCTTGGGTTTCGATAAAAATAATCGTACCTACTAGATATTTTAAAATAAATGCAATCATTACAAACTCCGAAAAACATGAATTAAATATCTCAAGAAAATCTGCAAACGTCACTGCATAGAAATGTCAAAGTTGTCAAACGTCATAGTAAACGTCAAATAGTACTGTCATGGCCGCCCTATAATGGGGATTATCGTGCTAAAAAACGCCCCTAATTATAATGTTTTAACAGCTAAACCCGTCTTCAAATGATTTTTTCAGTATTTTTATGAAATTCCCCTATTTTTTTCCTATTTATTGATATGGTGTACATAGACTAAGCCCAGAATGAAACATCTCCTTTATTGTGACAATAAAAAAATTAAAGATAGAATACAAGTAGCCTACCTATTCTAACCAACCAAGAATCCGGGAATCAATGTTATCAAACAAAAACAATTCATCACTTTAGATTAAGTTAAATACTTACTTAAGAACGGATTTCACATCGCGGTTAGTTACTATAAATTGAAAAAGAACTTAAAGACATAATTAATAGAGTTCAAGTCAATTGGATGAGAACTCAGTTCAGACGTATGTAAATTGCTAATAAAGGGAAGTTGACAATTTGCAACAATCATGTTTACTACAACTTGGTAGTTTTGTGTGAGAAAGCGTAAAGACTTGTTATTGTTCAGAGAAGAATAATTGTGACATCACTTATCGCAGCGTGTCTTATTTTGAAAAGTAAACACATACGGAAAAACACTCACCTTTTGCCTTCAACTTGAACTGCCTGTTGGTCTAGTCGTGACCCTGACTGCTATGCCGGAGGTCGTGGGTTCGATTCTTACCCAGGACAAATGTTTGTGTGATGAGCACTATCATTTGTTCTGTGTCTGGGTGTAATTTATCTATAGTATTTATGTATCTAAAAATATATAAGTATTAATTATTTTTAAAGGCATTAACTTATGCGATGCGCATCGTAAAATAAATAAAATTAATAATAAATTATTTCCATTATAAAGCGCTAAAACTCTCGTGGGGTAACTCAGCACATATTAATGAACAATTTTTGTTCTAAGACTTTTGGAATTCAGTGGGGTATATAAATGTCCCCACTGATGGGACACAGGCCTCCTCTCTGTGAGAAGGAGTGGGCCATAATCCACAACGGGGGCCCAGTGGAGGGGAAGTCCTAAGGGAAAGAAGACGGGGACGCGAGGTATGATGGGAAGCGCCAATAGTACGCTATTTGTAATGTGTAATGATCGCTTGCAATGATGCTCTGATGGCGCTTGCGATAGGTTAGTGTTGTGCTAAGTATGCCTTAAGTGTGTATGTCCCCATAAGACAGATTTATTTAGACCTCGCGTCCCCGCATATATACCCTGTTCCCCAATATCTTTGGTTCAAGGTCATGCCGGTTTCCTCGCGGTGCTTTCCTTCACCGTTTTGAGAGCAGTAGTGTTAAAAATAAATGCAGAAAACGCTGATGATGAATTACTGTTTCTGAAAAGTGAAAAAATCCCATCATATTTATAAACAACACTTATTCAGCAAAAAAATAACTCACGTTAACGCACTTTAAATAATAACTTGTACGTTTATAAATATGGGAAGTTGACAATTTGGTTCAATCGTGTTTACCTATTATGTGTGTTCAGACGTGTTGGTTCATGCATTGTATGAGAGATAGCACAATGACATGAAGATTGAGAGATCGTCACGTAGGTAATTTAACTAGGATATGACCCGTTATATAAAACGTGTAACGTTAATAGCGCAGACCTCTCGTGGGATAACTCAGCCCATGTTACTGAACAATGTTTGTTCTAAGACTTAAGGAAATTCGCAAAAAAAAATTTTGCTTTTTCATTCAAAATGAGAAATTGATCGGGCTCATCAGTATGAAAAATCTTTTTTTTTTTTTTTGCGAATCTCCATAATTTTTAGAACAAACATTGTTCAGTAACATGGGCTTAGTTACCCCACGAGAGGTTTTGCGCTATTAACGTTACACGTAGTATATTTGTATTGTTAAAATCTGGTCACGTTTTGGCTATTGATTTCATCATCATCTTCCTGCCCCTAACCCATTTTACTTGTGGTCGGCGCAACACGTTTTTTTCTTCCATTCTCCCCTATCAGAAGTCACCGTATCAATAACTCCAACGACGATATATTACTGGACTCCGCATGCACGATCTAAGAAACAAAAACTATTCTGTCAACTCGCTGAGGTACTACGTAAGCGAGGGGGACGGGGTACTGCGTTGTGATTGGCTAACTCATGGCAGCGACTCATTACGGCTCACAGGACTGGTCGAAATAAGACGAATATAAGACTTTTTTGCATAATGTGTTGCAGACATCTGTCGCCTGTTATTAGGAGTCTAGTAATATCTGTCGTTGATTAACTCCTTCATAATTATTTACACAATCCATCCATCTTTTCTTTGGCCTGCTCCATCCTCTCCATCCATCAACATTCATACTCATCACTGTTTTAGTCACATGAGTCTCATCCCTCCTCATCACATGTCCTTATCAGACAGTTTTGGCAATTGATTTGAATTCCTGAAGTAAATGAGAAAGTGAGTTTGTCTGTCTGTTTGTTTGTTACACTGTCATGCCTGAACGATGAACCGAGTTCGATAAATTTTGAGACAGAGATAAACGGTGGAAGTGTGAGACTCTTGAATAAAATCCTCCGCGTTCCCAGAGTTACCTTTTTCAAATAGCACATGACTTTGTGAAGCCACGGAGTATCTGAATTTTTACTTCTTGAAAATAAGCGTTATATTTAAAACTCTGAACGCAAAAAAAAAATCAGGCAAGATGCTCATACCAGAAAATTAAATTAAATAAGATTAAATATTACCCATTCCCAAAATTTATTATTAAAACAATTAGTAACAAAAAATTTTAGCATCCATTAACAAAACATCATTTTTATGTTTGTTTCCTAATAAAAAAATTTATAGGAAAATAATCAATTTCCTTGTAAACAAACATTATGGCCCTTCGTATGTTTGTAAACAAAACGAAGACCGGTTTCAACATGGTGTCGGACATTACGGCACAATACGTCGTGTCAAGGACTTTTGTTACCTAGCTGTTAGGAGTTCCTATTGTTGTGTTACAATGTGACTCTGTAGTCTATTAGATGATCGCGCACGTTGAGTGAAAAAGTTTGAATGGCAACGACTTGCGCAATCGATGTTATTGCCTTTGAATTTAATCCATTAGGTGCCTTTATTAAGTTCTGTCCTAAATCGATACTTATATTTCGAAGCTGAAGAGTAGTTTCTTTGGTTGAACGCCGGCGCCGTCTTAGGCGCCCATTACATGGTTGGTTTTGCAATGGCAGCGATTTTGACTGACGGAAAATCTATAGACTAAATGTGATAATTGACGTTCGCATGATGAAAAGTGTAGGCTATAAAAATTCCATCATTCAACCATCTTTCATGATTGATGGAGATGATTGACCATCTAATGGCCGTCTTAGGAACTAAGGGTTCAAATAAAAAGAAAGAAAGAAAAAACATTTATTTGGCGCAAAAGAGACCACGATACACACAACATTTAAAATAAAAATAAACACAAAAAAAGAAAGGACATCTAAAACAAGAGTAAAAAATAAACAAAGAATTGTTGTGTGTCACGGCTGCGCCAAAAAGGCCCAGTTCAGCAAAATATCGAGCAACTAGTGCTCGACGCTGGTTTTCAACTGGACCTGTGACAAATATGTTTTGGATTGACCGTTGTCCTGAAAAGTGGTTACTTCTCATCACGCTACGACCTGTAGGAGCCGAGCAGAGACGGTTTTATTTCCATTGTTAGTTCAATTAACTAGAGTGTTGAGGAGCTCGTGGCTAAATAATTACAGCCGTACATTCAAATTTGCAAATTCCTCGCGAGGCTGCTCGCTCTGTGTGGGTGGACGCACCTAATAAACGGGTGACCACTGAAAACCAGCGCTGTGCTGTGGGTCCCTCACAGCACAGCATTATGCTGAGTGGTCATGGTGGTGGTTCTTTTTACAGTCATGGCATGCAGTTGTCAAATTTTGTTTTTGTTATTTCTTTTTTTATATGTTTAGATTTAGTTTAGTAAGTTGTATTATGTTTTTTTTTTCTCAAGTTTTGCATCCACTGATGTAAAAATAGTTATTTATGATACTAGTGCGGAAAGTTGGTTTTTACAAACGAGTAGACAACGTACGCCCGAGGCGCCGAAGGCGCCCGAGGGCGTACCGTAGTCACGAGTTTGTAAATACCAATTTCTGCACGTGTGTCATACAATGTTTTTCAACACATTTATCCATATTAATATCAAATTGCTCCCTTGAACTCAGATTAGTCGCAACAATTTTTGAAGTTCCTAATATGAAAATGGCGCGACTTTGAAAATGGCGCCACATGCACGTGGTGAAAATTAGAACTACATCTTTCATCTCATTTACTCTTTAGTATTAAAGTGAGACAACGAATTGAGCAAAAGCTCTTCCAAGGAGGTTCGATCAGTCAGGTTGTTTATTTTTATAATGTGAAACTCTTTGGTGGAAACCTTTTTTTTTTTTTGGAAATTAAAAAAAAACCGTAAAGAAAACGCACGCTGCTCTACAAGGGGGCGTGCGGTAAAATAGGTACTTAGGTGAGAGTACCTATTTTACCGCACGCTGCGTTGTATGGTCCGTAATTTTTAACTTTCGAACACTGTATACAGGCTTTGTAAATGCATTTTACGAGCAAATGTGTTGAAAAATAAATTTCTTTCTCTCTTTCTTCTTATAAATGAGCAAGTGTCCAGAACGCTGTCAGCAAGCAAGTAAAAATAGTAACAAAGTGATGTGGCACAATTTGGGAAAAGCCTATGCCCAGGTGTGGACTATAGACTGAATTGGTTGACCCGAACCTGCATCCTTTGGAACCATTGTAAATGTATCATGCTGCTAATTTATTATGTCGATGGTGTCCTCAAGTGCCCGCACTGTACGCGGATCTTTGCAAAAAAGATTGGATACATAATTGACAGGCCTGTTGGTCTAGTGGTTAGTCACCCTGACTGCTATGCCGGAGGTCGTGGGTTCGATTCCCACCCAGGACAAAAATGTTTGTGTGATGAGCACGATCATTTGTTCTGTGTCTGGGTGTAATTTATCTATAACTAGCTTCTGCCCGCGACTTCGTACGCGGATCTTGTTGCTTATGCCAGCACACTGGGGTCGATGTGTCGGCAAAATCGAAGATCTGAAAAGTCTGATACCCAACTCCAAGAGCCCGGGTAAAAACTAAGACGTCATTCCTATACAGGTTGAATTTTTCATCTGGGCGTTGAGTTGAACAAAAATAAGCATGATTTCAAAGAAGAAAAGGTTTTTAACTTAAGTTTCGAATACAGTCATCGCCTTGAAGATTGATCAGTTTTTTTTCAATTATACGTTTTTCTTAAGTTTGCCGTATATGATTACTTCCCAGAATTGTTGAAAGGATCTTCAACATTTTTCGATATTCCTCATAGTTTCGAAGATAGTCATCCACGCCCAGTTGAAAAAAATCATGTTATAGTGTGGCTGGGCTCTTTTTTTTCGTGGTAAATCATCAAATGAGTCCTCCCACCCCTGGCAGGGCAGGAGGGACTGTCAGACTTGTACTGACTAAAATCCACGGTGTCCTTCAATAGCCCTTTATGTTAAGGGGTAACGATGATGGTATAAGACCCCGGCAGGCTTTAGCCCTCTGAGACCGGCCCCGTCATTATGCTAACACGACGCGCCGTCCATGGTCGGACGGCGAGTTGCCCTTTACTCGCCACCCGCATGCCCGCGCCTACGGTGGCCGGAGATCGTCTTGTGACGTCCGACGCCGTGGGCGTCCACCACCGCGGGGTAGCTGGGCTCTTGGAGTTCCACATTAAGTGTTCTAGATCTTCAATTTTTATACGTCAACAGAGAGTGCTCATCACGCTGAACAACTCTTGCTAAGAAGTCATTCCTGTATATGTTATAGTGTAGCTGGGCTCTTGGAGTTCCACATCAGGTGTTCCAGATCTTCAATTTTTATATGTCCACAGAGAGTGCTCATCAGGCCGAACAACTTTGCTGAGACGTTATTCCTGTATATGTTATAGTGTAGCTGGGCTCTTGGAGTTCCACATCAGGTGTTCCAGATCTTCAAACTAATTCTCTCAGCAAAAAATGCTCATAACGTGGAACAATTTTTGCTATCACACCATTTTTGTATCTCTTATAGTTTAGCTGGTCTGTTGTGGTTCTCGCAGGAAAATTATTAGACTTCGCGCACGACCGCTGCGTAGGGAGCCGACTACGCGTCTGAGCCGCGCGGGTACCTTACTCATAGATCTAAACTCCCCTCCCGCACGCGCACCCCCGCCTTGGTGACGCTCACTTCGCAACGGGCCGTGCAGCAGAAATCGTGATATTTTAATTTCGCCATAACTTCGAAACTAAACATCCAATTTTAATCATTCAAAGACCAAATATCATCTACATTAACTGTACTTAATGATGAAATAAATTATTTTGATAAGGATTAATAGAATGAGTAAAATAAATGCGTTTAAAAGTAGTCCAAAAAAATTCAAGATTTTTGATTTAAAAAATGGTTGTTGTGCCTCACTCGACATAGATAGGTATAGTGTGTCGCGGAGTTTTTTGTAGATATTTATAAGATCTACAACTAATTAGAACATTTCATAGTTCTATCTTTTATAGTTTAGGCAGCGTACGCAAAATAAGTAACTTTTCTGGTTGATTTTTTACACCTTGTGTCCGAAAAACCCAAATATATTACGGAACCCTATTTATTTCCAAAAAAATAAAATTTAGTCTATGTTACTCGTGGATAATGTAGCTTTCGAATTGTGAAAGAATTTTTGAAATCGGTCCAGTAGTTTTTGAGCCTATTCATTACAACCAAACAAACAAACAAACAAAGTTTTCCTCTTTATAATATTAGTATAGATATGTACGTATTTGGGAATATATAAGTATGTTTATCAGTTGTCTAGTACCCATAACACAAGCTCTGCTTAGCTTGGGACTAAATGGCATTGTGAGATAGTTGTGGAATATTATATTATATGATTGTGCGTGTACACGCACAATCATATAATATAAACGGCAACTACAACAGAGCTGAAGTTATCGCCCTGGCCGAAATCGGTCGGATCGCATCATCATCATCATCATGCTGCTTTTTCTACTATCATAACTTTTTTCTTCTTTCAGTGAACCTGAGCGTTCTATGCACTGGAGTAGGCCTGGCCTGGCCATCACCAGTCCTGGTGAAGCTCAGTGATGAAGCTCAGACGGTACTGCCGAGGCCTATCACTGCAGAAGAAGGCTCTTGGATCGTGTCCATTGGATTCTTGACAGGGATTGTTGGTAAGACTTATTTATTTGCAACTTTTATACTGCATATCTTGAGAGCAGTAATGGTTCAGCGATATCGGGCCCGGCTTACGAGTTGTGATCTGAGTTCGTATCTAGCCAGGAGTATTTCTTTATGTAAATTAATTAATGACCACTGTTCTCAAAACGGTGAAGAAAAACATCGTCAGCATGTCCTATTTTTTTAAGGTGGTAAATTCATGAAATGATTCCCAGGGAGGCAGAGCGGGAGGGACTGTCAGACTCGTACTGACTAAAATCCACGGTGTCCTTCAATAGCTCTTTGCGTTCCGGGGTCATCCGGGCGCGGTCCATGGTCGGACAGCGAGTCGCCCAGCACTCGCCCGTGCGTGCGGTGGCTGGAGATCGTCTGCCGACGTCCGTCGCCGTGGGCGTCTACCACTACGTCAGCATGTATTAGAACCAAAAACTCGAAGCCATGTGATCTCTACCAACCCGCACTGGGCCCGCGTAGTGGATTTTGGTTCAATTCCCAATTCTCACACAGAGGAGACTTGTGTCCCAGCAGTGGTAACATTGTAAGTTGATGACGATGATACTGCACAACGACGATATATTACTAGACTCCTAATAACAGGCGACCGGTGTCTGGCAACATATTAGGCAAAAAACTCTTATATCCGTCTTATTTCGACCACTCCTGTGAGCCGTAAACTTAACTTGAGACAGAACAGACCTTGAGTTAGCCAATCACAACGCAGTAACCCGTCCCCATCGCTTACGTAGTACCTCAGCGACATGACAGAATAGTTATTGTTGCTTAGATCGTGCATGCGGAGTCTAGTAATATATCGTCGTTGATACTGCATAATCTTAGTCCACAGCTGGACAAGGTCTCTTGGTCCCAATAAAAACTCAGTAAACAAGCATTTCTTTTTCACCAATGTTTGTATCAGCTTATATTATCAAAAAAAATTGCAGGATTTGTTTAATAACATTCCCCTTGACCTAAACAGTTGTTAAATCCGTACAGTGTAAACAAACATAAAATTTTGCGTGTTTATCTAATTCTAACTTTATTACCTAGGTATTTAGACACTAATTGCTCTATTTAAACAATGAAACCTTGCCCGAGATTTTTCTTTAAACTGGGATTAACAGTTAACACAAAAATACGGAAAAGATCATGGGAACTAGTGTATCCTAGAATCAACAATTTGAAGGCAGTTGATATCCAACCTACTGTATAAGGGATTAAGGTCTAATCCACTTCAGAAAATTTGACCTTTGTTCGTAACAGTCTGACAATTCATAATGGGCTATAATAATGTCCACAATGCTGGTATGCAGGCTTCCAGAGAGATTGGGCCATAATTCACCACCAAGTGCGGGTTTGGTAGAGGTCACAATACATATGTCTTCGAGTTTCAGGTTTCAGGACATGCTGACGCAGTGGTAGACGCCCACGGCGAGAGACGTCGGCAGACAATCTCCGGCCACCGTACGAGCAGGCATGAGGGCGGCGAGTAATGGGCGACTCGCTGTCCAACCATGGACCACGCCCGGGTGACCCCGGAAAGTAGAGCTATTGAAGGACACCGTGGATTTTAATCAGTACGAGTCTTACAGTCCCTCCCAATCTGCCCTGGGTGGTAGGACTCATTTGATGATTTTACCACACCTAAAAAAAAGGGCATGCTGACCATGGTTTCCTTAATCGTTTTGAGAACAGTGGTCATTCAATAATTAACACAAAGAAATACTCCTGACTGGACGTGAATTCACGACTTAGAAGTCGTATGTCAATACCGTTTCATTTAATTTTTTAATTAAAAATGTTGCCCCACAATAAGAAATTCTCCAGTAACCCCAGAAGTGTAAGACAGTGCTGTGCCTACACCACTTTTTTACCCTTTTGGGGATTACAAGCGTAATGTTATGCTTATAACACGAATCTTTCAATAACCTTCATCTAAATATAAATCTGTGTAGTCAAATGTTTGTCAAGATCACGAATCGTACTCACGACCCGTAACATAGCAGCTAATTTCCCAGCCATTGCGCCATACACGCCTATCATTGTGTAACAAACCGAGGACCAATTTACTGACTAGTTTATTTAGATTTTACATATTTTTGTATGCTAAATTTGGAGGTGTGTCATTTGTTCGTAGGTCGCGTACTATCCCCTAGACGTCCTATGGTTTATTTATTAAGTATCTCTCTAACCCCCTTCGTACACTAGGCGACGCAAGTTTCCGATACCTTTGGTATCCATCAGGCGTAGCATGGCGCCGTAGAAAAGGGTTTTATCGACGGAAGAAAAGACAAAATGACAGAACGAAGAAATATTTTTTGCGTTTTAAGCATGGTAATGTAACAATATAGAAAATAAAAGTTCTTTTCTTCAATGGTGTACGAATGGTGTCACATCTGTGCAAAAAAACAGTTAATTTGTATGGAAATAACGATGAAATAACTTTGTCTTTTCTTGGTAGAATAGAGATAGAATCGCTATGCTACGCGTGCAGGCGACTATCGTAATACAAATCGATATTCGTACACAGGCACGTGTCAATGGATACCAAAGTCGTGAGGTATCGGAGACTGGCTTCGCGTTGTGTACGAGGGGGCTTATTCAGCGCCAAAAATTCGGAGACTTAGTAATGACATGTACAAATAAACACTGGGCTTCGCTCTCTCTCTCATAGAGGAGATCTCATTTTCGAGGATTTTTTTTAATCTTCGTAAGTCCTCCCACCCTGGGTAGAGCGGATACAAGATACAAGATATTTATTTTGTAAAACATGAGTTCAGAATTATAAAGGTCTTAAAAAATAATAATAGGTCGCTACATGTTTTGCCGATCATGGCGTACAAAATTAGTCGCACTAAGACAACTATTATAAAAAGATAATTATAAACTGTCAGACTCGTACTGACTAAAATCCATCGCATTCCTCCATTTTACATAACAGTATCACGGTTACCCTTTTTGACAGTCTCGTGACCCTGAAAATAATCCCTTCATTATTTCTGATTTCAGCCAATATATTCATCGGTTCAGTCCTAATAGACCGTCTGGGAAGAAAACCATGTCTACTCCTGGCTATTCTGCCCAAGTTTGCAGCCGGCTTCGTCTTCATCTACGCGAGTGAGGTCTGGATGATCCTCCTCGCGAGGGCTCTGGTGGGCATTGCAGATGCTGGTGTCTTCACTCTGTTGCCTATGTACGCTTCGGAGATTGCTAGTGTGAGTTGCAAAACATTCCTTTTTAAATATTAATTTGCCTCGTTAGTTACTTTACTTACTACCGTCTGCAACTTCGTCCGCATAGGTAAAAAACGACGGGTTGCACTCCGGAAGTGCCGGCAGAAGTGAAAACTTGAATATTAACGTAGTGCTTCGAAACAGCAGCTGCAGACATACATTTGCATGCATCGCCGCGCCGTAGAATGAGAGGGGATACTTCCTCTCCTACGCAGCACCGGCTGTCTACTCTCCATCCGTCTTATGAATTTTCGATCTGGTCACGTGTCCTGACGCGACTTAAAAATCGCTCAGCTATTTACTACCTTTCAAGTTCCAAGATTGGGCTTCCTACGCACGATGCGGTTAGCCAGGTGGTGGGTAAAACAACCGCAACCGGAAAAACTAAGCTAATCACGTAGTTTGTATAGCAACCGCACGGCAACGCTCAGAACGACCGGAGCGGCCTGTCGACAACCGCATCATAATGCGGATAAAAACTACTTTTGGCTGACTCTGGCTAACCGCGTAGTGAGTAGCTAAGGGTACCTGCTTAGATTTTTCTCTTAAAAATACCTTTACAAACAAAGAAGAATGCAATATGTACAGTGGACTGCGACAAAAGTGGATTATTCGATCGCATTGATAACCACGTGCGTTCAAGTAAAAAACAGAAAAATAAATGAAAAACTTTTATCTAAAGATCGTGAGAACTTTGACCTCACCTCTTTCAATTCAATTTAATTTTTATTTGATAACAATTTGGATGCAAAAATCTTTGTGTTTGATTTAATTACTTTTTTGTTAAAGTTATTATCACGTCGCGTGGTTACTTCATATACAGAGTGTTTCTTTTAAATGGGCCAAAAGGGAGAAACTTGCATCCATAAGAGATACGAGAAAACTTTCTTAGGAACCTTTAGCTCTTTTTTAATACTGAAAATTTTGGCGTTTTTATTTTTTTGGTCAAGTGTGAGCTGTCCACAGGAATGAGTGAAATGGACCAAATTTTTTTTTAATGCTGTTCGACTCTGTTTCGTGTGAGGATCATTTCATTGTATCGGAAGAAAAAAATCGGGACGGCGGAAGTTGGTCTAATTTAGCAAAATATTTTTTCATACAAATTGTATGAACGAAAAAAAATACCAATTTTTTTATGATACCATTTTATTTAGTATCTTGTAAAGACCATTTCATTGTACGGGAAGGAAAATGCCCGGACAACAGAAGTGGGTCAAATCTTATGAAATACTGACACTGCTAATACGACTTTATGCTGTTAGAAGAAACAGTACTCTACTTTTGACCAACTTCTACTGTTCAGATATTTTTCTGCCCATACAATTATCTCATCCTTACATGAAAGTAAGTCAAACAGCATAATAAAAAAATGGTATTTTTTTCATTCATACATTTTGTATGGGAAAATATTTTGCTAAATTTGACCAACTTCCGCCGTCCCGATTTTTTTCTTCTCATACAATGAAATGATCCTTATATAAAACAGAGTCGAACGGCATTAAAAAAAGTTTTGGTCAATTTCACGCATTTATGTGGACAGCTCACACTTGACCAAAAAAATAAAAACGCCAAAATTATCAGTATCAAAAAAGAGCTAAAGGTTCATAAGAAAGTTTTCCCTTATCTCTTATGGATGCAGATTTCTCCCTTTTGGCCCATTTAAAAGAAACACCCTGTATATTAATTAATTTGTAAATTGTTTGGTTTGAAACAGCGGTCTTATCATGAATTTCCAATTATTGTGGCGTAAAGTAAACCGGAACTTTGACACGACAAACTTTCAAGGAAAAAAAATGTTCCTTCTTCATACTCTAGAGGTTGTTGAGGTCCAATACGCACTTAGGTAGTCCCTCCATGTAAAATACTAGTATTCAGCTGCGTTTACTTCAACTGGAAGCCCTCGGACTCCTGAGGTCGGCTTCCAGAAACGAACGCAGCTTATTATATACTCGATAGCACGAGTTTTCAGTATTTGAGACGTAAACTGCAACTTTGGCAATTTCAAATTGACAGTTTTCAAGGAAAAAAATATTTTCTTCTTGGCACACCAGAGGCGCTGTTCCATTTATTCATACAAGAAATGCTGTAAATACTGGAAAGATGCTGTAAAGTAAAAGAGTGAAAACTTGTGCTATGGGTACTGGTCGGCAACTCGCTGTCCGCTCTTTGAGGCGCGCGTGGAACACGACGCGCCGTCGACCCGGGCATGGTCCATGGTCGGACAGCGAGTTGCCCTTTAATTGCCGCTCGTATATGCTGATGATGACAATATTTTTCACTCCCTCTTTTCAATTCCAGAAAGAAATCCGTGGCAGTCTAGGCACGATTCTCCAGATCATGTGTTCCTTCGGCGTCGTCACCATGCTGTCTATGGGCCCCTTCATATCTTACACCATGCTGAACGTGATCTATACTGCCATCATCATACTGAGTACCATACCACTGCTAATCCTGCCTGATGGACCGTATTCTTTGTATTCTAGAGGTAGGCTTTTATTTTTTATACCATAACTAGCTGACCCGGCAAACCTCGTGCCGCCTTAAAATCACATTTTAAACCTGCCCTGGACTTCAAAATCAACCAAATCGGTCCAGCCGTTGTCGAGTTTTAGTGAGACTAACGAACAGGAATCGATTTTTAAATATATAAAAGATGTTGACAAGCAAGCAAACGGCCCATCTGAATAGGTAACCTGCCATCCAATCATGGACCGGCGAAAAAGTGGCTTTGCTAAAAAACGTTACTATTTGATTCGAACACGGAATCTGGGCACTTTATAATCCAGGAAATTAATAAATTATAGACCTGTACGTGAATAAATAATAAAAACATTCAATTAACTGCATTTATTTAAAACGTTTTCAGAAACGTGACTATCACAAAAAATAACTGCCTGAATGTTTTATGATCATTTTTTGTGCTGAAGTACTCATGACAAAATCAAAACTCAAAAAACTAAAAATATTAAGAAGTTCATTTAAGTTTTGAGCTACTTACGAATAAGAACGTATTTTCGTGGAAAGACTTGGAGAGTAGACCCTGTGATTGTCGATCGGACGGCGAGCTAGTTTATACACCCTGCTCTATTAAATCCTCAAATTTTTCGAGGTCCTTAATCGGATGGCAAGCATAAACACTCTACCCAATTTAATACTTCCCCTCTAATTTTTAGGCCGCATAATCGAAACACTCATAAATTCCACCTCCTCTTTTCCAGGTCACAAATCAGAAGCCCTAAAAGTCCTAACATTCCTCCGTGGCTCAGAATCTTTAGCCAACGAAGAGCTTAAAGAGTATGAAATGGCATCAGAATCAAACAACATCAAAATTTCGAAGAAGGACATTTTGACAAACCGACTGTTCTTGAAATCCTTAGTTCTGGTACTAATTCTGGGTTTTGGCGCTCAGTTCGTTGGCTTCAATGCTGTTACTTTCTACCTTCAGACAGTTTTGGAGTCCACCAAGACGTCTGTTAGGCCCGAAGTTGCGTCAGTGACTATTGGGCTGATCCAGCTATTCGCCAGTTTTTGTACGACCATGGTGACTGATCGGTTTGGCAGGAAGCCGATTTTGACTGTTACCTGTGTTGGCATGGGGTTGGGGATGGTGAGTTTGTATTTTTTTATTTATTTAACTATATAAATATAAACGCCGAACACTTATTACATTTAAGGTTTTAAATACTTGCATCAATAATGTTTTTGAGTTGCGTTACCAGTATCGCGAGTAGAGCCGTAGATTAAAATATT
Source organism: Agrotis ipsilon (assembly GCA_028554685.1). Taxonomy (NCBI): domain Eukaryota; kingdom Metazoa; phylum Arthropoda; class Insecta; order Lepidoptera; family Noctuidae; genus Agrotis; species Agrotis ipsilon. The sequence continues at coordinate 3,617,735 of CM052977.1, read as the reverse complement.
GCCTATGACTTAAATTGCACCCGGTATGATAGTTTATTTTATTTGTATCATAATTAAGAATAGTTCTGAGGCTCTAGCTCGAATTCCACATTCTAAACGTACTTCATACGAAAGAAAAATACATGCAAAATGAAAAAGCGCCTCTGAATAAAAATGAGGAACTAATATTACTTACGTTACAAAAAAGTGAAACCTCATGCTTGGGCCTCTGTTTGTCAAGTCGAAAACTTGTAACGTTTGTAGAAACTAACAAAATGACACCGTCCTCTATGGTGAAAAAAAAAATCCCCGCAACTCTGTAAATTGCCTGGAAATACTCTACAGGCTATAAAAAGCTAATTAGTTTTCATTTGAATAAAAGGAGGCCTTTGGCATTTAACAATGAAATGTGACGACGCATTCATAAAAACAATGCGGGTGTTACTATTTTTATTTGTAAAAGATAAAGTAAATATTTATGAAAATCCTTTTTTTTATGTAAACAAAAAATCTTGGTACTATCCATGTACCATCTGATAAAATTATTATGCATGCACTTTAATTGTATTACCTACTCACATTTCCCACGATTAATTAAATAAACATTTAAACTTTTTTCTTCTTCATTATCTCCGGTCGTTTTATTTATTTTTTGCTTATTTTACTGTAAACTCAAAAAGCGTTTTGGTTCATGAAACATTACATAAAATTGACATTTAATTTAGGTACTTAAATAAATATGTTATATCAATTTTATGAATACTAGATTCCATATTACTACAAGAATGATTTTGTCTATCACTCACCGTTTAACCCTAAACGGCTGCATAGATGTCAATGAGCCATTGCAAGTGCTTCTGTTATAATTTCTCATTTCACGCAAACGAAGTCGGGAGAAAAGATTATTTGTAATTAGAACTTATGTTTAATTTGTTATTTTTTGTTTCAGCTGGGGCTTGGTTTGTTCTTCAAGCTGAAAGAGATGGATATAGTGGCAGATTTCTTAAACTACGTGCCGCTGATATCACTCATATTAGTGGTCTACTGCTATAGTGCAGGTAAAATATAACATTCTGCCTACTACATATTTGATGCATAGATAGACGCTAGCCACTAGGTGTATTATTGATTGTTAATAGCAAAAGAGCTAGCGACATCTATGGAGTAAATAGAAGCACTTAAGCATCGAATACTGCATCTAAAGTCCGGTCGCAGTACAGGAGGAATTTCGTACATTGACCTCTTTACCCACCGACAGTGATCACAAACATTTTTTTATTGCTCTTGTCTTAAAGGCCCGTTATGCTGCCAAGCTGTTACAAGGCCGCGTTTATAGACATAGCATTAGAAATCGTAACATCTATTACACCCAGACTTTTCTATTTCCAGGTATCGGCTCCCTAATCTGGGTGATCAACGCAGAACTCTTCGACGACCGCTCAAGAGGAACAGGAATGTCCATCTCCCTAATAATGACCACTCTATTTGTCTTCATAACCACAAAATACTTCGCTCTATTCTCGGCTGCCATTGGTCCAACTGCAACGTACTGGATCTTCAGTGTTAATTGTATATTGTTATGTTTGTTCATCATGTTTTGTATACCCGAGACGAAAGGCAAGAGCTTTGCGGAGATACAAGACATTTTGAGGGGGAAGAAGGGATGTAATAGTACGTGTTAAGGTTGATTTTTGTTTAGCTATAGGTGTTTTAAAGATATCGCCTTTAGGCATGTGTTATTAAAAGCCGAGAGGAGGCAGATTGATTTTATGTACTTGTATCACGATGTGGCATAGACATCGTAACATGGATAAGCCTTTTTCCCTGAATTTCATTACTTACGAGATGGTTAACCGATTTGAATGAAATTTGAAATAAAGATGGCTTTTACTCTTTCTCATCATCCTATAATTATGTTCCTAAAAAATTTTAATTCCGTAAAAATCTCTTTAAAATTACGGAATTCACTAGGCATGTCCATATTAATGTAAAAATTTCAGATTATTGGTTCCAAATCAATCTACCTACTTCGGGCTATGGTTCTTATAGACTGTCGGTTGTTAGAGACTTTTTGATTCACCTTCGAGTGCTATGAAGATAATACAGGAGTGCCCTGATTATGGTGACTAAGCCCCTTCATACACACGGTTACACATCAAGCTATATTAAACCAGTTTGTCTTGGTCTCGCTTCGTATGATTTTATACACAATGAACGGTCATTTTATACTGGTTTTGCATAGCTTGATGTGTACTATGTGTAGCCGTGTGTACACAAGACGTCGCAAGTCGCCGTTACCCCACGACTTTGGTATCAATTGACGCGTACCTTTGAGCGATCCTCTGGTGGTTTGTATTGATAAGTCACCTAGATACCAAAGTCGTAAGGCATCGGAGACTTGCGTCGCGTTGTGTACGAAGGGGCTAATAGTTCCTAGTGACAAGAATGTCATGGCATAAGAATATTCCTGCTTGGATTACTATTATCCATTTTATTTAGGACACAAGGATAAGTTTTAAAAAGGGGATATCTTGTGTGGAGTAGTTACTGAAAGTCAGCCAAAAACTAAATTGCAATATTATTAAATCTGAATTGTACAAAAACGTGTGTAAAATAGTTTTAATTATCATTATATTGTATGACTGTGAACGGTAATTAAATAAAATTATCATGTGAATAAATTATTTTAATTAGATACTTCAGTTTTTTTATTCTGTTTCTTCTCTTAGATTGCCAATGCATACTTAATGACTCTTTTTTTATTAGGGAGTTAACCTAATTTTACTCCACCAAGGACTTGAAGACAAAACAGCAGAAGTGCTTGCAATCTCAAGGCCTAGGTTGCAAGCATTTGCGTCTGCTATTTGCGACTGGTCTGTTGGTCTAGTGGTTAGTGACCCTGACTGCTATGCCGCAGGTCGTGGGTTCGATTCCCACCCAGGACAAATGTTTGTGTGATGAGCAAGATCATTTGTTCTGTGTCTGGGTGTAATTTATCTATAATATTTATGATTTTAGAAATATATAATTATGTTTATCAGTTGTTTAGTCCATAACACAAGCTCTGCTTAACTTGGGACTAGATGGCGTTGTGTGATAGTTGTGGAATATTATTATTTATTATTATTTAACCTAATGCCAATATATGGCCACCAGGGGATTTCCGAAGAAACTATCCATAAAATTTTACTCGACCAAGGACTCGAAGACAGAACTGCTAAAGCGCTTGCAACCACAAGGCCTTGTGAAGTTGCATTACAGGGGCACAAAAAAAACAAGTAGCAAAGTTGACGGCACGATTAGTGCAGTGGCTGAGCGATTGGACTGCTACGTTGCGTGTCGCGGGTTCGATTCCCGCACGGAGCAAATATTTGTATGATCTACAAGTAGTTGTTTCGGGTCTGGGCGTTTGTGTATGTGAGTTTATATGTTTGTAAACGCACCCACGACACAGAAAAATTCCTAGTGTGTGGTAACGTTAAGACAAAGACAAAAAGTAAGTACAATAATAAAAAAAAACATTTATTCAATAGGCACTTTCTCCTTCTCAACAACCTTAACAATTTTCCTCCCCATCTCCTCCTGAATTTCAGCGAACGTTTTCCCCTTCGTTTCAGGAATAAGGAACATAATGAAAAGTGCAGTAATCACGCAATTACAGCTAAATATCCAGTAAGTGTTGGCAGCTCCGATGGCGATGGTGACGTAGGCGAAGTATTTGGTGGTTAAGAAGACAAAGAAGGTGGCAATGCCTATGGCTGCTGAGGTGCCCAACGCTCGGGCTGGACCGTCGAACAGCTCGGCTACCACCATCCAGAATATGGAACCCATGCCTGGAATAGAAACGTTCAAGTTTTAGAAACAATATTATTAATAAATTATTCATCATCATCATCATCAGCCGGAAGACGTCCACTGCTGAACATAGGCCTCCCCCTTAGACCGCCACGCCGAACGACAATTCGCCACTTGCATCCATCGGTTGCCCGCGACTCTCACGATGTCGTCGGTCCACCTAGTGGGTGGCCTACCTACGCTGCGTCTTCCGGTCCGTGGTCGCCACTCGAGAACCTTTCTTCCCCATCGGTTGTCAGTTCTACGAGCCATGTGGCCTGCCCATTGCCACTTCAACTTGCAAATTTTACGAGCTATGTCGGTGACTCTGGTTCTTCGCCGAATATCCGTGTTCCGGATTTTATCCCGCAAAAAAACTCCGAGCATAGCTCTTTCCATTGCTCGTTGAGTGACTCTTAGTTTCTCTAAAAGGCCAGCAGTCAAAATTAATTATTATTTATTTACAATAGCTTTCAACTGGAGAAAGATTTTTGAAATTGGTCCAGTTTTTGAGTTTATCCATTACAAATATACACACACTCACAAACATACAAGTCTACTCTTTTTGTTTAATATAATATGTAACTTTTGAAACGTTAAAAATAATGCCCGCATTAGCAAAGGTAAAAGTTAAAAAAGACCTCTTCTGCAGCAGTGGGACAAACAATAATGTAGAAATAACTTTTTTTTTTTTTAAACCGTTTGTTAATTTCTTTTTCATTTGTATGTTATTGTGTATGCCCTGTTTGTACCAAATAAATGTTATTTCTTTCTGCTGTCGACATTTTGCAGGCTGCAAAAAAAAATTGCAACCGCTGCAATTATGTGTAATTGATGGTTTTTGATGGCATTTGCAGGCGCTTTACTTAGCGTACCTAATTAATGTCATCGCTGCTCTTATAATGGCGAAGAAAATATTGTGAGGAAATCGATATTAGAAATTAGAAAGCTTTTGTTGACTGAATTATGCAAACGTATAATCTTCTGAACCAACTGGAACCTAAGACAAACACCTTGTGAGTCAGGGTCATTACCGCAGGACTAATCAAATTGTAAAATCTTGATAAATAAAAATATAATTACCTGCATTAAAACAGAATATAACAAGCATCATTGATATAAGAGGCATGAAGTTTAGGAACCCTCTAATTGGAACATTTTCATCCTGCAATTGAAAGAAGGTACCCAGACCAAGCTGTGAACAAAAAAAAACACCTCAACATCATGTACTTGATGCACTGAAAATAAAAAAATACATTAATAAAATACATTACATTAAATCTTATCAATTTAATTAGATATTGAAAATCAAGTATTTTTGTTATATCATTGGGTTTTCCCCAAAAACCTTGATTATTCATTACTAGATTTTTATTGGAATTACTTTGTTTCCTAATGTAATTAAATAAATCGATGTAGATAAATAATTTTGCCCAATTTGCACAAATACTGAAAAGGCAAAATCACATAATGAAAAAATAAACAATTTGTTCTCTATAATCTGGTCCTGATGGTTACCAACACAACAAAAAAAGAATTAGTCGAATCGGTCCAGCCGTTTTCGAGTTATGCGATCCATTTTTATATCATAGATAGAAGAAGATAGATAGAAGAAGAAGATAGATAGATAGAAGATACTATAAGAACAACAAGCCATGTCAGCAACATGCCCCAAAATGAGCGCCAAACGTGAGCCCCATGGCATTTATTTAATAGACAGTGCCCCTTTTACGCGCTGGGTCTGTAGCAGATGCTGCTCTTAATACTGTATTAATCAGACACTGAGTGACAACAATGAAAAAACCATCTTACCATCCCAACAGCCATTCCAAATAGCGTAATGATCAATATAGGTTTCCTTCCAAACCTATCAGTCAGCAGGATGGTGCAGAAGCAAGCCAAAAGCTGGATACATCCACATACGATCGACGCCACGTCTTCCCCCACAGATGTATGCGTAGATTTCATAACTGACTGCATATAAAACATGACAGCATTATATCCGATCAGTTCCAGAAAAGAACTTAAGAAGAGAACTTTTCCAAGAGTCTTTAGTGTTGTCTTGTCTCTGAAGATCTCTCTCTTAGAGACTTCGGGCTGGTTTAGAGAGTAAAGTTTATACTCTGCGTTGGCTAACTCTGATGAGCCTCGAAGGTCGTTTAAGACTTTTAGGGATTCTTCTTTGCGGCCTGGAAAATAAAATAAGGTAGTAAAAGATCTACCACTGATGGATAGATAGACACTGATACTGCTAGCCTACTTCATCCCACTGCTGAGCAATGGCCTCTCCCCATGTCTTCCACTTTTAAGATTCAGGGGCAAAGTGGAGCACTCAAAATATTTTTGGACGCCAAAATTGATACGCATCTGCTGCTACAATTTCAACTTTCTAGTTGATTAATATCGACAGTATGGATTGCAAATGCGATTTCTCCAACGCCCAAATGACTAAATTTGAATCAGTTTCTCACGAAATTAATAAACCTTTGTACAATTAGGTATCCATATAAATTGCAAATGCTATGATCTGCTAGAGTCTTTTCATAATAATTTTACCTGTAATGGCAAGCCAAATAGCAAGACCTTTGAAATTGTACTTCAACGAATATAAAGATCAGTTTGAAAGGTAAAATAACCAGCAACATTATTGAAAAAATGTTTATGGAATGACAGTAACTGTAACTGAAAGGGCTGGAAAAAAGCTCACCTTACCTTTAGAATACAAATAATAAGGCGTCTCCGGTATGAACCACATGGGCACGGTGATGGAAGCAACGATGATAGTGAAGATCAGGTGCAGTCCGAAGTACGACATGTACGGACCGATGGTGAAGAATATTAACATCCCTATTCCTGAAGCTACTTGTGATATCGTGCCGAGAGCACCCCGGATTTCTTTCTGCAAACAATATTTTTATTACAATCATATTTGTCTTGCTATGGCCATGTGGGAAGGAGGAATGACAGTCATGTGACTAAGACACCCATTTAACGGCACCCATCAATCATAAATGATGGTTGAATGATGGAATATTTATCGCCTACAATTTTCGTCATTCAAATGTAAATGTATTAGACGATAGATTTTCCGTCAGTCAAAATCTCTGCCATGGTTTTGCCATGGCAAAACCTACCGTGTAATGGGTGCCTAAGAGAGTAATGGGTATGAATGGATGGAGAGAATGAGGAAGTCCAATGTAAAGATGGATAGATTGCGTAAGGAATGATATGGAGGTTATCTATGTTTTGACGTCTAACAGGGGAGAATGGAAGAAGAAAACGTGTTGCGACGACCACAAGAAAATGGAATAAGGGCAGGAAGATGATAATAATGATAAAGATGTTTCTGGGAATTCTTTTTCTTGCGTCTGTCTGTGTCTCGTCTGATGTGAAGCAAGGACCAAGTCAACAGTGAATAGGTTACTTCTAGGCAAGCGTGCTTCACCGTCGACCATATCATCGCTTAACATCAGGGGAGATAGTGGTAAAATGCGAATCTATCGTCTTCCTGCCCGGAATTCTGAGATCCACCTTATTCCTTCAAATACTCTTTACGTTCTAGGGCCACAGTAACCTGCTTACACATTCCCACAAGTCGAGTTGTTTAGCACGGCAAGTAAGCATGCTTATTACAGCACGTGATACTGCTTATTATCAGCGTTATCAAACGTAATTATGAGACTAGACGCAGACAGATTTTATCATTATAGATATTCATCATCATTTCAACTTATTGAAGTCCACTGCTGGAAAAAGACCTCTTCTAAGAAGCGCTTTAGGGCACAATCTTCCACTTTTCTCCAGACTCCCCCGATTTTTTTTTCATCCAGCTACTGCCAGCTATCTTTATCAGTTATATTTTCTATAAATGCAGCAACATGACTGCAGGGCCGCAAAGCTCACACAATGCCGACACTAAAGCTTGGTTCACCAAGCTAGCTGGAACAGCTGTTAATAAGAAGTACTCAGTGTACGACAAGTTGACCAAGTGCTGGAATTCACAACTGACGGCGCTTCGTGGTGTGTTTCAAACATTTCATTTTACCGCTCGCCGCCCTGCGCTAAGCCACCTCATAGCGGCAAGATGACATAGAGGCGTGAGGCGGTTGGCGCCGGAGGCCGTGGCAGGACCGAGACATTACTTAATATTAGGCAATGTATCAGCTCGCGAGCGAGGCAGCGACAGGGGACAGATACGGTAGCAATCTCTCGGTCTCGGTCTTGGTCTCCGGCGCAAACGCACCTTTACAGAGAAAAGCATAGCAAGTGATCGGTCTATCTTGCTGAGGGGCGTCCCACACTACGTTTACCTACACCCAATATTATTTACAAATCATCTTGAAAGCAAAGATTATGAGGTAATTAACACAGTCATCGTTTACGACAATTGATGAACTTCATTATTGTTTATCATTAATTAATTATTAATAAATTTAATCTTTGTCGTCATAGAAAACCTTGTCAAAAGATAATAATTATCAATCCATTCCTTTTCAGCGGATAAAACTGCATTTTAAAATGATTAAATTCCTAATATTTACCTACAGGCATAATATGAAAAAACACTCACGCTAGCAATTTCCGATCCATAAGTATTTCCATAGATGTCGCTTGATGTTTGACCCTTGTGGTCACTAGGAAGCGTTATCAACGTCTAATATGAAAATATACTCACGCTAGCAATTTCCGAAGCATAAGTAGGTCCATAGATGTCGCCTGACGTTTGACCCTTGTAGTTACCAGGAACCGTTATCAAAGTATATTCTGAAAAAATACTCACGCTAGCAATCTCCGAAGCATAAGTAGGTCCATAGATGTCGCTTGATGTTTGACCTTTGTGGTTACTAGGAAGCGTTATCAACGTCTAATATGAAAATATACTCACGCTAGCGATTTCCGAAGCATAAGTAGGAACCACACACAGAACAAAGGCATTCGAGAATCCATCAATAGCCCTGCCGAAGTACAGAACCCAGACGTCTGTGGCAAACATCAGGGAGAAGCACATGATGAGACGAGGAATGGCACCGATGATAAGACAGGTCTTACGGCCGAGGCGGTCCATAAGGAAGCCCATGAAGAAGTTCACTGGAAAAGACAAGCAATAATATCTTGTATTGTATCACAGGTAAATCTCATTTTATCTTGTCTGATAGCTTATGCCCACTGTCAAAAGACCTTTTTTATGGTGGTAAAAATATCAAATGGTTCTTCCCAGGACCGTTACCGTAACCGTGGGTTTCAGTCAGTACAAGACTAACGGTCCCTTCTGTCCTGCCCTGGGTGGGTGGAATCACTTGATGATTTGACCACGATTGTTCGAACGTAAAACTAAAAGCGGAATCATACTCACAAATAAGTCCTGTAGCACCACCAATGGAGACAATCCATGAGCCTTCTTCATCAGTGATCGGTCTTGATAGAACTGTCTCAGTCTCATTCTTCAACTTGACTATCACCGGTGATGACCAGGCTACGTTCAAGCCCAAGCTTATGAACGATAGGTTTGCTGGAATAAAACACTATGATAATATTGTAGAATACTAGCGAAGGAACGGGACGCGTGAGGGAGAGGACAGACTCCACATCATAACCCAGTAACGGCGAGTGATGCCCACAGCATGGACGTCACTAGGCGATTTCCAGCAATCTCCGTAGGCGAGATGCGGAGTGCGAGTAATGAGTGTCTCGCCATCCGATGATGATCCATGCCCGGGTCGACAGCGTGTAGTGTTCCGTGTACGCCTCAAAGAGAAGCTGTTAACAATCTGACGGGGCCTACGTAAACGGCTAAAGACGGCCGGATCGCGGTACTGTCTTAACAGATAACCGTGACACTGGGACGTAAAAGGCTAATAGGAACATTGTGGATATTAGTACGAGACTGACAGTCCCATCCGCTCCACCCAGGGTGGAAGCACTCATTGGGTGATATTATCACGTTAAAAAAGGGCCTCAGAAATGCAGTTAAATTATGCAAAATACTTTTCTGAAGATTATGTTCATGCTAGTTTTTTCCAGCGACTTGATTTCATCGAAATCCATTCAGTAGTTTGTGCGTGTCAAACTTTCGCTTTGCTCTTCTCCTTAATTAAGGGAAATACAGATATACATAAGTACGAAATACTTTTTCACACCACTTGCTCGTAAACGTCAAATTATATGTCAGGCAAACCGTAATGTAAAGCAAGTCATTGTTCCCTCTCGCTCGAGCCGGGCAATAATATTGTACTGAATTTCATTATTCCCGTGGGAATAATGTGATTTGAATTTGGAACCTCAAATAAAACCGTAGGTATGAAAACTTTCCCCAAGGAGTTGGATCAATAATGGCGGCCGCTGGCCGCAACAGCTGATCGCTTGCAGTGGTGCCAACTTCACGTTCGAAGGTTGTTGTACCACATCAAATTTCAAAAATCGAATTTTTTTCCTCGCAGTAGGTTTGAAAAGTAGAGTACGCTCCTCGAGAGAAAAGCTGCCTTGTCATGGGCTAACTTGAATCCCTCGCTACACTAAGGATTCTTAACTAAATTCCCTCGTTTCACTTGGGCATTAACACCCCCAGAATCCTAAGTGTCGCTTCGGGATTCAACACGCCCGTGACGTAAGGCAATGCTTTACTCCCTTGGTGCGTAATCTACTATTAATAAAACTGAAGGTTAATAATATGATGTAATGTAACGTAACGTCAACAGACGAAATTCGTCACCCACATTCGCCACATTGTATTTTGCATAATAATGCACTTATTTTGTACACCAGAAAAAACATTTTACTTTAAGTTAAATGTTATGATACTGTTAAAATTATCGATTGAAACTCTTTTTTGGGTTGGAAATCATGAAATGAGTCCTTCCGTCCTGTTTGGAAAGTAATGGACTGTCAGACCAGAAGACGTACTAAGCTAAATCCTGTTCCCAACGGATCAAAAACTATTCTGTCAACTCGCTAAGGTACTAGGTAAGCGAGGGGGGCGGGGTTCTGCGTTGTGAATGGCTAACTGAAGGTCTGTTCTGTCTCAAGGTATGTTTACGGCTCACAGGAGTGGTCGAAATAAGACGAATATAAGACTTTTTTGCCTAATGTGTTGACATCGGTCGCCTGTTAAGGAGTCAAGTAATATATCGTCGTTGCCTGTTCCTAATAAATAGCAAATAACGGTAGATAAGATAAATAATGATATAATGATTGTGATGTAAGAATAGATTGAGTAAAATAGTAAATATACCTAAACATGGATTACTTGAAGACGGTTTATCTTTTGCCAACCAGACGGATTATGTTCATAAAAATAATACAGTTAAAATAAAATAGTTTTCTTTCGTAACTCGGTGTCAAAAAAGTCAATGAAATAAAAAAACAAAACCACCGACTTCCAAAAACTTACTTTAACATTTTTGTGGTTTCATTTTTGAAGCCGGTTATTTTTTTTCCAAATCGGAATATTAGTTTCGAAGATTAACGAATACCAAAATTTACCCCTAAAACTTATCGTATTACCCAGTTACTGGGTTGCGGAGGTCCGACAGGCAGTCGCTCCATGTAAAATACTGATATTACATCTGGTTTGGCTGGAAGCCGACCCCAATTGGAAAAAGGCTAGAGAGAATGACCCCTTAAACTTCAGTTTCTGCAAAGGAAACTGAACAAACCCTGTTGATTTATTTGTCTTTGTTTTCTCCCGTTAATTATCGCAATGATAGACGTATAGACGAACATTTAAAGACCAGAGAAAGAATCTCCATGCACATTTTAAAAAGGGGATTTTTGGCCTGCGGCTTAGATTTTCTATGGGCGAGATGTCCCATAATCCCATTTTACGATAATGTGAACACCGCATTTGATAGAACCGCTTTAGAAACGCCGTTATAAACTGAAAAACTTATAATCTTTCGTATTGTTTGGAACTATTATAATATGTTTACTACCTGTCAGCTGTGAAGCTACCTCTTATAAAATAAATAAATAATATAACGATTTCAAGCCCAAAAAAGTTAATATTTTCTTAAAAGACTCACCAGTTATAATAATTAAATACTGTTTTAAAACGGGCCGTCCAAACGCGAACATAATTGAAAACTAAAAGAAAATATTGCTAGACAACTGTACTCTACTCTCGTCTCCACAAAAGACTGCACTGATAATACTTAACGTTTATTGTTTGGTTAAGGTTAACAGCACGTTAACCCAGCAGTATGCTTCTAAAAAATTTCATGGCTGTCGAGTAAAAATCAGTCTTTATTTTATTCTCATAGTAATTTGTCTACCTGGTGGTTCTAGTGGTGCACTCTGGGTGGTAGCGACTTTAATGTGAGGTGACATCGAAGAAAACCCAGTGGTACGAGTCACCATGGTCCATGGTCGTCTTTGGGCTCCCTGTGTGGGTCCTGTGCATGCGATGGCGACAGACAAAGCTGTTCGCATGATAGAGGGTCATAGCTATCCGGATGATCCGAGGATATTGCACGATCGCCGGAGATTCTCCGGCTGCTGCCTTGGGATCTGGAGTCGAAGTCATCCCAGCGTGTCCAGTCAGCGAGTGGCACGTGGAGCTGCAACCTTGGGGCAATCTCCGCAGTCTCCAGATGATTCATGACTTGATTTTTTTTTAAATTTCGAGTCTCACCGCTTTTAAAGTTTAACCTTAGATTTTTGGACTATGAGACTGAGCGACTCGGATATAGAACGCTCATTCAGGTATGGTGGGAATAACCTGTACCTCATTATTTATTTACCGTACCAATATCAGAATACGTCCTTATCTCACTCTCCTTTTAAATAGATTCAATCAATTAGATCCCTTCTATCTACTTTCAGTGAACGTCCTCTATTTTTCAATCCACGGTAATTTTGTGTTCATCTCTTTTAGTTGACGTAGGTTTAATAGGATAAAGTGCAATTATAATAGACTGGCCTGTTGGTCTAGTGGTTAGTGACCCTGACTGCTATGCCGGAGGTCGTAGGTTCGATTTCCACCCAGGACAAATGTTTGTGTGATGAGCACGATCATTTGTTCTGTGATGTCTGGGTGTAATTTATCTATAACTAGCTTCTGCCCGCGACTTCGTACGCGGATCCTGTTCGTTTATGGATAAAAAGTATCTTATGTCCGCCTCCTGGCTCTAAGCTACCTCCCTACCAATTTTCAGCCAAATCTGTTCTGCCGTTCTTGAGCTATAAGTGGTGTAACTAACACGACTTTCTTTTATATATATAGATATGTATATACTTAGAAATATATAAGTATTTTTATCAGTTGTCTAGTACCATAACACAAGCTCTGCTTAGCTTGGGACTAGATGGCGTTGTGTGATAGTTGTGGAATATTATTATATTATTATTATTATAATAGAAAAAATATCTTGAGCTAATGACTTCGCCGGCGTAGTTCGGGATAAAAAACATTTCTTCACAAAAAGACACAAAAAAATAGCAGAAAACAGAATACCGACAGCCCTAATTTTTGGCTTTACGAAATCCATTATCCGCTTGTAAAAAAAGACAAATAGTTTTTATCTGTACCTTTAAGATTCATTTGTTTTACTAAAACTGGAAACTTTTGTTAAATCTTTGATTATAAACTGGCATAATCCAATAATCTGTAATTGTGATAATATTTGTCCGTTTTGTGACCCTTGCCAAGATTGGTAGTTACATGACCACCAATAAGATACTTTTTTGGGCGTTTAAATAAGTGCTCTCTTCTTGGGATATTACGGAAGACTTTATGGCGGCCAAGTGGTCTAAAACGGCCACTTTAAGCAACTTTCCTAATGATTCACTTCGCAACATCATTGGCAATTCTTTGGCAAAATCTATCTAAATATCCGCAGTTCACATGATGAGGCTGCAGAGCAAAGAAACAAAGAATTATAAGCATTGTACTACAGAGAGAAGAGTTTTTTTGCAATCTAATTGGTTAAGATTTCTCCGTGCCACCTAGCTCCGGTCCTGCAGACAGACAGCCTTAGGCTGCAATTCACCTGAGGTGGAGTGGAGCAGTGCGGAGACGAGCTGTGCCGCAATTCACCAATCACATGGCTTGAAAGGTCCTCGAGTGGCGACCACAGACCGGAAGACGCAGCGTAGGTAGGCCTCCCACTAGGTGGACCGACGACATCGTGAGAGTCGCGGGCAACCGATGGATGCAAGTGGCGAATTGTTGTTCAGCAGTGGACGTCTTCCGGCTGATGATGATGATGGTTTGAAATCCAAATTTCTTCTCACCTTCTCCATAATGTGATTGGTGAATCGCGGCACACCTAGTCACCGCTCTGCTCTACCTCAGTGCAATCCCAGCCTTATTGACCTACAAACTACCCTGTTCCTTGACATGTCCTTTGCCTTTGAAGGCCGGAGTATTCTGACTGTCATTATCTTCCAAACCTTTTCCCAACTATATTGGGGTCGGCTTCTAATTGAATGAGATGCAGCTAAATATCAGTATTTTACATGGAGCGACTACCTGTCTGACCTCCACAACCCAGTTACTGGGTAATACGATACCCCATGATGAGACTGGTTGTCAGACTTTTGGAGCTTCTGACTCAGACATATTAACGACTGTCCAAGATCTATATAGGCGGCCAGGACCAATGGCTTTACGTGTTTTCCGAGGCATGCAGGAAACCCGCTATGATGGATGGTCACCCATCCACAGACCAACCTCGGCAAACCCGTCTTAACCCTGAAGATCGGATATGCGGCTATAATTATTTAGCCACGAGCTCTTTTTTTTTCTTGAATGCACAGTCGTAAATAAATAGTCCTATATCTCATCCTATTATAGGTTTGCCATACATATTACCTATACATAGATTTGCTTATATATTATCTCGTAAATGTTTGAATACACTAAATGATAGCTATATCTGTATATCATAAACAGATAATCCACATTACGATTCATAGTGATATAATCCTCAATCCCGGCAAGATAAATTGATAAGACCTATGAAAACATAGATTTGATAGATATCCTGTGATCATTTTATTATAAACCTTTTGCTGTGCTGAAATAAGGTTCAGTTTATAATGAGGAGACAGTCTGAAGAAAAAATCAGTGGCAAAATTTTGTAGTTAATGTATGCTACTAATTTTTTACTTGTAATAAATTAAAAACACCAGAGAGGACAAAATGAAAATGAAATAAGTGAATATTTAAGGAGCTCCCATAACAACACAATAGTTTTTTTTTTTTATTTGCTCTAAGTATGTTGATAAAGGCAACGACGATGCTTGAAATATTCATAAAATATTTATATTCAAATTAAGATCACATAAATATACAGGGTGAATTTTTCAACTGGGCGTGGATGGCTACTTTCGAAACTATGAAGAATATCGAAAAACGTTGAAAGGAGTCTCGAGGCCGATTTTGACGAAAACTAAAACTGCATCATTGGATTTTCGAAAAATCAAAAATCCTGGTCAGGAATCGAACCCGCTGATTTTGGAAAAAAAATCACACCCTGTATTATTACAGCGTTCGATAGTGTTGCTAATAAGGATCAAATTCTGGGAAGTAATCATATACGGCAAACTTAAGGAAAACGTACAATTACAAAAAAACTGATTTATCTTCAAGGCAAAAACTGTATTTGAAACATAATTTACCTTTTCTTCTTTAAAATAATGCTATTTTTAGTTCAACTCAATAATTTCGTATTGATAAGTACAGTGGGATTGTTGAAACGTGAAATCCAGTGAGTCATTGAAAACAATGAAATTTTATAATTTCGAGTAAATTATGGCTCAGTAGGCGTAAAGTAACATGGAAAAATAACAATTTCATAAAAATCAGCCATTTCCTTAAGTTTGCCGTATATGATTACTTCCCAGAATTTTATCCTTATTAGCAACACTATCGAACAGTGTAATAATACAGGGTGTGATTTTTTTTCCAAAATCAGCGGGTTCGATTCCTGACCAGGATTTTTGATTTTTCGAAAATCCAATGATGCAGTTTTAGTTTTCGTCAAAATCGGCCTCGAGACTCCTTTCAACGTTTTTCGATATTCCTCATAGTTTCGAAAGTAGCCATCCACGCCCAGTTGAAAAATTCACCCTGTATAATGGGACCCCGTCCCATACAAAAAACGTAAATATTATTTATTTAAGGCCCTTCGTACACAAGGCGACGCAAGTCTCCGATACCTTACGATTTCGGTATCCAAGCAACTATTGCAATACAAATCCAAGAGGTTCCTACACAGGCACGCGTCAATGGATGTCAAAGTCGTAAGGTATCGGAGACTTGCGTCGCCTAGTGTACGAAGGGGCTTAAGATAGTACGGAACCCTTCACATACTTTAATATAACCCTGTCATAAAAATAATATTTCCGCATTTTAATGACCATGTAGGTAGGTACTATAATTAATCATTAAAAGATTATAATTATAAAGATCTCTCCAATCAATTATCCAGTGCAGTTCAGTTTATTATATATCTGATAATATTTCGTATTTAGGTATATATTTAAGAGATAAAACCGTTTTTTTTTTTTCAAATTGCATAATATTATGAAATTCAATAAAATGCTTAAATTATGTCGCAATATTGCGTAAATACATAAATAGATCGAAAAATATTGTAGTACATAACATTTAAGATAATTTAGACTGTAATCTTTAGCCAATAAGGATACTTTCTGCTTTACACTGTTTTTTTAGCATGTCTGTCCGTCTGTAGTGATTTATAAACAAATATTATTCAACAAGTTCTAATCAGCCGATTCTGATGCCCCCCTCACCAGGGTGCCTTTATAAATCCACGCTACCGGTAATGGAAAATGCCGTTAAATATCGCGATAACGCACTTATATAATTATACAGCCAAAACATTTACCACCCTCCTACAAAAATAACCTACAAAATAACTTTTCTTTCGGAAGTCGGTGGCAATAAAATTAAGCAAAATTTAAAAAAAAAACCCACGGCTGTAAAAATCTGATTGAAAAAGAATAAAATAACTAAAAACACCCGACTTAAACCAATTATTATGTAACGAAACAATTAATAGACGTAAAAATCCTTTCTATAATAATTTTACCATAATACATAACTGAGGAATATCCATCGGGGGCTGCCTTTTCTATATGAAATTGTTAAATATGTACAATTCTTCAATAATTGTATTCACGTCACTGGAAAACCTTTAGCTGGTTTATTGTAATGGCAGCCCCCGACGGATATCTTTCTCTCTTTTCAAACATACGAGTAGGTATTATTTAGGAATGAATGCAACCTATTCTACAAGCTTATCAATCAAGCAATTTAGTAGTACAACGCCAATAGACAGACAGACAGCTTAATTTCCCACTACACATAGATAAGGGATGGATAAAAATCACATATCAACAATTAAGGATTACCTACTGATACGAACACCATTCGCCTATTTAGATAATTATGATATAATTAGGTACCTATTTTTATAGTAATTAATCGTATCTGTCTATGGTTTCATTAATATACGTGGTTTTCGTACAGTTAACAAAACACTCACAATAAGGACTTGTAATAATGGCGCAGAGCAGAGGTGGCCCAGTGGTATCGGCCCCGACTTACGGTCGCGGGTTCGAACCCAGCCTGGCGCATTACTTTGTGTAATTTATTTCATCACTACTGCTCTCAAAACGGTGAAGGAAAACATCGTGAGGAAACCGGCATGTCCTAGAACCATCAAATTCGAAGACATGTGACATCTGCCAACCCGCACTGGGCCCGCGTGGTGGATTATGGCCCACTCCCTCTCACAAGAGAGGAGGCCTGTGTCCCAGCAGTGGGAACGTTATAGGCTGATGATGATGAAGAATGGCGCTTAGAGATCGACTTTGAAAAACTAGTGCTGAGTAGCAACTGCGCCTGTTTTATAATTTTACATTATAGGAAACAATGACAGAAAGTCGATCGATAAAGACTGACAGTCAACTAACTTAAAAAATAGTAGATTATTAACCAAGGGGATAATGCAGGGTCTTCTGTCGCGGGTGGCGAATTAAATCGCGAGTGTAACGAAGGACTCGAGGTTTACTCCCGAGCGTAGAGAGTCCTGAGTTTAGCGAGGGATTTAAGTTCACCCAAGACTAAGACAGCTTTATCACCGAGGAAAATACTCTACTTTTCGTATCATTTGCGAAAAAAATCATATATAACATTAACTTATTTATAAAAATAAGTACCTAAAAATAAACTCAACGTTTATTTAATTGAAGAAAACAAACACGCGGTAAATTAAAAAAGCAAAGGCATCAAGCTCATACGGCCTCTTCGGTTTTCGTAATGTTATTTAAATAATCATAACTGCACAACAAATGAGTATTCTTTTTTCAAAAAGATGTATAATGCTTTATAGGATACAAACTCAATGGTGTAAACACAGATGTTGTTCAATATAAACGGTATCTAAGTATTCCAAATTTAAATCACATTCTCTCCCTAGGGAGAGAATGAAATTCAGAACAACTTTCTTTCCCTGTTTTTAACAGATTAAAAATGACTATTGTTATGTTCGTTTATTGTGGCATAGAATGTGACTTTTTTGAGCAAGTGATACGAAAAAAATTTTTTTGCTACAAAAACTAAACAACAATAAAAACAAGCCATCGTCGCACGCTGATTTCGTTTCTTTCATTTTGACTTTTTGGGAACGAGTATCAAAGATAGTTTTGTTTTTTGGAAGTCCGCTATTTTTGTAGCAAATTAGATTTTTTATTTTTTTTTTAATGAAAAAATCTTCTATTTCTTTTTCTTTCAGCGTTATCCCATATTTATTTGTAGTCGGTTTTCTTAATCATTCTTCTCTAAAAATGATTTTCCTGTGTCGTCGTTGGGTCAATACAATTTATGAATAGGTCTTTCTTAACTGACGGA
This sequence comes from Agrotis ipsilon, assembly GCA_028554685.1. Lineage (NCBI taxonomy): Eukaryota > Metazoa > Arthropoda > Insecta > Lepidoptera > Noctuidae > Agrotis > Agrotis ipsilon. The sequence goes on along the minus strand of CM052977.1, from coordinate 3,599,047 downwards.
TATCCATGTAAGTTCGGGATTTCACGCGCTGTCTTTCCTGTCATAATCATGCTCTAGTGGCCTCCATGTCAAAATGAACCTTTTTTTTTTTTTTTTTTACGTGGTAAAATCATCAAATGAGACCTCCCACCCCGGGCAGGGCGGGAGGTACTGTCAGACTTGTACTGACTAAAATCCACGGTGTTCTTCATTAGCCCTTTATGTTCCGGGGTCACGGTGAGGAAATAAATCCCGCGACCCGGGCAGGCTTTGGCCCTCTGTGAGGGGGCCCCGTCATATGTCAAAATGACCCTACCATCGAAGTTGTCTGCAATTTTTCGTCGGTCATACTTTAGAAGTTCCTGTGATGTACAAGTTTATAGTTAAACATAAATGAGACCAAACGGAAAATATGCAACAAAAACGCTTTTTCCTGTCTGCTTTTTCCACTACGAACAGTTGAGCAGTTGGGATCCCCAATGCTCAAGTAATCCACGGTCTCCTTCAATAGCCCTTTATGTTCCGGGGTCACTGTGATGGAATAAGCCCCGCGACTCCGGCAGGCTTTGGCCCTCTGAGAGAGGGCCCCGTCATTATGCTGGCGCTCTTTGATGCGCCGTCGACCCGGGCATTGTCCATGGTCGGACAGCGAATTGCCCTTTACTCGACGCCCGCATGCCCGCGCCTACGGTGGCCGGAGATCGTTTTGCGACGTCCATTGCCGTGGGCGTCCACCACCGCGGCTGGGGGCGGAGGGAGGACATTGTCCTTTCTGTCACGAGGCCCGCCTCCTCCTTTGGGAGCATGACTGCTTCGCAGAAGAAGGCGACCGCTTCCCACTCCGTCTCGCCCCGCAGAATGCCGGGCGCGAGAGGTCTCCGCCTATCGCCACCATGAGGACACGTCGGTGCTCCGCCCAAGCGGGGCAATCATACACCGTATGCTTGATTGTGTCCTCCGGGTGATCTTCGCAATGGTAACACCCAGGCGTTTCATCCTTTCTCATAAGGTACCTCCCGAAACATCCGTGTCCGGTGAGGACCTGTGTCACGCGGAAGTTCAGGACGCCATACCTACTTTACTTGCAGATGATTAAATTTGCAAAAATATATAATTATCTTGTCTTTTTTACTTATAACGCGAAAATCATATAAGAGTTTTATCAAGAATATAGATAAGTCAGTTCAATACACTGCACGTGCGTAAATATACGCTATCAAATTAAATGTTAAAAAAATAAATCATTTTTAAAGTTCGAATTCTTCACTTCGGAGAAAAGTGTGTGTGAGATCGGGAAAATGGGTTTCTTGGTACCTGAAACTAAAACTAGTATTAGAAAGCAATTTTTGATTGCAGGATGCTGTGAGTACTTACTGTTTTCTATATGAAAATTAAATCAAAAACTGAAAGAAGGTGCATTTTTATCCGACTTCCGAACTGAGGTTCCCCATTCATAACAATTTTTCTTTGTCTTTAAAAAAAAATATATCTGTGGTCGGTGAAAAAAAAAACAACGAAGTTATGAAACAAAGTCTCTATCATTCAAAATTACAATTTAATAATGGTTCCTTATTCTTATTTAATGCGTTGGCGTTATTGAAAGTTTAAAGAATTTTTTAGATTACGATTTTAACACTCAACTATCCTATCTCTCAAGTTGGATCGAACTGCACATGGTGTGCGAATTTTATTATAATCGGTTAAGTGGTTTAGGAGTCCATTGAGGACAAACATTGTGACACGAGATTTATATAGGTATACTAGCGGTCCGTCCCGGCTTCGCACGGGTGGTGGACCCGTTCTAAAATTTGAGATTTAAACTATCCTATCTCTCAAGTTGGATCGAACTGCACATGGTGTGCGAATTTTATTATAATCGGTTAAGTGGTTTAGGAGTCCATTGAGGACAAACATTGTGACACGAGATTTATATATATTAAGACTAGCGGCCCGTCCCGGCTTCGCACGGGTGTAGGACCCGGTCTAAAATCTGAGATTTAAGCTATCCTATCTCTCAAGTTGGATCGAACTGCACATGGTGTGCGAATTTTATTATAATCGGTTAAGTGGTTTAGGAGTCCATTGAGGACAAACATTGTGACACGAGATTTATATATATTAAGATATTAAGATTTTTGGGGAGGAACCTTTCGAAAGGCAGCTACATAATCGCCGATTTTTCGTTTTATTCGTATAATTTGACGCATTAAAATGCCTTAGGCAGATAATTAGTTTCTTTTGGGTGCTGATAAATTTGAGTATTCACTTGTAATCAGCAGAATTTTTATTAATTACAAAAAACCAAACGATAGCGTTTTAGCGAGCATTTTAAATAGTGATTTTGATGACCATTGAATAAAGCGTTCGCTGTACTAAGATCGTGAAAGTGAGCGATCTCTGCACACACGAGAATAGCATTGCATAGCGTAGCATAGGGACAACTCTATGCTACGGTATGCTGTGATATTCTCCATTAACACAACCTTATGACGGCGCGGATGCAACGCTCACGCTACGCTGGGACTAAAGTTTGCTATGCTCTAAGCTACTGAAAGCGGTACTAACCAACCGTGCGGTGCGAATGGTGAGCGCTCGCGCTGCACGATTGGACGATCTTAAAACCGTCGCGTCGAAGGGCGCATTGTAGAGTCCAGCGATATGATTTCTTATCAATAATAGTAAAGTTGTTCAGTTCGACAAGATTTAAAAACGGCGAATGCCCGCAATTTTGTAACAAGTGATTGCTCAAGTCTATCAGCAATCAGCAGCTTTTAAATAATTATGCATTTTGTCTTTTCATGATCTTTAAACACAACATATGTTTTAAGTTCTGACGTTTTTTCGATTCCAGTATACGTAGGACAGTTTATCGTTGGTTACAAAGCGGGCTGGACAGCACCAGTGTTGCCCAAGCTGCAGGATCCCGATGAGACACCCCTGGATCATGTCATTGATGATACCATATCAGGATGGATTGTCTCAGTTGCCATACTTGGAGCTATTGTAGGTATGTATTTTAGTAGAATATTTCTAGTTAAACCTCCAAATATTTTAGGGTGGCTTGGTGGTTTCCAAACTGGATTTGCAGATTTCCGGAAGTTTCCGATACCTTACGATTTCGGTATCCAGGCGACTATCGCTATACAAATCCATAGAGGTTCGTACACAGGCAAGCTTCAAAGGATGTCAAAGTCGTAAGGTATCGGAGACTTACGTCTCCTAGTACAAAGGTGCTAACAGATAGCCCGCCTCCCGTTCAATTACTAGGTTCGAGTCGACGGTGCTTATTATTCCATACGGACGGCTGGTAGGCCGTACCATGGCCACATAGCTCGCAAACATTATTCTGTTGGTTAAGTTGGTATGCCGGTATTTCTTTTGGGTGAGCACACTCCCATTTAGATCTCATCTTTCCTTCTGGACTAGATCGTGGTACAGTGCAAGATAAATGTTTATAAAGAAAACCTAAATTTTCAGGACCCTACCTCTCCGGCTATCTCTGTAACGTGATTGGAAGAAAGCCTTGTCTTTACCTCGGCTGTTTTTTCTTTACGCTGGCCTATATAATCTTGGGATTAGCTACAAACCTGGCTATGATATACGCAGGCAGAATCATTGCTGGTGTTGGTAACGGGATCATTTTTGTTCTGAATCTGGTCTACATTGGAGAGATGGCGTAAGTATCTTATTTATTAGATTTTTTCATCTCTTTAGTTCTAAATTTTAGGGTCTCAGAAATCATCAATTAACTTCTCCATCTTTGGGTGGAGAGGAAGTGACTGCAAGACTTATACTGACTATAACGCGTCTTACACGTTCAATTTAGCCTGGCGTTTAGATTTTTAGGTTCAAATCCGGATTCACTCTACTTAAACTCAAAATTCTATTGGAGCCTGGTGGTTGATAACATCAGGCTTGCTGTGGCACATCTTGTAAGATACCAGCATACTGTTAACCTAACAAATTCTTTCTAACTTGCAGATCAACGAGAATACGAGGTACATTGTTGACACTGACCGGATTTTCTAATACAATGGGAGTTCTATTCGTTTACTCAGTAGGACCTTATGTGAGTTACGCAGTAGTCAACTGGATTGGAGTGGCTATGTGCGGTGTATACCTTGTGTTGGTATACTTCTTTGTCACTGAATCCGCTGTGTATCAAGTTATGAAAGGTAAGCTTAGTTTTTCACTTAATTATTATCAAAATGGGTTTGCTCATGGAGTCAAACTAGACCAGAGGCAAAGACATAGAAAACCAAAGATGGAGCGAGCTCACCCAGAAGAAAGTGAAACTCGTGACTCTGACAGAACACAGAACTCCTCCAACATGATGGCGGTGAACCTGGTGAGGCCTTCCCCCGCCATTGGGATGCTTAGCCGTCACTGCAGGTTACAGACCGGTGGTGCCGTAAGTTGTCCAAGGCAGATCGCTGTGAATTAGATCGCAATCACTTCTAAAAGAATATAATAAATCACCTTTTATCTTTTTCATCTTTCTTCCAAAAGACATAAATGTGATCGATGGAAATCATCACTGTTTTACTCTATGCAGTAGTCAGAAGAGATACTATTATTAAAAGAGTGCTAACCATATAGTAATTAACAAGAAAATTGTAAAGCGAGAGAATGAGAGCAGCGGTAACCCAGATGGAATGATCCGATTACAGGTTATGTCTAAAGCTTGAACCCTGACTAGGATTGGCAACTTTCTCTGAAGTTTGACTTGTTTTACAACCAACTATGAAAGCCATGGTCACATCTAACCAAACCAAAATGGACCAGGGGCCTTAGTCAAACAGCATTCGACAGTAAACGACAATCGTTATCGTTCATCAGTCACCAATACATTTTCAACTTTATACCCTAGCGCATAAAGTTGAAAATCTATTAAAAACTGCTAATCGATAACGAACGAAACAAACGAAAACGATCTATGAACTTCAATAGATTTTCAACTTTAGCCGCTGGGGAATAAAGTTGAAAATGTATTGGTGACTGATGAACGATAACGATTGTCGTTTACTGTCGAATGCTGTTTGACTAAGGCCCCTGATTGGTTAATTGTAGATCACCATCCGTCACAGATAGAAGGACTAAATTTTAGCAAATCATACGTTTTTAATCTACTTTCAGGAAGAAAAGACGAAGCTATGGCCAACCTCACATCCCTTGGCAGACAAGACGACATAGAAGAAATAGTAGCACAAGCAAATGAAAAACCAAAATCTAACATGGATCAATTTACCGAAATGTATACCGTCAAATCCAATAGAAAAGCTGCCATTTTGATAACTTCACTAAATATCTTGCAACAAATGAGTGGAATTATTGCTGTGATGACTTTCGCTACAATAATTTTCGGTATGACTGGGTCGTCACTGGATTCACATATTTCTACAATTATCACTGGTGTTACGCAAGTGTTCGCGGCTGTATTTGCTCCGGTACTTGTTGATAGAAGTGGAAGAAGGATATTGATGTTAGTTTCAACGGCTGGTTGTGCATTGAGTTTGGTAAGTTTGTCATTGCCCTTGTTTTGAATAAACATAGTCGCAATATTTGCTATTGTGCCGCTGCTTCGTCACAGGTATCCTCTGTATTATTCTTGGTGGTTTATTTATTTTTCATCGATCTTTATGCCTTCCCTTTTTTTTGTTTGTAAAATTATTGAGTTACATTATTATTATTTTACCAAAAGTCCTGTTTTTTGTCGGGTCTCTTTATATTTCATTTATGCCTGTATCTTCTACTGATTAAATTTTCGTTATTTTCAGGCCGCACTCGGTGTTTACTTCCATCTGTATGAGACTGATCATCCAGCTGCTGACAACTTACAATGGCTCTCGCTTGTGTCGGTTTTGATGTTCGTCATATCCTATTTTAGCGGTTAGTTTATCACTGTTAAAGTTCATCTAATCAAAGTCATACAATACTTTATTTTATTTGTTTCTTAGTTGAAACTTGAAAATTTTGGGATTCCTAAAATATGCCATCTTTGAGTATACCAAAAATCCAAAGCAAGCTATCTATCAGACTTTGGCGTCATGCTCATATCAATTTTGAACAACAAAAATATCAATCATATTTTTCTACTTAACCTTTTTCAACCCATGGTGAAGTAAACTTCCACTGAACTACTGCAGTTGAATATCAGTATTACATGGTAGCCTATCTGATAAACCTTGAGTTTCCACCATAAATTAAAACTCACATCTTTCTTTTCCAGGTTTTGGCATCATTCCCAACTCATTCATTGGCGAAATGTTCACGGATACCTGCAGAGGCTTCGGTGGAACCTTCACGGTCACTGTCGGCTGGATCTTCGGCTTCGGAGTATCGACAGCATTCGGCTACATGTTGCCAGCATTAGGACCAGCTGTGACATTCTTCATATTTGCCGGCGCTTGCCTTTTTGCATTCTTCTTTAGTGTAGTATTTGTACCTGAAACCAAAGGAAAGAGTCTTTTGGAAATACAAGAGATCTTATCTAGATGAATAGTTTTTATTACTGTGATATTAAATAATTATTTATTGTGAATTTTCTGTTTTATTTTTTGACCATTTTTTCTAAACATTTATTCCAAATGTTATCAAGTAGTTGTAATTTTTTTTTTTTTGGAATGTAAAAGAGAAAGTTGTAATTATTTTTCCCTTGGCTAGAGATTAGATCCACTGATGTGGTGAGCAAACTAACGGGAAATTACTTTAAATAGGTGTCATGATCTAAAATTAATTTTCGTATCCATCATCGCGATAATTAACGACATTTCCAAGTTAGGTGGCCCCAATATTATGAAACATTGCATCTGACGTTCCTGAACAGGTAAAATAAAACAAATCAAACTTTTAGAAAAAAAAGGAACTGACTTCAGAAAAGAACATGAAAAAGTTAGTGTGAAATATCTTTTCTTTTATAAGGCGGTAGCAAAAGTTAATGAAATAAGGATAAGGAAGACGACGAATCATCATCATCATCATCTGCCCAGCTTTTTCTAAACTTTTCCGAACTATATTAGGATCAGCTTCCAGTCGAAACAGATTTAAGATCTATATTTTACATGAAGCGACAGCCTATCGGACCTCCACAACCATGTAACTGAGTAAAGTGGGTAATACGATACCTCATGGTAAGACTAATTTTGAAACTTAGAGCATCTGACTAACAGTAACGACACGTCATTATATCTACAAAATATGATAGCCGGGATCAACGGCTCGAAAATCATTTAAAAAAAAATTGCAACAAAAACTAAACGATTACCAAAACAAAAAGCGTTCCTAAACTCAGGCTATTCTGTAGCCTATCTAGGAGAACAGAACTTAATCTAGTTAATGACTAGATTAATATACACTGTTTGCCTGTACTAAAACTACTTTGTCATGTAATTTAGCTCAAGTAACTCAATAAAAAAAAAAAACAAAAAATCTATTGGCACAAGTTGATTTCGTTTGGTTCATTGACAATTTTACGAGCGACTTCCAAATATAAAGATTTTTTTAGTTTCGGAAGTCAATTTAATTTATTATTATTATTTTATTATTAAAAGCCTGTGTTGTCCCACTGCAGGGCAAACGCCTCCCTTCCCTCCTTCCATATCTCGCGATTTAATGCGGTTGTAGGCCAACCCTTTAAAAATGAGTCTAACTCATCCCGCCATCTCCTTTTGGGCCTGCCGCGTAGATGTTTCCTGCCAGTTGGGTTCCATTGAGTGGTTATTTTAGCCCAGTGCTCCTCCGGCATGTGGCAGATATGGCCAGCCCAGTTCCACTTTAATCTTGCAGCTGTGAGGCCAACATCGGCTATTTGGGTTTTGGAGCGAAGTATGGTATTTCTGATGCGGTCCGAAAATTTGACACCCAGTATACTTCGCTCCATAGCTCTTTGGCAGACTCCAATTTAATTTATTCAAAAAATAATGTAATGAAAACAAATGGAAGCAAACGGGAGGTACGTGCTTAAACAAAAAAAAAATCCTAATTATAACCTCCAAATATAGGCGATTTATATTATTAGGTAATTCAGCAGGTGATTTGCAAAAAAATATCTTATCTTTATCACCCACGTCTAATCGATAATTAGATTTATATTTTTCCCCGCGGAAATCATATAAGAGTTCTATCAAGAACATAGATAATTCAGTTCAATACTCAGCACGTGCGAAAATATACGCTATCAAGTTATGTTGAAATATTTATAAAAATATATATCTTTTTTGAAGTTCAGTTTAGTGTGTGTGAGATCGGGAAAATGGGTTTCTTGGTTGCTGAATCTGAAACTAGTATTAGAAAGCAGTTTTTGATTGCAGGATGCTGTAAGTACCTGCTTATTGTTTCTTAAAAGAAAGGAAAACAAAGAGCATGTCAAAGATCAGAAGGAGGAGTTTCTGAATTCGTCAGAATCTTTTTACTTTGAAAAAATAATAACTATCGAAAAAAAGTGGAACACAACTTTTGAATGAAAAGTTATTATTGGCAGTCGCTTACCAAAAAAAGAAATATGAAACTAAGTCACCGACTTCCAATAATAATTCTACATTCAAAAGATGTATGTTAATAAGAATGTGTATTTTTTTAAGGTAGTTTTATGTTTTTTTTTTTTTGTAAGAGCCACATCCGCTTCGCGCAGGGCGGGAGAGTTCATTTCATAACTTTTACACCAAATAAACTAAAACTCCATGATAAAAATCACACAGTTATTTTTACCCGCTTCTTGAGAAATATTTTTCATATAACCACCGACAAGAGCGTTCAATAGAAAGACCGTGAAAATGTTCATAGCGTATAATGTTTGACTGTATGCTACGCTCTGCAGTGCTACTCTCTAATTAACACAAACTTGTGACCGCGCGGCCGCAACGCTCGCTACGCTGGGACTAAAGTTTGTTATGCTCTAAGCTACTGACCGCGATTCTAACCAACCGTGCGGCGCGAACTCTGAGCGCTCGCGCTGCACGATTGGACGATCTTAAAGCCGTCGCGTGGAAGAGCACATTGTTGAGTCCAGCGATGTGATTTCTTATTGAGAATAGCATAACTGTCTGTTCGTTGTTCAGTTCGACAAAAGTAAAACGGCGAATGTCCGATGTTCTGCTAAAAGTAATTTTTCAAGTCTATCAGCCTTTTGAATAACAATATGGATAGTTATTATCCATATTGTTCTGTTATGATCTTCAGACTGAATATTTTCTTTAAGTTTTCTAATTTTATCAATTCCAGTATACATAGGACAATTAATTGTTGGTTACACAATGGGCTGGACAGCACCTGTGTTACCCAAGCTGCAGGATCCCTACGAGACACCCCTGGAAAACGTCATTGATGATTCTATATCAGGATGGGTAGCCTCCGTTGTCATACTTGGAAGTATCGTAGGTATGTATTGTGATAAAATAAAAACTTGTAAAACTCCCAAAAATGTAAGGGTGATGATTTCCAACCACGAGTGACAAGTAGGTAATGGGTAGCCCGCCGTCTGTTCAAGTACCGTGACCACAACCATAGACCATGCCCGGGTCGACAGCGCCTCTTGTTCCACGCACTCCTTAAAGATCTATCAGCACAATGATGTCAATTTGGCCTCTTAGAGAGTCAAGTCCTGCCGGAATCACGGGACTAACAAGCTACCGTGACTTCGGAACGTAGGACTATAATTGAAAGACAACGTGGATTAAGTTAGTACAAGTCTGATAGTCACTCATAATAATATGATGACCTTACCACGCTAAAAAAAAGACGTATATTGTGGTATGATACCATTTGATTCTAAAAACAGACTCAATGCAATGGCACCACGATTAAAGATTGTCTGTCTTAACAAGAAGTATCGCATTTTCCAGTATAAGCCTTTCACCAGTATTTGATATGAGTCGGCTACTTGTTACTGGTATAAGACCAAAATTATGGTTAGACTGGAAATCGACACATTGTGAAATTGAAATGTACTCTCCTCACCTCAACTTGATCAATACCACCGGCTGTGGTCTACCCCAGTAACTGCACCACAGGTTACCTGCAACCTGCGTCGACGACTGACTGATCCCCATTGACACCCACCTTAAAATATATGCGGTAGCCTCACCATGGCCACCTTGCTCGCGATCACTATCCTTTTAGTTTTTAATGCGTTCAGTCAGTATCTGCATACTGACTGAACGTAAGCAAACCCCGAAAGAAGTGAAATGACGCAGGTCATTTGCTCAGGTCTCATCTTTGCTTCTGGGCTAGACCGAGGAAAAGCCCAACGCTAATAAAAATATCTCCACTTTCAGGACCCTACCTCTCCGGCTACCTATGTAATGTGATAGGAAGAAAGCCTTGTCTTTACCTCGGTGGTTCTATCTTCATGCTGGCCTACATAATCTTGGGATTGGCTTCAAACCTGGCTATGATATACACAGGCAGAATCATTGCTGGTGTTGGTACCGGGATCATTTTTGTTCTGAATCTGGTCTACATCGGAGAGCTGGCGTAAGTACCTTTTTTATTAGTTTTTTTCATCTCGGTCGCCCAAAATCATCAATAAACTTTCCTGTCCTATATATTCAATTTAGCATGGAGTTTAGATTTTTAAGCACAAATCCCGATGTAGTCCAATTCAAGATACCCAGAATTGTATCTAAGTCAGGCGGTTGATGACATCGGCGTCCGTATACCCAAATCTTGGAGAATACCAGATTACTGTTATTTGATAGAATACTGTAACTAATTCTTTCTACTGCAAGACTTATACTGACTATAACGCGTCTTACACGTTTAATTTAGCCTGGAGTTTAGATTTTTAGGTTCAAATCCGGATTCACTCTACTTAAACTCAAAATTCTATTGGAGCCTGGTGGTTGATAACATCAGGCTTGCTGTGGCCCACATCTTGGAAGATACCAGCATACTGTTAACCTAACAAATTCTTTCTAACTTGCAGATCAACGAGAATACGTGGTACATTGTTGACACTGACCGGATTTTCTAATACAATGGGAGTTCTATTCGTTTACTCAGTAGGACCTTATGTGAGTTACGCAGTAATCAACTGGATTGGAGTGGCTATGTGCGGTGTATACCTTGTCTTGGTATTCTTCTTTGTCACTGAATCCGCTGTGTATCAAGTTATGAAAGGTGAGCCTAGTTTCTTATTTCTTTATTTTCAAAATGGTTTTGCTCATGGAGTCAAACTAGGCCAGAGGCAAATATAAAGAAAGCCAAAGATGTAGCGAGCTCACCTAGAAGAAACTGGAATACTTGACTCCGACGAAACACTGTGAAAAGGCGCCGAACGCCGCCGGCATTATAGATGTTGTGAACCAGGTGAACCTGGTGAGGCCTGCCACTGGCTTTGGGATGCTTAGCAGTCACTGCAGGTTTCCAACCACTCCTAAAGAAAGTTAGCAACAACAAATGATACTATTTGTTTTTACTCTTCTTTCAGGTAAAAAAGATGAAGCTATGGCCAACCTCACATCCCTTGGCAGACAAGACGACATAGATGAAATAGTAGCACAAGCAAATGAAAAACCAAAATCTAACATGGATCAATTTACCGAAATGTATACCGTCAAATCCAATAGGAAAGCTGCCATTTTAATAACTTCCCTAAATACCTTGCAACAAATGAGTGGAATTATTGCTGTGATGACTTTCGCTACAATAATTTTCGGTATGACTGGGTCGTCATTGGATTCACATATTGCTACAATAATCACTGGTGTTACGCAAGTGTTCGCGGCTGTCTTTGCTCCGGTACTTGTTGATAGAAGTGGAAGAAGGATATTGATGTTAGTTTCAACGGCTGGTTGTACATTGAGTTTGGTAAGTTTGTCATTGTCCTTCTTCTCTATAAACTCAACCGTAATATTAACCTAATTTTATTAACGTAAAATTGTCGTCACGGTTCCGCTATAGGCCTTGTCTTTATTAGAATCTTGCATTATTTGAGTTCCTGTTGGTTTTTTAACGATGTTTTTAATTGATTCATTCATTTTTCATAGATCACGTCATGATGAACTTCCTTGATTCATTTTATTCCAATTATTTTCCTCTGTTTTATTATTGTGCCTCTTGGCAGGTGAAAATTTGATGAAAAGTTACATTATTATAATTTTATCAAAAGTCCTGTTTTTTGTCGGGTCTCTTTATTTTTCATTTATTCCTGTGACGTTTATTGATCTTAATTTTGTTAATTTCAGGCTGCACTCGGTGTTTACTTCCATCTGTATGAGACTGATCATCCAGCTGCTGACAACTTACAATGGCTCTCACTAGTGTCAGTTTTGATGTTCGTCATATCCTATTTTAGCGGTAAGTTTATCATGTCTATTGTTATAGTACTTCTACTCAAAGTCATTATCACAGTTTAGAATCTTTCTTCCTTCGTCTTAAAACTGAATGATTGTTGCCATACCAGCAATTGAAAATGATCTTTAAGACCAATTAATGTTTGTATTTAGAGTTTCCAAAAGTATACATTTTAAATAAAACTGGCCTCAGTTGAAATACACAGTTCGAAATCCCCGAGGACGAAATCGCGGGTGAAGTGATAGTTATTTGTAGCGATACTAAAAAGGAAATTAAGTAGGACTAAAATCACTAAATGTAAAAATTCAATGGTACGACGAGGAATGACAATTTCTTCTCGTGCGACTGATGGAACAAGTTGGTCTCACGACAAGGAAGAAACCCATTCACCTAAGTTACTAAGACTGGGAATTCGACATCCACAAAATGTGCCTTGCTTGAGTATACTGAAAATCAGAGATAGCGAGTCGTCTAGGTATTTAGCTTCAACGTTACAGATTTTAGCGTCATGCTCATAACAATTTTTGCTTTCTGGTTTGTTGTACTGCGAAAACAGGTTTCATCATTGTTATCTAATGAACCTTTTTCCATCTATGTTAGGGGCAACTTCCAGTCTAAACTAAATATCAGTATTTACACGGTTTATCTGATAAATCTTGTCTTTCCACCAAAAGTAAAACTCACCTCTTTCTTTTCCAGGTTTTGGCATCATTCCCAACACTTTCATCGGTGAAATGTTCACGGATACCTGCAGAGGCTTTGGCGGAACCTTCACGGTCACTGTCGGCTGGGTCTTCGGCTTCGGAGTACAGACGGCATTTGGCTACATGTTGCCAGCATTAGGACCAGCTGTGACCTTCTTTATATTTTCCGGCACTTGCCTCTTTGCATTCATCTTTAGTGTAATATTTGTACCTGAAACCAAAGGAAAGAGTCTTTTGGAAATACAAGAGATCTTATCTAGATAATTAGTTGTTAATGCTGTGATATTAAATATTTATTTATTGTGATTTTTTTGTTTTATTTTTTAACATTTTTTTTAAACATTGTGTTCCGAATTGTTGGTGAAATCTCGATTAATGTGGATGTAGCTAAGTTTATAATAAATCTGACCGAACAACTTAGTGATGACTTTAATAGTTACATAGATAATACAATAATCGTGTTCAGGAAGTTTTTTTGTTACTTTTTGTGTTCTTTTTGGTACTTGTAATTATTTTTTCCTAAAATCAAAAGAATTGATAATCTCATACTTTTTTAAAGTAGGTTAAAACTCTATATTCCGGTGACGTGCAAAAACTTTTCTATAGTATCTTATCTTGTCACTCATCTATATTCGATAAGATCATATTTATATGTTTTAGATCCCGCGGAAATCATATATAAGAGACATGTTAAAAAGATAGATAAATCAGTTCAATGCACTGCATGTGCATTAATGTTCGATATCAAATCATGTCGAAATAAATATATATTTTTTTTTTTTTGAAGTTTATACTTCTTCACTTTGGAGAATAGAGTTGAGTGGGATTGTGAAAATGGGTATCAAGGCAGTTGAAACTAACACTACTAGTATTAGAAAGCAGATTTTGATTGCAGGATGCTGTAAGTATGATGCTATGCGTTTCAATTAAAAACAGAAATACCTTAGCGCCATATTAAAAAAACTAACATAGTTACGCAAATAATTAGGCGCGAGTGAATTTTACAAGACCTGCGCCAATATTTTTGGGTAAATACATTTTCAATCAAATATTATTAATATCGATGATTTTCTGGCTAATGTTATTTTCATATGAGTGGCATCGTAGAACATAACCACTGTAGTAAACGAAAATTAAAAAATAAGAATAAGTACCTATATGAATGTACTTATCTGATAGGCGCTTTTTTTTCTAGCGTGGTAAAATCATCAAATGAGACCTCCAACCCCGGGCAGGGCGGGAGGTACTGTCAGACTTGTACTGACTAAAATCCACGGTGTCCTTCAGTAGCCCTTTGTGTTCCGGGGTCACGGTAATAGAAATAAGTCCCGCGACCCATCTGATAGGCGCTTGATCCAACATCAATTATGATTGATGTTGGATCAACCGCCTATCGGATTCAGGAGGTACTCTGGACACGACACGTATTGTAAGGAATTTCCTCTCTCATGAGCCCTGACCACCGGCAGCCCGGACGCAGTTCCCGCTGCTGGTGGACAGCTTTTTTAGTTTTTCTTTTGTTGACTATAGTATCATCTATTTGTAGACTTCAAGATGCTACAACCCAACATGTTGACATTACAGGCAATCAGGGAAATTAATGTTATCATGGATGACATTAGTATTAACTACATTTTAAATAATGTAAATAACACCAGAGTCGCGTAGTGAAGTTTTTTCGTTAGGTAATTCTTCTTATTTTATAAGTTTGACGTTCGAAAGACCTCGACGACTGTTTTACATTTTGATTTCTTCCTTTAATTTGTAAAGTTTGACGCATTCAAGTGCCCTCTAAATATTTTTTTGTCTTTGAAATTCTTTCACGTCGTCTGCTGTTTGCCCTTATCCCATTTTACTTGAGGTTGGCGCAACACGTTTTTTCTTCTCACAAGTATCATTTACTCCTTTTTCTTTCATATCATTACTTACACAATCTATCCATCGTTTTCTTGGCCTTCCTCTTCCACTCTATCTATCAACATTCATACTCATCACTCTCTTCGTCACTGTTAGACTCGTCGTCTGCTGTTGCGAGCCCTAAATGCATCATTTGCTTAAATTTTTCCATTTTCTCGATTCCAGTATACATAGGACAGATTGTAGTTGGTTACAACCTTGGCTGGACCGCACCAGTGTTGGCCAAACTGCAGAACCCTGATGAGACACCCCTGGGAGGCGTCATCGATGACGTGGAATCAGGATGGATTGTCTCCGTTATTGCACTTGGAACAATTGTAGGTATGTTTTATGATTAACTAGCTGTTGCCAGCGGCTTCACCCGCTACAACTCGAAAATTATCTCACGGGCACATAAAATCGGGATAAAAACTATCCTATGTGTTAATCCAGGTTATAGACTATCTGTGTACCAAATTTCATCCAAATCCGTTGAGTGGTTTTTGCGTGAAAGAGTAAGGTAGTAGGGATTAGTAGGATTCATTATCAGTGATCGATGATTGTAACTGATTTCTGGTTAGATTATAAAATATTACTATTAGTGAAACTCATTTTCACTTTTTTGAGAGCAGTGATGATGAAATCTTAACAATACCACAGTGACCTATAAAAATAAAAATCCGGTAACTTGAATAAGGTAGGTACTTGACTGAATAAATCCAGTTAGATTATCAAAAAAATTATGAGACGTATCTTTCTTTTCTTTTGTTTTTAGTTAATTTTGAGAGAGTCGTATCTTCGTTAATTTTTGTTAACATAAAACAAAAATTAACGAAGATACGACTCTCTCAAAATTGACAAAACTTCACAAGCAAATACAGTTTTTACATGCATCTGACATCACGAGCAACTCTTGAATTTAGTCATCACTCAGCCAGTGCGCCAACCGTGTCGTCAATTTAGAGTTTTATTGATTGCTCATTAGTTTCAGATCCTTCTGGATTCGTTTTTTCCATCTATATCATCCTTGCTTCAAGACTAGATTCAGGCCAATAGCCAACTAAAGTATTTAAAAAAAAACGTCCCAAATTATCTCCATTTTCAGGACCCTATCTCTCCGGCTACCTCTGTAATGCGATTGGTAGAAAGCCTTGCCTTTACCTCGGTGGTTCCATCTTTATACTATGCTTCATAGTCATGGGATTTGCTTCAAACTTGGCTATGATATACGCAGGCAGAATCATTGCTGGTGTTGGTACCGGGATTATATTTGTTCTGAATTTGGTCTACATTGGAGAGATGGCGTAAGTACCTTTTTAGAACATTGCGTAACAGCATCTAGACATCATCATCATCTCAGCTATAGGACGTCCACTGCTGAACTAGGTCTTCCCTTTAGATCTCCACATAAACTGGTTGGAAGCGACCTGCATCCAGAGTCTTACGGCGCGGGCGACAGTTAAACTTCTAGATAAGAGTAGTATAAAACGTTGTTAGCCATATAAATTCATGAGTATCTGAGGCTATTTCTGAGAATAATAATAAGTATGGCTGTTCTGGACAAACCCAATAAGCTACTTTATATAAGAATCAAAGGCAGGCTATCATTCTTGGGGTAAAGGGGCTGCATTAAAATGAGCAACCTAAAAAGAAAACGGTCTGTAAGGAACGCGGTAGTTTTTGATCAGCGATAGTCTGAAAGTCCATTCCGCTCCGCTCAGGGAAGGAGGACTCATGTGATGATTTCAAGCCCCAAAAAAAAGATCCTGTGCTCAGGTAGTCGCACCAAACAAAAATAGAAAAGAAAACTCAAATCCTCTTCATTTTTTCAAATCAAACCAAATACAGAAGAAAATAATCTGAAATGATCTTAATTTTTCAGATCAACAAGAATACGAGGTACATTGTTAACACTGACTGGATTTTCTAATACAATGGGAGTTCTAATCGTGTACTCAGTAGGACCTTTTGTGAGTTACGCAGTAATAAATTGGATTGGCTTGGCTATATGTGTTCTGTACCTTGCGTTAGTATTCTTTTTCGTCACTGAATCCGCTGTTTTTAAAGTTATGAAAGGTAAGAATATTTTCTGAAGAATCATCTTCATTATTTTCTTTTAAATATTCAAAAAGTGAAATTGAAAATCATTTCACTCACCACTTTTATACATTCAACACTTTTCGAGGCATGATTTAAACGCATTTTACAGAATAAAATAATGATTGAGTGACAGATGGAGAGCAGCTTTTGTCTAGTGGTAATGATTCCCAGTTGCAAGTTACGACCAAAATTTCAAACTCAGTCGAATTTTAGAATTTAACTTCTCAAGCAAGCTTAATTCAGTACACCATCTCTTTTTATAACGAAGCTATTGCATTCATGCTCGGCATGAGTAGAATTCCTCATTCCATTCTTAATGTTTTATAGTGACGTTGGCAGATGAAAAAGACTAAACATTTAAAACATTACAAAGCTAGAAGCTGCTTATAATAACATAACAGTTCATTACAATCGAGACATACAAACTAATGTTTTACCTGTTATTCCAGGAAACAAAGATGAAGCAATGGCCATCCTAACATCCCTTGGCAGAAAAGACGACATAGACGAAGTAGTAGCACAAGCAAACGAAAAGCCAAAATCCAACATGGATCAGTTTACAGAAATGTATACAGTCAAATCTAACAGAAAAGCAGCATTATTAATAATTGCACTAAATATCTTGCAGCAAACAAGTGGAATTATAGCTGTAATGTCTTTCGTTACAATTATTTTCGACATGACTGGGTCAACAATGGAATCGCATATATCAACAATTTTGACTGGTCTCACCCAAGTTTTTGCAGCTATATTTGCTCCGCTACTTGTTGAGAGAACTGGGAGGAGGTTGCTGTTGTTAGTGTCTACTGCTGGGTGTGCATTGAGTTTGGTAAGTTTGTCATTGTTACTATACTCGTTTTCTACAAGCATCGCTATATTATAAGTTTAAACTGATGCCACTGCTCGATCACAAGCCTCCTCTGTATTATACCTGTGGTTGCCACATATCTTTGTAGTTATAAATTTTAGACTTCCTTGTTTCTCCATAATGTTTTCCTTAACCGTTTTAAAAACTGTGGTGAGCATGAGCTTTATACAGTTCCTTTTTTATTTTCTACAAATCAAATCTGCCTATTTATTTATGCACCTATTTGGTAGCTTAAAGATTAATACAAAGCAAAATCGTAAATTTTTTTTAATACTCAGTTTTTCTTGTACCTCATCTTATTTACTTTCCGTAACTTTACTGTCATTATTTCCAGGCTGCCCTTGGGATTTATTTCCATCTGTACGAGACTGATCATCCAGCAGCTGAGAGCTTGCAATGGCTGTCGCTCGTGTCAATTATGATGTACCTCATATCCTATTTTGGCGGTAAAATCACATATATTTTATACACTCTTTATCTAACTTATATTTTACTACATACTTCAGAAGAGGGAGAATTCAGGATTCCCAAAGTTGTAGATTTAGTGTTTGCCAGCAAGCGTATACTAAAATCAGATCAATGTTCTATGATAGCGAGGCATACAATGTAAATGTATGGCTGCAATTTAATAGACTAATTTCGTTTATTCTATACATATTATGCCAACATTTGCCAAACTTCCAAACTTTACTTTTTAATTAATATTTCGAAATTTCTAGAGTCTCTTCTTTGTTAAGCACAAAGTTCAGAATCATCATCTACCTATCTTTTACGTAATTTATGTTGCCATCGGCTTACAGTCGAAACAATTGCGACTTGCGACTGCCAATCTGACCTGGGATAACCCTTGCATATCCACCACGAAGTATTCTCTTCTTCTGTCTTTTCCAGGTTTTGGCATCATCCCCAACACATTCATTGGCGAAATGTTTACGGATACCTGCAGAGGCTTCGGTGGAACCTTCACAGTCACTGTCGGCTGGGTCTTCGGTTTCGGAGTATCAACAGCATTCGGCTACATGTTGCCAGCATTAGGACCAGCTGTGACCTTCTGGATATTTGCCGGCGCTTGTCTTTTCGCCTTCTTCTTTAGTGCCATCTTTGTACCTGAAACCAAAGGAAAGAGTCTTTTGGAAATACAAGAGATCTTGAGTAGATGATTAGTTTTAGTTGCTGTGATATTAAATATTTATTTAAAGTTAATTCTGTGTTTCGATTTTATGCATCTGATACAAAATTCCGCCAAAATTTTTATAAAATTTTATGATGGAACGTTTTTATGATTCCTTTGCCAACAATTACCTTTTTAATCTAAATGTTTAAATTCAAAATACTAACAGGCAATGTGTGTCAAACGCATAGTAATGTGTGTAATAAAATTTAAATGTACTCGTATACCTGTGGAATGAAAAATTCGATTGTAATAATCGCAATAGACTTGTAACATCACACAGTAAGATTATAAGTTGCTTTGCTAGTCGTTAATGAATACTTATTGCTGCTGCCCAGAAACCTCGCAATTTAAAAAAATGTATTTAATGATTTAAACTTCTTTGCAAACTGCTAAAATCCATAAAATAATCCTGTAAAACAAGTATCATGTAAAGGAATAGTAGACTACGCAACAAGGGAGTAAAGCATTGCCTTACGTCACCGGCGCATTGAATCCTGAAGCGACACTTAGGATTGATGGGGTGAACCTCCGTAGCGCAGCGAGGAGGTTCACCTTAATTCCCTCGTTTCACTCGGGAATTAAGTTATGAATCCTTAGTGTAGTGGATTCAAGTTAGCCCAAGACAAGGCAGCTTTACTCCCGAGAAGCGTACTCTGCTTTTCACACCTACTACTAAATTTGATGGAGTACGACAACCTTCGAACGTGAAGTTGGCACCACTGCAAGCGATCAGCTGTTCCGGCCAGCGGCCGCCATTACTGATACAACATCTTGGTGAAAGTTTTATACGGTTTTATTTGTGGCTCCAAATTCAAATCACATTATTCCCACGGGAATAATGAAATTCAGTACAATATTATTGCCCGGCTCGAGCGAGGGGGAACAATGACTTGCTTTACAGTAGGTTTTCCTGACATATAATTTGACATTTACGAGCAAGTAGTGTAAAATAGTAGATTGTTATATAAGGGTGGAAAGAAATCAATTCCCATACGAGGTATTTAGACGCACGAGCGAAGCGAGGGCGGCTATAGTCCGAGTGGGAATTGATGACTTTCACCCGTGTTAAACACTCTACTTTTCATTTCAAATATAAGGAAAGTAAAAAAATAGTAGTTTTTCTAAAATAATTATTGATAGTACTAACATTGAGTAGTACCTATTTAATAGTCTTTTTTAATTTAAATTTCAAATATCGAACACACCGCCCGCGTCACCGCCGCGGGCCATCCCACTTTAATAGGTATTTTATATCATTCCCCCTCGAAAAAGCTACTTTTACTCACGGAAAACAGTGCGTAAAAGTAGTCTTTTACGCACTGTTTTGGTGTTTGAATTTAGAACACTTTAGTACATTTGACATCGAGCGAGATGCTGGACAACCCCCTTGCTAATATGAAAATTACTCTTAATTCAAATCATTGTTCCGATTTTAATGTCAGCTTGTTGGCGCAGTGGCCGAGCGATTCTTCGCGAGCAGTCTTATTAAAAAAATTATTATTTTGTTTCGTTGAATATCTTTTATCGCTCAAATCTTTCTTTTTCTCGTAGTCATGGTATAAAGTATCGTTTGCAACTCTTGAATAAAACGGATTTAAATCGAGGGCCTGAATCACTCGCGTCGCTCAGGATTTAAATACTTGAATCACTCGCTTCGCTCGTGATTCAATCATCACGAATCACTCCCTACGGTCGTGATTCAGTAATTAAAATCCTTCGCTTGCTCTTGATTCATATAATGGCCCTCGCTTTAAATCCGCTCTTTATTCAATCGTTGCAAAATATACTATTTTTTAATTCACATTGGCCGTATACACTCACAAGACCGCAGCATTTTTTTTTAATCGATATTTTTCTTTATTATGTAAAAAAAAAATATAGTCGACGAAATAACCAATTTTAGTTCTATTTTTAAAATTCATTCCCGCCCTAGGGGGGAGCAATTACTATGAGTCTTTCCCGCCCAAGGGAGTGAAGCATCGTTTTCGACCCGCTTCTCTTATCAAACAAACACTACTTTCCGAGTATGAGAAATGAAAAAAATATTATGCAACCGCATTGTTTAGTGAGCATTATTTACTGATTAGGCGTTACATAATAACCGAGTGATATCAAAAGTATCATGATTCAACAAAAAAATCTCGATTGGTGTATTCTGATAAAAACTGATGAGTATGATATTTTCCGGCATTCTTACTACTCGTACCTATCTGTAACATTTCATATACAAGGTGATTGCAAACTAACACATAGATAAAAATCTCGAAGAAAGTACTCCTCCTGGGAAAAACAAAAATAACTTTCATGCCGTCATAGAGGGCTTGAAGGCGCGAGTCACATGAAAAGACGTAAGAGGCAAGACGCAGACGGGGCGGAGACATAATGCTCTTCGGCGTCTCTTTCATACAAAATGTATACAAGCTCCGCGACGTAAAACACACAGAAGAGACGGGGCACGGGCGCGACTCATACATTTTCACACGTCCGCGTGGTTTTTATATGTGGCCCGCGCCTTATATTGATGGCTCTACATGAACAGCCTCAACTGATTGTCAAATTCTAAATTAATGTAAGCGTAAACCTTAGGCAACAACTGGATTGATATAAAATTTCTTGTCATTATGAAATCACAGCGAGTTTGTTGTTTACACTCAAAATACTGATGTAAAAAACGATAAACAGATTATTTATTATATTTGATAAATAATGAATGAGTTTTTCAATGATGAATACATACGAAATTTTGGATGTTTGGATACATAGATTAATGTTTGTTATTCAATCGTGTTTTTATTACAATTCAATATATTATAGTGGGCTCCAATATTGTTAGTAGTTTTTATGATCTTCTCTCTGTTTCAACACAGATTGCTACGCTGCTTATTGTCCCTAAATAAACAAAGTAAATAAAGTAAGAAATGATGATCGGATGATGATGGAATTTGCTCTGAATTAGGTTACGGCTTTAACACAGCTGTACTAACGCAAGAGTCAGAGAATTCAACGAAGTTGTTATAATCATGTAATGTCAATATTGTTATGTACATCATTTTGGATTCTGCAACGATTCCCCGACGACCGGTTCACTATTGGACGTTTCGTCGACAGGACGATTCACTTATGATCGTTTCACCGATAGACTCTTTCACCTTTGGACTTTTCGCCGATACAACGATTCATCTATGTCCGGTTCATCGATAGAACCTTTCACCTAAGGACTATTTGCCGACAGGACGATTCGTTTCATCAATAGATTTTCAACAACAGACGTTTTGCCGACACGACGGTTAATTATAACTCTTTAAACTCTTTTAAACTTATTACTTATTCTTTTATCTTACTTCTCTTACTTCTTGTGTTATTTCGGTACATATTAGGTACGATCCTGTGGGATAAATATACGCGTGGACAAAGCCGTTGGTAAAAGCTAGTATTAGTATAATCATTAATAATAATTATATACTTATTGTGGTAGGTTTTATTATCTTTCTACTATTCATGTTTCGCAATTTTATGCGCAAAACTGTGATTTTACATACTTTACATATGTTTTACATTTTTCATCAACACTGTCATGTTGACAACACGATTAGAGCAATTTATTTATTTTATTTTATTTTATCCTTTATTTCAGGCAACTAAGGCCCATAAAAACAGTGGCTGAGCGATCGACTCCTGCGCATCGTGTTGCGGATTCGAACCCCGCACGGAACAAATATTTGTAAGACCGTGTTCCGGGTCTGGGTTTTTGTGTTTGTCAGTTTCTAGAGTTTCTATGTTTGTAAAAGCAACCACATTTAGAAGAAATTCAACGTTTAAAAAAAAAAGAAAAAAATAATTATATATTTTATAGAACATTAGGTATATATTTACTGTGATAAGAATCAAATAAAAACTTTTTACCTAAATCTATTTAAAGACCCAGATAGAAAAAACACCTTGCATCATGTTTTGTAACAATATTAATACGTTTATAAAAAAATAATCACAATATTTATCAACATCCTGGAGCGTACTCGCCATTAATAATTATGTTAATCAGAATATCATAATAATAATGATAAAAAATAAAAATATTGCTAGTCACGTAATTATAATTGCAGTCCCCCGAAACTATTTACGTTTATTATTTCGTAAAAGAACCAACAATATTTACAAAAAAACGAAAATTACTGATATACCCCACCTCGTTGTCCCCTTTGGTGGACAATGATACTAGTACAATCCTTTAAAAATATGGCCAAAAATGTTATTACCTATAACTGGTCTACAGAAAGTTATGTATAAAAATAGAAATAGTACATTATGGTACAAGTGTGTAATGTTGGTGATTACCGCTGAGGCGCCATTGAGACCCGAGCCGTTAGGTGAGGGTCTTAAGAGAGCCGAGGACGGTAATCATCAATACACACGTGTATCATACGACGTTTTTCAACACACTTGTGAAGAAAATAATACTTAAACACCATTTTATTTAATGAGTAAAAAGTTTGTTTAGAGAAACAATTAGTTAACCTGCAGTTGGTAAAATTTATTTGTACTATTGAACACGATCTTTTTTGTTTCGAAACTTTTTAAAAAACAAAGCAACACCTGTTATCAAACTGTGACTTTTTCTTTACCATTATTCACAAGTGAGTTATACGTTTTTTTTTATATTGGTTGACACTTTAAAAAAAAAACCTATAACTCACTTGTGAATAATAGTAAAGAAAAAGTCACAGTTTGATAACAGGTGTCATTATGTGCCTAATTGCGGTGAAATTAGAGCCATTTTATGAGCAAGTGTGTTGAAAAAGTTTTTTATATTTCTGCTGTGTGTCCGGTTAAGTAGTTTCAACCTTCTAGAGTTGTAGCACTAAGAGAGGCCACGTAAAAAAAAAATATAAAAATATTTTTCTGCTTTTCTTTTGAAAAAATTACAGTTTCGACCAGTATTTTTTCAATTCAGACTAGTAGTTCCTGGGATTAGAGCGTTCTTCCAATCTCTTTTCAGCTTTAAAAATTATTCGTTATATTCTGAGCTCTGCCAAGATTTTGACCTATTTACGGACTTTAGATACCTTAAAATGATATCCGTTTTAAAATCCTTCCCAGTGCATTTTTGTTTTATCTAAGTCGTGATTTTTAATCATTTGTTGTCACTGTAATATTACATATATCTTTAATCAATATCTATTTAATAATGCCTACATCATCTATTACGACAGCGATAAAAAATTGTTTTGGTAATTTGATAGGTAGAAATATTTTATGATAATATTGTAAGATATTTGATAATGTCTTAAAACTATAATCTGAGTCCTCATCCACACAATCACGGTCATCGTCGGCTGGGTCTTCGGCTTCAGATTATCTATAGCAACCCCGGGCACATATCATAATTATACGGGCTTCGACCAAGTCTAATATCAGAGATGAATGAAGAAGTCGGGTAAAGTTAAGAAATTTATTCGTTTTTGTTTTATTGTATGGTTTATATAAAAAAGCAATATTCTAATGTCATAATAATATGTGTGATTTTTTTAAGTAGTAAGCGATTTGAACCCTGAACTACGAACACCAAGGGTAAAAGCTATTATTAATAATCATAGCAGCGGAAAGAGACTTTCAGAACTAGCTATTTCAGTGCTTGCTAAAAGAAGGTTGCAACCTTCTGTCAAGTAACCTCTTCTGAAAAATGATTTTATCGCCTGAAATTTTTCTTCTGTGGATTATTTGACAGCAGGGCCAACGTCATGTTTATTCCGCCGCTTTACCAACATATACGTCGATTTTGTGTTTTCTTAAAATAAACAACTTAAATTGTATTTCACCAGTTTTCTTAGAAAACATAAGGAATTGATAACAGCGTTTGAAGAAAAATCTAAAGACTACGATGTAATTTTTAAAAACTATCGAGACTTCAGTAGTTTTCCAAGGCATTTGGTACGACCAGAAATGTATCTGAGTTTGAAAGTAAAGGTTAATAAAGGCTGACTTTGGCAACACTTGTATACTAAGGTACCTATTATTTAATTCTGATACGAATCAAGAAATTGAGAATTTAGCAACGTGTCTCACTAATAACAAACAAGCAACAGTTAGGCCCGATATCCACCAAAGCCGAGAGGAGACGAGATGTGTTTGAATAACCAATCAGATGTCAACTCAAGTCAACTGAAGCTAAGCGCAGAGGAAATGGGGACATCTGATTGGTTATTCAAACACATCTCCTCTCCTCTCTGCTTTTGCTCCTCTTGCTCGTGGATAATTCATACATGCTTGTTACTCTTTCACGAAAACATTACTGAAGGGATTTGGATAACTAGCCAGATAGTTTATAATCTGGCTGAAATCCGTGTTAACGTAGGCTTTTATCCCTGTAGGATAAAAGTAATTTTTCAAATAACACGCGGCAGAAACCGCTGGTATCTACCGACTAGTTTTTTCTTTTCAAACATCCATCTCTTCATCCTCACAAGGTTTCGCATTTGTAATAGTAGTAAGTTTTTTTTTTCATGATAAAATCATCAAATGAGTCCTCCCACCGGGCAGGGCGGGGGGATTGTCAGACTTGTACTGACTTAAATCCACGGTGTCCTTCAATAGCCCTTTATGTTCCGGGGTCACGGTGATGGAAATAAGTCCGCGGCTCCGGCAGGCTTTGGCCTTCTGTGAGGGGGCGCCGTCATTTTGCTGACGCTTTTGAGGCGCGCGTGGAACACGATGCACCGTCGACCCGGGCATGGTCCATGGTCGGACTGCGAGTTGCCCTATAGTAGTAAGATTTGGGCCAGATCATATCAATACTCTCAGATCTTCCAATTTTATTTTGATTTTCAGATATTTTAACGTGACTGTTGGAATCGTATCTTTTCTTGAATTTACTGGCACGAAAACTTTTGAGAACGATGATTTCTGCTTTGTTATGTAATGACTAGTACTGCTGTCGAGATACCGAGCAAACGACAATTTATAATCACTGCATGCTGTGAGTAATTAATATTATTAATAATACTACTAGATCAGTCACCACTAGGCGCATTTTGTGAATTACCGTTCATAGAGAGAGGTCTCTACTTCTTAAAGACGCAAAAATCCCGGCATTTTCCACGGTGCCAACCGGTGGACGGACGGCGGACTAGGTGGAAGGGCTTGGTGGTAATACCCCGAGGAGTTCAGACGTCCCCCCTGTCTCTAAAAGGGTCTAAAAAGGTTTGATCAGCTCTTGTGTCACACATGATTTACTGAAAAACTCCTCGGGAGTTCGCCTTTTTACTCCAACAATTCTGAACAAAATGACCAAAGCAAAGAAAAGAATCAAGCAAAGGCTATTTTGGGATTGAAAACTCTCAATTTAGGAGCCATGATACAAGACTGGAGTGGAACGCAGCATATTTCATCATCATTGCTCTCAAAACGGTGAAGTAAAACATCGTGAGGAAACCAGCAGTCCAAAAATTTGAAGATAATGACATCTACTAAACCCGTACTAGGCCCGCGTGGTGGACTATGGCTCATTCATAGAGAGGAGGCCTGTGCCCCAGCAGTGCGAAAATTAGAGGCTGATGATGAAGATTGCAATAGGGTCTGTCCCTATTCCATTTCTTTTTTTTTTACGCTGTAATATCATCAAGTGAGTCCTTCTACTTTGGGCAAGGCGTGAGGGACTACCAGACTCGTGCTGTACGTGTCCTTCATAGCTGGATGACTGGCCAAATATGGTAGTACTGTAGGAATTCTCCTGCGTAACCTTTCGTGCACTATTGACGTGGTTTTTTCCCAATTCCAGTGGACATAGGACAACTGCTGGTTGGCTACGTACTTGGATGGACGGCTCCAATAATTCCCAAACTTCAGAACATTGACCAAACACCGTTATCATATGTCCTTACTGACAGCCAGGCCTCCTGGGTTGGATCAGTGCTTTACTTTGGAGGTGTCACCGGTATGTTTTCAAAAATAATGTTTTAGGCGTAAAGGTTTAGCAGCTTGAGGTTCTCGAAAAACAGGATCTTGACCGACGGACAGATTGACAACTGTAGTGTCTCTTTATGGCCCAACGCACACCGGCGGAGGCGCGGCGAAGATACTGAGAATAAATCAATTTAAAATAAACCTTAACTCCTATGATATGCGATCCGGTCGGCGCCGAACGGCTCTGTGCGCCTCTTCGTGGTGCTTGGCGACCGCGCGCGTCTCGCTTTGCATGCCGTTTTCAACCGCATGTCATAGGAGTTAAGATTTATTTTAAATTGATTCTCCGCCGGTGTGCGTTGGGCCTATAAGTTCGGTGATTCTATACGGATTACGTTCTTTCTTTTGAAGTATGGAACCCTATAAGCATACAATAGCGTGACCAAGTAACCTTTTGATATGTAAGAAAGTCAAACGGTTGATGATTTTTTAACGGAAAATGGCTCTTATTTTCAGGCCCCTACGTCTCAGGTTACCTCTGTAACGTGATTGGTAGAAGACCATGTATTTTTCTTGGAAGTTTTATTTGTTGCGTGGGATTCTTGATGTTAGGGCTAGCTAATAATGTAGCACTTATATATACGGGACGAATCCTGACTGGAGCTAGTAATGGCATTATGTTCGTTACTAATTTGGTTTACATTGGAGAGATAGCGTAAGTTTCTTAACCAAATAAAATAGTAGAAAATGCACGCAGAGAAATGTCTGGTTACCTATACGAGAACTTCTGGTTGCAACCGTGACAGCAAGACTCACTAATTGAGTTTACAATATTTCTAGTAATAAATACTAAGTAAGTAGCAGAGATAACAACAACAACTAGTGAGTCTTGCTGTCACGGTTGCAACCAGAAGTTCTCACACATTTCTCTGCGTGTACAAAGCATAGATCGTTGATTTCGTTGATTTTCCAAATGCTTTGCCTATTACAGCATCAAATAAGTACTACTCACAATTTATGCTCACAAACATTAATCAAATTTATAATCCATGGCACTTGGGCTCATCCCAGTTGCCTTCAATTTGTGCCTGTTGGTATTTTTAATATTGCCTTGTTAATGCTTTTATCATCCTCCACTATGCTTTCTGCTTAATATCATTGCAGGATCTAAGACAGTTCAGTTTATTTCACGGGGTTTCGTCGAGCTTCATTGCCTTGCTGATTCTGGCTTTCAGTAGTTGTTGTAGCATAAGGATTACGATATTATTAACATATGTTTGTTTGTCCACGGACTAGCAAGCGCAGCGTAGGACGTCCACCAACAAGATGGATAGACGACCTTATAAAGGTCGCCGGAAGACCCTGGATGCATGTCGCATCCAACTTGTATATGCGGAAATCTAAAGGAGAGGCCTACTTTCAGCAGTGGACGTCCTATGGCTGAGATGATGATGATGATGTGTTTTTTACAGTTCTACTCATATCCGAGGTATACTGCTAACTCAAACAGGATTCTTTACAGCATTTGGCACGCTTATGGTTTATGCTATAGGTCCATTTGTTTCATACCAAGTGACATGCTGGCTCGCCGCGTCTACTGCTCTTATTTACCTTTTCTTAATTATTTTTGTTGTACCTGAAACACCTTTGTATCAAGTCATGAAGGGTAAGAACTTCTTTCTTATAGAATAGAATAGAATTATCTTTATTCAAGTAACATGACTCAATATGTTAGTAAAACTTAAAACTATATTAGTAACAAAAACACAAATAAACTTAATAGTGGATCACTGCGGTGGCAACCCATGAGAGATCGCACAACAGTGACTCACGAAAACACAATCTAGACGACTCGAGATCATATCCAGGATACTGTTGGAGCCGCCCCACACCCTGCGCACCATGGAACCACACCTTTTGCGCATAGTCGTGTAGAAACAATCTACATGCGCATCCGCGAACATACCTGATGCGCTACAGAAGCGGGGCAGGCCCACCAGCATCCTGAACGCGTTATTATACTGAACGCGGAGAGCGTTGTACGATCTTTGAGTATATCTAGCCCACAGGGAGCACGTGTAAAAAGATGTACAGTAGGCTCGAAAGAGCGTTATCTTAACAGGAAGTGAGCATCGTGCAAACCTGCGAGCCAGCATATTCTTATAAAACAATTTTCTTTTAATATCAAGTTAGTTTGTAGTTTTTGGTCGATAATCTTCTGCAAGACACTCATATAAATATAAGAGTGATGAGCATGAATGTTGATGGATGGAGAGGAAGAGTAAGGCCAAAGAAAAGATGGAGATATTTTGCGAGGAATGATATGAATGTAAAAGGAGTACTTAAACGATGCTGTGATGAATGGGAGAAGAAAACATGTTGCGCCAACTCTAAGCAACTTGGGATGAGGACTTAAGATAAAAATGATCTTCAAGGCCATGACAATCAATTAAAGTAATGTTAGATATTGTAGCATTATAATGCAAAAAGTGCCACAGTGCCATCTATGACGAAAAACTGGTTCTCCCAGAGTTTAAAATAAATAGAAAATCCTAACGGGAACTATTGGGGACTGACCCAATAGATAATAGCGGTATGGTCAAACGGATTATTTTCAAATTAGTTATATAACCTGACTCTCTAACTAAAATAATTAAAATATGTGACCAAGATTCTAACAAAACCATTATTTTAGGTCAAAAAGAAAAAGCTTTACTAAATCTCATACAACTTGGCAGGAGGAAAGATTTAGCGATGATTGAAGCTGCAGCAAGTGAAAAATCAGAATCAAATATTGCTCAATTGACTGAAATGTTCACTTTAAAAGCTAATAAAAGAGCTTTAGTTATTATAATAACGCTAAATATTTGCCAACAAATGAGCGGATTTATTGCCGTACTTTTCTTTGTGACCACTATTTTTGATCTAACTGGGTCAAGTTTGGAATCTCATATATCGACTATTATTGTTGGAGCAACTCAAATCATTGCTTCTACTGTGACGCCGTTCTTCGTTGATAGGACTGGAAGGAAATCTTTATTGTTAGTTTCTACAGCAGGTTGTGGTATTAGCATAGTAAGTATTATTTTGGTTTCTTTTATTGGAATGTAAAGAGGTTTACTCAAAATTTGATTAAATCCGGCACAAGGATATTCATCAAGGAAGTAGGGTCATCAAAATTTTTTTTTGCGTGTTAAAGTCAACAAATGTATCCTAAACCCAAGGCGAGAGGGACTGTCAGACTCGTACTTACTAAGATCCACGGTGGCCTTTAATAGTCCTTTACGTTCTCGGGTCACGTAATTTGTGAGTCTTTGGCCTTCTTAACGCATTATTCATTATGTTGAAACTCCTTGAGGCGCGCGTGGATCACAACGAGCCGTCGACCCGAGCATATAGTCCATGGTCCGACAGTGAGTCCCCGATTAGTCGCTGCCCGCATGCCCGCGCCTACGGTGGCCGGAGATCGTCTGGCGACGTCCGTCGCCGTAGCCGTCTACCACTGCGGCTGGGGTGAAGGTGTCATCGACATAGCTCTAGGCAATGGGCAGGCCACATTGCTCAAAGACAAGGAATGAAGATGAAAAATTCTCGAGTGGCGACACTGGCGACCGCAAAGTTATTTAAACCTCCTAACTAGGCATATTATGCTATGCAATTGTATAAATGCAGAAAAAGTTAACAATACTATACTCAACATATGTATTTTTGACTATACATTGGAGCTAATTAAAATCCTACCGAGTATTATAAAAATTGTTTAATTAAAAATCGTGCGTACAGTTCAACGTCGGTAGCGGAGTGCCACAGCCAATACCAATTTCAAAAAAACCGAACAGTAGATTGCGTTAACGCCTAATAAAATCAAGTAGCAAACAGTCGCTGGTCAATGTGATGTAGTTTTTTATAACCGTAAGGCTATAAGCCGCAACACAACACTAATTTTCCTCATTTTGCTACATGTGCATACACATGACGACGTGTTGGTCTGTATCCTGCGTCCAAGACTTTTTGTTTCGCGGAATTACGGCTTAAATTAATTTGAGCACAGATTTTTAATTTTCCTTTTATTTTTCTAGTTCTCCCTCGGAGTTTATTTCTACTTTTACAACACAAAAAATCCCATTGTTGAAAGTTTG
Organism: Agrotis ipsilon; assembly: GCA_028554685.1. Lineage (NCBI taxonomy): Eukaryota > Metazoa > Arthropoda > Insecta > Lepidoptera > Noctuidae > Agrotis > Agrotis ipsilon. The sequence goes on along the minus strand of CM052977.1, from coordinate 3,567,997 downwards.
CAATGGCTCTCGTTGTCATCATTGATACTTTTCTTCTTATCCTTTAACTTTGGTAAGTTATAATAATAATAATAATATTCCACAACTATCACACAACGCCATCTAGTCTAAGCAGAGCTTGTGTTATTGGTACTAGACAACTGATGAACATACTTATATTATTTCTAAATACCTACATACATATTAAAGACTAGCTTCTGCCCGCGGTTTCACCCGCGTCATGTTAGGAGTTTGGTCCTATAGTCCTGTCTCCATCAGTTCCCTTGAAGAGCGCTATTTCCGACGTCGTGGGTATCTTCAGTGGTGGCTGGGGCGAGAGGTAGAGGATTTCTTTTCCTTCACGCATTCCGACTGCTAACCATTCCCCCTAATTGCCACTGAATCTTGAGGTACCTCCCGAAACGAAAAAAAAGAAAACCGGTAGGACTGCGTCAGACTGAAGGTGAGGACGCAGCCCGTAGCCTTTCCAAACGATCCTTAAAGTAGGCCGGTCAATATCGACATAAAAAACCAAACATTGCAAACGCGCATGTAAATAAGATTCTTTTATATGTTGTTAGGTCCCTTTAGAGTTTAGAGTATTTAACGCCCAAGTTTGCAACCCTGATAACCCTGTTCTGTCAATGTCAATGTCGAATTAAAATCGCACTTAACCAGTTTTTAGTATTTGTTGTTACAGCGGCAATAGACACACATCATCTGTGAAAATGTAACCTATCTAACTATCACGGTTCGTGAGAAACAGCCTCCGAAACATTACATTACTTTATAACATCTACAAAAACCAGCAACAAAATCACGTTTTTTGTATGGCAGAACCCCTTTTTCTACTTGGTAAAATCATCGAATGATTCCTTCCACCCCGGGCTGGGAGGGACTGTCAGATTTGTACTGACTAAAATTCATGGTGTTCTTCAATAGCCCTTTATGTTCCGGGGTTAAGGTAATGAAATAAGTCCCGCGACCAATGAGAGCCCCCCTTAATATTTATTGTATTCTGGTTTTTAGTTTGTTTTGTTATAGCAGCAACAGAAGTACATCACCTGTGAAAATTTCAAATCTCTAGCTATCACGGTTCATGAGATACCTACACACGCAAAAACTACTGAATTGACAGCACAGGGTTTTCAAGGTTGCAAATTATAACAAAATGGTATTTACATGCTCGTTTGCAATGTTTGATGTCGATATTGACCGGCCCAAAGAGGGATTTTATAGACGCAATTGTGACATATTACCCAGCCCGTCATTATTTTGTCGCGGTATTATTTTGAAACTGTGATATCTCCTAAGATATTCATTAAAATCAAATGATGTAAAGGGCAATTTCGTTCAAAATTAAATACTTGTGATGATTAACGCATTTATTTGGATAAGGATTAATATCATGTTAATGAAAACTCCTTCGCAAATAATGCATTACTTAAAAACAAATTTGGTTTCCATAAAAAAGGTGACTTAACCTTTAAAGATAGATATATGATCTCGCAGACTTTATTTTAGAAAATGTTATGAGAAATAATTCCCTAGTACATAATTTTTGCGAAACTCTAACCGTTTACGCAGCGCACGCAACGGAAGCTTTAAAAATGGAAATATTTCCCGATTTTGAAACATTTCTCATTACTGCTCCGCTTCTATAGGCGATAGCGTGATGTTTTATAGCCAATAACCTTCCTCGATAAATGGACTATCCAACACAACAAAGAATTTTTCAATTCCAACCAGTAGATCCTGAGATTAGCGCGTTCAAACAAACAAACAAACAAACAAACTCTTCAGCTTTATAATATTAGTATAGATAATTCACACCCAGACACAGAACAAATGATCATGCCTAATGTGTTGACAAACATCGGTCGCCTGTTATTAGGGTTCTAGTAATATATTATCGTCGTTGCGTCTAGTCTATAAGACGCAGAATGAGAATTCGTGATGGAAAAATTCAATGACACTTTGGTTCTCGACAAACGAGCGTAAAATTTTGATTTGTGAGTCGCGTTATTTCAGTGCGGTTTCATAGAAGTCCTTCGTGACACAAAATGGTCTGCACTGTAATAATAATAATATCCCAAAACTATCACACAACGCCATCTAGTCCCAAGCTAAGCAGAGCTTGTGTTATGGGTACTAGACAACTGACAAACATACTTATATATATTTCTAAATACATAAATATTATAGATAATTTACACCCAGACACAGAACAAATGATCGTGCTCATCACACAAACATTTGTCCTAAGTGGGAACCGAACCCACGACCCCCGGCCTAGCAGTCAGGTTCACTAGCCACTAGACCAACAGACCTGGCCTGTGTAGTTATGCTGTTGTTGAACCGTAGTTATGTATTAGTATGTAATTTCGTTTCAAATTATTGTCATTACTTAAATATTGACCTTCGTTGTAATGGTGATCCCCTCAGTTTCTTAACATTTACTTAAGGCGCGAGCCACATAGAAAAGCCGTAAGACAAGGACGAGTCGCGGACATGCGAAAATTTAGGTAAAAGAGTCGCGCCCACGCCCCGTCTCTTCTGTGTGTTTTACGTCGCGACGCTTCTATACATTTTGTATGAAAAAAATGCCGAAGAGACATATGTCTCCGCCCCATCTGCCTCTTACGTCTTTTATATGTAGCCCGCGCCTTAGACTTGAACTTGGTTCGAAAAATTACAAACTAATTTGATGGAAGACATTCAATATAGCCAGAGCAAGAAAAAATTAAGAAACTGCAGACGCAATGACGTGTGTCATTCCTTTTTTTTACGTGGGAAAATCATCAAATGAGTCGTCCCACCCAGGGCAGGGCGGGAGGGACTGTCAGACTTGTACTGACTAAAATCCACGGTGGCCTTCAATAGCCCTTTATGTTCCGAGGTCTCGGTGATGGAATAAGTCCTGCGACCATCATTGTTGCCTTGTACGGAATGTGGAGAACGTTATCTGTGACTAAATTCACAATTAAATCTTCACCAGGTTTCGGCATAATCCCCAACACTTTAATCGGAGAAATGTTCACGTCTAATGTCCGAAGTTTCGGCTCATCGTTCACGGTCACTGTCGGATGGCTGTTCGGCTTCGGAGTAGCCACCGCTTTTGGTTACATGGTACCCGCCTTCGGAGCCCACGTGACATTTTGGATGTATGCGTTCGCATGTGCCTTTGCCTTTGTCTTCACACTTCTATTTGTTCCGGAAACGAAAGGAAAGAGTTTATTGGAGATACAAGAAATGTTAAGTAAATGAGTTTAGAGTATTATTTGTGTGTTTTTTTCCCCTAATCCCTTCTATCATTAGTAGATCTTCGACAATCGTTACTGTTAGTCCGAAGCTCTAAAGTCTGGCAACCAGTCTTACCATGGGGTTTTACCCAGTTACCGGGCTGTGGGGGTCCAACAGGCAGTCGCTCCATGTAAAATACTGATATCCATGCAGCTGCATTTGGTTTGACTGGAAGCTGACCTCTAAAGTTGGGAAAAGGCTAGGTATGATGATGATCCCTCTCTAGGGCCAAAACCAAAGATAGGCTGGTAGCCTGCGCCGATAGCGTATATCGACGCTGATTCTTCTGGTAATAGTTACATTAAGCAAGCAGATTGAAGCTGTTTTTTGTTAATTTTAAATGGCTGGATGGCGCCAGCCGAGCGAGGAGCAGTGGTGGTCCAGTGACACTTGATTTAAAAATTTTGCGGATGCAAGTCAAACAGCCCGTATAACGAAATCAGTTATTACTCATCTCTTTTGCAGCCACTTGTTCCTAAGTAGTTGTTGCTTATCGCGTCCACATGGCCTATCATTCAGGATCTTATCTGTGACAAGACGTATCTGTTTTGCTATCCGTTGTTGATCACAGACTAAAAGATGAAACTAGGAAATGATTCTTTAAATCTTGTGAGTCAGACTCTAAGGAAAACACCGTTGTTTTAAAACTTTTTAGTGGAAATATCTATCAATGGGAAGTTTTGGCAGTATTGGTTATCACTTTTAATAGTATTTTTGAAACACATCATACAATTTAACACAATATGATAATTTGAAACCAACTTCACCCAGTTTTAGATTTCAATAAAGATTGGACCATCAAAGGATTGAAACTGTAAAATATTGTAGTCTACCAGATAAAACTAGGTATAAATAAGTTACTTTTTCGTAATTATTATTTAAAGTTAAAATCCCTTATAAGCTTGATCTCAATTCACCCTTGCAAGTTTCACCCACTGAGTATTTAGAAAAGGTGAAAGAGATCTCACGACGTACAATGTGATAATATCGAGAGACTTAAGAGACTGATCATCAGGAAATCGTTTATCCTCTTGAATGGAGTCTAGAAATAATACACAGATAAAATAAAAACATTTAATACTTAATAACATCCCAATCTCAGCACATCATCTACTCAAGATCGCTTGAATTTCCAAAAGACTCTTCCCTTTAGTCTCAGGCACAAAAATAACCGTGAATAAAAAGATGATGACGCAAGCACCAGAAAATATCCAGAAAAGAACACTGGGTCCCCATGATTGTAAGAAGTAGCCGAAAGCAGTTGATACTACAAAGCCGAAGACGAAGCCGATGGACATTGTGAGAGTGCCACCGAAGCTTCTGCAGGTATCCGTGAACATTTCACCGATGAATGTGCTGGGGATGATGCCAATACCTGGAAGGATGGAAATTAAATTTTCATCATTTCATCATGTGAGTTGGAGTGAGTTGAAGTGAGTTGGAGAGAGTTCGAGTTGAGTGGAGTGGAGTGGACTTTTTATTTTCTCATAGTGGGTGATGAAAAGCAGAGTGTATCACTCGGGTCAAAATATAGGTATTTTTGGCTCGGGTGACTTACGTTGAATCCCTCGCTACGTTCAGGATTCAAAATAGCGCCTTCGCCGTAAGAATATTATTTTGCTCCCTTGTCATACAACCTACTATTTAATACGGGTAACGTAGGGCCATGTGTTTCAGGTCTAAATTCCTCTTACGCTGATGATGATGTGCATTTTAATGAGAAATAGTAACATAGTATGCGCCATAGAAGTTGTCGCTGTATGCTTTATAGAGCACAATGGATAAACGACATACGCAACTGATTTCAGAGTAACAAGAAGTCAAGCCTAAACAATAAAAGACTTTCTAGGGTCTAGGATTTTTTGCAATAATAACGGTATCTTCCATTAGTGTAGCCCTAGTGGAAATCAAGTGACATTTGTAACCCGCATTAGAAATTATTCTTTCTTTCTTAAGGCTCGTGTAGCATATTTCACACCACACATTCTTTGTCTCAAAGTCTGTATAAAAATGTCTTAAAGCTTCAAAAATAAAGTTCTAATTTGCATAATCTTACCGCTGTAATAAGCGATGCAGAATACCATCACAGACACTAGCGAAAGCCATTGCAAGTCTTCAGCGAGTGGGTGACCAGTATTGTAGAGATGGAAGTACGTTCCAAGAGTCGCCTGAAAAATTTATTGAATTATAATTAAAAATGATCATAAAGCAAATCAGATAAAATAAAAAACAGATCAGTTTAGTGAATTTGGATTTTTTTCCGTGACAAGATGAAATGGGCCATCCACCTTACAATGATACTAAAATAACATATGGACGGTAAGATCAACAATATGGACGATTCGAGAGAGGAATTATCAGGTCTTTTGAACTGGGTTTTGGCAGTCGTTCCAGTCAATATTACACTGGTATCCAGCTGCGGCTATAAATATTGATCATACCTTTTTTATCGTGGTAAAATCATCAAATGAGTCCTACCAACCCGGGCAGGGCGGGAGGAACTGTCCGACTCGTACTGACTAAAATCCACGGTGTCCTTCAATAGCCCTTCATGTTCCGGGGTCACGGTAATGAGATAAGTCCCACAACCCCGGCAGGCTTTGACCCTTTAGAGCGGAGCCCCGTCATCTGCTGACGCTCTTAGAGGTCGGACAGTGAGTTGCCCTTTACTCGCTGCCCGAATGCCCAATATTGATCATACCTGGGAATTGAACATAGAATACCATATCCTTACCCTCAGTAGACAAATAACGAAATTGGAAGCTAATAACGCCTTTGTAGATAACAAAAACAAAAAAGAACTTACCAAACTCAAAGAACAAGCTACAGAAGAAGCCAACAACAGGATTTTTCTTCCAATTCTATCAACGAACACAGGAGCAATAATCGATGCAAAAACTTGCGTAACACCAATGACTATAGTAGATATATGAGCGTCCATATTAGATCCTGTCAGTTCAAAGATCACAGTAACAAATGCAATCACTGTCATCATTCCACTAAACTGAGCTAGAATATTTAAAGATACTATTATGAAAGCAGCTTTTCTGTTAGTCTTTACTGTGTACAACTCGGTTAGTTGAGCCATTTTTGGTTTTGGCTTTTCGTTTGCTTGTGCTACTATTTCTTCTATGTCGTCTTGTCTGCCAAGAGATCTGAGAGTGGCCATTGCTTCTTCTCTTTTTCCTGCAATGAGAGATTTAAGTTCGTATTTATTAAATTCGACTCCTTCATTCTGACTTGACCTCAATAAAGGTCGATCGTACACCATCGCATTATATTATTGCCTATAATCTACGAAGGCTCTGTTTTATAAATTAATACAAAAAGAGTTTTCAAATCTCATAATTCCAGAGATTAGCTTGTTAATAAAGAAACTCTTAAGAATTAAATTAGTGTTAATAGTCGTTTTCAAAATGAGCATGAATTGCCGGATCCAAGATTTTTATGAGAAATAAAATAATTAATATTCAAAGAACTCCTCGGGTCCTATATTGATGAAAATTAAAACTGTATAGCTAAATTTTGCTATCAGCTATAAGACTACTATATACCCACGCAATTCGTTATGTTATAAACTGTGTTCATTTTAATTTTGGTGTTCAATATAGTACCTATATTCTATAAGTTTCGACATTCCAATATTCCTATCCAGGAATGACTGATTTTGGAAAAAAAACACTATTTTTACCTGATTTTAAGACAATATTTAACTTACCCTTCATAACCTGATACACAGCAGTTTCCGGAACAATAAAGAATAAACCAACAAGGTAGACAGCGTTCATAGCCACGCTTATCCAATTGATTGCTGCATATGAAATGTACGGGCCTATCGAGTACATGAGCAAAATACCCAATGTAGAAAAAAATCCTGTCAGAGTCAACAGTGTTCCTCTGACTCTCGTTGATCTGAAAGTAGACGGAGATATCCAACTGTTTAATGATGACTGACTTGTTAGTCTAGTCGCTGTAATGATAGCTGAGCATGGACCAAGGTGGTTTGATTTCTAAGGCAAAGCATTATTCTTGGATGAACTTGGTTTTCAAATCGAAATATTTCGTGATTACTTTTAAAAGTCGGATTTTTAGTAACTTTTTGGGAATAACTTTTTAAGAGTATTTTTGTTTTCACCAGGAATTTCTCCCACAGTATTTAGGTTTCTGACAAAGATTGGCGATAATAGCATAGTAGTTAATAATTATCCTTCTGCTAAGACACAGGCTTTCTCTCTATGAGAGGAAGTAAGCTGTAATCTACGAGACCGACAATGGTCGAATGCGGATTGGTAGATGTCTCAATTATCTTCGAATTTCTGGCTATTGTTCTTTACTGCTTTTGAGAGCAATGGTGATACAAAAAATTATGCTAAAACCACTACCTTTATCTCGTAAGCCGTTACCACTGATTCGAATGACAATAGACTCGCTACCTATTTTCTCCCTCTCTCTTACTCCTTTTTTCATCATTCTTGGGCAACAAAATATTTTGGTACTCACGCCAATTCTCCAATGTACACAAGATTTGAGACGAATAACACTCCGTTACCAACGCCGACTAAAACTCTGGCTATGTACATGAATGCCAAAGATTTGACAACTGCCAACAAAATGTGTGCCAGGACAAACATGCCTCCTCCAAAGTACAGACATGACTTTCTGCCGATTACGTTACTGAGATAGCCTGAGATGTAGGGACCTGAAAGATTAAGACAATTTGGATGTTAATAAGAGCGTAATAAAAGATGTGGCAATATATTATTTGTTTATTTTTCTTAAATAATTTAGCGATAGGTTTGCATTATTCATGGGGAGAGGCAAAAACTACAGAGCGCCACCTGCTACGATCCTTACATACTCCTTTCACCTCATCCACATTCATACATCTGGTCAAACACGCACGCCGATTGCGAGTATTGATACCTACCCGGCCTTTTCGAAGCACCAAGTAGATCACGTTTGACCACGTCGACGATGAAGCATGATTGCCTAGAAGAAACGCATTCACTCTTGACTTGAAGACCCCAAGGTTGTAGCTATCAGGAGACATTATATACAGTTCGGAGAGGGATCAAGCGCAAGGCCAAGGTACCACGAGGGTATCATACGCCCAACTTCCGAAGTCCGAACTGTCAATAACCCGGGAATCGAACCCTGGAAAAGGCTACAACAAGAGTAACTCTCATCGTACATCATTAGTAATGTCACATTGAAAATATAATATCCTGAATATTTAAGAGTAAAATCCAATACCTCCAATAATGCCAATAAAGGTTATCGACACTATCCAAGCTGCTTCAACATCAGTGATGACCCTGTCCAAGGGTGTTTCGTCAATCTTCTGCAGTTTAGGCAGCACTGGTGCTGTCCAGCCCATTGTGTAACCCACAGAAAATTGACCTAAGTATACTGAAATTGTAAAATAGTAGAGGTTCATTGATAATAGTTAACGTAGATTCGAGACGAACTAAACGCCCGACCAATCAATTACAATTATGTTAATGGTGTCACGTGTCCACTCTCTACAATATTTTTGGTAAACAAAAGCGGTTTTTCTAGCCACATGAGGGCCCATGATATACCCCAGTATGTTAGTGATGAAGCGGTCGCCGTAGCCGAAAACAGCATGGAAGGATTATTTTATTATGCGCTGGAAGGATGATGTAAAGGAGGATCACGGGGTGAAATTGGTTACAAAGAGCTCAATGTTGTGAAACAGTTGAAGAAGACCAAACAAAGATGGTCGAAAGAAGCTAAACAAAAAGAATATGATAGACGATACATAGACATGTTACAGAGAAGTATGGAAGCCGCAGACATGCTTGATTTAGAAGGCAATACTCCAGTACGCGTAGCATGATGCCGTAGAAACGGGTTTTGTCGACGGAAGAAAAACAGTCAATTCGTATAAAAATAAGACCGGTCGAATTGCTGACCTTTGGTTTTGTTAAATATATTTTTTAATTTCTTTTCTGTGTAGGTACTGTTATTTACTGCAATGGTCCTAGTTTGTCTTTTTGTGCCTTCTAGTCACGATTGGGATGTAATTTCGAATTGATGTATAATGTGAATGACTGAATGTTCTATTAAATTGCATTAAATCTTGGTTCTTCTAACCGTACAGACAGATGTGTTGCTGGGGAGTTTGTTCCGCCACTTCTTCTTCCCAGGCAAAACACTAGGAAGTGTCGAAGGGGAGGCGCTTTGGGGGACTGTCTTATGTAAAAATTGACCTTCAAAAAGTGCTGATAAATCAGCCTACTTTGAATAATTGACTTTTGATTTTGAATAATGATAAAATAACTTTGTCTATTCTTGGTAGAATAGAGATAGAATTGGTCATGCTACGCGTGCTAGACACGGCACGTATTGGTAGGATGTTCCAAGACGGGTTCCTCTCTCAAGAGCCGGTCCAGCCTGTCCACCAGGGTGTTTTTTTTTCATATTTTGAAATATTTTATTTTTATGATCATAAATAAACAAAAATACTCACAGCATGCTGCTATTAAAAATTGTCTCGATATACTTGTATTAGCTTCAGTCCCCATTTTATTTTATTGTTTCTCACAAAACGAAATAACACCGTTATTTTGTACTCTCCACTGATTCTTATGAGTTATCTGTATATTTCACACGCCTTGTGAATTCTCTTATATCTGATAATTCAGTACTAGTTTGCACCCGCACCTTTGCCCGCACCCGTAGAATTACTTGGAAGTATTTTGTTTTTTGTTTTCTTTTTTTACGCGGCATTCTTTTTCTTAGAAAAAAAAATACCTAGGTATCAATTATTTTTAAAAACATGCCGAGGGACTAAGTGTGGAGGAACGGCAGACCTAGGTGTTTCGGAGATTAGCTCGAAAAAATAGCAAAAAAGGATTTTGTATACAACGTGTAACGTTAAAAGCGCAAAACCTCTCGTGGGGTAACTCAGCACATGTTACTGAACAATGTTTGTTAATAAAACTTTTGGAAATTCGCAAAAAAAAAAAGATTTTTCATACAAAATGAGAAATTGATCGAGCCCATCAGTATGAAAAACTATTTTTTTTTTCGCGAATTTCCTAAAGTTTTATATTTTTACATTGTTCAGTAGCATTGGCTGAGTTACCTCACGAGAGGTTTTGCGCTTTTAACGTTACACGTTGTATATGAGAAAATATTTTTCCTACATACTCGTAGAGGAGAGATAGAATACACTTTATTGTACACCAAAATTGTAACAAAAAACGAAGCATATGGATATTATTTTGATTAAAAACAAACACATTTTGTTTTTTTTTATTGATATACATTAGATGAATGAATCTTATGATAAGCAGATACAGATAAAAAGTAAACAAAAAAATGAAACATGTCTTAAAAAGTCAGAGAGATACCTATAGTTTTTCTTCAAAGTAGGTACCTATTTATAATCTAACTTTAATCTGCCCACTTTCCGAGACCGTGGCCTAACAAACTTATACACAAACATCTGACCGGGATTTTTTTTTAGGTGGTAAAATCATCAAATGAGTCCTCCCGCCCTGGGTGGGGCGGAAGGGACTGTCAGACTCTTACTGACTAACATCCACCCGTGTTCCTTCGGATGCCCTTTACGTTCCGGGGCCGCGGTATCCTGGGTTAAGAAAAAACCCGCGACTCCAGCAGGCATTTGGCGCGAAACACGACGCGCCACCAACCCGGGCTTGGTCCTCGATCGGACGGCGAGCTACCCATTACTCACCGTCCGCAAGCCCGCTCCGCCGCTGTGCCCTCTGCTGATCAGAGGGACACGCGTTGGAGCGTCCACACGACAGGCTATTCGCATACGGGCAATGAGACCTCTTAGGCACACAGTGGCCTAAGGGAGAGTTTTTGCCCGCATCCCAGGGTGCACCGGCCCGAAAAACTAGCTTTCCCCCCGGACGTATCCGAGAGGGAACTCCAGTCCACGGGCGCACGTAGAGGTTTCCTGTCTTAGCACCCCATCTGACCGGGATAGAAACTGTCTTTTACATACAAAATATACTCTCGAGCGAAAGTATAGGTACTACTACTCCGATTCCGCGTGATTTTCAGTAAGTAGCTACTAAATAATTAGCTAAGAATAATAAAAATGCCATTTTGCCAAAATAAGGAGAATCTTGGATCAATTCCAAGTAGGTACTTAAGTGATTCCATGATAGCTAGTGTAGATTTGTTTCCAAACATTCCAAAGAATAAAAGCCGTGGCAACACCCCTTGCAAGCCAGCCACTTTGCCAACCATGAAATAAATTATTTTAACAAAATCATTTCTATAATGTGAAAATGTAAGTAGGTAATAATCTTTAACCCTTAAAGTCACTTTGCATAGTATACTATACACTTGAATAAAAAAAATATTTTGATGAAACAAATATTTTAAAATGAAATGTTTTTACCAAAAAGGAATTTCAGAACATTCCTCTTTTTAATAATAAATATCTTCGGTATATTTGTCAATTTTGACATAAATGCGAAAGCATTCCGGAGGAATCCTGTTTATGTCAGTGTAAAATTTATTATAATTTCTTATTCATTATGAAAATATGTTGTGTGTTTTTTGAAATTGAAATTATAAATATATTGTGCTCCTGCTAGTGCTAAATTATCCACGTCGTATACAAGTTTTCATCGCTTTTTACAAACACAATCTTGGGTGTATAGTATACTATACATTGCGACGGTTTGGTAAAAAAATATATTGATATTGATGTATATCATTCTATACATTGCCAACTAATGGGTGGTGGTGATATCATTGATGATTCTTCATTTAGAATTGGAATCTAAATTTTTGAAGCCCCAAAACTGTTTCCGAAAGCGGCAAAGACCCAACACCACTTACAATCTATAATTTCCTTTCGAACGCAATGCAGTTTCAATGATTTATCATTCTATCGTATCACTACCCTCCTTGCAGTTAAACTGTCACTGTTTACGCCGGAAACTTCATCAAAATGCGACCATAGCAAATGCAGAGGTCCTATAGTTGCTGTTAACAGGATAAAAAGACGAAAAATACCGAAATTCTAACTTTCTTTTGCAATTGAATAAGAGAAGATTACAATAGGCAGCTGGATTGCCTTATCACGGCTTTCAGGAAGCTGTTTCATGAAATTGATTGACGGTGGACGACTGCTATCGATTTTCCCTGAAGACCTAATATCTGATATAGCAAATAACACTAACTTATATACTATTTTTGACGGGAAACTCAACACAAGCACTTAGAAAGGATAAAGTTGATATTTTTCCATCAATATGTTGATGGGAGATGTGGTTATGCCATTTATGTAACACCACAGGGATTATTGGTAGACTACGGCAAGATTACAGACGTTATGTTTTTCAAAAGTTTTCAACTGAAAGGTCAGTGGATGGAACATAGCAAGTATCTGAAGTGCAAATATTGCAAAAAAGGCCAAGGTAGTACTCGTTGTACCCAGTGGAATGTCTACCTTTGTTATGGGGTTGAAAATAATTGTTTCGTGGCTTATCATAAGCACTGATTGTCATTATTTTATTGTAATTTGAAGCACATTTGTTGTTATATTAATTTGATCAACCTATGTCAAAAGTGTATTTTGTATATTATACTATACGCCCCTTACAACTAAGAATTACTTACGTTGGTGGCAATGTATAGTATAATATACACTAATTATCTTAGAAGACTAGCTAATTAGATTTTTTATACTATTTTTCCTACTCTTATTATTGGTCAAATAATCATAAACAAGAATAATTTTGATGTATTATTTCGATGAAATGTTTTGCGACTTTAAGGGTTAATAGCCATCCAAACATTTTGGTTTCTGTAGGTACTACATATATTTTCACTACTTATTCGCTATCAATTGGTCGTATCAAGATAAAGTTAAACTAAAGTACCCATCTGTTTACGGTAGGTAAAACAAGCGGAAAAGATAAAGAAATCTGAAATGTTGACTTGCCTTCATCGTACCGAATCTAGATATGTATTTGATAATCATCGACTTTAGAATATTATGTGAGCTCAATAAGTAATTGTATCCTTATTAGTAACTATAAAAGGATTGTATCCCCGCTATGAGGTGTTCCTATTTCGTTCTTTATGGTTTAGATTTTTTACTACGTGATAAAGACATCCAACGAGTTCTCCAACCCTAAGGGCTATATTTCACCAGGACACCATGGCGGCGCAACCAGTTGCGCCACCGTGGTGTCCGTAAGCTACCAAACTAGACACCATACAGACACCAGAGTCGCCACACCATACTGAGACAGTATCAAAATGGACCTCGAAGAGATAGCACTACTGCTGTATGTACGTAGGAAAAGAAAGTTCAAGAGAAAAAAGAAACAGTGGTGGGTTCATCCTTATTTAGCCGATCGCTGTAAGAAAGGACAATTCGTCAACATATACGACGATCTAAGAAGATATCCGGATAAGTTTTTTAGTTATGTGAGGATGTCCGTGAGGTCCTTTGATGAATTACTGACTTTGTGTGAAAATTATTTGTTGAAGCAAGATACAATATTAAAAAAATCAATCAGTCCTGAAGAAAAGTTGTTGTAACATTAAGGTAAGTTAAAACAAACTATGAACATTTTTAAAGTAAGTTTTATTAAAAAATGTAGACAAACAAACAAGCCATTAATGTTTAAGTGCTATATAGATCCATAAGTGGTTCCGAGTCCTGTGAATCATGTATGTCGCTTGGAGAACTTGCATATGTCATTGTATTCATAGAATTATATGGAGAATTAGGACCACTTGTAATAGGTTCATTCTGATAATTCGTGTTTGTCCTATAACTCGGTCCAGGATATTCAGTAGCAATCACTTGCCGTTGCGTCGAATAACCAGAATGATAGGTCTCATGACTCACGATCCTGCCACCTGGATTAATTTCTGAAGAATTCCGAAATGACCGATCAGCATAATCAAACGTCCTGTTACCAGAAAAACCTGACGCGTCGTTCAACAAAGTTAGCATCTTTATTTTGGTAGCCATTTTAATTTGAGGAGGTAGATTTTTTAATGTGCTCAACAATGAAAGCAGAAATAGCCGATCTTCGTCAACCTCAGCTGTCTCGCGTAGTCTCTGCTCTGTTATCTCACGGCGTCTTTGCTCAATTGAATTATTTAATGCTTGAACAAAGGGATCATCGTCTACTGTTAGTTTACGTTTGTTTGTAACTTTTTGTTTAGGTCGCTCGCCTACTTCAGTGCTCTCCGATTTTTCTTCTTCTCCCCTTTTTGCTACTACTTTTTGTAGAAACTGTAACTGCTTAAAATATATGTATTCGCTTTTGCGGTTAGTGGCTCCAGAACCAGACTTTATATTTTTTTGGCGTTTGGCTTCCCGCGCATAGCATAATCTGATGCTTTTCCATCTTTTTTGCGACACTAACCCTGGAAATTAAATTATATTACTTATTAATTTTTGTTAATTACAGGTACCTCGCAAGTGGATGTACGATGAGGGAATTGCATTATAACTTTCGTCTAGGACAAACGACATGAAGCACAATAATAAAAGAAGTGTGTGCCGTGATTTGGGATAAGTTGCAAACATGTTTATCACTTCCGGCTACTGCAAATGACTGGATGAAAATAGCAGATAGTTTCGAAAAACATGCCAACTTTCCACACTGCATCGGTAGTATCGATGGAAAGCACATAAGACTGATTCAACCTGCTGATTCTGGTTCGATGTATTATAACTATAAACACTTTTTTTCATTAGTGTTGATGGCTGCATGTGACGCTAATTATAATTTCATTTTTATAGACGTCGGTGCCTATGGGAAAAGTAGCGATTCAGCAGTTTTCCAAGAAACTGAATTGTATAAGAAACTCATAAGTAATACTTTAGGTATTCCAGAGCCCCTAAAAATTTCAGAAAATAACCCAACGCTTTTCCCTTATGTATTTATAGGCGATGAAGCATTCGGGTTGAGCCCAAACATTATGCGTCCATACGTCTCGTACTCCATCCAGACTCGTACTGTCTTAAATCCACGTTGATCCTCATTTATTAATTTACGTTCCAGGGTCATGGTAACCTGATATGAGAGTCCCGTGACCCCGGCATGCGGCTGACCCAGTATGGGCCCAATCAGAATACGACGAGCCTTCGTCCCTGATACCATTCCAACATGAATTATGTTAGATCTTGTGGTAATCAAACAAAAAACTTAAGGCAAGATGTTTTTTTTTTTACGTGGTAAAATCATCAAATGAGACCTCCCACCCCGGGCAGGGCGAGAGGTACTGTCAGACTTATACTGACTAAAATCCACGGTGTCCTTCAATAGCCCTTTATGTTCCGGGGTCACGGTGATGGTATAAGTCCCGCGACCCCGGCAGGCTTTAGCCCTCTGAGAGGGGGCCTCGTCATTATGCTGACGCTTTTTGAGGCGCGCGTGGAACACGACGCGCCGTCAACCCGGGCATGGTCCATGGTCGGGCGGCGAGTTGCCTTTTACTCGCCGCCCGCATGCGCGCCTACGGTGGCCGGAGATCGTCTTGAGACGTCCGACGCCGTGGGCGTCCACCACCGCGGGTGGGGCGGAGGGAGGACCTTGTCCTCTCTCTCACGCGGCCCGCCTCCTCCTTCGCGAGCATGACTGCTTCGCAGAAGGAGGCGACCGCTTCCCACTCCGTCTCGCTCCGCAGCATGGCCGCAACCAATGCCGGGCGCGAGAGGTCTCCGCCTATCGCCGCCGTGAGGACACGTCGGTGCTCCGCCCAAGCGGGGAAATCCTGCACCGTATGCTCGACTAAGACAAGATGCTTAGCACTTCTAACACAGGCTCTGCTTGCATTTAAAACAATAAAGTCGTTTCAATTATTTTTATCGTTAGAAGAAATAGGCATAGACGTAAATAATAAAATTCATCTCAATGAAAATAGCGTTCTCTTTTCTATATTCCTATTCTAAACGAAACGCAGTCTGTCAACGTCATCAATTTTGACGTTTGACATTGACAGTTACAACTAGCAAACTTGTTTGTTTACAAATTTTTGGTCGAGATTATTGAAAAATACTAAAATACTAATTTTATAACAATGGAAGACGATGACTATTGGAATACAAGTGAAACAAAGGCCAAAGCTTTCAGTTTCGATGATGATGTTGTACGTATAACCATTTTGTAATGAATCTTCTCGTAAAATTAGAATTGTCATCAAACTGCATTTCCTTTCTGAATTTAAGTCTGTTTCGCTATCTCTAAAAGAATAAGGTAGTGTTACAATCGTTCTATAGTCTATAGTTTAGTTATTTTGTATGTTCTTTCACTTAGATAACAGAAGGGCATAGTTATAGAGACAAAGCATTTGCTTAACATCAATTCAGGTCAGTTCTCACTGGTTTCGTGGACACCCACATGCCCGAGTAAGGGCCACTTACTTTTAAATTATTTGATTATATAAGTAAACATTCGCCCATATGACGTGGAGTTGCGGATACGAGCCTGTTGCATAATGCAATACTATACTTTTTCACACTTGCTAACAAGTTTGTATAAAGCAAAACTGCTTCCTCTTCTTCTAAGTGTGTTGATAGCAATCTTACTATGCTGAGCTGACTCAGACCAGGGTTTAGAGCCTACAATCAGATCCCGTACTAAAAATATACATGATGCTTCTGGTTTTCTTGAAATAATATCGTGCACTAATGTGAATAGAACCATAGTAAACAGTGCTATTCAAATCTATGTGCTATTAAATAACCCAGTAATAGGAGCAGTGGTGGCCCAGTGGTATCGGTCCCGACTTACGAGTTGTAGGTCGTGGGTTCGAACCCCGCCAGGCGCATTACTTTGTGTAATTTATGTCATCACCACTGTTCCCAAAACGGTGAAGGAAAACATCGTGAGGAAACCGGCATGTCCTAGAACCAAAAATTCAAAGATATGTGACATCTACCAATACGCACTGGGCCCGCGTGGTGGATTATGGCCCATTCCCTCTCTCAGAGAGGAGGCCTGTGTCCCAGCAGTGGGAACATTATAGGCTGATGATGATGATGATGATGATGATTAAATAACCCAGTTCAAATTATTAATTTGTTTAACAAATTATCTCCAGTTATCAACACAAGAGATCTTGGCCATCGGTCAGAAGTCCTCGGGACAGAATGAGGAGAGCATCTTCAGCAATCTCAGCATCACCACCGTTAAGTCAGCTGCCGTACCACTGAACAGTCTGGTGTCATCCAAAGTTTTGGATTTAAGTAAGTCATAAACAATAAAAAACTAAAATAAATCTTGCGTCTATGGTAATAACTAGAGACATAATTTTTCTAAATCATTATTTGTAATTACAATGCATATTGGTCTTTATTTAAATGATTGCATTTTCAAATTTAAATTGGTTGATTTTTTATTATTTTTATCTTAATTATATTTAAAAAAGGAAATATCAAACAACATGGGAAAGGAAATGAATATTTTATTTATTTACACTACGAATATTGGTTTGAAAATAAGATAATCACATCGAAAGTAACAGCCTGAATTGAATAGAGCTCAAAAAGAGAGAAATTGTATTCTTACTATACGCATAATTCTAGTAATGCGTTTTTTTCCTAGCAATGTAACAGTGGGAGACTTGTACGAGTAGAGACGTTTGCTCAAAAGTGGAACAGAGAACGCTAGAGAAAAAAAAACACATAACTGTCACCCAAATTCCATATCATTTATTTCTATTGTCCATAAAAACTCTTTCTTCTCCTTACATCTCCAGTTCTCCTAGCTCAATCAGGCAGGGACCCTTCAAAGGAGACTAAACAGGAACCAGAGGAGACGGTAGCCATGACACTCAAGCGCCTGACTCTTGGGCGGAGCTGTTCCTTGCACGTTCATCGCAGCATGAGGAGTAAGACTGAGTTGTTGGATGGAGCTCTGGCGATTGGTGATGGGAATGCTGTGTTAACTGTGAGTTTTTAATGTTATTTTCAAATTAATTGAAAATATCTAAATTATTTATTTTATTATGTAGAGATCGTAGCAGATTGCACAGTTACTTATGCCTACCTCCATGAAAAAAGTTTGTGAATTTTTTATACAGGGTGTAAGGGACATCGACGCACAAACGGATACCACGGGTCCAGGACATGATTTTGGACCCTCCCGTGTTGGAATTTTTCGTCGGTTTTTTTCCTAATTTTTTATACTTAATTTTTTTTCTTATAGTGAGCATGGCATTAGGTATTACTGCGGCACTGGACACAATGTTTAGGTATACGATGACCCTTCATTTGAACTTTCATAAACAGCTGAGAAGATACCATTTCTACCATTTCTAGTTGTATTTACATTGGTACTTTTAGTGAAAGTAATGAAATAATTACTTTTTTACTAAAAATCTCATTGGATTAGGTAAGAATAACGACTATGAACAGTCTAAAGTAAAAAAAAACTCCAAAAATAAAAAGAAAATTAGGGAAAAACCGACAAAAAATTCCAACACGGGAGGGTCCAGAATCATGTCCTGGACCCATGGTATTCGTTTGTGCGTCGATGTCCCTTACACACTGTATATTTTATCTATGTATGTATTCAAAATATCTGGATGATATCACAATAAGATTGTTTTTTTTTTATGTTGAGAGTGGAATAAAGCTCCAACCCTGTCGAGCATGACTGCCATGGCCTAGTTGGCAAGGTTTCGTCTTCTAAAAGCCACAAAACGTCTCTCGGACGGTTTAATTTTACAGGCCTTATGATGTCAGATGTTCCCACTCCTGAATTACGAAGCGTTTTAGTTTGTCATTAAGTATTTATTGACTAAAACAAGAAATATGTGTTCGTTATTTTTCAATACTAATTGACGGACGATTCTGAATCAATTATTGCAGTAAAATATCTTATTATCCATTTATCCTCATTTCCAGGTGGTTCTCTTCCTGATCCAGACTTTGAACAAGAAGCTGGTGTACGAGCTGCTATCCTCAAGACCTGTGGCCCTCAATCATTACATAGCATTCTTACATAACGAGGGCAAGATCACTGAACTCACTGACTTGCTGACGTAAGTCATTTGTTTGTCCACCATCATTACCTATTGAATATCTGTCAAACATCATCATCATCATCATCTCAGCCATAGGACGTCCACTGCTGAACATAGGCCTCCCCATTTGATCTCCACATATCGCACCCTTCCTGTAAGAAAGCGGTAAGTGAATTCGGCCAACTTTTCAGGAGCTTAAAAAAACGTGTTCATTATTGTAAAAAAAATCCCAGGAAAATGTTTTATAGATCAAAAGATGGCATTTAGTAGCGGCGACATGATAGAGTTTCCGATTTTTCATTGTGTTATGTATACTGCGAGATAAGGTTGAATTAAACGGTTACTCAAATAATCCCCGAAACTGTTTGAAAAGATGCCGTTGTAACAATGGATATCGCTTTGTTATTATATTTGGTGTATCGCATTGGCTGCGTTAAGTGTAGTTAATCCATTATTCATGCTCCAATTTTAGACTAGTCTGAAAGTGTAAGTATCACTTACGTAGTTTTTACACGAAGTATTCATTTGAGTAAACATAAATACATATTTTATGCATGCGAAAGTATCTACGTTTTGCTGGAGTATCTGAATAAACTTGTTTTTTAGTGGAAAAAATATTCAAATAATGAAGTGTATCATCGTAAACATCTATTTTACTGGGGACAGTTTGTTATGTATAAAAATTGTATTTCAATACTATGTAGATCCATAATAATTAAAGAAAAGGTTTAGTTGCTGCGTTTTAATCTTATTTATCGATTTATATTATGTTTATATGTGTGCGAAGAAAAAATGTGCTGTAGAAGTCTATGGTATCTAAAATGAAGTGCCTAATAGCTAAATAAACGGAAATCTTCTATCAATTACCAAAACACAGAAAAAATACCTTTGTTATTGTTAAAACATTTTGGCTCTCATCTATTAACGGATTTTAATGAAGTTACAGTATTTGTTGACTTCCATCAGTACCGTATGACCCCTAACCTAATAGAATTCAGGCTCATCCGAAGAAAAAATAAGTAAAACCTGGTGTTATATACTAAAGAAGCTATATTCTAAATCTATACCAGCTTTCCGCGGCGTAGGTGAGTATTGGTAAAACTAAGGCCTTATCAACTTATGTTTTCGTGTGCAGTTTCAGGTCATGAAAGTCCACACACGCTTGTGAAGCTTCCTAAAGGCGGCGGCTGCTTAAGCAGAGAATTTCAGACGCCAGTCGATTTTCATTGGAGACTTGACTTCCGAAATATTTAAAATGCAGTACACAATGATACAGAATTAAACTTAACGGTTGAGCTGACATCGTCACGTACCCTTGGTGGTTGGTTTAGAACTTGGGTTTTCTTTGAACTTATTACTAGACAAATCTAGAACAGGAGGCCTGAAGGTTATTAAGAAAGTCTTGGAGAGTTTTCACACGGACAACTGACAGACATAAATCATTAGCATAGATAGATAGATTATATTTTTTTGTACACAAAAATTATAAACAAAACTATTATACAAATTGCTAATTCTGTGGTAACAATAGCAGTCTTATTGCTAATAGCGATATCTTCCAGACAACCAGAGTGCGTCAAGCAAGGGAACCCTAGACCTCTCAATCTTCGCCAGTTCGCCCTGAAGCGTAAGATGTCGAAGACACTTTTATCAGTGCGAATATTGAGTTGAATCTGTCAAAGACTATACTGAAGTGCATCATTTAGCAGAGCCGAGAAACAAAGTGAAAATAACGTGGGAGCCATGACACAGCCTTGCTTCATATCGCTTGATAAATTAATTAGGTCTGAGAAATCGTTTTCTTTTTGAACACTCGCCGTCATTCCTTGGTGAAACTGACGAATCATGTTGACAAATTTATCAGGACATCCAGCCTTTTTCAACACCCCAAAGAGGAGCGCGCGGCACGCTGTTAAGGAAACACATGTACAGAGGGCGGTTTTATTCAAGGTTTTTCTCTTGAATTTTTTTCACTTTGAAAATGCCGTCAGCAGTTCCTCTGCTAGGTCTAAAATCGCACTGCGTCTCTAAAAGTATCTCTTCCACTAGCTTTGATAAGCGGCTATTGATGTTATGAGCCAGTACCTTCCCAGTAGAAGACAGGAGATAGATGTCTCTGTAAGAACCATGGTCCAATAATTCACCTGTACCCTTGTAATTTTTGCAAATGGAGGAATCGCATTCTTCGTCTTGGGGTACAATTTCATCTTCCCATACCTTGAGCACTAAGTCAAAGAGCCTACTTTGTATTTGTGGACCACTATATTTGTAAACCTCTTATGGTAAACAGTCGGCTCCTGGTGTTTTACCGTTCTTCAATCTTGTGACGGCTGACATGAATTCACCAAAGTTTGATGGATCAGCTAAGGCTCTCCTTAATGAGTCATTCAAGATTGATATTGGTGCTATTTTTCTTGATTTGAGTACGAAAATTGTTTTCAAACCTTCGAAAAAACTGCCTGTTTGGTATGCGTCAGCACAGAATTGCATGCTTTTGCTCTACCCAGCCACCACTGATTTTTAAGTCACGGTTCTTGATTTTAAATTCGTGTTTCGTCTATCGGTGTTTGATAAAGATCTCAGTTTTAGTTTGTAGCTTTCAAGAAATGCTTTGATTTCCTTCTCTATGTAAGTCATCGAACCAGTTCTGGTTTTTCTTCAGTGGTTTTGGTATAGTACATGACACGCTTTCATGAGGATGTTTGGCATATAAACACCACGCTTCATCAACATTGTCTGTAGCATTTTCTACCTTGGCACCGAAACAACACAAACACTGGTTTCTTATGCGCTGCGCGTCGAGGAGCTTTTATTACCAGACGCATCTTTGGTTTAATAAGTCAATGGTCTGACCAGCACTCCGCATCCCACATAGCTCTTGTTATCAAGACGTGGTTCAGATGTTTTTTACATACAATAATCAATAAGGTGCCATTGTTTGGATCTAGGGTGCATCCACGAGGTCTTATATTTTTGAGCTAGGTGAAAGATGGTATTGTCAGGCACAGGTCAAACTCTGTGCACAGAGTGAGAAGCTCCAAGCCATTAGCATTGCAGTTCCCAACTCCATGCCGACCAAGGACACCACGCCATACTCCGTAATCAGTACCAACACGTGTACGTATACCGCACATAGTAGGGCAATTTTGTCTTGAGGTGGAATTGCCGTAAGAACGCAGGGCAGGTCCCGATAAAATTTTGCTTTATTATCATCATTAACTGTTTAGGTTGGTGAGTAGATGCTGATGAGGTGGAAATATAAATTATCATTAACTGGCAAGCGCAAGCTCACTATACGATCACTGATTCCTTTCAGAAGCTGTGTTAAGAATGCCGTAATTTTGTTACGAATGCCAATACCGCTAGCTGCTTGCTCTTCTGCTGGTTTTCCAATCCAATAATATGTACCCATCTGCTTCCATCTGCTCCCAAAGATTTCCGCTACCACTAAGTTGGGTCTCACTTATAGCCGTGATATCCATGTTGTATCTTGAGAGTTCCCTTGCAACGATGGCAGTCTTCCTCTTGGAACACAGGTTAGAGTCATTATCTAAGAGTTTACGTACATTCCGTGCTCCTGTTAAAAGTTTTTAGAGGTATTCTTATTAGCCTCTTGCAAACGTAAGGAAGTAAGTGCAGCTACGCGTCAGGCATTTCGGACAACTCCTTGTAGAAACTACGTAACGATATATAACGCTAAACAGTCCCGTAACAAGTTTCGTGCAATAAGTAAGTAAGTGGAGTTGCAAGACTCGCCTTCGCAATAGTAGCCAAGAACAAATGCGTATGTTTATTTACTTTTATGAAATTATTTTAATTCTTCGTGTTAGTTATGGGTATGTATGTTTATGGTTTTACACCCAGGGAAAATTGTAAAATACATAAATGTATGAATATATACATCTTTATAAGCATGGAAGACTATTTTATTTTATGTCGCAAAAATACACATTTTTTGTGACAGTACCCTTATTTTTGGGGCTAGCTTCATGAAAATTTGTGAGAAGGTGTATTAGAGAACGCTTGATTTTTTGCAGTAATAAAAAAAAATTGACGCAAGTTGAGTTACGCGATTCTTCCAGGAGGGGTGCGATATACCGGTTGGAAGCGACCTGCATCCAGCGTCTTCCGGCGACCTTCATAAGGTCGTCTGTCCACCTTGTTGGTGGACGTCCTACGCTGCGCTTGCTAGTCCGTGGTCTCCACTCTAGCACTTTTCGACCCCATCGGCCATCCGCTCTGCGAGCAATATGGCCGGTGGGCTATATCGGTGATTCGATCACGCAGAGAAACACCGAGCATAGCCCTCTCCATAGCTCGCTGAGCGACTTTGAGCTTTGAGATGAGGCCGATAGTGAAAGACCACGTTTCGGTGCCGTAACTCATCACTGGTAACACACATTGGTAGAAGACTTTCGTCTTGAGGCACTGAGGTATATCAGACGAAAAGACACTGCGTAGTTTCCCGATGTCAAACATAACTATATTATTTCATTATACTAGGGCAATTTAACAAGGGATAGACTACTCTATTTCTTTGAAGAGACTTCTTTGGAAATAATCATCACCTTTTACCTACCTAAATAGGTAACTTATTTTGTTATACCTACCTACCACAATAGCATACAATATTATACCTTACATAAATAAAATTTTATTTTAATAAAATTTTACTTCAATAAAATTTTACTATTTTTATTTATAATTTATCTTAATAGTATTTCATCCTCGTTTTTACTTTTTCAGAATGTTGGGTCGCAGTCCAGAGGCAGCTGTAAGTACCCTCTCTAAATAACAGCTCATTAAGGCGCATGTGATGCAGAACGGGCCGTAGACTCGAATTTGGTCCCTTACGGACGGTGAGATACCCATTGCTCGCCGTCTGATCAAGTGGCTCACGTAACTACGGTTAAAGATAGTACGAGTCCCTCTAAAAATGTATCTGCTTTATATTTCGAAATAGACAAAAAACTTAAATATAAATATTTTAAAATTAGTATTTTGTTTTAGATGTATCAATTCCAACACGCAATGAAGACACAAGGCAACAACATAGATGCTCTATTAAGGAAGCTGACCAACTTATTGGCCAACCATTTCAACCAACCTGGCGTTGACCAACACCAAGCCAAGATGATCGCTGACTATGTGAAGTTATTAGGTAATGTTTTACAGGGTATCGCTGGACACATCTTTCTTTATAAGTGAAAAAAATATAAAATACTTAAGTCTTCTCGCCTTTGGTGGAGCGGGAAGGAGCGTCAAACTTATACTTACTAAATTCCACCATGATCCTTCAATAGCCCTTTATGTTCCAGTTTAAAACAGATTGGATAGTTCCGTGACCCCAGAAGTATGGGCAAAGTCATCTCTGAATATCTCAGTGCATTTTTTATGGTTCAAAAGTAATGACCAATTCAACGACGATATATTACTAGACTCCTAATAACAGGCGACCGATGTCTGTCAACACATTAGGCAAAAAAATCTTATATCCGTCTTATTTCGATCACTCCTGTGAGCCGTAAACAAACCTTGAGGCAGAACAGACCTTGAGTTAGCCAATTACAACGCAGCACCCCGTCCCCCTCGCTTACGTAGTACCTCAGCGAGTTGACAGAATAGTTTTTGTTCCTTAGATCGTGCATGCGGAGTCTAGTAATATATCGTCGTTGGACCAATTATTGTTTTCTTGTATCACGCCAGAAGATAGAAATCTTCTGGCTGATAATTTTGAATTGGAAATTCTTCTCTACTAAAGTATATTTTATTGTACTTTCAACAGAATGGCAGAAACACGTAAACAAGCCTGATTTAGGCTACAAGTCAGTGATACAGTGGCTTGCTTACAACTGTACGAACCATTGGAATGAGGGCGCCGGCAATGTGATGTCGCCACTCACGCTGTGTCAACGACATCAGGTAATATTGATGTAACGTCACTATTATATACCAAGGATTGTTTTGTATTACTAGAAAACCCCCTGTATAAATTGATAAGCCCCTTCTTCCTTCTCAAAGCGACGAAAGTCTCCGATACGTTACGACTTTGGTATCCATTGACGCGTGCCTGTATACGGTAACCTTTATGGATTTGTATTGCGATAGTCGCCTGTATACCAGGGCTTAGTTCTATGTTATGAGGCTACGAATGTAGCATTCTTAAATTTTTAACCGCCAGACTTCGTATCAGTCAGGCTACGAATCGGTGAAATACAAGTTCCTCTCTTTCTGCTTCTCTTATGCTCCGATTTGTAAAATATTATGGTGTAAAATAAAAAGTATTATATCTGTCTATCTACATAGAGAGATATAGAATAGATGCAATAAAATCAAACAAAACAACAAAAATCGTGAATATTCTCTGTCGAATATATCCGACTCTGGCGTAATGGGCCCGAAACGTTTTGTCGGATATATCCGACGTTCGCGGTTGAAAGGTTAATTGTAAAAACAAGTAGGTAATAGCTCATTCACACGAAAACTAAGTAAGAGCTCATACACAGAAAGAAAATGTCTTTTATTTATTAAGGCTTCAATGATTGTTTACGCTCGTGTTCACACACATAATAAGTCGTTTAAAATGGAAATAGTTATCTTACAACGCGCATCGTCTGTAAAAAATAAATTTTTCATAGGTCCGTCAAAAAACACATGTCTGTCGTGGTATTCTTATGGACACATGAGGGATTCCGTGTAAATAACCTCTAAAATTTTGCTCAAACTGGAAATAGAACCCTTTAAAGATGATCTTGTGGTCATCAGTAGTCATTTAATTTCACTTGCGCCTGCTATGTTTTATGTTGCAACGATATGTTGTTCAAATGATGAAAATTGCTCTGAAAACAACTAAGTATATTTGTTAATGCTTGCTTATTGTAAAAATCTTCAATATTGTTCCAGATAACTCCCCTACAGTACGACTGGGTGGTACTAAATGTTCACGCCAAATCTGGCAAGTGGGACATAGTGGAATCTCTATTTACTAAGAAAGTAAGTACTTATAATTTGTAAAAAAAAGACTAAATACAACTAATCTTACTGATATTATGTATGCGAAAGTTTGTAAGGATGGACGTACGTATGGATATTTGTAACTCTTTCATGCAAAAACCGCTGAACGGATTTGGATGAAAGGCACACACAATATCGATAGTTTATCCCGATTTTGTCTACCCTTAGGATAATTTTCGAGAAGTGGCTGGCGAACCCGGTGGCAATAGCTAGTATTATATAAATGTACGCTATTGATGACTATGTCGTGAAGTATAAATGTGGTGCTGCTCCACAAACGATGAGATCACTTTATATCGTGCCCTGCATGCCCTGCTGACTGTTCGTTACTGTACAGGGGCTGATGGACGTTTCGGAGAGTGCTAAACTCGTAGCCCAATTTTGGGCCAAGTCGACATAGATTGTCATCGACACGATAAGAATAATGTAAGCCATTGACAGGAAGACATAGCGTTCTACTTATTATTTTTGACATCAGCTGTACTGTTGTTTAACTGTGTTCTACAAATAAAAATATTTAATTTGATTTGCAAGCATCATGGTTGAAAAAGTTTTACAAAAAATATTTGGTCTATTTTATTTTAACCCACTTTTTTTCCAGGACTGGTTTGGCCGTACAACGGTATCATCAAACATACCCATAGAGACGCTATTGGCTCGTCTGAGCGACTTGAAGGCAAGCAAGCAACTGTTAGCGACATGCGTTAACAAAGTCGCTAACAGCGATGACAGATTACGGCTAGCGCATATGTATAAGGTAAATACATAATTTTAAGTATATAGTCTTTATCGCGGCTAAATAATAACAGCCGCAAAGGCCGGGTTAAAGCCGCGCTTGCTGAGGTTGGTCTGTGGATGGGTGACCATCTGTTATCGAGTTATCTCCGTCGAAAAACACGTAAAGCCATTGGTCCCGGCTGCCATTTGTAGACCTTTGACAGTCGTTACTGTTAGTCAGAAGCTCTAAAGTCTGAAAACCAGTCTTAACATGGGGTATGGTTTTACCCAGTTCATGGGTTGTGGAGGTCCGATAGGCAGTCGCTCTATGTAAAGTACTGATATTCAGCTGCATCTGGTTCGACTGGAAGCCGACCCCAATATAGCTGGGAAAAGACAGGCAGATGCTGACTCTTAATCGGCCCTGGAACGTAAAGAGACTGAAAGAACAACGTGTTTTTAGTCAGTAAAAGTCTGACAGTCTCTTTCGCTAAGGGCAGGAAGACTCTTGGTAGCACTTTGCGTTCCCGGGCCATGGTATTCTGCTTAAAGAGTCTATGACGCCATGTCAGCGGAGAAGGCGACACGTGCGTACCGAGCCACGGGCGTATTCTACCGCCTCCTAAAAGCACAATTTTTGCTCACGAATCGTGAGACCGCGAGACCAACGCGTTCAGTCAATACAGTGTAATAGTGGTCCTCAGATCCATCATCATCTTCCTGCCCTTATCCCATTTTATTTGGGGTCGGCGCAACACGTTTTTTTATTCCATTCTCCCCTATCAGACGTTTATTGTTGCTCCTCAGATTCATGCAGTAGTAATAGAAACGTTAGCTAAGCAGAAGGACAGAGCGGCGCTCACCAACTATAAGATGACTCTCAACCCTCAGTCTGAGGAGTATATCCTTGCTGAGAACACTCTGAGAGACAATGTGAGTATCTACTATTAAGGGCCTATGCACACCACGTTTTTTAAACGCGCCGTCGACGCGCGTTTTTGTAAAACAGAGCAGTTTGTTTTACAAAAAAAATAGCCTCACCATACAAAATAATATAAACTCGATTGGACAGTTTGTATGGAGACGCCGATTTTTTTTTTATTTCCTGAAGTTTGCTCCATCTCTGGATGATTGTCAAGTTTCGTCTCGTGAGTAAGGCCTGCAAATTTACGGAGGGCTGTCCCTTACACCCAGTATAGCGAAAACACTTACACTGAGATGATCGTTCGACTAATGTTACGTAATATTTATTAATATTTATGTTGTTTTTCTTTGCAGTCAATAAAATGGAAAAATTGAAAATGAATACTACAGGACTACAGATTCGGCGGAAACACGGAACATGGCATTTTACATTATGTATTATTTTGTAAAAACTGAACTTTATTTTAATATTATTCATCAGATATTAAGCATGATGAGATATCTTGTAAGATCTACCAACCCACACTGGGCCTGCGTGGTGGATTACGGCCCACTTCCTCTCACAGAGAGGAGGTCTGTGTCCCAGCAGTGGAAACATTATAGGCTGATTATGTTATGTATGTTATGATAGATGTTTTATAATTATGTTATGTTACTTATTCTGATTATTTCTTATGATATTATTATGAAAAATATTTATATACGTAAGTACGATGTAAAGATAAAATCTATTTAATAATAAGAAGTAATTATTAAAATCACTATCGCTCATAATTTTGTGTTTTGTTTTTGCTAGTCTGTGCACACGGCTACACATCAAGCTATACAAAACCAGTATTAGTTGACCGTATATTGTGTGTAAAAATCGTACAAAGCGAGACTGGTTTTGATTTTTTGCTTGATGTGTAGTCGTGTTTACTACTCTTGAGCAGATGCCTCCCCCCATTCCTTCCGCTTCCCTCTCGATGGTGTGCCTCTTCTCGGCAATTCACAAGGAAGCCATCCAAAGCGTCCCGCCATCTTCTCTTAAGCTGGATACCCACTTAGCAGTGTTGCATGTAACGTATCAGATACGGTATCAAGTGAGTACGTAGGCACGAGCTCGCTGCGAACCGCTCGCTGTAAGTTCGCAGTGATACAGTCACTCGGCGGGTCATACAAACACAAAGGCGGCTCGCCAACGACGATGTATTACTAGACTCCGCATGCACGATCTAAGGAACAAAAACTATTCTGTCAACTCGCTGAGGTACTACGTAAGCGAGGGGGACGGAGTACTGCGTTGTGATTGGCTAACTCAAGGTCTGTTCTGTCTCAAGGTATGTTTACGGCTCATAAGATTGGTCGAAATAAGACGGATAGATATAAGACTTTTTTGCCTAATGTGTTGACAGACATCGGTCGCCTGTTATTAGGAGTCGTTGTTGCGGCTCTCAGTGTGCTCGGACGAGCCGTACCCACTTGCAGGTTGATACAGTATCTGTTATGTTACATACAACACTGCTAAGAGAGTACCCAGCTTTAGGCCTGCCGCGACCCTGCCTAGCTGTCTCAGGGCTCCGTTTTAATCCCAATCTTGATCCATTATCTTTGTCTTCTGTTTGTGGTTATAAGTCGGATCGATCGTTGATTGGTTTCAGACAAAGATCGGGATCAAGATAGCAGAGAAACAACACAGTAATAGTACATACATCTCTGCGTAACCGTTCAGGGATAACAGCATTAATTTTGCTAGCCGTTTGGCCCTCTAGGGAGGGCCTCGTCAAATTGCTATCAGATCTATGAGGTGACGACCCGGCGGGCAGGTAATAATATTACTATCACACAACAACGCCATAAATAGTCCCAAGCTAAGCAGAGCTTTTTTTTTACGTGGTAAAATCATCAAGTGAGTCCTCCAACCCCGGGCAGGGCGGGAGGGACTGTCAGACGTGTACTGACTAAAATCCACGGTGTCCTTCAGTAGCCCTTTATGTTCCGGGGTCACGGTAATGGGATAAGTCCCGCGACCCGGTCAGATAGCTAGCAGCTTTTTGAGGTGAGTGTGAAACTTGACACGTCGACGACCCGGGCAAGGCCATAATCGCACGGCGAGACATCCTGTCACGTAAAATTATAAGCGTGATGTTTATGTTATCTTTATAACAGCAACTCAGTTATAATGTTATTTACAATTTAAGTAATATATTATTGTACCTTTATATAATTGAAATAGTCATTTAAAACAAATAAATGAATCATCATCACAAAACCCTGCGTGTTGTCAAAGTTAACATTCAAAACATCCATCGATATTAACTTCAATAGAAAAGGTACCTTATTTTGTATGTCATAAAGTTGAATTCAGTTCGATGCCATGCAGAGCATTGAAATTGAACTTCAATAGAAAATGAACCTTATTCTTTGTGAGATAAAGATACATTTAGTATCTATGTCACTGCAAATGAGTCATGTCGGACTTGAGGAAAATGTTTCAAGTGAATTCCTTTTGTGTCAGTGAATGGCCTCCGTCGTTCTTTTGAGAAAATCCGAATTGTTTAAATGATTATTATTATATGTATAATTGTATAGGTACTAGGCTGCCCGGCAAACTTCGTACCGCCTCAGAATCATTTTTTATCATATTTAGGTACTCACCTTTTAAACTTTCTCGGGATTTCCAAAAATAATTCAAAACCAAAATTAGCCCAAATCTTTACAAAGTGGAAAGACGGTGTCAGACTTGTACTGACTAAAATCCACGGTCTCCTTCAATAGCCCTTTGCGTTCCGGGGCCAGGTACCTAGTTAGTCCCGCCACCCCGGCATGCTATGGCTCCATTGTGACGATACTGACAGTTCTTTGAGGCGCGCCTGTAACACAACGCGCCTTCGACCCGGGCACGGTCCATGGTCGGACTGCGAGTCGTCCATCACTCGCCGTCTGCATCAGCGTCTACGGTGACCGGAGATCGTCTGCCGACGACCGTTGCCGCGGCCTGCGGGCGGCCGTCCCACGCCACTACGTTTACCTACACGCGGTCTCCATTCCAGAAACTTCCTACTCCACCTTTCGACGGATCTGCGCTCACAGGTATTTGTTTGTATGTAAGTACATACAAACAAATACCTACTTCTCTATAACATTGGTAGATATAAGTACCTTCCTATCCTTTATATGTTACATCAGTTTTACTATTCACTCGTTAGAAACACCTGACATAGTCGTTTCTCTTATTTGGTTATGAAACTGATAACAGAGCACTTTATGAGATATGATTTACCTATCTGATGATAATAAAGGTAAATATTAGTAGACAAAAACGTTTCATAAGAAAATAATCAATAGCAATTCAGAACCGGTAGATTTGTTCAGAACCATAGATAAGCGAGTCAAGTGTTCCTTATTCGATAATCCTATCGACAGAGGGGCCCTTAAAGAGCGCGAGGTAATTTCCTGCAACCCTAGGCGCGGGTTCGCGGAGAGTAACATTAGTACCTCGTCGTCCGATCAAGGGCCAAGCCCAATTCGCCGGCGCGTTACGTTTTAGGGCGCCATAAGGCTCTGTTTACAAACTGACGGGTCGCTGGTCTTTGCTCGGATCGTGGGAGCATTTCACATACTCAGTACCTAATTCTAAAATAAAACTCTCATAAACAATAACACACAATAATAATACTCATTTAATTAATAAATTACACTTAAGCACTACTGTACATCTTGACCGCAACAACATTCTTCATCAACTTCCACGCCACACATTCTTAGGAGGAAGACCAAGCACGTCACACATAGGAGACACCTTAAGATCTTGCCACAGGATCCACAGTCACATTGACAACAACAACACATTTTTGAAGACTAGCCTTTAAAAAGTACTCAGAAAAAAGTCACACGTCCTTTCCGGGGCGATTTTGCACAATATTTTGCACGACGAAATCGTGCAATTTTTTTCGTAGTTTGCACGGCTCTGTAGTTTGCCAAACTTTACCACAATTTAACTTTAAATGCGATTATTCGACTGGAAACTAATTATACTGTGAATAATTCTCGTCAAGGGCTTAATTTAAATACAATGGCTTGTCGACGACAGCGTCACACCGCTGACCGCGGTGTAATGACGCATCCCATTTTGTATGCTACTTTAAGTACCTTAGTTCTGCAGTTATCACTTTATCAGTGACGGTATTAACTGACTAAAAAGGTAAACAATTGTTAAGATGGAGGCAGGCTATGAGTATTTGTTATTCCAGTGTAGCTTGACTGGTTTTCCCTAGAAAACATTTACATTGTCAAAGACACTATTAAAAATGTGTGCATCGCAATCTTCATAACCTTCTCTCAACTTTTTTGGGGTCAGCTTTCAGTCTTAATTGATGCAGTTAATAGGTACTATTAATTTACTAGAAATAATGCCTATCTGACCTTCACAACCAAATTAGAAGTGGGTAGTAGGAAATCCCTTGGTAAGATCAATATCTAATTGTAAGACCCTCCAGCCACTGACTACTTCTAGCGACTGCTTAAGTTCTGAAAATTAGACCAGGGCAATCTTTTACATTGGGCACTCTAGGCCCAGGTCCCCACGTACAAAGCAGGCTGCAAGTGTCAAAGCTAGTGGCTGTCAAAATAAACAAAAGCTACTACTTACTAGGACCTCCATATGATTGAAGATGGCCAAGGTTGCATGCACCAACGACTTTCTGTGCTTCCGAACCACAATGTACGGCTTAACCTTGAAGATCGACCTGTGTGACTGTTAGAATTCAGCCACGAGCTCGTCCAAAAACTACAGTGTCGATAAAGGAGCACCTGTTGGCGTAGTGGTTGAGCGATTTGCAGCTGCGGTGCGTGCTGCGGGTTCAAATCACGCAAAAATCTGTATAGTCTAAAGTTGGGGTCTGGCTGTTTGTGTACTTCATTTTATGTTTGCGAATTAACCCACGATACAGCAGTAATTCCTAGTGGGGGGGGAAACATTAAAAAACTTACAAATAATTCTACCTAGCATTCAACACCTGGTATAGTTTCTCTTATCATTTGGTTATGAAACTGATAACAAAATAGTAAAGATAAAGAACTAATATATACCTACCTATTATCTGATAATTTTGAAGGTAAATAATATAAAAAACACTTCATAATATTAACAATCTTTAGCAAATTTCCGGTAGATCATTGGTTCAAAACCACAGCTAAGCAAGTCATAAATGTTTTCGTTCCTATTTAGATAAAAAAAAAACCACCAGAACAAAACAAGGGCGAATAATACAACTCTCGTAAACAAAAATAGTACTCATTTAATTAACAATACACTTAATACTACTGTTCATCTTGACCGCAACAGCATCCTTCATCGATTTCCACTCCACACATTCTTAAGAGGAAGACAAAGCAGGTCACACATAGAAGACACCTCAAGATCTTGCCACAGGATCCACAGTCACATTGACACGAACAACACATCTTTGCAGCCTAGCCTTTCAAAAGTACTCAGAAAAAAGGCACACGTCTTCCCAGGGTGATTTTGCACGAAATTTTGCACAGTTTTGACGATTTATTGTAGTAATTACACAACACTGGTTAGTCAAAAATGCTCACAGTTCAACTATAAATTTGTTTATTCAACTGTAAAATAAGGACACAGTGACGTTATTGTTACGGACATGACTTGTCGACGGAATTGCAAGCCGTAGTGTAATGAATCATACAATTGTTTGAACTAGAATTAATACCTGCCAAATAGGCACAGTTATCGGCAGAGTTATCTACTTGTTGATTACGTAAGCCACTGATAAGATACAGATAGGTGATGACTATTTGCCTTTCCTGTTTTTTGACTGTTTTTTCCTAGAAAAAAATAACAAGGACATAACGGTGAAGAAACATTATCATGAGGAAAGCTGGTATTTATTACGTCATGCTTCCTGGCAGAACCACCTTTGCTATAACAAGTATAAGATATATCAAATAATTCTATAAAAAGTCTATAAAATTCTAGTCCTCTTAAAAAAAGTCTATATCTATAGTTTCGACGTAAACTTTGATTTAAAGTGGTTCTGCTGGGGAGTATACTTTCCAGCAGAACCACCATGATATTTCTATTACTATACATAGTACAAGCAAACGTGTAGTATCAAAAAAATCTATAACAATTCTATAATGATAAATATAGAATTAATATATATATAATAAATATATATTAATATATATATTTAATTAGTAGATAAACTGTTTGTGCCAACCCGCACTGGGCCCACGTGGTGGACTATGGCCCACTCCCTCTCTCAAAGAGGAGGTCTGTGTCCCAGCAGTGGGAAAATTATAGGCTGATGATAATGATGATGAAACTGTTTGTGTAAGTAGGTATGTGATTTTCAAATGTTAGTAAACGCACCCGCGACACAGGAGAAATTAGAAGAATAAAAATAAACATTCTAGAAAAACCTTTAATTAGCCGAGTTCGGCTTTCATATTCCTTAAGGTACCATATCATTAAGGAATATGAAAGCAAAACTAGTGCAGTGGGATAACCCGATAAAAACGAATAGAGCATTAATACAAAACATCATGATTCATTTACAACCGTCAGACGTGTATGATTCATAAGTAGTGATGATTCATATTTATCAATATTATCAAACAACCGGCAGCGTCCAGTCATTAACTTTCATATTTTGTACGAGCTGTAGCCAGCGGCTTTGCCTGAAAATTATCCCAAAGGAAAATAAAATCGCGAATTGTTAATCTCGGTTAAGAGATTTTTATTGATGACTAGCATAATTATGACTAGACTAGAAATGCGAAATATCATGTTATTCTGTTTAGTAGTTTTAACGTGAAAAACTACTAATAATAGTGAAGGAAAACGTCGTGAGGAAACCGGCATGATGTATATCTAGAATTTTTAGTTCTAGGAGAACTAAAAATTCTAGAACGTGTGGTATCTACTAACCCGCTCTGGGTCCGCGTGGTGTATTACAGTCAACTCATAGAAAAGAGGCCTATATTCCAGCAGTGTAACACTAAGGCTGATTATGACAACGACGAATACTAGTAGACTCCTAATAATAGGCGACCGATGTCTGTCAACACATTAGCCAAAAAAAGTCTTATATCCGTCTTATTTCGACCACTCCTGTAAGCCGTAAACATACCTCGAGACAGAACAGATCTCGAGTTAGCCAATCACAACGCAGTACCCCGTCCCCTCGCTTACGTAGTACCTCAGCGAGTTGACAGAATAGTTTTTGTTCCTTAGATCGTAATCGCGGAGTTTAGAAATATATCGTCGTTGGTTGATGATGATAATTTTCAGCAGCAGCCACAGAACTTTTTGTGATGGCAAAAGGTTCGCCCTCGATAACATAGGACATAAATATAACTGTTAAAATATATAAGTGCACTATTCATCTGTGCCTTATCCTTCGGCAATATCAGGCGCAATGTTATCCCTATCACTAACCCTGAAGAGACTGGTAAAACGCGCTAATCTCAGGGCCCTTACCACGAGCTTTTATCACGATCCAGTTTAGGCTGTGGGAAAGAGACAGAGCTATACAAGTCGTCTAGCGCCATCTCGTTCCCTGAACGGAACTATTCACGCATGGTAGGCCACCAGGAACTGATTACGAATTCAAAAATGATTTGAGTTGGATAGTCCATTTATTGAGGAAGGCCATAACAAGCTACAAACAATGAGACCTGAGTTGTGAAACTGCGGGGTACAGCGAGTTCACAATTATAATAAGACATCACATGAAAACCATTTTAAGTATCTTGTTCAATTTTCACAGTCGCCACCGCAGCAGTCCTCATCACATTCAACACCGCACAAATGCAAGCAGTAGACAATGCCTGTGATACAGAAAATACATCGCAAGCACCTACAACAGGGCCCACAGCAAGGACTACAACAACACATATTCACTTTTTAAATATTTTACACAGTTCAGCGTTATTAGAGACTGATTTTGCACAGTTCACCTATACTTGGGATAGATTTTGCACAGTTCTGCGATATTTGTGAGTGATTTCGCACAGTTCAGCGATAGTTTGCACTGATTTTGCTCAGTTCAGCGATATTGGTCAGGACTATGTCCACTTGTCCAGTTGAGCGATATCGGCGAGGGATTTTGCACGATTTAGCAGTATCAGGGATTAGTTCCTAATACTGTGCAGAATCAGTTCTGCACAGTTTTCCGATGTTGGAGATTGAATAACAACGGGTAATTATTTACTGAAAATTGAAAAATAAAGTGTGCCTTGAAAATAAGTAACCGCATAAGGTGACAGTGACAGATGTTTACTGAAAGCATGGACACATTAAAAAACTATCATGCGTAGGTAAATAACTATACAGCCAAAGGTTGTCTTGAAAAAAGTGCTTTTACCTGTACCTAATTGTAAAGGCAATCTTTCCATGGAGAGTTCTCTTCGGAATAATGTGGCGATCCCGTCTGTTTCACGAAGAACAACGAAAAACGTAAATAGGCCGATGCCTTGGATTCCTAGTAAGAACAACTGGATACGTTGATAACTCGTCTCATTAGCTATTTCGTCTCTTTCTCTATTTCATTTTAGAATTAACTCGGTATTCAGGCTTTTTTAAGTTATGGAGAACTTTTTATACCTACAGTCTGTTCTTCCCGATATTTTTGACGTTGACTGTACGTTGTCATATGCGTCGGACGAGTTGGGAAAGAGACGAAATAGAGCATGAGATGAGACGAGCTAATAAAAATGACCAGATGCACAAGGTGACGTATTAGTGAACGTGACGAAATAGAGAAAGAGACGAAATAGCTAATGAGACGAGTTGTCAGCGCAACGTAACCGAACAACTTTGCATTTCTAAACTTCTTGTTGTTTCTATTGCTCACTTTATTTTGACAACTTCGACTTGCAACGTCACACATCATGACAAGATCATGACACACAACTTGACGTACAGAAATAAATAAGAACAAGAAATACAAAAATAACTCAGCATAACCAAAGTAGGTAAGAAACAGTGTATATTCAATAGTTGGAGAAAATTAATAGCCACTGCATTATTGGAATTGTCAGAAATTTGGTCAACATTCGCACCAAGGGTTATTATTGTACCCAGAAACTAGATTGTAGAGGTCAGATTGGCAGTCTTCCCATGTAAAATACTGAAATTCAGCTGCATCCAGAAATAACTGAATCCTATCCCAATTGACTGGGAAAAGAACAGACATTATAATGACGAAGAAATTGAAAATTGTGAGCAAAAAATTGAGTTTCTAAGTAATGATTCAACATCGATCCTGCCAACCTAGCGCTTATGTTCAGCAGGGTGTTCCTAATCATGATAACCGACTTTATGATGATCATTGCGACATAATATGGGAAGAATTTGTTGTGCTGTTGCAATTTCACATTAGGGGAAGAATTTGATGTGCTGTTGCAATTTCACATAGGGAAAGAATTAGATGTGTTGTTGCAATTTCACATAGGAGAAGAATTTGATGTGTTGTTGCAACTTCTGTGGTAGCATAAGATGCATGTTCTGTTTCACTGGTTTAGCGTATGTGTGCCATCTTTGCGGAATCGAGTGCAACTGTGCTTGTCCAAAATGCTATTGTTGTATTCCTTCTGATTATGATGAATGATAAATCAATCATTTTGTTTTATTTTAACTTACATCTGCTTCAATTCTTATAAGCTCCTGACATCTTCATCACCGTCAGGCGGAAGACGTCCACTGTTGAACAAAGGTCTCCCCTTAGACCAACATGCCGAAGAATCCGCCAGTTGCCTCTCACTTTTCTGGCTTTGCAGTGGTGTAGGTATTATTGTCTCACATTGTTTTAGATTTTGGTTACTTTAATCAGTTTAAACCTGCAACATTGTCGTATCACAATACAACCTTCAAATTTTCTACTTTCAAGTGTGTTAAAAATCATAACTTGCTACACTGCAATGAAACCGCTCTCTCGTGTGCTACGCAACCTCGCATCGAGTGCAATGCTATACTTTAAACACACGTATTAAAATTTTGTATTTCATTGTTGGTTTCAGCATTCATAAGGTTTAAAAGCCTAACTGCAAACTTTGGGAAATTAACGAGGCTCTATTCTACAATCTACAATTCAAGAGAAAATCCAAATTTCGGGCCAACAGTAGCAGTAGCATCTACATAAGACCCCGAGTTCAAAGTAATGATCAAATATCTACTCCATCATTCTTTATTTCCTAATCACCAGGATTCTCCAAGTCACGATAACCGACTTGATGATGACCTATGGAAAGAGGAGACTAGATGAAATGCGTAGATTGTGTTGCAGCTTATGATTGACCTCGGCATCCTTTCCATCCATCTTTTGATCAGCAGGGTGTTCCAAATCATGATAACCTACTTTATGATGATCATTTCGATATAGGGGACGACTTAGATGTGTTGTTGCAACTTCTGTGGTAGTTTAAGATGTATCTTCTGTATCACTGGTATTATTTATCTGTTTCATCTTTGCGGTATCGAGTGCGACTGTGCTTGTTGGAAATCTCAGTGTTGTGTTCCTGATAGTAATGATAATTAAATTATTATGATGATGAATAATTTGTTTTATTTTTTGTGACGACGCTCCATCATCGCGAGCATTCACCTGTTATGTAACGTTACAGATTCGAACATTTCATCAGTGACGGTAGACAATCGAGCATCACAATGCGCACCTTGTATCAAATCTATGTGCTCAAACACACTGCGAGCCTAGCGCGGTGGCGGCGGCGGGCGCGATAATAAAGAATGTATGAAATCGCCGCTTGTGGCCACACTGAAGTGACTAGGCGGGGAGCCTAGCGCGGTGGTTACAAGCGATTTTGCGAGCCTAGGCGTTGCTAGGCAACAACCGATATAACGGGCGGGTGGCAGGTGTAACTAACCTTTTCGATCTTTTAGTAGCACCATATAGTTACCAGAACATGCACTAAAGTACTACCGTTGGATGTTTTTGTACATATTTAAATTATTTTTACCGTACTTGAGTAGAAAAATGTAGAATGATTAATATAAATAACCTGTACAAAATAATAATATTAATTTCTTTAAACAAGTTTAATAGATTCTACTAGGTACCACCGGTTTGCAACACCTGAAGTCGCCGCGACAAAAACAAACGCTTGGTCGGCAGTGTGGACACGTATCGCGCCCGTCGCAGCGCCCGCCACCGCGCCTGCCACCGCCAACGCGCTAGGCTTCCAGTGTGGACAAACCCTATAACTAAATTTACGCGAATGCTCGTCAGTCAGGGAGGTAATCGTAGTACCTATTGTATTGTAATGCTCAAAGTTGAATCTATATTGTTAAATTACACATTAATGCTCCCGGCGAGACAGTCTAAAAGCAATATTAAAAAAAAAACGATAAAATGAAAAGCACCTCCTTTTGTCGGAGTCGGTTAAAACGGGACAGTTTTACGGAAAGTGTTTTGTGTTTTTTTATATGAATGTAAAATTATTCGGGAAAGTTATATAACTAAAACAACAATAATTAAAACGTGAATATATTGTAGATCATGTGGTTTGCTTCCTCCAGTTAACATTAAAACCGGTGTCTTGAAATAACTGGTCGATATCTTCCTTGTCTAAGTTTAGGGATGCCTTCTAAAACAAAATGAAAACATTATATTCTTCAGAGCTATCGACATCTTCCTATGGGGATACCATGACGTCATAAAGCGAAAGTAGTTCTACTGTGAGAACAAGATGGCGCTAGACGACTTATATAGCTCTGTCTCTTTCCCACAGTTTAACTACTCTGTAGGCCACCTGTGCTGCAATATTATACTTATGTCTACGAGTGTGGGGTTAGTCTAGGAAGCGCCAGTCGGGGTTGCGGGACTAAACAGGTTAGTCACCATGGAGCGTAAAGGGTATTAAAATTGAGCCAATCCCTAAATAAAATACAAAATAGAGAGAACAACTTACAATAAATTCTTTCCTATAGGTATTGCTTGTAGATGTATATGTGAGAAGAGCATTTGCACCGGGCCTGCAAAATTAAACCTAATTATAATCTATTGCACCAGAAAGACGTTAATTATTATAATCAGCATCATCGTCACCACCAGCCGGAAGACGTCCATTGCTGAACATAGGCTATCCCCGTAGACCACATTTTTTTTTTTAGCGTGGTAAAATCATCAAATGAAACCTCCAACCCCGGGCAGGGCGGGAGGTACTGTCAGACTTGTACTGACTAAAATCCACGGTGTCCTTCAGTAGCCCTTTATGTTCCGGGGTCACGGTAATAGAAATAAGTCCCGCGACCCCGGCAGGCTTTGGCCCTCTGAGAGGGCCCCGTCATTTTTGCTGACAGGTCTTTGAGGCGCGCGTGGAACACGACGCGCCGTCGACCCGGGCATGGTCCATGGTCGGACAGCGAGTTGCCCTTTACTCGCTGTCCGCATGCCCGCGCCTACGGTGGCCGGAGATCGTCTTGCGACGTACGGCGCCGTGGGCGTACACCACTGCGGTTGGGGCGGAGGGAGGACGCTGTCCTCTCTCTCTCGCGGCCCGCCGCCTCCTTCACGAGCATTACTGCCTCGCAGAAACCACATAGACTCGTCACTTGAAACCAATATTAATCGTACATCTAACACGTTACCTTTGAGGCCTAATCCTTGTTTGCCTCCACCTTGGGCGGTAAACTATTTCCTGAAAACATTACAACATTAATCGTTATCGACTGTTTGTGTTTCCCGATGATAGACGATCTTCGACGAAGTTCATATTTTACTACTTCCCTTATTAAATGTTTTTCACTTATTCGTTACATTTTAAAACATTTTTAACAAAACAAAAAAAAGACAATAGTGGTCCACTGTTATCGAGAACAGGGTCCATACAGGGCAAAGAAACCTCCTAACAATGCGCCTCTTGTCCAGAAGAACTGCTTTCTGAATCAGGCCTTTGATCCAGCTGCCTGACGTTAGCTTCCTTAGATGCTGGTCGAGACTCTTGGGAATTAAGAAACCAGGGGCTGACACGACTATTCGGCACAATGATCGCTGAATGCATATCAAACGTATCGACAACCTCGCGAGCCAAATCAAGATATTTAGGTACTTGATTTGTTTATTTTTCTCAGCTTTCAAGAGGTTTTCCTCGTGCGGGGTAGTTATAATAATATTCCACAACTATCACACAACGCCATCTAGTCCCAAGCTAAGCAGAGCTTGTGTTATGGGTACTAAACAACTAATAAACATACTTATGTATTTCTAAATACATACATATTATACATAAATTACACCCAGACACAGAACAAATGATCATGCTCATCACACAAACATTTGTCCTGGGTGGGAATCGAACCCACGACCCGCGGCATAGCAGTCAGGGTCACTAACCACTAGACCAACAGGCCAGACGAACAATCACTCCGCGCCGTTCTGACCGAATATTACTTACAAATTATAAATATTTGTATAGATATAATTTATTATTAGAAAGAAGAGTTTACTTACTTCAGTGGTAGTAATATCTTCACTAATGGTAGGCCGGTAGACATCCTCAGCAGAGTGTGGTATCTGCAATAAAGAAACAAACTATAGTTTGAGCCAAATAAGTGTGGACTAAAATTGGTTGACCCCCGTGTACCAATGTATTCCAATATTTAAAAACCATTCGAAAAAATGTAAAGAAAGTGTCGTAACACGATCAAAATAAACGAATCGTGGTAAGAGGCGACAGTGACCTTACATTTTATTTTGAAATTCGAACGATGGTATAATGGAATTCTAACGATGCGTTATTAGGATCAATGACCTTTAGTCCAGGCTTATATGGCGAGGACTATAGGTATGTTGTGAAAATCCTCCTAACCACTTTAAATAATCGTTGCATAACTTATAATTTCGTCTCTATCTTGACATTGTAGATGGACGATTGTTTGAGAATGACAGGGGTAGTCAAACTTCTATGCAACTCGAGAGAGACTCGGCCTCGAGACTCCTTTCAACGTTTTTCGATATTCCTCATAGTTTCGAAGATAGCCATCCACGCCCAGTTGGAAAATTCACCCTATATTTTAAACGGGACACACACGTAAATACGGCCTGCTAGCGGATTTTCAACCTTCAAACCTTCACCATTAGTTAACCGTTGAAAATGCAATGCCTTTAATGTCTATCGTCAGTAACTAACCACTACTTCGTTGATAGTTGGACGGTAGCCCTCAGCCGT
This sequence comes from Agrotis ipsilon, assembly GCA_028554685.1. NCBI lineage: Eukaryota > Metazoa > Arthropoda > Insecta > Lepidoptera > Noctuidae > Agrotis > Agrotis ipsilon. The sequence goes on along the minus strand of CM052977.1, from coordinate 3,525,856 downwards.
GGTATCTGCAGTCTCCGTTATCACACGACGAGGTATCGTGAGAGGAATCACTTCCTCCATGTTTTCTGGACTCTCCTCTTTGTTTTGACTGAAAAAGAAAGCGTTTTTTTAAGAAAACTTTTCTCTAGTCTCCTTCGGCGTGGGCGCAATTACAAACATTTAAACTCACACATATTGCCATCTACATTTTGCAACGACCCCAAGTAAAATGGGTTAAGGGCAGGAAGATGATGATGATGAAGATATTGCCATCTACATGTAGAATCAGCATGCTGAAATGGAAGTGAGCCGGAAATGTCTCTAGAGCCTAGAGGAATAGACGGCAGATGGAGTAGACATGTGCTAGAGTGGAGACCGCGAATGGGCAAACGTAGTGTAAGATGCCCTGCGGTAAGATGGGTCGATGATTTGAAGAATGGGGCTGGCAGCGGATGGATGCGGACTGCCCAGGACCGGGAGGGTTGGCGCTCTTTGTGAGAGGCTTACGTTTAGCAGTGGACGGCAAATAGGCTGATAATATATAATGTTAACTCACATACGCAAATGGTCTTAATCTGGAGCAACTACTCTGGGCTATATTGCCAACTTTGGGTCATGTAAGAAACTCCTCATTTTTGATTGGATTAAAAGTCTTCGATATTCGATTATAACTATTTTTTTAAAGCATTGACACACACCAGGAATTTCTTCTGTGTCGTGGGTGCGTTTACAAACATATAAACTCACATACACAAACGCTCAGACTCGAAACAACTACTTGTAGATCATGCAAATATTTGCTCCGTGCGGTAACCGAAACCGCGATACGCAGCGCAGCATGCCAATCTTCTCAGCCACTGCTCTAACCGCTCCGTCAAATATTATGTCTGTATTTATTATCTCACTTACCGCCATTGTACTAAAATAGGCTTTGGCCTGGTCTTCCACTCGTTCCTCACAATATCCTCAAACTGACTGCTGTCAAACAAGTTCGGGGTCTGTTTGTAGTTGACTACATTCTGCACTTTGATTCGCGACTTCTGGCCTCTGTCTACTTGATTAACTATGTGCTCTTTGAGTATCTCTGGACTTGATGGAAATTCTGTAAGGAAATTTTATTCATGTTGTGTGAGCAGTGGTAGACGGTGTTACGGTGCAGATTTAAAAATTGTAGATCATGGGTTCACATCAACGACGATATATTACTAGACTCCGCATGCACGATCTAAGGAACAAAAACTATTCTGTCAAATCGCTGGGGTACTACGTAAGCGAGGGGGACAGGGTACTGCTTTGTGATTGGCTAAGGTCTGTTCTGTCTCAAGGTATGTTTACGGCTCACAGGATTGGTCGAAATAAGACGGATATAAGACTTTTTTGCCTAATGTGTTGACAGACATCGGTCGCCTGTTATTAGGAGTCTAGTAATATATCTTCGTTGGTGTACATCTTGTCGGTGTACCTATTACTCTGAGTATAAATAAAATAAAATAAAAATGTTTTTATTTTTCTAGACATTGCTTACATTAAATGAGATAGCACCGGTAAGATACAAGATTGAGTAATTCATTTCATCACTAATCTTAAGCTGCGTTTACGCTAGGCGAGCCGAGCACGAGCGGAGCACGAGCAGGGGCAGTATTATGACGTCTTAAAGCCGAGTAAAGAGTAATTCTCGTGAGTGAAAGAGACCGAACTATACAAGTCGTCTAGTGCCATTTCGTTCACTTACGGGAACTACTCTGGCTATAAGACGTCATAATACTTTCGTGCTAGACTCGCCTTGTGTAGACGCAGCTTTAAAACGATGAAAAGATCTTCGAAAGAAAAGCGGTATGGTTTTGAACGAAAAAGTTGGGACATGTCCACACTGGACCCGCGTGGTAGCCAACAGCTAACTTCATCTCCCAAAAAATGCACAAATACTTACTCGTAGAAGTCTTTGCAGCAACAACGGCATCTAAATCTATATGACCAAAAAACTAATAAAACACGTACTATGAGCAGTCAATTTTCAATTTCAGATAAGGAATTTCTACTACTAACCTCGATGCATCTTAGTATCAATTTTCCTAGTCATGCCAGAAAATTCCTTGCCTGAAGGTTTCATCTTAGGATTCAGCCACCGTCTCTCAGACGTAGATCGCCAAAACTTCGGCTGTGAAAAATGAACCACATCTCTTATTGTGTCTTCTTGTCCCTCATCATCAATATCTTCATAATTATCCTCAAGTTCTCTTTCATATGGCTCTGTGGGTATGGGATGGCGTACCTGAGGAAGTAATGATGATAAAACTTGACCAATAGGTATACTCTGAGTTAAATACATTGAATTGACAGATGACGTTCTTCTGTCACTTTGGTCGTTTCAAGTTATATGGTAACGACCGAGTATTACGTCTCCTATTAGTATACTTATCGTACTTATACCCTAGGAAAGTATGACTTTCGCGTCTTTAAATAACATCCCGTTTACTAGAATGCACGGGATTCCGTATCTGCCTCTTTAGGCGAGAAACACACTTTAACAGAAACAGTAAAAAGGTGGATACTTGAATTTCTGGAATTGTCTATGGCAATTGCATTGAAAAAACAAGATGGCGGTGTTACTTCGCGCCAAAAGAACTGTCACAACTTAGGTATTACTAGAAAACTCTCAAAGAACATATACCGGAGCACAAAGCAGTGGATATGGCGTCCGAGATCTCCTCGCAGTATGAATTGGACAGCTAGCCATAGGGCCAGACACCAGGGTCTTCTGGCCCAGCATATTGGTGTGGGAGAAGTCGCAAACGAGGAGGAGACGTGGCTGATGGGTCCCGTGGCGGACGGCACCGCAGCCAACTGCTTGGAGGTTCCACACTGCTAGCTGGCTGAAGTGACCCCATACTGTGCCTCTGGAAAAATGAAGATCATCTGTTCAGATTTCTTGGTGGACAGTGTTAATAGAATTTCTGAGTAACAGTTCGTGTTTTGGATATGTGTCGGGCTGGTAGAAATAGAGTCGCTAATCTTACATCGTTCCTGCCATCCTCAAAGGGTTGCAGAGAAACATATTATTATTTACTCATGTGTCAGTTTCATATAAGGTAAACTGATAAACTGGGCATAAGTGGCTGTAAGTGAGACAGTCCTACTTGAAAAAAACTAATATAATTTTTCCTGAATAGAACCCATCATCATCAGCCTAAATGTTCCCACTGCTGGGACACTGAACTCCTCTCTGCGAGAGGGATGAGCCATAATCGACCACGCAGGCCCAGTGCGGGCTGGTAGATGTTACGTATCTTCGAATGTTTGGTTCTAGGACTAGCCGGTTTCCTCATGATGTTTTCTTTCAGAGTTTTGAGAGCAGTGCTGATGAAATAATTTATTTAAAAAAATGCGCCTGGCTAAGGATAGAACCCACGACCTTCAACTTGTTAGTCGGGGTTCATACCACTGGCCCATCACTGCTCCTTCCATGGAGCAGTAGTAGGCCAGATATCTTCTAAATCAGAGTATTTTCTTTCATTCTTCTTCTTTTTTACTTACTTAGCAGTCAGTCTAAAAGGCGCAGTCAATTGTTTAGGCTGCACGCGTCGCCTTTCGCCCCACCACGCGTCCAACACGCGTCGTATTGCACGTTGCGCGCTCAGCTCATCTGAGTCGCTGGAGCGTCGCCATCGGACCTCGCCGACTGTCTGGCCCGCGTATGGGTAGCGGACTGGAAGGAAAGGAATGTGAGTACCTAACTAGCTGACATTGATTTGGTTTTCAAAGTAGCAGTATAAATAACAATTATGGGAGGTATAGTCAACTCGGCGAAGACTAGCAATTAAGTAAAAAATGGTTAATATAAACTGTTAGAACTTAAGACAAGTTTTTTTAGTTCGGCTTTTTTTTTTTTTTTTTTTTGGGACGAACCCACCACACTGTTCCCAAACCACTGCAACTCCTGAGAGCCAGAATCAACAGTGGCAACCACCAGAAAAGCGCCGAGACAATGAAGCTCGACGTGTCCCGGAGAATGAATTTACCTGTCTTGGGTCCTGCAACGAAATTAATCAGAAAAGAATAGTAGGAAAAAATATGTTTCCACTTCCCTCCATGCAAGCAGGAGACAGAACAAAACAAGGCCAATAGGCACAAAGGGATATTACAACTGGGAGAAGCCCAGTTGTAATATCTATATATATCTATATATAGTTTAGTTCGGCTTGTCATTGCTGTGGTTATTCAGATTTTGTGTATTGCTTATTGTACGGTCCTACGCGCCAAACGATCTTCGCCGAGACCTTATGCCCAAGACTGGTAACCCGCCCAAAACGGGTATGCATGTTAAATAACGCGTCGTTCTTGCTAATGAGAATGTCGTGCAGGACGCGGCTCCTCATAGGGAGAGGCGATGATGCAAACCCGTTTTAGGCGGGCTACCTGTCTGGGGTTTCCTTCCAAATTTATTAATTTATTTTTCATACCTGTAGCTCTGCAGTCGTCGTGGACGAAATGACACTGATCCGCAAGTCGTTGTGCTAAAAGAGCCAGCTCTCGATCCCATTCCTGTAAAATAAACGTCATTGCGTAGGTAAACCTTTTGAGGAGGATGCAGGGACGTACTTGTTCGACCTGGGTATTTGTAGAAAACCAAATGTACAACATTTTTGAGCTTGCTGCAGCTATGGTCTTCGCTGACAAATTCATCAACACCCGGAAGATGTTCACTGCTGAAAAAAGGGTGACGCGTTATACCTGTAGGTACTCTCTCATTGTCTATATCAAATCTTTGTTGCATAAAACAAACATAGAAACTCACATGTAGGTACAAACACCCAGACCCGGAACAACTACTTGCAGATCGTCCAAATATTTGTTCCGTGTGGGGATCGAACCCACGACACGCTACGCAGCAGTTAATCGCGCAACCACTGCGCCAACCATGTCGTCAGAATCTTTCAGCCACCACCTTTAATAGAGCAACTGCCACCAGGATTGATCAAGGCAGAGGCGGATTATCCTTAAGGCAAAGTAGGCATCTGCCTAGGGGCGCGAAGGTACAAAGGGGCGCGTGGGCGCGCGGGCGGAATTGTAAAATAAAGAAAAAATGTACAATAGATATAGCATAAAATTAATTGTGTCAATATGTAAGCCACCACTTAGACAATAAAACTATTATTTTTGCATACAATCTCTTTGTCGAAGGTACATGATCTCTGATTGAAGTTGGAAAGATATGACTGCAATAGTTCGTCGCGTCGACTGCGAGCACACGGTGATTTGCGAGTGAGTTTCGGACGGATTCGGACGTTTCTGCTTCTAAAATTGCGGGGATAATAGCGGCGTGTAAAGCTAGATATAATTTATGTGAGGAATTTCATAATTTTCGAGTTTACATGCCAGTCTTATCTAAGGCTTTAAAATATTGTACTTAAACCGAATTCGTAAGATCTGTTCGACAGATATCGATTTCATGTAAACTGATGCTTTTGCTTTCTTGGCTCCCATCTCACCGACAAGTCGAGGCGCGGCGGGAAGAGGTCCGGCGCGATCTCAGGGCGGTATGGAGACAGCGAGTGTCGCAACCGAGGATCGGACACGCCGCAATCGCGGCGGTAAGACCCCTCTTTGAGGAGTCGCTGGAGAGACGTCACAGCGTCCTGATCTATCGGATGACGCAGGTCCTCACGGAGGCGATAGGCGTTGACCTCTCGCGCCCAGCATTGGTCGCGGTCATGCTGCGGGGCGAGACGGAGTGGGAAGCGGTCGCCTCGCGGTAATGCTCGTGAAGGAGGAGGCGGGCCGCGAGAAGGAGAGGACAGCGTCTTCTCTCTGCCCCAACCGCAGTGGTAGACGCCCACGGCGTCGGACGTCGGCAGACAACCTCCGGCCACCGTAGGCGCGGGCATGCGTACACATATTGTAAAGGGCAACTCATCATCATAATCTCAGCCATAGGACGTCCACTGCTGAACATAGGCCTCCCCTTTTGATCTCCACATATACCGGTTGGAAGCGACCTAAATCCAGCGTCTTCCGACGACCTTCATAAGGTCGTCTGTCCACCTTGTTGGTGGACATCCTACGCTGCGCTTGCTAGTCCGTGGTCTCCACTCTAGCACTTTTCGACCCCATCGGCTATCTGCAAGGGCAACTCGCTGTCCGATAATGGACCATGCCCGGGTCGACGGCGCGTCGTGTTCCACGCGCACCTCAAAGAGCGTCACGCTGTCGCGGGATTTATTTCCATCACCGTGACCCCGGAACATAAACGGCTATTGAAGGACACCGTGGATTTTAGTCAGTACAAGTCTGACAGTTCCTCCCGCCCTGCCCGGGGATGGAGGCCTCATTTGACCCCACAAAAAAAAAGAAAGGCACATCGGTTTTGGTTAAACTATAGTATCTACGAATTATTTTTAATATAGGGGCGCCGATGAAATGCTTGCCTACAGCGCTCTCAACGTTTAATCCGCCACTGGATCAAGGATATGCTAAACTAAAATGGAAAAGTATAACTTACAACCAGCATCATAATTTGTGGTTTTGGAAGGTGTACGCCACCGCGGACCCTCTCGTTTCCAGCAGCTATACGCTGACGGCGTCTGCAAATACCCACAGTACAGTATTACCAAATGACTATAACAGCGAAGGGCCTTGACAGCATTACAAAATGGTTTTAGCAAGGGCGGACCTTGAGTATGTGGGACTTTGGGCTAAAATAATTATGAAAATGGCTGAATTACCTATTTAGATAATGTGTGACGAAATTCTTTAATTCAGGTGAGAATTTAATTGGTATGTAGCGCTCGCACGATGATCCAGGGCCTGCCTGAAATGGTACCAGGGTGATTAAATACAGTATGCTAGGACTCATGTTTTAGTGTTTTTATGGATTGAATCCCTAGCTAAGCAAGAACAGCAGTTTAAATAATTTTTTAGGGTCAACATCCCAATGATTTTTGTTTTTTGAGACCAAATTAAATGAATAACGAGTAGTTATTTGGAATATAGGCGCGTAGTCAGTCATTATTATTAAGCGCAGCAGTTATTATTATTAAATTAAAACTATCCCTCCGTCTCAATTCTATATTTTTCATTCTTAGCCTGTAGGTACAGTCTCTGTATCTACAGTTAACTTGTCAAATGTCTCCGCAATTTCCTTCCAACACTCTCTTTTACGGTTTATCAGTCGAAATCGTCAAGCCAGCGTCAACTTACATCAGGAAACTGACAAGCAACATGATGTCCCTTCCCCTGGCAGAGTCTCCGGTATCTGACGGCGCAGTACTGATGCTCCTCGGGGATGGCCACCACCAGACTCGTCACGGACACCCATAGTAATGACCAACGGCACATGGTTATTAAGCTGGAAATTGAGATATACTTAATCAAACTGGACTTAAAACGACTGCGAGGGTGCATAGCTATAGAGAAAACTCTGAGTCTTATTTCAAAGCAGAAACCAGTAGATATTTCACTAGAAAATCGGTTTTAAATGCTATGAGTACCAACATTTATTGTGAGTGTATATATGTTTTGCACCACAGGCCTGGTATGTCGTCGTTGTGTGCCCGAGTGGAAGCCGCGTTATCAGACATCGTATACCAAGTTTCCCCATGGCGGAGGACACCCATGAAAAAGTTTGAAAAAGACTTTCCCCAGTTATATAATTACTACAAATACACTACAAATGTTTGTTTCTATAGTGGTTTTTCTAGCTTACCATTTACGTTTAAGACAAGTTAGAACTTCAATAGAACATAATATATGAATACAAACAAAACTGAGACGATACTACATTACTTTCACATAAAAATATATCAAAAATATAACAGGCGGTAGGACTGCCGGCTGATTATAAATCCTACAAGTCTGACATGTTGATATTATGACATGTGTGACACGACTTCAGCATTTCGTCAAGAAGTTTTTATTTTAGCTCTATGATGATTGATGGATGGAGAGGAAGGGGAAGGCCTAAGAAAAGATGGATGGATTGTGTAAGGGATGATATGAATGAAAAATGAGTAAATGATACGGTGACGTCTGATAGGGGAGAGTGGAAGAAAAAAACGTGTTGCGCCGACCACAAGTAAAATGGGATACCGGCAGAAGATGTTGATCCAGTTGGTCTTACTGGTTCGTGGTTGGATCAAGGTGAGAGAGCATTTAGGCTCTACACGCTTTACTTAGCCTTTTAAACAAAGCGTTGAGAATGGGTCACACTATAGAGTACATAGTAGATATAATGGGCCACATCGAGTTCACTCTGTGACTCCAAAGACTCATTATTTAAGAAAATATAAGTCAGACAGTCCGCTTCACCCAGGGCGGGAGGACTCATTTCAGATTTCGATTGTTGGCTATAACATTTCTTTATTAAATTATGACTATGACATGTGTACTATAACTAGTAATTAAATAAAACAAAAACATTTATATAGATCGATACTTTTTATTTTGGATACAATAATTTACATATTATTCGTATATTTACATTTCATACACTCTTACTCGTAGGACTACTTATATTAAATATAGCAGCGTTCTTAATTATACATGAATGGATATTTGTGTCCGTTTTCAATTAACAATTAGTGACATCTAAATGAATGCCTGCATAATTATTAAAAAAAGGTGTTGCTAGCTTTGTCAAAACGAGCACCTATGTATGGCATTGCGTGTTTAGGCCTTCCTGTCTATCCTTTTCCAACCACATTGGGGTGTGCTTCCAGTCGAACCAGATGCAGCTGATCAGTATTTTACATGGAGCGACAGCCTAATTGCCTCTACAATAAGATACCCCGTGGTAAGACTGGTTGTCAGACTTTAGAGCTTCTGACTAACAGTAACGACTGTCAAAGACCTACAAATGACAGATGGGACCAACGGCTTTACGTGCTGTGCAAGGCACGGAGGAATCTGTATGACAGATGGTATCCCATCCACAGAACAACCTCGCAAGCATGGCTTAACCCGGAAGATCGGCCGGAGCGGCTGTAATTATTTAGCCACGAGCTCCCCTATTTCTAAACTCCGCAGAGGAGTTTATTCCACAACATATTTGTTCTCATGATATTCATAAATGGTATGGAAGGCACCTGTTGTTGGCTGACTCATTCTTGTGTTTTCGTGTGAGCTAAAAACTTTAAGGACACATTAATCTTAACATTAAGGGGATGTTTTTCAGGGGTTTTTTTATATAATCCGTTCATTTACAAGACTAGACAATAAATAATGTGCCTTTTCAATTCCCTATAAATATTTTGCTTTTAAAAAATGTTTTCTCAATGGGTCGCCCAGACATTCGGCCCAGTTTACCACTACTATTCCAAATCCGTGTAAACTGGGCCGCAGATCAGAGGCGAGTTTCCCCCTAAGTCAAGTTATCACTGTCAAGTCTGTCATCGTTAATCTTTGACGTCGGTAATTACTTATGACATTCCCGATTTCATTAAGCCCCTTCGTACACAAGGCGACGCAAGACTCCGATACCTTACCACTTTGGTATCCAGGCGACTATTGCAATACAAATCCATAGAAAATCGCACACAGGCACGCGTCAATGGATACCTTAAGTCGGAGACTTGCGTAACCTTGTGTACAGTCAGCATCAATACTTGGTGACCACAATCAGATTTTCAAAATCACTGTACGTGTTATTACGAAGTACAGCGATTTTGAAAATCTGAATGTGGTCAGCAACTTTTGATGTTGACTGTATGAAGGGGCCTAGCTCAAATAACATTATCATGGATAAAATTGTAATCTCGAAGGGCTAGTTTCCGACATTAATTTAGATGACGTCAATTGTTACTGAAAACAAATTACTATAATTATTTTATTCAATAAAACCCACAAGTAAATAAAGCTGTTTTAATAATTTAAATCTTTTTATTAACTGAAATAAATCTTAAAAAATAATTGTTTAACACTGTTTTCACTTAAAAGGTACAATACTATATTATATGTATAAATTAAAACTACTAACTTAAAGCAAAGAATAATAAAAATATTATACTTTTTATAAAATAAAAACAACAATTTATTTTTATCAATGAAAGATTTAAATTTTTAAAACAGATCAAATTATGTTGGCGTTTTTTTTAAATTATTCAAAAATTATCGATAAGTGAGATTTTTAATTATTATATTTAAATTATATAAATGCATGTTCATATTATAATATAACATGTTAAAATCATAAGATTTGCATAGAAAATAAATATTCGATATTAGCAAATACTATTTTTATTAAATTGTTCAAATTATGTGAAATGGCTGTTCTTACTAACTGAAATGAAGTGGTGCAAACATTGTATAGTCAATCTAATTACTTCACCGCCATAAGGTTGAATATCAAATAGCAAAAGAACAAAACTTCTTTACAAAAAATGATATTTTAACAGTATTGACAACATTTTTCAAGACTTTTTGACAATAGGTATTTTAGTGTGTAGCAACTAGCAACTCGCTAACATCTAGTTTCCTTTGTAAATACGATTGTGAGACATTATTTCACTGTTTTTTTTAAAGTGTCTAAAACGGCCATTCGAAGCGATATTTATAATAATTCACTTCGCAACAACATTGGTTATTATTCACTTAAGAATTGAATAATTGCTAAAGACCTTTACCCACGCAGCGCGATCCGTTACATCGATCCGATCTTGCGATATGATCTGATCGCATGCCATGTCTGTAACGGCTAAGATCTCCATATTATATCATTTCTTGCTGCCGGCGTCAGCTCACAACGCGTTCAGCCCTTGCAGAGATCCCATGGGATCAGGGGGGTGTATTATAACGTCTTAAATTCAGGCTTGTTCCAGTGAGTGAACGAGATGGCGCTAGACGATTTGTATAGCTCTGTCACATTTACTCGCCGGAATAAGCCTGTTTCTAAGACTAAGTAATGGGGGGGGGGGGGGGGGGGGCAGATCGCATCGCCAGATTGGATCACCGGAACGCTTCGCGCTCTATCGGTAAAGGCCTTAATTGTTCCGTTTTAGACCCGCAATGCTCTTATGACTTCATGCTCACTTCAATCTGACTGTAATTACACATTCAGAAATGTGGTAAAATATACTAGAAGCTGCCAAAAACGGTAAAATAATAGAACTATACAAAATGACTTCGATCTTTCACTGTATTCGAAATTATTTTTACACAGACGAAATATTTTCAAATATGAAACTTATCAACCGAAAGGGCTTACATTTATGACATATAGTAGAGAGCTTTCATTTGCCCAATTACAGATAGCGCGCGAGTTGAATGCAGTCGGGGTCTGAGGTGAAGAGCCCCCCGCTACCCGCACGCCCCACCTCACGCGCCTGCAGTGTAGTACTGTGCCATCCTTGTCAACAGCACTACCGCATTCCTAAGCTCTGCATTAAACTCGCGCGCTTAGTGTAGGTTATAAGTTTTCCAACTCGTCCAAAGTCAGGCAAAATAAATTGTTAAGCAAATTAAATACCCATTTAAAATAGTTCCTGTATTCAAATAATATAACTGTGATATTTGAATATGAATCCATCAAGTATTATAAAAAAATGTAATTGAAACCTTGGCGTTCCTTCACCGCGAGCATTCACCTGTAATCCTACTAATATTATAAACGTGAAAGTTTGTATGTGTGGATGGATGTTTGTTACGCTTTCACGCAAAAACTACTGAACGGATTTGGATGTTTGGTACACAGATAGTTTATAACCTGGATTAACACATGGGAAATTTTACACATATTTTTATCCTGATTTTATGTTCCCGTGGGATAAATTTGTAGTTGTAGCAGGTGAAGCCGCTGGCAACAGTTAGTGTAACATAAAAGTGCGCAATTTGATGATCTATTGTCTACGAATGTTCGAATCTGTAACGTTACATTACAGGTGAACACTCGCGGTGAGAGATCGCCCTTAAATACATAAATGCAACGACGATATATTACTAGACTGATGCACGATCTAACGAACAAAAACTATTCAACTCGCTGAGGTACTACGTAAGCGAGGGGGACGGGGTACTGCGTTGTGATTGGCTAACTCAATGTCTGTTCTGTCTCAAGATATTTCAACGGCTCACAGGAGTGGTCGAAATAAGACGGATATAAGACTTTTTTGCCTAATGTGTTGACAGACATCGGTCGCCTGTTATTAGGAGTGAAGTAATATATCGTCGTTGCGTAAATGGCAATTTAGACAGATCTATTTTGGAAATTTGTGTTTTATTATATAGATCGTGATTTAATATTTTGTCTTTCTTATGTTTTTTTTTTAATAAATTAAATTCGATTTACTGTCTTTTCAAAATATTTTTCTGAGCATTACACATGTATTGAAAACGTAAATTCTTTGCTAACACTGAGATCACATAATTGTGTTGAATTAAAATGTTTTTATTTAATTTTGAAATTCATTGAACTTTGGCATTTTCGCAAAATGACCATTACATGAGATATATTTCAACAGATGCAATAAAAAAAAAGTATAAATAAAAGAAAAAAAATACTTATTTTTTCCTAACATTCGGAATATCGATACTTTTTACAAATTTGCGATGATATTACAATTAATACTAAATAAGGCATAAAAATATTTATGTTGGACTAAAAACGATTTATTAAGTTGCGTACAAAGTTAGCTTTTATTATTCATAATTAATTATTTAGATAAAATACGTCTTTTACATCTAAGGCTATAATACAAAAATGTGTGTGAATGTTGTATTTGGATCTTAAAATTTAATTTAAATTTTAAATTATTGCATACTAAAAGATAATCACATATTATTATCTAACTGGGTTCCATAAATACACGCTAAAGTTAACATTTCAAGATCATTTTGTGAAACTTTTTTTCTGTGGAAAGAAAAATTCGACTGCGAGCAAGAGTCGAATTTTTTTTTCCACAGAAAATCTTTACAACTTGCGACGCGGGCATTAATGCGTATAGTGCGTAAAATTTAAAAAAATGTTCTTATATTCGAATTGACACAGTTAAAATACAGGATTTACAAAAAATATATAATAAAAATCAAACAATTCCAACACAACATTCACAAACTAAATGCGTTCACACAAACAAACGAAAAATCATTACATTTTACATCATTTACAATTCAGTCGTAATAAAAATATGAATATCGTAGTCTTATTCAAAGCGGCACTATTTACATCTATTTATTATATGTAGTAGTGACTTTACGTATAAATAACATTACTTATTACTATTTCAAATTGTCGGTTTAGTGGTTCAACTTATTAAGGAAAAGGTTTAAAGCATCATTTAATAGGGAAAATAAAAACAGATAAAAAAGTCACACCAAGCGGAAAATCTTCGTGCATTTTGTTTGTCATTGATTGAAAAACTGATTAAGTATTAAAAAAAATGGGGAAAGAAAAATTCGATCGCGAGCATGACTTAAAGAAAAAGAAAGAAGGGATTTATTGATGCACACAGGATAGAACAAACAACTATTCAGAAGAAAAAGAAATACAAAATAACACTTGTACCTTCTGATTCAGTAGGTACAATTCAGTATGGCTGAGCGTTTGGCTGTTGCGCTGCGTATCACTTTGTTTGTTTTCCACACGGAACAATACAAGTAGTTGTTCTCTCTCGTTACTTGGTCTCGGTGTTTTTGTATGCAAGTCTATATGTTTGTAAACGCATCCATAATAAAGAAGCAATTAAAAAAATGAACGAAATAAAAAAAAAAGTTTCACTGAAAAAAGTTTCAAGGTTTTCGTGACTTTAAAGTTTTAACCTCTTTTTTACTAAGTTGAACCATTAAACGGACAATAAATTGTGATGATACGCATATATTACATCGTTGTCTTCTTATATCCAACAACACAGATCAACGCATTATAAAAACTTACACTAAAAAAAAACTACGCGCAACATTTTTACGTGAAAAATTGTCTTTTATTTAGGGTTTTTTCGGTACGACGATGTCAATTTTAGAAGTCAAATGATTTTGAACGTTATTACGCTTACTCGAAAGTCTTATATTTATTACAGTAATCAAAATAATTTAAGTCGAATTAAAGGAATCGAAGTCTGAGATTCTTTTTTATTTGCAAAAATATTCGAAATTTTTAATTGATTTGTTCATAATATCAACAGTATTGTAAATATCACTTAGTGCACACGTAATAAGGTCCAAAATCGCTCGTTATGTCTTATTTATGTACTTTAAAAATTGACATCGTCCTACCAAACACATATCTTGCAAGCATCTCATTTAGTTAGCTAAAACATACTAATTTCATTGAGAAAAATAAATATTATATTAATTACAAATATCGATACTCGAACGGCTCATAATCGATTAATGATATCACTAGGACTAAACTCGATTTAAGTCTTTGCATAGCACACAGAACCTTCGCCGACTTCGATCCGACTCGAGTCACACAATCATTGCGAAGTGAGCTTTATCTCATGCTTCTTACAGTTGAATTTTCAACAGCACGAAATAAGTATTTTTATACTGTATGTTTAGTATTTTTATGCTGTTGACAATTCAACCGTTCTGTACGTGTGGCTCGAATCCAAGTGAAGTCGCCATTGATTCTGTGTATTTTGCGAAGACTTTTTAACTGGTACAGTTTGCCGACTAGCTTTTCATTAATAATCGTGTATATTTTATTCCATTTCACTTAAATTCATACTATATTCGTTCCTTAAAATTAAAGTCAGCAAAATTAATGGCAATTGCTATTTAAATCCGATAATTCCCAATGTCCTCATCCAGCCTGTTGTTTTTTTTTTTCATTTTGATAATAACACCGTATTTCTAAAATCCATTTATCTATAACTAGCCTTCAGTTGAAATAATAATTAAAATTTACTGGGAAAAATGTTCTGTCCACTCTTACATAATTAATTATTTTTACATTAATCTTGTATAAAAAGAGCTGCCATCTTGATTTCAAAGGTTACACTCACCCGACCAATCATTTGTCGTTGTGTCTTTAATCAATTTTCAACTCAATACTCTATCAGCATAAGGTTGAAAATCGATTAAAAACAAAATCATTAAACTAATCGGCAAACCAGACCAGCTGATTGAAAGCCCTTAAAAATAAATATAAATAAAAAATGCAATGAACTTCTAACTCTACGAACGCAGTCCAATTTTCTTTTAAAGCAAAGGGGCTTAGATTATGTTGGAAAAAGACGACAAGAGCTACATTTTTAATGCCAAAAAGTGATACATAGATTCAATGTGTCTGTAGTATTGCAGGTAGCAATTATAAATACATCGTAAATTGAAACGTATTGTAGGGGTAAGAGAAGCCCGGGTCGACGGCGCGTCGTGTTCCACGCGCGCCTCAAAGAGCGTCAGCATAATGACGAGGCCCCCTCTCAGCCTGCCGGGGTCCCGGGTCTTATACCATCACCGTGACCCCGGAACATAAAGGGCTATTGAAGGACACCGTGGATTTTAGTCAGTACAAGTCTGACAGTACCTCTCGCCCTGCCCGGGGTGGGAGGTCTCATTTGATGATTTTACCACGTAAAAAAAAAAAGGGGGTAAGAGAAAAGACCCAAAGAGAAAATAAAAAGAAAGAGAAGAAGAAAGAATTGGCTTACAGTTTTTTATATGTGGAAACCACAAAAAAATACAATATTTAACTGACACTTTGAATGAAAAAATAAAGTAAAAACACTAAAACCCGACTCTGCAAATAGGGGTATAAAAAGAAACAAGAAAACAATTTAAATAGAAATCCAGAAATGCAGTACAAAAAAGTCAAATTAAGCTGTGCTTGTGTAAAAAGTAAAAGTGATTCCAAAGTGGTTCAAATACTTTTTTAACCTTTTTTGTTTCTTTAACAAACGTTGATTGGATATAGATAAGTGTCAGAATTTTTTGTAGAATCTTTCCGTAGCTATGTCCAAAGTAAAAATCAAGTAAATAGCACCTGTCGTCTCTTTCCCAAATGTCAAAAACCCCAAAAATTTTACAAATACGCCCAATAATTTGCAACTAGCTTCCTAAACGTGCAGAACGTTTAAAAGTGATACAAATTAGAGTATTTTGGCAACTTTCATATATGGAAGTGTAACAGTTAGATTCTTATTACTACTATGTTTTTTTATTAGTATTTTTTATACAAAAAGGTTTTAATCAACGTTGTTGATGTGTTTTTAATTTGTGATGTGGTCTTGATTTGTAATTAAACGAAACAATTTTGTATTTAAAATGAAAAATAAGCTTTTTATTGCAAGCGGGATTTGAACCTGCTGCGTTTATCTTAATGAGTTCATCAGACGCTCTTACCAACTGAGCTATCGCAGTCATAATCACAGAGTCGAATTCTTTATTCCATCCTTAATGTCTTATGCTGACGTTGCAAGTTCAAATTCTGTTCGCAGTCGAATTTTTCTTTCCAAAAATTATAAGTATTAAAAAGGTGTATTAAGAAAATAATTTAAAGTTACTATTTTAACATTACGTTCATTTAAGAGATATTTTACGGCAGTGTTTAATTTGTTCTATCATATAAATTTTATTATTAGTTTCTAAAGCCGAAGCAAGATATTGCCACATACCCTTTGCCGTCAAAGTAAATTAAGCGTCTGGTAACCCCAAAAACTTCTATACGCTAATAAAGATGAAGTTTAAGGGACCAATTTCAACCATAGAGAGGAGGCCAGTCTCCCAGTGGTGGGAACATTATACCTAGGCTAAACTAAAGACAAAATTGTATCGCTTAAAAAAATCTAGAACCACGTGCGTTTTCATATCGGGCTTATCAATTCATACAAACCATACAATACATTACTGAGTATTTTAGTTATTTATAAAATGTTACACTTTGAGCAATGCACTACTTGTGTCCTATGTACAAAGTTCAATACATACATTGTCTATATACATCGGTGTCGGTATCTGAAACAAATTAAATTGAAGTTAGTTTTGTGTGTCATAGGGTTTATTTTTCTTTAAAAACTAACGGTCGTACTTACCACAAAAACTTTTAAACGTCTGTTGAACATTTGTCTAAAAAAATGTCAGATTATGACGTTGAAATAAGGTCCGTTTTGCAGTCACACTTTTTTTAGACAGTTGTTAAACAGATGTTTAAGATTTTGTAGTAAGGCTGTAGGTGTCGTGCAGAACTCTAAAAATTAATATGGCTTAGGATAGGAATAACGGAAACATTAAAGTTTGCATAATGAAGTGGTCTTCCTTAAAAACTTGGAATCCCATTGAGCTAATCTGAAAGATTTTTAGAACTCTTCAAACAAAGTGACTGACAAAGAACACGAATTTATTATGTATTTTATGCCTTTATTGTATGATCACAAGTTTTTTTTTAAGACAGATCACACTGATTGCGTAGCCGGTGGTAGCTTTTCAGACTTTTGAACCATAAGCCATATTTATCGTGGCAAAATCATCAAATTAGTTCTCCTGGCTTGTTTGGAGCGGAAGTAACTAAGTAATTATCAGCCCCTTCGTACACTAGGCGACGCAAGTCTGCGATATTTTACGATTTTGGTATCCATTGACGCGGTCTGTGTATGAACCTCTATGGATTTGTTTGGCTTGCGTCGCCTAGTGTACGAAGGGGCTTAGACTCGTATTGATCATAATCCACGGTGTTCTTCCAATAGCTTAAAATCACCAACGTCTTAAAACCAGGCCTTATTCAGGCGAGTGAAAGTGACTGAGCTATTCAAGAAATCTAGCGCCATCTTGTTCACTCACTGGAACGAGTCTGATTTTAAGACGTTGAAATACCTCCCCTGTATGTTCCTGTATGCCGGTTACCTGTGTGGTGTGAGTCAGTGATGCCGGGGCCGCTTCCCGCTGCTGACGGGCTGCTGCGCGTGGTGGCCCAGCGTCACGAGCGCCGAGCCCACGGCCAGCCCGCCCAGCGGGGGCGCGCGCCCCGTGCCGCCCGTGGGCAGGCGCACCAGCAGCGACAGCACGGCCGCGCGCCCGCCGCGACACGGCTCCAGGGCCACGGGCGCGGGGGGGCCGGCGCCTGGAACACACACATGAAAGATCAAGCTAAAGAGACCCTAAGGGACAAATGTCCCAAGACTTGTATCGGCGACATGTCAAGCGAAACGGCGATTTCACCTGACAAATATGGCGACAACGCGCGACTTAAGTCCACAGCGACGTCAAACAAATTCGTGCGACTGGCGTGTTTTTTAACGAGTTATTTTAGTTAAAGTACCTAATTCTGAACAGAGGAGTGTGGTGACTGGTGACCCAACTAATGGCTCCAACTAATGAATTATAGATCGTAGGTTTAAACCTAGCCAGGCGCATCATTTTGAGTAATTTATTTCATCACCACTGCTCTCAAAACGATGAAAGCAAACATCGCGAAGAAATTGGCATCGAAAATGTCCTAGAACCAAGAAATCGAAGACGTGTGACATCCACCAAAACGCACTGGGCCCTTGAGGTGGATTATGGCCTACTCCCTCTCACAGAGAGGAGGCCTGTGTCCCAGCAGTGCAAACCATTATAGGCTGATGATGATGATGATAAATTCGAAGAATACATTTTATATCATAAAGAAACACAGAACTTACCCGCGCCTCCCTTCTCGAGCTCGACGCATACTTGGCTGAAAGGCCGCGATGCCATCTGCTCCATCTCAACGAACAAGCGCTGTCTTCTTCTGTACATGTCATATTTCTGCACAAAAGAAAATTATATAAGAAAATTATGTTATGATTAAAGATTATGTTAAGTTAACTGTCCAATCCTAACTGACAGCGCCCTTTCAAGACTGTAACCAGTCAATTTGAAGAGAACTAAATGATCCGACACACGCGCCACCATCATCGAGACACCGCCAGGGTCATTTGAAAGTCAATAACGAATTATTGAACATAGGTAAATTGAAACAGAATTGCAGAAAAAATCCTGGTAAAAAAAAAACTAAATTAAGCTTCATCCAACTTGTTAATAGATTTTTCTACTCGTATTAATCGGCTTTTAACTATTTTTGGACTCGGTAGGGGTCACTGCTTTCGCCATAGTCTCTTAACTCCAAAAGTTCAACTTACCTGCTTAATCTTCCAAAGAGCAGCAGCCACGAGCAGCAGCAGTAAGAAGCAGGAAGAGAATGTGATGAAGAACTGCTGTAAGTTCAACTTGGGGTACTGGGAGAAAGAGATCTGTATCCAGAGCGGCGGCCGGAAGTCGTACACGTACACGAAGAACGTCGTCAGCGTCACGTTGTCCTCCACGCCGAATGCGTGCTCCGATTTCGCGAACCTGATGAGCCAGAATGGACATGTAATCAGCTTAGACATGGTGAGTATCATTTTTGGAGGAGGAATATGGTAAAGTATATTTTCTAAGTTGAACTTTTATTTTATATTGAATGGCTTTGATCTGAATCTAGTCTAGATCAGATGTTATCGTGACAAAGTTCACTCTAACTTTGAAGAGATTCGAATAAACAAAAATAAACATTTTATTATTGTATATTTTTACTTATTTAGTTTAGTTTAGTCCATCCAAAATTTGTCTGGATGATATCACTATCAGCGATAAAACCGCCGTGTTATCCATAGAGTATAGCAAATTTTGTAATAGCTATGTTTGAATTTGGTGTGCAATCTATACTCATATTATAAAGCTTTAGAACTTGTTCGGTTGATCTCACTTATGGCCGGTATCCCACTGGCATTTTACGAGTTTTGTTGTCTTTCCAACGAACGTCGTCTGCGCATCGTTGACGCTGCGCAGACGCGGCGATATGATCGCGTTCATAATACTATGGCCAACAAACGCGACGTTAACTTTGCGCAGAAACGACGTTGCGCGTTGACGTCGCGTTCAGCGGACGTTAGGTAATGCTATTGCCACGCGACTTTGACGTCAACACTCGTAAAACGCCAGTGGGATAGCGGCCTTAGTTAGGAACCAATAGGTATCGAATTGAAAAAATATTTTGGTGTCGGATAGCCCGTTTATCGAGAAAGATTCACATCACGCTACGACCAATAGGAGCTGTGACCTAAAATATATTCTGTCTATCGTATAAAAATAGATCAAAAACTTACTTAAACCTAAAATTAGTGCAATTAACATCACTAAACAAAGTCCTCTCCGCGGGATCACTCCTGGTCCTCACGGTGAGATTCATACGCGCGTGCGCAGAGCACGTGATACTGAAGTCTGCGTCCACGTCTGGCTTCACGGGCGCGTTCCTGAAGTTTATCGCTGAAAGATGACGGTCTTCTTTTTTTGATAGATTGAAGGTGAACTGGTAGTCTACTGCGAGGTCATCTGTGGAAGTAGAGAGGATGTTAGAGAAGTCATAGTAGAATAAGGAATAAAAACTGTGGATAAATAATCAAAAGTCCGGAGTTGGTAGATTGATTTGGATAACCTGAAACGTGTATATTAATATGGATATGCCTCCGGGTATCCGGTAATTTGAAGGTATTTCCGGAATTTAAAATTGTTAGGAACATGTAGGATGAAGACATAATTAAGCACTCGCTGTTGCCCGAGGCTTCGCCCGCGTGCATCTCAATTCAATCACATAAGTACTGAAATGAAATCCCGGGAAAAAGACTTATCCATGTTATGATTTCTATGACAGTTCGAGATATAATCAATCTACATACTCCGGGCTATGTTAATAATAGTGATCTGTTGGCTCGCGACCGACATCCTGTCGGAGCCATACAGTTTATGACTGAGTTCTGTCCGTGCGCAGAGTTCCTTCTGGGTAAGCTTGAATCATCTTAGGAGTCATCTTTGTTTCTGGGCAGATCATATTTTTAATGTTTTTTTATTCACGCTCTGACTATTAACTATTAAAGACTAGCGTACTAGAGCTCTTACTTAACAGTCACACTAGAACGCTAACGAATGATGGCATAATTATCCCTGATTTTAGCTACTTGCGCCAGGAATCGTAAGTAACAGTTTCTATGTTTTTCTTCTCAGATATCTAGACATTAAATGCATGTAGTATTTTATTATATAACTTACAATAACAAGCTCCCTTGTTGTAGATATCAGCGTGATAATGATTAGTATTATCACACTTGTCACATCGGTCCCCCGCTAATCCCTTAGTGCTACAGTAACATCGGCCCGTGTCGGGCGCGCACGCTACGGCTTGCGCGTTGCATTCACATGCTGTAACAAAATAGGGTTTATGTAAACGAGTTTGCTCGTGAGGCAACGCGATTCGGAATTGCATCGATTGACGATATCAGTCAGAATATATTGTACAAACGTCCGTTCGAAGAAAATGTGAAATATTCGTCACTGGCGACATCTTTTGAATTTTGTTTGCAGCGCCTTTATATCATAGTAGTAAGGTGGATTTTCGAACTGGTTGATATGCCAGGCACACGTCGCAGTGTTCACTGTCTACTGACAGGCCTGTAGCTGTGTATATACTCACGCTGGCACACGCCGCCGTTGAGCGGGCTGCCCCAGTGTCCGGGCGCGCACACGTCGCAGTGTTCACTGTCTACTGACAGGCCTGTAGCTGTGTATATACTCACGCTGGCACACGCCGCCGTTGAGCGGGCTGCCCCAGTGTCCGGGCGCGCACACGTCGCAGTGTTCACTGTCTACTGACAGGCCTGTAGCTGTGTATATACTCACGCTGGCACACGCCGCCGTTGAGCGGGCTGCCCCAGTGTCCGGGCGCGCACACGTCGCAGTGTTCACTGTCTACTGACAGGCCTGTAGCTGTGTATATACTCACGCTGGCACACGCCGCCGTTGAGCGGGCTGCCCCAGTGTCCGGGCGCGCACACGTCGCAGTGTTCACTGTCTACTGACAGGCCTGTAGCTGTGTATATACTCACGCTGGCACACGCCGCCGTTGAGCGGGCTGCCCCAGTGTCCGGGCGCGCACACGTCGCAGTGTTCACTGTCTACTGACAGGCCTGTAGCTGTGTATATACTCACGCTGGCACACGCCGCCGTTGAGCGGCTGCCCCAGTGGTCCGGGCGCGCACACGTCGCAGTGTTCACTGTCTACTGACAGGCCTGTAGCTGTGTATATACTCACGCTGGCACACGCCGCCGTTGAGCGGGCTGCCCCAGTGTTCCGGGGCGCACCCTACGTGCAGGTTGACTGGCTAAGGACAGCACTGTAGCGTGTATATAGCTGCACCTGGCCCACCGCCGCCGTTGAGCGGGCTGCACAAGTGTCGGGCAGCGCACACCGTCGACAGCTGTTAACGTCTACTGAAAGGCCCTGTAGGTGTTGTATATACTCACGCTGGCACACGCCGCCGTGAGCGGGCTGCCCCAGTCGTCCGGGCGCAACACGTCGGCAGTGTTCACTGTCTAATGACAGGCCTGTTGTTAGATGTGTTATACTCACGCTGGACACACGCCGCCGTTGAGCGGGCCTGCCCCAGTGTCGGGCGGCAGCGACACAAGTCGCCAGACAGTGTTAACTGTCTACTGACAGGCCTGTAGGCTGGGTATGTTATGCGTCACGCTTGGCACACGCGCCGTTGAGCTGGGATGCACCAGTGTCACGGGCGCGCACACACACGTCGCAGTGTCACTGTCTTTAATGACAGGTGCCTTGTAGCGTGTGTATATACTCACGCTGGCACACGCCGCCGTTGAGCGGGGCTGCCCCAGTGTCCGGGCGCGCACACGTCGCAGTGTTCACTGTCTACTGACAGGCCTGTAGCTGTGTATATACTCACGCTGGCACACGCCGCCGTTGAGCGGGGCTGCCCCAGTGTCCGGGCGCGCACACGTCGCAGTGTTCACTGTCTACTGACAGGCCTGTAGCTGTGTATATACTCACGCTGGCACACGCCGCCGTTGAGCGGGCTGCCCCAGTGTCCGGGCGCGCACACGTCGCAGTGTTCACTGTCTACTGACAGGCCTGTAGCTGTGTATATACTCACGCTGGCACACGCCGCCGTTGAGCGGGCTGCCCCAGTGTCCGGGCGCGCACACGTCGCAGTGTTCACTGTCTACTGACAGGCCTGTAGCTGTGTATATACTCACGCTGGCACACGCCGCCGTTGAGCGGGCTGCCCCAGTGTCCGGGCGCGCACACGTCGCAGTGTTCACTGTCTACTGACAGGCCTGTAGCTGTGTATATACTCACGCTGGCACACGCCGCCGTTGAGCGGGCTGCCCCAGTGTCCGGGCGCGCACACGTCGCAGTGTTCACTGTCTACTGACAGGCCTGTAGCTGTGTATATACTCACGCTGGCACACGCCGCCGTTGAGCGGGCTGCCCCAGTGTCCGGGCGCGCACACGTCGCAGTGTTCACTGTCTACTGACAGGCCTGTAGCTGTGTATATACTCACGCTGGCACACGCCGCCGTTGAGCGGGCTGCCCCAGTGTCCGGGCGCGCACACGTCGCAGTGTTCACTGTCTACTGACAGGCCTGTAGCTGTGTATATACTCACGCTGGCACACGCCGCCGTTGAGCGGGCTGCCCCAGTGTCCGGGCGCGCACACGTCGCAGTGTTCACTGTCTACTGACAGGCCTGTAGCTGTGTATATACTCACGCTGGCACACGCCGCCGTTGAGCGGGCTGCCCCAGTGTCCGGGCGCGCACACGTCGCAGTGTTCACTGTCTACTGACAGGGCCTGTAGCTGTGTATATACTCACGCTGGCACACGCCGCCGTTGAGCGGGCTGCCCCAGTGTCCGGGCGCGCACACGTCGCAGTGTTCACTGTCTACTGACAGGCCTGTAGCTGTGTATATACTCACGCTGGCACACGCCGCCGTTGAGCGGGCTGCCCCAGTGTCCGGGCGCGCACACGTCGCAGTGTTCACTGTCTACTGACAGGCCTGTAGCTGTGTATATACTCACGCTGGCACACGCCGCCGTTGAGCGGGCTGCCCCAGTGTCCGGGCGCGCACACGTCGCAGTGTTCACTGTCTACTGACAGGCCTGTAGCTGTGTATATACTCACGCTGGCACACGCCGCCGTTGAGCGGGCTGCCCCAGTGTCCGGGCGCGCACACGTCGCAGTGTTCACTGTCCTACTGACAGGCCCCTGTAGTCTGGTGTATATACTCACGCTGGCACACGCCGCCGTTGAGCGGGCCTGCCCCAGTGTCCGGGCGCGCAAGTGCAGTGTTCCGGGGACGTGTATAACGCACTGAACGTCGTTTCACTGTCTACTGACGGCCTGTAGCTGGAATGAGCGGGCGCCCAGTGTCCGGGCGCGAAAACGTCGCCAGTGTTCTACAACAGGGAGGAGCGCGCCACGTCGCATGTTCACTGTCTACATGACATGGCCTGTAAGCTGTGTATTACTCAAGCTGGCAAACGCCGCCGTTGAAGCGGGATGGCCCCAGTGGTCCGGGACGCGCACACGTCGCAGGTTCAATGTAGAAGGACAGGCCTTAGCTGTGTATATCTCCATGCACAGCAATAACAGCCGCCGGTGAGCGGGCCTGCCCATGTCCCGAGGAGCGCCCACTCGCAGGGTCACTGTCTACTGACAGGCCTGTTGCGGTGTATATACCACGCTGGCACACGCCGCCGTTGAGCGGGGCTGCCCAGTGGCCGGGCGCGCACACATCGCAGTGTTCACTGTCTACGACAGGCCTGTAGCTGTGTAATATACTCACGCTGGCACTCGCCCGCCGTTGAGCGGGCTGCCCCCAGTGTCCCCGGGCGCGCACGACGTCGCAGTGTGCACTGTCTACTGACAGGCCTGTAGCTGTGTATATACTCACGCTGGCACACGCCGCCGTTGAGCGGGCTGCCCCAGTGTCCGGGCGCGCACACGTCGCAGTGTTCACTGTCTACTGACAGGCCTGTAGCTGTGTATATACTCACGCTGGCACACGCCGCCGTTGAGCGGGCTGCCCCCGTGTCCGGGCGCGCACACGTCGCAGTGTTCACTGTCTACTGACAGGCCTGTAGCTGTGTATATACTCACGCTGGCACACGCCGCCGTTGAGCGGGCTGCCCCAGTGTCCGGGCGCGCACACGTCGCAGTGTTCACTGTCTACTGACAGGCCTGTAGCTGTGTATATACTCACGCTGGCACACGCCCGCCGTTGAGCGGGCTGCCCCAGTGTCCGGGCGCGCACACGTCGCAGTGTTCACTGTCTACTGACAGGCCTGTAGCTGTGTATATACTCACGCTGGCACACGCCGCCGTTGAGCGGGCTGCCCCAGTGTCCGGGCGCGCACACGTCGCAGTGTTCACTGTCTACTGACAGGCCTGTAGCTGTGTATATACTCACGCTGGCACACGCCGCCGTTGAGCGGGCTGCCCCAGTGTCCGGGCGCGCACACGTCGCAGTGTTCACTGTCTACTGACAGGCCTGTAGCTGTGTATATACTCACGCTGGCACACGCCGCCGTTGAGCGGGCTGCCCCCAGTGTCCGGGCGCGCACACGTCGCAGTGTTCACTGTCTACTGACAGGCCTGTAGCTGTGTATATACTCACGCTGGCACACGCCGCCGTTGAGCGGGCTGCCCCAGTGTCCGGGCGCGCACACGTCGCAGTGTTCACTGTCTACTGACAGGCCTGTAGCTGTGTATATACTCACGCTGGCACACGCCGCCGTTGAGCGGGCTGCCCCAGTGTCCGGGCGCGCACACGTCGCAGTGTTCACTGTCTACTGACAGGCCTGTAGCTGTGTATATACTCACGCTGGCACACGCCGCCGTTGAGCGGGCTGCCCCAGTGTCCGGGCGCGCACACGTCGCAGTGTTCACTGTCTACTGACAGGCCTTAGCTGGTTGTATATACTCACGCTGCACCACGCCCGCCGTTGAGCGGGCTTGCCCCGTGTCCGGGGCGCGCACACGTTCGCAGTGTTCACTGTCTACTGACAGACTGTAGCTGTGTACTATCCTCACGCTTGGCACACTGCCGCCGTTGAGCGGGCTGCCCCAGTGGTCCGGGCGCGCACCACGTCGCAGTGTTCACTGTTCTAACTGACAGGGCCTGTGGCTGTGTATATACTCACGCTGGCACACGCCGGCCGTTGAGCGGGCTGCCCCAGTGTCCGGGCGCGCACACCAGTCGCAGTTTTCACTGTCTCCTGACCATGCCTGTAGCTGTTGTATATACTCACGCTGGCACCCCCGCAGCCGTTGATGCGGGCTGCTCCCCAGTGTCCTGGGCGCGCCACACGTCGCAGTGTTCACTGTCCTACTGACAGGCATGTTAAGCTCGTGTATATACTCACGCTGCCACACCGCCGCCGTTGAGCGGGCTGCCCTCAGTGTCCGGGCGCGCACCACGTCGCCAGTGTTCACTGTCTACAGGACAGGCCTGTAGCCTGTGTCTATACTCACGCTGGCACACGCCGCCGTTGAGCGGGCTGCCCCAGTGTCCGGGCGCGCACACGTCGCAGTGTTCTCCCACCGTGCGGCCCGCACATGGCTGCATGCATCTCGCCGCACTGTCGCACACTGAGTGACCGTTGCACTGACAGGCTGGACATGCTGTGAAGTGCCACCTGTTAAAAGAAAACGAAAGAAGTTGAGACACCTGAGAATCGAAGGAATTCACGTTATGGGGAAGCCTTCCCTTGAGTCTCTACTCACCGGTGTTGTGCGCACACTTTAGGCGCGTGTGGTCTTCTAGCTCCCCCGGGTAGACACAGTCCCCGCCCCCCTCCCGCTCCGTCATCGCACCAGCCGCACGCGGGCTCCGCGCGGCATGCCGCACACGACACGTGTGCCGCACAGCCGCGCGCCGCGCCGCACGCTCCTGCGGCGCCGCCGCCACCCATGGTGGACCACGCGCGACACCCGCCCAGAGGGAAGGACGCGCCGTATGCGTTCTGGGACAGGGGAATGAGATTATTGTATGGTATTTGTGGTAATAGCTATCGTATCGGGTGTCTTACTATTTTATAATGGTTCTTATTAACATTGATTTCAATCTAAATTGGAGTGGAGAGGAGAGAATTATAAATTAACTGTATTTTCTTATAGTTGTACGGCAAAAGTAAACTTTGACGTCACTATAATATTTAGTGAAAACAAAACAATGGTCACATTATTTAATGATTTTAAAATTATAGATAAGCATTTAAGAAATGTTTGTTGGTTTGGGCCTACAATTAAGTAAGATTGTATAAAAATAGTTTTTTGGAATTTTGGTCTAGACAGACAAATAAATAATTCACTAACAACGAACTCGCAGGATATGTTATGTTGTGGTCAAGCTATGCATGCAAATTTATTTTTGCGTAACTAACTCAACTTGAAAAAATCGAAATCTTTTTTGTTACGGTAGATAAACATTTTTCTTAGTTTTATTTTTTAACATACGGGGTATTTCTATAAAAAAAAAACGCTCAACCTATACTTTTTCCAACAAACATATACAAAAACACAATACAATCAACAGTTTCAAACAATTATTTGTAAATTTCAGGTGGCGTACTATGAACTCTTAAAGCGTGACTCTTTAGGCTGTGGGAGAGCGATGGCGCCACACGACTTGTATAGCTCCTTCTCTTTCCCACAGACTAAACTGGATCGCTTTAAGAGCTCGTGGTATGGGCCCAGGGGGGGTACTATAACGTCTTAAAACCAGGCTTGTTCCAGTGAGTAAACGAGATGGCGCTAGACGACTTGTACAGCTCTGTCATTTTCACTCGCCGGAATAAGCCTGGTTTTAAGACATTGTAATACCCCCCAGATAATGATCGCACATACCTTATCGACGCATCGTCCTGCGGAGGCGCACCAGATGCACTCCTCGGCGGTACAGTTGGCGCACGTCGAGAACGTGGAGCACGGCGCCGCGCACGGACCAGCCGCCGCCACGCTCCTGAGATACAACGATAATACGATTATTTAGATAGAAACTGTAATAAGCAAGTAAAGGTATAACCAGCCTAGAGGGCCAAAGCCTGCCCGTTGTCACGAATTACAGTGACTCCGGAACTTAAAGAGCTATTGAAAGACACCGTGGATTATAGTCAGTACAAGTCTGACAGTCCCTGCCGCTCTGGCTTCTGCTTTCTCTTGTATGGCCGGGTGTCAGGTAGAATAAAACATCCCAAAACATGGTTTAAGACTGCCCTTTATTATGCTAATACATGACTTATATATTGGTTACACATATCGAAATAATAGGTGCATACATACTACATCACACTCTCCTGCTTTCAGACTGACAACACATCTTAAACTAGTATTCTATGTCATCATGTGACTGATTACCTTACGGCCAGCTAGGGCTTACAAGGAGTATCAACACCTTCAACACTATCAGAAAAATAGATACCATCTTTGTCTTACCTGATATCTTCAGATGAATTGACTGGTTTACATTTTATCGTGTCGTAGTCCCAGAAACAAGCTCGTTGGCTTAATTCTTCAGATCCCTAGTGAAAGAAGAAACAATATATATAATATTAAAAAGCAATACACACTGGTATAATCTTGGCCACCACTGAAAACCGATCAATATTGTTCATTTACTGATTCTTTTAACATTGGTTGTTCCCAGCGACTTCACTCGATGTTCTAATAGCCGAGTCACACTAAATACATTTGATTGCTCTTTGATTTTCGTAATAATAGTCTTTAAATGTCCGTATAAAGGTTCATTAACGTGATAATAACGGTATTTCCCGTTAGCATGGCCCTTGTGTTAAGACTACTTCAATATTAAATTTCTTTCCCTCTAAAGCTGAATAAAAGATTCAGCTTCAAAACGAGTGGTTGCGTTGTTCTAATTGGTGAGGCGTCTGGAGTACTTATCTAGAAGACGTGGGTTCGATTTTCACTCGCAGCAGATTTTTTTTTTCCTCGAAAATATTAATATAGAATTACTTATATAGAAAAAGACCATAAAATGACTCCAGTCATAAATAAAATAACTTACATGTGTATGATGATGTTGATGCGCTAAACAGGCTGCGCACGAGTGGTATCTCCCGCACGCTTCCCGCGGCGACTCACTGTCTGAACCACACTCCTCTATTGACAACGCCATCTAGAAACAAACATATCAACACTAAAAATTCCTTCTTTAATTAGAGAAACTTGTATGATCTAGAAAGGTTTAAAAGAAAAAAAGTGAAGACATAAAAAAACGGCCATTTTGGTGTTGAGCCTGGCGGGATTTTGCACGATCACTATTGTAATGTTTTTCTTTATGTTCAAATCAATCGATGGAGTAACATTTTGATGCAGGGCTCTGTCTTCTTTTCTTTACTGTGTAGATATCGTTAATATTGTTATTGCGACTTAATTATGTCAGCTCTAAGGCTATGCAAAACTACACATTTTATTGATGGTATTTATTTGGAACTCTTCCATTGCTAGGCTTTTCTCTTT
Source organism: Agrotis ipsilon (assembly GCA_028554685.1). Lineage (NCBI taxonomy): Eukaryota > Metazoa > Arthropoda > Insecta > Lepidoptera > Noctuidae > Agrotis > Agrotis ipsilon. The sequence goes on along the minus strand of CM052977.1, from coordinate 3,496,614 downwards.
TATTCTACAAATCAAAACTAAGTATTTATGCTCTTGTAGACGCTCTGAATTTTGGGATCTGGAGGGTATGGGTTGCTTTAATGACCAACAACTATCGTGATAGCAATTGTCTACTCTTGGTGCGGAAACGAATCCCTATAAAATATAATATAGCTAAATATAGATTGAGCGGGTCACGTAAGCGGTACGCACGTTGACCGCTATCTTCCTAGCATGGGGTTTTACGCGCTCTGTTTGTGTGTATTTAATGTCCTGTAATATTGTTAAATAATAAAGTTATGGCACATACCTGATGTGTATGTCTAACACAGTACATAGCGGACGGGTAGCACGCGCCGCACCACGCACAGCGCGCTGCCGTGCACGCCGCGCACGACTCCGCTGACGTACAACGACGTTCATCTAGATGAAAATCAATTATAGTTAAGCATAAGACAAACACACAGACAAAAAGATATACAACGTGTAACGTTAAAAGCGCAAAACCTCTCGTGGGGTAACTCAGCACATGCCACTGAACAATGTTTGTTAAAAAACTTTTGGAAATTCGCAAAAAAAAAAAAAGATTTTTCACACAAAATGAGAAATTGATCGAGCCCATCAGCACGCGTAGCATGACCACCGTAGAAACGAGTTATATCGACGGGAGAATCGACAAACTGACAGATTGAAGAAAGATTTCTATCGTCCTAAGCACGGCGATGTTTGTCACGTAGAAAAGAAATGTTTCTTCTCTACGATAGAAAGAAGTCTACAACGTCGAGCATGCCGACAATATTTTCTCTACTTTTGACACTTGGGGGAAGACACATTTCTTCTCTACAAGAGAAACTTGTCTACATCAAATCAGACCTAGACAAGTTTCTTTTTATAATATTCTTGATGTTTATCGACTTAAATTTGTTTTAAAAACAAGTAAGGGTCCTCCCAACTCAATCGCTTTAGTTTTTAGGCTTTATAGAATAAAAAAGGATGAATGAAACTTGTACGGAAAGTTCATCAAACTTTTTTTTAATACGAGTTCCATGAAAAAATATATAAAATGAGAAACTTTCAGTGAAATAATGCAGGCAGCTAATCTTTCCAATGTTTATTACTAGACAAAAATGTTTTAATTTTGCAAGAAACTACGTGTCGTCAGTCATATACATGCAGCATAGACCCAATATTTTCTGCCTAAAATTGCCGTAATCATAATTGTGATCATAATTTTTCATATAATAAATATCTGTCTCCTATAACACAAAGATAATGTTCTACACTTGTTTTTCTCTCTTTCTAGAAAGTAAATTAATTTTATTTAACATTTGGCTAGGAAAGACTTGTGTCCTTACTGAGTGTACTACTGTGGTTTGGATACTTTTTGCGTTTTGTTGTCGCTTTGATTTATGTGCAAAAAGTTATTTTTATTGCAAATGAATGCACATATTTCTAAAATTATGGATAATTCTGTCTAATTCCAAGAAATCATTTTAATTTCTATTGAAAACTTGAGAATTTTACACGTTTTTTTCGTTAACTAAACGTTTTAGTTCATTCACAGCTCAGTCATTCGCCGTTGCTATGGAAAGAAATCTTATGTCTTGTCTTCGTAGAAACACGAGTCTACAGGCCGCGCCATGCTCGGACAAAAGACATATCGAGTGGGATAGAAAGAGCTTTGTCTTTTCTTGGTAGAATAGAGATAGAATCGCCATGCTACGCGTGCAGTATGAAAAACTATTTTTTTTTCGCGAATTTCCTGAAGTTTTATATTTTTACATTGTTCAGTATTGGCTGAGTTACCTCACGAGAGGTTTTGCGCTTTTAACGTTACACGTTGTATATCAGTAGTCTTAGAACTGTAAGAACTATCCTTATAAAATGCGCTTCGAGCGCCGGTTCGGTCATCATTTGCCTAGATTTTGTGCAATTATATTGTGATCGGCTTCTTGTCAAACCAGATGCAGCTGAATATCAGTATTTTACATGGAGCGACTGCCTATCGGACCTCCACAACCCAGTAACTACGTAATACGATACCCCAGGGTAATACTGGTTGTTAGACTTTGAGTATCAAGTACAGTACTCCCAAATTAATATTGTGCAAATCTTCGCCAATTGTCGTATTCCCGGAAACACCCGAATCATTGAATCGGAGAGAGCCCTAAACAATGCACTTGCATTTTCTACCTTGTTCGAAAGAAACAGGAGTCAATGTCATATGTCAAATCATGTGAAACAATTGAAAACAATTCGGGCGGTCGGCGGCTGTCGCCGGTCAGTCAAAGGTCCGTCAGTCGTATATATTGGTGGTGACTGCACGTATTCTCTGTGTGGATTTATATACAGCTGCTATTACAAAATACATAATTCTACTAAATTATGCATGAAGAAAATGCACTTAACCACTCTATACAGGGTGAATTTTTCAACTGGGCGTGGATGGCTACTTTCGAAACTATGAGGAGTATCGAAAAACGTTGAAAGGAGGCTCGAGGCCGATTCAGCCATTTCCTTAAGTTTGCCGTATATGATTACTTCCCAGAATATGTTCCTTATTAGCAACACTACCGAAAGGTGTAATAATACAGGGTGTGATTTTTTTTTCCAAAATCAGCGGGTTCGATTCCTGACCAGGATTTTTGATTTTTCTAAAATCCAATAATGCAGTTTTAGTTTTCGTCAAAATCGGCCTCGAGACTCCTTTCAACGTTTTTCGATATTCCTCATAGTTTCGAAAGTAGCCATCCACGCCCAGTTGAAAAATTCACCCTGTATACATATCGTCTTCCGTCGCTCGGGGAATACGACCGTTGCCGAACAGTGACGAAGACTTCTATGCGCATTATTAATTTGGGAGTACTGTAATACGATACGCCAGGGTATTACTGGTTGTTAGACTTTGAGTATCAAGTACGATTTTGAATACGATGTAAGTAAGTGAAACTTATAAATAGGGGGAAGGGGGTTAGTGTATTAACATGCTTACCCTTACCAAACCTAGGTTCCGTCAGGCACGCCTTTACCGTGCCGTCAAATGATTCCTTCCAGCCGACTTCTTCTAACTGAAAAAAAAAAATGGTTATACTCAACTATTTTCTCAGGGTTTCGGTATCCTATTTAGTACCACCACACGCAACGACGATATATTACTAGACTCCTAATAACAGGCGACCGATGTCTGTCAACACATTAGGCAAAAAAGTCTTATATCCGTCTTATTTCAACCACTCCTGTGAGCTGTAAACATATCTTGAGACAGAACAGACTTTGAGTCAGCCAATCACAACGCAGTACCCCGTCCCCCTCGCTTATGTAGTACCTCAGCGAGTTGACAGAATAGTTTTTGTTCCTTAGATCGTGCATGCGGAGTCTAGTAATATATCGTCGTTGTGGTAGGCCACCTGGTCCTTGATTGGACGACGAGCTACCCCGTTCGCAAGTACCTGTCAGAATTAGCTATTATTATATTTACCGGTAAGCAGGCTCTATCTCTGGCCCTCCACACGCACGCGACAGCAGTATGCTGCGCTGCAGTCAGACACGCTGCTTCGTTCGTGTGTCTGGAACAACCCTCGCCCGCTTCGAAGATTAACGCGTCTGAGCGGAGGCGGCCGTCGAAACTACAAAAAAATAATCAATATATAAAAGCAAGTCATCGAAAATCAAAGCATTAATTGTTTAAATAAGGCCAATTACAGGCACTTTTGAATTGTCAAAAATACTAACTACAAAATTATGGTGCTATAGTCCTAGTCACAAGACATAATAATTCTCAGATAATTCACCCCGTTAGAGGAGGATTTTCGCAAAATCCTGTCTTATTGCTCCACCACATGGTAGACTTCAACTGCTGTCCAAAATTCATGTTTCTGCGTTTAGCGGTTTCTTTTATAGTCGAGTTTTTATAAAAAAAATCTGTCCTTTTATATAATATATAGATATAGACAATGGGAAAGAATGGAAGGTTACTGGGGAGACCTTTGCCCAGCAGTGGGCAAAAAGACATAATACTCACCCTGCATATATGATGACACTCCTCCTGTCTCGTATCACGAGCGGCGCGGCCGCGTGTGCTGCGCGTGCGCCGGCGCCCGGCGGGGACGCGGGCCACCACACACCACACCTGGAACAGTTCAAAATAACGATATTAGACTCTAAAACGTAAAGGACTATTGAAGGACACCGTGGATTTTAGTCAGTTTAAGTCTGACAGTTTCTCCTGCCCTTTCCTAGGTACTCATTTGATGAATTTTCAACTATAAGGTACTGCATATATAATTTGAAAATCTATTTAGACCGTCAGTAATAATATTTATAAAATAATGGACACGTATTTTTTGTTTTTTTTTTTTAAACAATAAATATTGACAAAGATAAAACGCTCCCAAATTCTTGAGTGGGGTGCTTGTGACGTCACTACGCTTGTAAAATTGTAACGGTCGTGTGACGTTTTCTGATTTTTATAAGCGTTGTATTTTCGTCAATTTTGGTTTATGTAACGGTTTTTTTAATAATTTATTTTTCGCACTTATATTTATTTAGTAAATGGCCTATTATCATCATCTGCCTAGCCTTTTCCCAACTATATTGGGGTCGGCTTCCAGTCAAACCTGATTCAGCTGGGTATCAGTATTTTACATGGAGCGACTGCCTGTCGGACCTCCACAACCCAGTAACTAGGCAATACCATACCCCATGGTAAGACTGGTTGTCAGACTTTAGAGCTTCTGACTAACAGTAATGACTGTCAAAGATTTACAAAAGACAGCCGGGGCCAACGGCTTTTCGTGCTTTCCGAGGCACGGAGGAAACTCGCTATGACAGATGGTCACCCATCCACAGACCAACCTCGGCAAGCGCTGCTTAACCCGGTAGATCGGCCTGTGCGGCTGTAATTATTTGGCCAAGAGCTCCTCAAGTAAATAGCCTATTATGTTATAAAAATAATTAACGATATTTATCTCACCTGACATCATACAACAGCGCTCCAGCTGAATAGCATTTAGAAGCAACTGGATTGGACACTAAAGCAGCCGCACTGTCGTTGTGAGCGTTACCTCCAAATACCAGCATTATCCCTGAGAACATGACATATAAAAGTGAATTTTGGCAACCCAGTGTTTCAAATGCACTGGTGGGCTACGTTGACGTCTTTAAACTAGAGTATTTTCACTGTAATAACTGTAAGCTACAAGTCGTCTAGCACCGTCTCTTTCCCTTACTGGAAATATTCTCTTGTTTCAATTGTTCGACTTTTTCGATTCTAACATTAATGTCAATAAAGAGTTACATTTACCTGGTGTTATAAAAGTAGCAGAATGTAAATATCTAGGTGTAGGCGCCGACTGTAGAGGCCGCCACAGTCTTAACTCAGGGTCGTACTCGAATAATGAGGCTGATGGGGCCTGCAAACAAAATACACAAGGGTATGAATATGCAGCAAGCCAGGTGTTAAAAGGTATCTCGCCAAAGATGGGCAGTTTGAGCTATGGGATGTATTGAAAGTAGGTAAGACGACCCATAGCACGCATCCAAGTACGCAGCCATGGCACGCATCCATAGCACGCAGCCACAGCACACATCCATAGCACGCATCTATAGAACACATCCATAGCACGCATCCATGGCATACATCCATAGCATGCATCCGATCTTCCTTTGCAAATGCGTCGTCAGTCTGTGTCCCTGTCGCTGGTCGCGACCTGCCGGGCCTCCGCAGGTAGCTGGGGGTCTCACCTGGCAGGTGGCAGGCCCTTAGTTACGGGCACAACAGTCGAGAGCACGGGTCCAGGGGCGTATTACAACGTCTTAAAACCAGGTTTGTTCCAGTGAATGAACGAGATGGCGCTAGACGACTTGTATAGCTGTCACTTTCACTCGCCGGAATAAGCCTGGTTTTAAGACGTTGTAATACCCCCCCAAGGCACAGTCCATACCCCCTTGCGGGGGTGTTACGACTACTAACGAGGAAACACGCCACACGCCTACGTCTTCCTCGACAGCATTATACCGTGTTGTTAAACTATTAAAACGCTAGTCATTACCGCGCTACTATCACATACCTGCGTGGCCTCCGACTCTGACACAAGTCCGCCGTGCACGTACACCTTCCGGGAGAGTGTGTCCCAGGCGGCCGCGTGCGCGAACCCCGCGCGAGCCGCCCAGCCGCGGGTCGCAGCTACCGCCCACACGCCTTCGTCTACGTAGTACTCCTGGAAAGAAAGAGTATTTAGTTGTAGTCATTATAATTAAGACCGATCCCCTCTTTGGGTCTGACATCAAGCCGACCGCGTACGGCCGCGTTCATGGACACGCGTAGCGACAGGCATCCAACTGAATAACAGGAAGTCGCGATTTGCGTCGGGTAACACGCTCCGCCCGACGCGAGCGTATCCATCCGACCGTGGCTGGAGGCTTTGCGTCACCAACGACGACAGAATGATTTGTTCGTAAATGTACGCGTATATCTCACGTGACTTCAGTTGCAACGGCCTAGTATAACGCTGGCGTCCACCGATATCAACACCAACTGTTACGACGACGGACTACTGGTTAATAACAATCAAAATCAAAAAAAATATTGTCGATAAAATTCTGATATTTTTCACGGGTGTAACTCGTCGAAGAAAGTTATGGGATTTTCGAGGTCACTATACACATTTATATTTTTCGGATATTATTGATTGCAATTTTTAAAACGGTGTGTGGTTTTGTTATGTACCCGAACTTTGTAAAATAAATGATTTTATTATTATAACAAAAAAGGTTCTACAACGAGGTTGTTCCAAGCTTTCATAATAGGTATTATTTTACATAGTTTTCTTGGTCACTAGTAACAAACTGTCACCTGGTCGCTGTAACACTAACCTGCACTAAATGTAGGTACCCGTAATGTGGAGAATGTCCGAAAAACACTAACATGACCGGTTTCTTGGTGACGCCCAGGTACACCAACACAGCCGTATGACCTGATACATGGAGACCACCTGAAAATACAACAAATAAACAATAATTGAAAATACAGCAATGTTATGTAGACTCTGTTTAGATCTGTTACTTAATTAATTCTACCATTAAAAAAATATTTTAAAAAGTCCGACTAAAACTAATTTTAATGCAGACTTTGAGAGACAAATAAACTTGGAAGGTTCGACTGGATTTTAATACATTCTGCCATATTATAAGGTCCACATTCGCTTACCGCAGTACTTGAGCGGCACCTGCCCGTATTGCGAGCGTGTAAATGATGCCGCGTTATGCCCGATCTCGTCACGTTACAGCAACGCAATGTACACCTAGTTCCACACTACATAAGAACCACATTCGCTTACCACAGTGTTTGAATTATGTCTGTCGCCTGCATATGACGTTCCAGGAACACACAACTCATTTTATACCTAATGACGCACTAAATAAATTCGACATTTACTTACCACAGTGCTTGAACGATATCTGCCGCATGTATTTGAAGTCACAGCAACACATAACACATTGTATACCTAATGCCGCACTACATAAAATCGACATTTACTTATCACAGTGCTTGAACGATGTCTGCCGTCTGCATATGACGTTACAGCAACACGTAACTCATTATATACTTAATGCCACATTAAATAAAGTCTAGATTCGCTTACCACAATGTTTGAGCGGGGCCTGTCTATGCGGGGAGCATGTGACGGGCGTCGCGTTATGCCACTGTGGTCGTTCACTGTTGAGACGAACTCTCCATATTTCATTGGTCACTTCTCCGGCTCGACCTTCTAAACCAGCCAGGCCACCTCTGTTAAAGAAATAAAGGTAATTAAGATAAAGAACTAAGCAATTAAAATATATAATTGTGCGAGTACTTATATTGAATCCTGATCAAGCAAAGGATTCTAAGATTGAACAATGAGCGATTAAATGCACTTTTGCACTACTTCGAACGATAAATATGACCTATCTGAGGTTGTGAGGTGGAAAACTTACTAGTAACCTAACAATAACAAGTGACTATGATCAATCAAAAGTCATCAGGCAAATAAAAACTTTAAGCAAATAGGGCTCATTTTCAGCCTACTTGCTGTCTACTTACCCCCTCTCCGGCTCGTCTGATATGACGACGCCGCCGTACACGATGAGCTCGTGTCCGTACAACACGGCCGAGTGAGCGAACCGCGCCGCGGGACTCTCATATGTGGGTAGTACTTCCCACTCTTGTTCCGCTGATTTGAATCTGGAAAAGCAAAGATAATCGTCATCTCATCTACCAAGCCTTTTCCCCAATTATGTTAGGGTCGGCTTCCTGTCAAACCGGATGCAGCGGAATAAGAGTATTACATATTTTATAGGAGCAACTAGATATTTGACCTCCACAAATCAGTAAATGGGTAATACGATATCCCTTGGTAAGAAGTTTGTCAGACATTCGATCTTCCGAATATGATAATTACTATCAAAGATGTTAAAATAAAAATTGCAGTCAGGACCACATCTACATACCAACCTCGGCAAGCGCAACTTAGCCTTAAAGATTGACCGGTGCAGCTGTTATAATTATTTAGCAAATATAAACATTTAAGTTATATTATTTAAAATTTTAAAGACATCTATCTACACCATCCTAGACCAGGAATACTGGATTTTTTTTTTATCTTGTCTATCAACCCCTTGACTAGATTAGTCGTTGAATACCCCAATTTAAGTTCCCTAATATCAGTATTGTTATAGACTTCATCATAATACCTGTACAAAAACTCCGAGAAGGCAAAGGTTTCCCCTCCAACCCTGAGCAGATCGTCTCCATACGGTAGTAGCGTATGAGCAGCGACGGGCGGCGTGTCGCTCTCCCACGATCTCGCCCAGCCCGCGCGCCAGGCATCACGCGAACACGCTATACCACGCTTTAAAGGGCTGCAAGAACATCCGGTGTTCGTGCATGTACCTCCGCCGTATACTTCGTTACATTCCTCTGGAATAGAGAAAGAGAGAGAGAAGTCATTAGTTAAGACTGAAAATATGTTAATGCTTCAAACTCAAAGACTACAAATCGGATCTGAAGACTCTCTTTAGCAGAATAAAATTTGATTCAGTATCAGCCGCTCGGCCCCACATTAAAATGTCATATGACTTAATGCTGTTTTGCTTTAACTGTCTCTTCTCTCATCTTTATATTAACCGACTGCGATTATCTGTTCGAAAGAGCTTAATTACCCCTCGAGATGCGTCTTAAAGTCAGTCTTCGGAAGCATTCTTATAAGAATTCATAACCATCTAGTCTTCTTAATATGTTTTGTTTGGACTCGTATGTAACCACGATAATTGCGGCGACAAAGGCATTTTCTAATAAAACAAATTGTAATACAGTTCAAAAAATCATATTGGACAAAGTGATGACAATGTAGCAATTCAATAATGATACTACTACATGATATCTTGAATCAGTATCATGCTAAATATATTTATTACTCATGGAGTGGTAGAATTTAGGTAACGAAAAGTTGCCCCAGAATGGGAATAGGCATCAAGTAGTCTTAAACTGGCACTGAACACATCAGTTTCAAAGACAGTACATTAGTAATTACCTGGACATAACGGCTGGTCACAGGCTACCCCTGTCCACTCTGGCTCGCATCTACACGAACCGTCTTCGCATTCACCATGAGCTGAAATAGAACACAACAGTTTTAGATAGGCTTGCGTTTAACACTATTTCGCCTGATGGTAAAAGATATGGTCGACGGTTTTAAAAAATGCGATCATGTTGATTTCATCAGAATGCCAAAACATTCAGCATTTTACAAAATACGGTGCGTTTGGAGCGAAGTTTCATAAAATATTATTTCGTTCAACTACAGATGGGTCGAAGGCAAAAACATTTATGAACTAAATGGCCATTAACTAAATAATTGCCGGGCGGTCACTGGGCATAAAAATTAATAAGTTTGTTTAGTAAAAAAAATTAAGCTGAAATTTAACTGAAAAACTTCAGGGAACAAAAATTTAGGCATTTATCAGGTGTTTATGCAATGCATCCAATATGTCCAGGGCATAAACCCATCTCTACGTAGAACCAGTAGAACGCATTGTAAAATGCGGCGCATACGATTCTGACAAATGTGCAATCAGCTTCAGATAATTATACTTACTAGAACAATTAGTCCTATAATCATTGGAGGGGCACGAGTAAGCCGCGTACGTGACGTTAAACCCCTCCATCGCGTACGCATCATCACTGAAGAAGTGCAGCAGCGCGCTGCCGGAACGAGCTATCACCTGCCTCGTCCAACTTGACTCACCGTTCTCTAGGACACCACTGGAAAGAGAAAGATAATAATAATAATATTCCACAACTATCACACAACGCCATCTAGTCCCAAGCTAAGCAGAGCTTGTGTTATGGGTTCTAGACAACTGATAAACATACTTATAATATTTCTAAATACTTACATACATATTATAGATAAATTACACCCAGACACAGAAGAAATGATCATGCTCATCACACAAACATTTGTCCTGAGTGGGAATCGAACCCACGACCTTCGGCATAGCAGTCAGGGTCACTAACCATTAGACCAACAGGCCAGTCAAAAGATGAAGGGGCTGATCTTATTATTGTCTTTTTCGTAGAAAGTGGCCAGTTCTCCTCTGATATGTAGGAAGCCCACAAGCCTTATATAAGTTCAGGTGGCCTACCAAGACATTTTAAAGCCAGAGCAGTTCCAGTGAGGGAAAGGGACATAGCTGTACGAGTCGTCTAGCGCCGCCTCGTTCCCTCACTAGAATTACTCTGGTTTTATGACGTCATTGTAGGCCACCAGGTTTCCCCATGATGATTTCATTCACCGTTTTGAGAGCAGCGGTGATGAAATAAATGACATAAATTAATGTACTTTACTGAGTTCGACACCACAAACTTTAATTCAGTCATAACGTTCACCGCCCCAACGATGCCTACTGATAGTGGGCACAAGGGCTTATAGTCTGACAGCCCCTTCCATACCGCAAGGGACAGAAGGACTCATTTGACGATTTTACCATCGAAACAAAAGGGCAACTATCTTTGTGCCTATAAAATTCAGCAACACCGAATCATGAGCCACGGAATTGTAAAAACCAAAATGTACATTCATATTTACAATATTATTTAGGATGTCAGCTTCCAGTTTAGATATGAATACCCGGATGTAGCGAAATACCAGTTTTTCGACGTCAATTGACGTCATACTCCGACGGATATGTTTGGGGTTACTTCAAAAGATACGTATCTTTAAACGACATGATAAACACATCGGAATACAGCATGACATGTTTCAAATTTTATTAATTTAGCTTGCAGCTTGGAGATTTAGTAAATCGAAGTGGCAGTGGCTGGTCATCATGTTTGTCGACGGACCGATGGCCGGTGTATAGTAGACGATTCTTGGAGTGGAGACCGCGTATCGGCAAGCATACTATGGGACGCCGCCTAGCCAGATGGACGTACGTCCCAGACTGGATGTGGAGGGCAGAAGACAGGGTGATATGGTGCAGCCTGGGAGACGCCTACGTCCAGCACTGGACTGCTTGAGTTGAGTGAGCTTCTGCCTGCGACTTTCAGCTTTGATCACGTCGCATGCCATCTTTACTTCCATAGATATAACCAGTGCCGCGTTACAGTAGCAGGAGTAGCTATAAGCAACGGTTCCCACGCTTGAGGAAGCCTCGCGAGTTGGATACCAGAGGCCCCCGTTTGTGGATATCAGGGGTCATGGGACATCTGTGTTTTCTCGTACAGGCTAACAGGGCCCGGGAAATAATAATATAATGAGTATTGAATTGTTTATCTTAAATGTTAGAGTTGTGCTCTAAAAAAGGTTCCACCTATAGAATCTGCTACGGGCCATGCGTTTATAAAAATCAAAATACGACGCGCCATCTACAATCCGTAGCTTACAGCGAGTTCTGACGTCACAAACCCCCACTCCTGAGTTTTGATGCGTTTTCTTTGCCATTACGCATATAAAAAAAACGTGTCAACTATTTTTCCATACTGTTGCCGGATTTGCAATTAATTGATGCTGTGAACTAGTCTATTGGCTGACTAATGCATAAAGCAATTCGTTGGCCAGCTAAAACACCACAAAGTTGACAATGTAATCAATTGAATCAGTCCGTACTGAACTCTGACACGTCTGTTCATTCATTTTGTTACAAAGTACTTTTTAGCAGCCATCGGCCTTCGCAATTTGTCACGGAAAAGTTAGATAGTTCCTTTGTTTCGTATTCTCTTTGTGTGAACTACATTTACTTCTGGTCTATCTTTCTTTATGGTTTTACTGACGAAAGTAATACTGTAGAGCGCGAGGCACTAGGTTTCCGATTCCCGGGTCAGAGAGACATCCTGGGGCATGGTCCTACACGTATTTCACCGAAAAGCTTAAGCGGCTCACATCACAATGCTCAGGAACTTTAAAGCATATTCCATTATCTTAACGTCCTCATTATTCTAGACTCAGACTCAGCAATAGTAGCAGCTAGTCTTCTTAGACCAAAGTCATAACTAAATGTCCAAAGACACTGTGAGCATAGATACACCTCAATAAAGGCATTACCTACCAGTCTCCTTTCATAATGCTCAAAACAATTGCAACCTTAATAAATCTAAGGCTAATGTCCAAATACCATATTTTCGGCTTTTATAGACACTGTAAGGTCTAGTCTACCTTTAGGCTAAGGCCCATATTCCTATTATCAAAGCCGCAATAGGCATAGAGCCAGACTTTTTTTCACACAACGTTAAACCTTATTTCCATAACACTAAGATCCTCACCTGAACACAGCCAACAATTTCTCGGCTCTAACACTGTCACCGTCGTACACATACAGATGGTCCCACCCGCACTCCGTGGCGAAGCTCTCGAGGCGCACGCGCAGCGGCGGTGGGGTGGGCCCGAGGCGGGGCGGCGTCAGCAACCACGAGCATTGTGTGCTGACGCTGTAGTTCCCCGGACCGTCGGTTATGAAGCCCACTGGGGATGTTAAACTGGAAAAGAAAAAAGATTTACAGTTAAAATGGGATCATCATCATCATCGCAGGGGAACACCCAAATACTCCGAAATATTTTATTCCGAATTTCGATATTCCGATTTTCAAGACTCGGAATATCATACCTAAAAATTACAATATCTATTATTAAGAATCTCGAAATTTATTTGACCGAAAGTCGTATGTCCGATTTCTTCGTTTTCCGATTTTCACATATTCGAAAAATGTAATGCTCGATGAGTTCTTATTCCGAAAAACGGAACTCCGATTTTCAATATTCCAAATAAACTGATTTTTTCGGAATATTGAAAATTGGAGTTTCGTTTCTCATTCTACAAAGTCTCCTACGAATTGCTGCAAAACTGGCTAAACGTAGTTGTGTCTACCGTAATCCTAGAGTGTTATTTAAGCCTGTGTAGGCGCGGAGTGGCGAGGCGTATCCTATAAACTTTCACTGTTTGCCGTCAGGGTTGTTATTATTATTAGGAGAACTTAGGATACAAGAGCGAGCGAAGCGAGCTCGGGACTTGTGGCACCCCTACTCGGACAGGTTAGGTTCGAAGGGGATGGCGGGGTCTGAAAGACCAAGACTAACTTTAAACCTTGCTCACAGAAATAGGAGCCGTCGATCTACTTTGGTAGGTGGTGGTCAACAAATTGAATTAAAACATTGAATTATCGGAATTCTAATTAATCGGAATTTTAATAATCGGAATTCGTGTTTTTGATGATTCGGAAAATTATTATTCAGAATTTTAGATATTCGGTCTTTTGAAACTCGGTATTTTGAAAATCGTAATTATAAAAGTTAGAAATATTGAAATTTCGGAATTATGAAAACAGAAATAATGATCAATCGGAGTTGTTATATTAGGAATTTCGAACCATTTGGAATTATGAAAATCGGTATTTTGAAATTCGTTTTTATGAATTTCGGAATTAAGTTTTTCGGAATTAAGTTTTTCGTATTATCGTAGTGTACCCTCATCGCAGCCTATAATGTTCCCACTGCTGGGACACAGGCCTCCTCTCTATTAGAGGGCATTGGCCATAATCCACCACGCGGGCCGAGTACGGGTTGGTAGATCTCACATATCTTCGAATTTGATGGATCTAGGACATGCCGGTTTCCTCACGATGTTTTCCTTCACCGTTTTGAGAGCAGTGGTGATGAAATAAATTACACAAAGTAATGCGCCTGGCTAGGTTCGAACCCAAGACCTGCAACTTGTAAGTTAGGGCCGATACCACTGGGCCACCATTGCTCTCAAATCGGGTCGCAAAATGACTTTTTTTTGGGAAGAAGAATGCAGAGGCCTTGTGATGGAGCATATGTTGGAGGTGGAGCACGGCGTGTACTGATGGAGTCGAAAAGCGGCAATAATCTCTTGCGTTTGACCCTGGTCTAGAGTGTGATACGGAGCGATGGGCATATAGGAAGCTCAAGTCCTTCTACTTAGCAGTAATGAGCGTAGGAGGCGGGTCTAGGAGAAGCAGTTCTTCTCCTCAAACACCAGCCGCTGCGAGTGACACCCAGGGCTTCGAAGATCACAGGGTGGTATAAAGAAGCTAAGACCTACAACCTACAGTGGGGAGTGATTCAGGGCTTCCTGACGTGTCAATGGTAATACAATTTATTGGTTCAGCCAATTTGGCCATGATTTTGGCATATTTAGTGCAATCTAGTATCAGCATCATATCAGCCTTAAAACGTCCACTGCTAAACATAGGCCTCCCCTATAGTCTTCCAATAGGACCGGTTGGAAGCAGGTTACATCCAGTGCGATCCTGTGGTCTTCATCAGAGCGTCTGCCCACCTTGTGGATGGACGTTCTACGCTGTGCTTGCCGGTCAATCTAGTCTAGTACACCAATATTTCATAGAAGTACAATTTTTTGCATCATTAGATTAGAAATGGACAAAGAAGAGGTTGAGATTACCTACCCAATTTGGCAAATTCGGAAGTTACGCACATACAGTACTTACAGTAGATAAACTACTTTATTTTATACTATGTAAAGATAAAGATGCTAAATCCTTTAAGAAATACAAGCATAATGTTATTGTTCATAATAGTTGAGATAATATTGTGTAGACTGCCAATGGGTTATCTACTTTGTTCACATTTAAATACTGTTGAAAATTGAGTGAATATCTCTCGCTGCTATTTTCCTGTTTTTCGGTATTGTTACAGTGTCTTAAAAATATTTAAATGAGACTTATTTGTGTAATATGTTTTGAAAGACTAATTTAAATAAATCATGTGACAAGCAAGGAAAATACACATTTTTTTTTTATTATTTTCCTTGTAAAATCTTGATATGAATTTGAATGATGAATTGAATTTTCAATGATTAAAATTTGAATAGATTTAATTTTCAATAACTTGTCAACTGGAAAAAAAATACCGGTTGCCATCTATATTTTAGTCGGCTACCAGTCGAACCAGATGCAGCTGCATATCAGTATTTACATAGAGCGACTGCCTGTCGGAACTCCACAACCCAGTAACTGGGTAATACGATACCCCATGGTGAGACTGTTCTCAGACTTTAAAGCTCCTGACTAACAGTAAAAATCCCGGTTGCAATTATTTAAAATTTTAGATAGCGCGTTAGCAAAGCGTGGTGCGTTTGGAAGCGCTTTAAATATTTGAGTCTATGGCCCTTTTTTTGCGAGGTAAAATCATCAAATGAGTCTTTACCAAGGCAGGGCGGGAGGCACAGTCAGACTTGTACTGACTAAAATCCACGATGTCCTTCAATGGCCCTTTACGTTCCGAAGTCACAATAATACGTTAGTCCTGCGAATATGTTATTATTGTAAGTTTGTGAAGATGGATGGATGAAAAGAAAATATAGCGCGCAAACCCCACAGCGCGGCCTGCGTGATTGCCTGCGCAGTTATAACTGTGGTGAAGCTTGCGCGTGTGGTAATGCCGTTCGTGTACAGTTTTTTCATGCGCGATGCTTGCGCAGTTAGAACTGCGATAAAGATTGAGGTGTGGAAGGCCCATTAGTCCCGATGTGACGTCTCGCGGGATAATTATCAAAATTCATACGGGAAATGCCGCAGACACAAGCTAGTAAGTAGTTCTATAATAATCTATTCTTTTAAATATTGACCTTGAATCGACATTAATAAACCATGTAAAGTAAAATGGCGCTATTAATTGTGAAAAGAACGGTAGTTGATTGCCAATGTGACATTGTAATTAGTGGACAAATCTTTAGACGTTATTTTAAGATGATCTAACAAATTAGTTTTTTAGTGTTATTGGCATATTCATTAGAGCAGAAGAGTTTTTTGTGAAGAGATCGTAAATCAATCAGCTAGCGAAAAACTAGGTAATAAGACAGAAAATCTTTAATAAAAAGAAGGATGGACAAAACGTCCCACCCCTTGTAACACTTCCATCTATATATCAAATGAAGGCACTTGGAAAGTGTATCATTTCATTGTATGACAGCAAACCTGTAAACCATGGGAGAAAAAAGTTATTGAGACTTTTATGTCAAAATACCAACGATACATAATGTTAGGCAGAAGTCATGTATGTCTTAAATTATATTAATCCATACTCAATACTGTGTGCTAATGCATCGTTGACATTACTGTATTAAAAAAAATGTCACATGTTATGTAAAAAATAAATAAAAACTTGCTAGTTTCTTTAACCGATTCTCGGACTACCTTCAGCTCGTCCACGGTTCTGTGCCTTAACGATTGGGTTTGTCGACTATGAAAGTAGAAGACGGGCGTCAACTATGTGTTACGTGTTCGCGATCTTTACTTCGAATCAGAATTTGTCATAGTATGTTATTACGAGAATATGTATATAGAAGATCGGCCGGGATTCACAGAGTTTATAATGGAACACATTAATTACAGCGTTTTTGAAAAAGAATAAGGCGCTATCTCCACAATCGATAGAATCGCGGCGATATTATAGTCGTGCCACATATTTCCATATACTCTATACGAACGTGTCTCCACACGGCGATATTCATAGATTTTCACATGGAAATGATGGGTACAAGCGATGGCGTTGGTACGCATCATTACCATGACAAAAAGCTATTTAGACACTTAGCACTTCGGACACTAATGAAGGAAACCAAAAAATGACTTCAACGACCATCCATAGTACACTGGTGTTTTTTGATACTCCTTTGCTTCCTCGTTAGTTAGTTGAGTAACGTTTTGGTTGTGACGGTCTTATGGCCATGTTCTTCTAAGTAGGGCCTGTGGTACCCCTACCACAGCTTTGAGCCTCTAAAGCCCCAATCTAGTTTAAATTCATTATTTTCATACAATTATTACTACCAAGTACTATGATTTTCTTTTAAAGAGTCAGAAGTGGGTGCCGCTAAGTCAACAATGTTACTCTTTCTCATGATCTATACACATATTATCATGAGAAAAAACTAAGAGCAATGTTTTCTTCTGAAAATCGAAATTCATTTTTTGACATAAAAGTCTCAATAACTTTTTTCTCCTATAGTTTGCAGGTTTGCTGTCATACATTGAAATGATACACTTTTCACGTACTTTCATTTGGTATATAGATGGGGGTGTTACAAGGAAAGGGACGGGGTCCATACATTTCTGCCCATTCTTCTTTGTTAAGGACTATTTAAGTATGAAACATTCTACCATTTCGAAAAATAAAATAGTGAAATAGTATTTGGTTTAGAAGTAAAGTGTCAATACGTTTTTTCCCAAATATTTCACTTATATGCTCGTTTGATGTCAAATAGGCTCCACCTGATTTGGTACACCTGGGGTCCTCTGCCTAACCTATCTTGACGAGGGCTGCAGCTGCTCTATTTTAGTTTTTACCCAATTCAGGTGAGGGGGTAAAGACTCCTGCTGAAAACTATCCGTGGGGATAATAGAGTCCATGGCCAATGGGTTATCCGTATGGACGAACTCTTTGACAGCTCGCAACATCGTAATATTACGAAATCCCTAAGAGGGATTCCTGTTAGAGTGGTCAAGGGATACCGTACGATATACGAGACGGCAACTATCTTACCTGGATCAATGCTCTGGGATCTAGAGTATACATGGAATGGAACTAAAAAGGTGGAAAGTATTCGTATGGCTCCGGACCAATGGTAGTTGTAGGAACAGTGGGCGTTTAGTCGTTTTGAGTCTGTTATAAATAACCTTCTGATTGCCCCAGAATGGGGCTATCATAAAAAGAAGAGGATATACCAAGGTAGAGCAATTTTTTGCATTGTCTAAATGGGACTTCTCACTCAGTAGACTACAAAAGACATAGCTTTTTAACCAATTGATTACTTTAGGAATTGGACTGGCTGGACACCACTTATTCCAAAGTAGATCTTGACCTTTTTCAATAAAATATAAAAAGCAATTGACAATATTAAGTTAAAGGTTCTTGACCTTAGCTGCCGCCCACATGTCAGGTATAAAAAACAGGTAGTAAAGAGCATGAATCAGGATAATTATTAAGAGTATGTCGACCTTTGACGATATAATTTCGCCGTCTGACATTTAATTTAATCCTATGTAGAGCTGCGTGATATCTTTGACTCATCGATGCCACAATCCGTTAAAACCCGGGTCTATAACCAGTGGGTCCTACCCGTAATAGCTTACGGAGCCGAAACGTGGACACTCACCTCAGGCTTGATGCACTCGAGGTCGGAGGACTGTGTTATCAGGTCACCCCGACCCCGACCCGGAAAGGGCTATTGAAGGACACCGCGGATTTTAGTCACTACAAAGTCTGACCGTCCCTCCCGTCTTGCCCTGGGTGGGAGGACTGACTCATTTGATGATTGTACCACGTAAAAAAAGCTTGGAGCACACTTGGTAGCTCAGTGTGTAATGTACGAGTATCATGGAGCAATGCTCGGGGTTGCTCTGGTGGATAGAATTCGCTAAAAGTAAAGTCACCGACGTTGCATTTGAAATTAGAATGCTGAAGTGGAAATGAGCCGTTCATGTAGGCAGACGGACGACAGAGCAGACATATGCCAGCATATGCTAGACTAGACTGGAGAACGCGTACGGGCCAACATAGTGTGGTGGATAGATCTATGTTTTGAAGAAGTTGGTCGGCAGCGGATGGATGCATGCAGTACGTCAAGACCGGAATAGTTAGCAGCGCTCTTTGAGGAAGCTATACGTTTAGCAGTAGACGGCACGAGTATCATGTCAACCAGTCAAGGAGGACTATTTAAAACAGAAACGTTATTTTGGGATCGGCCACAATTGCGTAAAAGTTAGATAAATATTACGAAAAGATAACATTTCCCAGTATCGTCGCGTCTTGGTGTGCACTGACCCTAATGATTCACAACATTTATGGTTCACAGAAAGGTTGCCAACCTTTTTTATATTTAAATGCAATATCAAAAAAAATGTCTGATAGCACGATAGCATTGAATTTCCGACACAATAATCAAATGCCGACGATGTTAATTTTATCACAGAGAATTAATTATTTAAAACAAAACATGGTGTGTGAACAGACAGATATGATTGACAGGGCTTTTCATTTACGTGAAACAAAAACATTAGTCTGGCATTTGTTAATAATTACCTAATTGAGTTAATTTAAAAGACTTTATTAATGACATAAAGTTTATTTTACGCTAAAACTGTAGACTTTTTTAATGAATTTCTCAATAGTATTAATCACATGCTCGTGAAAGAGGCGGGCCGCGAGAGGGAGAGGACAGCGTCCTCCTTCCGCCCCAAACGTAGTGGTAGACGCCCACGGCGTCGGACGACGAAGACGACCTCCGGTCACCCGTAGGCGTGGGCATGCGGACAGCGAGTAAAGGGCAACTCGCTGTCCGACCATGGACCAGGCCCGGGTCGACGGCGCATCGTGTTCCACGCTTTGCCTCAAAGAGCGTCAGCAAAATGACGGGCCCCCTCACAGAGTGACTGCGGAACAAAAAGGGCTATTGAAGGACACCGTGGATTTTAGTCAGTACTAGTCTGACAGTCCCTCCCACCCTGCCCGGGGTGGGAGGACTCATTTCATGATTTCACCACGCAAAAAAAAAAGTACCTATTAATCATTCTGAAATTGTCTTAATTCACATCATCATAAAGTTGTTTTTCAAGGGGACATTTATTGAATGGGCACAACCAGAATTTTTTTTTTTTACTCACACCCCGTAGGTATAAGGAAAATTCGATATCTTTCTCTCATAAGAGATGAATCATGAATGACATTAGTGCAGCATATCATCTTCATCATCATCAGCCTATAACGTTCCCACTGCTGGGACACAGGCCTCCTCTCTTGTGAGAGGGAGTGGGCCATAATCCACCACGCGGGCCCAGTGCGGATTGGCAGATGTCACATGTCTTCGAATTTGATGGTTCTAGGACATGCCGGTTTCCTCACGATGTTTTCCTTCACCGTTTTGAGAGCAGTGGTGATGAAATAAATTACACAAAGTAATGCTCCAAGGTGGCAACTCGTAAGTCGGGATGAGTTAAAACCAGTTTTCAGTAGTGTTTGAGTCTTGAGGGACAATCTGTACTATGGGCCTGACTGCTATGCCGGGGGTCGTGGGTTAGATTCCCACCAAGGACAATTAATGTTTGTGTCATGAGCAAGATCATTTTTTCTGTGTCTGGGTGTAATTTATCTATAATATGTATGGATTTAGAAATATATAAGTATGTTTATCAGTTGTCTAGTACCCATAACACAAGCTCTGCTTGGCTTTGGCGTTGTGTGATAGTTGTGGAATATTATTATCATAATTAATTTGGGGCCTAAAAAGGCCTAACTAGCAGTGTCCCTGTATGAACTAACTTAGAATATTCTATTTCTTGTTAAAACAAGCAATATAATAGAAAAGTGGTATCCCAATGCACATTACGTTATGATTTTGCAAAGGTGGACTTTTTAGATAGGTACGTCGATGCAAAAAGTGTAGAACATAATCTGAACTGAAATTGTACAGTTTCAGTACTATACAATAAAGCAAGACAATAATCATTGTAGATAATAATCATTATCAGAAAGTAAATGACTACCATCTTTCATCATGTTTTCCATTTGCCTTCCAAACAATGCAGTACTTGAAATACCTACTATCTGATAAGCATACATATGGATAGAGCATTTTCTGATTTGACAAGACAAAAATAAAATAACAGATAACCTAGAAAATTTAACTATCAGACATAACAGCTGATCTAACATTAGATAAAAATTGTAAATAAATAAAAGATAACAACATATCAATGCTTTTTATTTATTGATAACTTTTCAAACAATGCTGTCAGTGTACTGTACTTTCATCGTATTTTTTACACATTTTCGCCATAGAATTGCCCTTTTGAAACGCTAATGCAACAATATAAAGGTTATTTCTAACTATTGTTAGTCATAGAACATCAGACGACAAGTTTCTATTACAATGTCGTAACGGCTACTTCGACCTTCAGACAACACGGGATGGAGGAAAGAAGCCAAAGTATATAATTGGATAATCCTCGCGGGCTTTCTCTTGCAAATTCAACTTAACAACCAGTAAGGCGCGCCTCAAAAAGAGGTCACTGAACCAAAGACATCAAAAAGTATCACAGCCAGTTTTAAGGCTGAATGCTGACTTACTTGACTTTGCCGCCGCAGAACTGACACTCCGGACCCTGCCAACCCTCGTAACACACGCACATATCATTTTTACAAACACCGTTTACACAAGTATGATCTCCACACTTCGACAGAACACCATCACAGAACAATAACACTATGAGCACTGAACACAGGAATGGCGAGAACCATGAACATTTTCGTCTGTATTTAGATTTAAATAGAAATAAAAACATTTGTAGCGATTCTACCATTTTGATGTATGCATTTTCAACGAGTTTTATTAGCGCGGACGTAAAAGCGGTTTCGACGTCGCGTAGTTTCGTACGGTACTAAATTTGGGGTGGTCATACTATCAATTTTAAAGTGCCTCAATTTTGACATAAAATACATTCCGGTTGTTATTATTTTGTAAAAAAATATGTAATAACTATACGATTTTATACTAAAATCATACATTATACTTAATAATATAAATTCTATGTTGACATAAAAGTTTGACTATAGGTAATCACACAATTATTTATGAAACCATCTGCGACACATAATATCTAAGCATTATCGAGAGTTCACTCAAAGATAAAACGCTTCGAAAGTTGGGAGTTTAGAAAACCCGTTCAATAAAAAATACTTATAATGTTGTAACGAAGAAGACTAATTTCCCGAGTCAAAGGCAGAATCTTTATTACTGGTAACACTAAATTGACATTTTGTGAAGCTGGGAATTTAATGATTACGGATGCGTTCACTGTTTTATCTCTAGAATAAAGTTTGTTTAATAAAATTTTATCATTTTAAAACCTATTTTGTAATTAAATGTTTTAATAAAATACACACTTATGTAGTTTACTTAAAAATTCAATTTGGATAACTCGTTTAGTTAAAAATACCAGACTGTAGCGTCATCTAGTACAAAAGCTTTCAAACAAAACTTTGTAGTACTCCACAACCCCAACAGATGTCACACAGCGTCAAAATTACCCTCATCTCGACAAAAAATTCATTACAAGATGCACTATTACAATCTTAAGTCTTAGTACTTTTTTAATTAATAATTGTGTCACTTTTTTTTACAGCCTTTCTCGCTGAAGGAAATAAAAACAGCTATCTATTATTTTCACTTGGCTTACTAAGAAAAGATGAATGACGTTCTTTTGTGGAGATTTTTTTATATTTTTCAACTGCTGTTTTTCTTTGTTTGTTTTCGTTAAGTGCGGTACCTAATTAGTTGAATGTAGGTGCACTTAAATTAAAATGAATGGCTTCTATAGTTAGTGTGATAATGTTGGCGCGAAACTATTCTTTGTGGATTGTAGACTGGAACGGTCCTAGTGGTTTTTAGTTAAACTTTTTTGTGTTTCTTGTTTTGGTGATGAGGATTGAAGATTTAGAGGTATGTATCACACTTTCAAAGGAGAATGGCAAATATTGATGAATTATCGAGATAGATGTAACTAATCCAGCGTCCCACAGAGGTTAGGTATGCCATCAAACCTAATTGAATAACAATAATTCACGGATGGAAATCGAGCCCTCACCAGTATCACCTCTGCTGTGCTTGGTGTGTTGGACGTTGGATTACGTCTGTCTAGATCTAGAAAATGCTAGTTTTATTGTCTAGAAAGTTTAGTAGACTGAAGTGTGGGTGTTAGAAAAATCCATCCATCCTGTCCCTTTAAATGCCCTTTCGGTTCCAGGCTTGTGGTATTAACCTGTTTAGACAGTCCCGCAACAGTGTTACCTACCTACATTATTAAAAAAATGGTCTAAAATCTTGGAAAACTTCCCGGTTCATTCAAATGCCCTTTCCATTTAACATTTGTATGGATTGACGTGGCTGGAATTGGCTTACACATAACTTTGTAAATTGGCAGAATGTGATTATGAATATGTTTAGACAACCCCGCATAAGAAGTAATTTTCAAAATAGCCAATTCTCTAAAAGTCACTCAAAATAGCATCTACAATATTGGGAGTACCTACTTATAATTTTCATAAATAAAAGATTACTTCGTCTGACGTCGGTCACCCGTGGCTGGGTCTTTCAGTCACTGCCAAACCCTTAGAGTTTTTAATTTTTACATCATTATATTTTTATTTTTTATGAGAATTTGGCATTCGTCGCCGAATTGAGGCCCGTAACTTCAGTCTATACCCTAGCTTTGGTCTCGCAACGCCGGTAATCAGTTCTTAAGGTACTCGTCTGCCCTGGGTGGAAGGACTCATTCGATGATATTACTAGATATCCCTCTAAGTTTATCTATTTCTTTTTCAGGTACATAAATTGAAGACAATGCTGGGTTGTAGAAAATTTTTCAGCGTCAGCGACCCTGCCTGAAGGTGAGTGTCTAAATCTAATCTTATAAATCAATCAATCACTATAATATAACCTCCATTTTTTCAACTATTAATTGAAAATCACGTTAAAAAAAAATAAGTAGGTCATCATCTTCCTGCTCTTATCCCTTTTACCTATAGTCGGCGCAACACGTTTTTTTTCTTCCATTCTCCCCTATCAGACGTCACCGAATAAATAATAATGTAAATACATTTTTAATAATGTGTTATTTTGTAAATGTTAGAAAAACGTTCATGACTTTACCATAGGTAATTATGGCGCTATAACACTTTCACTGTTAATTCTGCTCGTTACATAAATCTTGTGTGCGACTAAATTATCGAACGCTCGCCATTCACCGCGTAAGACTAGAATAGACCCCACAATGAAGGGATTCCGTCGTCGTTTTAGCTCTCTAAGCTAAACTTAAAGGTTAGTTCATATTTTTGTTAATGAACTAAATATGCAATGACCTTTGTTCTAATAGGTTCCTAATAATAGTGCTTAGAATATTACCTATGTAGGTAGTGTTAAAGTTGTCAATATTATCTAGTTTTTACCACGGCATACTCGTGTTTTATTGATTGAAGACGGCATGAGATAGTTTCGCATCTTTCTTTTCAATCTGTCACCTTCGGGCACGCCGTAATCGCGGCGGTAAGACCCAACTTTGAGGAGTGGCTAGAGAGACGTCCCGTTGTCCTCACCTTCCGCTTGACTCAGGTCTTCACTGGACACGGAGGTTTTGGGGGTTTCCTGGTTCTGAGTGGGAAGAAAGAAACGCCTGGGTGTCACCACTGCCAGGATCGCTTCGAGGACACGGTGGAGCATACGGTGCAGGATTCTTTTGATGAGTTTACCACGATGAAAAAAGCCACTCCACCGTTGTCTAATTGTTGAAAAGATTCTCATGATTGTTAAAGTAGGAAAGAGTTAATAGATGCACACATGCACAGCTCCTTTGTAGGTATCTTTTGACAGTTTTAAATATGGCCAGGCTCCATTAACCCTAATACCCTGTCCTCCAATGTCTATCTATGAAATTCCAACATTCTATTTTCCAAAAAAAATAACTATTATTATAGAGAGGAATTCCTTCATGTCTAAACTACACACATTAAAAAAAGTTTGCGATCAGTTTGAAAAATCTAAATCTTTTTTTTGTTACGATAGATATTACCTATAGAGATAGGTATATCTAAGGATTTTTTCTTCTTTTTAGATTCTTTATTTAAAAATATAGATTCAGAATATAAAATAATGAAACAGTCAATTGTTTTTCATTAAATTAAAAAAAAATACCAGGCTTATGCTAGTACTTAGTGATTACATTTTTTTTTATCTGATGTGTAAGTAAGTGGTAATATCTAAGTGTCGAAATTGATCGTATAAGACAGATTACCAACTTCAATGTTTAACTTCGACCCATTTGACATTTCCGTTCTTAATTCTATGCCCTCAATATTGAAAAAAAAAACTCAATAGCACTAAAACGCGATAGTTTTAGTATTTTCAACGAAAAGCAGTTATATTTTGAGCTAATGTTCTGGGTACATGCGATGGACACAGGAACGTTAATTTTTAGGGTTAAAAACACATAATTGAAACCATTTGAGTGGTTTTTTAAGCTTTATTTCTGTTAATTATTGTGTGTTTATAGCCTTAAATTGTGCCTCGGTTTGTAAAAAAGTAAAATTCATTGGAATTTTCTTGTAGTTGGAGGTAAAAGTAAATAAATGGCGCGAGCTTTTCCAATAAATAAATAAAAATGCTGAATTCAAGTGGCTATGTTATTCACATTATCACATAATATCTTTCATGTATACATTGCATGCAATGATGTTATTTATTGCTTTTTAATTATTATTTTACGGGCAATTAAAGTATGTAGGTATACACCAATACATTTCTGAAGACAGATCTGGAGCCTTACTACGAACTCTTAGCGCGATCCAGTATAGGCTGTGGAAAAGAGACATAGCTATACAAGTTGTGTAGCGCCATCTCGTTCCCGGAGCGGAACTCTTCACACTTTAATACGTCATGGTAGGCCAGCTCTTTTTTAGTCAGTAGGTAAAGTTCTAACTGACCCATTTGATGATTTTTCCAACAGAAAAAAATGCTTATAAATCAGTAAATGAGGGTAGGTACTGTAGGATGCATATTGTATAGTCCGTCGCTTTTCACAGAAATAATAAATAAATAAATATTCCACAACTATCACACAACGCCATCTAGTCCCAAGCTAAGCAGAGCTTGTGCCATGGGTACTAGACAACTGATAAACATACTTATATATTTCTAAATACATACATATTATAGATAAACACACCCAGACACAGAACAAATGATCATGCTCATCCAACAAACATTTGTCCTGGGTGGGAATCGAACCCACGACCCCCGGTATAGCAGTCAGGGTCACTAACCACTAGACCAACAGGCCAGTCAAAAATACTACATGGATACTGAAATCTCATAATGGATGTTGTATGCTTATGTTGGCCACCCGTCTAAAATAAGTCTAGACCCAAAATTAACGCACTTCACTACCGATACCATAAGCATCCATAATTTATCCTCGTCATCATCTTACTATAATGTTCCTTTAATTAATACGTCTATCTTCGTTCAAAACCAGTTTCTCTCAGCCAGGTTTTGCGTTTCTGTGTTTAGAGATACCTAATTGAAGAAGTACTGAGCAAGTTTACAGTACGCCTCAAGCACTTTTCCATGGGGCACAGATCTCATCTATATGAGAGGGAGTGGGCCATCATCCATTATGCGTACCCAGTGCTGGTTGGCTCCTGTTTTTGGGTCTAAGACATTCACCGTTCTGAGAGTGATGAAATAAATAACACAAAGTTTTGCGTCTGGCTGAGTTCAAACTCACGATCACGATTGCACACACATCAATTTATAAGCATCAATAATTGTGGCCATACTTAACTATTTAACAAAGATAAACTTTGCCTAGTCAAAGGTCTCAGAAACAATCTAATAATCAAGTTCCTACAAGAAAGGAGGTTCCACCGCCATTGTATACTAACCTTTTTGATCACAAAAAGTCATCATTCTTTTTTATTCCTCCAGCTGTCATTAAATAGATTTTTACTAATAAAATCAATTTGTATGTATGCTTGTACATATATCTGTCATTCCTGTAAACAAAACCTATTGAACGGATTTCGACAACACCTAGTTTAAAACCTGAATTAACAGATATGATAGTTTTTAAACCCGATTTTATGTTCCCGTAGCATACTTTTTATGTTCCCGTAGCATACTTTTTATGTTCCCGTAGCATATTTTTTATGTTTCCGTAGCATATTTTATGTCCCGTAGACAACTTTTTACGACCCCGTAGGATATTTTTACAAGAAATTGGACGAAGCCGCTAGTAGCAGCTAGTATAACATGTTTTTTTTTATTAAAACTATCACCAAAAGTGGTCACCTGTCAGCAATTTTTGTATTACAAAGGCACGCTCGCGTGTTGTGTCCGCCATTTTGTAGGAGTAGGCAAATTTAATTGTTGTTTTTGTGTTAAATGTATGTACTGTGTCGTGGTGAACGGGTGAGATTCGCCCTGACAGGTGAATATTTCGGTATTACTGACGATTTATTACTGGCATTCTACCGATGTCTGTCAACACATTAGGCGAAAAAATCTTCTATCCGTCTTATTTCGACCACTCCTGTGAGCCGTAAACATACATTGAGACAGAACAGACCTTGAGTTAGCTAATCACAACACAGAACCCCGTCCCCCTTTAGTTTACTGAATAGTTTTTGTTCCTTAGATCGTGCATGCGGAGTCTAGTAATATATCGTCGTTGTTATGGGATGTGATTGTGAAGGATCTCCTAAAACCACAAAGATTTGTCTTCAAATCTATTAAGCATAAGTGAAGCTAGTCAGCTTAGGTGTCCGCTCTGTCAGAGGCTGTGATTCTGATTTCAATGAGTCTTAAAATAATTCAGCAGTATACAGTTTTTTTTTTAAATTTAACGATAAGTTCGCGTTTGACCATTTTCTGGTTCAAAGCGGGAAGGATTGATGATTTTACGACAAAAAATTTGATTCTGGGGAGCAAGCCTAAACTTCTACTCTCCAAAACGGTAAAATAATGGGATTTCACTCTTTTACTTTACAGCGTCTTTCCAGTATTCACAGCGTTTCTTGTATGAAAAAATGAAACAGCACCTCTGGTGTGCGAAGGAGGAACTAATTTTTTCTTTGAAAATTGTCAATTTGATATTGTCAAAGTTCCAGTTTACTTTACGTCTCAAATACTGAAAACACTTGCTAAGGGTACAGATTATTCATTATTTAATTTCCTTTGATAATAAAAGTTTTTGTTGATCCCATCACACAATAATTCACCAAATAATAGCAGATTGGTGGTAATTTGGTGCATTTTCAGTGCGCACTCATGGGTTACTAAACGCTTTGACCCTCGCATTGTTAACAAGTTGACTAGTGCATCTAAATTGTGGCCAATTCTGTGCAGTCATTGACTTATTTTGACAGGGTAATTAAGGTTATTTGGGGTCAGTTGCCCCTGACACGGTTTCCTTTATGCATGCCAAGCTTAGATATTAAAAAAAAAAATGCACGGCACTAGGAATTTCTCTTGTGGTATGGGTGCTTTTATAAACATAGAGACCAGACCCGGAACACCTACTTGAAGAACTATTTAATACGGATTTACAGTTTTCCGTAATCTACTAGGATAGGAGGTAGCGGGCCGCGAGAGAGAGAGAGGACAACGCCCACGGCGTCGGACGTCGGCAGATGATCTCCGGTCACCTACGGTGACTAAGGGCAACTCGCTGTCCGACCATGGACCATGCCCGGGTCGACGGCACGTCTTGTTCCACGCGCGCCTCTAAGAGCTGTCAGCAAATGACGGGGCCCCCTCACAGAGGGCCAAAGCCTGCCGGGGTCGTGGAACTTATTTCCATCACCGTGACCCCGGAACATAAAGGGCTATTGAAGGACACCGTGGATTTTGCCCTGCCCGGGGTGGGAGGACTCATTTGATGATGTTACCAAGCAAAAAAAAAATCTGCCAGGATATTACAAAATTTGAATGTTATAAGGAAAGGTTGACAATGAAACTGTTTTTGTTTTACATTATGGCCACACTAACGGGATATGACGTTGATTTTCGCGTACGGTTATACGACGAAAATCATCGGACAATGCTATTAGGAGAATGATTTTGTAGACTATACAACGTGTAACGTTAAAAGCGCAAAACCTCTCGTGAGGTAACTCAGCCAATGCTACTGAACAATGTAAAAATATTATAAAACATTAGGAAATTCGCGAAAAAAAATATAGTTTTTCATACTGATGGGCTCGATCAATTTCTCATTTTGTATGAAAAATCTTTTTTTTTTGCGTCTTCCAAAAGTTTTATAACAAACATTGTTCAGTAACATGTGCTGAGTTACCCCACGAGAGGTTTTGCGCTTTTAACGTTACACGTTGTATATTATTATCTTTCTATTTATGTCTTTCACACAATTATACGTTGTTCTCTTTTCAAATGATTAATCCGTTATTTTTTAAAAACATGTTCCATTGCAATGTCAAACGACAACAAATGACATTTTGACAAGTGACAAAGCTGTGTCATTAGTCAATAAATAGTACAAAGTAACTTGTGGCCTTTCCCCATCAGTTGCCTTATATCAATTTGCAAGGTGTAATTAACTTGTTTAATGAGTTGTAGCGAATTAATTCCAATGAGATATGCAGGGAATATTAGTTTGGTTAATTGCAATGCTGCGTGTTTTTATTTACCAAAAAAAAAATCATCTGCTTAAGATGTTTCCACTTTTTGTTGGCGTTTACTGCTGCTGCAGCAGATTTGCAGTGTTTTACATGGAGCAACCTTTTATGATATACTGGTGGCCCTCCCCGGCTTCGCACGGGTGGAAGTCTTCTAAAACTCGGTCTCGATGGTTACAATTAAACACAACAAAAAAAGAATTATCCGAATCGGTCCAGCCGTTTTCGAGTTATGAGCTTAGCAACACATTTTGCGATTCATTTTTATATTATAGATAGATTAGCACGGTTTTTCACGTTTTTGGGATGTAAATAAAACGAGGTCGAATCAACGTCAAAATGACGTTAATTTGATGGATAAAATTACCTCCTTGTTCGTACAGTAGAGGAGCTTCATATTTCATACAATTTACCTTTACCTACTTCAAGTACGCTATACAAATAGGTACGTAGAATTTTATGCTAGCATATTGTACTCAGATTATACCAGTACCTTGAAATATGAAATGGATAATGATAATTCATCAAGTACTTTTCTTTACAAATCTTTGCCAGGTGGCAACAGGCTCCAACATAAAATAAATATCTTCCCATATCTGTACTGAACAAAACAAAAAAAAAAGCTAATAAAAAATTCAGTCGCAAAAACTTTCGATATTAGTCTAATTGGCAGGCTGTATTTTAGTTAATAAACCTTTCTTTGAAAATTGGATTTAAAAAAATATTTAAGCGCCTAAACTATTAAGTTTCTGAAGAAATGATTTGTCGTTGTTAGTCACATTGCTAAGGTTTTTCCATTCTCTAATCAACATCCATAACTAATTTGTCAGCTTCATCTTTCTGCCATTATATTGGTGGCTGGACTGTCTCATTAGGTAACCGTGACCCTGTAACATAAAGAGCTATTGAAAGATCATCGTGAATTTAATTCAATACAAGTCTGACAGTTATGGGTGGGAAGAGTCATTTCAAAATATAACCAAGCTAAAAAAACACTATATGCTTGAAGTCAGCGCGACACGTTTTGTTCCATTTTGAATCTGTTATTATAAACTCCCTTTAGAAGTTTTCCCAATGACCTGCAAATTGGGTCTCTTCAAAAAGGGAGTGAAAAATATCCAGCAAGATCGGCAACGCGTAACCTCTGGTGATCCAGACGTCCATAGGAAATGGTGACCGCTTTGTTGTTCGCTTGTTTTCGGCATAATGCCATACAAAATAAAAAAAAGAGTCGGAATCATTAACTTCTTTTTCTTTCTAATTATCTTTAGGTATTTGGCCTTCCTCTTCCCCTCCATCCCATCCATCAACATTTATACCCACTTTCTTAGTCACATGTGTCTCATCAAATGTCTACCCATACGAAGACAGTTTGCGTTTTTATAATAGCTTAGTTAAAACACAAACTGATATAATGTAGCGGAATAGTGTAGAAATTTTAATTTTTTAACAAACACTTAACTTAAATCCTTCGTGTTCCTTCACTTGCCACGGTTACCTTTTTAGACAGACCCGCGATTATTTTGAATACATCAATAAAATATATTTTTTGGAGTCTCTAGCCCTTTTTCTTCCATACTTACATCTCTATCTACGATGTATTCACCCCCATTTTTCCAGATTACCCCAGTCACCCAGATTTTTGGAAAGTCATTACAAATTCCTTTTCAACTCAACCCTATCGCGCTGCGTATGCGCATATTCCTACCGCACTTATACCACACAAATCCTAGACTCCAAAAAACAAAAAAGGAACAAACCGACGCCGAATTGGCGGGCCGAATCGTCCCTACGCAGCTGCAAGACCAAGGTCAGTGGCATTGTGCGCGAGAGTGCATTGCCCAAACAACTGCACGCCGCGAAAATGCGCACACACACGCGCATCGTGCATGTGCAAGCGATTGCGCAGGTGTGTGTGATCGCACGAACTCCCGACAAAAAGTATCCGAATTGCATGGCATAGAGTAGGTTGTGGTCAGATGTGAGAGGTCGGAGGGAAAGTTAAAATAACTTTTGTTAGAAATTCTGTTCTCTCTTTTCATGAGACTTTTTTTCAAGGTCTACAATCAACTTGCTAGGAAAGCTTGGTTAACGTAGATATTATGTTGTTTTGTAACTCCGTCAACAACTAAACTTTCGTAGGATAGAGCTGTCTAAGAGTGAAAGAGATTTTTGGGGTAAGATGACAGTCGGCATCACGATATGGTTACCGAAGTAGCATAGGTGCCATCAAGGGGGGTCATACCATCAAACACAGAATCCATAGGTATCAAAAACCCCTGTTGTAATTTGCATCACACCATTATAATGCAAATCGGAAGTCCTCTCAGAGGTTCCAAGACCTTCCTCAAACGAATTCCCCTTGACCCTACTCGCGGTCCCGCCCATCTACTCTTTGCCCCACAAATAAAAAAAAAATGCCAACCAGTCAAAGTACCCGAATTACATACAAACCCACACATACAAGCGGCAAGTCAAGACTAAGGTCATGGTTACTCTTTTGGCGACGATTCGGCTCATTTCGGCTGAATTCGGTTTCGTTCGGCGCTTGCGCAGGGTCAGGGTTGGACGGTGATTTCTTTCATTCTTTTTGTTGTAGACGGAACTCTTTGTGTTGAGACTTTTATGGTTGAGGTAGGTTTTGTAATACATAATATTATGTTTGTTTTTTATGTGGGTTAGACTTAGAGGTTGGTATATAGATGTTTTTTAGGTGTTAGGATGTGTTGTCGTTCTTTTTTTGATTTTGGGTTGTATTTTTGTTATGTAAGGTTGGTATCGTGATTTGTAAGGTATAAGTTACAAGTTAAGTTCAGGCATTTAGGAGCGATTGGTCCAATTTTTGTTTTGTACTGATTACTTAATAAAATAATTAAGATAGTTGTTTGTAAACTGATTTATCGAGATGCGAGTATGTAACATAATATGCGACTATGGAATTTATGCATTTTATACTGGTCTCAATGTAAGCAAACAAATTGTCATAAAAAATCAAAAGGACCTCTGAACTCTACCGACAAGATATCATTAAATCTCGCCAATTTCACGATCGGTTCATCTCCAATTAGTTTTTTACAGTATTTTTTTTTGCGATTTCTAGTTTTATTTTTTCTGATAACCTCAGAGTTCAAAATGAACCTAGCAACAACTTAACAAGAACATAACAACCCCACATTTATTGTTACTGTATAAATTATTTTTACTTCCAATTTTTATTGTTGAAACCTCCAAACAGAAGCCATAAAAGAATATCAAAAAACAGCAGTTACACATTCTAATTGAATAACTCAAAAACACACAATTCAATGCTACCTGACTTAAAACCAATAATTTTAAAAATACCACAGAGTGCATTTAAACCTAGCATATTATTTTCTTTACAAAAATAGATGTTACATTGCCCTTAGCAAAAATAACCACCAAATTGGTGCCGCTTCGAACGGGTTCCATTTTGTTTTTTTTTCTTTGGCCGCCATCTTGAAATTTACTTTTTTTTACAATACCAAAACCGAGGCCTTGCTCGCAAGTGGTCCGCCCGCTGGCAAAGTGAAAAATGGTTGAAGATCGAAATAACGCTTTAGTTAAGGAAGCCCGTTATTTGTGGTTGAAATTATCTTGCTACTGTGTTTTTTGTTAGAGGAGTTTTGGGTTCCGTAAAACGTCAGAAAAGTTTTAGTATCCTGAGTTGGTACTCCTTATGAAGGCTGAAGAGATTAGAATTGCTGGTTTAAGGCCCACCGCCGCAGATATGGCATTAAAACTTGTCGAATTTCTGATTGTAATTCGTTTTTGGTAGCATAATCAAATACTATACTCGTACTACACAGATATAATATTCATTTCTTGCTGAGAGAATGTCACTTTTTCTAGAACCTTTCTAAAAATTATAATACCTATATGAGAAAGCTCTATTCATCCTGTCAGAATTTGCGCCTCTAACGTTAATCCAATTCCAGATCAGAAAACTTTATTTAAACTCGTACGGAATCCATTCCACTAAAATGCCAGTCTCCAATAAATATCTGAAATACCAATATTTCCTTTCAATACAAATATCCGAATAAGTTAATATGACATTTGGTGGACGCGGCTGTCAAATTAGCGCGCGTTTTTGTCTTTTTGGCTGCAAACCAATATGGCCGCCGGGCATATTTTATTGTTATCCTACTTATCGGTAGTTATCTAGATTACATCCGTTTATTTGTACAATTATAGGTTGAGAATATTTAATTTCATGTAATTTGTTATGGAATCAATGGAGTTACGAGTTGCGTAATTGTGTTCTGCTTATTATAATAATTATAACAAAATATGGCTTGTTTAAAAGCAGAAATTAAGCTCTACAATACGGAAGTTGTTTCATTTTGATGAAATTAGGAACTTGACACTGTAATAATACCTTTGAAATTAATAAATAGTTGATTTAAGGCTGATTTTTCGATAATCAGATAACTTTTATCTGGGGAATAAAAATAGCGATTTGACATAATATTATTATTTTCTATAAGCTGTCAAACCGCCATTTTTATTCCTCAGATATAATTTATCTGAGTGTTGAAAAATCAGCCCTTATTGAGTTACTAATTTATTGACTGACGCCTCAGGTAGCTTTTGCCTTACAAAATCCATGGCCATGTTGGAATCGCGTTTCGACACCTCACAAAAAGTGCCTAATGTCGCCTAGAGCACGCCACAGAGCTATCAAACAATTGATGAACTTGTGCGCGCGCACTCATCCTGGGTGGGACATAGTGGTGATACGTGGTGTCGTCTCTATACGTAGTAGTAATAGCTCAATGGCCTATGTCAATTTATTGATGGTTTCAGCTACTATTACTTGAGCTACCAATGTCTATGTAAGCTGTTGTTACCTATGTTCTATGACCTCTAGTAAATATAAATACACGCCATACCACTCAGTATATGTACCATGATTGTGGTCCTCCTGACCGAACTATGTCTCTGTTGGTGTGTCCTCAATGTCTTAACACCAGCATATTAAGGACTTTTAAATTATTTTTTAAAAGAGAATCCATGGAGTTTTTAGCCGGTTCTTCTCCATGGAAACGACCAACGCGAACTGCGCCATTTTTTCGACGTTTTATAAGTGCCCATTGATGCCAATGTGAAACAAAATGTTGGATTTTGACATTTATTTTTTATTGTTTGTCTAGTTCGACTAATTTTGTAAGCAACTAAGGCATAGGTAATGATAGCCACACGTTATATAACTTCATAATTTCAACTGATGTAGTCCACTGCTGGACATATTTTCGCAGCTGTCTACATGTCCTACCTAGGCTGATTACAAACGTATAGTTATTATATCAATGAGTTTTAACTATAGCTTTGCGTTTGCGCATAGGTCAACTGTATCATTCGATTAATTATAAATTAAGCAAATTATATGGCTACACTTATAAAGTAGAATCAGCAATTAGGCTTTGTAAAAATGCATCTTTAAAAAAATACCAATTTAAATTGAGAACTTCAATTTTAGAAGTTGGTTACTTATAAATATCTCTTTATGTAGCCCACACCACTTGAAATAAACATCAATAAAAAAAAAAAAAAAGAAAACTATATAAGTGTAGGTATGTATGTGCGGTTTAGCTACCTAGGGATCCATACATACTTACATTTTTGTATGGAAATTATAGTGCTGTTATTCTGTTCTTTAAAAATAACATACTCATTTAGGTCCTTGTCGCAAAATAACAATTGCGTTATTTAGCATCTTTAAATAACGGTACTACTTTATGATGAAAATAACGAAGGTGTAATTTTTTTCTTAGTAATTATATCACATACCTATTTTATCAGATAGTAAATCAGATTTTCATTATTTTTATTTGAAGGGTTTCGAATTCTTGCATTTTGGCTCCCTCATTAGCTCCTGATTACAAGTAACTCTGTATTATTATTGAATTTATTTCAAATTCAACTTTATTTAAAGTTATAGGTATGTAGATACTTACACAATTTCATACTTACGCCTCTTACATTTAATTGTCGTCTTTCACCTCCGCTAACACTCCGAAACAGCATGTCTGCATCCACTTTTATTAAGACGGTCTGTATTTTTTTTCTTTAAAAAAATCTACGGGTCTTTATGACCAATGTTCTTTGTAAATCAAAAATTTTGTTTTTCTTAAGTGACATTCAAAATATTAAAATCTATAACCATTAGGTATTATTATGCCTCTATCTATGCCTAGGTACACCTCTTTGGGGGTATCCACCAAAGAAAAACAGAAACGTAAGAGTAGGTAACCTATACTTAGGTAGGGGTAACCTGATGCAATATTTATGAAAATTATAGTTATTTCTTTTAGTCAGCTGTCTTTCATAATTATAGGCACTTGTAGCGTTAACTAGATAAGTACTTAGATTGTACCTAGATATGCAGTCTTTAGTCACATAATGGGCCCCTGCGTGAAATAAAACAATAAAAAATTTCAACAAATGAAAGAAATTTATTGTATACAGGTTTTAAATATCCTCGCACATTATTACACCTGCCTAACCAGCCATTTCATTATGATATTTAACGTAAGGTATAAAGATCCTATAGATAAAAGGACATTACATATGAAAAAACATTACTTTTTCACTTCGAAATCATCCTATTCAAGTTACAGTATAAGTAAGAAAACAGTATTTTTACAAACATCGGCTACAATTCCACAATTTCAAATCAACTTTTTTTTTTAAGTCGCCTAGCGACGGTTTTGGACGTTTGTTTAATTTTTTTTTTATCAAAAATTCAGTCGAATCATCGTAAGCTTAGCTTCTCAATTTTTTCACCATCCTAAAAATTTGACTAGATTTAATACAATAGTGTTGTGCCAATCACATTTTATTTTCGCCAATTTTTACGATTTTCGTTCGTTCATGATATGGGTTCTGAAATAACCTATAAACATCACTTTTCTTACTGAGGAATTGAAAGATATATAATATTTTTATAATTTATAATAAAAATAATTATGAGTCGCTTAAATTAAACTCGAAATCTAATCATCTGTTTATGATTTAAACAATAATAATAAAAACTAAAGGAACAAAATAACAAAAATAAAGAGGCGAGTAAGGTATATTGAAAAAAAAATATTTCATTAAAACTTGTACTCAATAATTAAATAACAATATTATAATTTGATCTTGTTAGCTCATTTCGCAGTTTATATATTATAAAAAAAACGTGAGCCATTATCGATTCTTTAGGAAATAACAGTTTTATCTAGCTTATACATTGGTCCATTACCTAACTGATTTCATTTTTAAATCACAAAAAGAATCCCAATAATAAATGTTGCAAAGAAAACATTCTAAGAAAATGTTCCCCAGCAGTGTGATGTAGTATTTTTAAGCGTTAATTCAAAATAAATACATCAAGATAGCAAATATCTGACTTGCTACCGGTTTCAATAAATTTATAACATTATAGGTATTTAATATTTCTAAAATTAAATGCTTCTTGTTGTACATAATTTTTTTATAAAAAAAAAACGCGAACGCGGAACATTCGCGAACTGCGTCTAGCAAGACATTAAAAAACTTTCATTCTTTATTCTATACCTTTCCACGATAATGCTAAATGTCAATAATAATAAGTCAATTATTGTAATAATAGTACAATAATCATTAATGTTTTAAAATTAACCATCTAGAAATACATACAAGATGTAAAGGGGAAAACAATTAGTGACGACAATAGGTGATTCTTACATTTATAGAAAGTTCGGTTTTCAACTATACACAGATGAGCACAGTGTTGTAAGTAGAATACAACTAAGTATAACATCTCCCGTATGATCGAACAGACACGGTGACACGGTGTATAGTTAGAATCCGATACAAAGTTAGGTACAGTCACACAAACAAACAACTTGTGTCCATAAAAATGCTTCGTAAAACAACATCCTGGCAATGTCTTTTACGAGTAACTCGCGAACGTAAACGTTCAAATTCAAAGATCGAATTCTTTAATTCGAAAGTCGAATTTAAAAATTGTGTCATTGTTTGCAGTTCGATCGGATACGCGTACGAGAATATACGTATCGGATACGAGTAGCAATGCCGCGGTCACATAAAGATATATAATTAATTAATGATTTAATTAAAAATGCAACTTTCCCTTCATTGTCTTTTGTTCCTGGACCAGTTGAGGACCGTTCAAGACTAACCTAACTCTTACGGAGAATTTATTACATTTACGAAAAAAAAAATTAACAAGAAAATATTAAAGAATTGCTACGGACTACCTATTTAATTGAAAAGTACACTACAATATTAACTAAAATTCTTAAACTATGTGGAAAAATGATTGAACAATATACAATAAAAATGATTCACTAATAAACCAGTGACCTCTTCCGTGATTTAAAAAAAACCTGTTGTTTTCAAACTACATGTTGAACACCAATGAAATATGTTTCGAGATATGATAATAACTTTGCAACGCTATTTTGAAATGAGGTATTTGAACGGAGGCAGTTGTTGTTTTTGTAAATATTTTATTTCTCCTTTGGTTTCATGTGATTTGACAACAGCAGTTTTGTTTATCCCAAAAAATAATCAACGTTACGGAAATTATTTTAACTGATAAATTAGCATGCTATTTAGCACACTGAGATATTCAGCATGCTATTTAGCGAACGGATTATATAGCATGCTACGTTATTTAAGTAGATTCCCATCGTTCGCCTCGCCTTGATGATTATTTTAAGTAGTAGAGATCACTGTTAATAACATTTTTAAGTGTTAAGGCGGTGTAAACCATTTGTACCGACCGAGCCAGTGCCCCAGCACTCGACTATTTTCTACTACATATCAGTCGCAACTCTCTTTAACCGGGAATAGAACCCCAAACACTTTGCACAAAAACAATGAATGTATAACATCTCAATATAATATGACAATTAAAATCATATATAAAGGTTATTTTTATAAAATAAAGCCACTTAAAAATTAACTAACGTTACAAAATAAGATTAAACAACATAATTATTTGTTCCCGATGCAAAAAAATAGTTATATTATTAATTAAAAAAATCTAATAACATTCTAAACGGAATGTTGATTATTATCTAAATTCTCTTTGCAAATTGTCCCATCCTATGTCTGTACATACTTACACAAAATAACCGTTTTTTTTTTGTTATAAGCTATCAACAAATGTCAGGCATAACACACAGATTCGTGTACGTATTTTTGAGAAAAAAAAGTTGTTCGATCTTCAACACTTCAAATTTTTCGAAATGCGGTCTGGTAGGGATGTCAACACGACGGTAAATAATTTGTTTTCAATATACAAAAGTATTCATCACTCAGATAAATGCACATAACTTTTATAGATTAACTTTTTTAAGATTAAATGCTAAAAAGACGTCGAAAATTATGCACAGAGAAACAAAAGTGAAAGACATGCTATCGACTAGTTAAAATTTTGAATATAAAAATTTTTGTTTTTTTTTTTACCATTTAGTGAGATAGCTCGACATCTCGCCATTGGGGATATGTATTTGTTTTTGGATAATGACGTCAAATATCACTTGTATATAATAAATTGTTTTGTTTCGGTCCGAGAGGATAATATAGTTAATAGAATATGATGTCGAAATGTCGAGAACAATCTCATGTACTTCTATTTTGCACATCACTTGTGGTCTCCGAAGAAAAATGTACGACATTAAATTTTAACTTGTATATAATATAATTATGTATATTTTAATTACATACATAATACAAAGACTTCTTAATTTCCATGAGGCGCACATGTACACATAACTTACAATAAGTATCGTATGATAATTTTATATCCAAATAGTTTTTACCTAAATTTAATTCTGGAGAGCGTATACATTTTCATCTCGTACTTCCATAATATATTTTTGATTGAACACCAAAAAATTTCACAAATTTGAAGATATCAATTTTTTTTTTGAGGATTTTTGGGCTAATTTAAATTTTTAAAGTCGACAAGAATATAATAATGATTATCCACATTTTGTATAGTCGATAAAACATTTAAAACTTGGACCATGAAAAATAAGAATATTATCTTCTTAAGATACAATAATAGTACATAAAATATATAAGTTCACTAGATGTATTTAATGTACGTACGTGTATATAACGGTGGGGCCCGGCGGTCCCCGCAGGTCGTCAAATCGTGATCAAACCGCACTCGTAATACCTAAATATCACATTCAGTAATATGGAAATCCACGTGTTAGCTTAGACACAGTTAAAATTACTATTTTATACAAAATAATAATTGCACATAAGTCCGAACATAGCTCCGTGTGGCCGAAGCCGGGCCGGTTGAGACGCCACAGTGCCTGCCTCGGCCGCGGGCGACGCGACACGCGACATGCGACACGCGACGCGACCACGACGCGCGACGCGACCAACAATACCACAACCGCACTACCCGCCAATAGCGCTAATAATTTCATTCAATATATTACCTATCTAATTATAAAAACACCGCACAAAATCTGCAATAGTTCACTTAAAAATCGATAACATTTACACTCATAGCTAGCTTTATAATTAATTTGTTACATTGTTTTTTTTAATTACTTAAAAATTATTTTAAATAGTTAATTTTATAACGTTAACTTTTGGTTGTCTTTTACTTAAAAACAAGGTCAAAATTTGAGGCTCTCTGGATTTGCGTGAATTTTGGACAACCCTGGCGCCGCTTGCAACGTGCAGTGTCGTTCTACCCTACAAAGGTTCCCATCTAACATGAATTTAGAAGACAAAGTAAACGGATTGCGACTGAGCGTCACGTAAGCGAGGAGTCACAGGAAACAAGAAAGATCATACTACGTACCTACTCGTATCATTTTAAGATTAGTGATTAAGGTTTACGTTAGGTACATCAACGCGACTGCAAGCCACAACCGACGGCATCCGAATCTCTGTCATGGGACACTAACTCTATTATAATATTGTGATATTGCATTAGTAAAGCTGTGATATATTGAACTGGTTGTGACTTTTAGGTAACTATTGTGATATTTGGTGATTATGTGTCGATGTGGATACGTGTGTGTGAGGACTGTCCGGACTGACCGAGGAAGCGGAAACATAAAGAGGAGACACTACATACCGAGACGAGGAGCGACGAAGTCACCCGACACACGGCGTACGAGGAGAAGCCTGCGACTAAGTTATTGTCACTACAACAGTATACACGGATACGCGAGTCTCGGACGACAAACCTCAGCGGGCCGTATTGCACTAGCGTGAGTCGGCGAGCCGGCGGAATGTACTTTACATAATATTATCACAAAGACTGAGGAGATCGGGAGCGCACTAGGCGCGGTCGGGCGGCGCGGCCGGCGGCGGCGGGGGCTCCGCGGGCGGCGCGGGCGGGGGGGTCGGCGTGCCCGCGCGCGGCCGCAGCTTGTCGGCGCGCAGCCGCTGGACCGCGTCGCGCATCTCCGCCGCCAGCGCCTGGTCCGAGCTGTCCAGCCGCGGCCGCCGCGCCGGCGGCTCCGACCCATCGGGAGCACGTGGTGGGGCCGCCAGCCGCTGCAGCAGCGCTGGCCGCTCCAGGCTCGAGCGGATGATGCCCTCCAGGAACGAGCCGTTGGCGGGCGGCGGCGCCTCCTCACGCAGTCGTCGCATCATGTGCGAGGCGTAAAGGTCCGGGGCGGGCGGTGGCGGAAACCCGCTGCCCGGCCAGAACGGGTAGCCGGGGGGGTAACCCGGGGCTTCCGGCCCGTTGAGTCCGTTGGAGAACGGCTTCGTCGGCGGTTTGGGCGGTTGCGGCTTCGGCGGCTGCGGCTTGCTGGCGTCCTGCGGCGGTTTGGGCTCGCGCTTGCGTGGCCGCATGAGGTGACGCTCCTTCACCTTGTACTCGAGCGTGGAGTGCGGCACACCGTAATAGGAGCCGGCGCGGTGCACGGACATCTCCCCGCGCTGCACCGCTTTCACCGCCTCCACGAGGCTGTCGCGGTCGTAGTTCCGATACTTGCCGCGCTTGGGTCGCGTGCCCTTGCCACCGGTGGCTGGCTGTCCGTTGTTGTTGGGCATCTGTTTGGAGTTGCCAGGCGCGGGGTAGCGCTGGTTGTCAGGCGGAGTCTTGATAACAGACACGTGACGGTCAGGACCTCGCGCGTACATCATTTCACCAGACTGGTGGTGCGGCCTATCTAACGGTTGTTGGAACTTTTGGCTGATGCTTTTAGCTATGACATCACTGAGGGACGTGAAAAGGTGCTGTGTTGCTGGAGGGTCGGCGAACACCGAGGGTGGGAGCAGCAGCTGGGAGGGTGCCTTGAGGGAAGGCTGACCCGTGGGTAGCATCGGTGTTATGGGCGCGATGGGAGCTTGGTGTTGTCCGGCGGGGGATGGACTCTTGTCGTCAGGAGGGGGGAATGTGGGTATTTTGAGGATGACGGAGGGCGGCGAGTCGGCGCGGTCAGCATCGCTGTCGTTGTCGGAGTCGGCGTGGTCGACGACGGTGCCGAACTTGTTGAGTTTGTTGCGCAGCGTGGAGCGCGGGATGCCGTAGATGAGGGCGGCGCGACGGGTGCCCAGCCGGCCCGACTGGATGTCGCGCACGGCTGACTGCAGCTCCTCCTCAGTGTACGCACGGCGACCAGAACTATTGCTGGCGCTCTCGAGAACTGCTCGCTTCAATCTGCAACAAAAGTAAACGAACATCCAATCAGACACGGTAGACAGAGACAGGAAGAATAATTTACCATCAGTTGCATACTAGAATGCAAATGACTCGAGGAACTGATCAAACTCAGCAGAGTTCATTGCTCTTTTAAGATGTCTGCCAAAAAGAAGACAGTTCACTTAGAATTACAAATACAACACTCGTTTGTAACCAAACATTGACATCACACCCACACGAATATTAAAATTCGTCTAAATTAAACTACCCCGTCAGCTTAAATAATATTTTCATAAATACATTTTCTTCCCGAAAGAATTCAAAAGAATGTAGACGCTGTCCTGAATATGCAACGGGATAAATCAATAAACTTTGCATACTGAACGAAACCCTGAGACACAAAAG
Source organism: Agrotis ipsilon (assembly GCA_028554685.1). Taxonomy (NCBI): domain Eukaryota; kingdom Metazoa; phylum Arthropoda; class Insecta; order Lepidoptera; family Noctuidae; genus Agrotis; species Agrotis ipsilon. The sequence continues at coordinate 3,453,828 of CM052977.1, read as the reverse complement.
AAAAAAAAGGAGCCGCTCATCTTTTTTATTCGCAACGTTCCTTCGAAAGTGAATTCATTCGTCAGAGTCGCGGAGCGAGGTGTGGCCATCATGACGATGTGATGACAGTGCACTGCTCTGACTCACAAATGCATCTGGTCAACGTCCCACAATCGTCTAAATTCAATATTTCAAAACCGTACGACGCCGTTTTAATCCAAGATAACGCGAAATGCGAAATATTTACTCTCGGTCTCGCCGATAACGGACCACTATGAATGCATCTTTATCATACACCCTACGTACACACACTAAACGAATTTCAGCTTTACTACCTTTTAATAGAGTATAAAATTTATTGGGTGCAGCTGTCGTCTTCGGTTTCATCTTGAATTGTGCTTTCTTATTTTTCGAGGAGGGCTTCAGAGGAGTTTCAGTTGTGTTGTTGGGTGGTAGGGTGTGTTTTTGCTTGGCTGTGTGTGTTCGAGGATGCAAGGTCGATGCTCCAGCAGACTATCGGTGCATTTTTATTTGTTTTGGCGAGCCATGCGACCCAGATCGCAGAGAATGAATTTATTCAGTTATCGATTTGGTATTGTGTATAATATCGGTTCCAACTCGGTTTTTATATGAATGTATCGAGAGGCAATTATGAGTTTAATAACTTTGTTGAAGACGGGAAATTAGCAGGCAGGGTCGTTGGCTTGGAGACGTGTTATTGTGATGGTTCATATCGCTTCTTTGTGTGGCAACGTGGGTGCCTGGTTAGTGGTTAATTAGCAAGTAATGAATGATTAAAGACAATCAAAGATTTGGCAATGATAACCAAAATTGTTGGAAGAGGAATTCATTTTATTCTTGTCCAAAATCGAACCTACAACGAGGAGGTTTTCAACTAACAGTTTGTGTTGGTTTTAGAAAAAGTGACTCTACACTTAGATGTACATTTTAAGTTCCAAGATACAATTCTGCTCTCAACAAACATACAAATAAGGACAAAACACTTCAAAAACAACCATTAGACTTCCTATATTTTTCCTCAACGCATTCAGAACACGTAGAAACAATTGCACGGAGTAAAGCTCCTCAATGCCGTATTCATTATTGGAAATACTCAGTAAGTACCTCTAAAGAGCCCTCCCTTCCTCTTCCCTCCCGTAAATGTCTTTAAGAACAAAAGTAAGTGATTTTAACAGGTGCATACACTTGTGCTTTGATAAAATCTGAGAGGGAACCTGTTTTACCGGTTCTGTCCGCTAGATGGCGGTGTCTGTAGGATGTCAGATTGTTACAGTTTTATTCTGATTAAATGTTGTAGATGTGGAATGGTTAGACTGATAATTTAAGGCTCTAAAGGGAAGCATTAAAGTTAGAGACTTATAAGAGGTTAAAGTTTTAAACACTCATGATCTTAGCAAACCGTCAAAGATTTTTGAACGCATTGGAAAAGCAGGAAATGTGTCCAAGATTATTTGTCTAGCTAGGTTAGTAGGTGGAAAACCCGGTCAAGAATCTAATAGAGATTTCCTATGTGAAGGAGATAAACCAAATAAAACGTCACTGCGTGAAGTTGACGTTGCCAAAAATTATGCAATATCTCAAATTAAATCCAAGATAATCTTATCAATCCTAACTATTACTCAAACTTAAACAACTTCACGCTAAAAACAAACAAACCCCACATAAAGGCAAAACAATATTTTTCAACTGCGCAAAAAGAAACAAGGAACAAACACTTATGATAAAAAGTAAAGAAATTCCAATTTCATCACGCACGAATCAGCAAATAATAAGAAGTCTTTGAACGTAGGGCTCGCGATAAACGTTGTGCCTTTCGCAATGTTGTTCCAGCTAAAGTGGAGCATTGACATTGCCGTAGATATGGGTTCCTTGACTTTGAGACTAGCTGCAAAGTGACGGCTGTCAATCTGTTAGTTTTATTTTTAACGGGGACGCGAAATGGGTTGGGTTTTGACCGTTGTTCTTTATGTTAAGGGGGATGCGGGCTAATGGGTATGCTCGTTTTTGAGATTTGTTTTTGGGGTTTGTCTGACAATTTCAGGGGTGTACAACCTTTTGCTCAGTTTACTTTTTCTGTATAACTATGTATCCTATCACCTACTTCACCACTTATTATCATTTGTGCTTGTTTTTCATATTGTTAAGCAGTTAAGTATTTATGTTCATTCATTTTGTTCATACTAACTGAGGTGAGTATCCAAGCTATGCTTTCATTACAGCCTGTAGGACAAGACAAAATGGGGACCTTTGAATTTTAAGAATGAAGAATTTGAAAAATTTACAAGTTTTTTGCAATCTTTATACGCAGGTTAGTTTCAAGAAAAACAATGTTCTATTTAAACTAATAGATAACTCTGATAGTCTTCTTGAATTCTTGTTATCATTTAAAACAATTTACAAAGCGGGAGTGCCACACTTCATTAAAGAGAATCCCACAACCAAGATCAGAGCTCCTCAGATAACATCCATCAAAATAATAGAACCCGATACAAAACAACAAATTAAAACAATGACATATTATTTTTAATGAATAATGTCGCGATAAAATGGCGTCAAATGAACATCTGTGGATGTGATGGCGTTTGCTGTCAAAAGTTCGTTGACCCGCGTCGATCGTTCAAAGTTTCGTGTTTAATGGGTGCGTTCACGCTGCTATTGTTTGAGTTATCCAAGTAGGTTTCAATAGGAAGTAAGATTATTACGAGTCCGTTGCGAATGTGATCGTGTTATGAGCAATGGTGCTGTGGCGGCAGCGTGGCGAATTGTTAATGCTACATGACGTTGTAAAGTGCTGCTGGTTTTTTTTTTCGAGTGATTTTTAGTTTCTGGTCTATGCTGGCAATTGGTGCAGCCTATTATAAATTAGGACCACCCGTGTTCTTCATAGTTTCAAAGGTCTTGGTCGGGCAAAGACACTGTTTCTTGCGTGGAGTTATCTAACACAACCGCAACTTTCAGCGCGCGGATTTCCTACTATAAACCAAATACCCTCAGTATTTGGTTTATCCCCCTATCTATCCTATAACCCAGGAAAAAAGGAATTCAAAGCGTCGATCAAAATTATGCTTCATCTGCTAGATCTCGAAAATTATAAGGATATAAACTATCCTATCTGTTAATCCTTTTTTTTTACGTGGTAAAATCATCAAATGAACAGTCCGCCCAGTCCTCCCCGGGCAAAGCGGGAGGGACCGTCAGACTTGACTCACAAATATCCACGGTGTCCTTCGTAGCCCGTTGTGTACCGTAGTCGCGGTATACGTATGTCCCGCAACTATTTGTTAATCCGGGTTATCAGCTATCTGTATTCCAAAATCATACACTATTCTAGTAGTTTTTGCATTAAAGAGTAACAAACAAACATCTATCCATCCATATCCTCACAAACTTTCGCATAATAATAATTATTCTAGCAAGAAATTCCCTCAATATAAAGAAACATAGAACTCCAAGACCCAAGGGGCTCGAGTATCGATTAAAAACGAAAAAAAAACCACGCTAATCAGATCCTTATCCCCCACAAAATAAGCAAAGAGGATGTCGTTCCCAGACATTAATCTATTTAAGCTCGCTTCGTCCGTATTTTCTGATACCTTATAGAAAAGAAAATAACTCTTTTATTTTATTTTTCTTTCCCCTGAATGTTTTTATTTTGCGATCTGTTTTTGAGGTTTTAAATGATGGGGAAAATGAATAGTTAATAAGGAATAATGATGAAATTATTTGCATAACGTGATGGTTTTGATAATATTTTATGAGTAATTCGGATGAATCAAAACGGCTAAACGGACCTTGATGAAATTTGGTGCTGAGATAAATTATAGTCTGAAATATATTTTATCCTGATTTTACGATACAATACGTGGGTGAAGCAGAAATAACATTTAGTTCATATTAATGCATGAAAAATCACGAATTCATTCATAACAACTTAGTAGTTATATTTTTTTTACGATATCATTCCACAAAAAAGGTGCGACACCAATTTTAATATCATGCTCTTTTAACATTCAGCAAAAAATTTTGAAATCAGTCAAAATAGATTTCACACTAGTCAAAAACTTCCCTTAACTCCTAAATAAAACCATAGGAAAAGCAACTAGCCACATAAAAACTAATTGTAGCCATCAAAGTGACCGATTAGCGAAGGCTTTTATCACTTTAATCTAGGTAAACGAGCTAAATTGGATTAAGCATTAGTCACTGGCCTTAATTTAATGCTAATGTACGTTTAGCCGCGTGTGTATATGTACACAGCCTTATTTTATTTGACAGTTACAGCGATGAATTGTTTGTGTTTGGTCTTTAATTTGATCAGTAATACGCGGTCAACTGAACTGTTCTTTTGGTACTTATTTTTCACTAAAACTGTAGGGTTCCACTAACGGGGTCTCGTCAAAAAGTATCATCATCCGTCTAGCCTTTTCCCAATTAAATTGGGGTCGGCTTCCAGTCAAACCAGATTCAGCTGGATATCAGTATTTTACATGGAGCCTGTCGGACCTCCACAACCCAGTAACTGGGAAATACCAAACCCCATGGTAAGACTGGTTGTCAGACTTTAGAGATTCTGACTAATAGTAACGACTGTCAAAGATCTACATATGACAGCCGGGACCAACGGTTTTACGTGCTTTCCGAGGCACGGAGGAAACTCGCTATGACAGATGGTCACCCATTCACAGGCCAACCTCGGCAAGCGCGGCTTAACCCAGAAGATCGGCCTGTGCGGCTGTACTTATTTAGCCACGAGCTCCTCATCTCGTCAAAAAGTAAAGTAACTTTTAAAGACTATAATCGCATAAATTAATATCTTGAATTTTATAAATGTATGTATAAGCTGTAAGTTTCTCCAAAATAATACAATAAAATCCCTTTGATTTCGTTAATCTGGTCCGGGTAGCAGTGATGGGAATTTTAACCTTCATTAAAATTTTGGACAAGGTCTGTAACGTTTAATGTACTCTTACTACTGAGACTATCCACGACGCGTACCCAGTGCGAGGTTGTAGATGTCACAAATCTTCAAAAAAATCCACCATCTTACCTGTTATCCAAATGCTTGGAGTCGGGAGGTGGTGTGCCGCTGGTGCTGGAGGTAGACTTGGCGCTCAGGTCCAGAGGCTGCTCCGCGAGATTCGGGGACGAAGACGACGGCGCCTTCTCGCACGCCTCCGGTAGCCTGGGAGAAAAAATAGTCATTAGTATAGGTATACACCCCAGGAATATTTTGAAGGCTGTTATTCTGAATGTTATTGACTGGCCTGTTGGTCTAGTGGTAAGTGACCCTGACTGCTAAGCGGAGGTCGTGGGTTCGATTCCCACCCAGGACAAATGTTTGTGTGATGAGCATGATCATTTGTTCTGTGTCTGGGTGTAATTTATCTATAATATGTATGTATTTAGAAATATATAAGTACGTTTATCAGTTGTCTAGTACCCATAACACAAGCTCTGCTTAGCTTGGGACTAGATAGCGTTGTGTGATAGTAGTGGAATATTTATTTATTTATTCAGTTTAACAATCAATGCTTAAGTCTAAAAGGATTTTGAACCTGAAAAAATATAATCTTAGTTATATTGATAATAAATTCTGATTTTAGATATACCTATATAGTAATGACTGGATGAGGAAAGCTCAAGACCGGGCTCAGTTTCGTACATTCGGACTTGGGATAGTCCAAATTTTACAGGGACATGGAAAAGGTTTAGATATTTTCTTATAAACCGAGTTCCCAGTTATTATTTCTTTATAAATTAGTTTAATTACCTTCGTAACGCATAACAGAACATCTCATAATTGAGCAACATATCGTACGGTGACCACAACATTTCCAATTTTTTTCGGAATAAATTCGGCACAAAACACTGTCAGAAAAATTCCGAAAAATAAAATGAAAAGAACTGTTTTTTGACACAATAACACACTAACACGATGCACTTGATAAAATTCGGTACTCATTATAATATTTGTATTGGATGACTCCATCTTATAATGAAAAACATGAAGGGTTATTCTAAAAAAATATGGGCTTATCTCGGAGATAAGGTAAAAAGGGTGATTGGCTTGCAACTCATCGTTATTTCAAGAGATATCTATTGTATTTGTAGTATTTATCAGTTTCTGACCCTGTTTTTTTACTGATAAGCATAATGAAAAGATGAAAAATATTTTTCAATTAGGCTGACGTCATCGTCATCTGCCTAGGCTTGTGCCAACTATAGTGACCTCACCATAGATCAAAGGCTTCTCGTCTAATCGGTTGCTGCTGAATATCAGCATTATATTATGTGTCATACAATGGGTGCCGCTGACAAACTGTATTGCAGTTTGGCAGAAAACATGTTTTTTAATTTATATGTCATACAAATACAAAATAATATACAAATAAAAATATTATTTATTTACTCAAAAATGTTACAATAGGGTGTGGGACATTGGATACTGCACTAGGAAACCCTGTGTTGCAGGAGAATACGTTTCTGAATAAACAAAAAAGAAAAAACAGTCTACTGACTACCAGGGTGTAACGATTGACAAAGATTCAGAACGAAATTTATCCTTTTTATTCAAGGTTCGATAATTAATAAGTCCTCTCTTTGGGTGGAGTGGAGGGACTTGATGACTAAAAACGAAACTGTTCCTGTAGAAAAAACGGTAATTATCTTTTAAAAAATATTTTTAAATATATAAAAAAAACAAAGATTCATTTTTTATGTTTTTTTATGATTTCATATTACTTTGCAAAAAGTCATTTATAATGTGTCTGTTTCTGCCAATTATTATAATGTATATTACTCATAATTCATTTTTATGGTTCGATTTAATTGTTTTTTCGGAATACCCCTTTAAAATTCAATATATTTATTCAGCTATTATATTTTTGTTATATTAAATATATACAAGTGAAATTCATGTGAACATATGTCATTTACTCAGCTGTTTAGCAGAGTATGTTAAACGTGAGGTATTGTATTGTCATTTACATAATTTTAATGAAAATGTGAATTGTGACGCATATTTTTTTTTGCTCAAATATTTCACGGTAAATTTTAGGTCGTTGACTTTAATAACGTACTTTTACTGACCTACCTCTTTATTATTTAACAAAAAATATGTAACTTCAATTTTACGTTATAGATGTCGCTAGTGTTTTTTTAAGACGCAATGATGTCCGCTGTAGTCCCAAATTATTGTCACATGTCTAAAGATGCTTTTGTCTTGTCATGTTGATAGCACTAATAAATTGCAAATATAATTGGTCCGTCGGTCAAAGGCTTGAAAAATAAAGCACATGTTTTTTTTGTTTGTTAAATCAAGAAAGATAGAACGTATCAAAGCTAATCAAAAAATATATACCGTTGTGACAATTTTAAAAGCGACATATTTTCTGTAATTTTGGCTAAACAGAACAGAAGAGTAGAAATACATGTCAAATTTATTTTGATAATCTGACAGACTAATTCAACTTTATCAATAAAATTTGACATGTAGGTATTTTTACTCTTTTGTTTTGTATAACCGAAATTATAGAATATCTATCAGTGTCATTGTAATAATTTTACTAGATGAGTACATTTTAAATCTTATAATTATCTTTAACCATAAAATTTTCTATCAGGTAATTCTAGGCCGTATTTTAATACCATAATACCCTCCTATCTAAATAATATACATAATTTGAGGTCAATGCCTAAACACAGCTATAGACGTATACTTTTGACATTTACGAACGACACTCGAATAGATAAAGGTGTCAAAGTCATGTCAATGTCAATTAATATTGCTAAATCGTTATCGGCCTATGAATAACTTAGGTTTCCTAATAAACTAAGCATAAAGTATGATAATTGGATAATTTGCATTAAAAGAACCATTGCATTTTTTGAAGGTTTATCTTCATAAGCAACGATCAACCCAAACTGTGCATCTATTTTCCGACATTTTGTAAGTCCCCATAATGATTTTGACGGGTTGGCACTTTTTTTTGGGACATACCCATCACACTATTCCCAAACCACTGCAACTCCTGAAAGCCAGAATCAACAGTGGCAACCACCAGAAAAGCGCCGAGACAATGAAGCTCGACGTATCCCGGAGAAGGGACACCCGTGGTTATAGAACGGGTTTAAAAAAACATTTTTAACAAGCCTATGCCTACAGCTTTGGCCGCATAACGTTTTGCTATTAGTCAGACGGGAACGTATTACATTGGAAAGTATTCAGATTATAAACTTTCATTGTGCCAAAATTAAATCATACTAATTTGTTAAGAAGGTGCGAAGATGGCGAGATGACTTGGACCGCTTCATGAAGGACTGGACCACGGTCGCAGAAAGCCGTGAGAAGTGGAAAGAGTGGAGGGAGGCCTTCGCCCAGCAGTGGGTCACTATGGGCTGATATAATAATAATGTTTTTATTTTTATAAAATATTTAAAAATGTAAATATATGATGAAGGATGAATAAACGAAATAAGTAATTTATAACAATAGTTCGTTAAGAAGGTTTTGCGTGAAAAAGTAACATACATCCCTCCATCCATCTTTCGTATACCTAACAGCTCATAGTTTCAAGACTTAAACTCAGTTTAGTTATTTTAAGTGTCCCACGTTATAAGTTCATACACGAAACAGCGTCACATCTAAGAACCACGATTAATGATCAATAATCGTGATCTGAAATAACATTAGGAGTTCAAAATCGTGATGTTAAATCATATCTAGAATCTTAAATGTGGCCTTGAATGGACCTATTCAGTGCATTAATATTTGTAATGCTTTGTTTTTGCTACCATCATCTGCCTTTAGTCCTCCCACCCAGTGCTGCCCGCGGTAGTGCGGAGAGGGACTGTCAGACTTGTACTGACTAAAATCCACAGCGTCCTTCGGTAGCCCTTTGAGTACCGGAGTCGCGGTATAAGTATTTACCGCAACCAATCCTTAACCTAGGCAGAGCGGGAGGGACTGTCAGGCTTGTACTGACTAAAATCCACAGTGTCCTTCAATAGCCCTTACGTTCCGGAGGCACAGTTCAGCTCGTTAGGCTTGGCCCTCTAAGGGGGCCTGTCATACCATCATCTGCCTAAACTTCCTAAATATTTTGGGGTTGGCTTCCAGTCTTACTGAATACCGGTGAACAGTAGCTATATTAATTTCATCGCTGGATTCTATTTAGAACTTGCAATACTTAGGTGATTCGCACTAATCTTATACTGCGTTGCGAATGGCCCAATTCAGAAACAGTACCTACTTATGCGAATCGCACGGCTGAATCCCCAACTAATCAGTACTTTTTCTATGTATCTATTTGCATAGAAAAAATATACAACAAAACATGTGGCAGTCGTAGAATCATACTTATATCACACTGTATTTGTATAGTTTTTTTCAGCTATATTATTTGGCTATCCTATCGACCTACAGTCATTGAGTGACCTTAATCGTCCTATTTGTGAAATATAATAATTATATATACTTTAATTATTAAAGTATTTGTTCTACAAAGTATTGCAACGAAGCAACCTTTTGTTGTTTTTCATAAAGAACTGTTGTTAATGCAAATTATGATATTTTTGTTGAATTTTACAGTTTTAATAGTTATAAAAAAAGTACCTTTGTTGCTTAGTGTCGTGTTTCATAAAACTTCATTTTTTTGTTTGTTTTTGTTTGTATGTTTATTCTAAAAACTATTGTAAATAAAAGACTTCTATTTGTGATTTTTTGTAAAAGTAATTTAACAAGTATTTTAGACTTCTTCAAAAATATTAAATTCTATTTTCATTAGTAGTACCTACATATTTCGGGCCATGTCATAATTAAAACGATTTCAGCGCATATGTGTTTTGTGTGGCGAATTCAGAAGTGTCATCGCGGTCACAAAACGTATTCGAATTTCAAAAACGTCTGAGTGGCAAATGCAAAAACGATCGAGTACTCACGCGGCTGATCGCTTAGTGACATCACGATCACTCTGACAGTAAATGTATTCGAATTTCAAAAACTGAGTGGCAAATGAAAAAAACGATCGTCTACTCACGCGACTCACCGCTTAGGTTAGAACGTGAGGTCTGACTATATTTCAAACTTGAAAAATCTCGTAAATATCTTATTAATATTAGTAATTCAGGGTATACTCCCAACGGCCACCACTAAAACTGGCCCCAGTGGTGGCCGTTAGAACAATTACTTATTTTTTGTCCCAACGACCGCCAGTGGCGGACGTTAGAACCAAATAATATTTATTTTATTTTCAGTGTTTTGTCAATGTAATCTAACTATTTAGATTACATGGTCACAAAGTACTAGGCTAGCATAAGTTCAAAGTGGTATTTATTTAAAATTTTCTGAGTCAATACAAGACAATTTCAGGTAGGTACACTATTCCTGCCAAGAAATATTTAAATTAAAACCACTTTGAACTTATGCTAGCCTAGTACTTTTGCTGGTTAGTCAACGAAAAAGGCAAATTCAACATTAGTTCCATTATTTCCAGATTCCTTTAAAATGGAACTAGTGATAATAAAAATAATCAGTAGTTCCATTATTTTAAGTTTCTTCTAAAATTGCAAGTATCTCTTCAGGAAATATATTTTTACCGGCCCCAGTGGTGGCCGTTGAGACAAATATTATTTGGAATGGCCCAACGTCCGCCACTGGTGGCCGTTGGGACAAAAAATAAGTAATTGTTCTAACGGCCACCACTGGGGCCGGTTTTAGTGGTGGCCGTTGGGAGTATACCGTAATTCAGTACCCTATATGTACATAACTGACACAGCAAGACTGTGTTCCACATTCGTCCTAGGACAACACCATAAAGCATACAATATCGCATTAATCTTACTTTTATAGTTGTCATAGCGAGTACTTTAACCCTTATTACATCAACAAAGTAATTGCAGCTGTCATGGCCGCCTAATTTCAAATGATTATATCTCCGGGCGTTACTTAGGTTTCACATGCACTGCGCTTTTTATAAAACGTACGTGCGATTGTAAAAACTAAAATGAGTTGCATAAATTGCTCGACCTATGACGTTACATACAAATTCGGTTTTATATTTACGTATATACGTAAAAAACTGACTTGTTATATTAAGCAAGATGCTCGTTAGAAAATATAAAATTACTAGAAAACTGTAAGCATGTAACCATAACTGCATTAAAGACAACGCGCGATTGTAGCTCATTTACCATGGATTTTTATAAATAAACAAAACCATTTGCATTATTCTCTCAAAACAGAGTCTTAGTGACTACCGGGATTGCGGGACTCACGAATTACCCCGACCCTGGGACGTAAAGAGCTATTGAAGGACACCGTGGATTTAAGTCAGTAGGAGTCTGACACAGTCTGATAAACGCGCGTTCTTTCAACCGCGCGTCCTCAAAAACCGCGTCATCTGTACAGATCCTTACAGCTACATAACTCGCGTCGTAATAAACCTTTAGTACGCTATGCGTCATACAACCATTAATTTTATAATAATCTGACAATGACAGGAATGCCTTGAACTCTTCTGAACCACTTTTGAAAAGGTCGCGTAATGAACGTTTTATGTAAATGGACCAAAAGAAAATAATATTTATTTAATAATGTAGACGTTTTCAGGAATATTCAAATTATTTATAAGTTTTATTGCCACTTATTCAAAGCAAGGGGATCCTTGTAGTTTTACCCCCGCTGCTCGGCTCCTACTAGTCGCAGCGTGATATAGCCAAAGCCTTCTTCAATAAACAACCCAACACAAACATAACTTTTCAATTTCAAGGTTTTTGAGATTTGCGCGTTCAACGTGTATTAAATATAGATAACTCCTAGATATAATTTGTATGGATTACTACTACTTATAAAACAATTAAAATCCACTGAGTGACATTTTATTACTAGCTGTTGCTGCTTCGCTCGCCTCCATCTCATAAGTAGTGTTAAACTTTATCTAGGATCAAATCTCTGTCCCAATAATATGTAGTTATAAGGTAGCTACTACCATACTGTCATATTGATGACAAAGTGGAACATTCAATCAACTCAATATAGACTATCAGTTTTTCGAATCAGCGTGTTTTCGAACTGCCGTACCGTTTAACTTTTTCGAAATAGCGTGCGTCGCAATAATGTCATTCGAATGTTCATATCACTACTCTAGGTGTATCTTCATTTCACAACCCTGTACTGAAAACTACCCTCATTCCGTGTCATAGAAACTGAATCAATTCCTATTCGAGTCGGTTGCTATTGTGTTCAGAGGAGCACAATGTCTTGCCACTGAATTTCCATCTGCAGCAAGTTGTGGCATTTTCATGTCTCGCTTAAATGAACGGAGACATTGTCGAACTGAACAGGTGACGAGCAGGGGGAATGAGGAACGAGAGTATTGCGATATGAAAACGATATTATGTTTAGTTCTGAATTTGCCTGGGAAAGCCTGCCAATAAAACTACACAAAAGCAAAAGAAAGATGGGAAGGTTAGTGAGAAGACCTTAGGCCTGCAGTGGGATAAAATATGTTAGAAGAAAAGAGATATAAGTGATGGTGACTGGCACTGTCGTTTGGTAGGCTGACAAGTGTTATGGACTTCTTTTTGGCTGATGAGCAGTAAACAACAATAAATTAAGGATTGGGACCTTGCCAATCTATGCAAGATAACTTCATGAATAACTAGCAAAAAAGTATTTTTGAATCCAAATCCCATGAGTAAGATTGCAATTCACTTTTTCCCAAACAGAAGAGACTAATTGTGTTCCAAAATTGTGTAAAATCTCATCTCGTAATACGTAAATAAACGACTATCCACTTCGAAACTTAAAAACCGTCGCGAAAATCGCTTTCATATCGTTTATTTCTCGTTCTTCCCCATAGCTGTGTCAGTGATAGACGTGTCCGTCCCACAAAGACCTCGATGTGATGTTATTGTGTGCATTCTTAGAGACGTGGGCTCAATACTGAATTTGTGTGACATTCTGTGATTTTAGTATCGGGAAAGTTGAGGGGTATTGTTGGGGATGACTCGGGGATGCCCTACATCCAGATTTAGCTTTGTATATCTGTTACTAGGGTTCGTAGCTTATACAGACTATTGAAGATTTACAAACAAATAGGCTCGTGTAGATGCTCCGTAACATAGACTGATCGAAGCAGTTTTATTTGGACAAGAGGGGATTATTCAGCTTTGCTATCTCTAAAAATCTAGAGCAAATTCTTGTTAATGTTATCTAAAAGATGCCAAGATGCTAAGAACAAAGTTTTAATATGCCTATTATATTTTAAATTATTGTTTACCAAGTAGAAGAAGAAGTAGTGAAGTTATTTTAATTCTTAACCCCTCACAAAGAAATCGCAGTTAAGGTAGAGTTTAAGTCAGTATACTGCTCCATCCAGGGCGGCAGAACCCATTTGACACTTTTACCCAAAAAAATAATAACTTATTTCAACCAAAACACAGCCAGGCTTTGTGTGTTTCAGTGTTTTGTATGATAGGTGGGATAGTAGCTCACTGGATACGGCTGCACACGTAGATGTCAGTCGTTTTGAATTGTTGTAAATAATGTAATTTGTAATTTTTTGTCTACTAACATTATGTTTAAGATTTTAACTAACAGTAATATGGATTCAGATCTGATTAAATAAATAAAAATAATAATTTACACAACTGCCCATTTCTGACCTATTTCACATAGTCCTTTAAATATCGCAAAACCCTCGATTCTCCACATAGCGTCGTCTAGTTCCTCACAAAGGTGTTCAGATGTTATTGTGCTCACTTCTTGAAGACACGCGTCCGTCTGTCTACACAGAATTTGTGATACTTTATGTGTGTCCATTGATTTGTTAAGTTGTGCCATGTTTTATCAGCATAATGACGGGGCCCCTTTAGAGGACCATCCTGAATTACCGTGACCCCGGAACGTAAAGGGCTATTGAAGGGCACCGTGGATTTTAGTCAGTATAAGTGACAGTCCCTCCCGCTCTGCTCTGGGTGGGATGACCCATGTAATGATTTTACCATGATAAAAAAATAGTGGCTTTTCATAGCCTTTGGCATACGAAAAAACTTATAACATAATTATTTTATATACTTCTACGAACTATTAAATGAATTTGAGAGTATTCTCAATACATTTGAAAAGAGAAATAAGTATCTACTTAAGTCAAACGATCGATTTATTGGAAAACCTAGTTGTGCGAATTGAAACACTAATTAATTTAGTATTCTCAATATTGCACTAACATACCTTTTAACGAGTACTAGAAAGTTTCTTTGAATCAGAAAACCTAGCTTTTATCAATATTCTGTTATAATTTTGATATTTTACCTATTATGTGAGTATCTACTTAAGAAAAACTGGAATAAATGAATATTATGAATACTCGGGAGTTCGTAAATCATAAGCCTCCTGGCCTTATCCCGATTTGTAAAGAGTGTATTTTCGTACTGGGCGTGATTAGTTATATTTGAAACAATATGACTTGAAAGAATGAAAATAAAAGAAAGGAGTCTCGAAGCCAATTTAAACGAAAACTGCATCATTGGATTTGAGAAAAATCAATAATCTTGGCTAGGAATCGAATCGTTGTATTGAAAATCCATACAACTTTTGGAGAGGAAGAGGAAGGTCAAAGAAAAGATGGATGGATTGTCTAAGGAATGATAAGAAAGAAAACGGAGTAAATGATACTGTGACGTCTGATAGGGGAGAATGGAAGAAGAAAACTTGCATCGACCCCAAGTAAAATGGGATCAGGGCAGGAAGATGACGAAAAGCAGAGTACAACTCAAATAAATGATCAAATACTACTTGAAACCGAGTGTAACCGTGGGCAAAAGCCAGTCTGTCATAAAAAGTACACAAACAAGGTCTTAAAATACGTTTATACAGCCAAAGGAACAAATCTGTGAGAGAGGGCGCGCCGGAACTCAGATTGTCGGTAGCATATCCGTTTTAAGTAGCAAACTGCGGCTTCTTATGCTACGATAAGAGGTTTAGATATGCGGGGTTTTGAAAGGAAACCAGGCAAGGAATTAGATTCTTATATATATATAGATGAGAATTGAGTTTTGATAACTGGCATTGATTTCGTAGTTGGGATGGTCAATTTTTGATTGAAAAGTTGCCACGTACTGAAGAAACAATAAGATAACAGTATAATTGAAGGTTCTGAAGTAAATTGGAAATAACATCTGACGAGAGATGGCACTCACATAATAGTGTGATGGAATATGAAAGCGGTTTACAGTCAAAAATTTAGTCCAGGACATTCTAAAATTATAGATCTGAGAGATTTCATACAAAATAGGGGAAACAGCTACGTGTTCAAAATCTTTGCAAATAATTTTGTGGCTATGAGGTTCATCGTTCGTCATAACAATTCGAAAAAAGAGGAAGATAAAATTCTTAACAAAGAATTACTTGCTTTAAATTGTGCTTCAGAAGAATAATTTCAAATAGAAATGATTGAAGATGTTTCGACTGCCTCTCGAAATTAAGAATTCAGTGCAATGAAAAATGAAAAAAAAAACGCAGCGGTCTTAACGCTTATTTAAAACTATTACTAAAACCCTATAATAAGAACATGTTTATGTCCTTATTATAGGCAAATACTACACACACCGGCAAAATTAGGGGAACACTAAAAAAAGGTCGCATTTTCGTCAAAGCTTTCATTGATTCGATCAATGTTTACATTATTTAGGTTCCTACCCTGTTAATATACGGCATTAGGACACTTATTGACAGGTTTTAACAGTCCAACGGAAATTATACCCTCTTAAGTATTTTAGGCAGTCAGCGCTTTTAAGTGTTTTTGTTCTGAAAGTTCGTTTTTGCAGTTAATTTTTGCCCTAGCTCATGTTGTAGTGTCTGTATGGTGAGTTCACATTGTATTGCTTATAAAATGAGTGATTTGGCTGTAACAGAAGTCGCTTTAAGCTATGACAATGATCAAGGAAGGTCATTACTACCGCTCAGTTAGTCGAACATTGGGTGAATTAATATCCGTGACCCAAAGTCATGTGCAATGGTACAGACAGATTGGATCTTGTGTAAAGAGACTCAGACAAGGCAAAAATCACGCAACGAGTCCCATAGACTACCTTTTTATAGGAATGCAAACTCTGAAAAATCGTCCTCTAAGGCTGTTCAGGCCCTAAATCTCCTGGAAGAAGTGCATGACGTGCGTGTTAGTGATAAAACAGTGAGAAAAAGGTTACATGAAGTTGATTTGAAGTCAAACGTGCCAGGTAAAGCTTCAAATTTTGTTGTAGATCATCGCAATGCAAGATTAGCGTTAGCTCGTCAGCAACAAGTTTTGTCCTATGAATGGAGTCCAGTTTTATTATTTGATGAAAGCCGTTTTTTGTTTAAATTTAATCAATGGGACTAAAAGGATGTGGGGATATCGAGGAGAACATTTGAATCACGCAAATTTTATCAAAACAATGTCATACAGTGGAGGGTATGTTATGGTGTGGGGAGGCGTATCTTTGACAGCTCACACAGCTTTAATTATTCAATCATGGCGGTTCTCTGACTGCAGTCAGGTGTGAAACAGAGATCTAAAAATCCCATATAATGTTTTTTGTCTCATTCATAGGCCCAGATTTCGATTTTGGGTCTAAACAGTCGTTAGAGGACGATTTTTCAGAGTTTACATTCATGAAAAAAGGTAGTCTGTGGGACTTTTTGCGCGATTTTTGCCTTGTCTGAGTCTCTTTACATAAGATCCAATCTGTCTGTACCATTTCACATGACTTTTGATCATGGATATTAATTCACCCAATGTTCGACTAACTGAGCGGTAGTAATGACCTTCCTTGATCATTGTCACAGCTTAAAGCGACTTCTGTTACAGCCAAATCACTCATTTTGTATGCAATACAATGTGAACTCACCATACAGACACTACAATATGAGCTAGGGCAAAAATTAACTGCAAAAACGAACTTTCAGAACAAAAACACTTAAAAGCGCTGACTGCCTAAAATACTTAAGAGGGTATTATTTCCGTAGGACTGTTAAAACCTGTCAATACGTGTCTTAATGCCGTATATTATCAGGGTAGGAACCTAAAAAATGTAAACACTGATCGAATCAACGAAAGGTTTGACGAAAATGCGACCTTTTTTTAGTGTTCCTCTAATTTTGCCGGTGTGTGTAAAAACAATTTACCTTAACAAAAATTTAAATAAAGACAAAAGAACGTTTGAATATTATGACGTCACATCACCTGTCATGGCGGAGATGTAACAACAATGGCGGACGCGGTGGCGCGAATTCAACTAAACGTATTTAAATTACAAATTGTGACTGAACCTTGAGGCTACACCTGATACTGAATACTGTATGTACTTGGAGAATTGTAATATGTACTGTTCGTTTAATAAACGAGCCTTCTATGAGGCAAATAGAATCTGTAACGGTTTGTAAATTAAGCTAAATGCAAATGCTGTCTTAAAATGAATGTTGTAGAAAAACTATAGCTTACAGATGTTACTAAAAATAGCAATATCAACCTAGAATGTTCCCACAATGGAACACAGGTATTCTCTCTGTGAGAAGGAATGGGTTGCTATCCATTACGTGAACCCATGTGAGTTGCTAGATTTCATATGTCTTCAAGTATTTGGTTTTTAGAGTATGTTGGTTTCCTACCGAAGTTTTCCTTAACAGTTTGAAAAACCAGTCGCAAGACCAAATCTAGGAGGTGGCAAAATGCATCTGCGGTCTCATTTTCTTTCAGGCCTAATTTTATTTTCTCTGGGTTAGGGTTCGCTTCGGCCCCGCTTAGCTACGCCATTTTGAAAAGCAGTGTTGATGAAATTAATTTTAAAAACATTTCGAATCCACGTCTAAACTAATGTAAGTCAAGGTAGGTAGGTCTAAACTTGAATAATAATGAGAATAATTGGATCTCCTATTTAATTCCCATAAAATGTATATTTCAACAATCTTATTGTGAAAATAGATGCTGTAATAATTGTTGGTTTAGCTAAAACATCCTCTTGGATTTCTATGTGAAAATATCTGTCTCAATGATGTGACTGTTATAAAAAATGGCCATCATTCTTTGCCTATCTTCTTATTTATAAAAATCAATTGCTGTTCGTTAGTCTCGCTAAAACTTCATGTACTTCATGTAGAATGCACTGACAACTCAAGAACTTCAATATTACTTTATCATGGTAAAATCATAAAATGAGTCCTCACACCCAGGGCAGCGCCAGGGAGGGACTGTTAGACTCGTACTGTCTAAAATCCATGGTGTCCTTCAATAGTCATTTACGTTCTGGGGTCACGGCAATTCGTAAGTCCAGCGACCAAACAATTAAACTTAACAAACATTTGAATATAGACTGACAACCAATTCTTATTAGGTATATCGTATTACCAGTGCTAAGTGGAATATGCAGGTCACTCAGATTGGCAGTCGCTTCATATCAATTCTGCTGCATTTGGTAAGACGAAAAAGCTAGGGAGGTGCTGATGACGTCATCTACCAAGATATACTGGGCCTGCATGGTGGATAATGGCCCACTTTCTTTCAGAAAGAAGAGGTTCTTTTTTACGTGATAAAATCATCAAATGAGTCCTCGAACCCAAGGCAGAGCGGGCGAGACTGTCAGACTCCTACTGCCTAAAATACACGGTGTCTTTCAATAGCCCATTACGTTGCGTTGTCACGGTAATTCGTAACTCCCGCGACCAAACAATTTATTTAGGCTAGGGAGCTACTAATGACGTCATCTACCAAGACATATAGGAAGACAAGTCGGGAGTCGATTCTACTCAGTGAGACACTGTTAAGGGTGGGGCTGTTCTAAACCACCCTGAGTTCTTACTGACACTAGCCCTTAAAATGTGTAAAACTTAATGTAGGGTTTGCACACAGGTCGCGGAACTTATACCATCACCGTGACCCCGGAACATAAAGGGCTATTGAAGGACACCGTGGATTTTAGTCAGTACAAGTCTGACAGTCCCTCCCGCCCTGCCCGGAGTGGGAGGCCTCATCTGATGATTTTACAAGGTAAAAAAAAAAAGGGTTTGCACACAAGAAGACAATATCTACTGGGCCTGCGTGGTGGATCACGGCCCAGTCCCTATCAGAAAGAATTAAGAGGCTAAGAGGTTTATGTCCCAGTAGTGGAAAAATTATAAGCTATTTATGTTATCTTATCGAATATACTGTAAATCAAAATAATTGGCCGTCGTCCAGGTTTCCTCTATTAGCAATTGTATGCTAGTCACATAACCAAAAACGACATGAATTCTAATGCTAAGCGAGCGAAGGTTAGGTTTAAATTCAGTTGACATTAGGGGGTTAGGTTGATAATTTATAGTGCGAATATTATCGATTTGAGTCTGAATTTGTTTGACTAATAAATTATCTATTGGTGTGGCCATTAATTTGTTGATCAAATTGGTTATTTTCGCAAAATATACTATACAGGATCTGTGAGAGAAACTACGCATGCCTATTGCTCAGAGTGTATTTTTTTTGATAAATCGCCCAAAAATCGCACTTATTTCACAAAACTTGTAATGTATAGCGCAAAAATGAGTTCTACAGGTAGATTCTTAAATGAATCATCTGCGTAACTTTTTCCCAATTATTTGAGGTCGATTTTAAGCCTTACTGGATGCAGCTGAATATCAGTATTTTACATGGAGCGACTGCCATGTCTGACTTCTGAAACCTAGTTAATTGTGAATGATTCAAAAACATGAAAATATAGTATAAGATCTAAATGATAACTGGTGTCAACGGTCTACATAAAATTATGATGATTTGAATAAAAATTAGTAATGGGGGTAGATACTCAAAGAAATCCAAAAAAATCTTGGTAAAATGTGTCATATAGCAGGAGAGACCAAATTAAAACCATTACAGCAACGACGATATATTACTGGACTCCTAATAACAGTCGACCGATGTCTGTCAACACATTAGGCAAAAAAGTCTTATATCCGTCTTATTTCGACCACTCCTGTGAGCCGTAAACATACCTTGAGACAGAAAAGACCTTGAGTTAGCCAATCACAACGCAGTACCCCGTCCCCCTCACTTACGTAGTACCTCAGCGAGTTGACAGAATAGTTTTTGTTCCTTAGATCGTGCATGCGGAGTCTAGTAATATATCGTCGTTGCATTACAGCAATGAAGGGTCCTTTTTGGGAGATGTCTTATATATGGCAAGGCAGTAATTTAGACTGGAGTTGATTCATTGGCTTAAATAAACAATAGTGAGGCTCAGTAGAGCAAGGTTGCCGTCCTGCACTTTTGACCTAGCAAACCCTTTTTAGAAAGTTTCCGAAAAAGGAGTTGATTCTCAATTTGATTTTGTTTACGATTTAAATGCAGAATTCTAAGATATGCTTTTATATCAGCCAATTGCCCAAACTTCGTGAGGAAACCGGCATGTTCTAGAACTGAACATTCGAAGACATGTGACATCTACCAACTCGCACTGGGTCCGCGTGGTGGATTATGGCCCACTCCCTCTCACAGAGAGGAGGTCTGTGTCTCATCAGTGGGAACATTTATAGGCTGATGATGAATTGCCGTTTTTTTATTTGACACAAGGCTGACTGCTTCGAATCCCATGTAAGCTAGCACCTAGAGCTTATCTCCCTTGCTTTTTCACTCCCATATCTTTGATAGTGTATCTAGTCCCAAATCGAGTGGCCTTCGGGCCATTCGTCCCTACAAAAATATCGTCAAATTCAAAGAACTGTATTAAAATGTCACTTTGTCCAGACTTTTGCTAGAAATATAAAAAGTTACCGTTTAAAAATAATATTCTGTACCCCGTGAAGGATAGCCCTGTATCTATGAAAGTATGAAAGGAATTAGTTTCTTTCCAAGAAGCTCTTTCGTATAAATGAAGCAAAAAATGGGTCAGGGTAAGTCTCTTCCTAAATCTAGATTTTATTAGGCCAATGGCAAGAAACCTATCAAGGTATATTGAAAGTCTAAAGTAAAGACCTTAGGCCTTGAACAGACGATTGAGAATTTGTCCTTCGGTAATGGATTTTTATCCTGTTTTGTATTCATTTAGATAACCATGGACACAATCAGAAAAGAAAGGATAATTTGTCCGCTAAGCAAACGCAATAGACATTTAGGAACAAGAAGGACAGACAACTTTATAAAGGTTGCCGAAAGACGCTGGATGCAGATCGCTTCCAACCGGTATATGTGGAGATCTAAAGGGGAGGCCTATGTTCAGCAGTGGACTTCCTATGGCTGAGATGATGATGATGATGATGATATTTAGGAATAATCAATGGATAACACTAAAAATTTAGTAACCAATGGACAGATTTCATTTCAGCGGTAATTTTGTCCGATGGGCCGATGGGTGTTTGCCCAAAGCCTTAGAACTTCAAGAAATCTTCAATTATAAAGGTACATGACTATCAAAGAAACCTGACTAACAGGATATGGCTTGTAAATTAATCAAGTAGATCTGTTAGCAATTTCGAATCTTTTATTCATTCTTGAATTATTAATGAATACTGCATCGCAAATATAGATTCAATGTCGAACTGGGTGGAAGACGGAAAAAAAAATATGTCAGCCTATTTATGATTTTGTCTGTCTTTGATGTCTTTGCGAGTTCCACCTGAATATCGTGAAAGGACATTTTCAAGCTCATTCTTACTTCTTAGTCCCACAAAGTTCCCAATGCTGGGATACAGAGCTTCTTTCGAGAAGTGTGTGAAGAAAGTAAACCATTTTAGGTAAAATAATACTATGACTTGCTGGTATCCTTTTGATGTTTGTCATCATAGTTTTAAGATCAGTCTTAGAGCTATGCACACCACGTTTATAAAACGCGTCGTTGACGAGCGTTTGAAGCGATACAGACGCGATGCAAACGCGCGTTTGACACTTTGTATGGCGACAACAAACTGCTCTGTTTGACAAAAACGTGCCGTCGACGCGCGTTTCCACAACGTGCGTTCACGGCGCTTTTAAAAAACGTGGTGTGCATTATGCCCTTAGTGAAAAACAAAGAAATATGCCTGTTTGGATTAGAATACTTAGAATCTACAACTTATAACCTCGTAAGGCACGGACGTTTTTCTTGGCAACCACTATTGGGCGTAGTAGACTTTTCAATAAAGCTATTCTTAAGCCCAAAGCTTCAAGCAAAGGATCAAAGTTCACAGGCCACCATTGTTAATCAAGAATCAAACATTAATCGCTTATTGTTCTACAAAATCTTTAGT
Source organism: Agrotis ipsilon (assembly GCA_028554685.1). Lineage (NCBI taxonomy): Eukaryota > Metazoa > Arthropoda > Insecta > Lepidoptera > Noctuidae > Agrotis > Agrotis ipsilon. Next base: position 3,431,594 of record CM052977.1, on the reverse strand, counting down.
TAAAAGGCTTCGATTCGCCTTAAACTTTATATTATTCAATGCCGTTAGAACGGCACCATTCATACGATGTATAATTTTGTGATCATCGTAAATCCTTTGGGCCTTGGTGCCCCCTTAAGTGATATCATTGTTTGTTGTTTCATACAAAATGAGTCTTTAATCTACATTAATTCAGGTACTGTTACTGTGTGTCTGATAGTCTCAATTTTGCAAAGGCTGACAAAATTTGTTTTTGGTCATTTCAAATTCACGTAAAGAAATGTCTTGGGCAGACGATTCGGAAAGCGATGAACTGGCTTTTTTCAAAATCTCTTCGATATTATGTTTACGCTAGTCTTCTATTCACTTAATTTAACTGTGAGTTTTTCTCACAAACCTGAAGTAAAATTACGTGCATTTTACCCACCAAAACCGTACCTACTATCAAAGCACGTTACCCGTAGCTTAGGCCGAAGTTTCAGGCGTGTCCTAATCTTAATTGCGTACGGTATAAGATTAGTTATTAGTACGAACTAAATATTTTTGTCAATTTATTGAAGAGTTGTCTCCACTCCCGATGGGTTATCAGAATTTATGAATAATTCAAAACTAATAGGGCGTAGGGATTACTAAGTTTTTATTTACCTTCGTGCGGGCCCGTATCTTCGTTGACGGACTAAGAAAATAGACGCCCAGGCATGCTAGACTAACAGGCCTGGCCTGGGTCCCAACTAATAATAAAATTCCACAACTATCACGCAACGCCATCTAGTCCCAAGATAAGCAGAGCTTGTGTTATGGGTACTAGACAACTGATAAAGATGCTTATATATTTCTAAATACTATAGATTAATTACACCCAGACCCAGAACAAATGATCGTGCTTATCAAACAAACATTTTTCCTAGATGTTATTCGAATCCACGACCTCCGGCATAGCAGTCAGGGTCACTAACCACTAGACCAACAGGCCTGTCCACTGTCAACTGTGGAATCACTAGCTCATGATTCTTGCTAGGCATAGTTTATTTTGTATGAAACATTCCACACGCATAGCACCTTAATATCAGTAGACACACTTACCTACAACAAATCGACTATATTGAGTTCAAGGTGTACTGTATTCATTGTTGATTTTTCTCTCAATAATAAAGTCATGGTGTTTGTAAAATTGTACGTTGTATTACATGAATTATGGCTATGAACCTTGACTGGTTGAATAGATACGCTATTGCAGCTAAAAGATTCTTTGAAATATGGTAAATATTAATTTTTCGAAGTGTTAGAGTGTTAGGTCTGATAGGCAGTCGCTCCGTGTAAAATATCTGGTTGGTCTGGAAGCCAAGTCCAATATAGCCGGAAGAAAGCTTTTTTTTTTTACTTGTTAAAATCATCAAATGAGTCCTCCCACCCTGGGCAGGACGGGAGGGACTGTCAGACTTGTATTGACTAAAATCCACGGTGTCCCCGGTTCGGTTCGGTTCCTTTATGTTCCGGAGTCACGGTAATGGAAATAAGTTCCGAGACCCCGGCAGGCTTTGGCCCTCAGAGAGGGGGCCCCGTTATAATATTATTGCATTTAGAAAATTTAAAGAGAACTAAAGTTTTGATGTCCTGAATCAGAAATCTGTAGTATTGAATTGTTGATATAGTATATAAAGTTAAATAAATCTAATCACTTCCGATTTGGCACAATATCAAGATTAACCTCTAAAGCACATACAATCCTTCCTTATTTGTCCGACCAAGAAATTCAGATTTATTCCGGTCGGATGCTTTACTTCCTTTCATGTTTTAGGTATGTTTTATTCAAAGTCTTTCCGTTGTATATTTCAATTGTATATTAGCGCTTATGTTTTTCTGCTATAGATTACATACGGCTACACATCAAGCTATGAAAATCCAGTAAGTATACGTTGACCGTTAACTGTTTGGAAACATCATAAAAAGCTAGGCCAAGATAAACCTGATTATGCATAGCAGTCTAATTTAAAGCAAGGAAATTCTTTATTTTGTTTTAAATTTTTGCATCGATGCTTTTTCAATTTACTGCAACCCTTGTAGGAGAACGATGCCATATTAGCGAGATTGGTGGTGTTTCAATATTTAAAACCTCTTGGAACACTTTACCAAGTTGCCTATAACCTACTTCAATTAGAAATATTCTTTCTTTCCCAGTTAGAAATATTCTTTCTTACTATACGAAAAAACATAGATTTGATCGCTTGTCTAAAAAAACTGTCAACGTCAAAACAACATTTCACGTTGATAAGGGTAAGGGTCGTTTTGCAGTTACACTTTTGTTAGACAAGTGTTCAACAGTTTAAACTTTGTAGTAAGACGGTTTAAGTCGGTAAAAAATATCGCAATCTGTGTCTCATTTAATACCAAAATCTTCATATAGCACTAACAAACATCGACTCACCCCCAGAGGGGGTGCCCTTAGCGTATGGTCACTTATTTTGTCGTTTTTTTAGTTATAAATCCCTGGCTGGACGCCTTACAGTAATTTAAGGCATCCACAGAAAAGTCCTGTTAAGTACACACTCACAACCTCGTCTAGGTTGAAAAACGAGATGCCACAGACAAAAAAAAAACATGGACTCACCTCTCATTCTGTCTCTGCACGAGCCGCTGCATCATCCAGGGTTGTGACAGCGGCGGTGGCGGCACCAGCCCGCTGCCCAGCGCAGCCAGCGCCGTCAGCATCTGCTGAAACTGCACACACATGTCTGTGTACCCCTGCTTGTGATACCACTTAGCATTAACATACAGATTATGAAGTAGATAAGATGGAGGAATAAGCTAGACTATTTTGACAAAGGCGTATACTTGAAATAATGCCCGGGCTACACAAGGCTAGTTTTTCAAGCTAGGATAGCAAGCTAGTGTCAGTAAGCTAGCAAGCTAGTACTTCTGGCTTCGTGTAGACAAAACTAAAGTACGATAATTAATTCGAGTCAGTAAAATGACATTTGTTCACTATAGAAATGTACTAAATTTCATTGTATCTGTGACACTGCACTTGTCATTTTACTGACTGGAATTAAAAATCGTACTTTAGCTTTATTTCTAAGCTTAGAAATAAAGTGAACTTGCATGCTATCCTATCTTAAAAAACTAGCCTCGTGTAGCCCGGGCATAACTTGTAGCCTTAGCAAGAATTCTTAGTATTTGGTCTTACCGCGTGCTTGAATTATTACGACGTAAATTGTGTGGAAATAGAAAAAAAAACCGTTTACTTTACGTCACAAAAAGGTAAGAGTCGTGATGAGGCTGCAGTATCTTTATAGTTATCCTGTCTTAATATTTTATAAGCAAAGGTTTTATGTAAAGAAACAGGGATTTTCAGTATATTGTTAAGATTAGCCTTGAGTTTTAAGATAAAGCAGTTATTTAATAAAATAAAAAGAAAAATATACGGTTAGCAGAAAAGCTTCGGCAAAAGTACCTACTACTACAATGATCCATATTAAAATTAGTGATAACTTCTTTATAGCAGGACCAAATTGGTATGTTTAAATTTATTTTACAAGCATTAAAATACATAGGTTTCATTTCACATGAATAACCTACGATTGCTATTGATTATGGTTATAATAAAAAGTTGACTTATAAAGTTAGACACAAGGATACATAGACGACGGACATTTTGTCCTGTGACGGACAATTTGTCCGTCGTACAGAAATAACAACTGAATTAAACTCTTGTTTTTTTTTTTTGTTCAAATATACCAATAGGGCACTTTTGAAATGTCAAAGACATAAAAAATATAATCAAATATAATCGTAAGTATTTATCAAAATAGCCTTTTTAACTCGCCTTTTAATTTTATCTTGGACATCACTGACATCGGTGAAGGAACCATCATGTATACTTATTATTATAGTAAAAAAGTCAAATCCATGTCACAAGCCTGAGGGGTTGACTAACACCCTATGACGGTGGTTTTGCTTTCAAAAGCCAAAAAGTAAGTATTCTTGTAGAACTTCAAATAACTGGTTGGTAACATACCTGTGCTATAGTCTGTGGGTTCTGCGCCTGCAACTGTAACAGGTGCTGGAGCAGCGGAGGTGCCGACGCCGGGCTCTTCGCCCCCGACACCGAACTGCTGTCCGACTCCGATGCGGGACTCTGTGGCAGAAGAAAGAGGAGTGTGAGAAGGTGAAAAGGCAAAAGAAGAGAAGTAGAAGACTAACACAGACGATCAGGGATCTAAGTTTGTTAATAAAATTGTGCCAGAATTACCGACAGTTAGCACCGTTTTTTTAAACTGTATCAACCTAATTAAAGGAAAGGGACTGCCAGGCTGGTACTGAATAAAAAATCACCTTGTTTCTTTGAATATCCTTTGCGTTTCAGGGTCACGGTTATCTGTTAAGACAATCCTGCGGCTACTCGCTAGGCATACTTGACGCAACAAGCAATCCTTTGATTGTTTAGCGGTTAATGCATGGAGTTGTTTTTGTAGATTTTCTAGTGTGCTTTAGCGTTTGTTTACAATTATGATTTATGATGTCTATAACAAACAATTACTTCAGTTTTTGAAAGAAATTTGAATAAACTTCTTCTCTATCATACTATACTACTCGTACCTATATCTACGGTACTTATATGCATTGACCGCTAAACTTTAAAACATATTTTTTTCTTTGCCATCTTCAAACGATTGAAAGAATACAAGAATAATTATTTTGTATTATCTTCACCATTAAATTAATCAGTTCAGTTTGGTTGCACTTTTAAAATTAACAAGTCCAGAGAAACATCCTAAAATGCTTATAATTGAAACAAATTCTAGTTTTCCATATCACAAAGTCGCTATTTAATCATAAATCCAATTTCTCCACATTCACGAATTGCTCTTGACAAACATTCAACCTAAAATTAGCTCTGAATTTCAAACCGTATCAGCGGAACCAATTCGACTACGATTTCATTTGGCAAATCAAATCTATTTCATTGACCTGATGTTTAGCTTTGATATTGAACTACATTTGGGGTCTTGTGATTGCAATTATAACTGTTAAGACTATTTCGAGGTATCTGTCATTCGCATTGGCTATTAGAAGCCAATAATCTAGACTATTATAAGCCAAAAAGCCTATAAGCCAGGCCTTGGCAAATTCTATCGTTTCTAATATTGCCATACAGACAATTCCTTTTGTTCTTCAGCCTTTATTTATCTTTTAAATTAAAATCGGAATTCAAAAACTTAAGGCAACTTGTCGTTGTGGCCGACCCAAGCAAAGATGGCGATTTGAGTTGGACAGCTTTAGGATAGAAAGGACTGGACCATGGGCGCGGTCAACCGCGTGAAGTAGTAGATCCATAGGCTGTATAATCTTGATTGAGCTTAACTCTCTTCTAAATCTCTCTAGTTTTGGCTAAATGCTTGATTAGATTTTTGCGTAAAAGAGAAAAAATTTACGGTTTTGTGATCAAAAAGCAGTTTTAGATTCGTAAAACATATAAGTTGTTTCTTCCATTAACATCGTTCAACTTAATGGAATAATGGATGTTAATGGAAACTGTTTAAGTTCCCAAGATAACTTCCTTCCTTTTAGAATTCAGTTAAAAAGGTCACAGTTATCATGATTTCAAGAACATCATATCTAAATTAGAACCCAAACCTACCAATTTCAAATCCAAATGATTAAACCGCATCAATCTAAATAATTATAAGCTAAATCAAATGCCGGATATTAACAAGAAGTCATTGTAATAATCAGATTAATGTCTGTAAGCCGATTGCAATAATTAAACAGTCAATTACAATCCACAAGGTTGATTTTGATCACAAATAGACGTCTGATTACGTCAAAACGTGGTCCTTCTTTCCGGTATTTCATTATAGTCCTTATTGGTTAAGGAAATTGTGTTTCAATTAAAAGATTTTTCCTAGATTGACAGAGGTAACTAAAGCTAGTCTTCTGGCACGTTTCCGGATGACAGCGATGCGTAGGAGTACTTTGACACCTAAGTGTCTCTGCCTTTTTGTTTTTATTAAATTAGGTTTTTTTATTTTATTTTAGTTTAAGTTTAGTTGTAAATGTATAGTTTTATTATCAAGTAGGACAAATTGTTATTGCGTTTTTCCGTGATGAATTTCTGAAGTTACAGCCATGGAGTATAGATTCGTGTGTGATTGATGGCCAAAAAGGAAGTCTTTTCCCAATTTTTTTGCAGTTTAATGAAGGGTCCTGGGTGACAGGTCGTCTACCTACAAGTTGGGCAGATCTTATGAAGACCACAGGATCACGCTGGATGCTAGCCGCTTCCAACCGGTCCTATTGGAAGTCTATAGGGGATGCCTATGTTCAGCAGTGGACGTCTTACGGCTGATATGATGAAGAATACTACTTCCGTAAGGGAACACTTGACAGGCCTGTTGGTCTAGTGGTTAGTGATCATGACTGCTATGCCGGAGGTCGTGGTTTCGATTCCCACCCAGGACAAATGTTTGTGTGATAAGCACGATCATTTTGTACTGTGTCTGGGTGTAATTTATCTGTAATAAGTATGTATTTAGAATATATAAGTATGTTTATCAGTTGTCTAGTACCCATAACTCAAGCTCTGCTTAGCTTGGGACTAGATGGCGTTGTGTGATAGTTGTGGAATATTATTTCTGCTGCTGGGTATTACAGTGGTGATATAATATTATTTTTCCAAGAAATATTCGATGTTTATCTTAGTTTAAAAACCGGTTTTTGTTCAAACGTTTTCTTAGTTAGTTAGATGCAGTTTTCCTTGTAATTCTGACCTTGATTTCGTGGGATTTTTTTTATTAAATTAGAATCTTATTCTCGCTGTATGAAAATGTATAAACCTTGGTAAGACAGCAAGGTTTTGCATAGGTAGGATGCTTTCAAATTAATTAAGTATTCTTTATAATAATCCCTGTACAAACATTACTTTCTTTGATAAAACATTATTACATTAATTTTCTCCTAGATTTTACTCGCGACTTCGTTAGCGTTTATTTATAATTTGACAATCATTTCAGTGGTACATGGGACTACTTATCTACTGTTAAAGTTTAATTTTAGAAAGTACTGTTTTATAGGAAACATTGAAACAGACAAAAATCACGGCAGCTTTTGAGATGCCGTGATTGTCGGGTTATTGGGTTGTCGGTGTTCAAAAAACTGACGTTCGTATGTCAACTCATTGGAGTTGACTTACAAATGCAAGTATTTGGACGTAGACTTATATTTAGTCGTTGTTGCAAACCAGAGGTCAACGATAACAATATTCACCAATAAATGCATTAAGCAGTACCGAAATAGCCTTAAAAACAATTATACTTTGACAGGTGTTTTCTTCGGACGACTTTAAATATAAAAGGACTCGTATTTTAAAATACTTTAAAGCTTGCATATTGTATAATATTAATTATATATTGAATAGTTCCGTCTTTCGAAGGATACTTTGCGCTTGTAATCTGCTCATCGCAACTATTTATCATTTAAAAGTATTTACTGCTTTAATATTGCGTGTCATTATTGATATTATCTATGGTTAATAGGCAACGGATGTTGACGCCATTTTGAAGACTGTACTTTTTGAATATAGGCTTTTATTAAAAATTGTGTTTTCTACGTAGCGACGGACTTAAAATTCAACATTATTGTGTATGCAGAATTTTGGTATAACCAGTTCTTGATAATAAATACGATAAATCATCAAATGAGTCCCCACACCAAGGGCGGGAGGGACTGTCAGACTTGTACTGACTAAAATCCACGGTGTCCTTTAATAGCCCTTTTCAGTCCCGCGATATAGGCAGATCGGTTCAATAGTTCACGCGTGAAAAGATATCAAAACTAAGTTATATTTAAATTTATAGTAGGTACTAACTTTAACCAGCGTTTTCACCCGCGACAAATCGAAAATGGTTCTATGGAAACAAAAAATTGGGATAAAACTATACTATCTGTTACTCCAAGTTATCGTATATCTGCAGTGTTTTAAACATGAGTGAAAGTGTAACAAACTATACGTTATACTCAGAAATCACAATCACAATATTATTAAGAAGTAAAATGAGATTAAATAAAAAAGTATTAAACCAATTAGGTTACATTTAGGAAAATGGGATGGTGCCTATTACCCGAAAATCTTTGCTTTTTGTTAGATATCAATTTTAACCAAGGTATTCCACGAAGGGCGAAGAGCACTCGATGACAATAGCACCTGAGTAACTTCATCATCGTCAGCTTGTAATGTTCCCACTGCTGGGACACAGGCCTCCTCCCTGTGAGAGGGAGTGGGCCATAATCCACCAGGCGGACCCAGTGCGGGTTGGTAACTTAGCTACTTGGAGCGTGTATTTGACATAAGGCTCCTGTCAAAATTTTTCGCAGTTGCCAGGTGGCCTTTGTGGAATACCTCTCGTTTAACCTAAAGTATCTTTTCAAAAGTAATAATTAATTATTACGTTTTGCGGTCTCTGACGCATATTGAGGTTCTATCTTCCATAAAACTATGTAAAATGACCAAGAATCGTGTCAAGTATTAGAATAAATAATGTATTTCGAATGCTTTAATTTATAGCGTTTTTAAACCTTCATCATACGAAACCACATATTTTATTATAATTGGTTTTATTTAAATAATTGCGCATTGCATTTCGATGACGTCACTATGCTATATTTTGCAATTATGTGAATAAATGAGAGGTTACTGGGACTCTAGAACTAAAAGGGCAATTGGATATTTAGTCGGTAATAGTCTGAAAGTCCCTTCCGTTCCATCTAGGGCGGGAGGACTGATTTGATGATTTTACTAAACCAAACTAAAAGGTTAATTACTTAAGTTTATAACCACTGTTGATGGATGGAGAGGAAGAGTAAGGCAAAGAAAAGATGGATGGATTGAAAGATATGAAAGAAAAAGGAGTAAAAGATACTGTGACGTCTGATAGGGGAGAATAGAAGAAGAAAACGTACTGCGCTGACCACAAGCAGAATCGGATAAAGGCAAGAACACGATGATTGTGGAACTGTGGTTTAATGTGGTTATCTCTTCGATGTATTGCATAATTTTTTAAGAACGGGTGAAGGCACTGACACCTGTAACACAGGTCTCACCTAGCCCAGGAGTCAGGGTTTTAAACGAAAATGTATCTGATATAATTTTATACCAATAAAACATGATTATAAATTATAAAAGTTGAAAATGCCGGAAATTTAAGCCTCATCATCGACAAAGGGCTAGCTTTATTAAGTGTTACAAAACATAAAGGCAATTATGTTCTACGACGAAAGAAAAGACGGGGCGTTTTGCTAGCTAAGAATGAGTAATACAGACCACAACATGACATGAAATGAGGACCACAGCCTCTAGCCTAAAGACCAAGTGACACATGTGGAATGACACATTTGGCAAAGGACTATGGTTACCGTACCTTTGAGTATTGTTTAGAAACAATATAAATTCCTTGCATGATCTTGTATATTAAATCTTGTATATTATTTATAGTTATTAAATCTTTCTTACACATTCACAATTTGAAATATATCGTTTTACTTAAAAATATAATTTATCTGCCTAGCCTTTTCCTAAGTATGTTAGAGCAGGCTTCCAGTCGAACTAGATGCAACTGAATATCAGTATTTTACATGGAGCGACTGCCTATTTGACCTCCACAATCCAGTAACTGGGTAATACGACACCTCTTGGTAAAACTGGTTGGCAGATTTACCAAGACACTATGTACCTACTATACCATGGATAAATAATATACCTAACATCACGCATTTCACACACTTTTTTTTTTCGTGGTTATATCATCAAATGAGTCCTCGAACCCAGGGCAGGGCGGGAGGAACTGTCAGACTTGTATTGATTAAAATCCACAATAGCACTTTACGTTGCAGGGTCACGATAATAAGATAAGTCCCGCGACCCTGGCAGGCCCGCCTCCTCCATCGCGAGCATGACTGCTTCGCAGAAGGAGGAGATCGCTTCCACTAATACACACACTTATCCAATAACTTTCCAAGTCCTATGAAATAGACGGCGTGTCTTGAGTCCAACGGGTCGAAGATCCCAACACTTTGCTTTTCAGAAGCTCCTGAAAATTGAACCCAGGACCTCATATCCAGCAGTAGTATAAGCGTCCACTAGACCAGTCAGGCAATTTGAGTAATTAAAACAATCAAAATCAGAGTTATGAGTAATTAATGCAGCCTTGAGCTGAGTTCGTGTGGACTTTGGTCATTCGACTTCGCACTTTTGATTATATAAGTACTTAAATTCATGTATAGTTACAGAATTGCGCAGAATAGCTGCGGTTTGTAGATAGAGTACTGCTTATTTTAGAGTTTTAAGAATTAAAATTTTCAAGAAGTTTTAAAGATTTATCACCTTTATTTTTACAATATTCCTTATTCGTAGTTATATCGTATTACCCCGTACTGTGGAAGTCAGATCGACAGTCACTCCATGCAAAATACTAGTATCCAGTTGGATTTAAAATCGATTCCAATACATTTGAAAAAAGGCTAAGCAAATGATGATGATTTCAAATACCTTAATGCATCATAACGTTATTAAATTCAGATAAGTGAATTTCAGTCCTGATACAAACCCTCTTTCTAGCTACGCATTTATTTAACTGTAGTTTTAATACTAACTTGTCATTATGGAGTTTACTTGTTTCGTTTGGCGCTATTTTTCTACACCTCTGTTTCCTTGACTAGCTATCTTCCTTCCGTATCGTTTAAGTAACACAAGACAAGCCTATTGCCAACAATAGGGCACATATCCTCAGCTCTGAGACAGCTTTTTTTTGTCATGGTTTATAAGTGGACAGCAAGTCGCCTATTCCTCGGCATCCATATACCCGGTAGCCGGAGATCGCTCCTGCGACGTCCGTTGCCGTGGTAACGTGGACGATGTCCTCCCCCTAAACTCTGTGACTGCTACTGAGAATATCTGACAGAAAACCCAATAACACTAAACGCGATCCAACGACATTCCCATCAAGCGATCACAAATCCAGTTTCCGCAGCGTTCTTCACCTTGAAACCGCTTCTATATAAAATTTTCCACTATCCTAAAAGTATCACCGAACAGGTATAATATCCTCGCTAAGCTAGGCGGAGCAACCAGTTAGCTCACCTTGATGTTTTGCTAATGATGAACGCCTTGAATATTAACTAACGGCTTGTTTAGACTCGCGTCACTGCCTACATAAATATACGTACTATTGTATATAAATAACTCGTGTATAGTTTTGTTTTTAGCAATGGTTTAAAAGATTATGTATGATTTTTGAGCGTAGGTTACGCTTTTGATTCTACTGGTTCAAAATCTACTTGGTTGCTTGATCCAGGGACGCTGAATTTGCACTGGATTAATGTATTAAGTATCTAGTAAGCCTCCAGCTGTACCTAATAGTTCGAACTAATAATATCTTGTTACCAGAAGATATACAATGTAGAGACACTCTCGGTAAACATCACCTATATGATAATTGCCTATCCTTAAAAGAGACTGTGACCTCTGAGTTTGTTTCGGCTGTTTCTTTTTAGAGTATTCAGGTACGAAACACCGGCCTCTCCTAGTTTAAAAATAGGGTCTTTTAGACTTAACACGTCTAAAAGGCCCTATTTTGCTTTTATTTGGAGTTTGCCAGAATCAATTTGCCAAATTAAGATCATTTGTGACTATTATGCAGTCCTGGATCGGAATAGAATCAAACCACTTTCATATTTTTTTAAATCGAGTGATGCTGGATCCAGCTGCTGCCACTAAATCAGCCTTAAAGGTATAGGAAGATAAAGTAACAGTGGCAGTTTTTGGAAAAAAACAAAGTTAGAAATCAGTGCACAACGAATTCTGGATCCGTGTAGTTGATTGTGACAGCTTTTTCTTTACAAAGGAGACTTCTGTCCTGGTAATAAAAACTATTAAGGATGAATACAAGGGGCTCGCCTTTCCAACTCCACTCTTAGGTTATTTTAGATCAAGTAAGAATAGGCAGAGGCAGAGGAATTTTCGCAAATAATTGTTACTCCTATATAATCTGGCCTAAGATGCAAGCAGTTTAAACAAACAAAAAGATCTACGAGTATATAAGTATTTAAAAGAAGATTTTCTGCATTAATAATAGCAATAACGCAGTCAAATAGTATATTTTCAATTTTAAATAGTTTGGTCTATATTTAGAAAAAGGCGACAACAATTCCATAGTAGATTTTTACACTGTTAAGATCTTACGCACATAAATCTACTTTTGGATGTAATTGATACCCACTTAGAAACCCATAAAAGGCGATAGCTAACTGAAGAGTTATTTCGTTGATTGGTGACCCACAACTATTTAGAACTTAAAGGGCAGGGCAACTATGTCAATGCCATTTGTCGCCACCTATTCTCACTTCACCCGTTTTGGTATAAACGCTACCAAAGGTTAAATAAAAAAGGAAATAACTAAAGATAATCCTACGGCCGTAAATAAAATTATTACGTATAAACTATAATTTCTATTCATTCATTTAATAGCTCTAGATAAAACTTTAATAGCCAGAACTTAACAACCAGTCCACATATAATTGACGGGTTCAAATCCCAATCTATTTTTTCTAACGGCCCAACCGTTCCTAGGATTAAAAAAACAGCGTTCGAATTACGAACAGCTGCTTACTTGAACTTGGAACGTAAAAACTGGCAACATAATTTGCCGCTCGCCAAATGGTGGGGTCTACATTCTAATTCTAAACTCGCGGCCTCCACCAATAGCGGGCGAGGACGACCCAACATGGCCGCCGTGGGAACCGGTTAATGGGCCGTTTGAATTTAGAATAGTATTTTTATTAATGCGTTCGAGAACAATTGGATTTTTTTTTTCTTTTAGTTCTAATTCGGTATTCATTAGAATTAGGGGCCTTGGCTTATGTATGTATTCGAATACATAAATATGCTAAGTGACTTAGAACGTTTAGCGTATGTTAATTGTTTTTAATAATAGGTAATTATTATTCGCCATAGATAGACAACTTCATTCTAGTGCTATAAAACAGCTTAGGCAGATGTTTCTATTGAACAAAGTGCCTTTATAAACGATTCTTAGACTCCATTTTTTTGCTCAACCATTTTAGCTATCATGATCTAAAATATGGATTAAATATAAATGGTATTAATTGTAACGAGCCTTAAATAGTTGCTGATCTAATTTGAACTGTAAGTTAGCGTTCGTTAAAATTGCAAGATAAATTATGAAACGTTTTGGTACATTGTAAATTATATCAATAAATGGAACTGACTATTAAGGTTGATCAATTGACTATTTTCGCGTTTGTAATCAGTAATAAGAACCTAAAGTAGTATTAATTATAAAAAATGTAACTAAAAAGATTACTAAAACTATAACCCTGTCTTTTGGCATTGTCTTAGAGCTGTACCCTTTTTTTTTTTTTTTTTACGTGGTAAATTCATCAAATGAGACCTCCCACCCCGGGCAGGGCGAGAGGTACTGTCAGACTTGTACTGACTAAAATCCACGGTGTTCTTCAGTAGCCCTTCATGTTCCGGGGACACGGTGATGGTATGAGTCCCGCAACCCCGGCAGGCTTTGGCCCTCTGAGAGGGGGCCCCGTCATTTTGCTGACAGCTCTTTGAGGCGCGCGTGGAACACGACGCGCCGTCGACCCGGGCATGGTCCATGGTCGGGCGACGAGTTGCCCTTTACTCGCCGCCCGCATGCCCGCGCCTACGGTGGCCGGAGATCGTCTTGCGAGAGCTGTACCCTTAGCACGAGTTTTCAATCTTTTACTTTACAGCAACTTTCCAGTATTTACAGCATTTCTTGTATGAAAATATGGAACAGCGCCTCTGGTGTGCGAAGAAGGAACCAATTTTTTCTTTGAAAATTGTCAATTTGAAGTAGTCAAAGTTACAGTTTACTTTACGTCTCAAATACTGAAAACTCGTGCTGACGGTACAGTTGTTTCATTACTAGTTAAGCAAACTGTTTTTAAATTCCTACACATTTTTAATCATTTGTTAAAAAGGTTGGTTCTAGTACCACATGGTCTCGTCTCCACCATTAAATTTTTTGGTGTTGTAGCATTTTATTCTTCCATTCATCAATATTATTAAATTAGTATTAAGCCTCTTTCAAGACTTATCACATTACATACGCCTGCCGGGGTCGCGGGACTCTCTTATCAACATCGGGTAACTGTGACCCTGCTACCGTAAAGGGCTTTTGAAGGATCACCATGGATTTTAGTCAGTACAACTGAAAGTCCCCTTCGTCTCGTCCTGGGTGGGAAGGCTCGTTTGATGATTTTGTCAAGAAAAAAAAGGACATACTGGTTTTCTCACAATGTGTTCCTTTATCGGCAGTTTTGAGAACAGTAGTGATGAAATAAATTTTACAAAGTAATTCATACATCGGTACTGGGAGCCATTGGGCCTCCACCTGCTTCCAACCATCTATAGGTCCTAATAACGAGGTCCTTATACCAACGAATAATGAAAAAAAAAATTAAATGGACACGTCATTAATCCCAGATTACATTAACCATCGCTAGTAAACCGAGGTTACATCAAACAAGACATATTATCAGCAGTTCTAGCATAGTTTAAGCTGTTGATAACCCACGTTATCTAAGCCAAGGTCGTCATAAACTAGAATTAGGTATTCCTGACGTAAATACTAAACATAGTTACAAAGTAAAATGTGAAGCATTTGACGGTTTAATTAGAAAAAAATGGTTCAAGGTATTGTTAAAAGAATTTGGTTGTGTTAGGTCGTGAATATGTTACTAGTAGTGATTTTATTGGTGATAAAAGCTGAAATGAATGTAGAAAATATGTATTTTTGCATTTTCTTTATTGAAGTTTTAGCTAGCCTGTTGCCAGGGGCTTCGATCGTTTATTTATTTTTTTTTCCCAAGAAAACGAATTCATCCTCACAAAGTTTCGTATTTATAAATTAGATAATTAGTCTTGAGAACTTTCTCTACAAGAAGCAGAAAAGACCTGTCCAAGCAATATGAAATGACCCAAAAGATTGTGACAAGGTAGATGATCCAAAGAATTCTTTAGCCCTGAAATTGATCATAGTATTTAATGATGTGGTATTTCATATAAGATCCTATCATTGGCAAATTTTTTAAGTTAAATACTGTTCAATCTATTACTTAAATAATCAAATTTTTGTAATTTGACCAGATGCACGAAGTGACGTTTTAGTGAATGTAACTTAATAGGGATAGAGACAAAACAGTTAATGTGACGAATAGCCATCACATCCAATATTTTCTTTCGATGTTTCTATGTTCTTGTCTTTCTTTTGGATATTTTAGATCAGAAATTACTATTAGAATTAATACTAAGTATTACTATTACGAGGCAATGCCGCCAGCGTTCTGGGCACTTTCCCCATTGACAGCAATGTGGGTGAATTTTTTAACGCCCTGTAATCTTTAGTTTTATTACAATCATTTTTGTAAATATTTTACCTTTATTTTTAGTTTTTATATTAGATGTTAAGATTGTACCAGAATACGTGAATTTATTATAAAAAGATGCAATAGAAGTTACAATAATATTTCTTTTCTAAAAGTCAATGGCTGAAGCGTTGAGTTGGCAAATCAAGAGGTTGGAGGGCCATAAGCATGGCAGCTTACATCAAGTGGTTTGAGGGAATATTAGAACGTTATGTTTCAAAACAACCGACTTTTTACTTCATACATTAATTATGACGATTTTTTGAAGAACGATATTTTAGAGACATTTTGAATGCTAAAGAAACGCAAATATATTTGCCTTCTCTTAGAAGAAATACTGGAATAGACACAGATGTCTCTCTTTAAAACCGTGACTCCGGAACGTAAAGGGCTATTGAAGGATACCGTGGATTTTAGTCAGTACAAGTTTGAAAGTTCCTCCTGCTCTGTCCTGGGTGGACTCATTTAATTAAATTGTGGCTAGATTTAAGAAGATTTCCGCAAACACTTTTAATGTGAACATTGTTTCAAAAACTATTAAATAGCCTTTCCTGTTTCTTCTGAAAAGGGAAGTATGAACCCAGGCTTCATAGTCTCTTTATAAGTCCTGAGTATA
The DNA here is from genome assembly GCA_028554685.1 of Agrotis ipsilon. Taxonomy (NCBI): domain Eukaryota; kingdom Metazoa; phylum Arthropoda; class Insecta; order Lepidoptera; family Noctuidae; genus Agrotis; species Agrotis ipsilon. The sequence goes on along the minus strand of CM052977.1, from coordinate 3,415,528 downwards.
ATTTTGGATAAATCAAAAGAAAACCATGCGGTTTAAATCTTTTGAAGAGAAATAACCACAGTTTTGAGTGGTTCTGTCCGGTTAGTACAAGTGTTTGTCTTGATTTTTAGGTAATCTTGTTTGTAAATAGCAAACATTGTATACGTCAATATTATTTGAAATACTTGATGAAGTAAATATTTCTTATCCGATTAACTAATTCAGATAATTATTTTCACAGTAATTTTACTTAATCTGACCGTTTAAAATTAAATTGATGAAGAAGTAGAACCTTATAAACATGAATTAATACAGAAAAGTTATTTTTGGAAGAAACCACTAGGATATTATTTCAAAGAAGTTAAGAAAAGCATTGCAGAAAATGTGATTCTGAAAACTCTAGATGAAAATGTTAGTTTTCAAAATATTCTCTTTGGAGAAGAAAATATATTCAGTATGGTTATTTTTAAAGAGGAGAAGTTAAATTACTCGGTTTTTTTTTGTTAAAAATGTGTTTGAAGAAATATATGAAATGAATGTTGCATAATTAAAAAAGAAATTCAATTTGGCTAAGAGACTAGAGAATTAATCTTAGTTTCTATTATATATGTTATATTAAAAATAAATAGTGTAGCTAACTCTACGATTACGTAAAAAAATTGCCTTTAAAGATTAAATACTTATCGTAAGCAAAATAAAAATCTAAACAGAGTGTTGTCTATGCTACAAGATACAGTGAACACAGAATGCAAAAAAGTGTTAATCTTCGAACATAAACAAAAGAAGCATGTATCATTATCGGCTAATCACTCGTCAACATGCACTAATGCACTTTATTAATGGCAACCAATCAACCTCCTTAAGTTTATCTTAACACGATACGGAAAAAAAGCAAAAAAGAACCAACTGACGCATTCAATCTAAACATAGTATATTTCATGTTTGATACTAATAACTCCAACTAACCATGAAATCTGCTCATGTTGCATTTAACATTTCACACTCCATAAAAAACACTCAACAAAACGCACACTTAACATCGGTTACTTAAACAGAACAGGCCCGTCAGAAAAAAAAAACAAATCGCAATTGTATGTCAAAAATTGACGTGAAACGTCAAAATGTTTTTTTTTTTATTTTCGCGAGCGGCAATGATTAGTAAAGGCGTTCGTTCTGCGAGGCTATTTGGCCGCACGTGTTTCGCCGAGGGGTGGGTCTTGCACGTGAAATTTCCCAGGTTTCCACCCTCCGCGGACCGCCCCTATAGGCTTTTCTGTCCGGCCTATGCTGTTTAACCGATCGGCTTGCGAGAGCCGCGGAGTCGACTAGTGCGTAAACTTTTTTTTCGTTTTGGGGTTGCAACTTTTTTTTCTGTTTTTTATTAAGTATTATGCAAGATATTTTAACGTGAATAGATAAGTAATAAAAAACTTAGTTATAAACGAAACTATAGCAACAAAAATTAACAATTCTAATGAAACACGAATCATTAAAAGTAGATCATCGTAACGTTACAATTATCAACGAGTGTATTTTGAAAAATCTAAAGCGATAGTATGATGTGAATTAATTTCATGCATCGCCCACTTTTCCTGTGCAATTATGCTCAATACCTTCATAGTTTTTAACAGCCAAACAATTGCTGGTTACGTTAATTTTTATACAACACGTAAATGGTAAAATTAATTTACATTTTTTTATATAATTTCTTCTTCTTTTGTTGTTTAATTGTAATAGCTCATGTGGACAGGTGCGCACGTTTTATTGTGTACGCTGTTGTGATGAATTAGCTTTTGTAGAAATTGTTTTTTTTTTGTGAAATTTAATTGACTATGGATGGGTTTTTTGACGCTAAGTTTCTGAGAATTACGTTAAAAATTAAAGTTATGAGAAATGTTTTTAAAAATGGATATCTAGATCTCAAGAAAAATCTCACCTTGATACACATTATCCAAGTTTTCGAAACACTTAATTAAAAACTCACAAGCCACAATTCAATCAAAAACACACAATTTCGTAAATTACAACTCATTGTTTCCACAAATTCAATTCCAAAGAAAACATCAATTCACAATTCAATTAAAAACAGCTCCACGCAATTTAATAATCGCGAACAAAATTAATTACCACAAGTACGAACAACACGTTAAAAAAGTACACTCAAAAAGCACAAAGAGACAATGTCCACTCCACTCGCAGCTCTGTTCTTACACTGCCTACTTTTCATGCTCTACGCCTACACATTCACTATTTCAGTAACAACACAACGTGGAAATGAGAACTCGACTTTATTTTTGCTCGAACAAGGTTGAGAATACTTTACGTTTTGCGTGCAACGCACCCCGTCTCTTTCGCGCGTATTAATCAAAATACCGACTCTACTTTGACGTGGAATCGTAGAAAATGGATAAGCCATTGTTTTCTAAATTGAAACTATGGTTTGCACGACCGTTTTAAGATGGCCTCTTTGCGTTCGTGTGTCGTCGGGATATGTTCGGGATGTATGGAGAAGAGGGGTCTCGTGAGACTGGTTGTATCGTTGCTTGGTTTAGACAGAATACATAATTGCTATTGCAAGCTAAAGGTTTACAATAAAGTGTAATTACGGACGGACAATGATTAGAATGTGTTGTTATTAAGATGATAGCCTTTATAGCTTAATTAAATTAGATCCAGTTTCAAAGGCATTAAAGTCTACATTTTATTGCATTCCATTTAAAGATGAAATAGTACCGACAGAGGAAATTGAGAATAATTAAATTGGTTAGTCGGTTTTTATAGTTGGCTCTGGAATCTTTAATTACGTATCCAGTTTCTTGATTGTAATTCATCCTTGATACGGTTCCTTCAATACAACGTTGTTTCTTTTTCCTTTCTATCTATTCTTTTTATAAAATAATTAAAAGACAGCAGAACAACCCTCTTATTAATATAAATGTCATTTCATAACGAGTGAGCTTTATATAAGTCGCATCATCATCATCTGCCTAGCCTTTTCCCAACTATATTGGGGTCGGCTTCCAGTCCAACCAGATTCAGCTGGATATCAGTATTTTACATAGAGCGACTGCCTGTCGGATCTCCACAACCCAGTAACTGGGTAATACTATACCCCATGGAAAGACTGGTTGTCAGACTTTAGAGCTTCTGACGAACAGTAACGACTGTCAAAGATCTATAATGACAGCCGGGACCCACGGCTTATATAAGTCGCATATACGATGTTATAATATCTGACATCTCACCTTATATAAAAATCAACAGGCGACTTCCACTTCGACTTTAAGACAAAAATAGACTTACTCACAAATAGACCTCGGGAAGGGTTGGTTAAATTTGGTCTCCCATTCAAAGACAATCCTAGACAGGCGTTGCTCAACCTTGGTCACCCATCTAAAGACAGACTTCAGCAAGACTTTTCATCATTTGACGACTCACTCTAGCACCGTGAGCGTTATTTGATTTGACCAATTCCATTCCACTTCAATTACATTTTTTTATGAAGTGGGGGTGGAAGACGGGGTGGGAGATATCATCAAATGAGTCCTCCCACCCCGGGCAGGGTGGGAGGGACTGTCAGACTTGTACTGACTGAATAATGGTCACCCATCCAAAGACAGACCTAGACAATCGTTGTTTAACCTTGGCCACCCATCTAAAGACAGGCTTCAGCAAGAGTTTCTACCATCTCTTTATATTATTCTATTTGATTTTACCAATTCCTTCCACTTCAGTTACATGTCACAAAATTATAAAAAATAACATAAACTCAAGTCTTCTTCCCATGGTGGTAGTCAGAAACTACAGAGCGTCACCTGCTACGATCCTTACATACTCCTTTCACCTCATCCACATTCATACATCTGATCATACACGCACGTCAATTACTAGTACTACGCACCCGGCCTTTCTGAAGCACTTCACCAATAAGGTCAGTGTAGGTCTTCCTAGGGCGTCCCTTAGAAACGATAGGAATGACACTTGATAAAATTTCGCCAAAGAAATATTTTTCCTTCACTGTCTCATTCAAAGTTAATATAAAACCATTATAAATGAAACAGACTGGAAAATCTTTTCAATTCTAGATTTTTTGTAAGCTAGCAACATTTTAAATTTATTTTCATTACCATTTTTGCTAACCAATGACGCGTAAATCTTAATGGACGTATTAAACGCATTAGTCATAGATCAAAATACCATTTATTTGCTCAAAAAAAGAAAGAAATAGTCATAATTCTATTCCCTTCGAGATTGATGTCAGATACAAGATCCATAAACAATAGGAAAAAATCGGCCAAGTGCGTGTCGGACCACGCACCATGAAGAGTTCCGCAGTTAAAAATAATTTTGTATAAAAAAATTAATGTATCTTTTCAATTGAAAAATAAGAGATCCCAATTTACTGTTTCTATATAGTTACAAGTTAACAATTTTTATACTTTTTTTCTTTCCTGTAAAACTGTGCTTCATACCACATTTCATGATTCTAGATCAACGGGAAGTACTTTTGTTTCTCGTGGTAAAATCATCAAATGAGTCCTCAATCCAGGGCAGGGCGGGAGAGACTGTCAGACTTGTACTGACTAAAATCCACGGTGTCCTTCAAAAGCACTTTCCGGTTCAGAGTCACGGTAATTTGATAAGTCCCGCGACCCCGGCAAACTTAACGGGAAGTACTTTTATTTTACTTCTGAATATTAAAATATTGATATTTCTGATTTGATTTTTTAGAGCTCGTCTCAACTTGTTACACCTACGCCATCTTCTTGGGTCTTGATAGACAAATAGACGGACAACTAAGTGATCCTACAACGGTTCCAATATTTCTTGTGAGACACGGAACCCCAAAAAAAACACTCCACAGTCTATGGCATGTTTTTGCCGCCAACGCAATAATTTTGTTGTTGTGATTGCCTGTGAATTTCCCATGGTCCACAATACTACCCCATAACTGTGTCTTGATAATTCTATGCCAAAACCTATGGTTTCTGCGAAGCCTTTTCTATTATTTTAGCTAAAGTATGACATTTCTAGTTTTAATTGGTGATACGTGAGCTCGAAATGATTTCATTGGTAGAAATGAAAAGATTTTAGCGCAATACTTTTTTTAATTTTGTAAAGTTGTTGAATTTAAAAAACGTGTGCATAAGAGTTTAAGCGCAGTGGTAAAGGACTTTTGGCTGTATTGTTCGTATGTGGAGTTTTATTAATGAAATAATTACCTAAATATTGCCAATTCCGCAATCATCTTTTTTATTTATTTTGATTCTATATTAAATGATTTTATAATTTCCAAAAATAAATTACTTTTGCCATTATACCTCATCATCTTCCTGCCCTTATCCCATTTTACTTGTGGTCGTCGCAACACGTTTTTTTCTTCCATTCTTCCCTATCAAACCTCAACGAATCATTTACTCCTTTTTCATTCATATCATCCCATTACACAATCCATCCATCTTTTCTTTGGCCTTTCTCTTCCTCTCCATCCATCAACATTTATACTCATCACTCTCATAGCCACATGAGTCTCATCCCATTTTGCCATTATACCTATTGAAGTAATTTAGTTTAGGCATATGATGAAATTAAAAAAAAATACTCGTATTTTAATGATATGCATAAAATATATAACTATAGAGAAAAAGGGAAAATCCAAAACACAACAAAACAATTGCTACAAAGTCTAAAGAATTTTTGCATAATTTTGTAGTCGTCATGACATCAATATGCAATGCATAATTTAATAAAATTAACTACAAAAGATGACCTAATGAAGAATGGTGATGGCATTCATAATATTAAACCTTTGAACTATGGTTATGAGCAAAATCTGTTAGCTATTTTGATAGAAACAACCGCTAAAATAAACCACAATAAATGCAGCCTTTGCTAATTATTCTAGTATTAATTTATGAATCAGTCCCGTTTTTCTTTTTAAATTAAGGAAGATATCGCTTCGTATTCTATAAAATTAGGATACAAGAGATTAAGATGTAACTACTTACTGACTGGCCTGTTGGTCTAGTGGTTAGTGACCCTGACTGCTATGCCGGGGGTCGTGGGTTCGATTCCCACCCAGGACAAATGTTTGTGTGATGAGCATGATCATTTGTTCTGTGTCTGGGTGTAATATATCTATAATATGTATGTATTTAGAAATATATAGGTATGTTTATCAGTCGTCTAGTATCCATAACACAAGCCCTGCTTAGCTTGGGACTAACTGTGTGTTGCGTTGTGTGATAGTTGTGGAATATATTATATTATACTTATGTACAACTAAGTCGTGTCACTATGTTCCAACTAAAAAAAATGTGTGGTAAACAATATCATACGTGTGCTGCCTCTCAAAAAATAAACCATAGATCAAATCTTCGTTTATCATCAGCGAGATAGTGGTCAACTCGAGACTGTCTATACTAATATTATAAAGCTTAACAAAAATTTAAACATCTATTGAACACTTCTAACAAAAGTGTTATTCCAAAACAAACCCTATTTCTACGTCTAATGCCGTTTTGCAGTTGCAGTTGACAGTTTTTTTTAGACGAGTGCTCAACCTTTTTTGTAGTATGACGGTAGGAGTTTATTTGGTTGAACACGCAAATCTCAAGAGCTACTGGTTCGAAAGGAAAGCTATTTTTTTATTGGACAGTCCATTTATAGAGGAAGGCTATAAGCTATACAAAATCACTCTACGAAATATAGAAGCCGGGCAATGACAAACCCACCACACTATTCCCAAACCACTGCAACTCCTGAGAGCCAGAATCAACAGTAGCAACCACCAGAAAAGCGCCGAGACAATGAAGCTCGACGTGTCCCGGAGAATGAATTTACCTGTCTTGGATCCTGCAACGAAATTTATATTTATATTTATTTTTTTATTTGTGTTTATGTAATAGCATTTTTTTTTAAATCCTTTGTATAGCTTTTATTTTACTTTTTTACTAGTTTTTAATTGTATTTTTTTTTTGTACCCTACCAAATTGTTATTTTACACCCAAAGGTTGACTGGTAGAGAATGCCTTGTGGCATTAAGTCGGCATATGTACCATTGATTTGTACATAAAGTATAAATAAATAAATTAATTAATCAGAAAAGAATAGTGGAGGAGTAGGAAAACTATGTAGCTGGTCAGTGAGGTGAAAATGCGGGGATCAACTCCTAACTCTCCTTACTAAATAAATAAAAAGTAGGACCAATTCATCTCCCCATTCTACAATTCTAGACTTCCTAGCTACCACGTGTAAGTACAGGATGTCAGTAATCATCAATACCTCAAATATTCCGTCATGACTCACAGCTTCTAGGTCCAAAGGCCAAGGACTCATGATTTTGAGTCATGTTGCAGTCAGTACTGCATTCTTATGCAAGAGTTCTATGATATCACTCGACTATGCATTTTGTTTTGTTATAAGATGTTCCTTGTATGTGGTACTAGTGCCCAATAACTAATAGTAGTATATAGTAATAGTAATATTCCACAACTATCACACAACGCCATCTAGTCCCAGGCTAAGCAGAGCTTGTGTTATGGGTACTAGACAACTGATAAACACACATAATATATATTTCTAAATACATACATATTATAGATAAATTACACCCAGACACAGAACAAATGATCATGCTCATCACGCAAACATTTGTCCTGGGTGGGAATCGAATCCACGACCCCCGGCATAGCAGTCAGGATCACTAACCACTAGACCAACAGGCCAGTCAAACTGCCTTTCTTTCTTTTTTATGATGACTGCTTGATTTAAAATCTTTTAGCTGCCACGGTTCATTTTGTTTCTGAATTATCTATTTTTTAATTTCACTATGGACACTGTAAACTTGCTAAATCGTTTTCACATAATGTACCATCTCAAAATGTGAGGATTGGTGATCTAAAGAGAGTGTCCATGGAGTTTCTTGCCTGTTCTTCTTCATAGAGATCAAATCCTTGGAATGGGCATCTACAGCACTTTTACAGTTATTATGACTTGTGACTGGGACTGTAGCACCATAATTTTTTAATATTTTATTATATTTTTGTCATTGACTATTCAAAACTGCCTCTTATTCAGATTTCTAAGCTCATTTTAAAACTTCATCGGCACGACAAAAATGTGAGAGAGCATTTCCATATTATTATAGCTGATATTTTTTGGTTATTTTATAAAACCCAACTATGTATTCTATTGCTATTTTTCACTAGTAGTTGTTCTGCTTCATCGGCTCGATGATTCCATGAAATTAAATGAGCTTCGACCAAAATTCTACCACATTTAAGGCGTTGGTGGTGGTCTCGGACAGGTCGCTTATAGTGCAGATGGAATTATTCAAAGTACAAGTGAGGAGGTGGGCTATCGTCTGTAATGAGGCTTCGAAGTCGCACGCATAAAAGTATTTAAAGGAGAATGAGCATCAATATCATTATGAGACTCTGGTACGGAGCTCTTCATGCACGAGTCCAACGCGCATTTAGCAGTTTTTTTAAGCGGCATCATATGCGTCCTTCTTAGCCACAACACCTTCTTTCATCCTCAAATTCAACATTCTAATTCAAACCCTATTCCAATAAAAACACAAATCAATCTTCAATCTTTAAGCCACACATCGCCACATGCCTCACCACATACATATAAACACACGCGACTATTACTGAACATCTGGCATGCTAGTCGTGTTCAATCTAGTTCCTCAGTTTATGTTAGTACTCGCTATAGCTGTCTGTAATAACGTAGTGCAGGTTATAGCGGCACCTGGGCTTGTGGCTGAATTTCAGTGTATTATGGAAGTTTGTGAGGTGTTGTTGGAGATCTTGTTAAGTTTGATTGATGAAATCTAGAATAATTTTATGACTAGCTAATCTGGTAGACTTTGTATCGCCTCAGAATCAATTTTTTTTCACACATTTTTAAACCTTCCCTGGACTTCCAAAATTAATTTCTGAATGACAGGACGAACGTAGGAAATGTTTCTAAGGGAAAACAAAATTGTTACTAATATTTTTCTCAGATTTGCTCACCTTTTAAATCTTTCTCGGACTAAAATAAAGCTTAAATTAGCCAAATCTGTCCAGCCGTTCTCAAGTTTTAGCGAGACTAATGACAATTGATTTTTTAATTGAAATAAGATAAAGGGGCACCTTTTCTATGTATCTAGTGTTAGGTTATGTTAAAGTTCCTTGTAAAGAGCGAGCCTAAAGTCGTCAAATTGATAAAATTCGTCGTTAAATTCTATTTTATCTCAGAATCGCTGTGCACTTAACCAACGTTTTATATTATGAAATATGAATAGAGGACACTTAGAGCAACAAAAAATGTAATGGACATAATGTCCTAAAGCGTCAAAATAAAAAGTGGATAGGCAAGCGAGCTTCACCTTCGACCACATCTTTGCTTACCATCAAGCGAGATACTCATCCAGTGCGAACCTCACTTTAAATAGAAAAACACACACAAATATAACTATGAGCAAAAACAAAAAAGCATCGTTACTCACCATAGCGCCAGCCGGCCGGTTCTCGCCCCCTCCAGGCTCACCATCCGTACAAAAGTAACATTTGTCCTGCGGCTTCCAGTCTGCTGGTTCCTCTGACACCTCCAGCTTGGGTTGGGTCGCAGGCCTCTTGATCAAGGACTCTAGAATGGTCTCCGGCCTTCGAGCCACCTTTTCTTCCACCCTTTCTGCTTCGTGCTCGTTTATCTGCTCTATAGTCTTTATCTTTAAAGCCGGTGGTGGGTCTGTCTGTACCGATTCCTCGTCGCTGGATAATTCTGCCTCCCCCCGTTTTGGAATTAATGCGTCCTGATATAGTTTCCATTTTCTTCGACCCATCAACTCCTCCGCCACCCGTTCTAGACCTGGAAGGACGGAAAAGGATTTTATTAGTATTGTTTATAATTATGTATACCGATCGAAAAAGTTTCCTTTAATCTAAATTTTCAGGCCAAAAAATGACTTATATACAAATGGATAGACGATTACAGCTACAGTTATTTTCACGGTTATTATGCCTTGTCCGACTCAGGACTGTAGCGTTACATTACTTGTAAGCTCTTGTTTTTTGGCAATTCCAAAGTGTCTGAATTACCTCTGTAATTGGCTTTGATTTTTTGATTTGATTTGAAAAGCAATTTAATGTTAAGCTGATAATTTCCTCACTTTGAAGACACTGACTTTTACGGGTTCTTGTGATACAGAAATTCCTAGTATGAGAGTTAAGACTACATAGTGTTGTATCTTCAGAGCCAATAAATCCATATTTTTGTCCTTTGATAGGCAATGGGCCATCATCCACCATGCGTGATGGTTGAATGACCCAATAAAACATAAAAAGTAATATAAAATACCATTAAAATCCACAGCATCTTAACCTAAAATCTTTCAGCACTACAAAACATTAACACACTTAATTGCATCGAAAGCGTACAACGGTATTGAAATTCAACCAGTCATGCGACTTTTCTATTTATTAAAACTTTCGCGCGACCGAAAAGTCGACGAACTGTACTTGCAATTTATAGCGGTGTTTTCGTCTCTAGTAAATAATTATCGAATATTAATTAATGTGGTTATTTATTGCGGATGATAAGCGGTCTTGTGTGGCACCACTGAATAAATGGGATGAGTTGAGGTTGCAGTGAGAGCGGGGAGCGGGTAAAGTGGACACTTTTGACAGGAAGTGACAAATTAATAATAATAATAAAAATATGTTTATTTTTTCTCTTCACAAAGGTTCACACGAATATCACAAAAAAGTAAAAGTTATAACAAGAATTAGATAAAACTTAATATTTATACATGAGCCTTTGCGAGAGACTGGCGTCCGTACTAGGATACCCTGTGTCACGGATCCCCAGGCTCTCACCTCGAAATTACCATTAAAATATTATGATTCGTGAGGCTGAAATTAAAGTACTGCTGGTGGAAAAAAGAAAAACTTACATATTTAAAACTACATAACCTAACAAACTAAATTGTAGCTCATATGCTTCTATTTTGACATAATACCTAAAGTATATGTAATATTAATAAGTAATGTCATATTTTGATCCAAATGACTCACACATTTTTTACCAAGAAAAAGTAAAAAGCTGTCGACATAATCATGGGTGTAAAGTCAGGCAGCGTCATGATGTGATTACCCTTGTTTCCAAGGGTGCCTATACTTTCAAGGGTGGTGTTGGTGGTACAAAGTGATGCTGACTATAATTTTGATTTCGTATGTTACAATCTTTACGTGGATCTGGAAATCTCATGCAAATGATAATGAGCCAATTGATGACCCAATTTTTAGTTTCATACACAAACCAAAATAATGACGCAAAATCTTTGAACTTTCAGATTAAAATTACATAATTATTTTAATTATCATACCACAGGAGAAATTATCAAAACCTTACATACTAGTGCTATAAACCTCAGTAATCACAGATCTAAAATAACGTTCACTCCTAACTATCAAGCTGTCACAAACAGATAACATCTGATGAGTTAACTAGCAGTGCATCTAACTAGTGCATTTTATTTTTAAAATAGATGATATGATACGATATCATACTTATTATAGTGCTCTGTAGTACTTAGGGTAACTGAGTAAATGTAGCGTAATTTATGTATTGGTTTAATTTAATCAACGACGATATATTACTAGTCTCCTAATAACAGGCGACCGATGTCTGTCAACACATAAGGCAAAAAAGTCTTATATCCGTCTTATTTCGACCACTCTGTGAGCCGTAAGCATACCTTAAGACAGAACAGACCTTGAGTTAGCCAATCATAACGCAGTACCCGTCCCCCTCGCTTACGTAGTACCTCAGCGAGTTGACAGAATATTTTTTGTTCTTCAAATCGTGCATGCGGAGTCCAGTAATATATCGTCGTTGAATTTAATATACCCGTGTCCCTCGTACAGACTGGTAATGCCCAAGTACATACAAGGCATTGAGTCCGTCGTATTTGTTTTTTTTTTAAACTAAATTTAAACCTTTTATTCTTGATCGCAATTCTTATGAGGCATAGCTTTCAGGTCTCTAAAAGAACTTACATTTCAGATCAGTAAAACTTTTCTTTTTAATGTCCGTCACATCACATTACCTACGTAGGATGCGCAGTCAAAAAATAAATTATTTAAACTTTAGTTTAAAAAAATACAACAACCTATTATAAACTATTATTCAAAATTGATAATTTTGTATTCAAATATTAAATTTTCTATGTAATAGTCTAGAAAAGGGCTCTTCTTATAAAGTTTGGAATGTAGGTAATTTTTAAATTAATATCATAACAAGGAATAGAGAAGCGAAGAGCGAGCGTTAACAAGGAATAGAGAATTTCGGCTTGCAAGTGTGGATTGCAATGGCCTAGTTGGTTAAGGCGTCTGGAGTACCTATCCAGAAGACGCGGGTTCGAATCCCACTTGCAATCTAAAAATTTTCTTTCCTCAAAAATCATCATTAATATCATAATATTAACCATGTCTTATGTCATAGTTTCAAACTCGCTAACTTCGAGTAGTTTTCTTTCTATCATCGCTGTCGCTCCGCTATCAGTAAGACCTAACCCTTACCCTCATTTAACAATATAAAATAATGTCTCCAACTGTCGATATCACGTCGAAACCTCGGCCAAGGGCCGAATTACTGTTTAAATGTATTTTTCATACTATTATCAACTGGCATGAATAATTGCATCGTTCAAACGGGTCAGTGAACCTATTATCTACTTCAAATAGTTTATTGGTACTTTCTTTTATTTTTATTCATATTATTGTGTTAATTGGTTATGATTTTGTTTGTTATTGCATTCCTGATGGGTATGGCTGAGGTGAGTATTTTAAAAGAACTTGCACGGAAGAGGAACAGAGTATAATTTATCTTCTTTATGTAGCAGTTTAGGAGTCAATATTTCATGGTCATGGAACGCAAAAGGAAACGGAAGGAACTGATTAATTTTTAGTCAGACAAGTCTGGCAGTCCCTTCTGATCTACCAAAAGTCACCACTCATTTGATGAATTTTAAATCCTAAAAAATAATATTTTAAAAAGTTCTGCGTGTTGTAAACATAGAAGAGAACTGAATTTATTGTATAGATTATACGTATTTGTTTTATTCAGAAAATATTATGTTCTTAAACAAGAGTCCGAGGATGACAACGATCGAAGATTTTTTCAAACGATGAAAGTTTGAAAAATAGCAGTTACTCATTTTAAATAGAAAAGCTCATGGGACAGACAGTGTAAATACGTATATAATCACGCAAAAACCTTACTTAATATTATAAATTCGAAAGTTTGTGAGAAAGCATGGATGTTTATTTTACTTTCACACAAATACCAGAAAACGGTTTAATGAAAACTAAACAGATTTTTTAAGTTCTCGGGTAACGCTGAGAGCAAAAACTAGTAGTTAATAATACACTAAAACACTCAATCACAAACCACAACTTCGACATAACAAGAAACTAGATAAAATAATTTATGCAGCCCACTGCCAAGTGCAGTAGGCTGATTACAAAATACAGTACCCCTGCACTTGCAGGTATTACTGCAATTTGCAGTCGCTGCCAATGTCAAGTTGCAAAAACGACATCACTAGCTCTTAGGTAGCGGTACCACCGCTAGCGTATCGCGACAAGCGGGTAAAGCTTGTTGTCAAAGCCCATGGATTAATAAAATAGCCGCATATCAAAGTTAAAGCGGTAAAGAATACGGGTTCATTAAGGTTCAAAATCTCAGAAAATGCGACAATTTTTTTTAGGTTTTCAATAGTTTGACGATGCTAGCGCCAGCGGCGGCGGCGTCGTCAAACTATCCTCGTTCATTGAAAAACCATTATGTATCAATCTTCGGCCGTTGGTCTAAGGTGCTATTTGCAGATCTTTAACAGTCATTATATTAAGTGAGAGGCCTGGAAGTCTAATCTTATCAAGGAGTATCGGGACGTTGCTGGACGGCCCTTTTATGTTGTGGTATTCAGACGTATCTAGGACTCCAACATAGTTGGAAAACTGGCTAAGCAGGTGATGAGGAGTAGATCTAGATAGGTACTCAAATGAGTTTTAATTTTGACAGAAATCTTGTCGACTAATGAACAATATTATCATTAATCAACTGTTATTTTGCTGACACGCGACCATCAATCTTTTATAGTATTCTTTATCAAAAAATATCTCGGTAGCTAGATACTCGCTTCATCGCTTACGGTCGGACACTAGCCTTATGATCAGTTGTAGAAACTGGTTTTAAGAGCTAAAGCCTGGCTCACATGGAATTAGTATCGCGGGATGGAATTGATTGTGGACTTTTTGCTTCGTCGCACATCAAAATCTTATAGCGGATGTTTAATGCTATACTAGGCTTGCCTGTGGCTCTGTCTGTGTGTAGGGAATTAATTTAAAGATATAGAGGAGTATTTTAAGAATTAGACTTAAGAAAAGGAGATTTTAAACGCGCGTACTTATTTTACTCAAAAGTGGTCCCGTTTCTTTCATTAAAAAATATCATCAGGTATGTATTGTAGTTTCACCGGGGCCGTGGCAGTCTAAGCAGGATTTCTATGCCTTAGAACTCAAAAGCCACACGAAGAAACAGAATGGTCTTTTAGTTTACTTAGTGCACGTTAAAGAACACATTTAAAGATTTTAATACCCAAAAACAAATGTCTATTTTTCTTCAATTCAGTTTGATTTACAGTGTTTTGATTGAAAATTACTTTTAAAATCAACAAATTTTCAAATAGCGTAAAAAAGTTTTCGAATATACCGCTTAAACTACACGAACTATTACAGTTACTTGTATGGAATATGGTTCTGTTCACTAATATCTTGTGAGACAGGTCTGATGCAAGTATCTTATGAAGAAATAGAAGGACAGTGTATTAATAGTATGTAGATATTTTGTATCAATATTTTGTATAAGGGTTTAGTATCATAGATGTGCAACATTTGAACCGAAATTGAAATAAAAATAAACTTCGCACTTGTACTACACAAGTGCGAAGTTTATTTTTATTTCAATTTGGAACGAATATTTTGAGTACTATTTTTTTGTATGTTGTAAGCCCTAAATTAAGTTACTTTTTTACTTAAATCTGAAATTATTTCAACATTTCACTTTACCACGAAGTCATTGCAAAAAAATACTTAGAGAAGGTAAATAATTTTTAATTCGAGAATTACTTTTTTATTCGTGTTTACTCACGGTCACTTTTCGCTTAGAAAAGTTCTAGCTGTTATTTACAGCCGAATTCGGTGACCAACTGAAACAAATTTAAATTGATGGATGCTAAGTATGTGCCAACAACCAAACGCACAGATTCCGAGTCCCAGCAATGGGAACTTTATAGCCAACCTAATCACATTAACTAACTACTACCAACCATAGTGACGTTAACATAAACCGTAACTTTCCCGTAAGCGCGCGTTACGCAGCAGCGTAAAAGTACATCGTAAAAAAACGAACGCGTCATCATTTGAATTGCAATCATAAAATGGTGCGTATTAGCATAGACTATAAGAAGTGCTCATTGTCTATTACATCCGTTCGGGGCCGTCAACCTTTGGTAACTGTTATTGATTTTTGAATTAGGAAGAGTTTTTTTTGGGTAGGTACTTGTATTATTGTTTTTAATAATAATGATATGAATTAATTTGACATGTTTAGTACTGATTTATCTCTAATAGATGTAACAATAAAAATAAAAATAAATATCTCCTTAAAATATCTCCAACTGCATTGACATTTAGAACCGCCGTGCTATTGACAGCGGCACAACAGTTTTCTTTTCATTGTAAAATTAATTCATTCGATTCCAATAAATTAGATTTTTTCTTCACAAAACCATTGTGTAGGAACCTCACTTCTTGAAAGATAAACATCTATGCAGTATTTAACTTATAAAAATCCTCATTAAACTCAACAAACTGTACAATAAAGCAAATCCTTTTACAAACTACAACAGTTATTAGAAAACAATTTTTCCGCCTCATTACTGTTCTTGTTAAATGAAAAATAAGAAAAAAAATTGAAGAACTTAAGTAAAATAAAAACTGTAAAAAGAGTTCTCTACAATTTCCTTTACGAAACTATTTTAACTGAACAGAACTAAGGTGGTTCACTGAAGTGGAACCTTCACATGTTAATATTGCAATTAATGGACGCCGTTGAACTCCCATAGCGTGGAATAATAAAAAAATAATTACATATTAGACTCGCTTCCAAGTAAATCGGAGTGGCTAATGTGTTTTGAAAGCGAGAATAATCTCCGGACCGTAAGATCTCAGCAGTAGTAAGCAATCGCCTAATTGTTGCATAGATTTACTCTTTATAGGTGATATTCCAGGAGACTTCTGAGCTTCTAGAAGGAGCTGGGTTGGCTCATAATAGTCAACCGTCCCACCTCACGCATAACGGACCACCTATGAGTCCAAATGCGGAAAAGGGAGCCCCTAACAATAACAAAAGGTGATATTTCAATTCTTCAAAAAAAGATGAATGAAAATATGAAAGAAGATGAACAAGCAGAACAAGAGAGAACAGAAGAATCAATCAATCTCAGCATCTTCTACTAGTTTACCGATGTTGGCCAACTGCTGCACCAGCGTAAACACATGATCAATGTATATCTGTCATTTCGCGAACGTCGCAAATTCAACCCGATGCAAGTGAAGATAATGTGTTGTCCCTTATTCAAGTAGAAGAAGATATTATGGTGGGTAAGACGATGGCGCTGAAGGGATATTTCAATTCAAAACTAAAAAAAAACTATAGCAAATTGATTTATTACCATTACGTGTCTGCAGAAATTGAGATGAATGATAGAAAAATAACTAATGATGACAAGGGAATTAATAATAAAAAATACTAACTGGATAAATAAGACAGCTATAAACATTTAGTCTTAATAACCAAACCTAGAAACATGTTTACAGTTTTTGAAGTTCCCGTGGGAACGTAAACTTTAGAAGCGGACGAAGTCGCGCCTAGTGATTGCATTGGCTATCAGACTTGACTGTTGTAATTGTGAACCTGGATTTTGTGATGTTTTTGCTTTATAATAACCGAGACAAATGAGATTTGGAAAATAACAACGTTAATATCCCTAACAACAATGCCAAAACAATCATCAAACATTTTCATTAAATAAATAAACATACAATGACAACCTACTCTCTCAAATCACTGTTTCTCTGTAGAAAATTATTCAAACTCAACAATAGCCAATTTGAAGAGCCATTTAAAGGTAATAAAACTTCAATTATAATTTTAAAAATTGTCGTAGTTAAAAAGGATGCACAAAATGGCGTGATGGAGGCGTGATAAACAAAGGATGGTGTGTGAACGTGTTCTGACTACTGATTGGCTAAAACTACGATTAGACTGGTCTATTTCAAGGTCGCCGTGAGTCAGTTTGCATTTGTGTATGCGTGCCTGATTGTGGGGTGCCAGATGTAAGAGCTAGCGGATGCTGGTATTGATAAAAATGTCAGGATCAAGGTTTCGTTTTAAATTCTCAGAACAGAACCAAATATGAAGAATCTCCAAAATGAATCAGTAAAGTATCTAAACATAATCATCTGTAAAAGGAAGGATTCATATTTGACAAGAATGAGTCACCAAACATTTCGTATGAGCCGTCAGATGGAGGTGAAGGCTAACAAAACAGACATTCTGTGAGACCTTTGAAACTAATTCTATTAAACATTGTGCCTTTTACCTGTGACACACAAACTTAAACAGTGAACAATGATTCAATAGGAAATTAAGAATGGCACCATTCATAAGAAAGAACACAAAGGCTTTGACAATACCAGATCAAAGTTATTATGATAAATCATCCGCTCAATATTTCCTTTTCTTTTTTATACCTAGGTATTATTTCATATTTCATGTATCACCTAGTTACTTAGTACTAGATTTAATTTTTTCTAGGTATCTCATGAGTCAGTCAATAAATTCAAATCTTCTCGTTCATGACTTGTGCCATGCAACAAGTGATTCAACGCGGAAACAGCCTCTGTCCTTGTTTGGCACATCGCGAATATGCGCACGGAATTGCACATATTATTCGCTTTTAATTATTTATCATTATTAAACTGTATGTATGTCCTTCTCTGGTTACACTGCATTAGTTTCAAGATTTTTTTCTAACATCTTTATGGCTACATGTTCTCACCTTATAAGGTTCTCAAGTAGTGTAATAAAAAACGTTACACACGGACATAATATTGCGAATTACAAAAACTTAATCGTTGGTATTTACGTGGATTGTATGGCCTTGAAAATTGTTGTAAATATATGTGGAGATATGTTAATATTTACGGTTTTATTACGTTATATTTACTTGAGAAGAATATTGAATTTAGCACCGGTTTGTGCATGGAAATGTTTAGCAAAAATAAATGTGATAAATAGGTATTTGCACAACAGAACCTTGTCAGAAATGATATTTTTCATGTTTATTGAATCAAACTATTGCAGTCTATACCAAGACTATTTGAAGTCTGATCCCAACCACATTTTTAAAGGCATCCATTATTTTTTCAACTTCACATCTTAACAAAATAACCACGTAGATCGTAAACTCCAATAGAAAATTCTCGAAGTAAAATATAATGAGTGCAAAAACAAAAGGCCTGCAAGACATATGCCAAATGAAACCGGTTCTGAATCTCGGTAAAGACAATTGTCGGCCGGATGTAGTGCATCCCAGCCTCATGGAGCACTTGATCTTGTATCTGTGCCCTTATCTAGATTATTATAGTCAGTTTCAAGCTTCAATGTTAAATTATATTGGAATTAGTGAATTGAAGAAAGGATGGATGAATTGTGTGAGGGATGATATGGTTAGTAAAGAAGTGACGATTAAAAGGAGTAATGAAGAAGAAAACATAATAGTGCTGACCAAAAATAAATTCGGATACAGACAGGATGATAAAATTGGAATTCTACGTAATATTATAAATTGGAAAGTGTGCATGATTGTATGTAGTATTCATGTGAAAACAGATTTTTATTAAATTTAGATACAGTCGTATATGGAGACCTAGAAACGCTTATATGCTCGTAGAAGGGGGGCAAGGGGGAAAAAGTCGTCGGTAACTGCAGCTAGTTTGAAATTAATAAAATACGTGTCTTTTTCATAGTATGTTACGAGAAAGACGAATGTAATATTGGAGAAATAGCATTATTATAAAGGATTTATGCGAACTAATAATACATTGCAAATAGTTTCTTTTTTTTAATCAAAGTAGGTAAAGGTAATTAACGTCAAAGACATTTTTTTGTTTTGACTTCTGAGCTTTGAACTACCCCCGTGTTTCATTTTTTACTCGTCATATTTTCATGTTCGCTATATTACAGTGCGGCACGCAAGAAAACGTAACTCAGTTGACTTATCCACAAGTTTTTATATACCTACGTGACTACTACTGACTATATCAATTACTATAGAAAAAACTGTTATGTATTACTTACTCGAGGTAACAAACTTCTTCATACATACCTCAAATATGTAATTACCGCGTCGCCAGTTAATATTCGCGTGAATTAATGAAACACAACGAGAATTGACGAAAAAATATCATAAAAAAAAACTTTATTACCATGAAACATTGTTTATCTATATTCCATCACGCCCGCGGCACACGCAACCACGCGTAGCCATGGTTATGGAAAAAATATAACCCATCGATCATAACCTATGATAACAATTATAATTGTTAAAAAAAAGACTACGTTTAAAAATTCAACCGAAATACGTGACAAAGAATAAAATAAGAATTAAAAAACTTGTATGACATAAAAGGTTACAGACCCCTGGAATCGAACGCAGGCCATTTGAATGAGGAATTAGAATAAGATGGCAAAAAATATGAGCATTAGAAAGAGCGGTGCGACCAGTGTGCGAGCGAGACAACCGATATACGTGGGACGCCATTGGCTGACCGCTTTTTATGCCTTAGTTCCCCTAATCTTCATTTCGAACAACATCTGCTACGCTAATGTTTATTCGAAATAGTTCTTTAAATTTATAGTATTAAGATCTCATTTGCAATTCCCTAGTTGCGTCTTTTGTTGCTTTTTCGCAGCTATCTATCGCGCGGTCGTTGCACGCAAGTTGTTATTTCAATTTTTAATACATCTCCCATCGAATGGGTTCCTTTTAAGGTCAGTGTTTGTTGGAAAAAGGCCCACAACGTTTTTTTAAATTATAATTATTTTTTGCTGGTCACCTATTGGTGGGCAGATGGGCATAGTAATATGGTCGGAGGGATGTTTTTGCGTCCGATCGTTTTAGTTTAAATGTGCTACTATAAGGAATCTAATTTATGAGTAAGAATCTTGTTCGGACGTAGTAAGTTGGTAACTTCGAGTATGGACAGTAAAATGAGCTTAATTTATGGTTATTGCTCTGTATGGTGTTAATTTGACACAATAATACTAAAATTATCCTTTTATAGAAAAAATATTAAACCGAGTGTAAAACTTCTTTTCACACACTGTTCGTAGGTACATAACATTTTATTGAAATGTTGCAATTATTTTAGTTACATATTTCAGAAATTTTCCTAACGAATAATACATAACAAATAAGTTTTCAAAACACATTGACGCATTCTGATAGCTGACCTAAGCCTTAGTTTCCTAGAACTCATTAGTTTGCAAAATATTTAAAAAATAACCGTAAAATAAGGAAACAAATTCAATTAAACAAGTCTATTGTGAACCAATATTTGTTATTAAATTATTTAATTGGATTACCTACTTATTAGTTGAAGCTTAATAATTATTATCTAGGTCGATGAAACATTACCTCTGTGTCAATTAGGTATAGTAAAATTTTACAGATTTTTTCTAAGAATAGAACAAAACATGCTTTTTCCAAAAACAGTTGCAAAGTTTTTTGAAAATATTTTTTAATTAAATTAAAAATCTCAAAGACCGATTTCGACAAAAGATTATTAATTTTACGGAATAAAAGTTATTTAACAATAAATAAAATGAGATTCAGCCAATAAAATAGTACCGTCATAATTGTCACAGCTATCTGCTAGAACTATCACCTTTCACAAAACAAACCATAAAAAGATAGTTATTAAACTAGACAAATACCTACAAGTGATCGAAAAGAAAGATAGTAAAATTACAAATGTACCGATTACTCCAATTAGCTTCACAAGTTTCCAACTAGAGCCGCCCTGAACGTGGAACGAATAAATTATCGATAACAGTTTTATCGATAGTATCGATAGAAACGGTTTTAGTAGAGTTTTTGTTAAAAGGTTGAGCGCGCATGCTTTGTAAGAGGGTGTTCACACAGAGCGGTTTAACTTTTTTATTGCATCATCTGCGTAGCCTTTTCCTAACTATATTTAAGTGGACTTCCACATATGCGGCTGTAGATGAATATGGAGGTGGTGGGAGCCTATTCTGACCTTCATGACCCAGGTATTGGATAGCACGATACCTCGTGGTAAGACTTATCAGACTTTCCAGCTCAAAACGAAAGAACACAGTTAGTACTTTGATACTATGCTTAGTATGTATGCATTTCTAAAATGTCAATAATAAGTAGAAGCTCTTTTTTAAGTAAATATTTAGAAATAATTTAATTGAATTTCAACCCTATAAACATTGTAGATACTAAAAAGCCTATATAGGTTTTGGGCATAGTATACATGTAGGACCAGTAACAACAAAGTTATTTAAAAATAAATAGTTATTTTACATTTTAAGAAAAAAATAAATAGCTATTTAGATTACTCATCCTACTTTTGGGTTTACAGATTTTATTTCCGAAATAAGAAATAAAATAATCGGTTCTGGTACCTTTAAAATCCTAAATCATACAACCCAACAGGGAAGTAACAATCATAGCAGCTATTTCAACAGGACTTGGGTAATTCCACAAATCATTTCGCAGTTTAAAATGACAATAATGATAGGTAACGAGGTGGCAGAACCCACACGTTCTCATTTACTACGTCCAGACGTTTTTTATGATTTCTAAACGGTTTTACGAGTGCCACAATCAAAATAAGAGGTCGGTACGCCATAGTTTTCGTTACAAAAGTTGTTTTTCAAAAATGTTTGTTTTCTTTTATATATTTTTTATTAAACAGTCGTTTGTGAAGCCTTACCTTTTTATATATTTTTGAGGTTGTTATTTTTCTTTGTGGTGGCTTTTTATTTTGGGTGAATAGCAAAATCAGCCTGTAATGTTCCCTGCGAGGGCGAGGGTATAGGCCTTGTTTCTGGAAGCTGGTCGAAATTCACCTCTTTCCTCCGAAATTAATCATATGAAAAGAGTTAACAGACAATTTTAAAAACTGTCAAGAAGGTAATGTTGTATTGAATCCAAAAGATGTTTCTGGATTTCGCATAAAAAGGTACAACTCATAATATCATTTTTTTTTTTTGTCACAAGTTTTAATATACCTAGAAATATTATAGTTATTCTAACATAAAGAAAAATCTTTCGAGTACACAAATATTAAACACACACTAAAGACAAAATAACATTAATATGCTCATAAAATTTTATTTTTTACACATTGTGTACTTGAGCCAGTAACTCGCCCAAGTTAAAACGCACGTTCAAACCTTCCGTCTGAACGAAGCATTATCTAGTAATTACTGTAAGTATCAACAGTTAGTATTTAAAGTATTAATCACTATAGATTAAAGTTATATTAAACTATGTTATTACTTACTATTATACGAGGTATGGCTGCCATATGAATGATTTAAAAGCTCCGGTGTTTAAAACAATTATTGTTTTTTTTTTTTATTGCAGTTTTACGGTATTTTAAGATAAGTGTTTTCTATAAACACGTTATCAAGGTTATACAGCATGAACATTAATTATTATAGACAAGTAACTTTTTATTATTAAGTACCTACATATTATTTACAATAATAAAAGTCATTTTCCATGCATATAGATATGAATTATTTTCTGACTGTTATCATCACCAATTTTTGTAATTTTTGTGTGTAATTACAAAATTGACAAATCATGCAAAAAAATAACTTTATAACATGTTTTGTAATAGACAATTTAATTTAGTCTAGAATAAAATAACGCACATTTTTCTCAACAGGAATCGACATAAGAAGCCAACAACTTTGTAATGGCGCGAATAAAAGTATTCAAAGTCTATAAATTATTACCCATCAAAAAGCACTTAGAATGCGAACCCCATAATTATAAAACACCTTACAAACTAGTTTCATCATTAGAATACTTATTTCTAAGCAGGTGCTACTTAATTTTCCATCATTTCTAGACGAAAATTAAATACAATTACTAGTAATCGCATCAATGACATTTAACTAGTTCCTTGACTCAGGGGTACCAACCTAAGAATGTTACGCGTCACTAGACATGAGGCATTGTAAACAAGAAATGTAAGAATTTTTCCATTTTCGTACAAAAAATGCAATTAGATTAAATTAATAATCGATAAGGAAGAGGGTGTTTTTTTTTCATTTTACGTGTTTCTGATCAAAACGGCTGACTCTAACAGATTATTTATTATTATAAACTTATAAATTTGTTCTAGGTATATTATAAGTATTGGTTTAAAAATGTGATCCATCTAACTTTGAGTTTCTCAACATAATTAAAAAATTAATAAATAATTATTTGATTCGCGATTCCTATTAATACCAATAAAAAACAACTATAAAAATTATCAACAACCTTACCTCACAAGACGATGGCGTGACCAGTTTTTAACTAGCATCATTAAAAAAAAAACTTATTACGCGTTACCAACTTCAAAAAACTATAATCCCTAATAACTTGAACTCCAAACATGACATCAAAGTATTCTGTATTCTGATTCGCGATAGTTTCTCACGGTGTCCGCGCTCGCTCGTCGATGCGTAACGTAACCGCTACCTTATATCATTACTACTTCAAAACTAATTGTACACAATTAGAGTGCCTTTCTTTTTAGATTGCAGCTTTAAGTTTGTGAGTGCCTGTTGCGACCGTAAATAGGGCTTATTTTGAAGAAAGAATGCCTCAGACAAGCAGTAGAGTGATTGTTTTGAGTTTTTAGGTTTGTTATGTTGGTATTATGTTCATTGCCAACACATGGAATGAAAAACTGCGTTCGATTTTTGACAGCAAGCTTTTCTGTTGAAGTGTTAATTTTAAAAAATGAGCAAACAACGGATGACATAAATTGGATCGAATCATAAAAGCTACGAAGCTTATTTAAAATAACGAACTCTATTTCACATCATTTATTTTCAAAACATAATATCACAATAAAACTATAATAGTTAACACGATTTTAAACAGACCAATTTTTAACAAAGGCATTGGGAAACCAACTCTGTGAAACACTTTCATAATATTATGTTTAACTTACTGTTAATCATGTAAAAAATCAATTGAATAGATGACTAGGCCGCAGGTGTTAGTTATATAATAATTAAACCTCGTGAACTATTTTAATATAAGCAGCCATTGTACCAACTTGACGACCCTGCTAGCCATTGACAACAAAACTTTAACGGAACTATTTTCATTGAAATTGTTTTGGTATTTAAACTACACGATATTGATTTTATTCGTGGTCAGAATATTATACAAAACTTCGCGTTTGATGCGAATTTTGCTGGACAGACACGGCTCATATTAAAATATGTTCTGGAGTGTGCATGGCCAAGATAGTTAACCCGCCATCACTCGCGCGGGGTGCTGTCGGCACCCCACACAATTTTGAACGTAAAAATTATTATTAATTTCTATAGTTGCGCATCCGCCCGTCTCAGTACCTTTAAGTTACCTTTAAATGCGTCGACACGGGGTGGGATAGGCAGCTTAACGCTAGTGGTAGCAGCGTGAGGACGCATCAAAGTTCTCGTGGGGTGGCCACGACACCCCGCGAGCGCTCGTGTTATACTTTTGCGGAGGTTACTTTATTAACAAGGTACGTGTTTTAATTTTTTTTGTAAATCAAAATTATTGAACTGTACCCTTATTTACTATAATATAAATAATGATGTATTTCTAAGCTTATTTAATTGTTTTAGTTCTTAGAAACTTTTGTTTACAGTGATTTGTCCATATGTAACATTTTTTTAGATTCTTTTTTATTTCAGATGTATTGGGAACAAAAACATGTTAGATTGGCAACTTTTTTACTTGAAATAATATAGGATAACGAAGACAATTTTGCAGTGGATAGTGATGCCACATAGATGAAGATTTCATTCAAGAATCTGATCATTATTCTTTGTCAGAACAGAATTTTTGCAAACAAATCATGTGTCAAAAACACTTGAAGATAATTTGCAGTTCTTGTTACGAAAAACAAGTTTTTTTTATTTAATTTTGTTATTTAATCCTTACATTTATGTTTTTAATGAGAAAGTTTATGTTAAAAACGAGGGAGTTTATTTTTCTGTGGTTCTTTGAGGACATATCCCAATATTATGACTAAAAAGGTTGATTTTGTAATGTTGTGTAGTAGAGTAATAAAGTTCATTATAAAATTAACGTTTTTTGGTATTTACATACGTCATACAACACAAAATAATAAAATGCTATTATAATTCCACTAACTGATATTATGTATATATAAATAGACTTTGAGTATGTGGGGTGGCCACAACACCCCGCGAGTGCTCACGAGGCTAAAAACCCGCGCGAGTGATCGCGGGTTAATGAAAGAGAAGTTTCAAGCTTAATAACTTTCGTCGTTTTGAAGCTTGTAGTTCTCTGTTAGTTTAGTAACTCAAAGTTGATTTGCGTAAAAGCATATTTTCTGAATGAATATGTGACGTTAGCTTTAAACTTTCAGAGAAACCCGTTTCAATTTTATTATTTTGTTGTCAAACAAGATTAACTCGCTCCCAAGTTAACACAGTAAAGTCTCGTTTTATAGTAATGGCATAATAAAAATCGTTTTCTTTTCTTTTATAATATTTTAGTGCCAATCCAAAACCATTCTATAATGTGTCTTAAATTACTTTATAACCGTCACGAAATTAAGCACGCCTCACACACAACGACTGCCTAAGAACCCATAATTTAATAGTTGAACGCAACCATAACTCGTAATTTCACAATGTTGGCATCACTGCCTAATGACAGTTGGAAGCGCGCGCAAATTCCAAAATGGCGGCTGCATTAAAGAAATGATGGTGCGTTTCAAATCATACCGAATTAACTTCTTTTGTTAACATGAATCTTGAACTTGTTGTGAGGATAACTTTGTTTCCGCGTAATGCCAAGGAAAATTACTTATTAAGAAATCGTGAAATCATCTAACGCGTGTCGTGAATCATTGTTCTAGGTAAGCCTAGTCCTAGAAAAACGGTAGAAAAAATGGTTGATAGACTAATATCTAGCCAATATTACGCAATATAAAACACGTGTTGTGACTGTTTTTTGTTGTTTCGGTATTTTCCGTGATTGAGGAAAATGGAATTATTGTTCTTTGGGAACCACATTCAACAGTTTCGTATGTGTACCTATACGATGTTATAAAATGAGTGTGACCTTCAGAAAAATGTTAACGGCTAGAAAATGACCAGCTAGGTAATAGAAGCTGTGAAAGTTCTTACTAATAAAAATAACTTATAGTCAGAAAAGCTATCAACATTATCAGTATATTGTTTTTTTCACATATAGTTTTTACGATATGCTTGCGTTTTTTCTTTATGTTTCTTAATTACTTATTAGTCTAACTCTAGTCAACTAAAACTATTCTCTATCAACTCAAAACCTGATCCATTTTCTTTGACGACTCCTTCTGATTGGACTTTTTTTAGACTATGTCTAAGCAAATTCAGACATTGATTGATCAAG
Source organism: Agrotis ipsilon (assembly GCA_028554685.1). Taxonomy (NCBI): domain Eukaryota; kingdom Metazoa; phylum Arthropoda; class Insecta; order Lepidoptera; family Noctuidae; genus Agrotis; species Agrotis ipsilon. The sequence goes on along the minus strand of CM052977.1, from coordinate 3,388,713 downwards.
ATTTCTATAGAGATAGATGATTAATTTCCAGCGTAAGACAGATCGACGAATCTTTAAACAAGCAATAAATTCAAGTTAGATATCAAGAGAAGAACAAGAAACTTTTTCACGAGAAAAAACGACAATTTTCACACATTACAACGCACAAATTACAGAGTCAATAAAATTAAACTTAATATTTTTATAAACATAAGACGCAATTTATCTTGACTTCAAGAATGTGTCGGTAGATACCCACAGATTAGAGATCTTGGGGTCAAATGCTTTCTATCGCCTAAATAGAGAAACTATAAGCATTGTGAACTTAGGAGACATTAGAAAATTATGTGCTGTAATATATCATTATGTGAGGTTGATCTCTGTCCCTGCAGCGATGTGGCTTGAGAAAAACTTGGGTTTTAAAATTGCTCACAAAAAGTGTGCTATGATTTTAGGAGTAAAATTCTGCAATTTTACTCCTAAAATCATAGCACACTTTTTGTGAGCAATTTTAATATCATAAAGTGTATAAGGAACAGGACTGTATTGATATTTAAAGTTTTTTGTTTGCACACAAGAGTTTTCTGCAAGTTAGCAGTTGTGGATTTTTTTTCCAAAAAACTTGCAGAGAAAATAACGTGCCCTTTTGGTATTGCTAGTGACATCCGACTGCCAAATGGGGTTTATTTCTTCTGCAGCTGACTGTACTGTATTTACTTACGTTAAGGCCAGATGATAAATAAAAATTGATAAAAATGATGACACATAATCACCTTTTTTTCTTGGTAAAATCATCAAATGAGTCACCTAGGACGGGGTAGGAAGGAATGTCAAACTGGAACTGACTAAAATACACGTTAATCCTTCAATAGTCCTGTACGTATCAGGGTCACGGTTTCCCGAAGAGACAGTCCCGCGACCCCGATACAGGTATTTGATGATTTCATGAAGTGAAGCTTTCTTAATCATTGAATAGTACAGTAAATTATCAAAAGGACAGATCTAAATTCTAATGAAAATTAATTAAATATATAAAACGGTGTGTTTACATTAAATACAACAAGGGAATTACCCGCGTTTCGTTTTATAGCTACCATATACCACACAGAAGTTTTATAGGGTTCATAATTTACGACTGGGTAAATCTAATTAGTTTGGCGTATTTTATTAAAATTTTTGACTGTAAATGAAATGAATTAAAGATATTTTGGGCTTCCTGTTATTGTGACTGAAGAAAAGGCCGATATATTATGATTACAGGAAGATGATGGTAATGAAATGTCATAGCTAGATGATCTCATTATATCTATTTGAAATTAGTAACCTGGTTTAATACTACATTAGCAATGAGAAGAGCTATGCTCGAAATTTCTTTGCGGGATATAATCCGAAACATGGATATTCGGCGAAGAACCGGAGTCGCCGACATAGCTCATAAAATTTGCAAGTTGAAGTGCCAATCGGCAAGCCACATCGCTCATCGTAGAACTGACGACAACCGATGGGGAAGAAAGGTTCTCGAGTGGTGACCACGGACCGGAAGACGCAGCGTAGGTAGCCTCCCACTAGGTGGACCGACGACATCGTGAGAGTCGCGGGCAACCGATGGATGCAAGTGGCTAATTGTCGTTCGGCGTGGCGGTCTAAGGGGGGGGCCTATGTTCAGCAGTAGAGGTCTTCCGGCTGATGATGATGAATTACTTTAGGTTGAAACACTACTACATAAATACAGAAAATCTATATAGGTACTCAAATTATCGCCAAGTTCTAAGTAAATAACGTAAATTGGAAAAACCAGTACATAATTGGTGATTAATAAATACATAAATGCATTCAAATTCGAGCCAATAACAAAATGTATATGCATTTTGTTTATCATGTATTATGCAGTATTAACTGTTCTAGTAGGTAAATAAATAATAGTTTTTGACTATATTTTCCGGTTTGTGTTGTTTTATTTGTTAAAACCAAGGTTCTAGGTTAATAATTTTAATTGCACTTTGCATTATTATGACGTGTTTTTAGATATCGCCAACTATTATACATACATAATCTATATATATAAAAATGAAACCCGTTTTCCGTTGTCACGACATAACATGAAAACGGCTTGACCGATTCGGATAATTATTTTTTTGTTGTGTTTGTAACCATCGGGACCGGGTTTTAGAATGGGTCCTCCACCCGTGCGAAGCCGGGACGGGCCGCTAGTGGTATATAAAATAGTTGACAGGCAATGTATAACAGATGGATGGATGGAAAGGAAGAGGAAGACCCAAAAATTGAGAAAGAGTAAATGATGCTGTGACCACAGTATTACCGCAAATTAAAAAAAAAAAATTACTTAAAATTTTCGCTCCGTCCACACCGGGTTGGAAAAATGAAAATTTTATATAAAACTTCTCTTTGGCCTGGTGGACAGCGATACGATTTTAAGCATGAGCATTCTCTGTACTTACCACTGGTAGACAGTGATACAATTAAATAAAAGAGTTTCGCTGTCGCTGTATGGTTCTTGCCAACCACTAAACTATGGTTGGCAAGAACCATAGCCAGTTATGAGTTCTTGAGTTCGATTCCCAGGTCGGATACGTATTATTTGAACTCTGAAATCAGAGGATGCCCATATCGCACGGAAATTCCAAAAAATAACCATGCAGTAATCCAACAGTTCGCAAAACAAAATGACATAACCACCGACCTTCGGAAACCCACAAGGGTGTCAACAAAACTCGTAGATAAAGCGCATAATATAGATATACTACGCATTCGTTTTACGTTCGTAACTGAGCGCACATAGTGTGTCATGGCCGACGAACATGTGCTTGTCTAGTAGATATAGTACTTTAGTACGTACAGCTAGGACTGTCATTTGTTTTATTTAGTTGTCGCAGGAGCTGGGGTTCAAGGTAGGTTGACCACCAAAAGAAGAAACAGGGACAATATAGATGAATAAAGAGATAATAATAATCCACAACTATCACACAACGTCATCTAGTCCCAAGCTAAGCAGAACTTGTGTTATGGGTACTAGACAACTGATAAACATACTTATCTTTTTTTAAATAGATACATAATTATAATAGATAAGTTAACACCCAGATACAGAACAAATGATCGTGCTCATCACACAAAGATTTGTCCTGGGTGGGTATCGAACACACGACCTCCGGTACAGCAGTCATGATCACTAACCACTAGACCAATATTCTTTTACGTGTCTGTATTACTAAGACTCCGCTGTTCGTCTGCCACCCGCCCTTATCACGAGTTTTCAATATTTTACTTTACAGCGTCTTTCCAGTATTTACAGCGTTTCTTGTATGGAAAATGAAACAGCGCCTCTGGTGTGCGAAGAAGGAACTATTTTTTTCCTTGAAATTAATGTCAAAGTTCCAGTTTACTTTACGTCAAATTAACTGGAAATTCATGATAAGGCCTCTTGCTTTGAGAGTAGAAATGATAGTTAGGGGAGGTTCATATCTGATGGAACATGCGTCGCGTATTATTGGTCGCGTAACGCTAAAAGACAAATGTATAGAAACACACTTGACCGTTCACACTCAACCGATGATACGTTAGTGCGTCAAAGAACATTCGATAACACGCTCGACGTAGGTATTTTACGTCAGAAATGAAAGGTTCCTTAGAAAGTTGAAATTTTCACAGATTGTTGATGCTATAACAACAAATAAGGACTAAATAAAAGCTTTTTTAAAAAAAATGTAACCGCCTTCAAAACCAACCACTAAAAAAGAGTAAAATAACCTACAAAATAACTTTTCTTTCGGAAGCCGGTGGTTTATTTTTTCATTGTCTTTTTTGCCACCGACTTCCGAAAGAAAAGTTATTTTGTAGGTTATTTTACTCTTTTTTAGTGGTTGGTTTTGAAGGCGGTTACATTTTTTTTAAAAAAGCTTTTATTTTACTCTTTTTAGTTTAAATATTCAACCCAAATTCTTGTCAAATAGGTACATAATTTTCTAACATGTGCACTACAATTTTGTAATCCGTAGCACCGGTAATAACATCGCTCATGTACAAAATTAGCTAATAAAATTCCCTATCTCAAAAACTACTGAACCGATTTTGATGAAACTTGCAGTGTTCCCTTAGTTGAACGATATCTAGTATAACAAAAAAAGGATGACTTAAATCGGACTTGTAGTTCCGGAGATAAGCGAACACAAACTAAATCAGTCGATGCCTACTCCTTACAGTTAAGGAGTTGTACCTTCCATCATCAGCTCAGCTACATGAGATTATTTATTTATTTATTTAAGCTTCATGTACAAACAGTGGTACATAGGCGGACTTAATGCCACAAGGCATTCTCTACCAGTCAACCTTTGGGTTAAATAGGAGAATATTGTGGTAGGGTACAAAAATAAATAAAAATTACCGAAATTAAGCAAACAGAAAAATATATATATATAAATATATACTATCATTATTATGATAACCATACGCAAATACTTAAATTACTTCATAATATTTGCGAAAAACTATATGTGGGCCTATAAAATTTGAGGGTTGCCCTCGATTTCTCCAGGATCTAATCATCAGATCTTGACTTGGTGAATATGGGACCACTCCGAAAGCATCTCCTTTCGAATAAAAAAAGAATTTTGAAAATCGGTCCACAATCGCCGGAGTAATCGCGTAACAAACACACAAAAAAAAAAAAAAACATACAGTCGAATTGATAACCTCCTTCTTTTTGAAGTCGGTTAAAAATAGAAGAAAAGACACAAATGCTTGACGTTTTCAAAGATAATATGGTCCGACTCGCACATGGCCGATTTATTTTTGTTTTATGAAGAACATTAGTCATCTATGGGCTGATTTTCCAATATTCAGATAATATTTTTCTGAGGAATAAAAATAGCGGTTTGAGATATTTTCTTATAAGCTGTCAAACCGACATTTTTATTCCTCAGATATCTAAACTATTGAAAAATACTTACGGGATCTAGACATTAATTTTAAAGAATTTCGATATGATCATGCGCAGAATTCCTAATATAGACGCCATTTTGAAATTTTGTTGATGACCTAGAACCGAGCTACTGAGAATTGAATGTTATAATTTCAAGTTATTATGTTATAACCATTAATTAAGTAGATTCCAAAGGTATAATAATATACGTTTTGTATGTTTTATTATCTTTGTTAGCAACGTTTTCCTTCCGCATGGTTACATTTTAACGACACACCGATAATATAACTATTTATTAGTTAAGTACTTTTTGGGTTTACACAAAACGAATTATGTATTGCGATTTTTCAAAGTAATTAATTTAATTGACATGGGATTTTGCCAATCGCCGTTACTCATATTTCGGGAAACAAAAATTTAGATTTTTTCCTGTCTTCATAAAATTAAAAATTACACAGAATAAGAATTCTTTGCCCACAAAATAAATATTATTTGTCCTTAAAATAATTTAAAAAACAAACTTACTTGCACATGCACCACAAAAAAAAATAACAAATATCCACTATAACAGCTAAACCGTAACATTTATAGAATACTGTAAATGTCAAACTAATATAGTAACGCCCATTTATCATACCAAAACCGACCAATGCCATGTCAACTGGCTCAACAAATTATTTGCTGTCACACCTCCACAACATGCCCCTCTAACACAACGGAATAAAGTTCAAAATCGTTTATTCTAAACTTGTTTAGATATCCGTGTCGGTGTGTTGATTCTAATGACACACACAGCTGTGCAGGCGCACGATTGCCTGAATGGGGACGCACACATGCGCGCGCGCCGCGAATGTCACGAAATCCAGCCCGTTTCTAGGTTAGATCATGTGCGCGCGCGTGTACTGTGACCATGAGGTTGCGCGGACGGTTTTTCGTGTTTTTCCTTCTTTGGACGTTTGTGATTGGTTGGTTAGATTTCTGTCGGCGTTTTTGTTTTTGTTTGATAAGATTGTGGGGTTTATTATGTAGTTATTATTGTAATGAACTTGAGATTATTAAGTACTTACATAAAACGGTGTTTAGAGCTATCTATGCACTTAATATTTGATGACCTTATAATTGCGTCAGTAGACGGTGGTTCCGTAGGTGACTTTTTGCGTTATATAGGTATTTGAACGTTTCATAGAACCGAATTAGCTAAGACTTGAGATAACAGAATACCTAATTCAATACATTTTGTAAGTAAAAGACGAGCAAAAAATTCCAATGACATCATTTTAATCAAAAACCTTAATATGACCTCCTTATTTTTCTCTTTTTTACTTCGTAAAATAAGCAAATGAGTCCCACCCAGGGCAGGACGAATTCCACTGTCAGATTTGTTCTGACTAAAATCCATGTTGTCTTTCTATAGAAGCCCTATACGTCCCGGGGCCACGGTTATCGGATAACAGTCCCGCAACCCAGTACCCTACCTACTTTAGACATCAGTAAGGGTTTTTTTTTTTATCGTGGTAAAATCATCAAATGAGTTCTCCCACCCAGGGTAGGGCGGTAGAGACTGTCAGACTTGTACTGACTTAAATCCACGGTGTCCTTCAGTAGCCCTTTACGTTCCAGGGTTACCTGATGAGACAGTCCTGCGACGTCACCAGGGCTGTGTTCTGTATTTTGTAGGTCGATGTTTAAGCAACCCATTGAACTGAAGACTAATTTGTGTGAATAGTGCCTAGATTGCATGCATACCTACTAATTTGTACTACATAGAGAAACTAAGTCTTCCCTAATTTGTATTCTAGGACATACTTGCGTCAAATACTAAGGTTATTAAGAAATAACCAAAACAATTAAGCTATATTTGAATTGTATACTTTTCCATTTTGTTTATGGAAAAGCAAATTAAAATACTGTTGCTTTTTTCATATCTTATATGAAAAAAAAAAGCCTTTTATATGATAAAAAGTAACCCATCATTTCATTGCGTTTACAAAAAGACAAAAAAAATATAAACAATTGTAGCTCACTGATTTTGGGTACAGAGTCCAAGCTACCGGCAGTCAGGGCTCCAGAAAAAAGAAACCTTCTAAAAAAGCGCGCCGTGGCCAAAATAATAATTGCGTTTACAATAATTATTGAAAAGTTATTAATCTTCATCCTACACCGTATAACTTTTCAAACCCAAAAAGTGGACCAAACTTAAACACCCCCTCTTCAAGTGCTATCTTGCAAGCTTCCTATATTCTTTTGAATGTCTATTATCCCAAAAATATCCTAAACAATGCCACCATTACTAATATTAATACTTATTATCTTCTAACAAAAACTATTATTCTAATCTCAGTTAATTTTTCTCTAAAAATTTAGCCCCAAATTAGGAATTCCTCCGTCGTGGGTGCGTTAACAAACACTTAAACTCAGATACACAAGTTTACCCAGATCCCGATCATCTCGTACTTATTTCACTTGTAGGACATACTTTGTTCACAACAACGACCATACAGCCATACATAACTATACAACAACATAATAGCAACACCATACAGGCTATACAATAAACTATTACTCCCATAAATAGAAGAAACTCCGGGGTCGCGGGACTATCGTGCTACCGTGATCCCGGAACGTAAAGGCTATTGAAGGACACCGTGGATTTTAGTCAGTACAAGTCTGATGTCTCTCCTGCCCTGCGGTGAATGGGAGAACTCATTTGATGATTTTAACAATATAAAAATAATACTTAAAATAAATAAATGTAACTTCATTTGGATACTAAACTTAACGACTCCCATACCAATACAAGTGTCCCACAACGTCACAATCCCAAAAATATCCCAAACTAGTTCAACCCAAATCCTGGTCTTGTCCCACCAACCTCCATTACATGGTGTCAGCCTAGCGACCTTGTGCGCGAGCGGCGGTGGCCTAGACCGCTCCGGAGCGCTTTATTTACTGCGCCCGCGCATCAGGCGCGCAGACAGATCTTATAGCTAGTAAAGTGGGGGGATTGTGAACCTTTTTGTGGCTGTTTGGATATTTGATGAACGGAAAATTATTTTAGGGAGATGTGTGAGAAAAGATGGGTGAAATGATTCTCTTTTTCAACTTTTAGTCACTCAAAAAAGGTCTCTTCGAAATATTTCTATGCTTTTAAATGTTTAGTATTATAAATATCCAGTTTTAAAATGACAAATTATTATTAGCTTAGATATTACATATTTAGCTTATCGTCTAAATATCTATGCTACTAAGTACTTAGTAAGTACTACGTACTACTTGTACTACGACTACAATATACTCATTAAAACATACAATGACGTTATGTAAACATAATATCATGCTTGTTATATCCTTAGAATTAGGCAGAGTTACACCTAATTCACACCCACATTGCATATAAGTTTTTTTTATAAAAATATTTTGTGATCGTCAATTAACATAACAAATATATTTACTATTTTTAGGGGTTATTTAGTCCTTAAATTAGTCCTCCCAAAATCGTTCTACCTTGTTCTTCCACTTTTCTTTCGCGTTACACTGTCTCGGTATATTCTACAGACAATCCCGCGACAATTATCTTCTACTACTTCTGTAATGACTACCGAAGGTTCCTCATCCCTGCTGCAGTCTTTTATGGGCCGTTCAGCTGTGCAGTTTGCAAACATTCAATCACGTTTATTAATAGGTCCAACAGTTTAATTAGTAATGATTGATGGTGGGTTTTTGTAACTCTGTTACTTTATGGTCTATCTCTCTATTTATTGAGTTTATGGTTATGGACGCAGGCCTTTGACCAAGAAGCTTACCGTTTACTCATAGACTTAGACATTTGGAAAATTGCGAAGGAATTATTGTGAGAAATGGATGTTAGATTGAATTGAGCTGTATAACAGCTTAACTTTTATTTAAATAGCCAACAGAATTGTTACTTATATTTCACGATTCAAAATACAAAAAAAGACTAAATTAAATTAATATTACAAAATGTGAAATTTCGAGAAAATGTATGAGTGTTTGTAATCTGTGACTCTTTCTGAAAGAAATTGAATACTCAGATAATTTATAACTTGTACTAGCATATAGGTCATTTTTAATACTAGTATTATGTTTGCGTGTAATAATTTTGGAGTTTATAAGCGAGTGAAGTTGAACAACACCTAGTAATAAATGTAATTAACGAACTAATCAACTTTAGAGTGCTGACAAAGTTTTTTAAAGATATGGCCAGGCGATTAGACAACTCTTTAGGTGACCAGAGGGCTGGCGTTTTCCTAGACCAACGAATCAGCATTGACATACAACGTGGCAATGCTGCCAGTGTTCTGGGCACTGTTCCCGTTGACAGCGATGTGGACGTATTCTTTGATGCCCTGTGACTGTTTTTTTTTAAAAAGAACTACTTTGAATTCCATAAAATAAACTTAGACGGTTAATTTCAAACACCACTAACACATAATTCATCACAGTTTCACAAAATTCCTTTAGAATTATCCCAAGAATTTCACAAAATGACATTCAAAACATATTCCAAACTTTATGGTTCTCAGTTTCATGTAAATAAGGTCGTATACCTTAGTCTATGGCCAAAGAACAAACAGTACGTCAAAATTAGTAAGTACAGCCCGGTTTATTGGTACTAAACACGTCAAGTTTGTGTTAGCCAGTCGACTGGGACCAATTGATTGTATGAGTAATTAGTGGTTGTATTTCAATGAGATTGGTGAGAAATTTCTGGGAAACTAAGAAGATAATATATTTTAAATTAGTACGACCTACTTGCTTAGGTACCTCGTTTGACATAAAGAGAGTGATGAGTATGAAGGTTGATGGATGGAGAGGAAGAGGAAGGCCAAAGAAAATGGGTGGATTGTCTAAGGAATGATATGAAAGAAAAGTAGTACTTAAATGATACTGTGACGTCTGATAGGGGAGAATGGAACCAGAAAACGTGATATTTACACTCCCACATAACGTTTTTACGCATAAAAAAACATGAGCTTACCTATATTAATGTTAATTAATTTAGATTTTAGTTAAGTTACCACCTATTTATGTGAATGTTGGTATAACTGTTATAGGCAACTGTATGAGCCTTAAATTTCTACAATATTTATTAATTTATATAATACACAGAAGCTGTTGGTATATCTATGTTAAATAAATAAATAAATATATTCCCTTAAATATGGTTTAGTTATATTATTATTTGAAACTGGATCTTATCTGAATTATTTTGAACACCAACTGAAAAACACAGTCATATCCCATTTTAGATCAAGTTTAAAAAAAATCTAAACTCATTTCAACTCGATAAAAATTAGGTCACCCAAATATACTACGCGATAAAGATCACCCACCGTGTTAGCACAAGCCCTGCCGACCACACAATTAACAGTCGTTTATCAACATGACAGATAAACCCTCGTTAGGCTAACGTGGTGCTATTCAGGTCATTTCAGAGTCATACTTCAACGTCACATTGGAAAAAAAAACTAATGGAAATTAGGAGGATTGGTCTTTTACTGTTTTGTTGTTGACTTGTTTTTGCCTTTGGTTTTGTCTATTTGGACTTTTGGAGGTTGGAAATGAGATGTTATATTCTTTCAGGAACATAAAAACGGGATGTAACTAATAGTCGCCTAACCACAAAAAGATAAAAATCCTTTGATAAAACACTTGTCTAAAAGAAGTGTAACTGCAAAATGACCCTTATATCATTGTAAATTGTCGTTTTGACGTTGACAGGTATTTTAGACAAGCGTTCAGCATATGTTTATCTTTATTTTGGTAAGACAGTTATACTTTATCCTGGCCATGGTCAAATTTTATCTAAATTCATTCGGCGGCATTGGTTTTTTTTCCTTTCACTAAAATTATGAAGGTAATGCTAGTTTTAAGAAGAAAAGAAAACTTTTTCTTTTTGATAATGATGGGAATCTGAATTTATCGCTAGGTATATACCTCAATTACGTGGACTAAGCAAAAGGAGTATCTAAGGATTGTAGCAGGTGGCACTCTGTGGTTTCTGCCTAATAATATCGAAAAAAGGGCGTAAGTATTTGTATGTTTCTGCTCTGTATCTTAAAACGTCCATTTTCACGGTCCACTTTAGCCCTGGATCGTGAAAACTGGAAGTCATGGGGAAAGGTGTTTGCCCAGAAGTGGGATAATGTAGGGTAGCAGCTGCAGTATCAGTATCTTATTAAACAATATTTGACCTGATTAAATAAATTATAGACTATTGTATTGTATTGTAAAATGGGCTGGTATCCGCAACATCAGATGCGCGGATTTTGCGTGAAAAAATTAAATTATAGAATAGAGGTCAGATTGACAGTCGCTCCAATACTGATATTCAGCTGACATTCGACTGGAAATCGACTCTGAAATAGGACTACAAAGCTAGGTAGATCATGTATCTGCCTACCCTCAAAATCAATGACAGCGAGATGACAACAAGGTCGATCTATTTACCTTCAGCAAAGGTTTCATGTTAACTAAATGTTAGCACTCTAGTGATGTCATTTAGTATGTCAAGGTATTTGTAGTTAATATTGTGAGTGATATACTAGATTATAATATTATATACTTTTGAGAGCAGTGGTGGCCCTTCGGAGGTTATTTTTGTTGTAGGTGGTAAAATCTTCAAAACACTGAAAAAAATGCGAGCTAACTAAGATGCGTTTTCTCTTAGTTGGCATCAAAATGTTTAGAATAACTATTAATTTTGTTACTTTATACAATATGGCTTAGTTGCCAGAACTAATTCATTTTATTTAATTCGACAATTTTGCACATGAACAATATATGCAACTGGCTTTGTTAAAACATACATGCCTTGTTAGATTTGACTTCTCCACTTTATTATATCAAATAATAATTTGAGTTCATGGTAACAAGCAACTTGGTAGTTTTTAACAACAAGCATGGTTGACTAGATAATCTGCTTAGATAATTCAAACAAGAGAAGTGGTCGCATCTAATAACGCTTTGCTAAGTCAACAAAACGCGGCGGCCGGCCTCCGCCGAAATTGTGAATATTGCCATTGTTATCGTAAACGAGTAACAAGTAACAACCGTGAGCTGCATGCTGTTGTGTGATAATTTTCGTGTAACTCTTGTTGAATCTTCTTATGAACAATTCATACGATCTAGTTTAGTAGTAGGCTAAAAAGAAATAAACCTTTTGAATAAGTGTAGTGTGTAAAGTGAGTGAATAATAGTAACAGTGTTGTGCTTTACATATAACACACGAACATAGTGTTTTTATGAAATGATAGAGACTCTTAAGAAAGTGCTATGGACTTTTGTGAAAGTGCTAATGGATACTATTCTTAGTTTTAAAATAATGTATAACGTAGCATAATAAATAAGAGTTAAAATACTTATTAGTCTTTCTAATTAATTTTATTAAGATCTGATCTTAATAACACAAGGGAAAAAAAAGTTTAGTAAGTAATATGTCAAAGAAAGTCACTTGTACAAGTTACATAAGCCACCGTATCTACTATACGCTATGCCAAAGGTACTATTTTAGTTTATACCACCTGCCCTGATGATTTACTGCCTGTTTTTTTCAAAGTGTAAAATGTTTTTTTTTATTATTCTAATAGGACAATTATTGCAAACATTAGAATTTGATAAACATTTTTTCGCTTATTGTAGTTCAAGAACCCGAAGCTAAACAAAAGTTGTCAAATTAAATATTCTAAGCAATTCAAAAAAATATGTAATTTTTAGATGCGCCTTATAATGAGTGTTTTGTGTTATGTAAGTGATTAATAAAGTTATACTTAATAAAATATGGTTGTTTGATTTCTATACTATTTGTGCCTATTTGCTAGTCTAAGCCGTTGTCATATGAACTACCTGTATTTGTCAATCCAAGTCGGTGTCTTTTCACATCCACAGAGTACCTAAATAACTTATTGTAATTGTTTGTTAACTACTCTAAGTTACTTTGTGGATGTGCAACATACTGTGCCTTGCATTGACGAATACAGGTAGTTCATATGACAAGGGCTCATATCTATGACGAATATGAAGTTAGTTGAATTAATTAGTTTATCACGGTTACTTCATGCAAGAACTTAGTTGAAACAACTTATGAACTTTATTGATTTTATAATTTTGCACAGACGTATCGTGCAAGATCTTAGTTGAATCTACAAGTTAAGTGTATTGATGTGACAATCTCATCCTTAAACTGGTCAACATTAGAGCTAAATTAAATAACTACACATAATTATAGCAATTCGTTACTTAGTTGACGGTGCTATGATAATTTAACAAAGTTCTCATAGTTGCAGAAGACAAGATCTTGTTAGGCTCGTATGGAGTCATGATGCGTGATCACTTTAAACAAGATGTTGTTTGAAGCAAACAAATATTTTTTTCAGTGAAGAGTCCTCCCGGCGTCGGTGGAGCGGAAGGGGTTGTCAGACGTGTATAGACTAAAATCCATTGGTTTCCTTCAAACCTTTGAACGAGTTTCATTGTCTCGGCGCTTTTCTGGTGGTTGACATATTTGATTCTGGCTTTCAGGAGTTGCAGTGGTTTGCGAATAGTGTGGTGGGTTTGACCCAAAAAAAAAACCTTTGAACGTTGAAATTCCTTGTATGTTTCTGCGACCTCATCAGGCTTTTGGCCCTATAAGACCCCGTAAGATTGCTGGCATATCTTTGAGGCACGAGGGGAACACGATGTGCCTTCAACGGACATTTATTTTGAACTCTGCTAACTGGTATTACATTGTGTAATTTATTTCATCACTAAACGCTGAAGAAAAACATCTAAAATATTAAAAACTAAAAATCGTTTACTGTTACCAATCATCATAAAATTAACAAAGAGTATTTATAGTACGACATAATTAATTATTTTATTAATTTAGCAACCTCATTCTTTAATTTAAAATTAAATATTTTAGTTGTGAGAGTGAAAACTTCCGAATGCAGATTCCATGTAACATTGTAATCAATTTAACAGTAGATTAAGAGCTAGAAATCGATCCATTATAAATTACAATCGTAAAATATAATTATACTTTAATTTTGATGTTATTACTCGTTCATTTTATTAATTCAAACAATGTGTGATCCAAACAGTATTAAAATAGACAATAAAAAATTAATGTTTTCCATTTTCAAATCTATTTTTAAACGGTTTTTTTGCTTTTAAAATTTTCTATGATTCCGAGGTGCCTGTTAATTTCACTAAACCTTTTTTTTAATAACGTAATTCCTAATTTGATTTGAAAGTACTGACCGTTAAAGTAGGAACAGAATGCCGACGGGAAATGAATCCCGACGGCTTATGTAACTTTAAGCAAAAAATGTTTAGATTAATGTAGAAAAGTATACAGCTTTAATTATGTTATTTAATGAGCTTTAACAATTAAATACGAATTTATAGATACTATTTGATTGGTAAAATATCTATTAAAACAGGTGTGACAGTTAAAAAAATAATAACAAAAGAAATAAAGCAATCAGGTAGGTAGTTAGATAATATAAGAGAAGCTGCTACGCCAAGCTACGCCGTAGCAGATGGCTACGAACATCTCTTCAGAAGAAGCGTAGCAGAGATTTTGTATCTCCTTGTTTTATGTTTTAAACAATTTGAGATACCTAGTTTAAACAACATTTTGTTTTTCTTTTAATACCTACTTATTTTTGTTAGACAGTAAAGGATTTATTTTATAGTATAGTGTCTTATTATAATTACTTTGTTTTGGAGCATGATAAGATTTTTTTCCTTTACTTTAGATCGTAATAATTAGGATATTTTTAATATGAACAGTTCAGTTTCAGTGGGTATGCTATTAAATTATAAGTTCAGGAATAGTTGTACTCTTTTTTTTTACGTGTTAAAATTATCATAATGAGACCGGGCGGGAGGGACTGTCAGACTTGTACTGACTAAAATCCACAGTGTCCTTTATTAGCCCTTTACGTTCCAGGGTCACGGTAATTGCATAAATCCCGAGCCCCCGGCAGGCTTTGGCCCGTCAAATACTTGTAGGATTAACAGTTACAGGTCTAAAAATAAAACATAAAAATAACACCACAACTCACAAAACATAATTTACTCCAGATAACCGCTTTAAAACCTATAAAATACCAAGTAAACGAACCCATAGACCAAATATAACCGTTACATAATAAATTTATATGAAAAGTAGTTTCTATTCCAACTCAGTTAAATTAATACGACATTTACAGAAATACAATCGTATCTATTTATTTATTGGACCACTTTACTGGTTTGGCCTTCAACGAATCAACGATCTAAGGTTAGAATTTAAAACTGTGCTATTTTAAGTCTGTTCACGAGATGGGAATTGAGAATTATTTTGTTTTATGGAGGCATTGAAGCTTGCTAAAGGTTTCTGCATAAGGTATTTTGAAACTTTTTTGTTTCTTACAGGCAGTCACGGTTACTGAAAAGGTTTAAAATCTTGTTACTACATCAAATGACAAAAAAAAAACAAAAATGTTGTGTTTATATATTACACGACACAGCAGTAGACACTTTATTTATTTTAAGACAGATTGAAATAAAGAATGCAATGTTCTTAAAAATATTCATGTTCTAAAAATATTCAAATTCGAGTGGCTAGTATTTGGCCAACATTTGATCGACTTTTGTTTTTTTTTGTAGGTTGACTTATGCCATATTCTAAACCTATATTGCCATCGTCATCAGCCGGAAGACGTCCACTGCTGAACAAAGGTTTCCCCCTTAGACCGCCACGGCGAACAACTATTCGCCACTTGCATCCATCGGTTGCCCGCGACCCTAAGGCCCTTCGTACACAAGGCGACTCAAGTTTCCGATACCTTACGACTTTAGCATCCATTGACGCGTGCCTGTGAACGAATCTCTATGGAATTGTATTCCGATAGTCACTTGGATACCGAAATCGTAAGGTATCGGAGACTTGCGTCGCCTTTTGTACGAAGGGGCTAACGATGTCGTCGGTCCACCTAGTGGGAGGCCTACGCTGCGTCTTCCGGTCCGTGGTCGCCACTCGAAAACTTTTCTTCCCCATCGGTTGTCAGTTCTACGGGCTATTTTTTATAATATCTAACTGATGCATTACTCAGGTGTTTTCAGATGTATACCTACGCTATTTTGCTGTACAGCAAATAACATAAAAATGTTAAATTTTCATATTATCCAACCAATTTCACTTCCCTAACTGTAACTGTGTATACAAGTACTCTAGGAAATAAACCAAGATAACATCTTTAACAATGGATACTAAAATATTCTCCGCATATAATGTCTATTGTGATAATCTACTAATTCAAGTAAAATACGGAAACAGCGACGATCGCCTTGTGATCTCCTTGGACAAGCTAAGAATGCAAGATTTCTTATACATTTTCGTAACACATTTTCCTGAAGGTTTTCGCAAGGATTTGTGATTGAATTGTTGCTGAAATAGTGGGGAAGTTGATTGAAACAATTACATAGAAGATGGTTGAAATCAATTAATTTTATGTTGTTATTTTAAACTAGAATATTGCCATAGGCTTCGCCCGCTACAAATCGAAAATTCTCCCACGGGAAGATAAAATCGGGATAAAAACTATTATATGTGTTAATCCAGGTTATAAACTATCTGTGTACCAAATTTTATCCAAATCCGTTCAGTCGTTGTTGCGTGAAAAGAATAACAAACATCCATCCATTAATCCAAACATAATTTCACATTTATAATATTAGTAGGATTAATTAATTACGATATTTTTACTTAGTTAGTTGAGCTAGTATTCCTTGTTTATGAGTGTAGTAAAAACAGTCAAGGCCTGGTCCTTTACTGTTTTGTTTGCTGGAAAGCAAAGGGTAACTAAAGCTGGTTACTGTGTGCAATTGTGGCGTGTGCCAATAAACGTTTTTTTCTTTCTTTCTTTCTTGTTACACGTCGATTTTACATTACCTACATAAAACTTTGCATAGACATAACTTGATAATTTTAAAAGCATACAAAATACTTTTTATTGAAAACAAAACACAAACGCCCTCAAAAATGGTGCGAAAAACAAAGTTATTTTAAAACATACTCAAGGCTTCAATTTCATAACTTTACATAATCCCTAGCTACATAAAACGTACTCAGCTAGACTTATCAGCGAGGTTGAGTCAAAAACATCACATTACACTATGTAGGGCCCTTATCAGAGTGATAAGGAGATTAGCACGTCTCCCACCAACTGATAACACGTTCCATATGGATTATACTTACTAAATACCCCTTTCAACTTCAAATAGTCATAAAAGTTATTTGTTTTCTGTACCCTTAGCACGAGTTTTCAATCTTTTACTTAATGCAACTTTCCAGTATTTACAGCGTTTCTTGTATGAAAATATGGAACAGCGCCTCTGGTGTGCGAAGAAGGAACCAATTTTTACACTGAAAATTGTCAATTTGAAGTAGTCAAAGTTCCAGTTTACTTTACGTCTCAAATACTGAAAACTCGTGCTGACGGTACTGTTTAAAATATAACCTATATATAATAAAGATAGTTTTAATGGATGATGATGCTCTCATATATGAAAACTAGACTACTTTTAGTTAAGATAATAGTTTATTCTGTAATACATAGATTAGAAAATCTGTCATTTATGCATATTCTGCTTTGTGGTTGTTTTTATAAGGTTGGAATCATAAAGTGAGGAACCACCGCCCTATGTGGAAAGGAAGGGACTGTCAGACTTCACTGTCTAAAAACAAACTTGTTCCTTCAGTTGCATTCCATTCAAGAATAGGTCCTCAAGTTTACATATTTAACAAACACATCTAAACTAGACCAGGACGGCAAGCATTGATAGCTGACCGTCTGATAACGACCAGCCTCAAAGAGCTGTCAGTATAACTGATGCGGTGGTTCACTATGGAAAGAGTAATTGAAGTAACAAGGTCGATTTTAATAATAATAATAATATTCCACAACTATCTTACAACGCCATCTAGTCCCAAGCTAAGCAGAGCTTGTGTTATGGGTACTAGACAACTGATAAACATACTTTTATATTTCTAAATACCTACATACATATTATAGATAAATTACACCCAGACACCGAACAAATGATCGTGCTCATCACACAAACATTTGTCCTGGGTGGGAATCGAACCCACGACCCCCGGAATAGCAGTCAGGGTCACTAACCACTAGACCAACAGGTCAGTCTCTCATTTTAGTCAATAATAGTCTTACAGTCCCATCCACTCCCGCCCAAAGCAGTCCTCACGCATTTGTTGATTTCCTATCCACAAAATGACACATGAATTAAAACATAAATGTCTATGAAAACGCATAATAAAGTATATCAACTGTTACACTAACAATGACGACAGAGAATTCCTACATTGTAATCACACGAGCCTTTTCATTAAGCACCTTTGCCCATCAATTATCTATTACTAGGCGCTATGGTTTAATGAATGACATACTATTGTACTGTTCAATCACTATGTTCAGTGTTAATGACATTTGTAGTGTTAAAATGAATGTTACAATGTGTTATGGATTATGTGAGTTATGTAATGTGTTTGTTAAACAGCTGTTATTATTTATACAATGTATATAAGTAACGGTATCGTAATTGTGAGTGTAGAAACTGATTTTGTTCTTTGAATTCGGTTTTGTGATCAAATCAAATTATTAAAGCCAGTTATGGACACTTTTGAAGTATCAAGAGACAAAAAATGAAACAGGCGAAATTGTAGTCAGAATCACAATAAATAATAACTGTGAAAGTACCGTCAATACCCATTTCAAGGCGTCATCATCTGCCTAGTTTTCTATAGCATCGGCTTCCAGTCGAACCAGAAGCAGCTAGATGTCAGTATTTTACATGGAGCGACTGTCTATGGGACTCCCAGTAACTGGGTAATACAATACCACAATGGTTAAACTGGTTGTCAGACTGTTAGAGCTTCTGACTAACAGTAACGACTGTCAAGGATGAAGAAAACCAAGTTTGATAAAAAAAATCTAAGATATAAGCTATGTGTAATACAATACTCCCATGGTTAAACTGGTTGTCAGACTGTTAGAGCTTCTGAGTAATATAGTAACGACTGTCAAAAATGAAGAAAACCAATTTTGATAAAAAAAAGTCTAAGATATAAGCTATGTGAAAGGCTACAACAGTATATACGATGGGGTAGGACACTTTAGATTTTGGACAATTTTGAAAGCGGGTCCAAACGACCAATTCAAACAGGCATTCGGTCGTTTGGACCCGCGGGCCCCGCCAGAGTGGGATCAAAGACCAAAGAGCCGATGATACAGGACTTTTTCATCATCATTCGTTTAACAGATGTCCCATCACATCACCACTAAAAACTAACCTAGTTGCCTCCAACACGAGTTTAGTCATCTAAATTTAGCTCACAGATCGCTGTGGAACTAAATAAATATGTAATTACATACATATAGGGTATTGGTGTCGCGCGCCAAGGGCAAGACCTTGCTACCTAGATTATTTTACACGTCTCTTGAATGTACTCTGACAAATATGAAGGTTTGGTTGGGCCGGGACATTTTGAGGACACCGGACATGGACATGGACAATAAATGATAATTATTTATTTAGCGAATAGGTTTTACAAAACACTTTTACAAGTCAAAACACTTCTTTTTTTATAACTAGATGAGGCCGGTGTTCCGTACCTGACTACTCTGAGAAGAAACAGCCAATACAAAGTCAGAGGTCATCGTCTCTTTTAATGTCCAGACATTAAATTGGTTAAGTCATGCAAGGACTTGGCAGGTTTATTTCGCTTATAGTTATTATGCCTTACAGAAGATCAGTAGCTTCATATTCAGTTTAAATTATGGATTTTGTCAATACATAAGTGTCTATAGCTGGTCTTTTTAGAAAACATATAGGTATGCTATTCTAGCTTAAACCTGTGCCTTTGTCTGTGTGGAGTTTGATGGTAGTGTTGTAGGAGCGTAACGGGATAAAAAGTTTCAATTTTAGCACTAATTTAGGTTACAAACAAACTATTTAATCCAAATACCTAAAGAAAATTTTGTGTAAAAGAGTAGGTAGCAAACATTCATTCATTCTCTTCAACTTTTGCATTTCGAATTAAAAATAAGATATACGGAGTGAATTTTTCAACTGGGCGTGGATGGTGGCTATATCTGAAACTATGAGGAATATCAAAAAACGTTGAAAAGAGTCTCCCAATTAGAACAAAAATTAAAACTGCATCAGTAGATTTTAGAAAATTCAATAACTCTAGCCAGAAATTGAACCGGCCGATTTTGGAAAAAAATACACCCTGTATTATTGCACCATTCGATAGTGTTGCTAATAAGGACCAAATTCTGGGAAGTAATGATTTATAGCAATCTTGTGAAAATTGTATTATATACATAATTATGCTGTATTTTACTAATTTAATTTAGTTTTCATTTAGTAATTAAACCTAATGTCAATTTAGTTAAGTTTCTCTATATAAGTGAACTGTAATTTGTTTTTTGAGAAAATAAATCTTACCGAATTTATGTTTGTATCAATTTGACAGTAACTTCAATACATTAACTGTCAGAATCCAATGACCGCAGCTTGTCCGGACCGGTTTGTATGAAACTCTAAGTAGGTCCGCAGTAGAAAACTAAAAATATTCGGTTTAGATTGGAAAAGTTTGTGAGTATCTCGGGAATTCGCTTTCTATTCTGTGTTCACGATTTAGCTTCTCAACAATTGTAAACAAATATTTATGTTTTCGATTCTATATGAGTTTATTGAAGAAATATCTTCCTATGGAAACATTTTTGGGTAGTCTTCCAGCTTTTATTTTACGTGGTAAAATCATCAAATGGGTCCTCCCAGGGCTAAGTGGGATTAAGGACTGTCGGATTTGTACTGACTAAAATCCACGGTGTCCTATAGCTCTTTAAGTTCCGGGATCACGGTAATTCGTTAGTCTTAATCGTACTCATTCAGCTTGGAATGTATTATAGTTGAAATATGCGTGTATTTATATACATATAATTCCTTTCTAAAGGGAATAAAAGATCAAGTAGTTTATGACTTATAGAAATTCTAGTTTCAAGAGAAAATTATCTTTGAAAATGATTGAGAAGAAATTCAAGTAATTTACGAGTTTATAATTACTTCATTTAAAATATTCAACAACGTTATTAGTAATACTCAAATGTAGTGTTTTCAAACGTTACCTAGGTACAGGAGTCTCAGTTTGAACATCCTTAGTGCATCACAAAACCTATTTCCTGCAATTGCCTTTAAAAACTTGTTCTGAATTTAAAGTAGGGACCACACTTTGCTCTCTGATTCTCTGATCGTTTTAGGAAACAAACTGTTCTATTCCGCCATTTTGAAATATCTACGCGCGAAAATGTGACAGATGTCAATGCTGTTTTTTTTTAAGCAAATGCGCAAAGAGCATTCATCCTTGTTCACAATTTAAATTATTATTCAAACGAGAATAGGGCAAACTAACAAGGAAACATTTTGTCTATTATTACTAGGTTAACTAAAAACTGGTCGATTAGGTAATGTGTTGACTCTAACAGCCAACCACAGACTAGAACCGATGATTAATTCCTATTAATCAGAAAAAATGGCGGCGATCAAGGAAGCCATAACAATTGTATTCGTGTTGTCAATATTTCTTGGTTTTTCAATAGTTGGTCATTGACGTCATGTTGTGATGATCCATTGGGTGTTATTGTCTATGAACATAATAGATTAGGATATGTAAAGACCCTGAATGCACCTATTATACCCACTTATTCTTGGATAATAGGTATAATTTGTGTTCTGAACATATTTTCATTATGAAAAAACAATACTGGCTTTTGCATTTGCTTATTGAAAAATAACATAAAAATAAACTTATATTTACACTTTAAACGCTCTATAAAATATTCCTGCATAACCATTTTAATATTTCCTCGAAGGATGGCACAAATATTGACTGATTTCGCATTAAAATACAACACAGTACCAATCATATTACCGCCATTTTGTACAGAACGTTCTTTAACGTCGCCAAAAGTCAACATCGTTACGGGAAAGCGCTTAGATACGAAACCGTTTGGGCCGTTATCTAACCGTGAAAAAAAACCCAATGCCCGCCCACCGCACTACTTGCTTACGGTATTTCGAACGGGGGAGAGAGATAGACGGCGTAGTTTTACTTATAAAAGAACGGGATGGATATATTTTTGTGCGTGCGTCGTCAACGCTGACTCGGTAGTTTGTTTGGCCTAAATGAAGGTTTTATTATATTAATTGCTTCCATAGAGAATTGTTTTGTTTGAATGTTTGTTCGGTTTTTTTTTTGTTTTTGTCGATCGAATTGGATGTTGACGTTTTCGTGTTGGAGTGAATTTAATTAGTAATTAGGGTTTGCTGTTCAAGATATGATGATTTAGTATGTTTTCCTATGTAGATATGAATGAGGTGAATAAATTGAAATATGTAGCTGCAAGATTACGTAATTATTGTTACAATCCTAAATGCAGTTATTGTGTTTGTTGAGTAGGACCTTTTTTATGTTTTTTTTCTCTTTTCATTATGTGGCCTACATACTTCTCTAAGGAGCCAGAGGTAGCTAGAAGGCGTACTCATAGAAGATTTATTTATTTATTTATTTATTTTATTTATTGTATCACAAGGTTACACAGTTATAAAATTGACTTAGATGACAGAATACAGAAGGAGAGCAGATAATGTACTGCTGGTACTTAAAAGAGGAAATCCTGTGCTATAAGTACCAGCTTACTTTTTAGTGTCACAGTATGGTAATACAAGCACATTTTATAAATTACTAGCATGCTAAGCAAATTAATCAAAACAAACAAAAACATTTTGGAATGGCATAAATTAATAATATTAGATAGAATTGTATTTTAAATCAATTAACTAAATATAAATATGTGTATAATTAAGTAAACAGGCCTTACAAGTAGTAGTGTGTGTAGATGTATGTGTGTGTGTGTGTGTGAGTGTGAAAGTTGAGTTGAATGTCTATGTGTTTGTGAATTGTAATAATGTGTGAAATTGGTGTATGGAAATACGTAAGTACATCAAACAGTTATCTGACTGGATGAAGGAGACTCTCCGTTCTGTCATAGTTCTGTGTTAAAAGCCAATCTGTGACAAGGTTTTTACAGGCATGTTTGTTTTTGGAAAAGATGTTCAATATTTTGTTCATCTGTAAGTACACGAAACGTCCGAGGAAACAAAAGAATCTTTGGCTGAAAGAAGTCTTACATGCATCCCCTAAGGGTAGTCTAAGTCTACGAGTCACTTGAGTTCTGGAAATAGCAGATATATAGTCACAGCGGGTGGTGTTTAATGCATGTTGTCTAAGGATAATTTGTAAAATGAATAATTGTCGCACCGTTAAAACTTCACAGTGTTTGTATAATTCTATTGTAGGATAACGAAAAGGCTTAAAGGTACATACTTTTAGTACAGCTCTCTGCGCGCGTTCAAGCTTAATCAAGTGACTTTTACAGGCCCCACCCCAGGAGGAGATGCAATAGCTTATTATAGATTGACACAAAGCATAGTATACTATTTTTAAAATTTTGGGATCCGCTACGTGTCTAAGGTGTTTGAAGACATAAATAAGTTTTCTAATTCTCCCAGTCAATGTATCAATATGCGGTGCGAAAGATAGCCTTTCATCCAGAACAACTCCCAGGTATTTTATAGTTGCAGCATTCTGTAATTTAGGGCAGTCACAGAGAAATTCAGGAGGTGCGTGGTTGTGGGCAGTAATGTGATATTTACTTTTATCAATTTTTTTATAGTTTTTGATATGGAATAGAAGATATTTGGTTTTATCTACATTGAGTGATAGTGTATTAGATGACAACCATTTAGTAACTTTATCGAACCCTGTTTGAGCAGTATCAAAAACTTGTCCCCAAGAGCGCCCGGTAAAAATAAGCACCGTGTCATCAGCGAAAGCCAGTAGTCTTCCATCTGTGAGTTTTAAGTTGCAAAGTTCATTGACGTACACCAAAAAAAGCGTAGGTCCAAGTATGCTACCCTGGGGCACTCCATAGTCTATCGGGAGAGCATCACTAAACTAGATGATGACGAGTTGTATAAATACACATCATTAGATATATAAAGTACTGACGATAAAATGTAGTGTAAATACACCGCACAGGCCGATCTTTCGGGTTAAGCTACGCTTGGCAAGGTTGGTCTGTGGATGGGTGACCACCTTTCAGAGCTAGTTTATTCCGTGCCTCGGAAAGCACGTAAAGCCGTTGGTTGCGACTGTCATTTGTTGATCTGTGACAGTCGTTACTGCTATTCAGAAGCTCTAAAATCTGACAGCCAGTCTTACCATGGGGTATTGTATTACTCAGTTATTGGGGTGTGGAAGTCCGATAGACAGTCGCTCTATGAAAAATACTGATATTCTGCTGCATCTGGTTTGACTGGAAGCTGACCACAATATAATTGGGAAAAGACTAGACAGACAACACATGAACCGACGAAAACTTAAAAAAAAAATCTATAAAAAGCTCAGTCTTTTGTAAAGATAAAGAGGATAGTGCAGGTCCCAGATTCTCAGGTAAATTACAAAATCCTAACAAAAAGTTTTTTAGATGTAACGGTTGAGTAAACTCAAAAACTTGAAGACGTTCCTCATTGGAACTTCAAAAACATATTTCATTTGAACTGTCTTGAGAAAGTTTATTCATTAAAATAACTTTAGATGTTGTATTAAACTTATTTGTTACTTTCTTCTTTAATTTAACGACAAATAGATGTTTTGACACAGTCCAGAAAATAGCTAATGTAGATTTTCTCCATGGATTTTGTGAAAATGTGGCCAGTCTTCTTTATTGACCATAGACTTAAAAATTGCCTACTATAATTTTGTAGTAAAAATATTTAGGAGCAAATTATTTCAATTAAAAATTGTTTTATACTAAAACACTACAATTTAGGCTGTTAAGGTAATTTAATTACTATTTCAACAATTAGTAATACTGAAATTAACCACCTTGTCAAATATTTGAAGCGTTTGCCTTTGCCTATCTTCCAAAACCAAATCATCTTTTTTTTTAATCACAGCATGACAACCAAGCTTTTGAAACGTCACTGCCAAAACACACATTTTTAATTTACAAAAAAGTAACGTTCAGAAACGATGACGAGCCTGTTTTTTCGCAATTTTTAATCATCGCGTTCTGGCAAATAACAGTAACTACTTACGTAGTCAAAAACATGTCTTTTTTTAGTACAAAGACATGCCGCGTTGATTATTTTCACATGAACTACTTTTTTCATGGGAACTCGGTACTGCCAGCCAAATTACTGTCATTATGGTATTGTATCTACTGTTATAAAGTTTTTATAGAGTTTTTATGGCAAATTAACTGTGTTGTCTTTTAATTGTCTCTCATAAATGATAGAACTTACTTTGGAACATCAATTAAATTAGTTTCGGAATATTTTTTAGCCGTGCATAAAGCTAAGACGGAAAAGTAGTTTATGAAAGGAAGAAAAAGGACTTTACATGCTCATTACAAAGAAAAAACGTTTCCAAAAGTGAACTGAAAGAAATAAAGCTAAAAGATGAGTAATAAATTAATTTTATTTTCTATTTTATGAGGCAATTTTATTAGGAAACGGTTGGTAAATTTACCAATAACATCATTATAATTGAATACCAAAGGCACTCGAGACATTGGATGGCATAAAAAAGTTATCTTCAGTAAGCAAAACGGTCTTAATTAAAAAAAAATAAAAATCATAGAAAGACCATATTATTTTCAATAGCATAGAAAAATAAATTGTCAAAAGAATTTTAGAAATAGTAAATACCTACTAAAAGTTTCAACAACAACCGTCTTAGGTACCACAAGAAAAATAAACATCTGTTGAAAACTTGTCTAAAAAAACTGTCAACGTCATAAAAAAAATATGCATGTCGAATTGAGAACCTCCTCCTTTTTTTTCGTCGATTAAAAACAGCATTTCACGTTGATATAAAAGTCATTTTGCAGTTACACTTTTCGTATACAAGCGTTCAACAGATATTTTTTTTTGGTAATACGGTAAAACCGAAACGTTTCAGCATCATTTTTCAGCTACTAAACAACTCATTATTATCAACAATCCAACAACACAAAACAACAAAAATTGTTATTCTAAGTGTCCCATTAAATTCAGACAATCTATCACTAGGTTAGGTACCATAACAGCGACATTATGAACTAACAAGCTTGTCCAAGGTCGCATGTAAGTGGGTAGATCATAGATCTAAAGTATCTATATGTAATGTTAGGCCAACGACGATAAATATTACTAGACTCCTAATAACATGCGACCGATGTCTGTCAACACATTAGGCAAAAAAGTCTTATATCCGTCTTATTTCGAGCACTCCTGTGAGCCGTAAACATACCTTGAGACAGAACAGACCTTGATTTAGCCAATCACAACGCAGTACCCCGTCCCCCTCGCTTACGTAGTACCTCAGCGAGTTGACAGAATAGTTTTTGTTCGTTAGCTCGTGCATTCGGAGTCTAGTAATATATCTTCGTTGTGTTAGGCATATCTTGGTTATAAACATTTTGATATTTGAATATAAATTGCTTAACAGCATCTTTGGTTGTCCGGCAGCGAGATGGGCAGACGACATTTTTGCCATTGGGGAAGTGTCCTGGATGAGGCTGGCGCAAGACCGTTGATCTTGGCACAAATAGAGCCTATACCCAGCAGTGGGTGAAGACGGGCTGTGGATGATGATGATGATGAACAGTATCTTTTGCCAGGCCAAAGGGGATTAGGTCAAAGTTGTAGAAGTAGATAATAAAGCTTCTTTTAGAGGAATAATTCTTTTATTTTACTTGGTAAAATGATCACAGTCCCTCAAGACAGTCGTCCTGCCAAGGACGGGACGTGAGGGACTGTCAGACTCTACGGGATTGTCTGACTAAAATCCAATTCCTTCAAAAGCCATTCTGGGTTTCCTGATAGAACTGTCCCACGACCTCAGCAGGCTTTGGCCCCGTCAGGTTGCTGACAGCTCTTTGAGACGCGCGTGGAATACGACGCTCCGTCGATCCGGGCATGTCCATGATCGGACAGCGAGTCACAAATCCAGAGACCAAATCCAGGATCCCTACGTTCAGCTCTTACCATGTCAACCACTCAATTAACGAAGAAATTAGTACAAACTATACATCAATATGAATCCTAGATAGCTACACACCCCTGACCATCACCAAAACGGATATAACTTGGTTTATCAATAATTGACTCACTGAGGACATTATAACGTAGGTAGTTAAGATATGTATATGTTTAACCTGAACATGCTTGTCTCTGGGTACTATCAGTCTAAATACGAAAAAAAAACAATGTTGAACACTTGCCTAAAAAAGTGCAACAGCGAAACGACGAGTCAGGGCGGGATGAGACCAACTATCAAACTTATACTGGCTAAAATCCACGTTGATATCCTTCAATACGTCCACCAACAAGGTGGACAGACGACCTTATGAAGGTCGCCGGAAGACGCTGGATGCAGGTCGCTTCCAACCGATACATGTGGAGATCAAAAGGGGAGGCCTATGTTCAGCAGTGGACGTCCTATGGCTGAGAAGATGATGATGATGATCCTTCAATAACCAGGGAAGGCTACTATTTATCAATTTTAAAATTGTTTATGTTTAATTAGAAGTATTATTTTAAATTACTTTCTAACAGAAAATAAAGAAGAATGGTCAATTTCATTTTCAACACTTTGTTTCAAAATTGAAATGAAGTGCTAATTATTTCAGTCTTCAAATACCTAGAACTCTCGAGAATCATTCATAAATTACCTGTACTTGTAAAACCTGACAAGAGCCAAGTACTTATAATGTCTAATTCATTTCAAATTCCTGTTAATTTGTTTGTAATGATAAGATAAGAGCAATGTCTTATATTGCGTAAGCCGTCTGAATGGCTGTATGAACAAAAACTAATATGAGACACATAATATTAACAAAAGGGCCTTTTACCGGGTTGCCGGTGTCCATACCGTGGCCATAAAACGTAAAGGGCTATTAAAGAACCTCTGTGGACTGCAGTCAGTACAAGTCTGACAGTTCCTTCCGTCCCGCCTTGGATAAGAGGACTCATTTGATTATTTTACCAAGCTGAAATAAAAGAGATATTCCACGAAGGGCACCTGGCACCTGCGAAAAATGTTGACAGAAGCCTTATGTCGAATAAATAAGATGCAAGTAGCTCAGTTGCCATTGTCAGCGGGTGCCGTAAGTGGAATTATTTGCATAAAATATAGGTACTACCAGTTGTTACTATTAGTGGTTTAGGCACAAACCATATTTTGGCTGTTAAGGGCATGCAAATGTTTTAATATTTAGAGCTTAGCATACAACAAGGTGTTCTTAAGCTAATGTTGAGTTTCTTAAGAATGTTGGCAACTGGCCTCTTTGCTGTAGATTGTGTACATGTTTCCTTTTTATTTGTTTTTGTGTTCGATTATTTTAAAAATATGTTTGTCATCTGGTGTCAGCTCTGGTCTGTTTTACAACGTAAATATAAATACTGATTTTATTGATAATATCCTGTTTCCATTCATTTTCCTCTACTACAGTCCACCTGCTCGTTAATATTTTTGGACAACACAATGTCATTAAATTCTACGTTGTAAAAGAATCTAGAGCAAAGTCGCTATCATATGACAGTATCTCTATATTACATTTCAGAAATCCAAAATGGCGTCGCAAACGTCAATATCGAAACTAATTTTCGGTTTGCAACAGAACTGCACTTGACTGTGATACGTTATCACTGTTATCAAGGCTGATAACAGCCCGTATTAGCATTTTATCAGCGTATGTGTTACTTATGTACGTAGGTTAGGTATTATACTGATAAATTGACTGCGTTTATATACTATACATCTATATTATATAATTTTACTAGCGGCCCGCCCCGTGCTTCGCTACGTGTTACAAAAAATGTAATAAATGAAGAACTGCTCGACCGATTTTGTGCAAACTTCACATAAATAATCTACTTAATAGTCCGAACAAAGCCTAAACATTTGATGTGGATAGGTGAGTCCGTTCTTGAGTTATAAAGTTACAACGAATAGTGGCATTGATTTTTATAAATGTTAAGAGGAAAGATTCGATTGTTTGTTTGTTTGTATAGAATAGGCTCCGAAACTACTGGATCAATTTGAAAAAAATATTTTTGTGTTAGATAGTCCATTTATCCAGGAAGGTTATAGGCTATATTACATAACGCTACGACCAACAAGAGCCGAGCAACGCGGGTGAAACCGCGGTGAAAAGGTAGTATACATTATATGTATGTAGTTCAATCCTATAGGTTTGTATAACCGTCTATTAATAAGATTGGAATTCTTGAGAGCTGTAGAAACATATTTTGTTAATAATTATGCTATCGTGTACTTGAAGAAGGCGCCAATCGTAGATTTTAACATAAGCACTTATTCAAAGTATGAAGGGATGACAAAGTGTAGAACATTTCTCGTTTTCTCTAAAGCTAAGTAGTAGTCCTTTCAATAATTTTAGTATGAAAGCCTAAAAACATCTATCCTTCCATTTTCCCTAAGTTTCGCATTAATAAGTAAAGCTTTAAGAATCATTAATAAATTCTTTTACTCGTTTTTAAGTCCTTTTACATCTAGAGTAATTACTAAATACCTGCTCTCTATAAAAAATAAAAAGATTGAAATGAAAAAAATGCAGACCGAATTGGACTCGGACTCTAGATCTACCCAGAGACTCCTCCCATAGTCTGACATGACCTCATACAATTAAAATCATAAATTAACAGAGAAACTATAAATAAAAATGTTAAAAATATCACAATCACAACTCAATATCGAGTTTCATTTAAAAATAAATCTCACAATACCCTCATTTCAGTTCAAAATAAAAAGTATGTCAGTGTTCTCGAAATAATTTCAATAATTCATTAACGAAACATACAAATAAACGGACGGACGAAAAAAGGACAAAGAGTGACACATACATACATACAATTATAAATATAATGTCAATGTATAGGTAGAGTGCACACATAAGGGTGATGCTACACTGCAAAAGCGTAGCGAGAGAGATAGCGATGCTATAATGTTCATAAAGGGGCAATTGTTAGATATGCACTGTGTAAAGTTTAAATAAGTTGATTTCATTTTAGAAAATCGTTAATAATAACAATAGAGAAATATTATTTAATAATTTTATTTTAAAGTTATTTTTAAATCGAAAAATTTAAAAGTGTTACTAAATAAGTAAAAACAATGAATAAAGTAAATAATAGACATATAAGTGCAACAGTTTTAATCTAAAATTAACTTATGCCATTCAAAAAGTTATTTATGTATTTGGATGTAATAAATAGTGCCACATACATGGTAGGTAGTAAGACCTACATTTATTCAGAATCACCATCATGGTTCACAAAAATGTTATATCGTTCTTATACCTTCCTATAGTTATTGCAAAAAATATATATATCTTCTTAGCTTGCACTACTTAACAACCCTAATCAAAAACAAAAGCTTCGTCCATGAACCTTCACGCCAATTGAACTGGGTCAGAGCAGACATAATGCTCAGCCAACATAACATTAAACTTGATAGCGGCGCCACTGTCTACGTAAAAACGTCAAAGGTATGTCAAATTTAGTATATTTTGATTTAGTTCCGATTTTTGCCGCGTGTTGAGTTATGTTGGTCGGTGAATAATTTGGTGATGGACCTTCAGACTGATGGGTTTCGTTATGGTTGTCGTCTTGAGTGTTTTATTTAAGTCAAATATGGTACAAAGAAAATACAATTTGTGCTTTGTTGGTTGGCAAGTGCATGAAGTAATACATAATTAAGTCTGAAGATTACAACCCAGTATAAAAACCAAATAAAATGTTATATGCCATATACTACGGGAAATCTATGAAAGCTCAAAAGAGTTAGTCGAGGGTACTGCTTGAGCGTAGTCGAGTTCGGAGCTCATCAGTTTCATAACTGAAAGGAGATTGGCCAACCTTTCCAATGATATATCATTGCTATTGGTTTTATACGCTGGTTTCCATACAGTTTTATCCAACATTCTTTATGTCTTAATTAATAGACACCAGCTTTTCGTCATCAATTGCCTAGCCTTTTTTATACCACGGTAAAATCACTAAATAAGTCCTTTCGCCCTGAATGGGACTGACAGACTTGTACTGACTAAAATCCACGGTGCTATGTCTCAATTTCCAGTCTAACCGGATGCAGCTGGATACTAGTACTCTATAAGGAGTAACTGACTTATCATGATCATCTGCCTAGTCTATCTTTTTTAAGTTAGCTTTAACTTCCAGTTTAGCTGGACATAGCTGAATATTATAATGATACAAGCTGACCCGGCAAACGTTGTTTTGCCATATAAATTATTTTTACACATATGGGTATGAAAAATAGATAATGGCCGATTCTCATAGATACCGGATAAGCACAAAAAATTTCATCAAAATCGGTCAAGCCGTTTCGGAGGAGTATGGCAACGAAAACTGTGACACGAGAATTTTATATATTAGATCTGTCCGACAGCTAAATTAGATTTAACTTCTCCAAATTAAAGCTTATTTTGAGGGAAGAAAAATTCAGAGAGCAGAACTTAAATCTTTCCAAAACACAACAATAAAATTCATAATTTATCTCCGAAACCCACTTAAAACTTACAAATTGCCTTAAAACTCCGAAACTACTTTGGAAATAAAGCAATTCACAAGTTCTCAACAGCGCCAGGTTAGACTCGTGTATATTGCTAGAAAAATGTCTAGCTAAAGAAAATGAACTTTCTTAAAAAGTAAAAAGTCCTGACCTACGAAATTACTTCCTTGGACAGTGCAATAAAACTCTTTGGGGAAAAGGTTGGGCGCCACTGCTGGCGGGAATGAGGGATTTAAATATTCATGAGTGGGGAGTGGTGGTTTAATTTGGTTTCGAAGTGTTATTATTCTTGTGATATTGATGCAAATCCTTGATGATTGCGTAAGATTTTTCTATTTACAAAAACTTACTTATTTTGGAAAATATTGCTGCCGAAAAATAACATTTTGCTGGGTGCAAGCCGCATCCAACGGGTCCTATTGGAAGTCTATAGTTCAGCAGTGGACGTCTTAAGGATGATATGATTATGATGAAAAAGTACAAGTAGAGATATGCTGGAGATCTAAGACAACAATTAAAAACATTTTTACATTTTACTGAAAATGAATAAGGAATCACAACGCTTGTACCAGTATCTAATAAGTTAGTGGGTAAGTTTTTCACAAACCTTCATATTAATAACGGCAGATAATTTTCACAGGACTGATTAAATCATTATTTCTATTAACAGAACATTGTGTGAGTTTGAATTCTATTACTTTCAAACTCACCGACGGGTAACATTTTAATTATTTGTAGTTTTATGTCGCAATACTCGTAAACATCAATTTAAATTACGAGCCGCCATTTAAATATTATTACTACACAGTATTTAATGTACTTTAAGCTGATTTTATATAATCTAGACTGTATATTTTATGAGGCACTAGAAATTAAAACTGATTTTGTAGCGATAAACAGAATTATTTAAAGCCTACGCCAGGTCTTGAAGTAAAAGACCTTACTTCCTGAAAATTAAAAATAAATGTTGGGTACAATTGAACAAGCCTTTAAGATTACAAAAAAGCAAACCAAAGGCAAAATACTTATCGTCAAAATCAAACTGTATTTAAGCATGCCTGTGTTGCTCCACTGCTTGAAGTGCACCCACAACTATAGCATAAAATTTTATCTACCATACTCAGAAATTTTTGTTAAAAAAACTACTACGTTACTACTTTACATTTTTTGTTAAAAACTATCCCTAATACAAACTTTAAAATCCTTCCCATCCAAGATAAAACGTAGCATTAATATCAATAAGCGATTAATCGCTGTCAGTGGGACCCACCCCTGTCGGGGGAACAAGGGTCGTCAGAGGAATGGGAAGAGCGGTCAGGGGGACGCTAGGGGGGCGAGGGGGGGTTCTAGGAGCGTAATTGGGACTTTTTCTTTGGACTTCAGCCTTTTGTTTTGCAAAGTGACTTCTTTCTTACGCCGGGGAGCCGGCAATCGATTGAACGAAATGAAGGTTTAGAACTATTCGAAAGTGGCGGAATATTTTGTTGAAGTTTGAATGAGTGAATGAATGAAAGTGGAATGTTTTTGGATTGAGTGGAATTGTGAAGGTATTAGCATAGTCTTTTGAAGTGGCGCGAAAGTTTAATTTGAATTAAGTGTGACGCGAAAGTTGCGTTCTGATTTTAAAGTTATTTGATGGCACCCCCTTCTGTACTTCAAAATTAAATAATGGGTTTTTTTTTATTTGCTCTCACCCAAAATCTAGCCCAGAAGCAAAGATGACACCTATTAATATAGAGCTTGTAATATACCTACGTAAAGCGTAATGCTTGGATGAGACGAAAGGAGTATGTAAGAATCGTGGCAAGTGGCGTTCTGGTCCTTCTAGAAAAGGGCTTTTTTATTGTGATACAATCATCAAATAAGTCTTCCCAACCCACGGTGATCCTTCAATAGCCCTTTACATAATTACATTCCAGGGTTAGTGCTCTAATGAGACAGTCCCGCGACCCCGTCAGGCTTTGGCCCTCCAAAGATAGTTTGCTAACAGGTCGAAGCGATGAACACGACGCATCGATCAGTGCATGGTCCATAATCGGACGGTGAGTAGTACTCGCCCTCCGCTTAGAAAAGGGCTTGAGTTTGTAAGATCTCCAGTATTGCCAATTCAAAAAAAAAAAAAACAGCTTGATCTTTCACAATAGCTTCAAACTTTTATGCTAATCTAACCTATGCTGTTTGTATGTATGTATGTATGGTACGCGAAACAATATCTATTGTAATTTAATGAGCCAATTCGGATGCAGCACAAGTATTCTAATTCTGAGTTCATTTTAGTTTGCAAGCGACGGTAGGGTTAAGAAACGAATTTTAAGATCGAACTATGATTGTGTTTTGTTTTTTTTTCTCGTCTGATCGGTTCTTTTTGTGTTTTTAAAAGGAGGTGGTATTTGGGCGAGGCAAAGGTGGATATACACTTAGCAAAATCTTTAAATGAGACCGCACCCAGAGCGGGACGGGAGAGGTGATTCTTCAATAACCCTTTAAGTTCCATGGTTACGGTTAGTTACCTGACAGTCAGACAGTCCCGCGACCAAGGATCAAAAGTAGTAAGTAATCTTTGGTAGATTCTTCCTATCGTCATTAGAAAATGAGCAGCAATTCAACCTATAGCGAGATAATTAATCCAAAGTTAACTATTGGTCAAGTCCTATAATTTATTAAAAATTTTGTTTAAATAACCTTTCGGAAGTCGATGGCCTAAATTAAATAATTAAAAAATACAGTCGTATTGAGAGCCTCTTCCACTTTTTTGAAGTTGGTAAAAAAACAAAGCCACGCAATACTGAAAGATAGGTAATTATATACTTTCTTGTGTTGGTCCCTCTCTCAGAGAGGAGGCCTGTGTCCCAGCAGTGGGAACATTATAGGCTGATGATGATGATGTGTTGGTTTTTGAAGGCGGTTACTTTTGTTTAAAAATTTTTACAAATAATTCGGAAATCTGTTACTTTTATAAGTTGTCTTTCATCAATGTCTTTGTCTATGGGACATCCCATGAACTTTTAACTATATTTTCAATAATTTTCTTACCCAATCTTACACTATAACATCCCAAGCCAGATCTCAAGGTAATATGCCCAGATTCTGGTAGACAGGGGCATCAGTCCGTCTTATATTACACTGTTATTAGAGACAGGACTCGCATGAACTGGATACTGTAATTTATAGGGGATATTGAGTGATTAGGATTGTATTGAAATAGGTGTAGCGTCTGAAAATCTGTGAGAAAATTGTCTGTCGATAGTGATGTGGTTTTTGAAGATAGGAAATTAATAATGAATAGGTTACTTCTAGGCAAGCGTGCTTCATCGTCCCTCGACCAGATCTTCGCTTTCAGGCGAGAAAGTGGGTCCATTTCTAGCTAGAGCCTAGCTAAAAATGGTTAAAAAAATTAGGAGGCATAAATGTCATTATTTAAGAATAAAAAAAAGTAAGTTACCAGACATTTAAAAATAAATTTAAGATGGTCTTGTTCTTGACTCTAATCTAGTCTCTTAGTCTCTGGTCAATGGTGACAAAGACTAATTCGACAATAGAACGAGCTTACCCAGAAGAAGCCTGTTCAATCACACAGGGATAGGGCTTATTAACAACATTGTCATTATTAAGCATTGAGCTATTACTACTTACGTATAGAGACGACACCACGCATCACCACTGTGTCCCATCCAGGATGAGACAACGCGCGCATGTTCATTTAGTTGTTTGACAGCTCTGTGTCGTGCTCTAGGCGCACGCACTCATCCTGGATGGGACACAGTGGTGATACGTGGTGTCGTCTCTATACGTAGTAGTAATAGCTCAATTTTATTACGTATATATTTTTTTTACGTGGTAAAGTCATCAAATGAGTCCTCCAAACCAAGGCAGGATATGAAATAAAATCAATGGTGTCCTTCAATAGCCCTCTACGTTCCGGGGTCACCGTAATTTGTTAGTCCCGCGACCGATTGTTTTCGTGCTAAGAAAAGATAAGACTTGATCACTTATTTTGCACACACCATTATAACTACTAATAAGAATCTTTAAGAGTCCCCAATATCGATTTATTTAAACTTCCCCTATCGCTTCCTAATAACATCAACAAGAAAAACCTTTTGCGACCACAATTTTCCAATTCGCATTAAAAGCGGGTATTTTTATCTTTTCTACCCATCTCTGTTCCACATACGGTAATTATAGGAGGCTAAATATCCTCTTGTCTCCCTCACTCGTTCAGTTCTTATTTCGCTCACGTTCAATTATTAAACCGTTCTGATCTAATTAACAAATGCCAATTTAGTGAACTGAATTGAGACTAGGGAATGAGTGGAGACGACATTTGTGCTAAATATTTTGTATGAGTAACCTTGACTTGTTGTTGAAAACTGGTATGAGCATACCTAAATAAAAACAGTGAGGGAATATTTACCAAAAGCTCTTCTCATATGACTTGACAAGAGAAAAAGAGTCGATAGTAATTTTTCCCTTGGCAATTGAAACCAATTTACAGATTGCTAGAGTCTCTAAATGAAATTAAAAATGGCGGTTTGACGGCTTATTATAGAAAATATGTCAAATTACTATTTTTATTCCTCAGATAAAACTTATCTGACTATTGAAAAATCAGCCCAGAGTCGACTACAAATTATTTTGTTTATTAGTACAACGGTTTGTTTTTGGAAATGTATGTATATATAATATGATACATTCAATAATTTATTATTTAAAAGTCACAATTTTGTATCTTAATTGTGGATAAAAAATAATTACATCAGTACCCAAAAAAGCACATGTCATACAAAAAAAATAGCGCAACAACTACTCCACATCCATCACTAGTCCGCGACGATTATGGCCGTCCGGAGAAGTCGCGTAATTGGAAATATAGACATAAGGTTAAACATGTGATTATTTATGTTCGACATGTGAAAAACAAGCACCCAATATGGTTGGTTTATGTGCTGCTAATATTATTTATTGATTGTTCAATGATAAACAATAATAGAACGTTTTATATCAGACTAGCTTTAGAGTGAGACTAGCTTTTGCCTATGGCTTGATATGTACATTCGTATTGTAGATACACGTATCAATTATCCTTAAGAACGTTATTGCTGTTTTTCTTAGAAAGAGTAGGTACTTACTTATTTTCGGAATGAAAGGTCTATACATGTCTGTTCCTGTTAATTACAGAACGATTGGTTCAGTGGCTTAGGGCGAAAAAGTAGTAAATAAACAAACAAACAAGGTTACTTTTCACGGTTTCCTTCAATAGCCCTTTACGTTACGGGGTCGCGGTAATTGGCTAGTCCCGCGACTAGCAGAAAAGGCATACTAAAATTGTCACTGTTTGTAATAGAAAAAAGATTAATTTAAAATACGCTCTATGACGTAGCCGCATTTCCATAAAATGATTAATTTTTTTTTTATTAAGCTGTCATTTACTCAAACAGAGCTCTTGTTTATTGAATGTAATATTACATAACTTATTCATTAAAAATCCATAACTTGATGCGGACATTTTACCATTTGCCGTCCGTCGGTAAGTGCTACGCAGCTACGCATAGGACACCGTGCACACAAGCTACGAAAAATGCATTTATTTGTTACAATAATGTCTAACTTCATGAGAAATCTGTGGACATTGGTTGTGACGCTCAGATAAAGTATATATTAAATAATATCCCACTGCTGGGACAGGTCTCCTCTCTGTGAGTGGGCCATAATCCACCACGCGGGCCCAGTGCGGGTTGGTAGATATCACATGTCTTCGAATTTGTGGTTTTAGGACACGCCGGTTTCCTCACGATGTTTTCCTTCACCGTTTTGAGAGCAGTGGTGTTGAAATAAGTTACAAAAAGTAATGCGCCTGGCTGGGTTGGAACCCACAACCTACGACTCGTAAATCGGGGCCGTCGATACCATTGGGTAAGTACCAAGTGTAAATATTTAGTAAAGCACAAATATATTATAAACCATCATCATCATCTTTCTGCCCTTATCCCATTTTACTTGGGGTCGGCGCAACACGTTTTTTTGTTCCATTCTCCCCTATCAAACGTCACCGAATCATTTACTCCTTTTTCATTCATATCATCCCTTACACAATCCATGCATCTTTTCTTTGGCCTTCCCCTTCCTCTCCATCCATCAACATTCATACTCATCACTCACTTAGCCACATGAGTCTCATCCCTCCTCATCACATGTCCATACCAAGACAGACGACTTCCTTTCATTTTTTCATATATATTATAAACCGCGCCACCAAAATAAATCCCACTACCACGCCACTAAAATCAAAACACCACGCCACATTTATTAACCAACAATTCTCTGGCTATCTCCTAATACCTACATATCTGCTCAGCTCGATATTGATTGTAAGCTGGCGTAATATAATTATCTGGATGAGCAGTGGTATGGCCGAGGTAGACATACATAAGCACCTATAGCCTAGACGTATACAATGCCGAATTACAACGTTGAGATCTAGGGAGATCGGATAGGATATTGTGTTTATGTCGAGGAGACATATTGTAGAAACTTTGGTTGAATCTGTATTGGAGAATGAAGTGAATCGTTTGGGGTATTGCTTAGTGGTATTTTTAGTTTTTAGGTGTATTCATTACAAACATTTTAAAATACAAATCACGACCCATTATTGGGTAGTACTATCATCATCTGCCTAGCCTTGTCCCAACTATATTGTGGTCTGCTTCCAGTTGAACCAGATGCAGCTGAATATCAGTATTTTACATGCAGCGACTACCTATCGGATCTCTACAACTCAGTAACTGAGCAATACGATACGCCTTAGTAAGACTGACTTATGACTATGAGCTTCTAACTAACAGTAATTACTTTTTTTTTAGACAAACCCACCACAGTGTTCGCAAACCACTGCAACTCCTGAGAGCCAGAATCAACAGTGGCACAAGAAAAGTGCCGAGACAATGAAGCCTGACGTGTCCCGGAGAATGAATTTATTGTACCTGTCTTGACTGTAACGACTGTCAAAGATCTACAAATGACAGCCGGGACTAACGGCTTTACGTGCTCTCAGACACAGGGAGGAAACTCACTATGACAAGTGGCCAACCATTCACAGACCAACCTCGGCATAACCATTTCATATAAATTATTTAGCCACGATCAATATGTCTATACTTTTTAGAAGTTAGAAGAAACTAGAGAGAAAAATAAAACCATAGAGACCTTGAACTCTTTAAAAAAATATCCAACAAGCATAGACAACATTCGTATACAGCCTACAACTATTTATAATCTGTGCAATGACGTCCATACATACTGGGACGTGTTCCACTGGCCCCTGCGTGGATTAAAACGAATACAACATTTGTGTTGTTACAGTATTTTTGAAGGTTTATTTATTATTTGGTGCCGAAACACAGAATTTGAGGAATTGGGTTATTGGAAATTGTTTCCATGTTTTTTTAAGACTTAAATTCTCGTTGTACACTATTTGAAAAAATCTCATGTTGAGTTTTTTTTTTTAAACTTAAATAAAGCGTGTTCTCAATTTGTATACCAAATAAAGCTGGAAATTGATAATCTATCTCTGTTCTAATCGTGACCCTAATCATTGTCTAACTAATCAACATCCGTGTCTTAAAGATATCCGATCAGAAACAACGTCAAAGAAAAACGGATCTGGATTGAGATAGAATATTAATTATGGCATAAAATTGTGTATGAGTTTGTTAGTGATATGCATGTTAAGACAATTCTATGCAGTGTCTTCCTAAAGTGTTAATAAGGATCTACTCAAATTGCTGGCATATAATGCAAAACGGCTTATTGATTTGTAGGAAAGTTGAAGTTTTTCAAACTGTTTCGGTCACTAACACTATTATTACAATTTAAAACGTGATCTAACCATGTTTATTTTATATGCTTTGAGGTTCTGAAATTTCAGCACTCTCGTGATCACTGTATTTGACCTTTGAAATGTTTGACCAAAACTTTATCAGTGGTTGTGAAACGTAGCCTAACCAAAGTCATCATCATCTGCCTAGCCTTTTCCCAACTATATTAAGGTCGGCTTCCAGTCAAACCAGATACGTCCATACTAAAGTAACATCTAATACATTTTACTGAACCTATTAATCCAATATCACTAAAACTCCAATAAAAAATAAAAAAAGTTAAACAACGAACAGTATCAATCAGCTAATAATAAAAAACACACAAAAAAATAAACGGCCAACATTCACACATTCATAGCACACACACACTCACACAACACAACAATAACGGGGCACTTATGGTTGTGTGTGTGCACCCTAGTAATTTTTCGCCTAGGTCCCTGTCTAGCCCGAATCGAGGCTAGGGAATAGGGTGCGCCTAGATAAAAGTAGCGATAGCAAATAAAGTATACCATTTTCACTATCGTTTTGTATTTTTTATAAGATGGTATTATTATCCAGTGAAATGAATTGTATGTAATGAGATAGCCGTCGCGGGACTTATTCCATCACCGTGACTCCGGAACATAAAGGGCTATTGAAGGACACCGTGGATTTTAGTCAGTACAAGTCTGACAATCCCTGCCCGGGATGGTAGGACTAATGTGATGATTTCACAAAAAAAAGTGTGATGAGATCGAAATTTAAACTCTAGAACTAAACAAATAAATAGCTTGAGTCTCTTATGTTCTTACTGTTGGGACACAGACCTCTCTGTATGAGGAGGAGTGGGCTGAAATCTACCAAATGGCAAAGTGAGTGAAGTGACATAAAATACTTCATTCTTAAAAGCAATGCCTTTGAAAAAGAAAAGAAAAACTGAATTGGTCCAATCGTATGTTGCGCTTGGAAAAACGATTAGCCATTAATTAGTATTATATCTAATTATGTAGAAGAACGCCAGTTACAGAAAAAATGAAAGGGAATCGTCTGTCTCGGTATGGACATGTGATGAGGAGGGATGACACTCATGTGACTAAGAGAGTGATGAGTATGAATGTTGGTCGATGGAGAGGAAGGGGCAGGCCAAAGAAAAGATGAATGGATTTTTTAAGGAATGATATGAAGTAAAAGGGAGTAAATGATACTGTGACGTCTGATTGGGGAGAATGGAAGAAGAAAATGTGTTGCGCCG
Source organism: Agrotis ipsilon (assembly GCA_028554685.1). NCBI lineage: Eukaryota > Metazoa > Arthropoda > Insecta > Lepidoptera > Noctuidae > Agrotis > Agrotis ipsilon. The sequence goes on along the minus strand of CM052977.1, from coordinate 3,347,953 downwards.
ACCACAAATAAATTGAAATAAGGGCAGGAAGATGATGATCTAATTGTGTAGAAGATTTATTAAACAAGAATAACCCAAAAAAGATATCTTAGCCAAAAAAAAGTAATTAAAAATATAATTACCGCCTAATTTGCGAACGCTACTGAAACCGAACCCTTTCTACAACGATTTGTTTTAAAGGTCGTCGCCCTCACGCTCTCTCTTTTTAACACGAAGCATTTCCTATTCTCTGTCTCATTTGCACACGCATAGGGAAACGCGACCTACGGAACCATGGCAAGGAAGAGGTTTTTTTTTTTAAAAAAAAACCGGATGCTTGGATTTTGGTAATGTCTGTGTTTAATATGTGAAGGGGATTTTAAATAGAAAAATATTAACTCAAATATTTTTATGGAAAAAATGTCTAGGACTATCAAGATTTAGTCGACCAGCTATCTAACTGGCAAGAACAGTGAATATTTTACAAAAAGGATAAAAATAACTAAACCTCTGAAAACGATACCTACATGCTTGAAATATCATAGCATTGGCGTGTGAATCAATCTCAAAGCAACTTTCATATGTATTTATAAAAAGACTTTCAGTATAATTGACATAAGCCTTCCATTAACCTAGAAGTCAATCTTGTACATTTCTGACATTCCCAATATTGACATCGGTTAGTCGAGTCGAGTACTTATTACAACATTTCCAAAAAAAAAATATCTGGAATTGTCTGAAAAAACAAAAAAATCCAGACCATAATCTTAAAAACAAAGTTGTTTTCTCAAATATAATTATTTAAATTTATTTTATTATTATAATTATAAAATGCAAAAATGCGTAAAAATCCAAAAATAAAATTATGATTAGTCAACAAAAGAATATTTTTTCTATAGGTAATCAAAGAAGAAAAAAAAAATTTAAAAAAATATTTACTTTGAAAATAAACATAAAGTTCTTCAACAATCCTAACGCTAGTTTCCAGCTTTAAGACTGCCATCTTAACATTCCAGTCCAGCCAACAAGATGTTAATAAGAACCGCTAAGATCTAAACGCAACAATCTCGGACCGAGATTACGTAATCGTATGTAATGAGATCATATAATATACTCTAGAATAACAGACATATAAGTAGCTTGAGACTGTTCCCACTGTTGGGACACAGGCCTCTGTCAATGAGGTGGAGTGGGTGATCTAATAAGTGGGCAAAGTGCGCGGGGATGTAGATGTCGAATTTAAATTGTGACATAAAACAAGTGAATATTCAAATACCTGTATTGTACACAATAATTTGAAGTTAAAAAATTATACATGTCGAATTGAGAACCTCCTCCTTTTTTTTCGTCGGTTAAAAAGAAAGTCGCAATAAGACAAAATTACGTTTCTTGGCTATGACATCAATCAACAAGAAAAATCTTAATACTGATGTGTAATTTCGATTGAATTATTGATTTTCATGAGAGGCAATACCTACACTCATTAAAAGAATGTGTGTTCAAAGAAATCAAAGTTTAGAAAACCTTAAAGATTTTCTTAAAATAAGAAAGTAATTGAAATTTAAAAAAAGATGGTTTATTCCAAAATCCTGTCAATGTTTGAGTACCTAATCCGTTCTCAATTTTCAATGTTTTTATTTAACAGGACTAAATCAAATTGCACTTCAAGTTCCAACGCATTTACGCATATCCCTTTTCCTCCTCGCTAAATGCAAATAAAAAAATCTGCAAACAAAACGCTGATACACAGTGGAAAACTTAGGAATTTATATTTCAAGTTTCCTTCCTAAGTCCCGATTGACGCGTCAATACTTAGAATAGTACCTCAAGTTATGACTTAAAGTTACACGTCAGTTACTTACATAACTTAAAACTTAAGTGGGACAGGTGAAACATCACAAACATACAATTTTCCTTTTAAAATAATTACGTAATAATTTCAGCCATTTTATAATTTTCTATTTTATCTATGGTCATGACTGTAGAGCGATAAGGAACGTTTTCAATTACAAAAAGTTTTAAAATAAAAATCCGCGAAAAAAAACAATTTTCATTTAAAAAAACGAAATTAAAAAAGGAACGGCCTGCCATTGGCGTAGGTCAGTAACCTAACCGTCATTCATTCCAATTTCAAACTTGGAATTCCGAGCGAAGAAGCTACGCACACGAGCGCACGGCACGCACACAAATTGGGAGGGTTTAATTTGTATTTATGTAGGGCACGCATACATACGCGCGTTATATGGGTCGGCTCACAAACACAATGAATGTTTTTGACGAGTCATATAAGACGGTATTTATAATGAATTATTGTTGTTTTGAAAAGGATTAATCGTTCGTAGTAGGGTTATGAATATTCGATTTGAATTATAATTATTTGGTACGTAAATAAGTTGTTAAATCAACTAATGGACAAAACACGTGTTTGGTAATGTCGTATTACGTTCTCAGACAAAGTCCGTAGGCGGGCATGACATAAGACCCAAGTGATCAGTTAGCCTCAAGCTAATCTTTTAAAGATACGGCAGCCGTCAGCGGAAAACATTGTCCCGTAGACATTCCGACTGACATTCGTCAAGGCAAACGACCTATTTCGTCTGCATACAAATACGCTGATGTAAGCATTTTGGTAGCGCATACTTAGCAACAACTTCACCGTTAGTAAGCTACCAAGAATTTAGGACATGTTTTTTGGCGTTATGCAACCGCTAGTTTTCTGTAACTGTATTACACGACTAACATCTAGAAATGTAGTGATTTAATAGTATAGTATGATAACACGCTTACGTAGGTATTACGCTTTTAACCTCGCGATCGCAATGTCACGAGCAATTACATAACATAACAGAACTCATTGTAAATAACCTTCCTCAATGCAAGAAAAAAAAAAAACGCAGCTGTCAAAATTTGTAAACAAGAACAAACATCAAAATTTGAAAAAAGAAGTCGCGACTCGAATTTCGCCGTGTCGTCATTCGCAAGGTGTTCAGTTGGTTGTGTGCGTTTGGGGCACACAGACGTTTCGTGCGTCCGCTTGGGGTAGGTTAGGGACGGAATTGGGGTGGGCCCCGCGCCGAATGTTCAACAGCGTTGTTTGTGATATTGTCGGGTTGTAAGATGTTGGCGTCTTTATGCCAGATTTTTTTTTTCTTGGTTCAGATTTCAGAAAGTAAAAAAATCTTTCGCTCATTCTACTATAGTAGTGTTTATCTGAAAGTATTGCTGCAATAGCATTATAGCAATACTTACAACAAAACAGCTTTTAAAAGATATTTATTCCAAGAAAAACATTTGAGAAGCTTCAAGAAATAATTGATGCATGATATAACAAGCATTTCGCGAAACAACATTCCCCATTAAGACAAAACAAACTAGGGATGAAATTGCAATTGCAAATAACTTTACCAATTTGCTACAACTAAAAATAATCCAATACCCGATACTGATGAAGTTACGATCGAAAATATTTATTTGTAGAACTTCGTTTAAACGAAATTATGAAAACGTTTTGCTTCAACAGTTACCTATAATTCCTATCCATGTCTTATTCCATATTAAAATGTCGTCCAGAAACATAACGGCGCTAAAAAACTGCCTATAACCGCTTCGATCCGGTTTAAACGGGACAAGTTTCGACCATTAAAGCCTAGTTGACATTAGCGCGTGATAAAACGCATTTAAAACTAAAATATGGAAGCATTTTGAAATGTATTAGATGCGTAGAAACTAGGTTCTTAGGGTCTACAACCATCACCTAGAGCAGAATAACTTAAAATTTACTTTGACGTCAGAAAGAGATGGAGCTAGACGTCCTGTATAGCACCATCTCTTTCAAACATACAAGTAATATTAAAGTTTCGCCCCTGATTTAGGTGTCTTTGAAGTGATAAGTTACGATTTAGTGGCCTTCGAAATACTGCGTTAATTTGATCGTGATTTATATGAAACTTCGTAACAGGTACAAGTTTATTCAAATTTAGAATTATCTCTTAATACAAAGCAGGTTGCAAATCAACTGTCTGGTGTTGAATAATAGTGTTTAGGCGATTGTTTAAGGAGTCATTGCTTAGTTAAAGGTTAAGTTTAACATTTTAGATTGATATTGAGCTACTACAACCTCCGATTGGTTTTTTTTTTTTTTTTTTTATCGTGGTAAAATCATCAAATGAGACCTCCAACCCCGGGCAGGGCGGGAGGTACTGTCAGACTTGTACTGACTAAAATCCACGGTGTCCTTCAGTAGCCCTTTATGTTCCGGGGTCACGGTAATAGAAATAAGTCCCGCGACCCCGGCAGGAACCTCCGATTGGTAAAGAAAATTTAGCTTTAGTACTCAATTACAGAGTCGAAATTTGACAATATTCAACCACCAAATCATATCAAAATTTGTCACCATTAACACTTGTGTTTAAATTTAATCCATCATGTCTTGAGATTTAATTTGAATAAATTTATCTCGTGTCTACTATAGTATCAGAGTACCTCTTGTGTTACAGGTTGACAAACCACTCGCGTCTCCGAATGACTTGTCATGGAACATTCATCCGATTGACAGCGACTGACGATTGCCCGACGTATTGACTGCTACGATGCGCACGGGCAACTTTTTACCTCTTTTGGTATTTAAAATTGTAAAATGTTTAAAGAAATCCATTCGACTGCATGTTGTCAATGTAAATACTTATTGAATTGACTACAAAAGTGGTTATTTTATATTTCAGAATACAGACAGCCCTATTTTCATACATATTACTTAAATTCGAACCAAAATGACATCAGAAACCCTTCAAATTGCTTCAACATTATTATATTATCGTAAAAACGTGTCCATAAACGAACTACACTTGAAAACACAATTTTATAAAAACAAAAATGGCAGGCTCCATCTTAAACATTAATTATACTGGCAATCAAAACAAACGGGATACATAAACCGGTAACATATTTAAAATAAAAATAAATAACACTGACATCATATCCCTATTCTCACAGAACATAAAAATAGCTTAGTATCAACTGACGGAGTGAACGATCTTCGGGTGTTTCGAAAAAAAGGAAAAAAAGTAAAAAATTGTGCAACGGCCAATGCTCTTAGTCGGTAGTGGAATACGCGCTGTGGCAAAAAAGCGGGGTCGTTGCCCTCGCGGCGTGTCCTTCGCCTGCGTCAGTGTGCTGTCACCGCACGCACTCACACATATACAAACTCGCATTTTTCGCGTGCGCACACAATTTTCGTCTGTGTGCGTAACGCGGATGCTTTTGAGTGCGTTAACACGTAGGACGCACGCAAAAAAGCGTGCGTTAGGACTGTCACACACTTACGCATCGCGGTGTGTGTTGAGGTAGGTTGTGTTAGGAGGATATTGATGAAGTATAAATAAAAAAGGGTTTAATTTTTGCAAATTGTTGTTGGTAGTTGTATGGTTACTTTTAAAGGAGCGATGAACTGTCCTGTTAGTTATTCTGGATCTTTCTCTGGTTTTATTTAAGAATTCATCTTTCATCGTTATGATGATAAATGAGATTTTAAATCGTTACCTGTCAAGTCAAATTGTGCGCTTTACTGAGCGCCGCTTTACGTTCAGAAATTGTAAGGCTTGTCAATCTCTGTTAATCATATTTTTTACATTTAATTTAAATTTAACTTAAAGTAAGTTGCTAATTTTGGGCCGTAACAATTTAAATTGCCAATTACACGTTAAGAACAATATTATCAGATGTTTCATGTCCACAAAAAAAAACGAAATTAACTACAAAGCGATTAATTTTAAATTTCCCGCCAGTCTCGATCAGACTCAAAGATAAAGTTCAAAATAGGCCTACTTTAAAACATAATTAATTTTTCGTGCGATGCGTGCCGCAACCCGCATCGACGTAGATGTGTCCATCGCTTTATCGTTGCGTTGCGTGCTCTGTGCGGGTGCGGCTGCCTCTTAATTTTGTCATTAGAAGTCTACAATGTCTACCAAATTGCGGGACTGATTGCCCGCGCTTTTTACTTCGGCAAATCGCTTCCATTTTGTAGAAAAAGATGTTTGGAAAATTATGTGTATCTTTTTTTTAATGCGTAAGTGTATGTATTTAATGTCGTTCCTTTTTTAAACTGAACTTTAATTTTCTTAACATTATTTTTTTATTTTTTTAACACTTTTTTTTAGAGTTATGTGACTCGTGCTTTCTAAGTTTCCTATGTATAGTTTAATATTGTTTTCTGAAAGTGCTACCTATTATTTTGCTATTTTATTTTTGATTGCTATGTATTTGAATCAAGCTGACTCTTATTTCACGTATAATAATAAACTACATACATTCACTGATGATTTATTGCCAATAAATTGTGTCCCATACCCAGCAAAGCGTGCTTTCCGTCGCACTAGGACTTATAGAAGAAAATGGCGAGAACAAGCTATACGGAGGAACAAGGTAATGCTAACTTATTATTTGAGAAATCATAATAATTTTACTGTTTGCTATTTCCTCTTCCTTAAAAAAAACGAGTTTTTAACACAAAAAACACCTTTTAGCATAAAAAGCAAAAAACTACACTGTAGCTTAACATTCACCCAAAAATAAACTCTAAAACCAACAAAACGGTACTAAAACCACAACAATCTAGCTAAACGTCAATTAGGATAAAGTCGTGCGCACACCGAGTGCAAACATCGCCCGCAAATAAGGGCTAGTTCACATAGTAATGCATGGGCGCGGCGCTAGTGTTCAAATATACGTTTATGGGTCACGGGACGCGTGCGATTCAATCACGACACTGGTAAAAGGTAGCTAGTATGTTGTGATAGTAGTGATAATGTTTAGTTTAAACATTTTTTTTAATGTCTAACCGATTAAGGCCCTCTCCTTTTGTAAGAGAGAGAGGCCGTGAGGTTAACAGAATGAAAATTGAAAGATGATTTCTACGTGGTCGATTCTGGCCCACGCCCACACCCTCTCCCAAAGACTAGGGATATATATGTTTCCCTGGATTTATGTTGTGGATTACGACATTTATGACACACTCTCAGTAAGAGTCTACCTGTGTCTCAGTTGTGAGACCCTTATAGTCTGATTATGCTACGTCTTTGGCGTATTGAGTATTTATATAAGCACCTTATCTGTCTGCATACAAAGCATAGGAAAGTCTAGACAAGAATATACGTTTTAGATAAATGTCAACAGATAAAGTTTAGATAAGTTCTGAGATATACCAATCAAAGGATCTAGATGTTACTGCAAGAAAAAGGTTAGTGCACACTCACACAATTGAAAAACCTTTATTTGAACATGAGTTTATTAAATTAATTATAGAAAAGAAGGCTTACATTTATAGGTAGACAAAAAAAATCAGTCTCGTTGAAAATTAAACCTATCAAAAAAAGAAAATAACTGGTGTACTACTCATTTTTAAATCCCGTAATTATGTTCCAATCCCTTTTAAAATTAGGAAGGCTAGCTTATTGCCAATCGTTCAGAAATGTAGTGTCTGGGCTGTGATAGAGTAGTGAAAAAAAGCTACTAAATGCGACAACTGCAATACTCTACTACGCCAATTTTATTTAGACTTGTGAGTTCACTGAAGTGGGAGTAAGCAGACACGTAGGTGTGATAATAACACCGTTTGTAGGTCACGGGACACGCACGATTCAATCACGGCTTATCAATCTGAACATCTGTGTAACAGTGTGTCTCAACCTTTACTTTATAGGGGGCAATTTTTAAATTCAATTTAAATTTTTACAAACTTTTTTTTAATTTTTAAAATAGTTTAGTTAGTTTAAAATAAAATTAGTAGTCATAAGGGCTCCATGGATAGGAGTCGTCTCATCATGCGATACGTTTAGGGATGAATGTATGATTTATTTGCAAATGTGTCTGTTTTGTTTCTAGGAATATTAAAAGTAGTTGTTTCATTCGATAGTAACATTAATATTAAGTAATAAAATGTACACAATTATGTAGATACGAGAAAAACATAATATATTTTTGAGGACGTTTAAATTCAGATTGCATCAATGTATTTAGATACCATCATAATTATGAGAAAAGCACTAAATTTTTTGGAAGAAATTTAAATTCAATTTGCATCAACATCGCAAATTTTTAAGGTTGTAATTTTTTTGCAAATTAAAAAGTTGTTAAATTACAAGTTGCCCTTGGTGGAAAAAATTGTACTTACACTTGACAACCATTGTGCACTGGTCGGGAACTAATGTTCTAACAAGAAAAATACGTGTAAACTGTATCCTTTCAATGTTGTCATCATAACTGAGTCAGACATCACGAAAATTACTGTTATATGTGTGGGTTTAAGTACTTTGAGGACTATAGTTTAAGTTTTTGAGAAGGGACAGGTTTTTTTATATTTAAGGCTATTTCACTTTGTCTGTATAGGCCCTTAATACGGCGACCAGTTTTTATTTTTTGAATCTTGATATTTTTTAATTAAGAAATGTTTAAATGTCAAGTCATAGTTGTGGCATAATTTTATTATTACATGTACTATTTTTTTACGTAACTAAGTACTGAAATCATTGCAATTGAAAATAAAATTATCTATTACAGTGGACTACTATCATGAGCTTTGTTCCAGATTATATAAATGTTGAATAGGTACTGCAAAACTAATTAAATAATATCTCAAAAACAAACACGAATGCAACGAAATAAGTAAAACGTTATCGAAATAGGTTAAACAAAATATAATATTAATTAGAAAATTACAATGCACCAAGTCGAAAACAGGAAAACCTTGTTAGCATTATATGTTAACAAATAAATAATTTGCTGCAGTTTGATGCAAAAAGTACTTTAGACTCTGTATTTGATGTTAAGGATTATTCATATAATTATATTAATGACAGTATGAGAAAGAATACAAAAATTTAATTATTTTTGAAATTTTGTAAAACAGTACCACGTCAATTCAAACAGACTCTATTTTAATTATTAAAGTGACTTAATTAATCTGTGTTTATATTTTTTTACAAAAAATATGTGATATAAAGTATGATTTGCTCTTTACATAATATATTTTTGATAAATGTGTTTTCTTTCGATAATCACAATTGATTTGAAAAAAATCTAACTAAATATCATTATGATTACAAATATTTGAACACAATATCAGGTAAAATAGAGATTCAAATTCAGGTAAATTTAGCATCTAGGAAAAATTGAAACAGGATAATTTTATTTATAGAGTTTTTACAATGGTAAACCAAATAGTTTTAAAAATAAATAGTTTTACAGCAATATGCACATATTTTTGCCTGACGATAACATATTTCGTGTATTTTAATAATATTGCGTACAACATACAGCAAGTTCTTCAATCATCCATTGTAACTAGTTTTTATGTTAAGTATAATTTAATAAGGCAAATAGCCTTAAGACACTTTATTGCACTGTCAAGTTTTGAGTCAAAGAACTTTTTTTTTTGCTTTAGGCTCGCGTTTGACTAAGTAGGTAAGTACTAAGTATCTCGCCTAAGTGAACATGTGGTAAACGGTGAAGAACATAAAATAAATTCAAATCATAATGCCAAAAATACTGGTGCAATACAATAAAAAAAAAATACAAAAGCACGCTTTCTAAAGGCGTTCAAGCTAAATCAGACTTTAAACATACTAAAAATTAAGTTGCATTTCGATAAAAATCCACCGAAACTAGTATGTCCGTCATTCGGCCGCGCCTTTAGCGATCCAATTAAAGTAAGAGCTTGGTGTGCGTCACACTTAACTGTCCTGAGATACGCAGTGACGTGCTGTTATAAATTGTTGGGGATAAGCAGAGGTAGTACTGTGGGGTAAATAATGCTTATAGTGGTTTGGTTTTTGGGACAAGCCCACCACACTATTCCCAAACCACTACAACTCCTGAAAGCCAGAATCAACAGTGGCACTAGAAAAACGCCGAGACATCGTTGTCGCTCGACGTGTCCCGGGGAATGAATTTAGCTGCCTTGGATCCTGCAACGAAATTAATCAGAAAAGAATAGTGGAGGAGTAGGAAAAACATGTTTCAACATCTTCACTTAACTGCTTATAGTGGTTATGTTTTAATTTATTTAAAGAGTTTCTTGCCCATTCTTCTCCATACAAGCTACTCTTGCGGATGGGTGTAGAATCAATCCCATTCAATTCCATTTCATTTCCTTTAATTTTAAAAATCGACGTTCAAAAGTGCCACTTTGATGGCCAAATTGAATAAAACAAATGTTTTGACTTTGAATTTTTTGGTGATAAACAGTTGAGTAAAAAAAGTGATGATAATTTGTTATGGTTTTGTGAGAGGCATAAGAAGAATGTTAAGTAAATGTAAAAAAATATGTCTAAAGATAAAAATTTGAAAATGCTAAATTTTTTGACTTCCTTAATTATTTCAAACATAACAACAAGAAAGCAAGACTAAATCATGCAAGTATTGGCTATCCAATAAATCAAATTAACAAGCTTATTACAAATAATTTCATAGAAGAAGAATAACAAATAAATTAATAAAACTGTCAAAGGATTCTTCAATAAAACCGGTCGACCATCTTGTATTGTTCGAATGTTCTTAATTCAAAATGTAATAAGTATCTATAAATTCTCTTCGTTCCATTTGTTTTGTTCTGCATTCAAATGGTTTAGATTTTTTCATATTTTATTAACTCACAAGGAAAGCAAATGTAGTTTATTTTTTATAATAATTAGAGTGATTTTTCTATGAAATAAAAATTGTTACATTTCCTAATTGGAATCTATTTTAAAGTGCGATACAACTAAGAAGATAGAAGTACCTACGTACTTACGAAATAAAAAACAATTTTGATTGATTCAAATCTAAGAGTCGGTGAAACTCAAAAGTAAAAGCATATCTAATGACTTCCTACTGCCAGTTCTTTTTAGTAATTTTACAACGGTGTGTAATTGCCATAATTACCTGTCAGTTACCAATCTTACATTTTTTAGAATTAAATATTTATGCAGCCAAACGTTTATTCATATTTTGCGTTTTATGAACTAAAACTAGTCGTGACGTTTAAGTGATTTAAATTGTGCTCAGAAACACATTTTCCCACTAATTTTAGAATTGTAGAGGTCTCTAAACAATTATTACAATCTGTCAATATTATGAACGTACCCAAAAGTATTATCAATCAAAAATCGAATTTCAAAAATCGAACACGACTTCCCAGAAAACCAGCCAGTAAGAACCACACTAACGCAACCCGACGCCGAAAATAAAACAAAAGCGAAACAAGAGAATATCGCATCTAGCAAGAATCATCGAACACAGAAACAGGTCATTGTCGAAAGTCACCGGAATCGAGAGGCCCCGCCCGCTCGCGCCATTGGGCCTCCGAACCGACGCACTTCGGAATTTTAACAAAAACCCAGCCTAGTTCCGCCTTCTAAAATGTTTTTTTCCGCACACCAAAATGGCGGTCCCACTATTTGTTTACAGATAGTATTGTGGATTAACTTTGCTTTTTAATAGAGCTTTCGTGGCGTTTTATCTGTACGTGGAAAATGGAGGGTTTTGTTTTTTTTTTTGTTCAATGTTAGTTTTGGTGTTGATAGTGTGTTGCTGGCTTTTAGTTTCGGTTGTTCGAAATTTTTGAATTCGTGTTGAATTCTGTTTTTGAATGAGGAATACTGTAACAATACTGGCCAGTTTGTTTTTATTTTTATTCTGGTGTTGAGTAGGTATAGTAACATTTAGTGTTACCTATTGGGAGTTTGCATGGTTTTACAACTATTGAAACTTCATTACGATGATTATTTTGGATTACCCATGAATATGTCGAGACATCTACTTAACTGCTATTTTTTTATAAATACTTTACCTACATTTTACAAGTAAGCTCTATTATCTGTTAGATGAAACCGTTACAATGTCAGATTCAACATAAACAGAGTCTAAGCACAGTTATTGACACAAATACCCTCCATCACTACGATGTCTTCGTCTATCAATTCCTAAAACTGCATTATCATCAGCTACTTTAGTATCTATTTAAAAAAGTAAAAGCATAGACAAAAAGAAAACAAAAGCCAAGACAATCATCCATTCAGCCTAATCTGTCAAAAACACACAACATAAATACTGGCAGCAAAAAGTGCAATCAGTTGTGTTTTTTACGCCCACACAGTGCGATATGCATGTCTTGTGGACTAGACGTTGTGTCTGTGACGTCAGAGTAGCGTGGTAAACACGTGCTTATATAGCTCATATGGTTAGCACGTGCTCAACTTATATGTGAACGAGGATTATCTTAAATTAGTGTACTGTCTAAGTCACTTCTTTTCCACAATTTGAAACTAAGTATTTCAACGTTATAAAATGACCTAAATATACTTACCTACAATCATCTAAACAGTGTGTTCACGAAAATACGTATTTTTTCGTTCTTTAAAAGTCCTATGTTCCAATTTTGAAGATTGGTATTATTGTTATCGCTTGACAATTCGTTATTTTGTAAGTTCGAATTTTCAAATTTCGAAACCTGAATAACCGAAAATTACTTTGTTATTTTTTTCTGTCGAATGATAATTTGGCTTTTCCTCACTAAACTAAGTAACATTTCAGTCTCCGTTTTTTAGAGTATTAAAATCATCAAATGAGTCCTTCCACCATAGGTAAAATGGAAGGGATTGTCAGATTCTTACTTATTAAGAACCACACTGATATCCATGCGATGATAATATCTGCCATTTTAGTTTCGTCATAAACGGCCTTAAAACTCCTTTCAGTATTTTTCTAAATTCCTTATAGTTTCGTGTGTAGCCATCCACATCCAGTTTGACAAATCCCCATATACTACCTATCTGTGTTTCATCCAAATCTGTTCAGCAGTTTTTTAAAAACATTTTCCTGTCTTAATCAACCTCCATTATTATACATTAAGATTTCATTTTTCTTTCGATAAACCTAGGCTGGATTGCGAACTACAACAACTAGTTTAAGATTTCACTCTCGCCCAGCATCCGTGGCGTGATGCCAGCGACTAATTTGTACTCATTAGCTACTGTCTACATGCTACTAAGTTATTTAATTAGGGTGTAAGCAGTAGTATACTCGTAGAAGTGGTAAAAGATAGGCTACTGATACAAATAAAGGTTTGTTGGAAAAAAGTTAAGATTTTTTGAGTAAAATTATGTTTTGATCCAACAATCATCAAATGAGTCTTCCCTCCCAGGGTGGGACGGGAGGGACTGTCGGGCTTGTACTGACTAAAATCCACGGTGTCCTTCAATAGCTCTTTACGTTCCAGAGTCACGGTAATTCGTTAGTCCTGCGACCAACAGATGGGTGACATAGGACTAGACAAAATATTTAGTTGATTTATTCCGTCACTTGCCAGAAGCATCATACTAGGATTAACAACTAAGCTAACATTATATTTTATGAGTACTAAATGTTATTTTTTGCAAAAAAGTTTTTTTTAAAATAAAATTATAAAGTTTTCACTTACGAAGATACAGGGCATCATGTCATCATGTCATGGCGTGAATGTACAGATCTAAGCTTATGGTTTCCTTTGCTTAAGTTTTTGTGTTTTATGCTTTTTCTTTTCCTGAAGTTTGCCTTATACTTATCATTACTTTTCAGAATCTTATTCTCAATAATGACGCTATCAAATAATGTAAAAATACATTCCGTTTTTTTTAAATCAACGGCTTCGAATCTTACAGGAATATTGATTGTTCTAAAATCTAATGATGCAGTGTCAGCTTTCTAAATCGGCCTCGAGACACCTTCAAGTATTTTTCTCTATTCCTCATAGTTTTAGATTTAGCCATCCACACCCAATTGGAACTTTATTCATATATCCATTTTCTATCTGTATTACATCAAAATCCGTTCAGTAGTTTTTGTGGGAAGGAGTAACTAACATCCATCCATCCTCACAACATTTGGTATTTATAGTAAGAACAGCAACCATCAGAAACAAAAATAGAAAAGAAGCCTTATTTTCTATTTAGTAAGACTGAAAATTAAACATGAAACATTTCAATGGTTAAGCTTCCTAACTATATTGGAAATAGACTTAAATTTTAATTAATTAAATGCCCTTGAATCCATTCTCACAAATTTGATAAAAATAAATATTTTACAAGGTAAGTTTTCAAAAGCGGCAATACTTAGAAAACTACTTTTTTTTATTTGATTTGAGTTTGCTCTTGACTCTAGTCCAGATAACGGGCTCTAGGATAACGGGATCTAGGTAACGGGCATGCGGGCGGCGAGTTATGGGCGACTCGCTGTCCGACCATGGACCATGCCCGGGTCGACTGCGCATTGTGTTCCACGCGCGCCACAAAGAGTGTCAGCATAATGACGCACTTTAGAGGGCCAAAGCCAGCCGGGGTCGCGGACTTACCGAATTACCGTGACCCTGGAACGTAAAGGGCTATTGAAGGGCACCGTGGTTGTTAGTCAGTATATGTCTGTCAGTCCCGCTCTGCCCTGAGTGGGGAGGTCTCATTTGATGATTTTTACCAATATAAAAAAGGTCAAAGTTGACAGAGACAAAGTCGACTATGAAGCGAGCTTACCCACAAGAAGCCTGTTCACTCTAACTTTGAAGAGGTTGGGGTATGCATCCTCCCACTAAGTGGACCGACGACATCGTGAGAGTCGCGGGCAACCGATGGATGCAAGTGGCGAATTGTCGTTCGGCGTGCCGGTCTAAGGGGGAGGCCTATGTTCAGCAGTGGACGTCGCTGATGATGATAACGGGTTGTATGCGTTTGGGAACACCGCAGGAAGTGAGTTCCACTCTTTTGCTGTGTGAATTGTAAAAGAAGATTGAAAGCGCTTAGTGCGAATTGGTGGAATGGCAACTAAGTATGTACTTCTTTTGTATACCCCAGATTTCTGTCAGTCAATTCTGACAGTCCCTTCATTCTTTTACAACGAACTACAAGTACTTTTATGTTATCTTACTTGCTGCTACGGAACGCTTCATGGGCGAGTCCGACTTATAGGTACTTGGCTGGTTTATAACGTGGTAAAATCATCAAATGCAGGCACTTTTGAATTGTCAATGACAAAAAAAAATGCCTAAATACTACCAAATTATGGTGCTACAGCCCCAGTCACAAGACATAAAAACTGTGAAAATATCGTAGAGGCCGGGAGGGACTCTCAGACTCGCTCTGACTCACAAAACCACGGAGTTCAATAGCTCTTTACGTTCCAGGGTCACGGTTACCTGTTGAAACAGTGCGGGGATCATGAATCCGGGAGATAGGGGGCCTTAATAACATAACCTGTTCCACAAACCCATAGACAAGAGAAAGTATTCGCCAGCATCCTGGGAGCAAAGTTTATCTCATGTGGCAACATTTCACTCTCGTTGACAGCCCCTGGCGACGTGCCAGCCTCAATTTGGCCACTATTAGCGCCTATCTGTCAGTTTGTTCTGTCACTCTATGGTATTTGGCGGGATTTTTGACTTGCTTGAAGAAAAATGTATGACAGAGGTTACTAACTCTTAGACTAGGCTTTGGTTAATAATAAATTATTACTTTATAAATACATTAACATCACAGATCCAAGCCAAAGTAAAGTAGTCTATCAAATTTTGCCAATAGAACATGAACCTTCTACTTGTAATGATAATGTTGAAAATCTATTCAAGTAATTGAAAATGTTGGCGTCAGTATGAAAATTTAACTCAAAAATGTTAGGTGACTTCGAGAATCATCTATCACACAGTTTCTTAACTACGTAGGTTTTTTTTGTCGTTATCATCAAATGAGTCCTCTCACCCTGTCTGACCGTATTGTCTAAAATCCTCTGTGTCCTACAATAACCCTTTAAGTTCCATGGTCACAGTCACCTGACGAGACAGTCTCACGACCCCGTATTTTAACATATCGGAAGT
This sequence comes from Agrotis ipsilon, assembly GCA_028554685.1. Classification (NCBI taxonomy): domain Eukaryota; kingdom Metazoa; phylum Arthropoda; class Insecta; order Lepidoptera; family Noctuidae; genus Agrotis; species Agrotis ipsilon. Next base: position 3,332,103 of record CM052977.1, on the reverse strand, counting down.
AACTTTCCGACCTTCCAAAACTCAGTAACTACTCTAACTAATGCCCAAAAGAACAAAGAAAACATTCCCCAAAACAAAATTCTCCATTCACACACACACACACACTCAAAAAACTCATACAAAGATTCCCACATACGTCGTCTCAGACGGCCAAAATTCATCTGCCAACCATACCCTACCCCACGGTAGCGGACTGTCCGAACTACCAACCTAACAAATAGCCTGTCTACATTGTCTACTGTCTAAAAAGTACAGACACGCTCGGGATCTTTGACCCTCAAGATACGCTCGGATTAGGGAGGGAAATCTAGATGGATGCGGTATTTGAATTTGGGAAAGCTGTACGAAATTTGAAAATGTTAACCATTAATTTATCGATTTTCACGAATTTGAGATTATCTTATTTATGCTCTTTTTGGTTTTAGTTCAGCTTCGTTACGCAGTAATAAAATTATAGATCAAGATACAAATTAAATAAGAGAAGGGAGACAATTCCCTCCTAACAAGGTTGCTATCAAAGTAAAGACAATATTCGGAATCATGTCAAAACGGCTAATCCGATTTTGATAAATTTTGGTACAGATATTCATTAGACCCTTGAGACGGTTATAGGCTATCAACGGAACGAAACCTAGACAACCGCTAACGTCTACGATTCACACTAATGGCCAAAATTAGTAACCATAATTAGTAAAAATAATAAATCAGCTCGACAAATCGACAATCAAAAAAAGTAGATAATCCCCAACTCATCCAAATCTTAGCTGATCTCAAACAGCCACCCCAGGCGATCTCACCCCAGCATCTTAGCAGTTTTATAGGTCGACGTCGAATCGTCCACTCGACCAGTATCGATCTAGCCTCCCCTCTCTCTTGTTGCTAATACTCCTTGTCATATTTTTCGGTGTTTTGTTTCATATTTTGAGGTTATTGTTCTGTGTTTCGTTTAGGCGGGAATGGTTGGAAGATTCCGTATTGTCTATGGATGTTAGATATTGTATGTAGATAGGGGTATTAAGTTATAAAGGACTGTATTTGTATACATTTAAAGTCTATGTGATAAGATGGATTGCAAGGAAACATAAGACTAGTTGTTTCAGCCAACAAAAATTTAAAAAAAAGTTTTTTTTTTCGGCATGGTGTTTTGAAAGTGTTCTCTTAAATTTGGACAGTACAGTTTAAAAAAACTTTTATTTGATATCTGGACATGGGTCCTATAGCCATCTTGTAGTATGTTATCGACTGTAGTTTCGAGACCTGCTGGTAGCCAAAAGTTTCTTTGTTTGTGAAAACACCTACGATACAGAAGAAATTCCTAGATAGGAGCAACTTAAAAAAATAGCATTCCTATTCTGTTTAAAATTAATATTATCTGTCTTTTTTTTTTCTAGACTTTGCTTATTATAGCAATATCCCCGTCATATACTCAAACAAAAAGAAGACCTAATTCTACCTACCTAAGGTAGAAACTTCCTGATTCACTTCTCATAAACTTGAACATTCCATTCCTACCAACATAGTATTTACTATTTACTACCCAGAAGTAAACAACGCACAAACTTAAAGATAATGGCAGCAAAACAATGATAAAAATAAGTATAAAACTAACTAACTAGTGATAAAATGTCGTAGCGTTGTTTTCCATTGAAAGGTTATCGCCCCGATTTGGTACGTCATAGCCAGACAGACTAGTTCTCGAGTACTTTAGTAAATATCCTTTTTTTATTTTTTGTATTTAAGTTCGATGTTGTATCTTTTTGGGTAAGGAATGGCCAATGTTCTTTATTTTTTTGATTTAGTTCACTTTTGAGCTCATGACTAAATAACAACGGTCGCGGGACTTATACCATCACCGTGACCCCGGAACGTAAAGGGCTATTGAAGGACACCGTGGATTTTAGTCAGTATAAGTCTGACAGTCCCTCCCGCCCTGCCCGGGGTGGGATGCCTCATCTGATGATTTTACCACGTAACAAAAAAAAATGACTAAATAACAACAGCCGTACAGGCCTATCTTCAGGGTTGGACTGTGGATGGTTGGTTAACCATCTGTCACAGCGAGTTTCCTCCGTGTTTCGGAAAGCACGTAAAGCTGTAGGTCCCGCCTGTCATTTGTAGATGACAGTCGTTAATATTTATCAGAATTAAGCAATAAATAAATACAAGGATTCTTCCGAAGTCGTCGAGAGATCTATTCTTATCCCAATTAACATATTAAATCATTTAATTAACTAATTATAAACAAGTGTTCAATCTAGGAAGTGAATCAACAATAAAATTAGTAATTACAATGACTAAACATACGGAATTCCGGTGTGTTCGTATGTTTGTCAACAGCTCAGAAACTCATCGGCTTATTTTAATGAAACATTCGATTGATATTTAAATAAATATTTATTAGTCAACGAATTTTGTATATACATACGTAATTAGCTATACAGAGACGGAGATACGGTATCTTTAATTCGGAAAAAAAGAACTATTCCATAGAAAAACAACTGTAACGATAAAAAGATGGACGATAGACGCCATTACAAACTCTCCAAATTGATTGAAAGTTAGTTTGTAAGAAACTAAAAAAAATACTCAAATAAAACATTCTTTTTTAATTTTTAGTTTCCAAAGGTTACTTTATAGTTGTATGTCTGCTCCTTTTTTTCTTTGGCCTATGATTCCCAATTCCCAAGTGCAAATGCCTCCCCTAAACCTTCCAGTAGCTCTTATGCTATACCTCCTCGAATTCTAAGCTCAAAATCTACCAAAACCTTTATAATGCAACGTCAATCAATTACCAAGTTAACGTACTTGAAATAACTTTACATTAAACTGTAAACTTGATGAACATGTCAAACGTCAATTGGCTACCTACTTTTATTGGTGGTTGGCCATATTTTACCTTCGTTTATGGTGGCCTGGTGACTTAATCAGGTTAAATGCTTTCATAATCTTCCTGCCCTTATCCCATTTTACTTGGGGTCGGCACGTTTTTTTCTTCCATTCTCCACTATCAGACGTCACAGCATCATTTACTCCCTTTTTCTTTCATATCATTCCTTAGACAATCCATCCATCTTTTCTTTGACCTTCCTCTTCCTCTTTATCCATCAATACTCATACTCATCATTCTCTTAGTCACATGAGTCTCATCATCAGGTTAAATGCTTTGGTATCTAAAATATTGTGATAAAAGAAAGTTAGTAGATTGCTAAGATCACTTAATCTTTTCTTTTTAATCATGAAATGAGTCCTCCCGGCTATGGTGGGACGGGAGGGATTGACAGACTTAGTACTGACTAAAATCCAAGCTGATCCTTCAATAGCCCTTTATTTACCAGGGCCACAGTTACCTGGTAAGACATTCTCACTACCCTATGCCTCCTTCTAAGATCTCATTATTGTTACTGGCCTAGATTGAAGACAAGAGCAAACTCAAAACAAATCATAGTTTGTGAGGATGGGTGTATGAATGTTTAGTACGCATTCACGGAAAAACTACTAAACGAATTAACATGAAATTTGGTACACAGATAGTTTATATACTGGATTTAGTATTTATCCTAATTTCTTCTTCCCATGGGTAATTCGAGTTAGACAGAAGCCGTTGGCAACAGCTAGCAATAAAAATAAAAGGGTAAAAAGCATATGACGCAGTTTACCAATTACTTTCGGTAAATACAATGCAATAAGGAATAATAATGGGCTTATTATTTATCCGTAGGTATATGAAAAGTGCAGCAACCTCAATAAGTGCGTCGAACGATCCAATATTTCATATTATTAACATTGTGAGTCATAAAAAGCATTTATGTATTGATAAAACTGTGACCTTATAATAATGCTATCGTTGGAAACGTATGGAAGTTCTACACTAGGTATTACACTCGGTTTTCTTCAGAAATTCAGCAGCAGGTATAAAAAATATCCTATGGGTTAATCTAGGTTAATATCTATGTAATGCCATATATGGGTAGAATAGTTCTTGTGTGACAGTGAAGCAAACATGTATTTATTGACATTTTTTCTAGTCATTTTTTAGGTGATAAAATCATCAAATCATTCCCGTCACCCTTTGTGGAGCGGAAGAGACTGTCAGACTTGTACTGACTAAAATTCACCGTCTCCTATCACGTTATACTATCACGGTTACAGACCAGTCCCGCGACTAGGTCGCAGAATTTTAGGACTAAATGTTATCATACCAAATCTGATATGATTTTTTAATAATTTTACTGGACTAACACAAGTTGCATATCTAGAGATTATTCCATTACCTACCTAACCTTATATTATAATTATTTTTTTTTAATTTAGGTATAAAAAAAATACGCTGTTAAAGAAAAAAAAAAATGCAAATATTCGCGAATACGAATATTGCTTACATCACTATTAAATATGGACAAAAACAAACTCATAGTTTCTATTTATAGCGTTTCGTTGTATTTGGTTTATTTGATGCATTTGCCGGGTTCAACGTAATTGCTTATTGTTTAGAATTTAAATGTATTTTAATAGTTACGCATTTCAATTGAATTTTGTGTACTGTAGGTTAACGGCGCAGTTTTTTATGCATCCTGAAAAATGTTATATGAACAAAATTAATGTGTATTATTATTTATACAAATTATACAAAAAAATTGATATATTTGTTTAAAATGTTAAATTTTTCATTTAATACATTTTCATTTTCAATGCGGCTCTATGGATTTCGTTGTGCAATATGTGGAGTAGACACGGGCGAAAAATCGATGTATCTAGATCTCATATCTGTGAAAAAATCGGGTTCAGGTTTTTTGGGTCAAAAGCTTAAAGGTTTTGGGTTTTTTACACCATTTGGATCCAGGCAGAGCTTCAGATATTATTACTGTTTATCCTCTATTTCATTATTCCTGTCATAATATTGTTACAGTATGATACATAGGTAGGTTTACGGCTATACGTGCCAAAATACACGCTCACCATGGATTGAATATGAAATAGAATATATGGAGTTGACAATCGTGTTTCATAAACACATTAATAAATACATTGTATTTTTATCTACCCGGTTTTTTTTCGAAAATTCCATTCAAATTTTCTCCTGACCATAATAAAACACAAAAACGAACTGCCTGTGTCGATGCACTCGTTCGGAAACTTAAACAGACAGTCTTAACTTCGTTTCATACTATGTAAAGATTATTTCTAAAGAAGAACACATTACTCAACATCATTCTCATTGTAACCACATAGAAACCACATATCAGCCGGTTTTCCATACACTGACTAATGAACAAAACTTGTACAGATAAAATATAAAAAAAAGAATCAAGGCAGAATGACTGGCAACCTAAGCCAATCGAATCAAAAAAGATACTCTACGCCCACAATTCAAAAAGCGAACGCGACTCAAAAGCTGTCAAACTACCCGCGCTGACGCATGGTGGTAGGGTTGGCAAAGGATTTACGGGAAAAAATGTTGCTGGCTAGTTTTCTATAGGTATTTGACCAGGTTCTTGCTTGTACTTTCTTAGTTTAAAGATTTTTTTATTCCAGTCTACATTACGTCTTACAGAGATTTGAAATGAATATATTTTTAGGAATCAACTGTCAACTGTACTCGCTTGACAGGCTTTTCAAATATTTTATAAAAATCACACCCGAAAATATCTGGCTAAGAGCTTAGAAATAATAAGTAAATGAAATTATCCAGGAAGATAGATTGCCAAAAAACCACAAATAAAAGGTTTCAAAAACATAGTCATCATTATCATCATCATCTCAGCCATAGGACGTCCACTGCTGAACATAGGCCTCCCCTTTAGATTTCCACATATATACCGGTTGGAAGCGACCTGTATCCAGCATAAAACATAGTAAATCTTTATTATAATAACCCATTGTCAATACAACATAATACATCTGAGTTATTTACAAACTAACATAGTTCTAACTACAATTTTAGTTTCATGAGCAAAGGGACAGCCCTATGGAAACCTGCCCTACCACAACTGACGTCCAAACGTCCATTTTATGCGTTCTTTTTTTGAAATCACTAAAAGAGGCATGACAGGAATATCAATGCATCAAATGGTCAGTTTTTAAAAAAAGAAGATTGGAATGCCTCCTTTGATTAAGCTTGTTTTAATGAATAAGTCAAAGAATAATTTTAAAACATGTCATGAAATAATGTTACGTTATGTGACGTCATTATTAAGTGACATAATTACTAAGGTGACACGTCACATTTGTAACGGTTACTACTATGTAGTTGATTTACAAGTAGATTACGATGTTTTTCGCTTTGTCCCGTCTGTCTTATTATTTCATCATCATTTTTATTTATCACCAATTCAAAACATTCATTTATTGACCACTTTCTGAGTTAAAACTTTAAATGTAAATTGTCTTTATTGTTAGATTTATTATAACAGAGCATTTTTTAGTTTAGCTGATTCTTATGTTGTATACAATTTGTTTGTTCGAAATTGCTGGATAAACATATCCAAAATTATATGTAGTGTCAGACACAGGACTCGATAATAAAAATCTGAAATTAAGCTGAAACTTGTTATATTGAAAGCACATACGCTTTTAAGAAAAGGAACAAATGAAACAATTGCAAAGAGAAAAGGCTTGGCAGATTATGAGCCAAATAGTAATATCCAGAATGTATAACTCAAAGATTTTTATTTATATTTTGTCCTCATAAGAGCCTCCCATTGGTCAGCCCTAGCACTCCTGCGCAAACGGCCATTCACCGGCTCCCATTTTGTTTTTTATCCCGCGATCCTGCTACACATTGACGAGAACATACGCTTCTGCGTTCAGGTGACGATCCCTGTTATTATGTAGTAACTAATAAATAATATATTATGTATAATATTATTTTGTACTACGTTTAATTGACAACTAACATTTACCAGTGTTTTCGCTCGCGTACTATGTTGATATCGATTTTCCCATGATACTTAATATCAGGATAAGAGTTATTCTATATAATATCTATCTAGTTAGACATTAGGTTATCTCAGTGACGAATTTCATTCAGATTCGTACAGTCTTTTAGTTGAAATTGAAGTTTAAGGATATTAATTTACTTATTATGTCTGTGTTCTTTACAAATAATTATGTAGGCATGGGATCTTTTATAATTTTGTGTGTGTTGCAACTTAAAATTTTGGCATCATGATTTTATCTTAGGTAATAATAACTTTAAGTTTTCAAAGCCTCAAAAACTAACATCAACATTTTCGTTTCATCGATATTTTTATTTATCTACGGGGTCTGAATCGAATCGGCTTAAACATGTAAAACTTTTCGAAGAAATTGTGACCTTACACTAAGACTCATCTAGCTGGAAAACCCAGTGCTTAAAAAAGAATAAAAAAACAAGCACTTAATATAATAACTTAAGATTTTAATAAAAATGATTAAGAAAAGGTTTTCTAGGAAAAATTGATGATTAAGAAAATAAAGATTTCCTGTCTCTACCCTGCGTTTCAACAACTAGGAAGTACAATAAAAAGTAAAAATATAATTGCCTTTTTCTGATTTTAAATAAAGAAACATTCTTCCGAGATCAAATATTGACATTTACCGCCGAAAGTTCAGTGTTGTCAGCTAAAATAAATACCAAGGTTAGTATCGATATCAAGAACTATTTTTTTTTTTTTTTTATGGGACAAACTTGCCAGGAACAGTGACCAGTACTGAACCTGCTTGGACGATGACCATTAGTTCTTTCCACAGAGAGGAGGTTTGGGTCCCAGCATTGGGAACCTTGACTCTGCCTAACTACATTTTTACATTTGTTTATCGTGATAAAACCATGAAATGAGTCCTCCCTGGGCAGGGCAGTAGGGACTCTCAGACTTGTACTGACTAAAATCCACGGTGTCCTTCAATAGCCCGTTATGTTCCGGGGTGAGTCTGCCAGTGTCTGGCAGTCAGACATTTAATCTTGGCTTGCTAGGCAGTTGTTAGATCTCATAGTATAGTAGTCTCAAATTGTAGCATAACTACAAAGATTCAACTAATTTTCTTTAAAAAATATTCTTAGAGTTTGCCATCTGTTGCATTACAACAAACCATAACCAGCTAATATTATTCTTCTTAAGAAACGGCCAAGAATAGAGCTAAATGTTTTAGCTTCTTACTTTTCCATTTTATTACAAAATCAATCTTTGAATCTGGATAAAAAATAAACCAAGATTATCTTAAATAAGCTTACGGCTTTCTAAAAAATCCCTCAATAGTGTCATCCCTAATTTCATTCCAAATTGGATCGTCCTTCTTACACGCAGTTCCACCTACAACAATAACAAGTCCTACTTACTATTTTAAACGTGGAAGTTTGTTTGGATGGATGGATGTTTGTTTCTCTTTCACGCAAAAACCACTGAACAGATTTGGTTGCAATTCGGTACACAGATAGTTTATAACCTGGATGAACACATAGGATACTTTTTATCCCGATTTTATTGTCCCCCGGGTTTATTTTCGAGTTGTAGCGGGTGAAACCGGGAACAGCTAGTAAATATAAATATACTACATAAAGTACATAATCTGATGGACCAGTGGTCTGGACCAAACCAGTTTGCTGTTGAAGATGTAAGGAGCTCGTAGTAGCTTTGGGCAGAACGATTATCTGGTAGGGATGTGCCTGCCTCATAAATAGGCAGAGTTATAAGGAATAAGTGTATGTACAGGTTTGGAATGAATAAATCGTTCATTTAGAGGAGCGAGTGAGCGGGAAACTATTTGTTCAGTAAAACTTAAGGAGTGAGAGGGAATGGGAATTTGAAATAAGAATTCGAATATTAGTAGCCAGTGATTTTGATGTTCTACTTTTTTTTTAAAGTGGATTCGTTCGGAAAAAATGTAACAATAAATATTTGAATATCGGAGGCCAGTGTTTTGAATCTAACTTCAATTCGGTTCGAACTATATTTGAATTTATTCTTGATGTTAGTCAAAACCGGCCTTTGTTTTGTAAAATAGAAATCTGTATATGCTTCTATTAGGTTATGTAAGATGTTAATATTGTATTTTAATTAAATATAACTAAAATTCGCAAACAAAAAGGACTATGTCCATTTTTACTTTGCCTAAAAGAAGGCCTAAGATGATGAAGTCATCGCATCTGCCAATAACACTTTAAAAATAACTAACAAAACTAAAATAAGAACCTTCCCGTAGATAAGTAAACATCTAACCAAGATAGAACTAAAACGTAGCTAACATTTTCTCAGATCTTAAGTACCTAATCCAGGGACACACACGCCAACAGGTGTACTTACCTCACTAAAGGATGTCAATGTCAATCTCATAAATATCTAGACTTTAGAGAGAAATGCTAGAATTTTAGATAAAACCGTTTTTATTTTCGGCACGTGCTAAAGGACTAGATCTCGTTTGGAAAAAAAAAGTTATGGTCTATGGTTTGAAGGTTGAATTTGGAATCATGGATTGGGATTGACAGTTAAGATTTCGACTAAATGGCTATACTAGATATCGAGCCCTAGAAAATGTTTTTATCAAGCTTTCATTACAGAGATGATTAATGAAAAAGTTCTTTTAGTTCTTCTTGCTCAAAAAGTATATATTTTAGCTATTTTAGTTGCAGTACATTACATAATTTTATAATGACCGCACTCTTTATTAGATTTTCCTAATTATAATGCCGAGAAAATTCCATAAAAACAGTTGTAGTAATAAGTGCAAAATCAAAATGGTTTATTTGGTTATAAAACTTTGATTTACAGTGGATTTGTAATCAGAAGGTAAGAAGCCATAATAAACAATCATCAGATACAAAATATTCACATTTAAAATTCATTCGAAAATACCAAAACCTTAAAAACATTCGCACATATCGTTCTTAAACGTATTGAAAGGGTAAGTAACCTTCCTCCCGTCGTATTTTTCGGCCGCCTTGCGCCTTACTGTAAGGAATACGCGACTGGGGTAGGTCATGTCGACCGGTTTCCCTCCTCGCCGCCAAAACAGGATATCAAATTCCAGTGAAAGCCTTTTATGCTTGAAATAAACAGACGATACCGTGTTTTTCCACGTAATTCTAATGTTTTAACGGTATTCTATAACATGTTGTTATAGGAAACACTCTGTTCTCATTTCAAAATTAAATCTCATGTTCGAAAAACAAAATGGCGAAAATGATGTCAAGTCATTACATTTTAGAAAAAGAATTTATAATTTTCAAACGCGCCATAGACAAAATAAGAAGGCAAAGGCAACAAACGAGTAATGCCTTAGAATCGGGCAAGACCTTTTTGTATCAAGTCTTATTTCTCGTTTTAAACTGTAGACGGATGAGGTGCATCACTTTTTACTGAGAATTTATTTTGTGCGATAGATATTACTGATCCGAGCCCGCAGCCATTTTGATTTTAGTGTTGCTACTTGAAATTGCGCGGTCTTGTAGGATAATGTTTTTCGATTTTGTTTTTCTTGTTTTAAAATGGATTTTAAAGCTTTAAAAGTTGATACTGGAAGTGATTGTGGTTTTTAATGAAGCTATTATTGGATTTTAGAAAAGTTGGGCTTTAATATTTTATTTTAAGTGTATAAAAATAAAAAAATATTGCTCTTACTTCCTATTACTTATATGTAACAGATCATGAGACTTACAAGTAGGAATTGATTAAGTAGGTACTTAAAAGCTGGAAATTAATTCAAGCTCTTTTATCTACTCTACTTTCTGCCAAACCTAAACAATTTTGACAGATGTTTGTAACTACAATTGGATACAAGTTTCATTTAAATAAATAATAAGTCAAATTGCCTCAAGCGGCCATGTCTGACTCAACATTCATTTCGAGCATCGTGTCCTTCAAAGTTTATGTTTCATTTTTGTACTTACGATTTTATTCTTGGAATTTTGATACTGACACACTCACTCAGTGTTTTTCGGAGGTCTGCTGTTAATAATAAATTTATGTTTATTTTGCAAGTTGGTTGTCAAAAACCACTTTTACACGTCATATATTTTTAAAGCTAGATTACGCCGGTGTTTCGTACCTGTCTACTCTGAGAAGAAACATCCGAAACAAACTCAGAGGTCACAGTCTCTTTTAAAGTCCAGACAGAGACAGATTACGAGTATACTGTTATAGCCCTATGAAGACCATGCAGGTGTCTGAAGTGGTCTTTTAAAGAAAGAACCAAACAGATTTCAGTGGACCTGTCCAGTCAGTGCAAGCATTTGTCAGTTATCGTGTAGCTCGATTCCTAACTAAAGGAGCTCAATATCACCGCTCTTTGTAAGTATTCATTCTTTTGTAGAATATGTATCAAGAAATATCAGAAGAAGTTCAAGTCAAGAGTGAACAGGTTACTTCTAGGCAAGCGTGCTTCATCGTCGACCACATCTTCGTTTACCATCAGGCGACATAGAGGTCTAGCGCCAACCTATCTTGAGTTACAAAACAAAGTAGCGCCTGTTACAGAAAAAATCGTTTCCCCTGGTATGGGCCTTTGGTTATATATTGTCTAGATGGAGCGTCGCCCTACAATCGTATCAAAGAAAACGAGTTAACATTTTCAATGGACATGTGATGAGGAGTGATGACAAACATGTAACTAAGAGAGTGATGAGTATGAATGTTGATGGATGTAGAGAGTAAAAAAATATGGTACCGTACCATTTAATGAATGCGCTAGTAAAAATCTAAAATAATGCATATATGGTACCTACAATGCAAACTCAGCATACATACGGTTATAAAGTAGCTTACTTACTTACTAAACTAAAGGGGCATACATATTATTCTTACACTTCAATAGATTGAGTAAGGAATGATTTAAATGTAAAAGGAGTAAAAATGATGCTTTTGGAGAATGAAAGAACGAAAAGTTTTGCGAAGTAAAATGGGATAAACTCAGGAAAATAAGAATGTTCCAGATCACCTAATTATACAAAAATGTGCTACATATTATGAAGACTAAGATAGTGATGAATTTGAATGTAGATGTATACAGAAAGGAAGACAAAAAACATGGATTGGATAAAGACTGATATGAAAGAAAAAGTAGTAAATGATACTGTGACGTCTGATAAGGAAGAATGGCAGAAGAAAATGTTTTGCGCCGAACTCAATTAGGAGACTTATTCGTCAACTCGCCTGCAATTAACTCGCTCGCTCGGGCGAGTTGGCACCTTCCGATTTTACCTATTTTTGTTGTCGTCAACTCGCAACAGACCGAAAAATGGTACAGTCATCTATGAAAGTGTTATAATAAATTAATATAGAAACCTACTTTATAGTAGGTATGAGGCGCTGTAAGATTTGAGTTTGAATATTTGAAAACGTACCCACGATATAGGAGAAATCCCAAGCGTGGGGCAAAGACACCTTGTCAACTATCTGGTATTTTAAAATAATTGTATTTTTGTAAAAACAGTGTAAAATACCTGTATACTATGAAGTACCTTTATTTAATGATTTAAATACCACCTTTTCGTGCAAGCCTAGTAGGTACTTTTGTGATAAATAGATTTTGCCCAAAACTTGTATGTTGAGACAGAACTGTTAAAATAAAAAAATACCACCTTGATTTTATGCAGTCCTAGTACATTTTTGGGTATTGAGTATTTGCCAAAAGAAATTTTTAGTTTTGAAGACCGTTTCGTTGTGCGGCATGAAAACCTTCAGCATGATTCTGTTCTCCTAGTACTTTTTGTTCTATTTCCTCATTTAATTTCGGCACCAAAACCTTCTTCATGATCCTGTTCTCCTGGTACTTTCTGATTAGATTTCACATTGAATTCTAACTTATGAGAAAAATCATTATTACACAAGTCTTTGTGCTTATATTTTATTAATGATCTCAAAACAACTCCGCCCCTAAGACGACCCACTGGCCCTCAATTAACCAACCTACTTTATACGTTTAGTGTCATAAAAGTGTGAAGAAGGTTTAGTTACATTAAATGTTAAATTTATAGAAACACTTTTGTAGACGACTGTAAATACGTCAGATTTTCGCTTAGTTGCGAGTTGACGACAACAAAAATAGGTAAAATCGGAAGGTGCCAACTCGCCCGAGCGAGCGAGTTAATTGCAGGCGAGTTGACGAATAAGTCAATTAGGATGGGTAGGAAGATGATGGTGAGATCATTAAACTGAAAAACTTTCTGTATGGGACTTAATTTTAAATCACGAGAAAAAACAGCCAAAAACAAATGGACAACTGATGACTTCTTCTTTCCGAAACAATCTGAAAAAATTAAACATCTTTTGAACACTTGTATATATAAACTGTCAATGTCAAATCGGCATTTCACTTTGATAGAAGGTTCGTTTTGCGGTGACACTTTTTTTACACAAGTGTTCAACATCTGTTTAAGTTCTTGTAGAACGACGGTAGAAGTCTTTTCATACAAATTACAGCTTTATAAATCTGTATCGTTCTCTGTAGATACAATTTTCAGCTCTGTTACAATGACACACGAACTAATGATGATAAACAAAATCTGATTAAGAAAAACGAATTAATCACAAAAATATTTCATTATTCATTGCAGTTTGTTTAAAAATTCGTCAACGCGTGTGACAACATTGTATCGGGGAACAGTTTAGCGTATTATTTACAAACACACATGCATAATATAGTAAATTGTTTACTATTAGTCAGTGAGTAAAGTAAATAGGAAGTTAATTTGATGAATGAAATAAACGGTTTTGGCTTTACAAAGAAGACTGGCAGAATGATAGCAATGGATGTTGGGAAAAAACAGTATCTTTAGGAGACGGAACGTTTACATTCACAGTTGATCATCGCCCTTTATTTCATATTAGTTCACTAAATGTCTAAAAATTTAAAGTTTTTCATATGTATTTAAAATGTTAGTGCATAAATAAGTGTTCTATTAAATATTTTGATAACTATACTTTTAAAATTACACCGTCTTGACACAATAAGATAACTATCTGTTTAAAAACTGTGTAACTGCAAAATAACCTTGATATCAACGTGAAATGTCGATGTTACAAGTGTTAAACAGATATTTAACTTTATTGTGGTTAGACGGTTAAAGGTTTTCTATGAATCTATTGCAGATTTTGATGAATCTTATCTAAATATTTAGAGTTCTGACTCAAGCCAAAAGCATCGTGGCAGATTTCGCAAAAGATGGCGAGGTGAGTTGGATAAAATCAACGAGCAATGGTTGACTTTAGATCTGAATTGATAGTCATGGTAGTATTTGCTTCACAGTAACAGTTTCAAAAAATCTTCTGTTTGGCAACATAGATAACGCAATTTAAGTTGTAATACATCTGCTAAGGGTACAAGTTTCCTTGTCAGTTCAGATCTTAGTAATGATCTTTTAAATAAGCAATAATTAAAAGGAAACCTTATTAGTTTTAAGTGTACCTGCCGGATGTTTATCACAAGCTAGGAGAAATGAACAGGAAACTTAATTCTTATATAAACTTATTTTCTTATAAAAGCTTTCATTAGCTTTGAAAATGTCAATCTTGCACAACAATTGTTGCAGTATTTATAATAATTATAGTATGATGAGTTCATCCGTTTGCAGTAGTGGAAAAATATCTAAAATAAATAGTAGTTTTATAAGGCTTGACTGTAAATGTCATTTACAACATTTATTTCGTAAGTAAAAAATACACTTTTACACGTCACAACCAATATTTTTAAAGCTAGATGAGGCCTGTGCTTCGTACGTGTTTTGTACTATGAGAAGAAACAGCCGAAACAAACTCAGAGGTCATAGTTTCTTTTAAAGTCCAGACATTGTTTTGCTCAGGTCATGCGAAGACCATGCATGCCTGAGATGGTCTTTTGAGGAAAGAACCATATTGATTTGAGTAGTAGTAGTAGACTATCCAGTCATTTTTTAGTCACTATAGGTAACTTCATTTTTAACAATTTTGACAATTTAAAAACCGACTGTCACTGATCTGTTTTAAGTTAATGCTTTAAAAGTGGTTATTTGCTAAGACTTTTATTGAATTCACTTCTTAATATTTTTGAGAACATTAAACAAAGTTTTTAACCGAATTTAAACCTCTTAAGCAATCTACCAGACATTAAAAACCCCTAAAAATACAGAAAGGGAAACCTAATAACTGACCCGCCGTAATTAAACAGGACAAACACAACATCTGCTCGCAAGACGGACGGAAAACAATACGTCCCCGCTTCCAGACAGTAATCGAATGAGCGACGAAAAAAAAAATTGCACGACGCTTTCGCCGCTCGTCTGAATGACCTCATTTTTGGGCATTCTCCTTTATTTTTTTTTTATTTTTTTTTTGAGCCTGTTATTATTGTCTGCTGAAATGAGTCTTTAGTTATTTGCGGTAAGTGATGGTTGGGGGTTAAATGGTATTCAAGAAATGAAGGATTTTGAATCCTACTATAATATTATAAACTTGAAAGTTTGTAAATGTGGATGGATGTTTGTTACTCTTTCACGCAAAAACTACTGAACGGATTTGGCTGAAATTTGGTACACAGATAGTTTATAACCTGGATTAACACACAGGATAGTTTTTATCCCGATTTTATGTTTCCGTGGGATAATTTTGGAGTTGTAGCGGGTGAAGCCGCTGGCAACAGCTAGTTAAGAATATTTTCGAATTTGTTTTGAAGAAAGTTCTGTTAGATATCATGCATGTTGGTAAGCGATGATGTGGTTGACGGTGAAACACGCTTGCCTAGAAGTAAGTTATTGAATCTTGACTTGAATACTAGTTTGTAGCTATCAGGAAGCAAGGAGTCTGACAGGGAATTCTACTCTAATGCTGTGGCCATGTTCGCACAATAAAAGTGTACGTTTGTTTTGGATGGCCACCATAGACCTGTGTCATTTGCCGTAGATCTTGTAGTCCAATGAAGAAAAGGGTTTTAAGTTGAGGTGGAAGAGTTTCTTATCGTTTCCACTTCATAATCTTTAGAAGAAGTACCACTTCTTCATAATATAGACCAGTATTAACGAAATAATTCAAATCCAAAACAGTTATTGACTTCCAACACAGTTATAATTTCAACAGTATCAAAATCTCTAACTATCATTGGCCTCAGACATTCCATTTTCAAACCACAATATCGTCGTTCGAAATTCAAACAGTGAGATCCGTTAGCGGCCAGTATTTCGACTGGTTTGGTTGCAGTAGGGTAGCTGCACCTGTCTTGGCCTAGTGTCCACAACCTAGATAGAACGCACGATTGTAGAATGCAGGTAGATTTATTTTAATCGCTTTATGTTTTACTGTTACACCTTGGTTTGGACGTGAAATTCTGTGATCTAGAATAAAGCAGAATATGTAATGAGAAATATCTGACAATAAATAACTGAAGATATCAAATGTTAAGTAAGAATTTGGCGGCAGGAAGAGTCTTAAGATGAAATGGCAACAAATAGACATATTTTTACAAAAATAAAGTGATAAACAAATATCTCACAGAGAGACGTGGTATCCCAGCAGTGGGAACATTATATGCTAGTTATATAATATTAAGTTAGTATGATCTTTCAAATTTACAATTAGTATAAGCCCAGAATATTATGTTGAAACATTTTGAAAATTACATTTTCAGAGATATAAGTTTGTAATTTTGGAATTACCTATAAGTTTATTCGATTTTTAAATATATTATAAAGTTATTTAACACCTTGGTTACACAAATAACTAATTGTTATTTGTATATTAATAAGAAAAGGTAAATTACATATTCTTACAATAACTATTGCAATGAGAAAACTTTGTCCTTCAAAATGAACTCTAGCACATAAAATAAAATGACGCTATAAAATTAATGGCTAACAAATAATTAAAATGTTAAGCAAATATAAGAATCACATATAGTTTTATGTATATTTAGTAGCTTATTGACGTAAATCGTTTTACTTTCATATTTTTATTTGTTTTTTTTCGTTCATAAAATATGTCATTGACGTAAAGTGTTATTAAATTAAAAAAAGGTGAAAAATAGAAGAAAATACTAGGGACTATACCAGATATAGTTTGACCATTCTTCTTTTTTAAATAACCTAATTTATTTTTTCTTACCAAATTTTTACGTTACTGGTTTTTGATCAAAGAATCAGAATTGCCTTTCAGTTTTACCAGTCTTTTGGGCGCTTTATTTTGTATTGAGGAGGCACTTTTCATTAATTATTCATTAGAAAGGTTGTGTTATTGCTATTTTTACATCGTGGTGTAATCACTAGAGTATTTACCTCATTAGATAAAATCTCTATAAAATAATTAGATTATGATATTTAAAACATGACAAAGATTTCAAAAACAAATTTAATTCATAATATTAAATCTAAAATTACAATAATTATTAAAATGCGCCCACGATCCGCTATTTCGTGTCAATATCTAGACCGCTAGCATGCGCAGGCGTCTATTATAAATATCAGAGCGTTAGGCGGGAATAAATTCAACATGGCCGCTTGATAGTGAAGCGGTTGTGACATTGAACGTTTTGTATACTGCCTATATGTTTAAATAGAGTAGATACTGTAGATGTTTTACTGTTTGAGCAAATCTTAAGGTGATTAATCCGTAGTAGCCCTCGAAATTCAAATTTTCGCGTCTGTTTTGCAATTTGCTTATCAGCGACTAGTTGTTAATTGATCAAATTTTTTGTGAATCCAGACTCTAGTTTTTTTGTAAACCCTGGCCGAATCAAGTCGATCGAAAGATTTTTTATGTAGAATCTTTCGAGTGAAAAAAAGAGTTGTGACAAAGCACGCCTCTTCAATTACTTAGGTATATTTTTTGCATGTATCATGTAACAGTACCTGAATTTTATTATGGTGTTGTTAGTCAAATAGTTTAAACAAAAGTTGCCCATTATCTTTTATTTGATCGGTGCCTTATGTTTTCTTCTTCAATATTAATTTCTCTATTACTTAAGCGATGCAACTTTTTGAAATAAGTCGAATCTAGATTGGATTATTTTGTTTTTAATAATAATAATAATCTTTATTTGCATGAAATATGGTACAATAGGTCTTAAGGTTAAAAAGTTCAACATATTCCGCTTACTATAATTCAGCATGCAAATATTTTTATAGCTTAAGTCTAAAGCATTAAATTTAAAAATATTGGTTAGTGATGAGATACAGCATTACTCATCTTTATTTTTTAGTACAACAGTATAGTGATAATAGTCGACATTTTAAAGAGATTAAACCTAATTATATACCTAAATGAATGCAATTATTTAACATAAACAACAGGAGAATACATTTAAAAAATAATAATAATATAAATATATATATTGCAACATTAACACAGAACACAAAAATTCAAGTACGACTTGGCTTATATTCCAAGAACTCATTTAGGGTATAGAATGTATTATTAAGCAGCCATCTCTTTAGGCGTATTTTAAAACAGTTAAATGGGAGTTCTCTTATTTGTTTCGGTATGCTGTTGTAGACTTTGACAGACATACTATAGCAGTTATTTTGAAAAAGTCTGCTTCTGCATCTTGTGACTGCAAGGCGAGTAGGATCTCGTGATAGGAATCGTTTATTTTCTACGGCTTTCGTATAAAGAGCTGCGTGTTTTCTAACAAATATTCCTACTTCTAGGATGTAGAGGCTTGTGAGAGTTAGCAAACCTAATGTTTTCTTCTAAATATGTAAAATAAAGTGATCGTAAAAAGATTGTGAAAAAGACTCTTATTAGACTATTTTTAAACATAAAATTGTTTAATTTGGATTTTTAATAGTGCCATTTAAAATAGAAATGACGCAAATAATATAATGCGATAGGAATTTCTAGCCATATTATCGTTATCGCTACTCAACTTAATACTTTGACTATGCATTTCCAAGACACTAAAATGTATTGTTTAAAAAAAATCTTATGTTAAACACCCTTCTAAATAAATGATAGAATCAGTCGTTACTTTGCGGAAATCCATGCATGACATTAAATGTTATGAAAATTTCATAATATGTATTTAAACCCTTTTAAATACCCAGGAAATGATTTCTTCAGTGTCTTGATAACTAACATTGACAAAATCAGGTCTTTTGTCAAATAAAAAAATAGTTGATTCTAAATTACGACCATATTATGGTATAATAATTGCTGTCACACAAAATGGTGGTAAATAAATATCTATACGTAAATTAGTTTAAAAGATGTTGAGATACTTAGAACTAAGTCCTTTTTCATTTAAAAAGTAAGAAAAACCAATAAAATAACTAGCCTAAGGTTATTCAAGACCAAACTTAAGTCTAGATCATATAACAGGGCAAACTAGCGCCATCTATCGTCAAATTAAGCAGACGTCGACTAGATTGTGCAAGCGCGACTTTCGCCTTGGCCCCTGCGCAAGCGCACCTAAATACCCGCCACGTCCGCTAGTTACTTGCATAATAATCTAGTTTGTAGGTATATCGTTAATGAACTTTTATGTTTTGAGGGCCTTCATTTATTTGTGGTCTTAAAATTAGATTTTTGTAAACTTTACATATCAGTTTCAAGTGCAGAAGCAAAAATCACATTTTATATGGATAACTGTAAAGAAAATTTCGGAAAATGACTTTGAAATTTGATAATTTTTGTTGTTAAACTTATAATTTAGTGAGTTCTGAATGAAAATTGCTATCACAATGAGGTTTGTTAAAAAGAATCTAATTTTCGGTTAATCTCAACTTTGCACTAACATAAGCTATAATATCAAAGCAATTTAGCGTGTACAATGAAGAATAACAAAAAAACATAACGAAAAGTGTGACAAAAAATAAAAATAATAAATAGTATTTTTTAGTGAGTTCTGAATGAAAATTGCTATCACAATGAGGTTTGTTAAAAAGAATCTAATTTTCGGTTAATCTCAACTTTGCACTTAATTAAGCTATAATATCAAAGCAATTTAGCGTGTACAATGAAGAATAACAAAGGAACATAACAAAAAGTGTGACAAATATCATAAAAACCTTCAAAATTCATCAAAAAACCACAAAAAGACATACACGCAAGCAAACAGACATAAAACTATCAGAAACATAGCTTAAAACTAAGACATCGGCCATGCGTAGCCTTCAATCGAGTCTGAATGCAAGATGGCGGGCCATAAGGCTAGCATTTGTAGGTTATGTAGTAACATTGACAGTCGGCGCGCCTGCGCTTGCCTTGGCCGCGTGCGCAAGGACCCGGTTGCAATTGAAGGGCGCGAACTTGAATGCCTTGGTGTTCCTTTTATGAATTTTGGCGGTTTTTGTGATTTTGAATTAGGAAGAGAAGAACGGAAAGTAAGATTAAGAAAAAAAAACTTTTTCGTTTCGAATTTTTAGGAAGTTTTGTTATAGATGATACATAGTATTTTTTATTGTTTTCTAGTTATGTAAGTAGTAGGTATACATAAAGTAAAATATTGGAAATTCAAGTAGTTTATATTGCACAATTTATATAAGTTTCAAAATCATGTTTCTATGTGTCACCTATTTCACGACTGCGTCTAAGTCAAACAAAATTCAAAGTTCTATAAAAATAAGTGAAGTAAATGTATATTTTTCACAATGACAAAGATCTTTTATGTATTATCGATAAAATATAGGTCATATGAGTATGTCGGTGCATACATAAGTACATTACTTCCTGAATTCATATGACCTTATTTTTGTTATTTATATAAATAACTTGTTTTTTGTTAAACAGTGATAAACGCTGCCTGATTTGTTAACCAAAATAACCTTTGTTTTGCATTTTATTTGATTTACAAATTATAAGGAAATCAAAGGTTTTACATAGGTGTAAAAATATTCAAGTTGGGTATTTGTTGTTAGAAATCAGTATTGAGTAGAATATAGTTAACTTGCTAAGTTATTATTGCTTTGTATTCAAAACTTATAAAGCATTAGTATAAAACTAATGTCTGATTACTTAATTAACGAAAGAAAATATTATAGAAGAATGGTTGCCAGTGGATTCCTTTTGAAATAAAATTTCTATAAAACTCCTAAACGAAGTGTGTCTTAAATAACAAATGTATATAATCTCAACAAAATCAATTGAATTAAGTAAGAAATCATCCAAAATTAGCCAATTAATTATAATTTTAACCAAAAAAAGTATTGCGATGCGCTCGTCATAAGTTCCGACGGCTTTATTTTAGCCTACGATCCCGCGTAGAGCTTCGTAGCACCGGTAATAACTCATTTATTTCACTAATAAACTGATTTTTGACTATACACTAATTTTATTTAATATCAAAAGGAAGAAAAAAACGATAATCTAAAGTTATTTAATGTTTTTAGGAAACTTTTTTTCGTCAACCCCTAAAATTCGTTGCCAAAAAAGTTCAAATTCCGAATTCAACAAAAAAGTATCAATCTCTTTTGATTGCCAACAGCTCTATAATAGAAAACAAAAAGAAAATTTGAAAATAGAATCGTTTTCTCTATGCCGTCATTGGCCTTCGATCAAAATATAGGTTGCAATTTATTAACGCACACACGCGCAATGCACGCACACTGGCACAACGTTGCAATGTTAAACGAACGTAGTCATAGAAAAAGAGTGGGACAGATAAACGATAACGAGTATAGGTGGGGAGAGTGGAGGGGGCTCGTAAGAAAACACAAAAAAATGTGCGTGAACCCTACGCACACATCCACCGTTACGCGTGCGTTTACATATGCATTGCACGCACACTAACACCACTTTAAGTCAAGGAGAACGCAAGATTAAGGGCACACATTATTGACTTTGAAAATTCATAAAAAAACTTCTTTCTTTAACGCGGTAAAGCACCAAATTAAGTACTCACATGCGTCAGAGGTGGCCGGTTCCTCTTCCGTCCAGTTTGACACTTCGGTAGTAATTTTTGTAAAAAAAAAAGAAAAAAGTTGCAATAACAAATCGGCGTCACCTCGTCATGTAATCACAAATCCATTCAGCCGTATTTCACAGCTACAACACTGTCACAGCATAATATATTGTAACACATCACGACAGTCACTTTTCACAAAAATATTCCTTTTATTACTTATTTAATATTAAATAAAAAATATAGTTCGGGTCCTAAGTTTCCATGTGATATGTGTCTTGCATCTCAGCAATGTGAGCCGCACTTAAATACGAGGAGATATTCGGAAAAACTCACTAAATCCCAAAATATTTTTTTTACATAGATTTTGTTTTGTTTTTGTTGAAGCCACTACGCGATGATATGAATATTTTTATTTATAAAATATAGTCTGTGGTCAAATTTTTTTTTAAGATATTTTTGTTTATTTTTCGGAGGTTTTTAGCGGTTATGTCGCGTGTTGTGGTCCAGTTGTGTGCCGGGAACGGAAATGCGACGCTCCACCGATTGTGCATAGGCGGGACTGCACCGAGCGCGCACACCGTACTAGACGGCGTGCGTACTTAGCCATTACCTTGTATTTACTGCGACCGAGCCCCGACGCTCGCCCACTCTTGATACTTGCCACTGACACTCGAAAATGTGAAAAAAAAACCGAAAATTTGGGGATTTTTAGACGAAAATGCAGCTAATTTTCATCATTAACAGTAACACTCAACAACTGACTAGTCAGTTAGAAATCTTACCTGTCATTTTGTTAGTAAAAATCCATTTATTTTCACAGTTTTACACTTTATGTAACATTTTCACGACGTTTTTAAATAGTGGGAAAACTTGAAATATATTATTTCATTATCACTTAAATATAAATAACACAAGCGTATTAAATTCACAACACAGAATGAATCACAGGAAAACCGCAAAAGTTTCTATACTGAGTCTGACGTTGTTCGGAAACATACTACTGGGATCAAGATCGTTCAGTCGCTGTATAAGCACAACTACACAGACAGAATGCAGTGTCGTCGGCACACGTGCGTCTGTGTGAGTGTCCCGCGCTTGTATGAACCTTGTACATTTCAGTTCTACTGACTTATCTTACACTTTGTATTAATCCAAATGACATCTAACTTACATAACAATGTATAAAAAACTTCCAAAAATTTTTCGGAGCCAAAATTCGATTTTTTTCTAAAGAATAGTCTATCCTTGTCTAGTGTGTGCACGAAAGTTGTGTTTGTGTGCAGTTTTTTATCGTTTTTTTCTTCGTCGTGTGGGTGCGTTCGATTGTATAGGCACGCGGGGTTGTGTGCTGAGTGCACACAGAATGCAGCAGTGTGTGTAGTTCTTATAAGAAAATGGTTCAGTGAAAAATTTTGTTGGAATTCGTAGAGATGGCGCTGTAACTATGATGAACGTAGCATCAAAAAATTAGTTACGGGTACCGCGTGCGATTCTACTGTCTACCTTTCTGAGTATAGGGTCCAAATTTGCGTATAACACTTTTAATGCTTCGTAAAATTCGTTTGTGACTTTTCTGGCGGGCGTGAAGTATTCGTAGATAGTGATTAGAACTATTTTGATATCATAAAACACTTGAAGATCGTCTAGTTACTTTCCTTATCAACTTTAAGCCTTAAGATAAGGGTTTTATTACTCAAATTCATTTAAATATTGTTCAAACTTGGTTTTATAGCTAGTTTTACCTTTGTTATAGGAAACTAAAGTCGGGTCCGCTTGGAGGTAATCTTAGGGGGTGTATTTCAGCAAAAAAAGTGTCATTAAATATGCAAAAAGTGTAAGCTGCCGTCGGCAACGAATTTTAAAGTCGTAAGCTGAGTTGCAAGGCTTATGAAGAATGAGAAACGGTTTTAGACTTGACAAAGACATTCGCTACGAGATCATTTTCTATGTATCTTCTGTGCTACGGAAAGTGCTACGAGATTATCGATACTTAAAATAGTAATGAGTACATAATGTTCAGATTACTGACGTGTTAATGATTTTTTGTGTAATTTTAAATTATTTGTGTTTTGTTATAAGTAACTATTGGATAAACTGAAAAACTTTACGGATTTTTTTTATCTTTTGTCTATAAGAAATTCATACAGACATATTTTTTTGCGTTTAGAGCTACGAAACTTAACAGCGTGTAATAATAAGAAATATATAATTATATTTTTGATTATAGTAATTTATTACAGTTTATGGAGTAACTTGATTTGCTAAGTAATTTTGTTGATCGATTGCAGTAAAACCCTGAAATGAATATTGCCGAAAAATTTCGTAGACGGTGCTACGCGGTTTTCAGCAAGTTTTTAAATGAGGTCTAGCAGTATCATAATATGAATTGTGGCAAAAGTAAAATGGAATGGATAAGTAGAAAAAGAATAATTTTCAGAATTAGAGCTTTCAGGCTAATTTCTCATCGAAATTATGTTTTAATGATCTTTCATTTATTATTGCACAAAAAAAATGTGTTTATTATTTTTCTATGAAATTTTAATAATAATGAAGAATGGGTTTGTTGTCAAGTCTGACAGTCCCCTTCCACTCCAGGGAGGGCCGACTTTTTTGATGATTTTCCAACCCTAGAAAGCTCTTTTAGTCATCACACAAAAATGTGATTTGGCACTATATCTTTGCAAATCTTTACATGCAGTTAGACTGGGAGCCGACCCCAACATTGTTTGGAAAAGGCTATATAGATGTTGATGAACTTATGAAATTAATTAGCTAAGTTACGGTAGAGCGCATTGGCTGAAAATTCAACTGCTGCGGTACATAATATGTGGGTTCAATTCCCGCAGGGAACAAATATTTGTACTTATGTTATAAAGTACTAGTTCTGAGTGATATGCTGTTGACAGGAGCCTTATGTTGAAGATAAGGTAGGTCAGGTGCCATTGTCAGCGGGTGCCCTATGTGGAATACCTCAGTTCTGGGTCACCTACGGTGCTTTCAGTTTTTATGTCTTGTGACTGGGACTGTAGCACCATAACTATTTTTGTCGTTTTATTTTGTCTTTTGACAGTTCCAAAGGCGGTTATGGCTTAGTTGAAATAAAAGCATTGATTTGATTTGATTTGGTCTGTGTTTGTGTACGTATTTGTAAACGCACCCACGATAAAGGAAAAATTGTTATGGGGCAACATTTTTAAACTTGAGGTTGAATTGATGATGATTCTAATCTGTCATCAGTGACTGTGGTTATTGACTTCCATTGTGATGACGTCAGCTGAGAGGTAGATATACCTATTATGATCAAACAGACCATTTTCCCCTTTTTTCTGTATATATTTTATTGTGCTATAGTAAATTGATATTTATACTTTTGTGGCTATAGAATACTACTTATGTTTGTGATAGAATATGATAATAGACCATATTTATGTCTTATTTCAAGAGTCTATTCAATGGTAGGTAGATGTTTACATAAAATATGGTGTATTTTGGTATCTAACAATAGTCTACTCCTTTTGTGGAAAAAATAATCGAGTGGTTTGTGATTCGTTTCATTCTTCTTGTTGTCGTTTTATGTCCCAGCTTTGGGAATCTTTTTTTTAATGATTACTTGATCTTCCGGATCACGAAGTAGCAGAAATTCAGAGTGCGGCAAAGTCTAGATAAATTGTTTTTTAGAACACTTTATCAAGACTCGAAAAATGACAAATTTTAATCAAATCTAGTAGGTAACTAAACTTAGTCCTAATTAAAACAACACGCCTCAATAAACATAAGGGGATGGAAGACATCTGAAACATCTCGGCAGTACTAATTATACACAATTCAATGCGTCTAGCTCTCAAATAGTTTCTGCTAATTTGTCTCCTCATTTTATCTAAAACTAGCTTTCCCCCGGGGTTTCACCTACTTCTTCTACTACACATTTCAGTAGTTCCTGAGATTAGCACGTTCCACCAGGGCATACGGACAGCGAGTAAAGGGCAACTCGTTGTCCGACCATGGACCATGCCCGGGTCGACGGCGCGTCGTGTTCCACGCGCGCCTCAAAGAGCTGTCAGCAAATGACGGGGGGCCCCGTCACAGAGAGGCAAAGCCTGCCGGGGTCGCGGTACTCATTTCCATCACCGTGACCCCGGAACATAAAGGGCTATTGAAGGACACCGTGGATTTTAGTCAGTACAAGTCTGACAGTCCCTCCCGCCCTGCCCGGGGTGGGAGGACTCATTTGTTGATTTTACCGGGTACAAAAAAAAAGCACGTTCCACCAAACAAAGTCCTCAGGCGTTTACTTATGGACGATGGAGGTGCGAGGACTTTTTTGATAATTTTACCAGGATATAAAAGAAAACGAAACTTTCGTATTTATAGAAGTGAATAAGAGTCAATCGATCAAATCAAATCAAATCGTTTATTTCAACTAAGCCAAATATAGGCACTTTTGAAATGTCAAGACAAAAAATAAAACTAGTGCTAAAAATAGTTGTGGTGCTACAGTCCCAGACACAGACATAAAAACTGTGAAAGTACCATAGGTGCTCATTCCAAATCGTAGATCTCTATGGAGGTACGATTATTGTTAAGTAACTAAAAACAGAGTTTTACAAATAAAAAAAAACCTTAAGGGAAGGCTTTTCAAAATGAAAACTATTCAATTATAAACGGTTGAAGGTTTCAACGTCTTCTATCGATTAATATAAACATAGATACAGTTCCTAGAAACCACGTTTCCATGGAAACTAACCCTGGTGATCTATTTCTAAGAATTTTGAGTCAAAGATCTAATATGATATCACAATATCTACCTACTAACAACGACGTGATCCAGGTAAATAGAAGGGTCATACTGGGATAAAAACTTGCGGCTTCATTTGCTACAACTCTAAAATGTATCCCACGGGAAGATTAAATTGGGATAAATATTATCCTACAACTCTAAAATTATCGCATAGGGTAATTATAAATTGGGATAAAAATTATCCTACCACACTAAAATTATCACAGGGGCTGATTAAATTGGGATAAAAATTATCCCACCACACTAAAATAATCCCACGGAATGATTAAATTGGGATGAAAATTATCCAATGTAAGAATCCAGCTTATAATCTATGGTAGGCAACGATAATGTTAAAATGTTTGCAATTCTGTGAGAAGACAGAAAACCACTTAAATACTTTGATATCCATTGATTTATGCCTGTCTCGAGCCTCTACAGTTTTATTTTGCATTAGGGACAGGACAAATGTTTGTATGATGAGCATGATGATTTGTTCTGTGTCTGGGTGTAATTTATCTATGTACATATCTATGTATGTATTTAGAAATATATTTAAAGTATGTTTATCTTTTGTCTAGTACCCATAACACAAGCTCCGCTTAGCTTGGGACTAGATGGCGTTGTGTGATAGTTATGGAATATTATTATAGTCGCATGATGCCAAAATCGTAAGGTATAGGATACTTGCGTCGTGTACGAAGGGTCTCAAGCGTCTTTAGCTATCTTGACGCTATCACCAAAACTAACCAAGCCGACAAAACGTCCGAACAAAAAACACAAAACAATAAAAACCATAAGCGTGTGTTCATCAGTCTAATTGAAACAATAATGTTTCTGAGATAGCATCGCGCACACACACTGACAGCGACGAAGGTCGCCCGTAACTCGCGATTGAGTTACAGAGTACAAGCGGGTCTAAAAAGGATGCTTTAGCAACATCATAATATACATTGCAATCTTCTTTCTTAATGTATGAGGACTAAATTAGATACGGCTTAATTATCCTCTGGGAACACCACAGGCTTCTGACAAGCCAGATATATCTATTCTAATATTATAAAGCTGAAGAGTTTGTTTGGTTAAACGCGCTTATCTCAGGAACTACTGGTTCCAATTGAAAAACTTATTTTTATGTTGAATAGTCCAAATTATCGAAATATGCTATACCTACAAGGTGAATTTTTCAACTAGGCGTGGACGAGTAGGTACCTATATCAGAAACTATGAAGAATATCGAAAAACATTCAAAGATGTCTTGAGGCCGATTTTGAATGAACGAAATCTAAAACTTAGATTTTAGAAAAATCTATAATCCTGGCTGGGTATCAAACCCTCTGATTTTGGAAAAATCTTATCAATGACACCCTATATGTATAATTAGACCATTCGATACTGTCACTAATAAGAATCAAACTTAATAGTATACCTACGACAAAATTATGAAAAAAAATCGTTAAAATGAAATTCTTTTCTATTGCTCAAGCAATAAAGTAGATAAATAATTGGCAAGGAAAT
The DNA here is from genome assembly GCA_028554685.1 of Agrotis ipsilon. Classification (NCBI taxonomy): domain Eukaryota; kingdom Metazoa; phylum Arthropoda; class Insecta; order Lepidoptera; family Noctuidae; genus Agrotis; species Agrotis ipsilon. The sequence continues at coordinate 3,304,034 of CM052977.1, read as the reverse complement.
ATTTTATTAGCAACATTGCTAAAGTGGCATTTTAAGGTCCCCTGACTAAAAGGCTAAAAGTTTCAACTTTATGTGGGTAGTATGATTTTAGTAGGTTACATTACGGTTAGTTGCTCTGAAAAGGTGGGCAGAGCACAGTAGTCTACCTACCCATCATCTGCCTAGCCTTTTCCCAAGTATATTGGGGTCGGCTTCCAGTCAAACCAGATTCAGCTGGATATCAGAATTTTACGTGGAGCGACTGCCTGTCGGACCTCCACAACCCAGTAACTGGGCAATACCATACCCCATGGTAAGTAGTCTACCTACCCACATTTAAAAATTGTTTCAGTAGGTCAAATACTAAGAGGAAGCCTGAAAATAATACCAATAACTGAAAAGTAGTTTCATTTAAGAATTTTCATGTGACGAAGAGATGACGATTATGCCCAAATCTGGCAAGGTCTGTGGGGCTGTTTTCTATGGTTACCACGGTATTGAAACGCAAGGGGCGACTGGAGAAACGGAGTGTATTTCAGTCAGAGTCACTATGAGAACTCATTTCTCGATTTTTATGCCTCAAAAAATAAATGCAACAACGTTACTTTTTTTTAATATACAAAAGATATACCACTGCCTAACCCTTCAAAGATGTACTAAGCGTGAATTTTTATTTATATTTATTCGTTTTAATTATATGGTAAATTGTACAATTAAGGTTACAGTTTACAACCAGTTTTCTTCAAACGCCTTTTTTCCGGGAACTTAAAAATTAATTCATTTTAGGTCGCCCTCAAACACTGATGTCAAGGGTTGGCCTATTTTCAGGACGCAGAATACCTAGTAAAAAGATATTATGCCCTTTTTAAAAAAACCTTGACCAACTGACATGATATTATAGACTAGAGAGAACATGAGAGTTAAAACTAAATTACCTGTCTAGGTAAAATGGAGTTTTTCATGAATAAGCTTCATATAGTTTGAGCCATATAAGTGTGGAATAAAATTCGTTGACCCCCGTGTACCAATGTATTCCAATATTTCAAAACCATTCGAAAAAATATAAAGTAAGTGTCGTAACACGATTAAAATAAACGTATCGTGATAATAGGCGACCGTGACCTTACATTTTATTTTGAAATTCGAACGATGGTATAATGGAATTCTAACGATGCGTTATTAGGATCAATGACCTTTATCCCAGACTTATCTGGCGCGGACTATAGATAGGTATCTCTTAATTATTTGCTTATTTCATAAAGATTATTTAGAAAAAAAAAAAAATTTTTTACTACGACTAAAACAAGATCGAATAACAAGTAACCGACGACAGTTAGAGTGAGGTCAAACGAGCGTAATTTTTGAGTTGTGTGACGCAGAATTTTGGTCGCTTTCAGAGTTACTCCACATAGGGCGGTCGCGGTCCGTCGCGATCATCCCGGCGAGGACCGTCGCGATCGTCGCGATCGTCGCGTCGTGGACCGTCACGATCATCGCGGCGAGACCTGGCATCTGAGAATTTGACAGGAGCCTTATGTGGAATAGATAAGTTGCTAGCTCAGGTGCCATTGTCAGCTGGTGTCCTACGTAGACAACCTCGATTTCATAGAAAATGTTGCGTAGCGTCTTTACTTTAATATTAAAAAAACCGAAATTCTGCGACTCACGACTCAAAAATTACGCTCGTTTGGCCTTACCGTTATAGAAATGCTCAGACCCCCACAAGATTTCCGTACTTTCACCGTATAGCGAACTTGAAGTATTATGATATTAATTGTATCGAAAATGACGAACGAGTAACTAAATTCCATAAAATTTAAATCAGTCCCCGTTTAATTTACATCAAAAAAACGTGAAAACACGTGATAAGACCTCAGTATTATTACGAAAATCCATCGCTTTTCTTACATTTTCCATCTAACTAAACCGTCCTATCTTTCAAAGCGGACCGCCTCACAATAAACCAGTTGTATTTAACCGTTTAGAAGTTAAACCACGCCACATCTAAGACCTTTAACGTGCTAATGAGCTACATAATTGACTAATTACTGTCGTAATGTTTTAATAACAACAGTCAGTACTGGCTCAGGCTCCTTTCCGCGTTTTTGACGTTATACGTGGCAACCAAGAGCTTCGTGCAATGGAAGGGATTTGTAATGAGTGTAGTTGGGAGACGGATTTGTGCGTAGTTCAAAATAAATTGAAAACAGAAGTGTCTTTGGAAAAAAAAAGAGTTTTTTGACTGTCTTCTTGTTTTTAGTTAAATGAATAGTCCGCCCCGTCTCAAGTCAATGATACAGCTTGTGGGCTTTTCAAAATAATTTTCCTGATAATAACAAACACTACAAAAAAGATAATACACTTTATAATTACTAACTTTGTTTTATACTATCTCGCTTCTCTACTTTTCTTACTTGAAAACTGAATTATTTGCTTCCTCTTTATATCTAATATTTACCTACAAGAAAAAATATTAATATTATAATAAAGCTATCATTATGCAAAAAAAACGTCATTCTTTATTTTTGGTCCTCAAACTGTTTTCCAACATCAAACAAAAATTTAGGGAGTACCCGAGTCAAATCCTCCCAGAAAACATAAATCAGTTGTAACATTACAAAAATCTTGAAAAACATAAGCACACCATAAAATTATTCCAAACCCTATTTACGAAAGAATCTATTGTAAGGAGATACCAACAAGGCTTGTCACATCCAGACATCTTATTTCCCGGTACAAAAATGTGAGCAAAGCAATGAAAACGCAGCTAGTTCGCGGACTGCCCACCGATTATGTAATAATGTTTAGGCCCCGCGCCCATGGTTACTTTTTGTAGCAAAACGCATGTCTACTAACGCGCGTTAGTCGCAACTGCAATGCGCTGCAGAAGCGATGCTAACGCGCTACAGCATCGCGTCTATATCAATGCAAACGCGCGATATATCGGGCGGGCAGGCCGCATCGCTCGTAGAACTGACAACCGATGGGGAAGAAAAGTTCTCGAGTGGCGACCACAGACCGCAAGACGCAGTGTAGGCAGGCCTCCCATTAGGTGGACCGACGACATCGTGAGAGTCGCGGGCAACCTATGGATGCAAGTGGCGAATTGTCGTTCGGCGTGGCGGTCTAAGGGGGAGGCCTATGTTCAGCAGTGGACGTCTTCCGGCAAATGATGATGATGGGGATCAAACCCGCGACAGGTTGCACAGCACTCGACCGCTCAGCCACTGCGGGAATCGTGTTGTCAAATCTATCTATACTGAATCGCGTTTGCCTCGCGACAAAAGAACGACAGTATAGCAACGGGATGTTGTGGAGTGGGCGAGGGCAAATAGCTAGTGACCGAGTTGCGACTGTATTGATTCGAACGCGCGACGAAATCGCTACACCTCGACCTCGCCGTGGGCGAGGGGCCTTAGCAGTCTTCCTGCGAGCACACTAATGTCCTGAACTACTCTAAATAGCTATTTAAAATAGTCCAAATGTGCTTAAAATGCTAACTTTATTTAGAAACTGCGTTCTCGACGTGAAAAGCGCATGATTTGGCATTTGTTTTTGTTTGCAATGTCGTCGGGAAAGTTAGTAAAATGAGCATGTTATTATAAGCTTGAAATTATGCTATAGATAGATAGAATATACTTTATTGTACACCAAAATTGTTACATAACTATTATAAACATGACTAATTCTATGGTTACAATGGCGGTCTTATCGCTAATAGTATTATCTTCCAGACAACCTTTGGATGGACTGTACAAACTTAAATTAAAAAGGTGGAGGTAGCCAGTGGCGCTCTGTATTTCTAAATAATTTATGAATAATTAAATATATTATCTAGTTGATTATATCTTAATCCAAATCCTGATCTGTGTTCTCTAATGGCTGTTTGTGATTTGAAATCTTTAGGACTTGGGTCGCGGTGACTAATATTGGCTAATTCGGTTGCTGAGCAAATACAAGGATTGCTATTAAGATTGTGAGAGATACATTTTTAACTTATGCTTTTATTTCTACATTGGTAAGCATATTTTTTTATCGACTATTTATTTAATCTAGGTCAGAAGCAAAGATGACACCTAAAAGTGAAGTGAGCTTGCTCAGAAGAAACTCATACTCCTGCGTAATGACTTACACACAGTAAAAACTGCTCCAAGCCGGACTCCAAACCAAGAAATCGAAGACAAAATAATGTTAACAATCTACTAAACAGCACTGGGCCCGCGTATTATGACCCACTCCCTCTCAGACAGCAGAGGCTTACCTACCTATTTCCCAGCAGTGGGAATATTATAGCCTGATTACGCCATGCGAATCAAAATCCATCAGCATACTGATGACATTGGCGATGTAACCCAGGGTATCCACCCACAGTGGCGCTGGACTGTCTCATCTCATAAGCCAGTACAATTCTGACAGTCCCTCCCGTCCTTCTAGGACTCATTTGATGATTTCAATAATTTCTAAAAAAGGGTGGGTTACAGTGCCAATGACCTAAGTTAAAATAAAGTTATTTTATTTGTATACTGTACTTGAAACTTTAGCCTACAAAACAATTGTTTTTTGTCATGTATACTTGTATGGCTTCACTTTTTCAACTTATGAGTAGGAAAATTTCGAGAGTTTCAAGAATCCGTAGTATTTTTCTCTCATGGTTGAAATTAATTGTGAAATTAAAGTTATTTTTATGTGAACTTTTAGTATTGTGTAAGCCAGTTTGTTTTTCGAGGTAATGAGAACAATTTGGTATTTCAAACTCATCATCTGCCTACCTTTTCCCAACTATATTGGTTTCGGCTTCCAGTCAAACTAGATGCAGCTGGATATCAGTATTTTACATGGAGCGACTGCTTGTAGGACCCAGTAAATAATACTTGGTATAGTAAAAGTAATTTGGTATTTCACAATATTGACCAATAATTCCAAAATATCATCATCTTCCTACCCTTATCCCATATTACTTGGGGTCGGTGCATCAAGTTTTTTTCGTCCATTCTCCCCTATATCTAATAATTCCAAAATATAATTTCTTTAAAAACACAATTTATTTAAGGCCCGAAAATCTGACTAAATTTCAGAAAACCTTTTTTGTGTTTTTGTAGTTCTAAAATCAATAAATAGTAAGATCAATAAATTTCCTGATTTGTGACATTTTTTTCTTGTAAATCGCATTTTATCAGTTGCTAACAAATATGTCAATAGATTAGTGGTTGAAATACCTTAATATCGGTTCTGCTGTGTGCAGCAATAGGCTGCACACTGCTGGGACACAACTCTCTACAGTGAGAGGGAGTGGGCTTAATCCACCAGTCTCTGGCCAAGTACGGTTAGATAGGTGTCACAAGTCTTCTTTAAATTGTAGTTTAAAACGTTATTTATCATTTCAAAGAAGTTGTAAATAAAAAAAAATATACAACTGACAGACAGACTTCCTACTTCCTCATTCAAATTACGCAACAACAATTCCCAGCAACAACTTCGCATAACGACAATTCCAAAAAAAGGTTGACAACATGCCAATCTTTTTACAGTCGGCCTCATAATAAAATTTTATTTTTCCGCAAGTCGAACCTACGTCTGTCGCTCACAGGACCGAATCCCACGTATATTAACCACTGAACCGAAGAGTTGTCAGTTACAAAACCAGAATCTGTCGACGAAATATTTCAAGTGAAAAATGTCGCCGGCGGAAAATATTGTGAAATAAGATTTGGCGTAATTTGTGAAACTGACAATTTGTTTAGTGAAATCTGTTGAATTATTACGTAAATTATTGTAGATTTCTTTAATTTTAGGCCTTGACTTGTTCTTAAATGCTATAAATGAATGTCAATTAAAATTCTCTATTTAGTAAGCGATAAAGTTCCACTTAATTGAGACATGCTGAACTCGACAATAAGCTGATGAAAAATAAATATAAAATGTCTATTTTTAATTGGCATTTATAGATGTTGAATAACTCGACACCTGACATTTACAAGGAGGCTTCTTGAAAAAATAATTCCCCAAGAAAACCCGTTTGGTAATCGAAGACATCGAAACGCACCCGGATCTCGGAAACTAGAACAAAAAACTTCTTCCGTCTAAGACGCCATGACACTTTTTTGTCGATCTAAGATGGCGAGTGACGTCTACACGCTAAAACAAAAGAAAGCCCCACCCACTTACGCAAAAAATAACACATAGACATGCATGCAAAAAATTAAGCAAATAGCTTTAAACTGGCAGGGAAACTGCGAAAAAGCACGGACGCGTTAAATCAACAGTGGCAGTAAATCAACAAATAGGAACAACGAAAATCCCGAATTCATGGGACCGGCGGGGACTACGTAGCATAATCCCGGCACAGCGGGCATGCAAACTCGTAACAGTGGCACATTTACCGGGGAAGGCATCAGACGAACACTTGTTGCTTGCGAATGCCAACTTCACGTTTCCAGACGCCGCTAAACTTCGCCAACCGCCACCAATTACTCGCACAACCGAATTAGAATTCCGAAACCGAAATTCGATTTTGAAAATTGACTTTAACCAACTTTCGCGTGAACTTAGCAAAACTTTTTTAAACTGTACACGAGTATAAATATAATTTAAATTTAAAATTGCAACGAATAACTGGCTGATAACAAAAATATCGGATATTTAAAAGCACCTATTTATTTCACTGAGCACTTCACTACGGCGTCTTGGTCTTAAGACGCGAGTTCGCGACGCACATTACAAGACGTTCGTTCTAAAATTTGAATTTTTGGGTCCGGCGGTTGGTATTTGTCTTTGGAAAATTGTATGCACTTGTGTTGTTAAGTTAGAATTTTGAATTTAGTTTTTCGGAAACGTTAGTCGTAGTTGGTGACTAGATATTGAATAATTTAGCTCCTGATTGCGGGGAGAGAAGTTGCATTAGTGCACGCCGTCCCGGTTGCAACAGGTTGTTTGGCAGAGAGCAGTAGGGCGCATGCGCGCTGCCGCGACCAATGCACCGCTCTATAATGGCCGCAGATGAATTCCGATTAAGTGTGGGTTTCAGATTTTAAGTCTAGTTTTGGGGAAAAATTAGTAATTTACCGTTTGTACTTTTTTGAAAAATCATAAATAGTTGATAAAGTATGAAAGCTCTTTTCTAAATTATAAAGTCAGTTCATGAGAAAATTTTTGGAAAACGTTTTGGACAGTCACCGTAATCATAATCATCATTAATCATGAAATGGTACTTATTTCGACAGAATAAAATGCAAGTCGGGATCATTGTAAAATTGTTTAAAATGTTCCTTCTTAAAATAAGAAAATCATTTTCTAAAAGACTTCTTGCTGTCTTCTCAATAACATCGTTACTACTTACGCATTTTTTTGCTGACAAGCACGTTTTCAATCTTGTACGCGCCATATACACATCGGTTGTCTACTACCCTATGGTGTGATAAAATAGATGGAGTTTAGCTGATATTGACGGGATTATCAAGAAAAGGCGGCACATCTACATAATAATGATTATATTAGATTTTTCGCACTCAATTATAGAGCTGCTCTATAATCTCACAATCAGAATCAGAATATTTATTTGTAAAACATAGGTATAACATAATGGTATTGGGTGAACAATATTTGGCCGCTGAGTTTTTAAATTAATTAATTCAACATTCTCAAAGAAATTTTACCAATTAATGCATGAACTTAATTTTATTGAAAAAATTTCACATCAAGCATAAATATTTCAAAAAATTCCTTTACATGACGTCAAATCTGCGACCAATGTAGATCGTCTCCTGCAACGCTCTTGGCCTCTATAACCACGTGTAGAATTAGGTACAGCAATAGCAAGTACAACCTTATCTCCAGCGCCGAATTCTAATCATTTTCTTATCACCACGACGAGTTTTCGACTCTTAGTGGGGATTAATTTGGTGATCTTGCCTTGTGATTATGCATGTACTGTACAGTGATGGAGACTACAGTCTTATCACTAGCGCTGAATTCTAATCATTTTTTATCACCACGACGAGCTATCGACTCGTGGTGGAGATTTAACTGGTGATATTGCCTTTTGATGTGTGTAGAATTAGGCTTGTACAGTGATGGCGACTAGAGCCTTGCATCTAGAGCCGAATTCTAATCATTTTATTATCACCACAAGGAGTTTTCGACTCTCGGTGGGGATTACAGTGGCGATCTTGCGTTGTGCTGCATGTATAACTAGGAACAGCGACAATTTAATTGGTGATACTGATGGTGTAGAAAATGACTTGCGAAATTAATGACGACAATGCTAGTATAGTTTTATCTGACAGTAAATTCTCATATTTTTGTCACCATTATGAGTTTTATAACCTTGCTAGTGATTAAAGGTTCACAATAAATGTTAAATTTATCTCTTAAATATCGAATGATGATGATCAAAATCTGTATCTGATGCCTGTCAAATTATATTGGTGATATTTTTTCGGAAATTGTTGTCTACCAAAGTAGATATTAATGACAATTTATTCACCATTGTGCACCAAAAGTTACAATATAAGCAAGTATATATTTAGTTCACAAAGGTGAGCTTATCTCTTTAGAGAGATCTAATATTACTTATTTTTTCACGCATTACTAATCACCAATTTGAGTTTTAACACTACTTTTCCAGACGTTTTTGGTAGTTAGTGAAACGCTAATCGAAAAACTTATTTGGAATCCCATGACCATTGTTAAAAAACGTTGTAGCCATGCAACAGTGGAATTATGGCGACTACCTAAAATTGTACGACTGACCCCCTGACCCACATACAGGAAAATATACCACTTGTCCGAGGCCGAGCCTTATTTTAATTTTTTATTATTTACGTATATTTTCCAAATAATTGACAATCTTCAAGGTTAAGCTGTGGTTGCCGAGGTTGGTCCAATCAAATCAAATCGTTTATTTCAACTAGGCCAATTAAAGGCGCTTTTGAATTATCAAGAGATAAAATAAAACTAGTACAAAAATAGTTAATATGGTGCTACAGTCCCAGTCACAAAGTACCGTAGGTGCTCATTCCAAAGCGTAGATCTATCTCTATGGAGAATAATGAGCAAGAAACTCCATGGACACACTTTTGAGAGAAATCTGAGAAGTCTGAGAATGGAAGAAAAAGAAGCTCGAAAGTCTGATACCCAGTCTTACCAAGAAGTATCGTATACCTAGTAACTGGGTTTTGGAGGTATGTTAAGCAGTCATTATCAGTTCTATAATGCTATCACTGGCCTACACTCTGGAGGAGTGGGCCATAATCCACCACGCGGGTTCTGTGTGGGTTGGTGGCTGCCACAATGTTTTCCTTTACCGTTTTGAGAGCATGTAGTAAAAAAAATAAAATAAAAGTGGGTACCTGTCTAGATTTAAACCAAATGCCTACAACTCGTAAGTAGGGGCCGATACCACAGGGCCGACACTGCTCTTCATGACAGACAGTCACTCCATGTAATATTGGTGTTCATCTGCATCCAGTTCCAGTTGAAGCCGACAGCTAGGCAGATGCTATTCCAAAGTCAAAATTCTGAATTATTTTTGTGTTTCTGTTATTACTGCAAAATGTCGCCACAGGGATATTTATCAGTTGTTGGGTTGGTTTAACCCCAACATAGTTAGGCAAAAGATAGGCAGATGTAACCAGATCCAAAGTACGAAAGATAAAGCGAAATAAAACCAGAGGTACAGATGACCAACACTCTAAAACCCAGACCTGGCACAAGCCACACAAAAGTGCGCAATAACCCTCCAAACTCTATTCAAAAGCTAACTCTATATACGTTTTAGGGTTAAAACGAGAATCGCAATAAGGCCGTAAAACAAATAAACACACAAACAAAATTCATACAAGTTGCTGCACAAAATTTTCAGGAACTAACGTTACTGGAGTAGATATGGGACAGAGTGTTAACCTCAAACAATTGTTTTATGTAACAGTATTGACTTAAAGATGATTTTTGAAGAAAGAAAAATTTTTTTAGATTGCAAGTGGGATTCGAACCCGCGTCTTCTGGATAGGTACATACTCCAGACGCCTCAACCAACTATTCTTTCCTCAAAAATCATCTTTACGATGCGCATCGGATGCGTTAATGCGTATAAAAATAATTAATTAGTATTGACTTATTTTATTATCATTTTTTTTTTTATGTAATTTTCATTTGAATAACTTTTAGTTTCATACAAATGCAAAAGATAAATATGAAAAACATTTTGTAGTACAAACAAAATAATCGTATTGTGAAGGTATTACAATAAATACATAGGATTTGTTTTCAAGTTTCGAAACTACGTTGCTTATAAGTTCTATTACACACATACATAGGCATAGTTATATACACTGTATGAGGATAATCCAACCTCCAGAATTAAGTGAGAGTTGGTAAAACGGGACTTTAGGCCTCCTCATTAACATTATAATTAAGAGAATTACTTAGTTCTTGTTTTTTCGTTTGAGGACGTGTATCAAAACCTATAAAACGTTCATGACTTGACTTTCTGACCCAGTACACCAGAAGCCTTATCAACTAGGCCATCACATTCAACCATCGCAAAGGTCGATTTTTCATTCTAACCCGCGAGCTTCCATGAATTTCCGAGCTTGAAGTTCAGTCTCTGTCGCATATTTACTCTATGGCCCACACTGTTGCTTCAGTGAGCGAGTATGTAACTGGTTTCGCTGGATATTTTTAGTGTGGCAAGATAAGCACAGGTTTCGTGTAGTGTTGCTCTTTTATAAGCTGGCAATTGTGACAAGGTGGAGGGTAGTTTTCGTTGGTAATTTATGAAATTGTTGAACGAAATGTCTTGTTTTAAGAGCTTTGGGATTGGACGTTTGAAATAATTAATTTTAGATAACCTTAGCTAGTAAAAATTGATTTAGTACCATATTATAGTTTCATATACTTACCAATAACCTATGAATGCATTAAAAAAATGTTTTAGCAATCTTCGAATTTCCGAATAAATTCTATAACATATTTCTTTTTAATCTTCGAATTTTCAAATAAATTCTAAATCTCATTCTTTTTTTTTTGTCGAACGACATTGAATTTAAATATCGTAATTTCCATTGTAGGATTTTAAATCTAGAACTTGTAACTCATTTGCTGGCCATGAGCAAAAAAAATACTTTCAGCTAGCTACTTTATTCTATTCTGAAGACCGATCCATAAATAATGTCTAGCTGCAAAATAATAAAATTGAGGACCGTCGCAGGCTGTCTTTACTACATAATTACAAAACCCATTACACTAAAAAGAACCATAGACTACACTCTCTTAAGAGAATCTATAAAAAGTATCATAGTATGACAGCATATTATATTAACAAGTTGCCAACTTTACCGCTAAAATTCGAATAAATCCGCTCGTTCATAGACACCATAGACAACGACTGTTTGTTGTCAAAACTAGTGATGTGACATCAACTGCGTTATTTCGAATAACCTAATGAACATAACAATAGACTTTAATAGACTTCTTATATTCTAGGGAACTCACCCAATATGTAGACCATGTTCTTAGTCCAGCGCTGAAGCTCCTTGCGTATCGCGCGACGTTCTTGTTGGCACCGCGCGAACGAGCACTCCGCCATGGCACTCGTGCGACAACCCTGGAACAAAACAGGTAATTAGTTAACAGTCTTCAACATCAACAGCTCCTGGACGAGTCACCGGCTTCATCTAGTTTGTAAAAGGACGACGTGTAAAAATGTTGATTGTTGAGAATTGCCAAAAAAATCATTTCATCATCACAAAATCTACTTAGCTTATTCCTAGCTGTCTTAGAATGCAGCAGGCAGCTAAAAATGGTTACTGGCAACACAGACAAGCAATCATGGGGTTGGTGACCTTAATTTGTTACGAAAAAAACGGTTAAGGCGCATTAGCAACCATCTTCCAGATTCAAATATCGAAGTTCGTGTAAAAAGATATAAATTTCTTGTTTTTTTTTAAGGAGCCTGTCTGTGTTTATAACTATAACCATGTGGTCTTTAAGTCAGGAGTGAAATTGTTGCTTCTAGATACCGTCGACCACTTCATCTTTGATTACCATCAGGCGAGATGGTGGCCAAATTTGATCCTAAAGTAAAAAAAAATATTTGAAGTGAAATTGCCATAATAGACTTACATATTCATCAATCTTGAATACATTGCTAGAATCTCGACATAAACTTTTAGAACATTACAATTTGACGGGATTAAATATTGCTATTCAGTAGAATCTGAAATGGAACCACAAAGCAGTAGCCAAAGTAGGAAAAGCCACATATCAAAGCAATGATTCTGAATACTCGAGAAGACGTAAGCATTAATACAAAAGCCAAATCAATACTAAGAAACTTAGGAAATCGTCCAGAAATGCACAAGACATCAAAACATACATCCTACACGAACATAATCCTATAACACATTCAATGTACCCGAAAGACCGATAATGAATGAATGAGTGAATGGAAACAAGACGTTCAAAGACGTAGCGAATGAACGACATCATAGATATCGATTAATAATGTAATTATTATCTGTGAGAACTTCTGAGAAACTCGAAATACTGTTGGTCTATCTTGTTTATGATTCACTTGAGATCATTGGTTCTCAGAAATGTGTAAATATCTTATTAGTGTATTCCGAATTTCTGTATATGTAATATATTTATATATTACAGTTTTGTAACTATAATTATAATGATTGTAACAATTCAATTCCCTTACTTTCTATTTTTGTTAATCACTCACAGAAAAAGGCCTAACGTGCGGCAACGATTAAAAACAGCCAAGTGTGAAACGGACTCGCACGCAAAGGGTTCCCAACGATTGTCATTTTTTACAAGTTACCTATGTACATTGAAACTATGTCATTCTGACAGGTTTTTCAGCATACATGCAAAAGAACATTTTTTTTTTAATTTTTATTTCGAACATTTCGGTTAGTGGTAACTTTTCAATTTCTTGAATAGGAAATAAGTCATTTATTAACAAAATAAAATTCGAAACACTCGCTCTTTCATTTGACACGAGACACGGTACAGCAAGAAACCCAAAAAGCGATTCCATTTTCAGAAAAAGAAAATTTATTAGGTCTACCAAAGCCAATACTGATACATTTGCCAAAGACAAGACCAATACTGCCCAGTTCAAAAATCTTCTCGAACATTTCACATTCTACATCGTCTATAGATTCACAAGTTACACAACAATAATATTGGGCAGTCACGTTCATTTTCATTTGCACAATGGATATAAATTCGTTCTACAAAACCTTTGATCCGTTACACAGAAATGTTTCCCGCGAAAAGTAAAACCCAATATTTTTGTCATTACAATACATGGTAGTTGGAACACTGAGAATTAACTGGGTTTTGAATGCTATAAAATTTATTTAACAAAGTTTATTGTTCTGGAAACCTGTTACCTCAAAATGCCAAACATTTTGAAGCAGAGGTCAAACTTAATTCAATTCAGCCCAGCGATCGAGTCGGCCCACTAACTAAAATTTCATTAACTCCTATTTCCTGAGCGCGCCAAGCTATCTTCGAATATCGAAGTCGGCACCTCCAGCAAAATAAGAAGTGAACTCTATTCAATTACTATAACATTCATCGAAGTATCGAACCCGCCGGGCAACGAACCCGAAAGGAGCTAACGAAATTCTACGAAAAACCTCCGATCCTCATCAAGAACACCCCAACACCCACCGAATATGCCCGAACCACCCGAATCTGGCCCCCGAATTCTTATTTCAAACTCCAGACGAACGGGGGGCCGGGGGGTATCGCGAAACTATTCTTATTTTAAAATCTCTCTCCACGGAATATGCCACGAAAGAGGTTCTTATTTTAAAAATATCACGCTCCACCGAAATTTTCTTATTTTAAAAACTTGAGGGGGGTGCGAACGTTCTTCCGAAATCCACCCCCCCGACTCCCCTCGGGGGCCCTCGGTGGCCAGTTATGATATTCTTATTTTAAAAATCGCTCGAAGCGTTCCGATTCTGTTATTAAGATGTTGGTGTGTGCAAGCTTTTATGAGGCCGCTTGTACGTGAGCCCGGATCATCTAAGACACAAAGGGGTATTTCGCTAAACCTATACATTGTTATGGACCGCATCGAGGTCGTTCAGTCTCGCGATAAAAGTAATAATAAAGCTTGAAAATAAATAGTAAATCTCCATTCGACATCCCTGACCTGACCCAGTTGCGAATTATGTAGCCGATTCTCGATTCACATAAATTGTAATTCCTAATTTCGCATAACGAAGTGCGAGTAGACGATTGGAAATTTAAATTTTCGTATCGTGAATTTTGATTTGTGCATATCGCGAGCGGTCTTAGAGTGTGAGCACATCTCTACCTGATAATGAGATTGCTGGTATTAGGGCATGGCCTGAAGACACGTGTAGCGTATTGATTTGGAGGATTACGTGTGCAAGGAACATAGCGTGCCTATCTACGTCTATGTCAACCGCATTAGATTGCATTCGCATCGCACATTCGATTCGAAAACAGAATAAGCTCATCTATCATTTGGAATTATTCAAACTGAAATCTCATTCTAATAAAAACAAATAAAAAAGAAGTTTTTTAAAATTCGAATCGGCGACCAATAACGCTTCCCGCCAATTTCCATGGCTGTCAAATTTGGGGCCGCCGCGCCCGCCACCCTTCCCAGATCAATTTACGATAACTCGGTTTGAGCTCCGTCCCGCTCAGCCTTAAGACGGAGCCCTATCCCCATCTCCCCGCGGATAAGTTCTAGAACTGGGCAACTGTTGAGTCGCAACACACGATACATGGAAGTATTTTTTTTTTAATTTAAATTTATTTAGTTTAGAATATCGTGTCATTGTTTTCGATGATGTTGTCTTTTGTTTGGGATTAATTGAAATTGGACTGGCGACTGGTTTGGAGAGATTTGGGTGTGTTGTTTTCAATTTGGGGCAGTAACGAAATTGTTAAAACTGAACACGAAAATCGATTTTTAGGGTTCCGTATAGTTATCAATATTTCCGAAATTAAGTAATCTTTCAGAAGGTTTTTCATCATTTCTAGTATTTTAATACAAACTGCATACACCCATTCTCGTAGAAACGTAACCCCACCCACACACGCAAATCGATCCGTAGTCCCCTATCTATTCGGCAGAATATCATTATCAATCCCCTAGTAAATAATACTGACCCTATTTCTACTAGATACCGTATTCTGTCTCACAGCAGTGTCGGGACCATTCTCTCACGCGGATATGGCCCGGGACTTATTTTTAACTGTTGTGTGCGTCTTAGGTGTATGTGTGTGTGTATGGGGGTGGGGTGTGCGTATGTGTGCGTGCGTTTGAAATATTCCCCCGTAGCGTGGCGCGGGGAATTGATGTTTTTAATTAGTTTCCAACGGTTTTCGTTGGTGGCCTGCACTGCTCGATTTTATTATTATTTATTAAATTAATTTATATTTACAACAGCAAACGATGCGCAATTAAGAAAAAGAATTTTCAATGTGTCGAAATTTACATAATGGAACGCTGAATGGAAAGTTTAATTGAAACACACTATCCGTTGAACAATTTCGTCAAAGTTGAACTGAAATATAAAACAGGGCGAGTGGAGTAACCCGGTACGTTTCCTGAAAACTTTCCTTTGTAGGCGAAAATTCAATAGGCGGGAAGTTCGGTCGCGCCTGTGCCAACCGACACCCATTGTGCCGGCTAACGGACATTAAAAAGTGTCTAATAAAATGTATGAGAGCATGACGAAATGTTGTATCTACTTATTGGAAGACATTGACACACTGATTTTCATGTGTCAATGTAAAATACTTTGAGATCCTTTTTTGACAAATGCAGACTCATTTTTCAAGATCTTTTTTGTCTCTGGTAAAAAAAATACAGAAAAAATAATCTTTAACAAATCACCGATGACGAATTCGAATTCAGTTTTAAAATTCAAATCTCGCAGCCAAATACACCTGTCTGAATTTAAATTTCGAACGTATGGAATGCATTCATTGTCACAGAATAACTATAAACAACGTTTAAATATCGAACAACTGTTATTTTACGTTTATTTTTATAAATAGTTCCGTTATTCTGTGTCAACTATGGAATTTGACACAGAGTAACTAAATATGGCTGACAGAAGTTTTCAGATTGCTGTTTCGTGGAACATTTTGTGTTGAACATTGTTACTCTGTGCGAAGTTGGTTTACCTGTTGCGTTCTGCTTTTGTTTTTGTTGATCGCTAGTTTTGGCGTTGGCCGCCGTTTGATACGAGTTTATCATGAACCGAGTAAAGGCTTATACGTTGTTCATATTTTTTTTATTGTTCGAATTTCGAACGTCGGTTTTCGCACTTGGAAAATTTGTTTTATGAACGGGTTTAGCCGAACGGTTTTTTGTGCCAGTATTGGATTATCTTTTAGTAGCGTTTTTTAAAACGGTAGCTTATTCGGATTTAGAATACGATGGCTATTATTTCTGT
Organism: Agrotis ipsilon; assembly: GCA_028554685.1. Lineage (NCBI taxonomy): Eukaryota > Metazoa > Arthropoda > Insecta > Lepidoptera > Noctuidae > Agrotis > Agrotis ipsilon. The sequence goes on along the minus strand of CM052977.1, from coordinate 3,287,592 downwards.
GAGCTTTTTTAGCCAGTCATTGCTAACTTTTTTACCTTTATTTTATTTTCCTTTCATTTTGAACAACCAATCAGTTTAGGTGAAATGAAATGTGGGTTTACCTACTATTACGTAACCGACCTCTCTGCTTATACCCTTGATATCACAGGCGTAATATTACCAGCAGTAATCAAGCCACAATTTAATCATCTTCTACACACTTCCCGCCATATAAAGTTAGACTTTAAAATGTCTACAATAAGTGAATTTAAAGCAGACTAAGTTTACTGTAGGCTGGGTTAAATTTGCATGGCCGCTTTCAGACCTGTTGCGTTGCCTAGCACGTAGATTTATTTGGTGACAGTTCTGGGATTCTCTCTCATCTTGTTTACTGAGTGTTATATCAGTTTTGATTACGGATGGTGTGACCTTTTGAATATTGCTTTACTACGCTATCATTTATTGTTAGAAGATCAAAGATTTTATTAGGAAGTATTTTGCTTTTTGGGAATAGTTTACACTGGTGTGTTTGATTGCATTTGATAATAAAGATTCCAATTTAAAATCTATAATTTTCATTGACTCAGTAAAAACAAATTCGTCGCATATTCGATTCGATTTTCAAATAAAAATTCCATTCTACCAAAATAAAAATAATAACAAAAAAAAACTTTAAAAACGAATTTTAAAACTCGAACCGCATTCTCAATTCCATTTCCTTTTACCAGCCAGCTTCAAATTTCGAATAAGGAAAAGAAAAAAAAGCACTAGAGATGACCAGACCATATCCCGAAAAAGTCTTATCCGAGTTTATCCCAAGTTCGTATAGGGTGACGGAAGTGGAAGGGTGTCGGGTGGGGGGGTGTTCCTCCGCGCCTGTGTGAAAGAATGCCGGAGAATCAATACAGCGGTGCACATTAAATTGGCCAGGGAAAGGGAACCACCCCTCGTCAATTTTTTTCGGTAATTTTAGATGTTTAGTTTTTTTGTTTAGAGGGGTGGATTATGATTATGTAGTTTCTGATTAGGGGGAGATAGTGTTTTAATTGTCTTGAGGATTTTGGTAGACTTACCATTTTTTTATTTTTTATTTTCTTGATTTTCTGTACTTATCGAATAAAAGTATAGTGATTCCTCTCAATCTAAATCTAAATTAAATACACTTTCCTCTCAATCTAAATACACTTTTTTTCGTTTTTTTTGTAATTTAAAATGTTCGAACTAAAAGCTTTTTAATAACTGAATAGTTTAAAACATACTTATTTCGGTAAGTATGTACCTACTTAAAATATACTTACTTAAGGAACCTATGTTCCTTATACGTATCTCAGTATTAAATTCAGTGAAATTCTTCAAGTAAGTACAAAATATATTTACACAAGACAACTGTGTATAAAGGCTATTGAGTTTGAGTTTGATTTCGTCGGAAACGGAAGGCGTCTTCTGTGAAGCCTGTTGCTTTTGTGACTAACTTGAGGCACGGAACTTGTGTGGAAGAAAATAAGTGGAACTTAGAGAAAGATGGTGTTATTTTTGCTGTACAAAAGTAAGAACTTAAGTACTAAAATGTACTGTTGATAATGTTTCTTTGTTAAGAAAAAAAAACTGTTAAATTTAAGAAAAAAGCAAAATCTAGTTGAAAACTAATTTACATACGAAATCCAGTAAAAAAAAAAACTAAATAAGCTAGTTGGTACTTTTATTTCGAAAGAAAATATTTTTCTTATCATATCCGACTTATTTAAGCAAAACACAACTCTAGTTTTATCCACTAAACCGTCAAGAAAGTGAAAAATAAATCTCAAGATTGAATTTCCCGCTCATTCCACAATATTTTTTAAAATAAGAAGAGCGCGCGTAACGGACGCGTTATGGACATTGTACGCATTTCTTTTTGCCCCTTCACTTCCATGCTTGCCTGGTATTTATCATGGATGCTAAGTAAGTTTTGAAGTATTTCTGACTTTAGTTTATGTAGTGGAGAAGAAGTTAATTGATTAATCTCAACCTATGTTCAATCAAACACCAAAAATGTTATGAAGTAAAAATAAATAACCTTTAATTCAGACCGTAGTCCGTAATTATGTTAGTACTCACACATCTTAAAATATATGTTAGTAAAAATAAAGTTATGATTTCGTCCTTAATTAAGTAATGAAAAAGTATCCAAATCAATGCGTAGCAGGACAGTAGAAAGATGATGCTGACAAAATGTGGGTATACTAAATATATACTCGTCAAAACAAAATAGGGGCCGCTTATTAAATTGCACTTTAATCAAGTATCACTCTTATTCTGTGTACATAATAGATGGTAAATACCTTGTTATGGTTTCTTTTAAGTATTAATATTGTTTTTACTGCGTAATTGGAAATTCATAACTTTTTTAAAATTAGATATTTAAGATTTCTTCGAATGTACGGTTTGGTGTTTTTTATTTTTCAAACTTCTAACGGAGTTTTCTTCGACTTATACAGCAAGTAGTAGGCTATAACGACTGTTTAATCTCATAATGCCATTTCTTCGGAGACATATGGATGCAAAAACAGCCACTTGGGGTGTTACCTTAATCCAGGGGGGGTATAGCCAGAACAAATAGATCTTATGGTGGAATATTCCCAACCAGTGGTTCAAAAAGTTTGAAACTGGTCTCAAAAGACGGGTAATATCACCAGACGCCGTGATCCAGGAAGAAAGTAAGTAAGTAAAGCCTAAGGAGACCAATAAGTTTGATTAACCGCGCAAATAGTGCGAAAATCTACCGCGCGGACCGTACAAATTTCATTGCGTTGAGCTACAGGCACCCCTATAATTGACTAGACTATTCCGAATCGACTCCATGAAGACTAACAATACTCAAGAAGGTGCTTGGTTCTCCTCCAGTTAACTGGAGCGTTCGGTGCAAATCGTGAAACATTTGCAAAGAGAAAAATTATTTAACTGTTTTGAATGGTCTTCATTGCTTTTTATTTATGACTGCAGGCTTATTTTTTTTAATAAAGACCGATTTATTAGAGTGTAGAGAAGATCTAAACAATAGGTTTCAGATCCTTGCACTCTTGAAACAGACTGTTCCGATGAGATCTGAATTATGCTCTGGGGCGGTTGTCTCTATCACGCAAAACTGAGCTCGCACTTCGTAATAACGTTGCTGTAACTGCTCAAAATTGCGTAGCGAATGTGGTGCAACTCCACATTATCCCATTCGCACAACAACAAGTACCTGAGTTCATCTTCTAGTAGGATAATGTTCGAGCAGACACGCTGCGACTAACAGTGCATACATTCGCTGACGTTCGAATTACAATGTTACAGTGGCTACTCAGTATTTTTTTACCTGAGTTTTATTCAGCAGTTAAGAGATGAGTTAAAGAGGAGTGCAAAAGAAAGTAAAATTATCATCAACACCCAGCTGAATCTCATAAACTGTCTGAAAACTTGCTGGTAGAGAATCCCAAAGAAAATGTTTGGTATTTAATCCTGAACATTCCACCACCATTAAAATGAGTAGCACAGAGAGAGAAGAGCTTTAAAGAACACTTTGGAACATTAAAGACGTTTTTTTTTCGAGTTTTTTGATGTTTTGTGTAAGTTGATACATTACTGCAATTCCCCATTTTTCATTCAATTTCGTTTAATTTAACGATTAATTGGAATACAAACTTAATTTTTGTGTATTTCCAAGTAAAATCGTTAATATTAATCAGATTCAGTCATTATAACCAGTAATATTTAAATATTATTTAATAAATTGACATTAATAGGTTGGCCCTTATTTTCTTTTGAGTAGTATATAATTATGTATATATGTCACGGTAAATGTGATTAATTGAAAATTATTAATAATTTTACAAAATTATTAATAATAATCACATGTTTTGGTAAATGTGAATAAACGATCGAAATTTATTACTTTTAGTAGTAATTATTAATAATTCACGACACATATTGGTAAAAGTGATAAAATTAATAAACTAAACGGCTAAACCTAGTGCTAACTGAAGATAAGTATGATACACGTAGGTTTAACCGATTGTGGTCGGTTACACCTAGGTTTAGCCGGTTAGAACTAGGCCTAACCTCGGGACTTGCTGGCACCCCGACTCGGACAATTTAGGTTAGAAGAGGATGGCGGGGTCTTTCAGACCCCGCCATCCTCTTCGTGGTTATTTTTTTTTTAACCACGCAGAAGTAGGAGCCCCGCGGAGCGGGGCTCCGTCCACTTGCTCCTGTGAAGGAAGTTTACTTATTACATTTATCACTACTAGGGTCAAATTATTAATAATAACCGACAAATGTGATTAATTAATCACTTTAACCTCGACTTTCGGTAATTATTAATAATAATAGATAATTATTAATAATTTTCAATTAATCACATTTACCGTAACATATACATTGCCTCACTCTCCGGACTTTATGTTTATGCAATTAAAAAGCCCTAGTACATTCTAAGACCACATTTTCAAATAAAAACACAAAATTTTAATAACAATATGACAATAGCAACTGCTAATTCCAGTCACAATCAAAATAACAAAGTATACAAAAACGTTATAAAACACCGACCCATTTTCTTAGTGCTTAATTGTCACGGAGGGAGAAACGGGGAAAAGTGAACAAAAATAGCCCAAGTTTTCTTTCCGCAGACTGAAAAATCTTAACAAAAAACTTGAAATAAAGGGTAGAAATGAGCCATCAGTGCACCAACAATGGTAGGAAAAACAGTCGGGTGAAATTGGTCATAATGAGTGTCTTCTGGCCCACCTCCCCCCACCCCATCTTCCCCTTTGGGTCAAGCGGGGAAATAAAATTTTAAATTGAAGCCGTGAAAAAGACAAAAATGTTGGGACCGAGAGACTTAAGGTTGGGGCACACCGGGACTACTAAAATTTTTATTTATACATTTTCAAGCTTTTTGTTCATCATGGTTCGTTAAGACTTGGATGAAAACATTGCCTTTGTGGGTCAAAAAGAAAAACACTTTTCTTATATGGCAATGTTTATTAGATCAATAAATTATTGTGGTTTTTGTAAGTTAAATTTTAAGGAGTGTTGAGACGCATTTGAAACCCTTTCATTACAACATATCTTCGTACTTGATTAGGCCCGTTCAAATAGGTAGTATTATATTGCTATAACAACGCTGAGTGTATCCCAAACTTTATAAGAAATGAACTACGTCTAGGGAGAAAATGGAAATTATTCAGCGAATTTAGTATAAATGTATATGTGGAGTAATATACATAATCTTTTATACATTTTAAAAGGACTGTCGAAAAAACGTTAGTTTTTCATTCTCTCGTACTATTTCATTCATTCATTCTTGAACATTTGAAAATGTAATGTCAGCTATTCGAAATCGAAATATGAAATAAAAAGAAGTTCGAATTGGATTCTCTTTGGTCTTTTTGTAATGATTCTTTATTCGAAATTCGAAATATTAGGCATTGGAATTTGTTCGAACTTTTTTTTTTACCTTTTTTAGTCTGTGTTGGTTTTTGGTGTTGTTTAACGAATTTACTTTTGCTACGGTTTTTTTAACTGTTCTTAGTTAAAGATGCGGTTGAATCGGTGCGGACTAACTGCGGACACTGGACACAGATGGACACTTGAGTACATTAATAAAGTTATAGAATTTAACTGAATTTTAAGAAATAAATACGGTAAAGACAATTCACTTAGTTACTCACGGGCGTATGTTACAAGTAGGTACAGTCAGCAAAAAAGTTAGATATATTGGCAGCTAGTATTAAACAGTTCTTCTGTACATTTAAAGCATGACTGTCATTATGCTGTGTGTATTTAAAAATTGCTGTCTAAGTTAGCAATCTTACTCTTTTGATGACTGCATCATACACGTCTACACATCAAACTATGAAAACCAGTTAATCATGGTCTCACTTTGTATGATTTTTCTGCATTTTCAACGGTCAGCTTATACTGGTTGACTGGAGTTAACCCCCAATATAGTTAGGAAAAGGCTAGGCAGATGATGTAGCTTTTTTTTATCTTGGTAAAATCATCAAATGAGTCCTCCCACCCCGGGCAGAGCGGGAGGGACTTTCAGACTTGTACTGACTAAAATCCACGGTGTCCTTCAATAGCCCTTTATGTTCCGGGGTCACGGGGTAACGAAATAAGTCCCGCGACCCCGACAGGTCTTGGTCTTTTTTTGAGAGGGGGCCCTGTCATTTTGTTGGCGCTCTTTGAGGCGCGCATGGTCCATGGTTGGACAGCGAGTTGCCAACCTTTGCTCGCTGTCCGCATGCCCGTGCCTACGTTGGCCGGAGGTCGTCTACCGAGATGCGGTAGGTTACTTTGAAACGATCTCCAGTCTTTAATAACTGAGATTGTAATCCCAAAAAAAAAACATGCATTGAAGAAACCGAAAAAAACCCATGCCATAGAAAAAATATTTTTGTCCTAGAAATTTCCATTGCACAGAATATTTCAATCTAGACTAAATCGACCTCGACGAACTACGTAAGTAAGTACCTAGGTACGAACCGGTGACGTTTCGTCCTTACAGCAAGGTTACGATAAAATTTATGTTTTAACTTATCGTACTTACTTTTAGCCATGCTTAAATTTGGGTCGATATTTTTGGCGCGGTAGAATTTTGTATACCTATATGTTTTTTTAGTCTGTACCCTTAGCACGAATTTTCAGTATTTGAGACGTAAAGTAAACTGGAACTTTGACAATTTCAAATTGAAAAATTTTCAATGAAAAAATTAGTTTCTTCTTCGCACACCAGAGGCGCTGTTCCATTTTTTATACAAGAGACGCTGTAAATACTGAAAAGATACTGTAAAGTAAAAGAGTGAAAACTCATGCTAGGGGTACTGTTTTATACTTTATTGTTTCTATAAACAACCCAACTTTTTTTTTACGTGGTAAATCATCAAATGAGTCCTCCCACCCAGGGCAGGGCAGGACTGCAATCTTTTACTGACTAAAATCCACGGTGTCCTTCAATAGCCGCTTTTACATTCCGGAGTCATGGTTGCTGTTTAGTCCCGTGACCTAATATTAATACTTAAATTGATTTAAATTTTGATTAAAGCTGTAATTGAGACAGTGTTTTCATGTTAAAAACTAGCTTTAATGATAAATAATAAATGATATTAATATAATGATATTTTGCAAATAGGTTTTCGCAAACACTTTTACAAGTCAAAACACTTTTTGTATATAACCAGATGAGGCCCGTGTTTCGTACCTGACTACTTTGAGAAGATACATCCGAAACAAACTCAGAGGTCATCGTCTCTTTTAAAGTCCAGACATTAAATTGGTTAAATCATGCGAGGACCCTGCAGGTTTGTGTCTGAAATGGTCTTTTGAAGAAAGAACCATACAAATTTGAGTGGACCTGTCCAGTCAGTGAGAGATCTTTACCCGCAGTTTCGCTCGGGTTTAGTTATTTGACAAACAATTCGGATCATACACTATTTATCATATCACAGGGTGTCATGGGAGAGACTTTCAAACTTTTTCTGACTAAAATTTACGGCGATACTTCAATAGCCCTTTACGTTCTAGAGTCACGGTCACCTACCAGGAAGAGACAGTACCGCGACCCCGGTAAACCGTGCCTTCTAATATGAGTTTTGCGGACGAGTATGTGGACCTACATGTGTTTCAAGTCCCTATGTAGCAAGGGAGGGCTGCTAGACAAATACTTAATATTCTTTTTCATTTTGATTGCGTTCGTAGTCTACGTTATGAAAGTTATTTTTTTCTTTTTGTGTGTGATATAGAAGGATATACTTTTCACTGTTGAAAAATAGAATAATATGTTGACAATAACATACAATTTTAAGCCCTGCTCCTGCTAAGGTTTCTGTACTAGGGTACTCACAGGGCAAAACGGGATCCTTCTACTAAGATTTCGCTGCTCATCTATCTATCCGTCTGTCACAAGGCTGTATCACATGAATCGTGAAAGTTAGATAGTTGACATTTTCACAGAATGATGTATTTTGTTATATGTTGCCGCTATAACAAAAACTGCTCAAAAACCGACTAAAGTAAATATTTAAGTGGGCTCCCATACAACAGACATGATTTTTTTGCCGTTTTAAAATGAATTTTAAATTTTGTAAATGATGTTTCCGTACATCATTTACAAAATTTAAAATTCATGACTGTACGAACAAAACTCGCATATGGCCAGTTTTTATACTTAATTGATTTAGAAGCTTGCGCTAGTAACACATCTCTGTGTTTCTCGTTTTTTTACGTCACGTTTTTTTTTTACTTTAACTACCCACCTACTTATATTATAAATAAAATAAATGTAGTTGTAACAATCCCTTTGTCAGTATAAATCCATTAAAATTAAACGTATCTTATAAACCATTTCACTTTGCATGTGTTTGTTGCCAAAATTAATGCTTGGCTTAATTAATTAAAACCACTTAAACTGCGAGCTTTAAATTAACTTATTAAAGTAATGCACTTTTATTTGAGTGCCTTTTATATTTTTTGGTTTAATTTTAATTTTACCGTTTTTATTTGTGGGAATTGTTCTTCTACAATCCATTATCTTCTGCTAAGTCTATTATTATGGTCGCGGGAGTTATGGAATTACCGTGACCCCGGAACGTAAAGTGGTATTGAAGGACACCGTGGATTTTAGTCATTACGAGTCTGACAGTCCCTCCCACCCTGCCCTGGGTGGGAGGACTCATTCGATGATTATAATAGTAACCCAAAAAAAATCCCACCCCTCTCTGTACCAAAATTCATCAAAAATAGGTTAAGTGATAAATGCGTGAAAGGTAAAACAAACAAATCTGGATTGGCATGATTGGTTGGCATCATCTACATCATCAGCCTATAATGTTCCCACTGCTGGGACACAGGCCTCCTCTCTGTGAGATTGAGTGAACTAAAATCCAACACGCGGGCCCAGTGCGGGTTGGTAGATGTCACATGTCTTTGAATTTTTGGTTCTAGGACATGCCGGTTTCCTCACGATGTTTTCCTTCACCGTTTTGATGAAGTAAATGATGAAATAAATTACAGAAAGTAATGCGTCTGGCGGGGTTCAAACTCACGACCTACAACTCGTAAGTCGAGACCTATACCACTGAGCCACCGCTGCTCACTTGATTGGCATAAAGCTATGTTACTTCTAGACAAGCGTGCTTCACCGTCGACCACATCTTCCTTTGCCATCAGGCGAGAGGTTAAACGTGAACCGATTTTTTTTAACCGATCTTATTGAAATTCACTATACAAGATTAATTGATTCATCAAGATCCATTCAGCCGTTTTGACGTGATTGAGTAACAAATATACATCCATTCCTCCACAAATCCACATTCTAGTCAAGAAAGAATTAAGAGGAGCATAAAATTTAATACTTAACCCGCTTTGGATGGTCGTCTCTTATCTTAAGAACTTCTATTTTTATCTCTCAAGAGGTTTTAACGTATTTTTAGACGAAGTAGGTAACTGTTCCTAATTCAAATTTTAATTTGGAAAAATCTGTAGGTAGGTAATTATATAAAAATTCGGTCGCGGGACTCCTTTGGTCGCGGGACTTCTTTCCATCACCGTGACCCCGGAACATAAAGGGCTATTGAAGGAAACCGTGGATTTTAGTCAGTACAAGTCTGACAGTAGGGGTGGAGGCCTCATTTGATGATTTTGCCACGATAAAAAAAAAGTAATACTAACACGTGAGCAAAAATTGGAATCACTTACTCCGTTTCCTTGCGATGTTAAGTACTAAATAACTAGTCAAGAATAATAAAAATGATAACATTTTAAAGATTTAACTGTTAACTTCAAATTTTTTAACGTTGTTAACGTTAAATTCAAATTCATTCAAATCACGATATTATTTAAGAAGCTATCCCTGATCAATTCCAAGAAAGTGATATCATAATTTTGCTTGCTACCTTAAGTCCGCAGTTTTTTGAAGTTTTCAATATTTTTTTAATGCTTCCTTTCGCCCCGGCGAAGAGGACTGTCGGACTGACTAACATTTCACACTGTGATTTCAGATGCTCAATGCGTTTCAGGATTATTTTATCTGGTTTCGACAGTCCCGCGACCGTGAATGTAGATTTTTTTTTGTGATTTTCGTAGATATTATGATTCAAGTTTGTTGTAATTTTTCAGTGACTAAAATCAGTAAACTAGGTAACACTTAAATTAATGCCTAAATTAAGCGTCTGATTAGATTTTCATTTGTTGGCGAAAATAGTTAAAATTCTAGCGACAATTCATTTGTTATTGAAAACCAATACCAAGACCTTTAAATTAGAAAAAAGCTATATAGAATAGAAAAAGCTATATAGCATATAGAATATTGGTCTTTTTCAGCCCTATGGGGCACATAGGGGGATGAAAGCCACAAAGACGAGCAAGAAATTTTACCCCTTACAGTATAAATCATATTCATTAAAAACACAAGTAATTAGATCACAACAACCTAACTATAACACATAATGAATCAATGTAATTAATAAAAACATATCGCCCCCTTCAGGGCAGCATCCCCCTCGGACACACAGGCGCCTGATTCTCCCCTATCTTCGGACGTAACACACACAAACTAATAATTAATCATCCGGCGTCTTCCCACTTTTCTTGCCCCCCCTTTCCACCCGTATTTAATTCCTCGTACAAAACACCCCAACCTCCCCTTTTTTTTACTCTCCCGAAGTGTTTTCATTCTGCTCAGTCTGAGTAGAAGCGGGTTTTCTGACTACAAATTGAATTTTGTGGTTACTTGTGAATATTTCAACATGTAGAAGGATATTAAGCGGTTTGTACACCTATTTGTATGTATGTGTTTGTTGTGTTTTTGGTTTCTTTTCGTTCGTGTAACCTTTGCTTTACAAACGTGTTCAAATTAACGCTAATTTGGTTTGGGAATAGCTATCATACCTTCTTCATTCAGAAGCCAACTCATCAAGTTACCCCAAACTTCATTTTTTTATAGATTTTCAACTATATCACAATATACTAGAAGGTTCATGTTTGATTGAGAAAATACTGATTGGGGTAGGTTGATGTGCTGGTATGTATGTACGAAATGCCAAATAATCATTTGGCATTTAAGAGCTACAAATATTGTTCTACAATTCGTATATTCTGTTTATAATAAAGAACTGAAAATCATCAAATCGATAAAAATGAGAAGACAACACCACAAATTCATATAAATAGGTTTTTCTTTAAAGATCTTTGCCCCACATGTGCATACCATTGACAAAAACTCATACACAAAAACCCAACCTTTAGTAAAACTACATACATGTCATACAAATATTTTTTCCTGGAAATCGAACCCGCAACGCTGTTCATTCAGTCAACCACTACCAACCATCCATACAGTATGTAATCTGTATAATCCTCTTCCAAAAATATTATCTTCTCACTACCCATACTTTATTTTGAAACGAGACTATAACTAGTATAAAATATCTACACTTGACCTGCTTGGCAAGTTGCCTGAAACAGGAATCAAATCCCAGACTTATCTAAACAGGTACTACATTCATTGTACGAGTAAAGTTGTTATTCATGAATTTGTGAACGTAGTAGGTATGTGAAAAGATTTTTGTGTTATAGTGGATCTGCCGGGGTCGCGGGACTGTCTCATAAGGGAACCGTGACCCTGGAACGTAAAGGGCTATTGAAGAATCAGCATGGATTTTAGTCAGTACTAGTCTGACAGTATGGTGGGGACTCAGTTGACGATTTTTACGCTGTCTGTCTTATCAGATAGATACACGTGGCCCTGGAACGTATAAGGCTATTGAAGGATCACCGTGGATTTTAGTCAGTACAAGTCTGACAGTCGCTTTCGGCCCGCCCTAGGTTAGGACCCATTTTCATGATTTTTACCACGAACAAAAAAGAAAGGATCGACTGGTCGTTGATTTTGTCCTGACATCTAGATATTACAAATTCGTACTCGCATCAGTTTGTTTGCCCCAAAGTCAATAAAAAACAGTTGCTTATTTCCCTACACCATTTTATAAACGTTAACAGGCATTACTTACATAATAAGCCCCTGAAAAACAGAGTGTTCCTTAAACCAATATACAAAGCAAACATTTACGAAAGACTGGTACCTGAAATAGCCATAAACAATCAAACATTCTTAAAAAAAAAACAATGAAAACAGCCATCCCATCCTTTTAACATCAACACAAATCTATTTCTAAAACCAGTTTTCCATACTCCACAATACACATTCGAGAGCCTACCCCAACTAGAATGGGTGTTACACGTCGCGTCAGTCCCCGACCAACAGCAGGGCAGTGTGACAGCAAAAGTAGGTTACTGTAACGTTCACGGTGGTTGCTGTAACGTGTTACGTCTGGTTACGTTACGGGCAGTGTGATGTGTATTGTTGTAGGGACGCTTTTGATGTGTTTGAAGTTTTGTGTAGGTGTAGTAAAATATTAGAAATATTGTGAATTATATGGATTTATTTATTATTAGTTTTTGTAATTTAAATTCCTGTATAACTCTTTGGGATCAATCATGTTTAAAAGACTAAATGGAATAAAATGAAAATCATTAAAAAATATCTTGTGGCAAAATCATGAGATGAATCGTTCTGGCTGCGAGAGCAAGCGAGCAAACTGAATTTCCAGTAGGTATGTTCCTTAGTTGCCCTTTGCGTTCCAGGCCTACTCTCGTGTATCATCGAGTATGCGTTGAACACATAAAAATAAGGAAAAGGAAGTCATCCCACGACATTTGCCACAATAGTGTATGGCAATGGTATAAAATAGAATGTTCAAAAGAAAATTGTAATCTGATAATATTGACTACCAAAATAAAAGGTGTACCGTCCTACCAAAAAAAAGATAAACATAATTATGTTGAGCACTCGTCTAAGAAAAGTGTAACTGTAAAATGTCCCATATTAACGATTATTAATGCCGTTTTGACGTTGCCAGTTAAAAAGACAAGCTAACTTTTTTGTGGTAAGACAATTGGAAAAAGATTTCCTGATAGATTTAAATCAATCAGGAAAATATTTTGCCCCAATCATTTTTTAATATTTTATGAGTGTGTAGGAACTTACATATTTAATTTTAATCACAATGTATGTGTGTCAATAATCAATCAATACTCGAAATATATAATAAAAACTTAGATTAAAAGATACATTGATATTATACTTAAGTATGCAAATGAATGACCAAAAAAAAAATCACACAGACAGTAACTTTTCAACAACAACAAGATAAGAAACAAAAAAGAAAGTTGAAACCAAAAATCATAATAACCTCGCCAACCCAAAATCTAATTAACCACCCCTAACAAAGAAAGCTTTGTAACATCTTAGGGGTAGAAAGAGAGAGAGGACCACGAGAAAAATGCATCCTCCACCCCACAGGGGGGGCAACCCACCCCCAAAAGGGTGGCTGTATACATTTTTTCTTTTCCTTTTCTTAAGACGAAAATTTGTTACGCTTTTTATACTTATACACCCGGGGTGGGTTCGCCCCCGATCGATAAGGGGGGGAGAATGCACCCGTTATCACTACCTCCCCTTATCAATTTTTCGTGCAGTTTTTTGCCTTATTATACGGTACCTTACTTTAATTATTGGATATATTTTGATATTGTACTGAATTGTTTATGGGGTAAGGTTTAAAATTGTTTAAAAGTGTTTTGAGACAAAGGGGAAATTAGTATGTATGAGTTTTGTTCTTTTATTAACATGGAGATTCTTTCTTGTCTGTTTTTAAGGCGATCTTGGGAGAATATTGTGAGGCTTTGAGCGATCTTTTTAAGACCTGTCATATATGGAATATTTTGTAGTTAGATGTCTACAAGATTGAGTCTAATAAGTAAACTACCCAATAACATAAAATTAGGTCATCATCATCATCATTTCAGCCCGGGATCACCCACTGCTGGGTATAGGCCCTTTTTTGGCAAAATTTCTCGGTTCTGTGCGCCTCCCATCCATTTATTCCCCGCGATCCTGACGATATCGTCAACCCAACGGGCTTTCGGGCGGCCTTGGTTTCTTTAGCCGAACCTTCGCCACTATTCGGTCAAAACCTTGCTCCATCTGCCATCTCTGTGTCTAGCCGATGCCCTGCCCAACTCCACTTGAGGCGTATCGCCCTATACCCGAAATTAGGTCATGAGACACATGCCCGAATTTCTCTGTTCTGTGATTGAATTAGGGTAATTCCAAATGCAAGTGGAGCAACGATCTTCGCAAGGTGGCCGGTAACAGCTGGATGAGAGTAGCCGGTGACCAGGTGAAATTGCGTGCGATTGGAGAGACCTATGTCCAGCAGTGGACTGCTATTGGCTGATGAGGAGTCACTGACCTAGCAAATTACGAAGGTATGGATTTCTTACTGTCAAGTGGGTGGAATGAATCTTATTGTCATTATTAGAGGATCCATTGCTATATTAAGACGTATTTGAAAATTGGGTCATCATATATCAGCAGTAAGGCGTCCACAGCTGAACATAGGGTGTTACATAAGCTACTTTTCGATTTTCACAGATTATGATGTTTCGTTTATGAAAGATTTGTGTAAGAAAAGAAAGAAAGAAAGAAGGGATTTATTGACGCACACAGGACAGAATAAACAAACTAAACAGATGAAAAAGAAATGCATGTAAGGTGATTTGTCCAACGAAAGTTAAGATTACTAGGGTAAAGACAGATTATTTGGTGAGACAGGCAACTCAGTGATAGAGTCCTATGCATGCTGTCATGCGAAATGATGTGTCACTACATCTTGTCCACTTTAGTGGTGAACTAATTGCATTACTGTAGGCATAGGTAACGTTTTGAGAGACTTTTAAGACTATCACAGAGTTGCCTGTCTCATAAAATAATCTCCCTTTACTTTACATATTTTTTTCAGCGATGGCTACTATCTCGCCTGATGATAAGCGATGATGTGATAGAACACTTGCCCAGAAGTAACCTATTCCCTCTTGAATTATTTTAAGCCTTCTACAAAACCCTTTTCAGAAAAATCTTCTCAGCTAACTTTTACATTTTCAGATCTAGATAAACGATATCTTAAACTCTTCAAAACCAGGAATTAACAGCGTAGAAGACGTTAAAATAAAAGAACCACATTTATCTTGGTGCGGCAAAAAATAATATTTAAAAATATTATTTCGCTGGAGCAAGTTTTAAATGGCCTGGCGAAATTATGAAACGCCACTTTACCGTCAAAGGGTGACTTGAGATAATTTCTGTCAAACGCATCTCTTTGACTTGTAGATTAGTGGAAGAAAATGTGGGTTTTTATCTTACAATCTTACTAAAATTATAAATATGATTTGTGAGGATGGATAAATGTGATACTATGTAAGTACTAGCTGGCCCGGCAAACTTCGTACCGCTTATAATATAACTAACGTAATTCAATATTTATTATGGGAATATAGAAAAGGGTTTTTTTAGACTTTTTCGGGCAGTTTATTAATTTTTTTCTCACCCCGTAAGAACCATCTTCGTACTTCAAGGAATATTATAAAAAAATAATTTATGAAACGCCACTTTACCTTCAAAGGGTGACTTGAGATAATTTCTGTCAAACGCATCTCTTTGACTTATAGATTAGTGGAAGAAAATGTGGGTTTTATCTTACAATCTTACTAAAATTATAAATATGATTTGTGAGGATGGATAAATGTGATATTATGTAAGTACTAGCTGGCCCGGCAAACTTCGTACCGCCTATAACTATAAGTAACGTCATTTAATTGCTTTGAAATCTTAGGTATAGGAATATAAAAAGGGTTTTTTTTAGACTTTCAGGCAATTTTTTCTTTTTTTCTCTCCCCGTAAGAACCATCCTCGTACTTCAAGCAATATTATAGAAAAATAATTAGCGAAATCATCGAAACCTGGATTAACACATAAGATAGTTTTTATACCGATTTTATGTTCCCTTGGGCTAATTTTCCAGAAGCAGCTAGTTAAGGCCGTGGCAACAGCTAGTGTGTTGTTAATTTACTTTTTTAAGAGATAGAAAGAATGGTTATGCCTAAATGATATTTCGACTGCATAAAACATTCCCTAAATTATACTTTTTGCAGAGAAGAGGCCTGTGTCCCAACACTGAGAACATTGGATGCTGATGATGATAATGGCTGCATAACAATGAATTGTATATTTATAATTGTAATTTATTGTGTAGTTATTTCGGATCTGGGTGTTTGTGGATTCGAGTTTAGATCTTTGTAAAAGTACTCACGATACAGTTGAAGTTCCTATTTAAGGGTATTTTTTTTTAACAGACAGACAGACAGGCACACATACAGACAGTGAGTCTTTGGTCTTAGTAATTGGGGTCCTGTATTCTTTACATTTTCGGTGCTAAATCTTTCTTGAAGCCTTTTTTAAGAATTTCTAAATCATTAAATTACATTTTAAACTTTTCTTTTTGTTTTACAACAAAACTTATAAACATAACACAAAAATCCCGCACAGAACTTAAGAAAAATAGTCAAGACAAACATTAAAAAAGTTTCTTTAATTGCAAAGTTGAGTAAGTCCGCTCAAACTGCCCACTAACTAGTAATTATCTTGTAGAATACTAGGCATAAAAATAAACTTCTGCCATAGGACTGGCTAACAGATGGTATGAATAATTAATTAGATACCTATGTATGTAATCTTGTAACTTACTAACCGTTGACTGCGACTTCGCTCGCGTTTGCCTCGAAAATTCCAGTCCCACGGGAACTTTGTACTGGGATAAACTGTATAGCATGTGTTGCACCAGATTATATTCTTTCTGTGGGACAAATTTCATCAAAATCTGTTCAGTAGTTTTTATGTTATTGAGTAAGAAACATCCATCCAAAGTTTCACTTAATTATTGCTATCTAATAATCGTTAGAATGAAAAGAAATTAAAAAAAAATAAGATAGGTAGGTACTCTAATTTCCAAAGGTTACATGAAACGATAGCCATTTTTAACTTCAATATTAAGTTTCTAAAGAAATCCGCCTAACAGTGAAATTACAGATAAGTTACTAATTTTAAGTGTCTTTAAATCAGTAATGCATCTAAAATCTAGTTCCAATAAATGTAAGAACAACTTAAATATCGTATCAAACAAGAATCTGTCATCAAAATAAATCATTGAACCTCCATGGGACGGAAGATTGAGGTCATGTGTTTATTTATGGTCAGTTCCAAATACAATGCCCCATTGAATTCCATAGACAACACCCTGAAAAGGAATATAAACACACCTTTTCATTAAAAAATCAACAAATATCGGAAGACCATGAACAAAACCATAATGCACAACATGTTTATAATAGCTAACTATAAAGACAACATTATTCTTATGCAAATCAGAAACATTCAACACGAATTTGCATCGTTTGAAAAACGCACGAAACCGACCATTTAATTAATAGAAACAATGACTCTGGTTGCGCTAGCGCCGGTCGCCATGTTGAATTTTCGTCCAATCACCGCGCTCGGTACAAGGTCATCGACAATGTCAAAACTGGCGCGTTGCTTCCTAGTAAATCGTCTAGGCCAATGATTGTTACTATGACAGATAGGAGGCCATTTTGTTTTTAGATATCTCGTTTTATCGCGGCAGCGTGGGTGAGATAAGTTGAAAATGATAAAAAGCTGCACTAAATGAGTTTTGTTATGAAATTGTGTGTTAGAATATTGTTAGGTTTGTAATTTAATGTTCTTTTAGCTGTTATTTCATTATTTGAATCATTACTTTATCAGCTGACTCTTACTTTATAACTATGTAAGTATTTCATCGACATCAGCTTAGCCTTTTCTTAACATTCAATGTTAAGAAAAGGTGTTAGGGCTGGCTTCCAGTCAATTACCGTATGTATTTTGATAATTATCATTTATTCTTCTTTCTAATTATAAATGCGTCTAATTTCGTTTGGAATTTTTGCACCTGCATCACTGAATTGGACTGGAAGAAAGAAACGTGTTGCGCCGACCCCAAGTAAAATGGGATAAGGACCGGATTATGATGATGTTGATCACTGAATTGGACTCTAGAGCATTGAAAGTAACTTCTTTCCCTGGTGGTGACTTGTCAGCAGAAATTTCTATATTAAACCGTTTATTTCAATCTGTAACCAAAGTTCTAAAGTTATCATCTCCGAAATACGTGCTGGAGTTGTTTCTATTGAACGTTTTCATATCAGTATAATAATAAATCTACATAACCTTGCATTGTCTTACGAATCTAATGGAAACATGAATTTGTGTTCGTCAATATTTGACATTAGTTTACAGCCGTACTATATAACACGTTTATTTTATAGGATACCTACCAAAGAATTGAGGTAACCAGTCATCACTTTACTTCTAAAACGATGAAGGAAAAGATCAATTTTTGGTGTGACCCATGGGTAATTTCTTTGGTCGCGGGACTTGTACCATCACCGTGATCCCGGAACCTAAAGGGCTATTGTAAGACACCGTCGATTTTAGTCAGTACAAGTCTGACAGTCCCTCTCGCCCTGCCCGGGGTGGGAGGACTCAGCTGATGATTTTACCACGTAAAAATAATGGGTAATTTCTTTGGTGTAGGGTCCGCTCGCCCCTTGGATCTTGCCCCTTACGATTAAAATGGTCGACTCGCCCCTTTCACTTTTAGATACGCTGACTCGCCCCGATTGTTAATAAGTTAAAAGTTTCTAAAAAATTAAATAAATGTTCTTCTATAGATATACCTTCAAGGTAAAATTTTCCCAGGAAGGTTACCTACCTACCTACCTAACAAAATATTGTATAACCATAACAGGTACAAAACAAACGGGCATACCACCAGTGAAAGCATGATCCCTGACCTTAGAAACTACGCGTCGCCCGGTGAATCTGTAATTTGTAAATCGTATACTTATATGAGGATTTTTAGTAGAATTTAAATTGGTTGTCGAGTTTATAAGGTTACTAAAACTTTAATTACTTAATTTTCTTGAATACCGTAGTAATTAAGAAGTTCTGTGGACTTTGTTTTCACGTCTATTTTTCCACAGCTATAGGTTATTCCTTTCTATTTATAGTTTTACCCAGCCAATGTCGCATATACGCGTCTTAATCGTAACGCCAACCTTTTCTTAGCTTGGATAAACGGATGGCGGATAATGCGTGACTTGCCGTCCGATCTTGGACCAAGCCCGGGTGGCCGGTGTGTCTTGTTCTATGCTTGCTTAAGAAAGCTTACAGCTATCTGATGGAGTCTCCATAGAGAGCCAAACGCCTGAAAGTGTCTTTCACTTCACATTGGGTCTCATTTGATGACTTTTCCAAGATAAAAAAGGACATGTCAGACTGGAAATAACTTAGAATCAGAGTCAGATCTTGATGAAGCATAAGCTTTTTTTAGTGTGGTAACATCAAATGAGTCCTCCCACCCAGGGCAGGGTAGGCACCTTTACGTTTCTGGGTCACGGTATTCGTAAGTCCCGCAACCCCGTCCATGGTCGGACAGCGAGATGCCCATTACTCGCCGCCCGCATGCCTTGATCAAGTAAAAACTTAACGTAATCAAGTCAAACGTGAAATAATTATCATAGAATCAGTCATCAAAATTAAGTATGGTGTTAACGTGTAAAATTATACCCTCATTATTTATAACCCAGACGAGCATTTCAAACGTTTTGGTCAACTGCGACTCTGAATGCGAATTGGAACAAACTCGTTTAAAGATTAAGCCGGGACAACACCAGTTTACCCATGAAATGCAACCCGGTTACCGAGCCAGTGATGCGACACTATCGATATAATTATATCGATGTTGTACTATAAAATGTATGTGATAAATAGAGGATTACTTTAATCGAGACATGAGGTAAAAAGGCCCAGCTGAGAAAACGTCCCGTGGCTTATAACATAGCCCTCGGCCTCTACTATGTTTTACGTCAACAGTGGTCACACTCGCGAGGCATTTGTCGCGTGAAAAAACTGCACTCGCGAGGCTGCTTGCTCTGTTTGGATGCGCCTATTGTTTCTCGACCGAGGCACGAAACAATATACGCGAGCAAAACAAAAAGCCATCACTGGATGGCTCGGGCGCTCGGTTGCTCGACCGCGGCAGCGCGCGCGCTTGCCTCGGCCCAGACAAGTCTACACTGACCGAGCTGCTTCGCGCGGCAATTGCCTCCCGAGGCCACTCGCTCTATGTGGACGCACCTAATGACGTAGCAGTATTAATAATAAAACCTGTTATTTACATGCTTAATATTAATAACGTTATAAGTAACAGTTACGAGCCAAAGCGGTTATTTTCTAAATTTTAATGATGCTGGCATTATCAAGTTATGATGGGGTAGAGGTCAAAGTATAATACTTTCTCTTGTAGTTGTTAGTTTTAGCAACGATGTGCTGGATTATTAATTTATTATTTATTTGTTTATGATGTTTGGTAAAAGAGTTTTCACTTGTAAAGTTAGGGAGGCCTTTGTTAGTAAAATTAGTAGTGGTTAGTAAAATTTATATTTAACTAGCTGCTGCCAGCGGTTTCACCCGCTACAACTCGAAAATTATCCCACGGGAACATAAAATCGGGATAAAAACTATCCTATGTGTTAATCCAGGTTATAAACTATCTGTGTACCATTTCAGCCAAATCCGTTCAGGAGTTTTTGCGTGAAAGAGTAACAAACATCCATACATCCATACATACAAACTTTCACGTTTATAATATTAGTAGGATTCTTCTGTAAATTAGGCGTAAGTAAAAGGTTTTTGGTTCAGCTGGATAAATAAGGAAGAAAAAAAACTGAGGAAATAATTTACTTATATTTTTGTGGGTTCAAATAATATCTGATCCAGAGCATTCAAATGAGTTTTTAACCGTTACTTAACAAACTTAATTAAAATAACACTCTTTAAATATTACCCTAATAATTGGCCTGTCTATAAAAGTGATTGAAATGAAAATTGAGGTCAAGATTTTTGGGACATTTTTCTTCAAAAGTCAATCCATACCTCAAACTATCGACTATTACCCCATCCCTATTTATTTTAAATTGCGTTATATTACAATCAGAGTATACAGCTCGGTGCATTTCCTACAGCGCTGAAACTTTCAGTACGCCTGACAAAGAATTTTCAGTCTACTCACATACACGCCATTTCACCCCTTCCTTCTTAAAGAATAAAGACGAGTCTCCTTTGTACTATCTAAAGGTTTTCTATTTTGTTTTCGGATGCAACTTATTTGTGAAAACAGGAGTGAAAGAGATGGCTAGAGGGGTTTTTAGTGGGTGTGAAGAGGATGGAAATACACTAAATTTACGAAGCCACAGGTGGTGTACCTCGGGTACAGGCGCAGGAAGTGTTGGATCGAGATTAATTTTATCTTCAAGAAAACTACTATTAATACGTGTTTATTGAATAGAATTCATGCTTTAACCATCCTACTAAAGTGCTAATAATCTGAAATAGTTATTCTAATAACTGTTTAATACCTAAGAAATCCCCTCATTTCATTTACTTTTTAGTAAACAAATTGGGTACACACTGTGTTTTCTGACCTTTCACTAATACACCTAATTTTACCATTATATTCTCCTATCATTGTTTTTTTTCATTCCATATCCTCATCATTATGGTCCTACTCTAATTCAATCAGTGCAACATTTTATCTTCTCATTAACGACTTGCGCTGTCATAATAATCAAGCATTTAGCTAATTTAAGTTTTTCTAATTCTAAACCACTATACCTTTTTTATCCAACAATACTAGAAATACAGGACAGTAGTAGCAACTTCCATATTCAAATTAACACAGTTCAAAAACAATAGAAAACAGAAAAAAAAAACCTATCATCGAACGACAACACACATCAATAATTTAAGCCTTTTAAACCGAACCATAGTTTAACCAACCTACTCTTTAAACCATCCGTCTTTCATAAACTTAATTACAGGCTAGCTAAAACAATGAAAACTTCTAACGAATCCAAAAGACAGGCAACTTTTGATAATTAAAAACTAAACTTGTCTATGACAGTTCACCGCATGGCACATGCAAGTTCCCATGAAAAGTTGAAGCTATAAAAAGGACTGTAAGTGGAGTATTTGCTTTGTCTTTGGTATTCATAGACAATATTGTTGTGTTGTGGCTATTTTTATTTTGGTTTGTTGTCGAGTAGTATCTTTAGTATCTTTTTTACCCAGTTACTGGGTTGTGGAGGTCCGACAAGCAGTCGTTCCATGTAAAATACTGATATCCAGCTGAACCTGGTTTGACTGGAAGCCGACCCCAATACAGTTGGGAAAAGGCTAGGCAGATGATGATGATGATGATGTTGTCGAGTAGTATCTTTTACAATCAGCCTATAATGTTCCCACTGCTGGGGAACTGGCTTCGTCTCTATGAGAGGGAGTGGATTGTATTTTACCACGTGAATTGATTGCGTGGTGGTAGATGACACATGTCTTACGGGACATCTGGCCTGTGGACCAGATTTTTCGTGGGCGAGATGTCCCATAACCCACCGCTTTGGGCGCAGTAGTAAAATATAAATTAATGATCCAAATTAATATTTAACTAAAAAGATTTGTTGAACTGAAAAGTGTCAGAGTGGAGACCGCGGACTAGCAAGCGCAGCATAGGACGTCCACCAATAAGGTGGACAGACGACCTTATGAAGGTCGCCGGAAGACGCTGGATGCAGGTCGCTTCCAACCGGTACATGTGGAGATCAAAAGGGGAGGCCTATGTTCAGCAGTGGACGTCCTATGGCTGAGATGATGATGATTATGATAAAAAAGATATTTAAAATAATGAAACAGCAGTCGATCTCTAATAAAGGGATTATTGTCAATTTTGTTTATTTAGCTAAAGATGCCTTAAGGAGATACTTCTTCACAGATAATCTGGTTGAAGCAGTTTAATAAATCTGGTTGAAAATCGAGATAAGAAATGTGCTAAAGAGATCAAGGGCAAACCAAAATTCATAGTTTTTCTCAAACTTCAGCCATCCTACTATCCTACTAATATTATAAACGTGAAAGTTTATGTGTGGATGGATGTTTGTTACTCTTTCACGCAAAAACTACTGAATGGATTTGGATGAAATTTGGTACACAGATATTTTATAACCTGGATTAACACATAGAATAATAATAAAAGTTTTTATCCCGATTTCATGTTCCTGTGGGATAATTTTCGCGTTGTAGCGGGTGAAACCGCTGGCAACAGCTGGTATAGAATGAATTAATGAATAGCCAATGACGTAGTTGAAAATGCTCAAAGTGAATCATTAAGAATATTGCTTAAAGTGACCGTTTAAGACCTACTGAGACAAATAAAACATAAGTCACACAATACTATCGCAAGATACAGTTTTATTCCTAATAAATATTACAATAACATTTATGAATGTAAGTGCATAACATTTGCATCGGACCTACATATTGGTGACCTAGAATACGATATCCTATGTATCAATCGTTTTGAATTTTATTGATCTAGTTCTGTAGCTGCCTGCCAGTAATTTGCTGCCTGTAGAATTTTTAGTGCGAATTATTGTTTCATAATTTATGTTACTGCAAAATTCATGCAAGGTCTTTTAAATGTTGCTATTTCTTTAATTCTCTTCAATATTTTTCTGGCAGTTTACAGTATATTTTTTTTATTTTGTTATGCTGTTGTCAAAGAGAGTGATGAGTATGAATGCTGATGGATGGAGAGAAAGAGGAAGGCCAAAGAAAAGATGGATGGATTTTCTAAGGAATGATATAAATGAGAAAGGAGTGAATGATACTGTGACATTTGATAGGAGAGAATGGTAGAGGAAAACGTGTTGCACCGACCCCAAGTAAAATGGGATAAGGGCAGGAAGATGATGATTTTATATTGTAAAAAATATGCCTATGCTCTACCCTCAGGACGAGATTTAAGCCAGTTGAATTAAGAACTCCCAATCTATAAGGTCAGATTCAACTGACTTACTTTTTAATCTTACCAAAAATATAATTATGTTATTGTAAATCCCAAAGTTAATCATTGTCAAAAATACCAATTAAAATTATCAAAAATAAGGATAAGGTAATCCAAATTGTAAGAAAAGTAAGCAAATTCCTAAGACAAATACAAACGCTTAACTGAACTAAGTATGTACTTAGATGATGATACAACTAAATCCAGATTTTACAATATTTCACTAAATTCCAAAGTTTACCATACCAAAACAAAAACATATAATACTAAACCACTAAACGACAATATAATTGGCATAAAAGTCGTACGGTATAAAAATTGTCTATAATAATTCGATAATCGATCGAGCATTCAGTTTTTATAAGTCTGCTATCATGGGAATCAGGGCAAGTGTTGAATTCATCAAGCAATTTTTGCATGCCTTTAATGTTTCTAGTTTTTTTGTTAAAGAAACTTGCATAATAAATGTGAATTTTCATGGAAATTTGTTATTTATGGGAATTTCTGGCTTTGTTATTGTTACTACTCGTATATCAGATACAGTACGAGTTTTCAGTATTTGAGACGTAAAGTAAACTGGAACTTTGACAATTTCAAGGAAAAAATTGTTCCGTCTTCGCACACCAGAGGCGCTGTTCCATTTTTTCATACAAGAAACGCTGTAAATACTGGAAAGACGCTGTAAGTAAAAGATTGAAAAGTCGTGCTAAGGGTACAGATTTAGAGACACAGTAGGTAATGTAATGTTTTTTTGACTATATAAATGCATACATAATAAACACAAATCATAGACATTCACTATGGTTTGCTTTGGTAATTTTTGGCTTCAGTTTTGTTGTTGAACACACCAAAACAATAGAAACAGTTTTTTGAGGGAAAATTATAGTTACAGTACAAGATTTTCGTTTCATCATAATAATCGTATGATCCGTAAAGATAAAAGTACCCCTAGCACGAGTTTTCTCTATTTTACTTTACAGAGTTTTTCCAGTATTTACAGCGTTTATTGTATGAAAATATGGTAAAGCGCCTCTGGTGTGCGAAGAAGGAACCAATTTTTCCCTTGAAAATTGTCAATTTGAAGTCGTCAAAGTTCCAGTTTACTTTACGTCTCAAATACTGAAAACTCGTACTGACGGTACTGCTTGTCATAATCAAGCTATGGCACAGTAAAAACAAAAGAGTAAACGAAACGAGAAATTCTTCTAGAATAGTAAAAAACAATGCAAGAAAAAAAATTGTTGCGTACTTTTTGCACTATGATAAATTAATTGTACTTGAAAAGTTGATAGTAATAGCTATGCGATTATAATAATTGAAGGAACGTCAACCTGTCAACTATAGTTAGGGTAATTAATTGTTGAAGACCTTTTTTATCATAATGTTCTCATTTAAATGATTACAATGATTGCTCTTTTTAACGTAGACTTTGTCAAATTTAAGTAAACGCAACTAATACCAAAATTTGTAACAACTGAGTGACTGCCATTTTGATCTGCACATGATAACGCTTGCCAAATCTACATGCCAGTTTTTCTGGCTTCTGACTACTCATAACCATTTCTTTCATTGAATTGATGATCAGTCCATTTTAGGGTAATAATTATTTTGAGAATCGGATTGAAAAAGACTAAAAGAAGCCACTACTGATACAAACGATGGCTAAAGGAACTACCCTGAAGTACTCCGCCAAATAAAGAATTTAGAAAATGACTGATCTTGGTCATGTCATCTGCCTCGCTTTTCCCAACTATAAGGGGGTCGGTTTCCAGTCGAACCAGATGCAGCTGGATATCAGTATTTTACATAGAGCGACTGCCTATCGGACCTCCACAACCACACAGTCAGACTTTTAGAACTGCTGACTTATAGTAACGACTGTCAAAGATCTACAAATGACAGCCGGGACCAACTGCTTTACGTGCTTTTTGAGGCATGGAGGAAACTCGCTATCACAGATGGTCACTTATCCACAGACCAACTTCGGCAAGCATGGCTTTACCTGGAAGAGCGGCGGAGAGAGTATTTTGCCACGAGCTCCTGATCTTAGCTCAATAAATATTAATACTCTTAAGGAAAATAGTCATAGATAAACAAACGTAAGTATTGAAATAGATTGTAATTGTATGTGAAACAAACAGACTGGCCTTGGTACAAACATTGGAGAAATGGTAATGGGCAAGAACTAGGTCTACTTAATTAAATTTCAATGACGAGGCGTGAGCCAAACGTTTTGAGCGTGAAACACGTTTACTTGTTCAACTATTTAGAGCACTGATGGCTTTTGAAATGACAATTTTGAAGTTGAGAACTTAAGTCAAAATACTAGGTACTAACACTACTCGAGTCAAAATATTGTCTAAGTTATAAGTAAAGGGCTATGTTTTGTGTTGTCTTTGCATCTTGTCAACTTTGATGTATTTGAACTGGAGATTTTTGAAGAGGAAGAATACATCATGGCTTTTCTGGATGTTTGGTAACTGAACTACGTAGACTAAAATAATTACAATGTAGAGTGTGACGCAGTCAGAACCTGTGTTTTGACGGCAGACGTTTTAGAAGAAGGTGGGACGAGATAAAGATAACAAACTACCTAGCAATAATTGCATAGGTACCTAGAAATAAATGCATTTTCTTACGTTGAAAAAAACATAATCACATTAATAAAATCAATGTGTTGTACTACTATCAAGACGAATAAGACAAAGTCGCTAATGTATGGCTGTATGTCTGTTCGTGCGTAAATTCCGAGCAGCTGATCCAAATAAGATCATTCTCTTTGTTATGTTATGAATTATTGTCAGGACAAGGTTTTTATTAAAGAAAGTTTTCGTAAAAAATACCGGGTAACCGGCGCTAGTCAACAATAAACGACCGAAATATCACTATAGATATCCCACAGTACCATCCCAGAATCCAAAAACAAACCAAAATTTCCAAGAAAACGAATCCCCAAATTCCACAATACCCTGCGGGTGTACACTAACTGTTGCTCCTCGCCTCCGTAGCTACACACCTACACGTAGAGATGGACGTACACGTTAAAAACAGTCGTATTGTATTGATTTTGTTCGATCCGAGCCACCCAGCCTCCGTCTAAAGACTGTACTAGGCTAAGAACCTGGTGTTTGTAGACTGGTCGAGGTAAATGCACTTGGTATTGTTCTACTGATACTTTTGTTCGTGTAGAAGTTTTTTGTGTATAGTTTGGCGGTAGGTGTGACGTTTTGTGTTCTTAAGGAGGTTGTTTGACAATTTAATAGATGTTTTATTTATTTTATTATTTATGTAAGTACACAATGACGATTGATAATGGACGACGCCGCCGAGGTCGGCCCAAAAAGACGTGGCAAGACGATCTTGATGCGTACCTTGATGGCTGGTCCGAAGTGGCACTGGGAAAGAGCACTTGGAATTACATGGGGGAGGCCTTTGCCCAGCAGTGGGACATAAAGAGCTAAAAAAAATGTACACAAAAAGGAATTTATAAGGCAGAGGTGAGTGAAAACGCCATAGGAAGACCTACACTGACCTTATTGGTGAAGTGCTTCAGAAAGGCCGGGTGCGTAGTACTCGCAATCGGCGGGCGCGTATGATCAGATGTATGAATGTGGATGAGGTCAAAGGAGTATGTAAAGATTGTAGCAGGTGACGCTCTGTAGTTTCTGCCTACCCTAATGGGAAGAAGGTGTGAGTTTATGTAGGTATGTATGTATGTACACAATATACAACACAGGATAATTATAGCTTAAAATGGAGTACAAAGATTCATGAGGAGAGAAAGTAAGTTTTTTTTAATTAGTACTGATTGGAGGACTGTCTTATCGGGTCAAGAGACCCTGGAACGTGAAGGACTATTGAAGGACCACCATAGATTTTAGTAAGTATGAGTCTGACAGTTCCTTCCGTTTTACCCAGGGATGGGGGGCTCCTTGGATGATTTTACAACGAAAAAATGAGATAAGATTGATGTCGTAGATTCTGTTATAGCCAGGCCATACTAACGTCCTAACGTCATCTTTACAATTTTGTATAACTTACCATTAAATCGATAATTATCGGAATTTTCCGTATAGTGTAGCCCTAGTGTAAGACAACGTGTCTTGGTATTTTGTCTTACGTTAATTTATTAAATGTATAACGTCTTTATTTAAGAAGGATCTACTTAGTTATTTGTAGGATATAATCGTAAATCATGCAAGGTTAAAGATTCTTTGACGAGAAACTAAAGTACTGAAAACTTGGAAGTTCAAACAAGTTTCAGTTTTTGGATAATTTGGTCTTGTATTCGTGTTTGTAAGTTCATAACTAAAAGTTTTAATAGAAGAACTGAATTAAACTTACTTAGTTAATTAAACTGCTCACTGTAGAATTATCTCATGTTTTTAAAATCAGTCCTCCCACCCAGGGCGGGAGCGACTGTCGGACTTGTCCTGACTATAATCCACGGTGTCCTTCAATAGCCCTTTACGTGTCGAGACCTCGGTTATCAGTTGGATTACTGGTCTTTGTCCAAGCAGTGGATACATAGGTTGATGCTATGCTATGCTACACGAGAAGCTCATAGTTTCACTACAGTCACACAGTCCGATCTTCCAATTTAAGCCGCGCTTGCTGAAGTAGGTCTGCAGATGGGTGACTATCTATCATAGCGAATTTCTTCCGTGCCTCAGAAAGCACGTAAAGCCGTTGGGCCCGGCTGTCATTTGTAGATCTTCACGTCGTTACTGTTAGTCAGAAGCTCAAAAGTCTGACAACCAATTACGAAGGAGTATCGTATTACCTTGTTACTGGGTTGTGGAGGTCCACTAGCCAGTCGCTCTATATAGAATACTGATTCAGCTACACTAGGATAGATTGGAAACTGACCCTAACATAGTTAGGAAAAGGCTAGGTATATGATGATGCTAAGATTTGCTACGTTATAGATCGTGATTCCGATTTATACCACGTTTAACTCCCAAAGTCAGACATAACCCTAAGGGGTTGAACATGGATTTTTATTTTTGGATGTATTTGTTCCACGTTGAACCCTCATTGGACAGTGAAGCAGAGAAGATCCTCACCTACTTTACTACCTACCATATCTACCTTCTAGAACGTAACCAATCTATGCGTAATACGAAATATTTGACCGATATGGAATGCATAATACGTGACGTCACTCATTGATGCTCCCACGCATGCAGGCGATCTATTTCTGGGTACTATGTGTTCTAGTTCTAATCGATGAACTAATTCACTTCGCGATCGGTTATTTTTGGATAAAGGGCAAATGTTTGCGTCCGATTTTTTAATTTTAATTTTAATAGTTACCCTCACTAGGAATTTCTCCTATATCGTGAGTGCGTTTACAAACATAGACCCTCCGTTTTCCGTACGGTGATCGAAGCCGCGTCACGCTGAGTAGCAGTCGATCGTTCAGCCACTGCGTCAACCTTGCTGTCTTTTTTATCGTTTTATAATCATCAAATGAGTCCTCCAACTGTTAGACTCGTACTGACTAATATCGACTATTCGATCTTTCAATAGCCCTTTACGTTCCTAGGTCATTGTTACCTAGTAAGACAAGTCAAAACCCGGGCAGGATTAATGTGGCATGCAGTACAATTTGTTCATTGAATTTTGTGTTGGTGACACAACATCTCAAACAAGAGTACATTGGTTGTAACTTATAAATGTTAGGTAATCTTTTAAGTATGACCTATAAGTGTTAGTGAAAAAGAGTTCCAAGGTTCGTCATTATGTATCCGTGTTACCGTTTATCAATCCCAAGTAGTACCTGAAACAAAAAATATAATTCATGTTAAAAAAAATACATTCAACTCACAGTTTCAAAACCATACAAAAAGTTAAATAAAAACATGGATATTTGTATGAGATGTCAAATTTTCCAATCGAATATTAATTCTCCGCTATTGTGATAAGGTTGAAAATCTATTAAAGAAATTTGACAGATTGAGGTAGGTTGATGAGCTGGCGTCGGTACGTTCTGACAACAAACAACTGAAAATCTGACTAAAGAAGTAATCTCTCCTTATTAATAACAAAACATAAAAAAAAGATAGAGAAAATTTAAAAATTTCGTTTCTATTGTCTAACAGGCAACGTTTAAAAATGGTGGGTGGGCTGGGGGGCGGTGTGTCGCGAAAGTGGGGCGAATAAAATCAATAGGGGGGGTGCCACCACCCTGCTAAGTGAGTGAAACAGATCGGCCGGACGAATGTCGGACGGACGGTTCAAAATCGGACACCCGGACAATCGGACACCGAGTTTTCTTTGTTAAATTGTGTTTATGTCGATGTTATTTTTGGTTTTAAGGATAATTGATACTTTAATTGTTATTTTTGTCATTTTATGTATGTTGTAAGTTCGGCTTTTGTTATTTATAGCTCAAAAGCCACACAAAGGCTATAAAATTACCTAATTTTAATTGTAGAATTACTTGTTAATTTTGTGGCCTTTGTTAACAACGACGTAGGTATTTATGTAGATCCATTGTGTTTGAATATTTTTAAGTAATATACAAACACATAATACCTATACAACGTGGCAATGCTGCCAGCGTTCTGGGCACTGTTCCCGTTGACAGCGATGTGGACGTATTCTTTGACGCCCTATGATTCTTTTTTCTATTTTTCCTGTACATAATTATTATTAACAGGTTTTTATTTATAGTTTGTACATAATTTTTAAGTAATTAAAATTACTAGCTTAGCTGTCAGTTTCCAGCGGTTTTACCCGCAGAGTACAACTCGAAATTATTCCTTTGGTTGACCAGATGCATGAAAAGTGGACGAGGCAAAACAACTAGGTAAGGAAGGTGGTTTGTATTTTTGCCCCATGGGAAAAAACCATCAAGGGTCAGTACATACAGAGACGCGACGCCACGTGACGGGACTCGACGATACAGGAAATGTGTATCTTTTCGTGTGAAATCTAAGTGACTTTTTAAAATTTGCCAATCCAACCAATCCGCACTGGGCTCGTCTGGTGAATTATGGCCCACTCCCTCGCACAGAGGAGTCCCAGCAGTGGGAACATTATAGGCTGATGACGATTAGAATTTGCGCACAGCGTCGCGTCTCGGTATGTACTGACCCTTAATCATAACTTGACTGCGCCCGATTTAAGCCAAACTAAGTTCACAGTTTCATCCTTGATCGTAATTGTGTTTAACTTCGTTCTCTATGGTGTTATGTAAACATAAAATGACGTAAATTGTATTATAAGTGGCTATTCAATCAAATATGAAATTAAAACAATGTTTAAATTCACAAAAATGGGTTGTTTCATAAGAGGTCGATAGTCTTAACAAGATACCGTGCACCTAGAACGTGAAGAGCAACTGAAATAACTGGATGGGTTTACAGTCATTATGATTACAGTAGTCCCTTTCTTTCTCCACTCAGAGTGGGAGGACTCTTTTGATGATTATGCCAAGGTGGACCGGAAGGGACTATGAGACTCGCTTACTATAATACACGTTGTTCCTTCAATAGCCCTTTACATTCTAGGGTCACGGTTACCTGCTGAGACAGCCAATGAAGTAGGGCTGTGGTTGATCTTGATTATAAATACAAGTTTTGCAGCTAAAAGACCAGAAGATGAACAAAACTCATAACTTCATAAAATTAAATAATTTTGATCCAGATCTCAAATCAGTTTCCACGTGGCGAAGAAAATAATAGTGTTATGTGTAAGCAAACGGCAATATGTTACATGTGCTGCGCGTTTGCGAAGCCCGTCTGAATCAACAAGTATGAATCTACTGCCGGGCCCGAACTATAGTCCGGCCGAATTACGAGTTATGTTTGAGATTTTCCGAGTTCGACTTAAAGCCATTTAAAAAATAATTCTCAAAGAAAAACATATTTTTTAACAAGTTGAAATGGCATGGGACAGACCAAATAGTAGGCAGAACTTATGAAAATATCTAGCACCGGCAAACGCAGCGTATTACATCCAATTACAAGTAGGACAGACGATCTGATGAAGACCACTAGACTGCTCTGGATGCAACTGCCTCTAACCGGTCATAATATAAATCCTAAGTTCGATGTTCAGCCTACGGCTATTGTATATGAATAAACTTTTGTTTTCATTGTGGGTCAGTATTGACAGACTTCGGAACAAATATTCAATGCGTCAAGAATAAACTTAGACAGCGAAGATATTTCTCGGCCAGTTTAAATATCACAATGATTTCATGTTTCTACTCTTATTTCCTAAAGGTATACCTACGCTCAATCACCAAGAGACGAAATGATCGCTTGTCGAAAAATATCTATAGCCGTGGCAATGAAAACTGATATTACTCGACTTTTTTAATAGGAAAGGTAATGGTATCCAAGACGACGTTTACCTTGAAATATCACATCCTATACCATTTTTCTGACTACACAACGAACTCTTCAACCAAAAACATTCCGAGATCCCGCACTATGAATACAGCCCATCACCCTTGGCTGGCGCTACTCGCAATACGCACACACTCTCACACAAACTCACACACACGTCACAATATTGGATTTTGTTTATGCAAAATGGCTTCACATCCTATACCCTTTAACTGTTAATCAAATTATGAATACTAATTAGTTTCAGGTTTAGGATTAAAGTGTTATTGGTTTTGTGGCTACTGAAGTGTGGATTAGGGTGGATTTGTAATCAAGGACTTGTTGGAACATGATTTCAGAGAGTTTCCACGAGTTGATACTGGGCAGTCCGGCCATGCATGGACATGGACACTTCAGCAGTCAGTAATCAAACCAGCTACCGGCTGTTTTGGTCAGGTTTCGGTTATATTTGTTCTAGTTTGGGTGAGGCCAATGTCCAGCATTGGACTACGATAAGTTTGATAAAAGATCAAGGCAAGTAATTTGACTAAGGTGATATAGAGTTAGGTTGCGTAGAAGCTTAATTGGATCTAAAATGACATCTGATAACTTGTTGACTGTGCCTCCCATTTTGGTTTCGTCATGACAACATGAAATTAATGTTTTTAAAATTATCAACCAATAACATCTAAAGCAAATATTTGAGTCTCTCTTGAAAATGAGCAAGAAGTCAAGAAGTGCTACGTAGGTATGTGGATAATTTGTAGGGCCAATTTTTGTCAGTTCCTACATTTTAGGTTTGTTTCATAGTACATACTGGAATTCTTAATACATTAGTTACCTGACAGATTGTAAGAAAACATGGTATATTTAAAAAAAAAAGTTATTAAAACTGGCCTTAACCAACCCAAGGATTTTAGACACATATTTCGCGCCGTTTTAGTAAATAATCAAACATGGCTGAATTCTTATTTGAACAGTGGGTAGATACGTATGATTGTGTTTAGATATAGCTCGTAGGATATGGCCTACAAGGTTACAATAGGATATCCGACAGGAACTAAGTTCCAGAGATAAACTAAATATTGCCCCTGTATTATCCCGTAAAGTCACACTGAAAAAAATATTTGTTTGCTTCAAACAACATCTTGTTTAATGTGATCACGCATCATGACTCCATACGAGCCTACCAAGATCTTGTCTTCTCCAACTATGAGAACTTTGTTAAATTATCATAGTTCCGTCAACTAAGTAACGAATTGCTATAATTATGGATAGTTATTTAATTTAACTCTAATGTTGGCCAGTTTAAGGATGAGACATTGTCACATCAATACACTTAACTTGTAGATTCAACTAAGATCTTGCACGAACCGTCTGTGTAACATTATAAAATCAATGAAGTTCATAAGTTGTTTCAACTAAGTTCTTGAATGAAGTAACCGTGATAAACTAATTAATTCAACTAACTTCATATTCGTCATAGATATGAGCCCTTGTCATATGAACTACCTGTATTCGTCAATGCAAGTCACAGTATGTTGCACATCCACAAAGTAACTTAGAGTAGTTAACAAAAATTACAATAAGTTAGTTATGTACTCTGTGGATGTGAAAAGACACCGACTTGGATTGTCAAATACAGGTAGTTCATATGACAATGGCTGAGTACAACGGCTAAGCCGTTGTAGCAAATTAGCAAATAGGTACAAATAGTAAGTATAGAAATCAAACAACCATTATTTTATTAAGTATAACTTTATTAATCACTTACATAACACAAAACACTTATTAGAAGGCGCATCTAAGAGTTACATATTTTTTTGTATTGCTTAGAATATTTAATTTGACAACTTTTTGTTTAGCTTCGGGTTCTTGAACGACATAAGCGAAAAAATGTTTATCAAATTCTAATGTTTGCAATAATTGTCCTATTAGATTCAAACTATTAGAATAATAAAAAAATAACATTTTACACTTTGAAAAAAACAGGCAGTAAATCTTCAGGGCAGGTGGTATAAAGTAAAATAGTACCTACCTTTGGCATAGCGTAAAGTAGATACGGTGGCTTATGTAACTTGTACTTACAAGTGACTTCCTTTGACATATTTCTTACAAAACTTTTTTTTTTCCTTGCGTTATTAAGAACAGACTTCTTAATAAAATTAATTACGATCTAGCCTTAAAGACTAATAAGTATTTTAATTCTTATTTATTATGCTACGTTATATATTATTTTAAAACTAAGAATAGTATCCATTAGCACTTTAACACAAGTCCATAGCACTTTCTTAAGAGTCTCTATCATTTCATAAAAACACTATGTTCGTGTGTTATACGTATAGCACAACACTGTTACTATTATTCACTCACTTTACACACTACACTGATTCAAAAGGTTTATTTCTTTTTAGCCTAATACTAGATCGTATGAATTGTTCATAAGAACATTCACCAAGAGATACACGAAAATTATCACACAACAGCATGCAGCTCACGGTTGTTACTTGTTACTCGTTTACGAAAACAATGACAATATTCACAATTTCGGCGGAGGCCGGCCGCCGCGTTTTGTTGACTTAGCAAAGCGTTATTAGATGCGACCACTTCTCTTGTTTCATTTAACTAAGCAGGTTATCTAGTCAACCAAGTTTGTTGTTAAAAACTACCAAGTTGCTTGTTACCATGAACTCAAATTATTATTTGATATAATAAAGTGGAGAAGTAAAATCTAACAAAGCATGTATGTTTTAACAAAGCCAGTTGAATATACTGTTCATGTGCAAAATTGTCGAATTAAATAAAATGAATTTGTTCTGGCAACTAAGCTATATTGTATAAAGTAACAAAATTAATAATTATTCTAAACATTTTGATGCCAACTAAGAGAAAATGTATCTTAGTTAGCTCGCATTTTTTTCAGTGCACTTAAGCAACTAAAGTGACTTTACGGGATAATACAGGGGCAACACAATCGAAATGACAATGAAACAGATACTATTAATATATGTTGACATTTTTGGATTTAAGTCATTATGACAGCTAGAACGAACGAAAATATTTATGTCTGCTCTTATGTAGCTCATCCCGCCATCTCCTTCTGGGCCTGCCGCGTAGACGTTTCCTGCCCGTTGGGCTCCGTAAAGTGGTTATTTTAGCCCAGTGCTCGTCCGGCATGCGGCAGATATGGCCAGCCCAGTTCCACTTTAATCTTGCAGCTGTGAGGCCAACATCAGCTATTTGGGTTTTGGAGCAAAGCATGGTAAATCTGATGCGGTCCGAAAGTTTGACACCCAGTATACTTCGCTCCATAGCTCGTTGGCAGAATCCAAGTGCGGACTTCTGACACTGTGTGAGTGACCATGTTTGCGATCCATAGGTGAGGGTAGGGAGAATGCACACGACCATGAGCTTTCGTTTCAGCGACAGAGGGAGAGTTCTCTTAATAAAGTGCTTCATCGACCAAAAGCTCTTCCAGGCATCCTCTGTGCGTCGAGCAACTTCTCTTCTCTTCTCTGTGCGTCGAGCAATTTTTCTTCTTTATCTTGAAGGGGTTTAACAAACCTAGCTACGAAAATACTATGCACATAATGATGATATTTTTTCATTTTCTTCACCTATTTCCTCAAAATCCTATGACAAAACGTTTGAAAAGGCGAACAATCACATGACATCAGCATACAAATGTTTCATAGGATATGGATTTCATAACACCTTTTATTATAAATCTATTTGGTCCTGAACTTTAAAACAAATACTTTTGTCTTTTTGACCTTCGGAAATATAGAATAGATCATGTTTTCATAGCTATGTTGAACTTAGCTAGAGAAAATGAACTTGGGTTTGTGGAACTCGGGAAAATATTATTTTATTGAAAAGCGATTGTTTACTTATATGCTTGTTGCTCGTGGGTGTAGTCGTCCCTTATATAGCTTGTAATCATGTAAAGGGTCACATGAATCTGTCTAGAATAATCATTAAAATAGGTTCAGTCGTTTTGACGCGAAAATGGAGCATACAAACATAATCTAGAACGCATTTATACACATTTATGTGTTATAGATTATTTTTTCAAGTAATTGTTACATCATTTGGACAGCGTCAGATATCTTGGAATAATTGCGAAAGCCATAAATACTCATTTTACCAATATATATATATATATATTTAATTTTGGGACTGGAACATTGATCTAATTATTACGAAACTGATCGTTATTTTATGAATACCTGCGAAGATGCTTGGCCCAAAATATTATTTCATTTTTTTTATTATAACACCTAGTCGTTCTAGTATTAAAGTAAATAGTTTCGACAAAAGTTATCCGGAGAAAAATACACAGGAAAAATTATAATTCAATAGGTACGTAATACACAAAATAAACCTATAAATAGCATACTAAAATTAATCACCGCACAAATACAACAACAGGTGTTAATCAAAAACAATACGTTAATAATTATTTGTCCAAATAGGAAAAAAACTAAATCTATTTCAAATATGATTTCCCCCTATAAAATGGAGTTAACATTTGGTTACCAATTTCAAATAACTACATCATGGACAAAAGTAGATTTGTTACAAATAATACAGGTAATGCACATTGAGCTATTATTACTACGTATAGAGACGACACCACGCTTCACCACTGTGTCCCATCCAGGATGAGACAACGCGCACAAGTTCATTCAGTTGTTTGACAGCTCTGTGACGTGCTCTAGGCGCGCGCATTCATTCTGGATGGAACACAGTGGTGATGCGTGGTGTCGTCTCTGTAAGTAGTAATAGCTCAATATTAATGCATTGTATTTGAAATTCGTCTGGTCTAGACAAAACTGCATTTTGACAAGGTCTTTGTCTAAGTTGGGGGCATCGCAATGACATTCATAAACTCACACCTTCTTCCCATGGTGGTAGGCAGAAACTACAGAGCTCCACCTGCTACGATCCTTACATACTCCTTTCACCTCATCCACATTCATACATCTGGTCATACACGCACGTCGATTGCTAGTACTACGCACCCGGCCTTTCTGAAGCACTTCACCAATAAGGTCAGTGTTGCTCTTCCTCGACTTTTATACTTGAAAATAAATCTTTCGTAAACATACTACTACTACTTCAGAAGGCGTCGCGGCAGACCTCGCAGAAGATGGCGGGATGAGCTAGGTAAAACCAACAACCAGTGGCTCACACTAGCCTTAGATCGAAATAGTTGGAAGTCATGGGGAGAGGCCTTTGCTCAGCAGTGGGATGATACAGGCTGACAGTAACAGAAAAAATAAACATACTAGTAATAAATATGACTTACATGCACACAAATTCTATCTATTGCTGACCACGCGACTATAGACAGAGCCATATTGCAAAACAATGTTGAATCATTAATACCAAATATTAATTTCTTTTGTTTGACATAGTGACACACTAACGTTTTTGTGGTCATAGCCAAATTGATGGACTTTGAATTTTGTAGGCTAAAATAAAGCTTAAAAGGAAAATAATGAGAATTTGTAAACCACAGTTTTAAAGAGTTTTAGTTGATTATTTTCCGTATATTGTATTTCGTGTTTGTATGTGAGGTTCAAAAATTCTTATAAGTCACTAAGGGTGTTTGTGGATTTTATGGAAAAATTAATAAAATTGCATCATTTTTACTAATAGTCTACTTAACTCTTAATCAAAGAACTTGCTTGAAGCTTGTAGGGCAACAGGGTCGCGAGACTGTCTGTAAAGGTAACCGTGACCCTGAAATTTAAAGAGTAATTGAAGGGACAGGGTAAATTTTTAGTCAGATAATCTGTAACAGTCTGGAAGTCCCTCCCGCTCAACCCAGGGCGGAAGAACTTATTTAAGATTTTATATCACAAAATAAAGGAATCTACGCATAAGACGTGAATGTCTCCTCTGGACTATAATTTGAATATTTTGAAAAACATCGCAAACTCAAGTTTCAATAGAAAAATCAAGAGGGCATAAGAATTCTTACCTATCAAAATATTCTCACGACAAAAAATATTTGAGCTACTTAAATAAAGAAGTATATAACAAAAAGTGAGTGTTATATTGCGCATGATCATCTAATTATTGTGCAGGTTGTAGACGCCGCTGACTGGTATTGTATAGGTGGATGTGTAGACTTTTGTTATACCCTGGGTTTGTGTATCTTTTAAAATGACACCTTAAAAAAATAATTGTAAACAGATGAGCATATTTTCAAAAGGAGACTGATAAAAGAGTCCGTAGAGTTTATCAAGCTTGTATTTGCACCATCCAGTTCGAATACTTTGAAGAGAACTAAATGATCCGACACACGCGCCACCATCAGCGAAACATTTGAGTGAGTCATTCAAGTCAATAAAAGTCGTAGGTTAGGTTAGTACCATCGTACCATCATCATCAGCCTTTAAATTTTCCCACTGTTGGGACACAGGCTTCCTCTGTTAAAAGGAGTGGGCTATAATCTACCATGCAGACCCAGT
Source organism: Agrotis ipsilon (assembly GCA_028554685.1). Taxonomy (NCBI): domain Eukaryota; kingdom Metazoa; phylum Arthropoda; class Insecta; order Lepidoptera; family Noctuidae; genus Agrotis; species Agrotis ipsilon. The sequence goes on along the minus strand of CM052977.1, from coordinate 3,248,859 downwards.
GCAGGTTGGTAGATGTCACATGTCTTCGATTTCTTGATTCTAAGACGTTTTGAATGCTGTGGTGATGATATTACACGAAGTCATGCGTCTGGCTAGGCGAACCCATGACCTGTAACTTGTAAGTCGAGGCCAATATGACTGGGCCACCACTGTCCATAAAATACGATGCATTTCTTCAAAAATGTAACTATTTTAATCCGTCCTTATTCTCTTTGACATACAGACAGACGATGTAACAAAAAGTGTCGTATATTAATGTCTATAGACATTAAAAGTTCATCATTCTAGCAACGCAAAGTTTAAGCCATAATATCTGATTGCATGCGAAATATTTTAGTATTGTTTTCACACGCTAGTTAGTGCTCAGTGGCGATATTTGATATTTAGGACGGCACGAGATTTTTGTTTATATTTTTTGTATATAGGTATTGTTTATACATATATTATAGTTTTATATAAGACATCGCCAAGGCAAGTACGAGTAGCAAATGAGGACATTTTTTTCACGGTTTATAATCATCAAATGAGTCCTCACACCGGGCAGGGCGGCATCACTGTCAAGACTTGTACCGACTTAAATCCACGGTGTCCTTAAATAGCCCCGGGGTCACGTTGATGGAATAAGTCCCGCGACCCCGGCAGGCTTTGGCCCTCTGAGAGGCGGCCCCGTCATTATGCTGACGCTCTTTGAGGCGCGCGTGGAACACGACGCACCGTCGATCCGGGCATGGTCCATGGTCGGACAGGACAGCGAGTTTCCCTTAGCAAATGCGGACATACGGACACTGAGTAACGTGTAACTCGCCGTCTGATCAGGGACGGAACTGGCAGACTCGTATTGACTAAAATCCACCGTGTCCTTTCAATTGCCCTTTATGTTCCAGGTCCATGGTATCTTGCTCAGACGTCTCGTGATCTAGAAATAGTGTCATAGATCAGGGCCATGGTATGTTACTCAGACAGTCTGATAACCTAGAAATAGTTTCAAAAATAGTGTTGATAGAAACTTCCAGACTAATCTTCAGTAGAATATTCGAAAATCTTGTGGAAACTTCGAGAATCTTGTAGATTGGTCTCGCAATAAGATCGAAGTAACAATAGGTTCTCATCATCTGCATCATCTGCCTAGCCTTTTCCCAACTATATTGGGGTCGGCTTCCAGTCAAACCAGATTCAGCTGGATATCAGTATTTTACATGGAGCGACTGCCTGTCGGACCTCCACAACCCAGTAACTGGGCAATACCATACCCCATGGTAAGGCTGGTTGCCAGACTTTAGAGGTTCTGACTAACAGAAACGACTGTCAAAGATCTAGAAATGACAACCGGGACCAACGGCTTTCCGTGCTTTCCGAGACACGGAGGAAACTCGCTATAACAGATGGTCACCCATCCAAAGACCAACTTCGGCAAGCACGGCTTAACCCGGAAGATCGAACTGTGCGGCTGTAATTATTTAACCACGAGCTCCTCCACGTAACAATAGGTTCTATTAAACCAAAATAAGATCAAACACTACTAAGTAATAGCCATTACATAATCATGATTTTAACACGTGTCCCCTTAATCTAGGCACAAAATATAATAGCCTATAGGTCGGCCTAGGAATAGACACAAGGTCTAGGATCTAGGTCGACAAGTTTTGGCTAGCTAGGTCTTATTAGACGGTGTTACAGACAAGACGAATTACTGTCTAGGTAGGTAGATTTGACTGGCCTGTTGGTCTAGTGGTTAGTGACCCTGACTGCTATGCCGGAGGTCGTGGGTTTGATTCCCACCCAGGACAAATGTTTGTGTGATGAGCACGATTATTTGTTCTGTGTCTGGGTGTAATTTATCTATAATATGTATGTATCTAGAAATATATAAATATGTTTATCAGTTGTCTAGTACCCATAATACAAGCTCTGCTTAGCTTGGGACTAGATGGCGTTGTGTGATAGTTGTGGCATATTATTGTTATTATTTTTATACGTCTTTAAAAATCTCGGGATCTTGGACTTTTGGAGGGCGTGTCAGGAGCCGAAGCCACAACGACGATATATTACTAGGCTCCGCATGCACGATCTAAGAACAAAAACTATTCTGCCAACTCGCTGAGGTACTACGTAAGCGAGGGCGATGGGTAATGCGTTGTGATTGGCTAACTCAAGGTCTGTTCTGTCTCAAGGTATGTTTACGGCTCAAAAGAGTGGTCGAAATAAGACGGATTTAAGACTTTTTTGCCTAATGCGTTGACAGACATCGATCGCCCGTTATTAGGAGTCTAGTAATATACCGTCGTTGCGAAGCCATCTTGCAGAGGCCCGTTACGTATTTTAAACGAAATTATTATATGAATCGTAACATTATCTAGATAATATTCAATTTAATTCCCAGAATATAAACACGAATTATAATATTAGCTATCGCTAAGTCTAGAATGGATACAAGGTCTAATATCTAGGTCAACCAGTTTGGGTGCTGAGCTATGTAGCCACTAACGAGCGGTCAGCATGTTTTTCGTCGAGTATTTTGTTTTGTTTCAGTAATTTAATAAATTAAATTGCATGCATAGATACTTACAGTACTTCTATAGTTTAGTGGTTCTAAGCGTGACTGCTGAAGATGAGGTCCTGGTTTCGATTCTTGGGTCGGATTAAATGCTGTTGGCTTTTCTATTACTTTGGACATCATGCATCATCCATTCTGGCCCAAAGAAATGTTGCTACTCGTATATATTGTTAGATCTTTTCCTTTAAGCATTTATTATTATGAGCTGTCCTACAGTTTAGTGTCATAATAATTAAAACATTAATAAAAAAATAAAAAATATGCTTTTGTCTAACCTACATGAAAATATCTAATTTTAGAAGTTCATTTATACTTTTTTGGTTTTGTTAATGTCATCAAACGTCAAACGAGTCTTCCCACCCTAGGTCGAGTAAATAGGACTGTCATACTCTTATTGACTAAATTTTACGTTCCAGGACCGTGGTATTTTCCCAGGCAACGTCTTCAGGTAGAAAACCAAACACAAGAAATCATCTGCCTAGTCTTTTCTTAATTATGTCGGGGTCGGCTTCCAGTAGAACGGTGTAGTAGTACGTACGCCTTAGGTGGGAGGAGATATTAGATGATTTTACCAAGATTTAAAAAAATTAAATGTAGGTTTCATTGTGTAAACTTCTTTTAAAACTGGCCGTATGGATATGGAATCAGAAAGAAGAATTAAGAATTGTCTTAATGCCGGATATTTTTATGATTGCCGAAGTCTCCCGAAATGAAACTACGTAAGACGATGCGTGGTGTCACGTATTTTCGTTAGGTTTTGAGAATTTCTTGATTCGGTCGCCGCGCCGCGCAGCGCTCAGAGCCCGCGATAAAAGCTATGCAATAGCTTAAAAAATGTTAATGTTACTTTCAATTGAATCAACGATAAATACCATAAACAAGACTACACTCCAGAACTTTAGTTAACAATCAATAAGTATTCACAATCATATAATTTACGAAGGGAAAGCGAACAGCTGGTGCTAATCCATAATTATAGCTTTTGTGTGTAATGACTTTATATTTATTTCAAAGGAAAAGGCGTATCCAAAGTTTACTGGTACTTTAAAACTACTAAGGACTTGCTAATGAAGCGATAAAATGCATTAGACTTGTGTAAAAAAAAATACTTAGACAGTCAGTCAGATAGATTTATTTAAAAAAAGATTTGACTTGCATTTTTTCGTTTTAAACCAAAAAACCCAAAAATATTGAAAACTTAGGTAATGTAATCCTAGCGCGAGTTTTAACTACTTTACGTTACAGTATTTACAGCGTTTCTTGTACGAAAAAATGTGTGAAAAAGGTGTGCGAAGAAGGAACTAATTTTTTCCTTGAAAATTGTCAATTTGAAATTGTCAAAGTTCCAATTTACTTTATGTCTCATTTACTGAAAATCGTGCTAAGAGTACTGTTCATAAATAGTATGGTAAGTACCTAGTTATATTCATAGCACAACATAAAAAAATATTTTAACTTTAACATTTAAAAGTCCTAAAAATTGATGAATTCTCAAAAACTCAATACCGACATGCCAATATCAAATTATCAAACATACCAAGGCTATATCAGCTCTAAAATAACTTGAAAATTATGATTATGTTCACAAATAATATTCAGTTGCAGCCAAAATCACTAAACCACACAAAAATACTGTAAAGTAGGTAAATGCTTAGTTTTCGTAAACACGCCAAATCGCTATTAAATGCACAAATGGTTTTGTTTAAAATACTGGGTTCCGTGTTTTTGGAACAAAGGTTTCTTATTTTAAACTAGCTGACCCGGCAAACTTCATACCGCGTCTTTTTCTCATCTTTTAAACCTTCCCTGGACTTCCACATTTATTTCAAAACCAAAAATAATCAAATCGGTCCAGCCGTTCTCGAGTTTTAGCGAGACTAACGAACAGCAATCGATTTTTATATATATGATGATTACTTAAAAATGGGTTTTCCTCACGTTCCAAATCCCAGAGAGATCCCAAATAGCTCAGAGACATTTTTTTTTTTTAATCGTGGCAAAATCGTCAACTGAGTCTTCGAGCCCAGAGCGGTGCGGGAGGGACTATCAGACTCGTACTGACTAAAATCCACGGTGATCCTTAAAAAGCCCTTTACGTTCCAGGGCTACGGTTACCTGATGAGATGTTGCCAAAGATGGACTATGAAATGCTAGATCAACTCATTAGGAGACCACAAATCATTTTTTTTTGGCGTGGTAGTATCATCCAATCCTCCTACCCTTACTGTTGTACTGTCTTGAATCCACGGTGTCCTTCAATAGCCCTTTACGTTCTTAGGTCACTGTTACCCGGTAGGAGAGTTTCGCGACCCCGACACACCATGAACCATGGAAGAAAATTAATACAACTCCTTAGAGAGTATTTCTCCTGGTGTCCACCAGATTCCACCGGTTGCGCAACCACAAACCTCATTTTGACGGCAGCATAACCTGGTTGGTCGCGGGACTTACTTCATTACCGTGACCCCGGAACATAAAGGGCTATTGAAGGCCACCGTGGATTTTAGTCAGTACAAGTCTGACAGTCCCTCTCGCCCTGCCCGGGGTGGGAGGACTCATTTGATGATATTACCACGATAAAAAAAAGAAGCATAACCTGGTCGCAAGGCCATGGAGTCCCGGTGATATTTTAGCCCTAAAATAAGCCTCACTTTGTCAAAAGAAAACGTTTAATCGACCTAAATAGGAAACCACGTCAAAACGGACCCCTAACCTCAAAAATGGAGCAAAAAGTCCAGGTTTCAATAGCATTCCCACTTATAGAGGCCACGACACAACACCGCTTCTCGTTTTTCGTCAATCGCTCGTTGTTTTTCGACGTTGACTTGGTCGTTTTTCGTCGTCGACGGTGGCTACAGGGCGCGGGCGACCGGCCGGCGCGGCTTTCAGTTTTTTCCACGAATTTTACTCGTTCAAAGTGGGTAGGTAGCGATTTACGATTTTTTTCGTGTTTCAAGTGGGGTGGAGTGGTTCGTGTTTGAGTTTCAAATATTTTTATTTTATATAGGCCCATGAAATCTACTTGTGCAACGTCGACAAACAGGTACTCGGTTCGAGTTGGTGAGTTTTATGGAGTAGAACCGGCAAGAAACTCCAAATTAAGTTATTTTCAAGTAATTTAAAGATTTTTTTTTTCAGATGATAACTAAGGAGAGCACTAACACTAAAAAGTAATTATTCAACTAGATGATAACAGGAGGACTATTAAAGGTACGCATATAATATAGCAACATATTTCAATCTAATCCACAATACAGGAAGTGAAAGACACTGGCATTGAAACTGACTAATAAAACTTATAATAAAGGTTTGCTTTCTAACATATTACAAGCATTACTTAACCACTTGACTTATTTATTCTTTGCATTTAGTAACTCTTTCGAATTGCGATTGCTAATGCGTTAAGTAATTACGTCCATAGCCCAACGGATTTTTTTCTGCTGCTCGGCTCCTATGAGTGGTAGCGTGATGCTAAATAGCTTATTATATTCCTGGATAATTGAACTATCAAATATCAAAATCTGTCTAGGAACTTCCAGATATATATCCGTTTTCTTTTTTTATTGACATCATCATCATTAATGACTCCTCTCGCCTTGAGTGGGTTGGAAGGGACTATCAGACTCATACTGACTAAAATTCACCGTGTTCCTTTTATTGCCGTTTACGTTCCAGGATCACGGTAACCTCCTTAGATAGTTACGCGAAGATACCGTTGGGGTTCGCAGGTAGAACACAAACAAAACATATTTTAAAAGAGTGACCATGGAGTTTCTTGCCGGTTCTTCTCCATAGAAACTCAAACCAAGCACCTGTCATCAACGTTTTATAAGTCCCGAGAGGACTTGGGCCCATCATCATCTACCTAGCCTTTTCCCAACTATATTGGGGTCGGCTTCTAGTCAAACCAGATTCAGCTGGATATCAGTATTTTACATGGAGCGACTGCCTGTCGGACCTCCACAACCCAGTAACTGGGCAATACCATACCCCATAGTAAGACTGGTTATCAGACTTTAGAGCTTCTGACTAACAGTAACCCCTGTCAAAGATTTACAAATGACAGCCGGGACCAACGGCTTTACGTGCTTTCCGAGGCACGGAAGAAACTCGCTATGACAGATGGCAACCCATCCACAGACCAACCTCGGCAAGCGCGTCTTAACCCGGTATCTCGGCCTGTGTGGCTGTAATTATTTAGCCACGAGCTCGTCCTCACGACTTGGGCCCATATGAAATTAAAATATTTAATTTGATTTGATTGGAAAGTCCAAAAAAAAATATATTTGACGAACTCGACTCCACAGCTTTTCGTCCCGATCCATTTCGGCTAACTAGCAACTACAGCGACTAGATATAGTCAAGTGTTTCAAATTCGCGACAGTTTCGTGCCGGCTCGGAACCATTCGGAACTACTCGTGACGAGACGCGACGCGACGCGACATTCGGGGAAATTGCGTTTTTCTTTTGTTTTCCCTAAACGACAAAAGTAAATTAGGCTGCATGAAACCGGACAGTTCTTTTTTAAGTGATTACGAGGAACTGGGGTATTTTGATAATATAAGTTATCCTATTACTAATAAATATTATAAACGTGAAAGTTTGTATGTGTGGATGGATGTTTGTTACTCTTTCACGCAAAAACTACTGAATGGATTTGGATGAAATTTGGTACACAGATAGTTTATAACCTGGATTAATATATAGGATAGTTTTTATCCCGATTTTATGTTCCCGTGGGATAATTTTCGAGTTGTAGCGGGTGAAACCGCTGGCAGCAGCTAATGAAAAATATACTGGACTATTATTTTTTACGTGGTTTAAGAATAAATCAGTCTATATTTAATGTTCCCGCTCCTGGGACACAGGCCTCCTCTCTGTGACAGGGAGTGTGCTATAATCCACCACAGTATGAGTTGGTAGATGGAGGTATTCCACAAAGGGCACCTGGCACCTGCGAAAACATTTTGACAGGAGCCCTATGTCAAATATATAAAGTACAAGTAGCTCTGGCGCCATTGTCAGCGGGTGCCCATCGTGTAATACCTTGGTAGATGTCACATGTCTTCGAATTTATGGTTATGAGAACTTGATGTACTCCCCATAATGGATTTATTCATAATTTTGAGAGAAATGGTGATGAAATGAATTACATAAAGTGTGACTGTCTGGGTTCGAAACCACGACCTATAAACTCGTAAATCGAGGCCGATACTATTAGGCTTTTTTTTTTTTTTTTTACGTGGTAAAATTATCAAATGAGACCTCCCACCCCGGGCAGGGCGAGAGGTACTGTCAGACTTGTACTGACTAAAATCCACGGTGTCCTTCAATAGCCCTTTATGTTCCGGGGTCACGGTGATGGTATAAGACCCGCGACTCCGGCAGGCTTTAGCCCTCTGAGAGGGGGCCTCGTCATTATGCTGACGCTATTTGAGGCGCGCGTGGAACACGACGCGCCGTCGACCCGGGCATGGTCCATGGTCGGGCGGCGAGTTGCCCTTTACTCGCCGCCCGCATGCCCGCGCCTACGGTGGCCGGAGATCGTCTTGCGACGTCCGACGCCGTGGGCGTCCACCACCGCGGGTGGGGCGGAGGGAGGACCATGTCCTCTCTCTCACGCGGCCCGCCTCCTCCTTCGCGAGCATGACTGCTTCGCAGAAGGAGGCGACCGCTTCCCACTCCGTCTCACCCCGCAGCATGGCCGCGAACAGTGCTGGGCGCGAGAGGTCTCCGCCTATCGCCGCCGTGAGGACACGTCGGTGCTTCGCCCAAGCGGGGCAATCCTGCACCGTATGCTCGACTGTGTATACTATTAGGCTACCACTGCTCTCTTGATTCTCATACTGATGTCTTTGCAAATCATCATCATCATCAGCCAGAAGACGTCCACTGCTGAACATAGGCCTACTCCTTAGACCGCCACGCCGAACGACTATTTACCACTTTGCATCCATCGGTTGCCCGCGACTCTCACGATGTCATCGGTCCACCTAGTGGGACGCTTGCCTGCAATATATCTGCAGAACATACTTAATCACATCTTAATTAAAGATCCACGTCTCTAGGCCTATTAACAATAGTTCGCTACCCTCAAATTACAAGATCTCTACCTACCCTCCGTAACATTTATCCCTCTTCTCCATCCTACCCGCATTTCAAACTCTTTTCCTTCCATTTTCCCAAAATAGAGTATTTAAGTTCGCAAACCGCCCGTAAAATTGCACTATCCGTAATTATCCTGAAATTTTCAGCTGAATTTCGCGTTGAAACAGTCTGTTGTAGTCGCGTGTTTTTGTGGTACACTATTATGGTATAACGTGTTACGGTTTTGGTACAATGCCCTGTTAGGTAAGTTTTTTTAAGTGTCACCGTTTTGTGATAGGACACTAATTTTTGAAGTTATTTTTTGATAAATATTTTTATCAAGCGTAAAACGTTGCATTGTTTGACTACTTTTAGAGCTAAATATAAGACAGTTTGTTCATACAGAAGATAGTTGTAAGTTAGGTGCAGACGACAGCAATTTATTCCAAATTTTTCGTCTGTAATTTTTTTCCAATAGGATGTGAACCTTTTCCTTTTGTTTTTTTTTTATTGACATATTGTTGCTTAGGTTTGATGTGCTGAGTCTATACATGAAACTTTCTTTATCACTAACAATTCTTACTAACCAAAAGGGTCTGGGAATTTGTCTCACGTCTCAAATATTGACACGTGACCATTTGACGAAAACCCATAGATTCTTTATAATTATATTTCTTCATAGATTTATCATTATTTTAGATGACCTAGTATTCAGTTCAGTGACTGAAAAGCAGCGATTAATGTAACTATTATTGAAAATCACTTAAATTCATAGCCACCCGCTATTGTTCGTCTAAAAATCAATGAACTGTCTGATATCTTGATAACCGGAACGAGGACAAAGCCACGGGAACATGGTTTTTGAATGAATGATGAATTTTTTTTCATGTTTTTAATGAAACGTAACCTAACACTAGAGATGAAGCTTATTCTCCGGGACACATCGAGCTTCATTGTCTCGGCTCTTTTCTGGTAGTTGCCACTGTTGATTTTGGCTTTAAAGAGTTGCAGTGGTTGGGGAATAGTGTGGTGGGACTGCCAAATAAAAAAAATGCAGCCTTCCAAATTAGTCATGTTTAAGAAAGTAATTTATTTGAGAAAAACGGTAATAAAGAGAAAGGCCAGTCTTTTTTTGGGTGATAAAATCTTCAAATGAGTCCTCCAGCCTTAGGTATATCCAAAGGGACAGTCAGGCTCGTAATAACTTAAAGTCTACCCATTTTTACCTATTGCTTTTTGCTATACCACGGAATTTGGCACCCCCACTGGTCATTGTCTCTAAATACGAAGCTTTTTTACTCTAAATGAACAGACAGTTGTATAAGTCTCCACTACCTAATTTAACTAAGAAACGTTTAGCAATTTGTGTCTACCCAGTTTTACCTGTTGCTCTTGCGTTGCCACGGAATTTGGCTTAAACAGTCCTGGGAACCTGGCTAGCGATTATCCATAAACCCCTCTGGTCCCACTACGATGGATTTTACAATACAAAAGTTTTTTATACTCTAAATGCACAGACAGCTTAAAAGTCTCCACTACCTAATTTAACTAAGGGTTGTGTTTTCAATAGTCAGATAACTTTTATCTGAAGAATAAAAATAGCGATTTGACAATTATTTCCTATAGATAAGCTGTCAAACCGCCATTTTTATTCCTCAGATAAAAGTTACGGTTATAGGACTATTGAAAAATCAGCCCTAAGTAAGATCACCGTGACCCCGGAACATAAAGGGCTATGGAAGGACACTGTGGGTTTTAGTCAGTAGAAGTCTGACAGTCCCTGCCACCCAGCCCGGGGTGGGAGGACTCATTTGTTGATTTTACCACGATAAAAAAAAGTGAACAGACAGCTCAAAAGTTTCCACTTAAAGTACGATTATTAATTGTAGTCAGTAAAATGACAAGTGCAACTGTCACTGATACAATGAAATTTTATACAGTTCTATAATGAACAAATTTAATGTCACTTTACTGTCATTTTACTGACTACAATTAATTTATAATCGTACTTTACCTAATTTAACTAAAACCAAACATTTAGTAATTCCTAGTTTACTCGACAAACACTTGTCTAAATCTAAATAACAGATCCACAGTACCTACTATGTGAACGCTAGGAGCAGTCAACAGGTGTAGCAGATCGGTACAGTTTGCTGCAGTTTGGGTACTTCTGTAATCTCGACAGATTTCGCTGACGACGCGGCTAGCTGGTAAGTACTGGTGTGGAGAGAAGTGTTGGGGAGAAATTTTGTTTTACGTTAAGTATATAGATTTTTGATAAAATACTGAAATTTTGGAGGGATTTTGTTGTTTTGTGTAGTTAGACAGGTAATAAGAAAAAAAACCTAATATAATTGAAAAAGTAAACTTTTACTAATCGTGACAGCCAAATTGGAAAATTAATTGTTAGATATTGAAAACGTTTCCCCACAATATAAATACAATGCTCCTGTGTCGTTGATGTTAAAAATTTAAAGACACAAACAGCCTGACCCGAAGTTACTAATCTTAAATTATATATTTTTTTTAATCCGTGCAGGAATCGCACAGTGTCATTAATTTTCAATCCTTTTCTTGATTTTAGTTAGAAATACGTCTTCTTACCTATGAGATGGGCACATAGTACTTAAGCGATATAATTGACTAGAAGAAAATTTCTTCAAATTAGATTATGGGTCATCACTACTCATCACAGATTGTTATTAACTTTCCGTGTTTCCTTCTTACACTCCATCTCTTACTCCTCTTTCCCAAAACCCAAATTTAAATAAACATAACACTTTTGTCCGCATCAGTCCAAACTTCCGGCATCGCTGTTGTGTCTGGGTTTCGGTGCCGACTGCGAGTGCCGACAACCGACACAGTACACACAGATTTTACTTCAACACGATTTTACACGCCGAAAGCCGAGAGCCGAAAGCCGAGAAGCGTGTGGGAGAGTTGGTTGTTGCTCTATTTAAATAGGATAAATAAGGATGTTTTGTTGTGTTTTTGAGGTAAGTTGAGGTTTATTTCGGTGTAAAATTTGATGGTAAATTTTACAAGGATTTTATACTCATTGTTTACTTTGCATTTCATAAATATTGTGTTGCATAGGTAGTATTAACAGATAGATATAATTACTTAAAATAAATACTGGCAATGGAAAAAATAAATAAAACAAAATAATTATTCCTATTTATTATAGTAGATTCTGTCAAAGACAGCAAAATTAGGAGGGAGAAAGAGGGACTTAGCAGTTTTAAAATAGGATTTCTTATATACAATCATAGTGAATCTTTTGATTGGATATCATAGTGAAATCTGAATTCACAAGATATCCCGGGAAATCTTTACTGTGAAACTTGAAATACCTACATATAGTTTTACATATAGTTTGCTCAAGTGTGAGTAGTCCATGTGAAATATGAAAATGAACTTTATATACGCATTTTATATTTTAACAGTATTGACTGTGTACCCGTTGGTAGGTAATCAGCTGCATTTGGTTATAGATCAGGAAGCCAACCTCGATATATTTAGGAAAAGGTTTTTAATGTGTTTTTCAAATTACAAGCAAACAATCATACTTTTCCTCTTCCAGAAATAAATTGAATGTGGGCAAGGAAAACATCCCAGAAATATTTATATTATTATTTTCTCTAACAACCCTCCCAGCCACGTACACTCACAAACAAAAGCGTCTCTCATTTAAATTAAACAATACTTACATATTTACGGCAGCAGTTGGTATCGAAACAAGTCGGAACTTTAATTTCCTAACGCGCAGCTAAAGCCGACGCCGTTTCAAAGCGCTATTTATTAAATAATTCTCATAACAATTGTGTATTCGTCTGTACTAGGGATGTGACAGCTCATTTATTTTATAACGGTGGCCGCGGTTTGCGTAACAGGTTGTTATTTTACTGTGATAATACGTGTTAATCCGGTAGTAAATACTAGTTTTGTTAAATTAAAACAATAGTGTGCTAACTCTAGGACTTCAAAAAAAATTAAGTTTAATAAATATTGTTATGTAAATTTTTCTAGATCGATATTCGACGTCGTTTAGCTGTATATGTACGACAAAAAAACAGTGGAATGAATACAAAACTCCACCAAAAACATTCTTTAAAAAATTAGCCACGTCTCGATAGAGCTGCTTATTTATATCTAAAAATTAATCAAATCTAGACAAAGACGTGAAAAGTCTAACTTTCCTTACTGCGATGTCTTTATTTTAATTTTGTGTGACTTGGCCCCCAGATAATAAATACACTAAAGAAATACAAATTTCATATTATTCGTTATTCATCCGCACTCTTCAACTGAGTAAACTTTACCAAAGCAGTTTCACATGAAATCACCCATACTAGGTCAATCCAAGGTCATCCACACATCATACTCATGAGTACCATAGACAACGTGACCGCATCGGAGTCAATCGTGCCAAAGATCACGGAGTTATGGCGGGAAAACCAGAAATACATCTCAACTTATAAGAAATCTTACGAACAGATTTAAGTAAGTATTAAGGACTGGCTGTGTACAAAATTGACAAGTCCTAAAAAAAATGAAAAACTTAACAAATAATTTGATTTTACGGTAGAATGATGCCAAAGCAAATCTAATCTTTCAGAATATTATCAATTCATCAAGTTATAGCAACTTGTTGTGAAATCAGTCAGATTTCTAATAATTTTGCAGAAATTCTAATAGTCTGACAGTCGGCAACTTCATTCATGTATGAACAAAAGCTTATTACAATTCACTTTTTTAACATGAAGTATTAATAATTATTTTCAATTCAGATACACCTAAACATAATGAAATGCAAGAAAATAAATTAATTTATATTTATTGATTTTAAATGACGCGATAAATTAATGTAAAGAAAAAAAATCTTTTTTGGGACAAACCCACCACTCTAAGTATTCCCAAACCACTGTAACTCCTGAAAGCTAGAATCAACAGTGACAACCACCAGAAAAGCACAGAGACAATGAAGCTCGACGTGCCCCAGAGAATGAAATTAATGCAATGCAACGAAATTAATCAGAAAAGAATTGTGGAGAAGTAGGTCCTTACAAATGTTTACCTTAACCTAAAAAGATCCTATAATTAAAACACGTTCCTCTAGTCGTTTTTGAACTATGATACAAATAATTTATATGAATCCGAAACACAGTAAAATATTTCACTCAATTGTTTAATCAATATTGGTTTCAGTGCCAAAGTAATAGCCAAATAAATTATCGGTAGCAGACTGACAGCTGAATTCGCAATTTGCCCCCGACCTGACCATTCATTCAATCATTCAACCAATTAGTTCACTCCCAAATATCCAACAGCGGAAACAATAAAACTGAATTCAATCTGTAGATCATTACAATAATCGGCAATCAAATGATCACAAAGTTACCATTACATTCGATAATTATGATAACCACCCTTATAACAAAACAATAAGTTTCAAAATAGAGTAAATAAAATTTAACAAACTGCAAAGGCCAACGTTGCGGTTCGCCGAAACCGTTCTGAATTCAAACATCGTGTCGCGTGTCCTTCCGCGGAATTGGCGCGGAAATTTTTGTTATCTTTTCGTGTTCCCCGAACGGATTTTAAATTGAGAACACAAATGTGAGAACGATAAAATGTCGCATTGTTTATGGTTTGTTCCAAATACAAACAAGTTCTCGAAACCACGCATCACGGAGCTTGTAACTGTGTAAATGCATAAAAGCAAAAGAGAAAGATGGATTTGTAAAACAACTTCACTACCTTTACGATAAATTCAAGTATCAACGCAACGTTAGCCTTATCGATAAGAAATCATCGCCAATGTCAATGTAGCCCACCTCCTTTTTCTGCCATACTTCTCGGAAAAAATATGAATCAAAAATTGTTAACCATATTTTCTGACAGCATCTTCACGTTGCCACCTCGATTGCATATTCTGGGAATCCAGTGGATGCCCTCCAACCTAGGCTAGGAGATCTGTCAGACTTAGAATAAAACCACACGTTGTTTTTCAAAAACTTTGAGTCGCTGATAGAATACTAGCGTAGTTCATCACGCTAGTCTAAGCAGTACCCTGGTTTCATCAAGAAGTTTGACCTTAAATCAAGGTAAATTAAAGTCTAAATTACTATAGCCTTCAAATATCAAACAAAATACTAGGACTTCACGAAATAGGGCGAGGGCCTGGGATGTTTGTATCTAGGACGAGTTTCGACGACAGCTAACTCAATTTTGGAGGACGGAATTTCCCTTAAACTAGATTTGCTTTTAACTTTTGAAGTGGATTCTGGAGTAACGTACTACTAATAAAGGTTAATTTTATCTGTTAATTGAACTTTTCTATGTATTTCAAAAATTAGTCACTAAACAATTTTTTTTTTAATGGCCTGTGGATCGTTAATCATCCTTATCAGGTTTATTATTAGGTTTGTTCCTACTAAGTTTCCGTAACTCGGAAAACACGTTAGGCCATTGACTGTCTAATAGTTTTTTGAGTCTTTTAAGAGTTGTCAGAATCTAGACACAGACAGTTGTCAATTGTCTTACAGTCCATCTAGAGGTTGTCTGGAAGATATCGCTATCATTGATAATTAATTATCTACTATTACCATTAAATCCATAAAAAAATGTTCCCTGTAATTAGTTGAATTGCAAAAGCAACATTGGTTTTATTTTTGGGGTCTTCCCCGTTTTTCTTATGATCTCAAATGTGGTCAACTTGGCAATTTCTCTTGACAGTTCTGCATTTCAAGACTATTTTTAACCTATTGAAAAAGTTAAGTGGTATATTAGAAGATATGAAGAAGTTTATAAAAGCTTGGTGGTAATTAAAGCAATATTTCTCCCGAATAGGTGCATTCATCGATTGATTTGCAGTTTGATAGTAATTTGTTTTGTCATAAAGAGTTGGAGACTATTTTCAGTCTTATAATGGTCTTATTTGTGTCTTAAGCAATCAATAACCCAGAGCTGCTGAACACAAATTTTAATCAGAATTTTAAAGTGGAAAGTAAAATATTTTCCGATTGAACCTGAAGTTTAATTCAGGTTGAGTTAAACTTTGTAGACGTTTGTCATTTCAACTATTGCAAAAAAAAAGGTTACCTGTTTGGAACCTACTAAGCGGTAATTTCAGCATTAATTTAGAGCAAATAAAATTGATAAAGAACAGAAAAGTCTAAACTATTCCTAGCCTAGTTTCCGTTACCCAAAAGCAGCATCTTAGGGCCCCAGCGTCGTGTTGCCGTATACCCAGCCAGTGATAAGAGCGCATTGTTTTATAATACGTATCGATTACTACGTGACCGATCGTTTTCGTACAATCGAATGTTTACAATCAATTCCATTCGATATTTTATGGTATTCTGTAAGGAGACAAACGAATTTTGGGCAACCATAAAGTTTTATTTTTATTTATTCTGTTGTTAAAGACATGTTGACTGGCCTGTTGGTCTAGTGGTTACTATGACCCTGACAGCTATGCCGGAGGTCGTGGGTTCGATTCCCACCCAGGACAAATGTTTGTGTGATGAGCACGATCATTTGTTCTGTGTCTGGGTGTAATTTATCTATAATATGTATGTATTTAGAAATATTTAAGTATGTTTATCAGTTGTCTAGTACCCATAACACAAGCTCTGCTTAGCATGGGACTAGATGGCGTTGTGTGGTAGTTGTGGAATATTATTATATTATGTTATGTGTGTGTATCACAAAAAGTGAAAGTTATGCAAAAGGACCCTTTTTTAGGGATGAAAACTGTCGAATAACCTCCCGCTCTTCCTCTGAAAGCAATACCTAAGCCATGGTTCCTCAATGGTTATGTCTGATATTATGTTATATTCTCACTTACGATTGTTGTTAAAAAAATACAAAAATTCCAGAGTCGTTGACTTTCAACAGACATTGACCACTACAAGTTTTGCATTTCATTAAGATGTAACCAAGTTTTTTCTCGTTTAGGTTATTCCGTTCTAAAGATATTTTTCTGATCCTAGTTGTAAAACCAATAGGGTTCCCTATCCATTTGCATAAAATTTTAAGACCTAATATAACTTAGCATAATTTTGTTTGGCATAATTATATTTTCGCATAATATAATTACGCATAACAGCTTACGCATAATTTTTTAAGCATAATTTCTCTAACCATAATAATAATTAAGCATAATATTCCAAAGCATAAATTTATTAAGCATAAAGTTCTTAAGCATAATATCCTAAAGCATAAATTTATTTACGCATAATGATATTAAAATATATTTTTATAGAAAATGTATTGAACAATTTTGTGGGTTCTTTTTTCGCTGTAGGAAGCCTAAAGCAAGCAAGCATTCAGCATGCAAGCAAGCATGCAAGCAAGCAAGTAACCATGCAAGCAAGCATGCAGCAAACAAGCAAGCATGCAGCATGCAAGCAAGCATGCAGCATTCAAGCGAGCGTGCAACATGCAGCAGGCAGGGTTTCTGTCACGGCTCCGGCGCTGCGGGTCTCCGGCGGCCCCTCGCGTGCTAATCATCGCAGACGGCTTTCGCTCACCACCGCAGCTTCGGCTTGTTGGCCGGCTTCGCCGGCCAGCCTCAGCCACGGCGGTTCGCTCACAGCCGCCTACTCCTCAGCCCGCGGGCCGCCTCGCCCCTACGCGCCTACACGATTTTAAATTACACTCTAGGGGTAGGACAAACAAGACTACGTGGAGTCGGTTTTGCAGCAATTCGGTTTGTCACTTTTGCTGCACAGCATATTAAATTTTTAACCAACAATAATTATTACTTCATTGTAACAGAAACTAAAGCAAATTGGTGTTATACTAATAGTCATTAGGCCTACTAACGTTATGCTAAAAGTCATTAGGCCTACTAACGTTATGCTAATAGTCATTAGGTCTACTAACGTTATGCTAATAGTCATTAGGCGTACTAAAGTTATGCGAATAAAATTTATGCCAAAACAAATTAGTCTTTGAGATGATTATGCCAACATAAAATGTATGCCTAAAAAAATTATGCCGTAGTATTATTATGCCAAAACAAATTGTGCGAAAATCGTTATGCCGAAGTATATTAGGACAAAGAACATTATGCGAATAGAAGGGATCCCAACCAATAGATACCATAGCTCAAAATTATATTTTTAAAGTTCACTTCAGTCTAAGTAGGTTTTAGAAAACTACAGATTAACCATACTCAAACTGGCGTGAGAAAAAAAACGAACACCCTCTCATTAAAAATACTGTCTCGGTACATTCAAACAAAGTTAAGTACCTATCCTTTCCCCTTCGTAGAAAGTACTAATTCATGGATCCATGGTCCTTAATTAAAATTCCGTTGAACAAAAGACATGCGAAGACTTCAGACATAAAAAACATGGTTTAATAGCTGCCTTAGTGAAACTATAGCCCTTTATTAACCAACTATAATGAACCAATGTATCCGTGAGAACTACGCACGCGCGAAACCAAATAACGCGGTAGCAGCGAATTCAATGTAAAGATCAAGACCTTTATTACGACCAACGTAAGAAAATGACAGCGTTAACGCACCATTTACGACCTTATCCATTCATAATCGATACGCAAATACGCGAAAATTAACTCTAAAACGTTCTGTTACAGTGCAAATTACTTGTTTACAAAACTAGTTTTTGTTTAGAACGGTTGGAAATGTCAAACCTTAACCTCAAAACCGTGACGCGAGCCGCCATGTTAGATGCATTCGGCTCCGTTCGGAGTTACTCGGCTAATGTCGAGAGCGCTTGTTCGACTAATTTAAATTGACCTGTTGCGCGGACGGCTGTTTGAATCGTTCTGATGTAAGAGATGAATGTTAATGGTTGGCGGGAGGTCACGTTAAGCTGGTAAACGTGTGGGAAGGGTGCTATTGAATTAGATAAAGACACCTTGTATCTTGAACTATTTGATAGCGCGCAAGATAGTTGTATCCTTGATGGAAGCTACTATTATTAGATTTTTTAAATGCCATTCTGTTATTTAACTTTATATGCTATGACATCATCTTCTAATGGTGTTTTAGCAAGGCTAGTTAACTGGTTAATAGGTCTCATTAGTAACTATTTATTAAAGCTAATTAGCATATTACACAGGTGTTACTATTGTTTATGGTAATAAATAATACCTACCTCATAATAATAGGAAAATTGATCCTTCTTTAGAATAGTTTTCTCTATATAAAATATCTACCCCTTTTTAGTTTAAACCATCTGCTATTACAACACATAAAACAACCATCGCATTTTAATATAAACTTTTATGCCCACATATCCACAGATATAATAAAATTTCTAATGGGCAGCTAGTCAAAAAAAAAATATCTCCATCATGTAGAGCAATTTACCGTGCGTTGCCACTGCGCATAGGAGGGGGGAATGTAGTGCCGTGTGACGAAAATCTAACATTATTCATTTCTGAACGTCACATGTCACAATCCCTGCCACAGAAAACTGAACTTTATATCCTAGAAGACAGAATTCTAAATGTAACGTGATTAAAATTGCAGATGGCGGTTGAATTCCATGTTCAAAAATGACTTGGCGCGCCTAATGACAAGGTTAAGTGTATGAAACGCAAGAAACTGGTTCTAATACACGCCTGGCTGTTAGTGAATAGACAAAAAATTGTCGGCCATTTTGAATTGTGGACTGATGAGGCTTCTTGTTTGGAACGGACAGGAAAGCTAATTTAATTTTCGAATGGGAGTTCTTTTTTTGAAATGTGCTTTATAAAAAATAGATGGAAGGTTTTATAAGTGCTTCAAACAAAGTTCAGTATAATGCGATCCAATTAAGAAGGTCACCTTCTATTTTACTGACGTCACTACTGTCAAATCAATGTTTGATAGGGACATCTCGATTTGACAGATGAAGGCCATAGACACTGACCTCCTTAGTTGGAACGCATAATACTTTAACATCTAAATTAAAAATTCATTTTCTTATTGTAAAATAAAAACTAATTTTTTTAGCACATATTTAAATTATATTTTTAACCGAAATTCATAAACGTTTAAGTACTACCATGATTCCCTAAAAAAAATGTTACATGACGCAATATATATTTTATAGTTTTTGTCAAATTTTATGACTTAAGTGATAATCATACGATGGAAACTTCTGTCGATGTTAGTAAATAAAACATAACAAAACTCAGAAAAAATGTACCTACCTATTCGGATATTTTTAGCCTATATTTTAAAACTTAGATTTAAATAAGCTAAATAATTAACAGTAGACATCATTACCCGACTGTATCAGTCGCAAAAAGGGTGGCATTGTATATTTTTGTTTTAAAATTCGTCCCATTACAAACGCAAAAAAGGAAGATGGCCGCTTAGAATCCTGCGCACGTTTTTATAGCTTCGATACACAATTCATCGTCCATTGGTCGATTACTAAACGTTTTATGTATGTACTACTTGTATACATAAGTATTTGGCTTCAATTAGCATACATGATTATGCTACAAGGCATCTACATATTGTATAGTATAGATAATAAATTAATTAAAAAAAAATGACTGAAGTCTTAATATCGCGGTATTCTCTAAAAAGGCCAACTTAGCGAAAAAGGAATCGAATCCGCGTTACCACATATTTAAAATGTAAGTACAAAGTTAAAAGCATCGTATTTCTAAACAGTACTTGAGTCTGCGCGCACGCATCGCGGCCGCCTCTGATCGTTACCGAGAACTTGCCAGTGGCGCCACCTGCCGCCCTAGCATTGAGTTACTGTCACGACTACCTCAGCACCGCTAACTGTGCTTGGTACCTGAATAAGTAGGTGTTATGTTAAGCATTTTAGCTTTGACGATTGAGTTTTTTTTTTTTTTTAATTTAATTATAGGTTCGCGCTTGACCACTATCTCGCCTAATGTTAACCGAAGATGTGGTCGACGCTTGCCTAGAAGTAACCTAATTGTTGTGGCGAGGTAACCAACAACTAGGCAAGAAATCGCGAGTTTGATTCGCGCAAGGAACAAAATATTTTTAGGTGTTTGTTTATGCGTGTTTGTATGTTTATAACACAGGAGAAACATGTAGAGTGGATCAAGGGCTAATAAAAAAATAAACTATACGAATTTGACAGTCCCCTCCGCTCCATCCAAGACGTAACATAAAGGGCTATTGAAGGACACCGTGGATATTCCCCTCCTGCCCTGCCCGGGTGGGAGGACTCGTCTGATGATTTTACCACGAAAAAAAAAGGCCATAAGAGAGTTTTGAAGTAGTACCACGTTAAAAAAATGATTGATTTTAACAAAATTATAATCTCGCTCTGTGATTTCTGCTTAACCCCATGACAAAAGAGTTGAGTTTATGTATACAAGAATTCTAATTGTGATCGTTATTAGTGACAATATCAAATAGCGTAATAATTAGGTTGTGATTTTTTCCAGAATCGGCGGTCGATTTCTGGCCAGGATTATTGATTTTTCTAAAATCCAATGATGCAGTTTTAGTTTTCGTCAAAATCGGCCTCGAGACTCCTTTCAACATTTATCGATATTCCTCATAGTTTCGGCTATAGCCATTCACACCCAGTTGAAAAATTCACCCTGTACAAATAAAGCCAAAGATCGTCAGAATCTTGTCAGTCAAGCCGCTAAACTTGCTACATCAAACTCAAACTATGATCGCAAAAAACGAGATCCCGTTACTGGTCAACGGCCTCTGAACAGCGGTACTATGAAAACTATACCACCACCGATATTTGCATTTTTGATTGAATGATAGACAAGATTGATCTGTTACTAAGATGCTGTTTGAAGATCTTACGGGTGGTCTTTTAGTCTTCATTTTACAATACAAGTATGGTCAGTCTGAAGTTTTCACTAGTGGGATACTAAAGCCTCCTCTATGTGCCGTAATGGGATAGGAAAATCAAAGATGCGTCATTTTTCACCGAGTTGTTAAAATTACACATATAATAGCATGTTGTAAGTACACATAATAGCAGGGTTGAAAAATCATTCAATGAAAAAGACGTATGATTTGGGGTTGAAAATAATCAAATGAAAAAGTTTCTCACCTGGGTGGAAGGCACTGTTAAACTCGTTTAGTTACTTTTATTGCGTTCCAGGGCCGGAGTGCACTTTTAAGTCAGTCTTACAACAAATGAATGAGGCTTGTCGATAAACCTGGAGTTCAGGCTCCTCTTGAACAATAAATGGAAGAATTTAATGACACTGTACCAATTTTGGGGATCTCAAAAAAAAATTTTGGAATCGGAACTTTTGGGAAATATTGAAACCTAATTTGCCTCTCTACAAATAATTAGACGATAATGTTAGAACGCTTGCGATTCTGTGAGCTGCTAGAAGGAAAGGATCAATTCATGTGATGGCATTTAAAACTGTACTGAATGTATTAAAAATAAATAAATAAATTAAATCCCATAAACAACGACATAAACGTGTCAATTCTTAACAAAAAACCAGTTGAAAAACTAGTCTAAGCACAAGTGCAAATGCACTAACAAAGTATAATGACTAAATATTCATAGAATATACATACGTACATATTAAACATGTCCTGTATTATTGCAACTACAGTTTATAAGGAAAGAATAATTTAAAATACTTGAGATATATCGTCACTAGTTAAATCATTATTTGTAGTAGGTAAAATAGCTATTAACTATGTTCTAGTTATTGCTGCTAATTCATTAAATTGTGTAGTTAAATTTTAAAATGGCTACTAGATTTTTTTTTTTTTTTAGCCTAGTAAAATCATCAAATGAGACCTCCAACCCCGGGCAGGGCGGGAGGGACTGTCAGACTTGTACTGACTAAAATCCACGGTGTCCTTCAATAGCCCTTTATGTTCCGGGGTCACGGTAATAGAAATAAGTCCCGCGACCATGGCTACTAGATAAATGGTTTTTGAGTAATTGGCATTAAAATGAATCTTAAATGCGATGAGACTGAAGTAAGGACATCCGGTGATTTAGTTGAAAAGACTTGTAAACTTGCTGACAAGCTAATTATTTTGTAGACCATGAGCTCTATTATCCATGTGTGGTGGATTATAGCGTCTTTATCCCATTCTTTCTTAAATAAAGAACGCCTAATTCCCGATAATAACAGTATTATTTGGATAAGTGATTCTATACGATCAAAAAGTTGGAAATTAAGCTACATGGACACTGGTTCCAGGAAGGTTAATATTAAAGCATCTTTCTAAAACCTAAACACCATGCTGAATCACTTTAGTATTCACTCGGAACAGAGCAGAAACAGTCCCCCCAATTAGCCGGAATAAATGCCATAAATAATAATTATCTAAGTTTATATTATTATTGAATAACCGTGACCCTGGATAGTGCTACTGAAGGACGCCGTAGATTTTAGTCAGTACAAGTCTGAGAGTCCCTCACGCCCTAGGTGGATCCTAATAAAACCTTTGTTGTTCCAGGGCCTCAGTATCCTACTTAGACAGTACCGCGATCTTCAATCCTGGTGTAGCGAAATTTAGTAACAAACTCTTTCTTACTAAAAACATCCTGTTCCTTCGGTTGCGATTTGGGTTCCAGGGCCTCAGTATCCTGCTCAGAAATTACCGCGATGCAACAAGACAACAACGGCTATACAGCTAACAAAGAAAAATTCCCAAAAGGCTTCCTCAAATCAATTTTTAAAGCAAAATGCAAAATTGCCCTAAATATTTCTCCACAGGCCAGTCCCGTACGATGAACCTCGGTAAAGCATGACAATTCACCAGTATCGATTGTCCTACCAAATTGACCGACACTAATATTAAATGCAGCTTTGGACATATTTCTGGGCGATCGATATTTCCTTTCGTGCAGCTAACAGATTTAGCTTTGACATGTTTTTTTAAAGAGCTGTTGTTAGGGGGTGCTAAATTGAGTTTTGGTTCGAAGTTATTATAGCTGGTGATGGAAATGAGTTGGTTGTGTTGAGGTGGCAGCTGAGCAGAGATCAGTGAAGTATGTCTTATTTTCTCTTGCTTTTATCAAATACACGGGGGGAAAACCACCATCACTAAGAGGGTTATTAAAGGTTGATTATATGAAGGATATAAGAAGAATAGTAATTGAAGGAATTGTTACTAGTGAAGCACAGTTTGCGAAGAAGAGAATTAAATGGATAAGAAAGTGTTTTGTAATTTATTTTTAAATGCCAAAAGAAATAGTTTACAACTTACATTATCTTGCGCATAACACAAATATCGAACTGAAACTGGTCCTTACCTAGACTCTCAAAAAAAAAATTGAAACATAAATAGGTACTGACAGAAATACTGGCAGATAAATAATGAAAATAACAACAAACAACTTAACAACAATATTTTTCGAACGGGTGTTACTACCAGTACTTATTAGCGCAATTAAACACTGATACATAACATACCGGTTATCCAATCACTAAAAATTGGCTTCAATTAAAATAAGTGCGACACTTTCAAATTAATACATTCATGACGTCAATGATAGAGTCGTATCGAAAGAAACTGATAATTTTCATGACCAAGTTGTTAATTCTATGGAATATTATGAAGTAAGTGACTTAATCAATGATCGAGATTGAAAACGAATGCATACAACTACATATAATTGATATAATCCCTTCAAAATGAGAGTGAACATGCTTCTTCTGGGTAAGCTCATTGCACTCTCTGATTTTCTAGAGGCAAGAGAATACCCATTAATAAAAATATAGTTAGATTAGAAACGATGAAAATACAACAACATGCTATCGAAAATTATCCATTCCTGTTGATAGGATATACTTTGAAAGCTTTGTTTCTTGTCTTGTACAGTGCATTCGATTTTGTTTTGTATTATTTATTAATCCATCGTATAGCCATATATCTACGAAAGTTCGTCATTAAATTAATCTGTTCATTGGCTACTAATATAGTGTAATTTTTAAGAACGTGGACCCCGATCTGTAGAAACTAATAAAATTTGAACTTGGTGTTCTTCAAGGCCCTGTATCTGGTACAATTTTTTTTCAAAATAAAATAATAAATATCGATATTGAGGAAAAAAAACTGTATCGATAAAAATATAATGATGATACCATATTAGAGGTAACAAAAACAAGGAAACTTTTTATTGTGATAAAACAAAATAATGTTACTAGCCTCATACTAATTATTGACATTTTGTAGGTACTCCTACTTTCGTAATACTTTACGAAATTAGTACAACTCCCGACCCAGGGTGGGATGAGAGGGAATGTCAGACTTGTAGCAACTTAAATCCCCGGTGATCCTCACGAGTCACGGTTACCTGATGAGATAGTGTCGCGACCCCGGCAGGCTAAAGCCTTCAAAAGACCCCCCCCCCCCTCTTTAGAAGGCTTTAGCCTGTGGTAATAGACAAATCACAAAAATTTTAACATTAGGTATTTGGAGAGTCTGTTTAAGTACCTACATTGGGTATTTTCATTAGCATCTATCATCGGCTTATATGTCAATATTTTATCATCACTGATTAATGAAAATCGCTGTAGAAATATGTAACAGCGATATCTATAACTTAGTGAATTATTATTAACCTACATTGTCTCATTGCCGGGAAAAGTTCTCCTCTATAACATTCCATTCCTTTCCATTTTAACTAACCTTCAGAGTTCGGCCGATCTTACTTAAATGACACGACAGCGGTTTTTAAAGGCCTCAGCATGGACCCACTATGTTACGACTCTGGGCCATCAATCCTGGCAAAATCAACATACATTGCTAGCAAAATCCTGCTCTAAAGTAGCATTTGTGTTGACATCAGCGATTCCTGATTTGGAGCATTTATCCTGCGAAAAACATCATCCAAATACAGATTACCTATATAATAATTTTATATATACAGACTAGCTGCTGCCAGCGGCTTCACCCGCTACAACTCCAAAATTATCCCACGAGAACATAAATCGGGATAAAAATATATCTATCCTATGTGTTAATCCAGGTTATAAACAGCTATCTGTGTACCAAATTTCAGCCAAATCCGTTCGGTAGTTTTTGCGTGAAAGAGTAAAAAACATCCATCCACACATACAAATTTTCACGTTTATAATATAAGTAGGATAGGATATTACAGATTTATAAACTTAAATGGTGTTTTACCTAATTAATTTTAGCTTACCATATATGTTTAAGTGCTGTTTAAAACAAACCATTCGGTTCATAAAACTACAAATTTTACAGGTAAGCAAACAAAATAATTGTTCTGTTTCTATCAAATAATAATAGTCTCTATGATTTCCTTATTTGTCATCAAATTTTGTGGGAATATCGACTCTGACCCACGAGTTATTCTAAAACATGTTTACCCATAATTGGGTTTGGGGATTTCCGAATTAGTGGTGTATTTTTATTTGGACTCCACATTTTAATGGCTTTAAGGTAAATAATTGTTTTAAAAGCAACTTTGGCTGATAGTGCTATCAATGTATATAATGTTGAGGTCAAATCCACTTTATTGAATGGTCGAAATACGAACAAACACTAAATACATTATACTGAGAAAGAGAAAGAATACCATGCACAAGTCGATATTACAAGCAAGCATAGAAGACTTTCACAGTAAAACAAATGAACGCCTTGCTTAGTGATGAATCTGAAAGTGATATCCTGAAGTTATAAGTAACATTTTAATGATTTCCATTGTCTTAGTTCATAGTGTAGATGTTGTTAATGAATTCAGATTAGAAGAGGATGAGGATTCTGGTCACAAAAACGATCCTAGCGAAAAGGAAGTAGCAGCTAAAATAGTAAATGGTCGACAAAAGCCAAAGATCTATTTGAATGGCATACGGTTGGATAGGCTTGTATTCAGCAGTGTTCTACATTAAGTTGATGTTTTATTCAAGCTAATAAAATATCTTTAAATGGTTAATGAAATATAACAACATCTTGGTGCATCGTCAGTTTCTTTTCTTGAACTTGGTTTGGGAAGCGGTTCTAGGTAAGTATAGTGATGATTTAATTTCTATTTATTTAGCAATAGTCTCGCGTCCCACTATCTTGCATGAAGGTTAACGAAGATGTGGTCGATGGTGAAGCACGATAGAAATATAATAAATGTTGAATTTTATGATATACAACGTGTAACGTTAAAAGCGCAAAACCTCTCGTGAGGTAACTCAGCCAATCCTACTGAACAATGTAAAAATATAAAACTTTAGGAAATTCGCAAAAAAAAAAATAGTTTTTCATACTGATGCGCTCGATCAATTTCTCATTTTGTATGAAAAATCATTTTTTTTTGCGAATTTCCAAAAATTTTGTAACATTGTTCAGTAACATGTGCTGAGTTACCCCACAAGAGGTTTTGCGCTTTTAACGTTACACGTTGTACAGATAATATAAAACCTGCTCGTCTAAAAGTAATCTAGTCACTCTTTCAAACTTAATTTCTAAAATTGACCCTTATCAACGTTTCCAACTAGCGTTTCCAAATTTTTTAACCAGAAACTATTATGAATAGTCATTGTGGGAAAGACACAATGACTAAAATGGAATTTGGACAATCCCATTTAATAACAATCGTCAGTTGTAGGTCACGAAGTAAAGTACCGGAAAATATATGGTCGAAATCTAGTTTCTTCTGTCTTAATAGTATTTCCTTATTCTTTCTGTTTTTTTTTTCATTTAACCTTTTCTCTCTTTTCAGCTAATACGTTATCGTTATCATTATCTTCCTTTTCATTTAAATCTGTAACCTAACCCTCTCATCTATAACTGTTTCCTCTCCCTCTCTCTTCTTAGGTATAGTTGTATGGGCTTCAGCAAGTCTTTGGTTAGTGACTTATATGCCACAACCGTCGCACTCCGTATTATAATTACGAATAATCACCATCTTCTTTCGTATCATCTTCATCTTCTTTTTCCTAACCTTGTCGTAAGTTACTTTGGTTTACAAGTTTTCTTCTTTCCTCTTCCATTTTCTCCTGCCTGTCGTCACAGATACAATCTCCTTTTTCTTTCCTATCATTTCCCACACAACCTACCCTTTTACCAAAATACACAATGTCTTCCTATTCCAGGATGTTAACAAAGCAAATGAAAGAGTTAATCATTTCGCATCTTACTGGTCAAACAGATTGATAATCAACATGACACAAAGGAAAGATACTAGGGTTTCTATCATCATCAGCCTATAATGTTCCCACTGCTGGGACACAGGCCTCCTCTCCGAGAGAGGGAAATACTAGAGTTGTGTCTATTGCGGTCCCCTTGCGCCAAATAAATGTTTTTTCTTTCTTTCTATAGTCAGCCAAAAATCTATCGTCATCAGTACCTAGCCTAGACTTATTTATATTATAAAAGTCACGTGAATTTACACTATCTTTTGTTTTAAAGACAATCGCACTTCCTTGAACCACTGACTATTGAATTTTGTCTAGAGGTGTGTTTAGTGATTCATTATGAATGTTTCTTGTTTTTGTACTTAAGATATGATGTTTTTCTTAATAGAATGGGTCAGGAAATTGATTTTCTTCATAAGCATCTATCCATCTTTACTTTAATTTAAATCATGACCATTTCTTTCTGTCCTTATCTCGTTTTTTTCTTCCTTTCTCCCCTGTCATGTGTTATAACATCAATTATTCCTTTTTCTTTCATATTATCAAATAATTAACACAATCCATCCATATTTTATTTCATTCTTTCATCGATCTTGTCTTTATTTTCATTTAATCCAATTCTAAATATTCTTCATGATACATTTCTTCCTTACCTGATTTCAATGTAATACCTACTTCAATCTGTATACTAGTTAGTTACTAAATTGACTGATTAAAGTCTAATTTAATGGGTGTCTCTGAAGTATAAATTAATCTTCTGAAATTGTCATAACATCCAACAAGAATTGAAGGTCGTAATGACAGTTACAAGTTCCTTTACCTCTATTTCACTCCAAGTAACAACCTTAGTTACTCAGTAGCTAATAGAAATAATAGTATCACTTCACTAGTTCATGATCAGCCTGATCTATGGTCATATAAAGTAAGCCGGTTTCGCGCCATTCACTAACTACCTAACTACCTAGGTATTCGCGGAGGGAAAAAACTTGTTGCGACAACTCGATATTTTTCTTTGTTCTTATTTCAATTGAAGAACCGTTCAACCTCTTTTTGGTGACGTTCTATTTTTGAAAATTGAAAAGTTTAATTTCGAAAAGAGGTTGGGAATTTTGAATAAGGAATATTGTAAAAAAGTTTGTATAACGGAATTGTTTTAGAATTTCGTCATTGAAACTCCATTGAAGTCGAACTTATTATCGCTACAAACCTAGGCAAACTAATAGGTTAGCGTTCCTATACCTACGCTGATAGCACGAAGGCCAGTCGTGAGCACGCAAGGCAACGCACTACAAAAACACTCATGTGTCCTACCAAACAAAAATATCTTTCACCAAGTTCGTCAACCCAAAAATAACACGATGCAAACAAAACAGAACCTGTGTTATCTTAAAAATTGTGTCAATAAGCACCCTTTTCCCTCGCACTGTCCAGTAGGAACGAAGTTTGCGATAGTCACATCGGTGAGTTTGCAGGCGCAATCTAGCAATGCAACTCGCGCGCAGACAACTTCACTCCGCTCGAATCATCAAGTTCATAGATTAAGATTGGCATTCATAGAACTGACTTAATAAATTACAAACTACTCGTTCCAACGACTTGATTAATTTATAAAACGTACTCACCTAAAGTCCATGCAGTATTTGTCCATATGCACATAAAATGTTCCGTCTCGTTTGTTTCTCCATTAAATAATAGTTCACTAACACTCTATATCCTAGTTTTATCTAAGTTTGCACTTTGACATCACAATATTCCATAAAGTTTTGTACGACAAGGCACTATGGCTACATCACAAAATTGAGCAAAGTGAAAGAAAAAAATAGTTTCACTTTATGAGGTCATCGAACGCGCGGTCGCGACTATTCCGCTGCATTCGAAAATGGAACGTTTTGAACACACTCACATGGAGTTCGGAAAGTGAATTCGGCGGGGTTCGCCACCGGTTCGGGGTCCATTCGGTGGATTTTCGTAGATTTTCGTGTCGGATGACACGCGAGGCGCGTGCGGGGACAGCTCGCGCGCAACTGAAGATTGTCGTAGGTTAAGTTAGGAAAAAAACACCGCTAGCTCAATTTTCCGCGTTACGCCCGCCACAGTTTCTCCGCGCCAAAAAGTAGTTACACTGTCACACATCACGCCGACCCCGAAGGGGTAGTCCATAAAAAATCACAGTCCACGAGGTCGCTATTGTTTTGACAGCTCCATGAAATACAACCATGTGTATCTATGGAGAGCGGGAATGGGTCGAAGAGGGCGCCACCGGTCCAAACGCAGCCGATTAGAAAAACAAACCGCTATTAACCAAATAAACTAGCACAGCGCGTAAACACAACGAAATTACTGCCACTTTTCATTATATTTCGCTATGCACCGGCCCGACGTCACCTAAATAGCAGACGCTCGAACTTATGTTCGTCTCTTTCCCGCGCGTGTTGAGCGGACATTTCTAAATTCGAACATTCTGAATTTGAATTTGAACTGTCATCTTTTGATGTGTTTTTACGAGCGGTTTTAATTTTTTTTTCTGTTCGTATGTGCGCGGGCGAAGGTGCACACATGCGTGGTAGCGCACTTGTACTGAGCCAATGAGCCTAGATGACATTCGCAGAGGCTTAAACTCGCAAGTTCAGACGGATGCGGCGTCAATAAACTTCGATGCGATGGTGCGTTTGTAATGTGCGAACGATGTAACTTTATATCTGATACACTCGTAGGCTGGACCTCCGTGGTTACGTCATAGGGTTTCGTCGCTTCAAATTGTCGAGGAAACTCTCATTGTTCGTTTATTCTCATAATTATCTTCATTATCATTGATTCAATGCCATCTACCTTTAATTGACCCGTTGCAGTTTGTTCATTTCTAACTTCTGTTGCATCTCCAAATAAATCATTGATTTCTACATCTGTGTATATGACATCAGCAATATAATGTAGGCCATAGAAATGTTGTTCTAGCAATATTTTAGAATCTTCCATTGCTTTCCGAAAAACTGCAGTTTTTGCATCGACTGACCTACTTGTGGAATGTGACTATGCGCATGCACTTGCTCTTCGACAATTATTATTGTTTATTGATAAAGTATTAAAAGAGGACTTATTCGATATACTTTCTCTTTAGATAACAGTGTTATGTTAATACTTTACGGTCAAGTGTTGACGTGTATGTGCAATTTGAACGAAATGCTTGAGTGTTTTTAAAATAGTTTCTGCACACTTCATTGTTCGTCAAAATCCCCTATATTATATTCTTAGGAAACGAAAACAGTACTTTATATTAATAGGGGTCCTCAAACGTCTTGGTAAAACATACCTTAAAAAACAATATATCTATTATATAAAAATCAATTGCTGTTCGTTAGTCTCGCTAAAACTCGAGAACGACTGGGCCGATTTGGCAAATTTTGGTTTTAAATTATGCTTAAAAGTCCAGGGACGGTTTAAAAAGATTGATGACGATTTTGAGGCGGTTCCAAGTTTGCCAGGCAAGCTATAAATAAAAACCTACTAATAACATTTACAAGGAAAAATAACAATAAATAAATAAAAAAGAAAAAACATTCATAGGGCGTTGAGGAATACGTCCACATCGCTGTCAACGGGAACAGTGCCCAGAACGCTGGCAGCATTGCTACGTTGTATGGCAATGCTAATTCGTTGGCCAAGGAATAGGCCAGCCCTCTGGTCACCTGAAGAGTCGACTAAACGCCTGGCGATATCTTTAAAAACGCTGTGGGCACTCGGACCCCATGGCCCCAGAGTTTCAACCCCAAACGGCTCAAATACATAGCTACTAGCTAAGCCAATGTAAAGCCAGGCAAGCTAGTTTATAATATTTTTCACAATAACTTGGAAAAGCAACGGATACTTAAAGACCAGATACTCAAAAACTAGAGATTTTTTTTTTCGCCGATTCGCCGGCAATCGTGCGATATCCCCGGATCATCCGGATAGCCATGACCCTCTGGCATGCGACCAACTTTAGTGGTCGCGTCCGGATGCTCAGAGCAATAATACTGTACCCCTAGCACGAGTTTCACTATTTTACTATATAGCGTCTTTCCAGTATTTACAGCGTTTCTTGTATGGAAAAATGGAACAGCGCCAGAATTTGAGGACTGCTAAACTGTTTGTAAACAAAGGCGGTTTTTCTAGCCACATGAGAGTCTATAAAAGACGCTAGTAAGTTACTGATGAAACGGTCGCCGTAGCTGAAAACGGCATGGGAGGATTATTACTATTGACTATATCTAGGGTGATATTTCTTACGTTTCAGAGTCACGATTACCTTTTGACAGTCCCGCGACAACGCCTAAGTTTAAAAAGGGTTCACTTGTGGACTGCGATAGAAAAGACATTATATCTTTTAAAACCTCAGAATTATTATTGTCAAGTATATACTCCTTTTGTAATAGAACATAAATGTGTAATATTACGTCAGAAACTCTCTCATTCAACCTTTAGTTATTATGTTTTCAGCTGGTATTACTTATATCACCCATACAAACTCATTTCTCATTATAATATTCTTCGCACAGCAGCTGAAATTCTTAGGTAACTAACTAATTATATAAGTTATTAAGGTGATTTAATTTACTCAAGGTCGTTTAAAGAATTCGTTGACTATCTTGACCATCTTCATTCTCGTCGTTTTCAAAAATCTCTTATATGATAAGTTTTTGTGTTACTTTGGGATTATTTACAATAGATCTATTCCTGCTCTCTTTAAATTCTTATGGTCAACGCAACGATTTGACATTTTATCTATTCTCTAGCCATTTTTACTCTATGATGTTTTGGGCCAACTTATTTTTTTTTTGCTACTGCACATATCAAATAAGCCGTTGGTCCCGGCTGTCATTTGTAAATCTTTGACAGTCGTTACTGTTAGTCAGAAGCTCTAAAGTCTGACAAGCAGTCTTACCATGGGGTATGGTATTGCCCAGTTACTGGGTTGAGGAGGCCCGACAGGCAGTCGCTCTATGTAAAATACTGATATCCAGCTGAATCTGGTTTGACTGGGAGCCGACCCCAATATAGTTGGAAAAAGGCTAGGCAGATGATGATGATGATGACATATCATCAAATAAATCCTCGCTCTGGGTGGATTTATTTGATCCCGCAAGAGTCTGTAAGACTTCTGCAAGTATAAATGTCTACCCTATTGTTTCTGTTGTCCCCTTGTCATCCTACAATATCAAAAAACCTACATCTGGCATAATGATTCAAGTTTTAAGTATCACGGAGAAGACTTTGTTCGGTCAGAAATTTAAAAATTCAGGACCAAGTACCAAAAAGGTCAAGTTCGAGTTATTGCACTGAGTCATATGTCTCAGATCACGATATGAGTCTTACAAACTACCCAAATTATTATATTGTAGTAACGTTGATTGCTTATAAAGAACATTATTATGCGAATTCCTTTGGCTGACTCTGCTCTCAAATCAATTGTCATTGTGACATGGAAACGACTTGATTTGAAGACACGGAAGAGATTCGGGGTTCAAGATAGTGACTGCCTAAAAAAATCTTTAAATATGGTGCGGTACTAATTTTAATTCATAACTAACTTATTAGTCTTACCATGGGGTATTACCCAGTTACTGGATTGTGGAGGTCCGATAGGCAGTCGCTCCATGTAAAATACTGATATTCAGCTGAATCTGGTTCGACTGGAAGCCGACCACAATATGGTTGGGAAAAGAATAAAAAGATAATGATATTCTTACTCCTATGTAAATCTTCCAAAAATATGAAACAATAAAACTTAAAAAAAGACGCGACACCAAATTCCAAATTTAAAATCAGATCAAGCGAAAACGAAAATCGAACTGCATTCAGCCAGTGAAAGTGACATTTAACTTTTTTTTTTAAACTCACGAGTCCTGCCGAATGCATCGAACATTCAGCCTCGTTGGTGTCATCGACCCTTGTATTCGGCGGCGGCCATTACGTTGGGAAAGGTCAGGCTCACGCACACATTGACAACTAAATGTTTGTTTGTGTGCGTGTCTGCTTTTACTTTCAATATATCGTGTATTTAAATTTTGCGAATTTAATATTTTGGACGGGTCGAGTGGCTTTTCAGTTTCACTTTTGTTCTTTTTTTAAATGACAATAATGATAATCCATTTTTGATATTTTAATTATTGGAAAATCTTGTAATTTCTAACACATTATTTTACACGATTTAAGATGTTATACCTATTTCGTTACATATTTGTATACATTTTTTGCTTTAATTATTTTAAACACATTAACGACCCAATCTTAAAAATTTGGGGTGCTAAGGCAGGAAACCTCCACGTGCGCCCGTGGACTGGAGTTCCCTCTCGGATACGTCCGGGGGGAAGACCAGTTTTTCGGGCCGGTGCACCCTGGGATGCGGGCAAAAACTCTTCTTTAAGGAGTCTCTTTGCCCGTATGCGAATAGCCTGTCGTGTGGACGCTCCAACGCGTGTCCCTCTGATCAGCAGAGGGCACAGCGGCGGAGCGGGCTTGCGGACGGTGAGTAATGGGTGACTCGCCGTCCAACCGAGGACCAAGCCCGGGTTGGTGGCGCGTCGTGTTTCGCGCCAAATTACCTGCTGGGGTCGCGGGTTTTTTCTTAACCCAGGTTACCGCGGCCCCGGAACGTACAGGGCATCCGAAGGAACACGGGTGGATTTTAGTCAGTAAGAGTCTGACAGTCCCTTCCGCCCCACGCAGGGCGGGAGGACTCATTTGATGATTTTACCACCTAAAAAAAAAAAAACAAAAAAAAAAAAAACTTAAAAATTTGTTTACGGAAAGAAAAATTAAATCCTGTTTTTTTTAAGGATGCAAGTTCGAGTCCTGCTCAGTCGAATTTTTATCCTTAAAAAAACTACTAAGATAAAATTTTCTTGTATTTTGCTATTTTTCTAAGCACAC
The DNA here is from genome assembly GCA_028554685.1 of Agrotis ipsilon. NCBI lineage: Eukaryota > Metazoa > Arthropoda > Insecta > Lepidoptera > Noctuidae > Agrotis > Agrotis ipsilon. Next base: position 3,214,244 of record CM052977.1, on the reverse strand, counting down.
CTATTATTACGAACTCCAAAAATTTAAAAAAAAAACCGCACCTATTTCTTCCCATTCTAAAAATTCCAAATTTAAAATCAGTTCATCGAACATTTCAACAAGTACATAAGTACATAAATAAATATCTACATAACCATCACGTTGCTTTCAAATGACGTCACGTTATCGGTCACAAAAGGTCAGACGATAAAAAAAAAACTGTCAAAATTAACAGCGACAAAATTCATTGATAAGCTATCTTATCAGTGCCTGACCATGCCAATTCCAACACTGTTGTCTGGGGTCAGGGTTTTACCCTCTCTCTTTCACTCTTACCAAAAGACGAATAGCTTTCTCTGTCACACGCAGAATAATGCACGGTTAATTTATTTGTTCAGTTGTTTTGTGTTCGAAATTTAAAATTTAAGGAACATTTTATAATGTCGTTTTTGCATGTTGGTATGGCTTACAGTTTGTAAGGTAAGGAGGTAACGTTTATATTAAAACGAGCTTTATCTATATTGCGGTAAGGTTTATATTAAAACGAACTTTATCTATATTGAGGTAAGGTTTATATAAAAATGGGGTGAGCAGTAGTGTTAGTGTAATTAATACTTAATACTGGCTGCTTCTGAAAATTCAGGAAATCTTTTGGTAGAAGTTTCTTAAAGGGCCTTAAAAATAACTGATTATGCGTTGCCTATGTTTCTGCTGAAAATTTCAAGAAACACAGGCGTGATCAATAAATACGCGATAAATAAATAAATAAAACAATAAATTCTATAATACAATCATTTTAACTATTTTTTTTGACATTTAACTTCATGAACATCTTTTTTTTTTGTTCATCATTCATTTTACTTTATTGTAATACTTTTGTTGTTAAATTGATACACTGTAATATTATTTTATACAATTTTTAAATATTTTGAATGTTTATTTTTTATTGTAAGGATTTAGACACTTGCAGGCCGAATACAATGACCTTTAGGATTTTAGTCAGTACAAGTCTGATAGTCCCTCCCAGCCTCGCCCTGGGTAGGAGGACTCATTTGATGATTTACCACGATGTAAAAAAAAAAATATCACTTTATTACATTTACAGTAGTACTAGTAGCCTTACGCAAATCCGAATTCACAACGAAAAATTCACATCTTTACAAAAAATACCTACTCAGGTAGCTATGTATTACATAAAACAAAAAATAAAAAAGTAATCTGTTGTTTTCGTTCCCAAAGTTCAAGGAGAGAACCGTCCGCTTCCTCCTTCACGTTTAAATATTATTTTTGAACGTGACACGACAATTTGGCGGTAATATTTTTGGTCATATTCTTTTTTTGTTTTGTTGAATGTATGGAATCGAATTTAAAAAAGGTTTTTTTATTAATGTCAATCTAGAAATCTTGTAAGCATGGGCACACGCGGACTGGCCAAGAAGTTAGTCTATGATCATCAAAATACCTGCATACACGTAAAAGACTGTAACTTGTCAATCACTCAAAATTTTAAACTAAAAAGAAAGGAAAATAGTAATGAGTACGAAAAAGAAGAAAAAAAGCGGTATGAAGGGCATTAAACTTCAAAGTTGTATAAGGTTGCATAATTTATCTTTAGCTTTAAACAAAGTCTGTATATACGCTTATAACTTGCGAAACTGCACCAAATTGGATAATTATGTAGTATTTTATTGTTGTTTGTTATTGTAAGGACAAAGTTTGTATACCTACTTATATTATGAAGAAAAAAAAGGATAAATATAAGAATTCGGAAAATCTACCGGGTGGGATAGATATAGTCATTTCGTTTGCTCCCTTAAAAAAAATTGTGAAGTAGTTTTAATTTTGTGAGTATTTATTTACATATTTCTAGGTGGATGTTTCTACGTTAATAACATTTTAATCTGAACAATTCAACAGGCGCCTAAAACCATGAAGCACGAGTATACGACTGTTCAATTATATTCCTCATTTACTTATCTATGCCCAAAATACCAAAGAATTAATGACCAACTCCCAATTACAGCTTCCAACAAAATACAACGAACTAACGTCATTGTTATAACCTTTCCTCTAAAGTTTATTATTTCAATTATTAATTGCTTTAAAATGATAAAAACAGGAGCCCTTTATATTCAATATAATAAATTAATTATTTTTGTAACTTTTCCTTATTTTGAAACCAGTTTATAACCAAATTATGACACATTTGACCGCACTGATAAGTGTTACACTTAATTTTGGCAGCCAAGAGGTCAATAATGTTTGGTTATGCGTATTTTACCTTGTTTACCGCATTAGTCATCGTCTGCCTAGCCTTTTCCCAACTATATTGGGGTCGGCTTCCAGTCGAACCAGATGCAGCTGAATATCAGTATTTTACATACGAGCGACTGGCTATCTGACCTCTACAGCCCAGTAACTGGGTAATACGATAATCCATGGTAAGACTGATTGTCAGATTTTAGAGCTTCTGACTAACAGTAACGACTGTCAAAGAACTACGAATGACAGCCGGGACAAACGGCTTTACGTGCTTTCAGAGGCACGGAGGAAACTCGCTATGACAGATAGTCACCCATCCACCGACCAAACTCGGGAAGCGCGGCTTAACCCGGGATAAGCCTAAATAATGAAAATCTATCAGGACTAAATAATTACAGCTGCACAGGCCGAAGTTGGATATCATAGTAACAAGTCACGAGCTTGTTGATGCATTAGTACTGATACAAATAACCTGGTTGTCATTTAATTATCTAAATTCATCCAGGGAAGAATAGGAGACACTGTGTGACTTGTATTATCAGCTCATTGGCGTCCACTGCTGAACGTAAGCCTCCCACCCAAAGAGCACCAACCCTCCGGTCCTGGGCAGTCCGCATCCATCCGCTGCCAGCCACATTCATCGACCCATCTTGTCGTAGGGCGTCCTACACTACGTTTGCCCATTCGCGGTCTCCACTCTAGCACCTGTCTGCTCCATCTACCATCTGTCTGTCTACAGACGTGGCCGGCCAGCTTGTACTGACTAAAATCCACATACAATTCAATAACCCTTTACGTTCCAGGGTCATGGTTACCTGATGAAACTGTCCCGCGACCCCGGCATTCTTTAACAGCTGCCCTCTGAATAATTTTCACATATTTTTTATCGTTTCTTTACTTTTACTCTTACTATTTTCTGAATTTATTTTATTTATTCGCGGTTTAACATAAGTCTTATTATTAAGAAAATTTTATTAAATTATAATAAATCTTCATTCGTTTTGGACAAACCCACAAATGGGACTTAACCGTTTTAACAACGTAATAGGCCCGATAAATTGGCTTTGTTTGACTAACAATAACACCAGTTATATACCTATTGGACACGTATACATAATATTAAAGCAAAAACAAATAAATATTAAGACAAAATTAGTCATTAATTTATGAATATTAATTATAAAACTGATGATAAATATACATAAATGTTTAGAGGAATCACCCACTTTCAAATTGACTAAATGCAAATAAAACAGTCATAATTATTTGCAACTAACTGTATCCTGCAACTTCGCTCCATTACAACTGGAATAATTATTGAGGAAAGAAAAATTTCAGATTGTAAGTGGGATTCGAACCCGCGTCTTCTGGATAGGTACTCCAGACGCCTTAACCAACTAGGCTATTGCAATCCACACTGCAAGCCGAAATTCTCTATTCCTCGTTTTGAAATCTGAAATTTTTCTTTCCTCAAAAATCATCTTTACGATGCGCATCGCATGCGTTAATGCGTTTAAATATAATTAATAACTGGAATATTATCCCACGGAAACATAAAATCGGGATATAAACTATCCTATTTGTTAATCCAGGTTATAAACTATCTGTCCACCAAATTTCACCCAAATCCGTTCAATAGTTTTTGTGTGAAAGACTAACAAACATCCAAACACACTTCAACGTTTGTATTATTAGTAGGATACGTAAGTCTTTCTCATCATTGCTGATTGAATACCACTTGTCTGTCATCATCATCATCATCATCTTTCTGCCCCTATCCCATTTTACTTGTGGTCGTCGCAACACGTTTTTTTCTTCCTTTCTCCTCAATCAGACGTCACAGTATCATTTACTCCTTTTTCTTTCATTAACTCTTTAGACAATCCATCCATCTTTTCTTTTACCTCCCTCTTCCTCTCCATCCATCAACATTCATACTCATCACTCTCTTAGTCACATGAGTGTCATCTGGCCTGTTGGTTGGTTAGTGACCCTAACAGCTTTGCCGCGGGTCGTACGTGGATACGATTCCCACCCAGGACAATTTTTTGTGTGACGAGCATGATCATTTGTTCTATGTCTGGGTGTAATTTATCTATAATATGTATGTATTTATAAATATATAAGTATGTTTATCAGTTGTCTAGTACCTATAACACAAGCTCTGCTTACCTTGGGACTAGATGGCGTTGTGAAATATTATTATTATATTATTATCCCTCGTCATCACATGTCCTTATCAAGACAAACAGTTAGCTCTATCCTTTTAAAATTTGCGAAATACAGTGATAATAAAAATACTACAGTCCGACTCAATTTCATTACATTTTAGCTCTATCTGAGGTTCATTGACTGATTGTTAAAGATATGGGGCAAGCAGACTGCGTCATGTGAGGTGGGTTGACGGGGTGAGTCCCAAGGATGGTCAATGTCATCGTTTGTAACGCCTATTTGGAGAAATTGTGTCATTGTGTGACGAAGGGGAGTTCCCTTTTTTGAAGAAATATATACTCGCTCTTAGTACTATTTTCAGGCTTTAATAATGTATTAAATCGATAGGTATATGTTTAATATGTACATGGATGGAGACACGAACGGGACAGGTTAGGAGAAGAAGAAATCTTTTATTTTAAGGAATTACATCAAAATTTCTGTTTAGATCAGTTGCCATTTTGTGAATTAGGGTTTTAGCGAATTTTCCATTTTGAGAACTTGTCCTTTTGATATATATATTAGTTAGGATATTTGCGCCTAAACCGTCCAATTAAAAAAATAAAAAATTTCAACGCATTGAGAATATCTTCCTTTTTAAAAATCGCTTAATTATATTGTATGCCAAGAAAAGTGGTCGCGAGACTAACGAATTACAGTGACCCCGGAACATAAAGGGCTATTGAAGGACACCGTAGATTTTAGTCAGTACGACTCTGACAGTCCCTCCCGCTCTGCACTGGATGGGAGGGGAGGACTCATTAGATGATATTTTCTCCATTTTTTATTAGTTAATACTTATGTTGTATTTTATTTTAATTGTTTACTTTTTGCTGTGCCCTACAGGGTCCATAATTGTAACTAGCTATAAGGCTACTGAGAGCAGTGGTGGCCCAGTGGTATCGGTCCCGACTTACGAGTTGTAGGTCGTGGGTTCGAACCCAGCTTGGCGCATTACTTTGTGTAATTTATTTCATCACCACTGCTCTCAAAACGGTGAAGGAAAACATCGTGAGGAAACCGGCATGTCCTAGAACCATCAAATTCGAAGACATGTGACATCTGCCAATCCGCACTGGGCCCGCGTGGTGGATTACGGCCCACTCCCTCTTAGAAGAGAGGAGGCCTTTGTCCCAGCAGTGGGAACGTTATAGGCTGATGATGATGATGATGATAAGGCTACTATAAGATCTGTAAACTAACATTATGGAATGCAAATAAAAATATGAATATGAATATGATTTTACCACGCTAAAAAAATGCCAAGCAAAGTAATAAAATGAACGAGTTATTCAGAATTCAATTTTATTTTAAAATTTTAACAGACCCGTATCTAAATCCAAATGTCATCCGAATATGATTAAATGTCAACGGTTTAATAGCACGCCGAACATCTGGGTCAATAACAACAGTTTATTGATTTCGTTCAACAACAACAACTAATATAATATTACCACTTTTATAGATCAGAGACACGCTTCAAAAACAGACATGACAGTTGAGTGAGAGGCGAACACGAGTGCCTAAAAGTCAAATAATTAAATGATACTTATTTTTTTAATACAAAATATTATTTATATTGATCTTAATTTTGACTTGGATTTAATTTGTTCTTGACTTTAATTTTAACTAGCTGTGCCCGCGACTTCGTTCGCGTGGATGTCGGAAATTACCAATGTATTTTTTTGTGCGAAGCGTCGGGTAAAAAGGTCTCCCTCCAAAATCCCACCGTATCCCATCGTATCCCACCGTATCCTATCGTATCCCATCGTATCCCATCTTATCCCATCTTATCCCATCGTATCCCATCTTATCCCATCTTATCCCATCTTATCCCATCTTATCCCATCTAATCCCATCTTATCCCATTTTATCCCATCTTATCCCGTCCTGTCCCGTCTTGTCCCGTACTGTCCCGTCCTGTCCCGTCCTATCCCATCCTATCCCATCCTATCCCATCCTATCCCATCCTATCCCATCCTATCCCATCCTATCCCATCCTATCCCATCCTATCCCATCCTATCCCATCCTATCCCATCCTATCCCATCCTATCCCATCCTATCCCATCCTATCCCATCCTATCCCATCCTATCCCATCCTATCCCATCCTATCCCATCCTATCCCATCCTATCCCATCCTATCCCATCCTATCCCATCCTATCCCATCCTATCCCATCCTATCCCATCCTATCCCATCCTATCCCATCCTATCCCATCCTATCCCATCCTATCCCATCCTATCCCATCCTATCCTCCTATCCCATCCTATCCCATCCTATCCCCATCCTATCCCATCCTATCCCATCCTATCCCATCCTATCCCATCCTATCCCATCCTATCCCATCCTATCCCATCCTATCCCATCCTATCCCATCCTATCCCATCCTATCCCATCCTATCCTATCCTATCCCATCCTATCCTATCCCATCCTATCATCATCATTAGATGAATTATTTGAATATGTAGCAGAATCGAAGCTAGATCGCGCTATGAACTACGCGTCTTGGTGTGAACTGACCGTAATTTTACTTCTGAAACACTTTATATTCGAATAACTTTTGATAGACTGAACCGATTGCAATGAAACAAAAACTAAATGTTACCTCAAGTCACGCTAAATAGTTGTGTATATAAGTTATTTACATTGATTTCGTGCATTTTACGTGATGCTCGGACATATAAACATACAAACAGACAAACAGACAAACAGACAAAAATTCAAAAAATGCTAGAAATGGGTCCTATTGGTTGTCCTTTAACACCCTAGCTATTTTTTTTTGGATTTTATTTTGATGTACAAAAACGATTTTTCTACAGTTTTATTATATGTATAGAATAGATAGATTACGACGTTAATTTTAAGTATAATTTTGATGGTAATTATGATGTTAATTTGATGTAATATTTAATTTTAATTATTTTCCTAATTTTGGTTTTATTTAATTGTAACATTTTAATGAAATGTATTTGTGGATGTAATATGTCTGATAGTTCAATAAATAATTTAAAAAAATAGGTACATACAAGAGAATGAAAATAATGACAAAAAATTATACTAAATTAAACTTAAAAAAATACTTGATTTCCACAATATTTACTTAATGTTTTGAACTTATTAAAAAGTGTCAATTTTGTCAAAAATTTGACCACCATGCTCTAATTGATTTTTTTATTAGAAGCTCTACTCTTCATTCTTACCAACGATCAGGACTATGCGCCATCTCCCTCCAATTATCAAAGAAGTCCAGTTCGTCACAAGAACATCCATTTCATCACACCATCTCCTTCGACGCCTGCCGCGACTTTTTGTGTTGCTATTTGCACAAACAAAGAGTCTACCACTCACGCACACGTAATCACAAAAGTAATCCGATGTTCACAAAAGTATCCAGATGTTCGCGAACATAATAAAAAAAGTTTGTTCGTGGTTGATTGTGTGAGTCGATCAGAGCTAACATTTGTGCCGCACACAGCACCGTTGAAATTACATCTTAATAATAAGGATAAATATTTACTATATTATTTCCCAAAAAACCCGTTAATATATTGACAAACCTGTGGTTAAGAGCAATTTAAATGCATCACAAATATGGAACAAAATAAACAAGATTTAATTAGTTTCCTCGTCTCTGAAGACACATGTGAAAACGGGTATAACCAATTAATCACTACCTTTTCACAACGATTTTGAGGTCGGCTTTCAATTCTATCATCAGATTCTGATGTATACCAGTATTTTAACATGGAGTGACTACGTTTCTGACTTTCTCAAAGTTCATAAAGCAGCCATACTATGCCATCATCTGCCTAGCCTTTTCCCAACTATATTGTGGTCGGCTTCCAGTCAAACCAGATGCAGTTGAATATCAGTATTTTACATGGAGCGACTGCCTGTCGGGCCTCCACAACCCAGCAAGTGGGTGATATGGTAAGACTGGTTGTCAGACTAGAGCTTCTGACTAACAGTAACGACTATCAAAGATCTACAAATGACAGCAGGGACCAACGGCTTTACATGCTTTATGAGGCACGGAGGAAACTCGCTATTACAGATCGTCACTCATCCACAGACCAACTTCGGCAGGCGCGGCTTGACCTGGAAGATCGGCCTGTGCGGCTGTAATTATTTAGCCACGAGTTCATCAGCAGCCATGCTATGTAAAACTAATAGTTAAAATCTGAAAATTAAGATTCCAATTTCCATATACCTATCATAGGCTTACATACCAGCACTAAGTTATATTTTTGTTTTAAATTACTACATTGTATGTTTTGCTGTTGGTGTTCCTTATATAAATAAATAACAGGATTATTATGTGTACATTGTATTCTTATTCAACCAAAACATATGTGGAGCAACTTAATAATCTAAGGAAGGAAATAAAATAAATATTTTCCGGGTATTTTGTTTGAATTTGGCTACAAGATAAAGAGTTCCACGAACACAATGAATCAAATATTTTTGTCTAATTAACAAATTCCTTCAATTCCTGTTTGTATGTATTTTTAGGAGGACATATATTTGAAGGACATAAAATGTATGTGTGCCTTTGTGTGTGCACGCACATAGGTTCTGAAAGACTGAATTTGATGTTTATATTTATTGAGTTTATGTAAGACTTTTGTATGCAAGAAAACTTTCAGAAAAACCACCAAAAGGATCAGGCAAACAGTTTTACATAATTGAGATCTCTTACGTAATTTACTTTAAGGCGATTTTCAAATGACAGCACTAGGATGGATGGATGGATGGATAAAACATCACTATTCTCTACAGTTCTACACACAAAAATCCCTGAACGAATTTTAATGAAAATTGTGCACAAAGATATAGTTAAGAAAGATAATCTAACCAAGATAAACATTTTTTTTTATGTGGTAATATCAACGATTGTGTCCTCGGAACCCAGGGCAGGACAGCAGGGACTGTCAGACTTGTACTGACTGAAATCCACGGTGTCCTTCCATAACCTTTTACGTTCCGGGGTATTAGTTGCGGTATTAGTAACATTCAGAATAATTTTTAACAAAAGCAATAAAAAAATAAAAAATAAACTACCATGTATTAGAAATACACACTCTTTCAATGTATTCAAGCCCAAACTTAGTCAGTATGTCATGTGATTGATCACTTATGGGGAGATGAATGCATTGGATGAGTGAGTGTTTGTACAGCAGAGTCTATAGCTGATGACGACGAACTTTTTGTAATTAATTAATGTTAAATATTGTTCTCAAGTAAGTGACATTGTTATGTTTTTATTGAGAATAAAGTTTCTTAAACCTAAATCAATAAATCTACACAAAGGTGAAGTTTATGATAAGCTAATGAATCCAGGGTACTTACCTGAAGTAGATGAAGCCATTATTTTCAGCAGTAGGCCTTCATTTGTAGGACGGTAGCCACGTTGCCTTCTGTGCTGCGATATCACTGGTATGACTCCCTACAGAGCAAACAAAAATCACAATTCAAATCACAGTTCACACAATTATATGGAGTTTATATTGACTCCCTGGCGTAGGAAAACAATTTTCATAATTCAAATCACACGATGTCTGAAGCTATTTATTGTTAAAATAATATTTATTTATTTTATTATTGTTTTAAAGTAAATAACAGATCACAAAGTCACACTTCAACGCGGTTTGAAACTCAAAACAATAATAAAGGTCTTTCCGGCTGATGCTTTAGGTAATTTTATATTTTATCAATTTAGTTTATTTTATTCCCTAATAAAGCAACCTCTAATCTGCTCCATGTCCGGGAAAACGGAAAGGTTTCTTTTAAAGCCCATAATTTAATCTTACTTATATTAAACGATAACTATGCGTTTCTATGGCGTCAAATTCATCCTATTCGGATGACTTTGACGCCATATTGTGACGAACGAGAAAATATCGACGATAGTTAGGCATCTATTTTTTATACCTAATTTATTTGCACATTTTTTTGTTAATTTAACGTAAGTACCTAATAAGTAAATATTGTCATTATAATAATTATGACGCCGAGGTCATCATCATCATCATTATTCTATAATGTTTCCACTGCTGGAAGACAGGCCTTCTATGAGAGACGGAGTGGGATATCGACATAATCCACCACGAAGGCCCAGTGCCGGTTGATAGATGTCACATGTCTTCGAATTTTTGGTCCTAGGATAAGTAGGTATTCCAGTTATCTCACGATGTTTGCGTTACATTTCATTTATTATTTGAAATGGATTACACAAATTAAATATTGCCTCCGTTCTTTTAAGCCACGCCAAGGTAGACCTAGCCTTTTTTGAAACGCGTATAGAGTATCTATGGTGTTTCTGGCCCATTCTTCTCCATATAGATCCATGGTTTGGAATGGGCACTTACGAGTACAGTCCAAAAGTGCCTGTAACTGGCTGCTTTTTATTTTTGCGCATATAGTAGGTAGATAGGCAGGTAGGTAGATATGTATTTAAAGCGACTGAAACGTCACTTTTCAAAGAACTGCCACATCTTTTATTCCAAACGTTGCATACCCAAACATTATCTTGAACAAATAATAACGTAGAGTATAAATTGCATACAAAAACGTGTTTTTTGACATTGAGGACAAACGTGAAGCCAGTAAACTGATAATCTGATATCAGTCGTGATAAAAATATAAATTGGAGTAAATTGATAAGAGGTCGTCGACTCGGTAGACGAACCTTTGTTGTGATGACAGAGGTTTTTAGTCTGAGAGCAGTATTAATTGTGGGAGTAATTTTAACAACTAATATGTGTTACTAGTGATGACTTACGGCATCGAAACGTAGTCTATCACTACGGCCTCATCTCAAAGCTCAAAGTCGCTCAGCCAGCTATGGAGAGGGCTATGCTCGGTGTTTCTCTACGTGATCGAATCCGAAATGAGGAGATCCGCAGATTATCAAACTGAAGTGGCAATGGGCAGGCCATATTGCTCGCAGAGCGGGTGGCTGATGGGGTCGAAAAGTGCTAGAGTGAAGACCGCGGACTAGTAAGCGCAGCGTAGGACGTCCACCAACAAGTTGGAAAGACGACCTTATAAAGGTCGCCGGAAGACGCTGGATGCAGGTCGCTTCCAACCGGTAGGTATATGTGGAGGATCTAAAGGGGAGGCCTATGTTCAGCAGTGGACGTACTATGGCTGAGATGATAAATTTTAACAGGAGGCCCAGTGGTAACGGCTTATCGGTATCTACTTGTAAGTCATAGGTGTGAACCTGGCTAAAAGCATTTTTTTTTTTATGGACCAAGGGTTTGCTCTTCACCTTAGTCTAGGTCAGGGGTGACAAAGACAAGGTTGACGATGGAGCGAGCTTACCCAGAAGAAGACTGTTCATCAGTACGAGTAGTATTAGAGAAAATGGGTTACAACCGAATTTTCACCAATTATAGTAAATCATGGCTTTCAAATGTCCTCTCTGTCTAAACTGACTTATTATAGTGACTAAACTCTTCCAAGAATTATTATGAAACGAATTGGGCAAGGATTTGCTTGAGGAAAATCTTTAAAACAAGTATTTCCCAACTGACTTAAAGTCTCACGTGAACCCCGAATGATTTAAGTTTCCATTTTGTTTATTTTAGCCCTTTTCCCTATCCTAATTGCTTCTATTAATTAAGTAACAATAGTTTTAATTGGTATTATTAACGAATTTTGTCCTTTAACATTATCCTCCATAGGTAGATGATTTTTTAGTGGAAAACGTTGTTGATGCTTCCTGTTGACCCAAAAGTTGAAGGACACCGTTGATTTTAGTCGGTACAAGTCTGAAAGTCCCTCCCGTCCGGCAGGTCTCATTTATCTTTGCCACTCAAAAAAATGGTACCTACCTATATTTTTTTAATGTCTAGTGTTGTCTGTTACTCAGCGTTAAGGCAAGAAGATTATTTTAATGAGTCCGTCCGACTCTGTCCAACATAAAATGAGTTTGCCTGCCCTAGGCTGCTCAGCTGCGGCTAGCGGAAGGGACTGTCAGACTCATACAAACTAAGACCTGTTGCATGCCCTTTGCATTCCAGCACAGTAGTACCCTTTATAGACTCTCCTGGGACAGTTGAACAATCAACAGCCTTACTACAAACAAGTTAAACATCTGTTAAACACTTGTCTTATATCAACGTCAAATATCGACAGTTTTTAGGCAAGTGTTCAACAGATGTTAAGGTGACATTTTTGTAGTAAGACTACTGTAGCCGTGGTACCACAAAAACTTTTAAACGTCTGTTGGTCGGTTTTGCAGTCACACTTTTTTTAGCCCAGTGTTCAACAGATGTTTAACGTTATTAAGAAAGAGTGTAGTATAAAACGGAAAACTGCACCATTACCGAATCCACCATTTATTCAACAAAATATAATTATCATCTTGGAACTTGAATTTGCCGGTCATGTCAAATCACACCGCGCTGACATACGTCACCCTGAGTTGTCTCTGCTTGCTCCACTAAGGATGTACCACGATGCGTAGGGTTGGGATTCCAGTTACCGTTTCTCGTTTAACAGTAGTTATCTAAAATGTTGAAAATCTAGATTCCAAGGACGGACAGCAACGCTACTAAACATTTTTAATTAGGTAAAACACCGACATGAAAGATCAAGGAACTCATTTATTTATGTTATCACAAAGCACTAACTACGCCTACATTGTACTTATCAGTGACTACGTATAAAAAAATAAGCCACTTTGATAAAACTCGTCATAGACACAGTAAGCCAAAACAAGAACATGTCTTAACCAATTCGGTGTTACGTAGGTTATTTGTGAGTTAGTGGCGCCATTATGGAGTGCCACGCATGGCATGACACAGTAGTACGCAGTTTTGTCGACGGAAAAATAGACAGGTTGACAGAAGATAGAAAGATTGCTATCGTCCAGAACGCTTTGCATGGTATCGTAGACACGGGTTTTGTAGACAGAAGAAAAGATAAAATGACAGCAAGTAGAAACATTTAAGCATGGCAATTTTTAAAAAGTAAAACAATAATGCTTCTATTCTTCAATGATCTACGGATCATGCCAAACTCGTGCCAAAAATCAGACAAATTGTATCAAAACAACCATGAAATAGCTTAATCTATTCTTAGTTGAGAATAGTATTGGGCTGTTGGCCCAGAGGTATCGGCCCCTACTTACGAGTTGTAAGTCTGGAGTTCGAACCCAGCCTGGCGCATTACTTTGTGTAATTTATTTCAGCACCACTGCTCTTAAAATGGTGAAGGAAAACGTCGTGAGGAAACCGTCATATCCAAGAACCATCAAATTCGAAGACATGTGACATCTACCAAGCGCTAGTAACTAGCTAGTTATGATGATAGTATGTCTGCGCTGGGCCTGCGAAGTGGATAATAGCCCACTTCATATCACAGAGAGGAGCCCTGTGACCCAACAGTGGGAACATTATAGGCGGATAATGTTGATGATAATTGTTGGTAGAATACAAATAAAAATGGTCATGATACCTACGCATACAGACAGACAAACAAAAATATAATCATGACAAAAAACAATCTTTAGCATTCTATATTCAAAAAACGTGACAATAACAACATTACAAGTATGTAAGTACTGGTACAGCCTTGAGACAGACCACGTGTGGCGCGACGTGGCGCAACGTTGAGCGACATTGCGCAGGTCAGTAACGCTACGGTTTGATAGTCGCTTTGAGTAGTGGTAGCAAAAAAATGTCTACTGTTGATTTTTTTTTTTTGGGCATGCGGACAGCGAGTAAAGGGCAACTCGCTGTCCGACCATGGACCATGCCCGGGTCGACGGCGCGTCGTGTTCCACGCGCGCCTCAAAGAGCGTCAGCAAAATAACAGAGGGCCAAAGCCTGCCGGGGACGCGGGACTTATTTCCATCACCGTGACCCCGGAACATACAGGGCTATTGAAGGACACCGTGGATTTTAGTCAGTACAAGTCTGACAGTACCTCCCGCCCTGCCTGGGGTGGGAGGTCTCATTTGATGATTTAACCACGATAAAAAAAAAACTTGATATTTTGGTGTAAACCTGTTGTCACCATAAAAAAATCCCCACCATTTATTTTTTAGGAACTCGTTTCCATTAACAAAACGAAGGATTTGGGGACAGAAACCACTTGTAATTATTTTATTCAAGTTCACATGTCCCCATACTCACCATTAATGGGGATTGAAATATGGGATCAACGGGAACATTGGTCCCGGCTGTTATTTCTAGATCTTTGGCAGTCGTTACTGTTAGTCAGAAGCTCTAAAGTCTGACAACCACTCTTACTTTGGAGTACCGTATTACGCAGTTCCTGGATTGTGGAGGTCCGATAGGCAGTCGCTCCATGTAAAATACTGATATCCAGCTGCATCTGGTTGGACTGGAAGCCGACCCCAATATAGTTGGGATAAAAAAATTTAACCTCCTTCAAAAAAAACCACAAAAAAGGGTAAAATAACCTACAAAATAACTTTTCTTTCTGAAGTCGGTGGCTTTGTTTTATTATTTCGATGTCTTTTTGCCACCGACTTCCGAAAGAAAAGTTATTTTGGAGGTTATTTTACCCTTTTTTGTGGTTTTTTTTGAAGGAGGTTAATTTTTTTTTTTAAAAAGTTTTTTATTTTACTCTTTTTAGTTTTAATATTCAACCCAAATTCTTGGCAAATACATCATTTTCTTACATGTGCACTAGAATTTTGTAATCCGTAGCACCGGTATTAACATCGGCCATATTGTGTACATAAAAGAAAGTTCCAATAAAATTCCCTATCTCAAAAAATGCTGAACAGAGTTCGATGAAACTTGCAGTATTCCCTAAGGTGAACGATCCCTAGTACAACAAAAAAAACAATTTTGAAAATCGGTC
Organism: Agrotis ipsilon; assembly: GCA_028554685.1. Lineage (NCBI taxonomy): Eukaryota > Metazoa > Arthropoda > Insecta > Lepidoptera > Noctuidae > Agrotis > Agrotis ipsilon. The sequence goes on along the minus strand of CM052977.1, from coordinate 3,198,947 downwards.
CACAATTGGCGAAGTAATCGCGTAACAAACACGCAAAAAGTAAAGATCATCATGTCATCCAAGTAGGCGAAATTAATAAAAATGCTCACAAAATAAAAAGTACTGAACCAAATTTGATGAAATTTTTATGGGACCACACTGCAAGTATCCTTCATCGAAAAAAGAACACAAAAAAGAATCACACTAATCGGACTAGAAACCTCGGAGTAATCGATGTACATACATAAAAAAAAAAAACATACCGACCGAATTGAGAACCTCCTCCTTTTTTTGAAGTCGGTTAAAAAGTCTAGGCAGATGATGAGATCTATTCCCATCCAATACCAAGAGCTAATTTGGTTTTCGTTTTGGTATTCGTTAGTCCTGTTAGTAACGGTTTATTTTTTTTAAATTTGGTTCCCGTTGGGAATAGAAACAAACTCGGAAATAAGCTAATACCAAATGGTATTAGCTCTTGGTATTGGATGGGAAATACACCGATGATGAGACCAAAAATACCATAACTTTATTCCATTTTTTTTTTAAACTCGTTTAAAAATAAACAGACAAAATTATTAGCTTCACAAAATTGCAAACCATACATCTATAAATAAAATAAACTTCGATGTCTGTCTGTATGTGTCACGATGCATCATCAAATCCAGGTTCAATGCACTCGGCTGATTCACGACTGTTTTTGTATGCATCTGCCTCTTTCACACCCATCTTATCATACATAGTACTATCTCTGTCTGGCGTATGACAAATTAGTTTAGACTGAGGCGATTTTGTGATAATACTATTTGCTTAATTTTTTTTTTGCTTGTTTTTACTTTTATAGATGGCCATGTTTGTTTGAGATTAACTGAGTGAGTTGTTAACGTTGCGAATATTTTGAAATGCTTAATTTATATGAGCGAAAAATAACATCATTGTATCTGTATATACAGGGTGTTTCTTTTAAATTGGCCAAAAGGGAGGCATCTGCATCCTTAAGAGATACGGGAAAACTTTCCTAAGAACCTTTAGCTCTTTTTTGATACTGATAATTTTGGCGTTTTTATTTTTTTGGTCAAGTGTGAGCTGTCCACAGAAATGAGTGAAATTGATCAAAATTTTTTTTAATGCCGTTCGACTCTGTTTCATGTAAGGATCATTTCACTGTATCGGAAGAAAAAAATCGGGACGGCGGAAGTTGGTCAAATTTAGCAAAATATTTTTTCATACAAAATGTATGAACGAAAAAAAATACACTTTTTTTTTATTATGCTGTTTGACTTACTTTCGTGTAAGGATAAGATAATTGTATGGCCAGAAAAATATCTGAACAGTAGAAGTTGGTAAAAAGTAGAGTAATGTTTCTTCTAACAGTATGAAGTCGTATTAACAGTGTCAGTATTTCGTAAGATTTAACCCACTTCTGTTGTCCGGGCATTTTCCTTTCCATACAATGAAATGGTCTTTACAAGACACTAAATAATATGGCGTTATAAAAAAAATGATATTTTTTTTCTTTCATACAATTTGTATGAAAAAATATTTTGCTAAATTTGACCAACTTCCGCCGTCCCGATTTTTTTCTTTCGATACAATGAAATGATCCTTACACGAAACAGAGTCGAAGAGCATTAAAAAAAATTTTGGTCAATTTCACTCATTTCTGTGGACAGCTCACACTTGACCAAAAAAATAAAAACGCCAAAATTTTCAGTATCAAAAAAGAGCTAAAGGTTCCTAAGAAAGTTTTCCCGTATCTCTTATGGATAAGGATTTCCTCCTTTTGGCCCATTTAAAAGAAACACTCTGTATATAATTACCATTATATTATAATGTCCCACTGCTGGGACACAGGTCTCCTCTCTGTAAGAGGAGTGGGCCATAATCCACCATGCAGGCCCGGAGCTGGTTGTTAGATGACACAATATGTCTTCGAATTTTTGGTTCTAAGACATACCGGTTTCCTTACGATGTTTTTCTTAACCGTTTCGAAAGCAGCGGTGATGAAATATATTACACCGAAGTGCCTGGCTGGGTTCAAATCCACGAACTACAACTCATAAGTCGCCAATACCACTGGGCCACCACAACTTTCGAAAATGGGTGTTCTCATTATTAAGAAATGGGTTCATATATCTCTCGTGCCCTATTTCTTTAGTAGCCTAACTACGGAGCCGAAACGTGAAATATGACAGTCAAGCTGGCCAACCGACTTCATGTTAATCAGCATGCTATGGAAACGTCTATGATCTCGGGTCGGATCGGATCGGATCTTGGATCTCGTTACTTACGGGATTAAATCCGGAATGAGGTCTTACGGCATAAAACCAAAGAGTGTCAAATACTTTTACACTCTTGTCTATACTCGTAGCATATTTTGTTTATTGGACGATCCCGCCACTCCATTCCCAAACCACTGCAACTCCTGAAAGCCAGAATCAACAGTAGCAACCACCAGAAAAGCGCAGAGACAATGAAGCTCGACGTGGCCCTTAGAATGCATTTAACTGTCTTGAGAACTTAAATAAACAATAAGTTAAGTATCTTAAGAAAATAAATAACTTCCATAAAATATTTTTAGCTAAAAGTATTTTTTTCATTCACAACATGGCGCCAAGGTCGTTCTATTCTAAATTCAAACACATAGTACCAACCTAGATAGGTTTTTTTTTTTGAATGCTTATGGCATGGCTAAGAGGCCTTTATGCCAAACCTAGATAGGTAAACAAACGAACGCGTTCATTTAATTTTAAATCTAGAACGCATTTTAAAAGGAAAATGGGCATCGATATTTTACATAGTAACCGTTATATAGGTTTAAAAATATTTAGTTTATTAGTTATTGTTGCACAAATATTGCTCGTTATCGGCAAGTCAGTGAACTTTTCGATAAAGGTTTCAGGTATTCCTGTAAATAACCGTTTGTTTTCAAGGCGTTGGCTTGGTCTGATTAGTAACAGTTATTGAACTGGAATAACTTTTGATAAATTGACTTAAAACCACATCGTTTTATGGAGTTATAACTAGCCCCCTTTTTGGGCACCGTGAGTGAGCAACGCAAAGAGTAACGAAGAAACAAGCTGGCTTTTGGGCTAGAGTTAGACCGGTTAAAAAATAGACCCAGTGAGTGACAGTCGCTTCCACTCCACCCGGGGCTCATTACTCTTCGGAAGATTAGTAAGGTCCTGACTTTTAAGTAAACGTGCAAGTTGTCTCTATATTTCAAGGAAGACCTTTGAAATACGTTACAAAAACTAAGCCTAAAGTGTCCCAGTTTTGAGAACTAGATCGTCTTCTATAGCTTTAACTTTCTCAACCTGCAAAGTTCCCTTTGTAGCGATAGCAACCCAGGCTTCCTCAATGAGACCAGGTCCATCACACAGTGGAAGAGGTAGGTATTATACTATAGTAATATTTTTACCCACTCCAAAATTCATTTTGAAAAACTCTAAAAATATAGGTAGTAACCACCACTAGCTATCTTTGTAAAAATATAAAAATGTGCAATAAGATTCTGACCTAAATAGGTATTCTACTTCTAAAAGAAAAAGGTTGAACATCAAAAATCGAATCTCAAACAAAAAAAAACAAATATAAAAAAAAAACTCAACCGCTCTCCGAACGCAACAGATACAAAATTCAAAACCACTTTCACCGCCAAAATACGCATTCCAATTATGAATTCGGCGCGAATCCGTCACAATTTCACGGAACGAGGACAACCGAATTCGCTTCAAGGTCGGTGTGGTAGGTCAGTGTTGTGACGTCAGAGACGCCCTCCAAAACGTGGGGTCATTGGCCTCGGTACCGCGGAAACTGTGCTGTGCGCGGACAGAATGCGAATTGGGGTGTGTATGTGTGCGTGCGGACGGAGACACACGACGGGTGGTTCCGCGAAATATTCGGAGTTATTCGGTTTTTTGTTGAGGTTTTGTGTGAAAAATGTAAGTAGGTAGGTATCTACTTGATGAACTTTTTGGTCTGATGAAATTTACTGTAAGTAGGTAGATTTTGAGATGTTTTAGTTAATTCGCTATTGATATTTTTTTGATTAGCCAAATCTAGATTGCATTCAATTCTGTCAAAACCTACCACGATTATGGGTAATTAGTAATTTTTCTAATGATGTTGATCCAGGTTTTTAGCCAAATTGCTAAAGTGACAGACACAGCGTTTTCATCGGGCGTCACTTACAGTAATTTTAGCAAACGCCTGTTGACCTAATTATTGCAATATTGTCATAATAAAATTGCATTGCAAAAACTAATCCAGTAAATTATAATTAACACATAGCTTTAGGCGCTAAAGATACCTTTATGACAAAAGATTTTAAATTATCATAAATTATTCTTTCCACTAATACCTATTTAAAAAAAAAAGATGACCAACACTGAATTTATCCTATGTCGTGGCAGAAACATACAATAGTACAGTCTTAAGATTAAGAATAAGAATAATTTATTTGCATAAAATATAGGTACTACCAGTTGCTTTAATTGGTGGTTTAAAGAATAATAAAATTACACAAAACTAGTAAGTAAAAAAAAAACAAAAAAAAAGTTAAGTACAGATTCTTTTTTCAAAACCAAAAAATTTCGTCGAACAATAACCCCAATCCGTATTGCGTAGCCTCCCCATTACTGTGTGTACAGACACGGTCCATCAGTGTGTGCGTAAACTCGTCTGGCTTTACATGTGTGCGTACAATTCGGCTAAACGGACACACTTGAGTAATTTCTTTATTACGACGACCGTTTTGGGGGTCAATTTATTCGGTCAGTTGTTTCTCTTCCCTTTCTTAATTTATTTTGATTGTAGAGACCCAGAGAGAGAGATTGGAACTCTTTACGTTCCTCTATGTTTCTTCTGGGCAAGCTCGCTCCATCGTAAGCTTTGTCTCTGGCATCTCTGACCTATTACGTATGCGTTCCAACTAACAAGATCAATGTCTATGGTCAACTGATCCGATTTGACAGGTGTGACGTCAGTAGAAGTTGACCACCTTAGTTAGATCGCACTTTAAGGAGTAGGTACCTATACCAAAGCCAAACCCGTCACAGAAAATGAAGACATTAAGAATAAGAACAATAGCTAGCTGTTGCCAGCGACTTTGCCTGTGAAAATGCGTGATATGACGGGAAGATTAATATTATTATTTTCGGAAAGTTTTCACTTCACAGCTCTTAGGCTGGGTTTTAGCTACATTTACGGGCCGAAACCAAAGCAAATGTAGCGTGTTGTGTTTTTGTGAATGTTTACGTGTTGTGATTAGGTCCTATTTCGTTCTCTTCTATTTGCATGAATTTTCTGACAATTCTGCATGTATTTAATATGGCAGCCTTTTGTAGTGTAATGTAGAGGGATTCTTTTAGGTCTAATAATTTTAAGCTATGGAGGAGGTGATTAGGGATGACGCCTGTTGTGGAAAGGACTATTGGGACTATATACACTTTTTCTTGTTGCCAGATTCTAGTGATTTCATCTTTGAGGTCTGCATATTTGCTAATTTTTCCAGTGATTGTTTTCTGCAGGTTGTGTGTGTTGGGGATTGCTACGTCTATCAGGTAAGTTATTTTATTTATTTTGTCTTGTAGTATAATGTCTGGTCTGTTATAGTGGATTGTCCTATCGGTAAGAATGCCGCGGTCGTAAAAAAGCTTATGTGTAGTATTTTCTAGAGTGATTTTTGGTGTATAATTATAGTAAGGAGTGTCGGCGTCTTGGATGAGTGCGTGTTTGAGTGCTAGTTTTTGATGTATGATATTGGCCACCTGGTTGTGCCTGTGAGTGTAGTCAGTCTGTGTGAGAGTTGTGCAAGCGCCTTTTATGTGTTGGATGGTTTCTGGGTGTGTGTGGCATTTGCGACATTTGTCATTAGTTACTGCAGGGTCTTTGATAATGTATTTTCTGTAGTTTTTTGTGTTTATTATTTGATCTTGGATTGCTATTATAAATCCTTCGGTTTCTGGAAATAAGGTGCCTACTTTCAGCCATTTATTTGACGCTACTCTGTTGATGTGTGGTTGCTCCAGGTCATGAGGGTGCCGACCGTGGAGTACTTTTCTTTTCCAATCTTCTATTTTTTGTGTTTGTGGGTCATCGTTTGTAGTGTTTGGGTTTTCTATCTGGTCATTTAGGTTGAGTGGAGTGTAGTTCAGATCGTTTGCTACTATGGCTTTATGTATATGACTAGTGCGAGCTTTAGTGTGGAAGAATGATTTTAACCGACTAACTTGTTTCCGCCATAGGTGCTGAATATCTATAAGGCCTCTCCCTCCATGTTCTCTTTTTATGGTTAGTCTCTCTATGGCGGATTTCGGGTGAAGGTTGTTGTGTTTCGTGAGTGTTGTACGTGTGGTTCGTTCTAATTGTTCTGTGTCAGTTTTGGTCCATTTTATAACCCCGAATGAATATGTCAATACTGGAATAGCAAAGGTGTTTAAGGCTTTAATTAAATGTTTACCGGAAAGTTGTGTTTTACAGACAGCGTTTACTCTATTTTTATATTCTGCAGTGAGTTTGTTTTTAATCGTAACGTGGTCAAGACCTTTTAGTTGCGCGTACCCTAAATATTTATAAAGATCAGTTGGTTCCAATGCGGTTATAGTATCCGACTCATTCACTGTATAGTCACCGGGTCGTACCTTTCCTCTAACAATGTGAAGGGTTTTACACTTATCTAGACCAAATTTCATATTAATATCCTTGCTAAAGTCTGTTGTAATGTCTACTAATTTCTTCATGTCTTTTTCTGATTTTGCGTACAGTTTGATGTCGTCCATGTATATCAGATGTGATATTGTTATTTCGTGTGTGGTGTGCTTTAGGCTGTACCCAGTTCCGCAACTCTGCAGCAAATGAGACAAAGGATTGAGGGCAAGACAGAACCACAGGGGACTCAGAGAGTCACCTTGGTAAATGCCTTTTTTGATAGATATCTGTCGTGTTGAGACATTACTGTTGTTACAATTTATTTGTAATGTTGTTTTCCATTGTAACATTATATTGCGCATAAAATCTATTATTTTCGGGTTAATCCTATAAATTTTTAAAATTTGTATCAACCAGGAGTGTGGTATGCTATCAAAAGCTTTTTTGTAGTCAATGTATGTGCAATGAAGATTTCTATTTTTTGAGGTGGCATGTTTATGTATAGTAGAATCAATTGTTAGCTGTTCTTTACATCCCATGTGGCCCTGTCTACATCCCTTTTGTTCCTCTGCTATTATATTGTTGTGTATAATGTGTGTGTTTATTTTCTTTGTTAGTGCTGATGTTAATATTTTGTAAATAGTTGGGAGACATGTTATCGGTCTATATTGGGAGGGCTCTGATGTATATTGTGATGTTTTAGGTAGCATATATGTAATACCTGTCGTAATAAATTCCGGTGTATTCTGCTGCTTTATTATTATTATATTATTATTACGTGATAATTTCCTATTGTGTTAATCCTGGATATAAAATATATTTATTAGGTACCAAATTTCATTCAGTTAAATTAAAAATAAAATAAACAATCATTTTTTGCAAAATTCGTGACAATCGAGGATATAAAATAGGTATCAGTTAAGGTGCCAAAATACAGATTTCATTACAAAACATAAATAAAAACTTCATTTTTTCCAAACTTCGTGACAATCGAGGATATAATAAATAATAATAGGTACCGCTAACAAAGAAATCTTGAAAGTTCTACGAGTAGGTACTAATAAGGTTTTTTATTATGGCAACATTTAAGGGATAATTTCCTTGAGGCAACTTTTTCCTTCCTTACTTTAGGTTGATTTTTGTGAAATATTTTTATGAGGATAAAATATGAAATTATGTGTGTACCTAGGTAGTTTTTAGACTTTATTCAAATTGTGGTTTAAAACTCATTTGTTCATTAGTGTTATTTAAATGTTACTTATGATAAAATGTGGTTTTAATTTTACTGTATATAGACAATCTATGAATAAGTACGTATGTACTTATTTATCGAATACTGTATGTAGTACCTATACAATGCTTACGTTTTGCTTTGCTGTAGACGGCAAAAAACAATGAAAAAATTAGAAAACGCTGATTGTTTACGAGTTTCATGATAATTTGAGATTTTCAATAACTTCTTTGATTTTCCTTTTTGTTTGCGTCATACTAAGTTAAGTTATTGAGGTAATAATTAATTTGTTGGACAAAGGAAGGTCAAATGACGAAACTTTGAGAAAAGAAAAATAGAACGCTGTACCTACATTTCTTTCGATATGTACCTACCTACCAGTGCCGGTTTTAGCACTACCAGCGCCCTAGGCGAGATTTTCTAAGGCGCCCCGTAACTGCAATACAAACCCAAATGAAAAAGGAAAACGATAAAATGAAAACTGAAGACTTTTACTTTCGTTCGATCTAACAGAATGAAAAAGTTCAACTAACGTGACTCTCTGTTATGCATTGTGCATGTTTTACTCGTTTACTCAATTGAGTGAAGAAAAGCATGTAATTTTGCACAAACGTTCCTTGAATTATGTAAGTTTTGTGTTTTCTTTAGACGGGTTTTGGGTTTATCCCCTAGAAATGGGATGACAGAAATTGAGAAATTAACGAGAAAGTAGGCCTGCGGCGCCCCTTCGTATTCGGCGCCCTGGGCGGTCGCCTAACCGCGCCTTACCCTAACGCCGGTACTGCTACCTACTGACAATATTATTGTTTTGTCACCAACTTTAGTTAGATACTTAGAAAGTCAAACTACCTGGACTTATACCTTAGTTACGCAAACGCTGAGTAGGCTTTAATAGATTTTGAACTTTATAAAATTGAGTATAAAGTTGAAGATGTATTGAAGATTTCATAGCGTTTTCGTTCGTTCCATCGCTAACGCTCAGAAATCTTTAAAAGATTTTCAACTTTAGGTTCTAGGGCAGTGGTTCCTAACCTTTTCAATGTCACTACCCCTGTGACAAGTACGGGAATTGAGTTTACCCCTAGCAGCTAGGAGTAGGTCGCGGGACTTATTTCTATCACCGTGACCCCGGAACATAAAGGGCTATTAAAGGACACCGTGGATTTTAGTCAGTACAAGTCTGACAGTCCCTCCCGCCCTACCCGGGGTTGGAGGACTCATTTGATGATTTCACCACGCTAAAAAAAAAACAGCTAGGAGTAAATAAACAAGACTTGTTTATTATTTACTTATGCTCACTTAGTTGTGTTAACATTTACACATCACCAGCTTGGACCCTACGTTGGTTAAGTTCCAATCTGCAACGTCAAAATATTCGTTTCATTTCCTTACATTGAAATATTCAGACTATTAATTTCAGTGAAAAAATCAACAAGCTAGGTACGCCATCTTTAGAACAAATGTTTGGTCTTTAATTTTTGCATAATATTCTTTTTCTTTATCTGTTCTCTTATTTTCAAAAAACAATCCAATTTCTTCTCGTAATTCGTAAACCATAATTAGAACTTTGTCTCTTGATAACCAACGTACCTCTGTATGGTAAAAAAGAGCTAGTCATGCGGTGCTTGACCGGCGACGGCGACGAAACGACGACGATGATGAGAGCGCCGTGCTGACGTTTACCGTTCTATTATTTTGTTTATTGCTATTTTAATACTATTTCGTGCCATCCTGTGTTACCCCTCAAGAATCTCGGTTTTACCCCTTCGGGTGTAATTACCCCCAGGTTAGGAACCACTGTTCTAGGGTATGAATTTGAAAATTTATTGGGAAGTACCGACCGAGGGGGAGGGGGGGGGGTGCGTTGAAGTTAAATTATGTTTTACTAGCTATAGCTGACCCTTAAATTGATTCCTTTGTTGGACGTCCATCATATTTATTGGGCCATTCTTACTATAGATTCGAAGGAGTGCTACTACCCACATTATGTACCAAAATCTAGTTTAGGACTAGGACTGTACAGATTTTTTAAGAATTATAGGTAAATTCACATAGAGAAAAACCACCTTGATAAAATAACTTTAAAAAATACTAGCTAACCAGCCCAAAGAAAATTCTATTATTTCTTTTTTCAATTACGAGGCAGTCAAAGTATGGAATCGGTACCTACTAATCCTCAATTTCGTTTCGCAAAACGGTCTAAAATAATTCAATCTCATAAAAAATATGAAGCATCGTCCTGCAAACTAATCTTTTATGGCAGCCATTTTAAAATAAAAAGCGTAAAAATAAAGAATGTAACGAGTCCGGTCCGTCTAGCAGGTTTTAACACAAAAAAAATCAAGATGGCCGCTGGCCAATCGTCTAACGCGGTTCAAATTTCGGATGCGCGGGAGTGGGGACGATGTAGCGATGTTAGACGCACAATAGAATCGTGCATGGTTTTGAAATTGGGGTCCGGAATTAGATGGAGGTCTGTTATTGGGCGTTGGCATCCATTTTGTTTAGAAATCTATGGAGTGATTTTAGGATTTTGTGTTTCTTTAAATGTTTTTTAGTTAGGTAGATGGTGTATGTAATATTTATTTTATTGCGCCTCCGGTTGTATGAATTTAACTACTGAACACTTGGTTGTTTTGTTTAATAAAGTAGTTTTTCATTATTTAACTGAATTAATTGTAGGCAATAATACCTACTTAATTAGGTAATTAGCTGATCTAGTGATTGTACAATTGGTACTTTTTAAAGGTTAATTTGAATTTTATAAGATACTAGCAAAATATAGATTGCTACAGGCTCATCATCTTTTCAGGCGTAATTCAAACAATTATTAAAAAAAAAACAAATAAGTAGTGAAGGTACCTAGATAATTTTTCGTCGATAAACTAAACAACTAAAAAAATAAAGAGATGTAAATTCATGAACAATTCTAACAAAAAATAAAGTAGGTATGCGTGACCGTGACAGATAATTACATTATAAATTACACACACACACACACACACACATACACATTGAAATTCAAACAACTACGAACCAATAGTAAACATCACTATCTAAAAATAGGCCCCACCAACCACACCAATTTATCACTTTATCACTGACAGCCGAAAAAAAATCAACCAACCATAGCCTGTCACTGTAACCTTCTAATTTTTTCTAACACAACGACAACCAATCAGAAACGCCCAAATTTCGAAGATGCGCCCGAGTGGACGAAATTTTTAAACGAGTTTAGACGCACACATACAAAAGCCCGTATTTGAAGGTTAACGTTTACACTGTCGAGCACAAAAAGAGGGTGACTGTGTGTGTTTGTGTGTGAATGTGTGTTTATGTGTGTCCCATTAGCATTTAGTGAATAAGTGTCAAGTGTGAATGGCTGTGAATAATTTATTATGTTTGGTTTTCGGTGATTAAATATGTATGCGTTTATTTAAATATATTTTATGTAAATTGCTTTGTGTACAGCGATTATGTTTAAGTATCTACGTTATTAAGGCACAAGGCCGGTTTAATTGATGAGTTTTTATTCAAGTTTTGACGTCAGTAAGTTGTTTCGTAATAATGGTCGAGGAAAAGATTATAAGGAAATGTAAGCGCCTGCAATAAAATTGATAATAACTGCAACAGAAGACAACATAATTACAGGCTAAAATTCAGGTCGGTTTTATGAATCTAAAATCATAGGTAGGTATGTACATACCTATCTATGATTTTATATTCTATTCTATTTTATATCTATATTCTATGAGTTTTAATAGAAATTTAGATAAAATTCCTGTACAGCTCTATTGTAAACTGAAATCAGAAAATTAAACTATCAAAAACTGCTCCTAAATGCTGTCAATTGGTAATGCGGCCAATGCTAAGGCACTGGCCAAGGTAAATTCAAACCTTAGGTCACGCGGGAAGCGTCCACAAGTCGAAAATTTTATAAATTGAGGTTATATTACTTAAATGTTTGGTTTCTGATGAATTATTAACTTGATCCTGTGAAAGTAATAAATCATTTGATAAATGATATCAAATGATTTATTACTTTCACAGGATCAAGTTAATAAAACCTAATAAAACTTCGTAGACATGGAAAGTACTTAGTAACGATAAAAGCAAAAAACATGCTATTTATTTTTGCCACCATTGTATCCGACAATCAAGTTTAAATTAAGAAAAAAATAGTTTTCCTAAAATTTTCTACACCTTTAAGACAAAACTATAGAATCTACTAGCTAAAATAATTACTTAGCGCAATAGAATTTTATTATAATAAGTAATTCGTAACTATACAATTAATTAGAGAAATGCTCTCACTCCAAAGCCAAATAGCTTTAAGAACGGACACACTGCAGACCCACACAACAGCGAACAATTTAGTGCAATGAAGTGTACACTGGGGGACGAGGTAAAGGGAACAGCTTTTTATTGTACAAACAGTTAATTTTTCAGCCTAGCATTAGTGAAAACACATTTTTTGTGATAAAGAATTTTAAAGGCATTCCACAAAACAACATTGTTAATTTTATTAAATAGTTACCTAGCTCACAAACACAATTGCCTGCTGTTAATGTTAGGGGTACCCTTTTCCGCATTTGGCCTGATAAGTGGTCCGTTATGCGTTAGCTGGGACGGTTGGCTATATGAGCCAATCCAGCTCCTTCCAGAAGCTCAGAAGTCTACTGGGACGTTCACAGGCTTCTTGGAGAAACTTTGGGGTGTCGAGGTTTTGTGTCCATTGATTAGCAACACCATCGCATTCCACGACTTTGACAACTGACTTTTACCAAGCACCTAACATTGACTTTCATTTCTTCATTTAAAGATGGCCCCTAATAAAACCGATCTAACCTCAATTCCACCTAAAATAAAACCATACCCAGCTTCGAAAACCATAATTATTCTCACACTAAAACCACCGTGTTCCCTTCACCTTGCCCGCCAGTGCACAAGTACAGTGGGCGCGCAATTTTTAAGACTAATTATCGCCGTCCGTCAGTGTCGCGCGGTGACACCACGCATTTTTCGTTGCTGACTGTACATGGAACATTAGTTTTGTTTTGAGAGTATATTTTCGAGTGTTTTTGGCAAAAAATTTTGTTACAACCACAGATTAATTACAACTTAAATTAGAGATGAGACTTATTAAAGAAATTTTTTTTTGTTGACTCTACTGCATTGAACGTTTTTTTCTTTTTTTGGTGGCGATGCTGCATACATATAATTAAGTAACTCATCATGCTAAAAAATAAATAAAAATCTTATGTTTCAGGTAATTAGTCTTATTTTAAGAATGCAGAATGAAATAAAATCAAAAAATATTTAATTTATGTATGACTAGGACAAACTCTGATAAAAGTAGTTAAAAAAACTGTAAATAGTGCCATCTATCGATATCCGGACTAATTATTTTGTGCAAAATAACAATCGTCTAATAAAATTGATACAGTTAAAACAGAAACTATAATCCCTGAAGAGAAAGAAGAGGAGAAAAAACCATGTTTCCTCAGTTACCTACATTCAAATCTGATGTAAAAGCAGACGAGCCTTTGCCATAACTCGGGCTCAAATGCAAACTCCAAGACTAGCACTGGCGATTTCCAGCCATCATAGGCGCGGGCATGCTGACAGCGAGTAAAGGGCGCCTCGTCGTCCAATCATGGACCTTGCCCGGGTCGACGGCGGTGGCGCGGGCGTCTAGTGTTCCACGCGCGCCACAAACGTATGTCTTGTCAGCAATCTGACGGGGCGAGGGCCAAAGCCTGCCGGGGATTGTCTCATCTGTTAACCGTGACCCTGGAACTAAATGGCTATTGAAGGATCACCGTGGATTTTAGTCAGTACAAGTCTGACAGTCTCTCCCGCCTCGCCCTGGGTAGAAGGACTCATTTATAAGCCGCAGTTACGCTTACAACCTCTGTACTAGACCAACTTAGGCAGTGTCAAAGTCATTAACAAACCCTAATTATCACAAACAAACCCACAATACAGAACGTAGCGAGCCATTCTCACAATAAAGCTATAGACACACTTATAGCACATTATTTGCCGTTATTATTAATAGTGTGTCAACGTAAAGCTGTGTGCCTACCTACGGAATGTCCAGGGGTCACGATTATTGTGTCACCGGGGAGTATGGCGACCATGAGTTATGTTTTCTGAGAGGCTGTCCTGAGTATTGGAGTTTGGAGACAGTGGCGACATCTACACGAACATTTGTGAACTATAGTGTCATTTGTATTGAAATATTAAAGCTAATTTGCAATTAATCTAAATGTTACTTACGTAGGTTTACTATAGATCCTCCCTTTCAAGTAGTGTGTACCGCACAGTAACCTAACAGACACAACTCCTCCCTTTGCAATGGATAATATTGAGTATCTTGACAACTTATTCCTTATAAATTATCTATTATTAATTAATATACAAATTTCCAACAGAATAGAAGACCAGTACCTAAATATACAGTTACATAATTTTACTGAAGCCGTAAATTGATTAACTACTCAAGTCATGAATCTAATTTAAATTTGGCACTGGCACCATGAATTTTAACAACAATGTCACTACAGTATGTATTTTGTACAGATATGTATTCTAAATTATTGCGGAACTATTTTAAATAGGCGCTAAGAAAAATATCGTTTGTTACAGCGGTTGATACATTGTGGAGGTTATCTTAAGAAATAATTTGTGTATCGCTATGCTTTTTTCTTCCGAAGGAGCACTGTCTAAAGTGGTAACCATGACCCGGAAACGTAAAGAACTATTGAGGGAACGCCGTCAGCATAATGACGAGGCAACCTCTCAGAGTGCTATTGAAGGACACCGTGGATTTTAGTCAGTACAAGTCTGACAGTACCTCCCGCCAGGGGCGGAAGGACTAATTTGATGATTTTATTTTTTTTAAAAAAGGCTCGTATGTAGCAAAGTATTTACGAGTACACTCAACGGTATTTATGTATGTTTAAGTCTCGTGTAATTGGGGAAATAACTTAATTCATGAAGTACTGTTCAAATAATAATTCAATGATAATGAAAAATAATACACTACGTATTAATCACTTCGTTTCTTTAGCAAGCCCGATGCTATTGTCTCAACATTTTCCTGAACTGATTTAGAATACACTTTGGAAATAATAAATTAATAGAATAACGTTAGATAGCCCCAACACATTTCCATTGTTTAATACGGTTTAGGAATTACCCAACAGGTTACATTCTATTCGTACAATATGTATGATAGGTTAGTGCGTAACTAAATACCACAACACTCGCATGTTTAGGCTAAACCAACAAATAGTTATTAAATGTTTTTATTTAATTTTTCCCCATTAGTCGAACAATATTTTCCAAATCAAAAAATAACACTAGCCAAAAAATAGATCTTTCTTTTGGTTTATCTATCTTCTAGGTATCTACAACGTGTAACGTTAAAAGCGCAAAACCTCTCGTGGGGTAACTCAGCACATGTTACTGAACAATGTTTGTTCCAAGACTTTTGGAAATTCGAAAAAAAAAATTGGTTTATCATACTGATGGGCTCGATCAATGTCTCATTTTGTATGAAAAACCAATTTTTTTTTTACCCCACGAAAGGTTTTGGGCTTTTAACGTTACACGTTGTATATCTTCTTCTATAATATAAAAATGGATTGCAAAATGTGCTGCTAAGCTCATAACTCGAAAACGGCTGGACCGACTCGGATAATTCTTTTTTGTTGTTTTTGTAACTATCAGGACCGGGTTTTAGACGACCACCCGTGCGAAGCCGGGACGGGCCGCTAATTTTAAATATATTTTACATGTACATTATATTTTATCATTTATCTACATTAGATTTGACAACGAGACTGTCTCCCCAGGCTCCACTCGCATGGTCACCGGACAGGAGAAAGTCGCTACACTAGCGCCCAATTAGTCGCGCGACCGACCGACGCTTCCCGCGCCGTTTAGCTCCCCTACATACTTGCGATTTATTATTTTGATAGTTTGTGGAATGCCTTTAGTTAACATTTGTTAATTACCTTTTAAAAATCTCTTTCATTAATTACGCAACGTTGTTACGATGTCATCTGATGCGCTTTAAAGTCTGTTGGTACAACCCAAGTAGGTACATGATCCATGGACTTAGGGAGTACTTACCGAAGTCTACGGATCTTGTATAATATCTTCGTTTTTCAGGCCGTTACAAAGGTATTCATGATGAGATATATTCTGTATGATCTGAGAAATTACCCTGACTCATATAGTTATGACTTTTGGGAACAGAATTAAAAAAATAGTTCCGTCATAGCATGTCTCCTTCGCACCTGAGAAAGCCGTTGGTCTCGGAAACCATGGGTGACCATCTACCATAGCAAGTTTCCTCCGAGCTATGAAAAGAAAATTAAGTTGTTATTCGTAGACTTTGATATATACTTAGATAGATATAAATACACGACGCGACACAATTAAGTCTCCGATAACTTACGACTTTGGTATCCAAGCGACTATCGCAATACAAATCCATTGTAGTTCGTATACTACACAGGACAATAAATACCAAAGTCATAAGGCATCGGAGACTTGGGTCGCCTTGTGTATGACGGGCCTTAGTCAGATGCCAGACAGATTCCCAATCATCCTTACTAAAAGGTATAGCCCAGTAAGTGGGTTGTGGACGACAGGATGGGCAGTCGACTCTAACTCAGTTGGGAGAATATACTTGAAAGGTGATTCGACCCTGGATATGAAAGTTAATGGGCAGCGACGACGAAATTAAGGTCTGTTCTGTCTCAAGGTATGTTTACGGCTCACAGGAGTGGTCGAAATAAGACGGATATAAGACTTTTTTGCCTAATGTATTGACAGACATCGGTCGCCTGTTATTAGGAATCTAGTAATATTATCGTCGTTGTTAATGGGGTATTTAAAAGGATCATTCTAGGTACTATAGAAATGTTTTTAAGAACATGCTTTACCTGTTTTTTTTTTGCGTGGTTATATATTATTATCAATGAGTCCTCCAACCCAGGGCAGAGCAGTAGGGATTGTCATACTTGTACTGACTAAAGTCCACGGTGCCTTTCAATAGCCCTTTATGTTCAGGGGTAGCTGTTTTTTGCATGCTCTACCTACAAGAATAACTGTGAATAAAACAATTCACAGTTTTATATATTCATGACAAACTCGTGATTCAATAACAAATAATTCAACTTTCGTATTTGCGTCGGTTCCAATTGGGATGGCGAGATAGTGGGCTGTATGACTGTCGCTTTTGTGAGCGAAGTCTGATGAAACCACGGAGGAGGGAGAATTGGAGTCAACTGTGTGAACAGAGTAACCTATACTTACCGCGTACAATTATGCTTTGTATCAAGGATACCAAAATGTTAATAGGAAGTGAAAATAAAATCTAGTGTAAAAAAACAAATCATTGGGAAGTTTTTGTATTGGACTAGCACATTCTGGTCAGGGCAACTCGCTGTCCGATCATGCATGGACCATGCCCGGGTCGATGGCGCGTTGTGTTCCACGCGCGCCTCAAAGATCGTCAGCATGATGACGGGGTCCCCCTCTAGAGGGCCAAAGCCTGCCGGGGTTGCAGGTCTTATTTCATTACCGTGACCCAGGAACATAAAGGACTATTGAAGAACACCGTGGATTTTAGTCAGTACAAGTCTGACAGTGGGTGTGTGAGGACTCATTTGATGATTTTACCGTGTAAAAAAAAGCACATTCTGGGTAAAGTTATTATACGCGTAGGTAAGCTATTGCTGGTCCAAATTGGTCAAATGGCGTATCATCAAACCATACTATCACAAGGTATATAACAACATCGCTGATTCACATCATGCAGAACTGGTACACCTCCACAATGAAATGATGCAAAATTATACAATCAAAATTAATTTCAGTTCAATTTCAACTAACAATTTGAAGTACTTACTTTTTAAAAGGCTGTTGTTAATATTGACTGTCCCATTCAAGTGTATACTAGCTATACTTTATCTATAACTACTATGTTCTTTGCCATTATTCGTCTATGATTTATTGTTGCCATCGTCTTTAAATGAGTGAGTGGTCCAACGAGTAGGTACTCCATTTATGTCTCCTCCGTGGCTAGATCTTAATTCTGTGTGGGTTGTCTGTCAGAGTGAAAGTTGCGACTGCGACTATTTTTATATAACACCATTCACCGTTTAAAGTTGTACCGAAAGAGGCCGAAGTCTGCAAAGAAATTAGAAAACTTTGGTGCTCTTATTTCAACGCTTTTGTTGTTGAACTATGCAGTTCATTACTATTTTCTTCCCTTATGTAATAATAGAGTAAGATTTTATTTGATAAAATTAAGGAGACTCACAGAAAGAGACAAGTTATAAACCACTTTTTATCACATCACTGCCTAGCCTTTTCCAAACGAAAATGTTTTTTGACTCGCCTGTTGGTCTAGTGCTTAGTGACCCTGACTGCTATGCCAGAGGTCGTGGGTTCGATTCCCACCCAGGAAAAATGTTTGTGTGATAAGCATGATCATTTGTTCTGTGTCTGGCTGTAATTTATCTATAATATTTATGTATTTAGAAATATATAAGTAGGTTTATCAGTTGTTTCGTACCCATAACACAAGCGTTGCGTGATGGTTGTGGAAATATTATAATTATTATTATTTATTATGTCTAGTTGGCAAGAATTGGCAGATCTTTGTTTTTATTTATTTAATCTTAAGTCCCTAAACAACGCAGTCCATATGAGGCGCTGTCGTCGTGTACACAAAGCGTAGATGATTTTCCAAATTTGTTTTCGTTCAGCAATTTAGCCAAACACCCATACATTCATACAGACAAAAATTCGCATTTATAATGTTGACAGTATGGTGACAGTCGAGAATTATTTTTTTTACTTAAAAATGTGTTATAGGGCCTACTTGGAAAACGTCCAGCTTGCCCTGGGAAGTTCCACTAACAACCTGCTGACTGGCTAATCTCTAAACCACGAGCTAATCTCACAGACCCAGATATTGCTGACACGAGTGAAAATATTTTGCTGACAGCACAGCCTTGTTGTAGATTTAGAAAAATATTCCTTGCATTTCTTGATTCTCATGTCTTTCTTTTAGCAGTAGATTTATTTTTGTTTTGTGTCTGGAAAATCATTAAAATATGTGTCCTGCTGCTCTAGGTGAAGTGGAAGGGACTATCAGACTTGATTGACTAACCGCCTTGTTTTTTCAGTTGCCCTTTTCAGACCCCGTGGGGGGTAGACGTTTTGCTGACAGCTTTTTGAGCCGTGCGTGGAACACAAGAATAAATAGGTCTACATTTACATAGGTAAATGTTACCTACTTACGGGTAAAAGAAATACTTAATTGGAAAAGGCAGATTTAAATGCTGTGCCGACTTGACTAATGACTAATAAGTCCTATTATATACCTTTTTTCAATGTTAAAATCATCTAATAAGTCCTCCCACTCTTGGTAGAGCGAAAGTTTTTCACCCATTACTCGCCGTCTACATGCCTGTGACTATTAGACCTTAAATAAGTATGAAGTCATACAAAAAAAACAATTTCAAAATACGTGACATTTGCTTAGTAATTTTTTACACACAAAATGAGGGGCAATAAATGAGCAATAAAATATATATTTAAGCAATTTAAAAGTAACCAAAGCCATGCATTCAAGGTAGGAAGTTCCTTGAGATGTAATACCGCGCAATTTATATTGCCCGACTAAAAATAGTGTTGTGACGACTCGCCAATTTGGCTGGAATGTTGCGATCGTCTGGCGCCCACATTGCCCTAATAAATAGGGATGGGACATGGAGGACAAACGTCTGGTCTGGTTATTAAATTATCACTACTGCACCATTTTTTAACATTGGGCCGTCCTTCAATTTTTATTTTTTTCATCGAACAGATTTTTGAAGGGTCTGACTGTCCCTCCCGCCCTTCCCTGTGTGAGAGGACTGAGTTTTTGATTATAGAAATGAATGAAAAAGTCAAACACCTAAGTTCGTATCTAAAATCTAACACATTATAACAACAGTGTCTTTACTTTAAAATTCAATAAAAGCGGCAGCTATTTCCGCATAATCTGTATCAATGATATGACCCCCCTTTCCCCATGAAAAGGACAATTTGTATATATAATCATATTCATAAACTTAAATTACTGAAAAACTAACATTAAGAAAAAAATCTTAGATAGAACCTAAAAGATTAAGTACTCTCACTCTCACTCTCAAAGAGAAGAGGGAACATCGTAGGCCGATTATGTTAAACCTTAATAAGTAAGTAGAGCACAATGTGTCTCATCACTACTAATAATCTCGTCTGGTGACACGTGTACTACTATTGGGACAGGATGCCTAGATTTATACACCAAATAGATTTACAGCAGGTTTCTGTATTAAATGTTAACACTATCATCATCCTTAGGGGCAAGTGCTGTACCTATGGACGCTTGTATCTGTGGACGCCGTTAATTTATTGGAAAACGGGCAACCCTAAATATCTAATTTGAACGCAGCCGTAAGCATTTGTCTATGGTTGACATTTTTGACGTATCGCCATCTTTTGTTCTTTTTGTTTTCCCTAGAATTAACGGCGTCCACAGGAGAAAGCGTCCATAGGTACAGCACTTGACTATATATTTTGATTTTTGACGAAATGTTGGCGGGGGAGAAAGAAAGAATGAATGAAAAATACATAATTATTTGGCACACACCACGAGTGCATACAACATTAAAACCCCTATTAGATAGTTTTAAATGAAAAAACGGTGAAAACTAAAAAGAGAAAAACAAAATTACGTGAATCTCGCAGCAGTGACCAATGCCCAATAATATAATGTTTTAAACTTCAAGAGACTGTGACTTCTGAGTTTGTTTCGGCTGTTTCTTAATAAATAACCCACTTGCAAAAACAAATATCATTAATTTCATTTCAGCGGCAACAAGGCCCGATTCAGATAAAAAGTATCAGAGAGCTGTGTTTGACAGAACCTATACACAATATACCGCTGTCTAACCTTTGTGATGATCGCATGTACTTACTGCTGCTAATTTAAAACTATACTTATTTTAAAATAAACAAACCAGCATACATTTCGCGGTACACGTCATACAATCCGCTGCACATTAGGTAATGTTTAAGGTAAACACTGCAGGCATTGCGTTGCTATGGCTTCCACTAAGTCAATTTATTTCGCGACTAACCGAACATTCTAGTAGCTTCACTTGCTAATTTCTGAGCTTATTTATCGTTACTGTAGTTTCCTCTTTCTAATTCAGTTAACCTTTATCGTAGATGCGTTTCATCATCATCATCATCTCAGCCATAGGACGTCCACTGCTGAACATAGGCCTCCCCTTTTGATCGCCACAAGTACCGGTTGGAACCGACCTGCATCGACATCAAGACGACCTTCATAAGGTCGTCTGTCCACCTTGTTGGTGGACGTCCTACGCTGCGTTTGCTAGTCCGTGGTTTCAGGATTCAAGAAAAACTACTTGGAGATAAAATAAATATTAGTTCCTAGCAATCGAACCCGACACACGTCACGCAGCACTCAATTGCTCAAAAACTGCGCCAAGCATTTTTAATAATGAGACCGCAATTGAAAAGAAAAGCTGCAATTTTCAAGTTTTGATTATTAAACTATTTCTACAAAATATTCATCAGCATTGCAAATCTCTTTATCCGTTTCACAGCTACAGTACAGGCAGCTAAACACGCACACATAGCGGTCAAACTTTTAAAACGTTATACTTTTTGGGTCCGAGGTTAAAAACAAAGACAATATTATTTTATTGATCATAATCTTTTCGGCCTAATGGAGCCCATGGTTGAACATAGGCCTTCTCCAAGGCCTGCCCAAACGCATGGTCTCCTGCTATTTCTATCCAGCAACTGCCAGCTACCATCTTCAGGTCATCGGTCCATCTTTCCGGGAGACGTCCCACCCTACGCTTACCTACACGCGGTCTCCATTCGAGAACCTTCCTACTCCACCTTTCGTCGATCTATTCCAGACATGACCGGGCGCCACTTCAGCTTACTCATCATCATCTGCTTAGCCTTTTCCTAACTACATTGGGGTCGGCTTCCAGTCGAACTAGATTCAGATGAATATCAGTATTTTACATGGAGCGACTGCCTATCGGACCTCCAAAACCCAGTAACTGATGGGTAATACGAAAACCCCTGGTATAAGACTGGTTGTCAGAGCTTCTGACTAACAGTAACGACTGTCATAGATCTACAAATGACGGAACCGACGGCTTTACGTGCTTTCCGAGGCACGGAGGAAACTCGCTGTGTCAGATGGTCACCAATCCACAGACCAACCTCGGTAAGCGCAGCTTATCCTGGAAGATCGTCCTGTGCGGCTGCAACTATATAGCTACGACCTTTTCATCCATTTCAGCTTACTACAGTTTTTATACAACGTTTAACGTTAATAGCGCACAACCTCTCGTGGGGTAACTCAGCCCATGTTACTGAAGTATTTCCAAAAGTCTTAGAACAAACATTGTTCAATAACATGGGCTGAGTTACCCCACGAGAGGTTGTGCGCTATTAACGTTACACGTTGTATATTTTGAATTTAACCACAGATTAGCCTAGAAATCGAACCGCACACCACTGCGACTATTCCCACTAAACCAACAGCGCTGTGTTTAGCAGTATTTTGTGCGACAAATCTTATTAGCCGCGTTACGTAACAGTGTGCGCGCAACCTTAGCGTGATTCACTTAATCCATAGCCTGTTGAGGAATGCAAGTATTCTGGTTAAATAGGAAACGTTTGATGATCGATCAATCATTATTTTGCAGGTCCTAAATTATTAAAATGTTATTAATTGCTTGAAAATTGAGCCTATCAAGATATCGTTGACGGGGGCCCTCTAGAGGGCCAAAGCCTGTAGGGTCGCGGGACTTATTTCATTACCGTGACCCCGGAACATAAAGGGCTATTGAAGGACTCCGTGGATTTTAGTCAGTACAAGTCTGACAGTCCCTCCCGCCCTGCCAGGGGTGGGAGGACTCATTTGATGATTTTACCACGATAAAAAAAAAGGTCTAAAATTAATTAAATGTTAAAATTGAACCTAGTAAGATATTATACGAAAATTGTTGTGAACAATTTTGCAATTCAAAACTTTGAAACATTTTATTTTTATGTACCGTATTTATGTATTATCATAATGCATTTATGACACTCCAATTTTACCTATTGATTTGTATTTTGTCAGATCTATAGATATTCTAAAATTGTGGTTTCTACAAGAAGAATTGTAGTTTCTAGAAGTAAGTTGTAGACAACCATTAAAATCAATATTTCGCTGCTTAAATTCAAAACGGCCGCAAATCGAAATTTCACTTTTTTACAGGAGAGCCCATCAAAGTTTTCATTTAGGTTTTTGTTTATTATTTTTATTAATAAACGTCGTATATCTATGTACTATATATCATCTGATGTATATTTCAAGCCTCTATTTGATTGCAATTTGATATTTTGTGTAAGATTACCCAGTCAATAAATAAATCACATTAAGTCCCTTTTGATTATAAAAAAAGATATTTAATATTTATGAATTTTATAAATAAAGCAGCCATATTACCACTTTGGAAGTGTCTCTCGCGCAAACTGATCAGTTTAGAAAAAAATGATGCTAGTATCATTTTAAAGACCTATCTATAGATACCCCACACGTATGGGTTTGGTGAAAAAGAATTTTTTGACATTTAATTCTAAGTACTGAGAACCCCCATTTTTTCTATTATTTTTTTATTTTTGTGTGAAAATCTTAATACGGTTCTCATAATACATCTATTTACCAAGTTACAACAGGATAGCTCATATACTTTCGAAAAAAAGTGGCTGTGACATACGGACGGACATGACGAATCTACAAGGTTTCCGTTTTGTGCCATTTCGCTATGGAACCCTATAAAGGGTGATAACACAAGGATAACAAAGGGTTGAAGAATTATAGAACAATCTCACTTCTGTCCCATGCACACAACAAGATGTTATCGAGAGTCAATACGAACCGTTTCGAACGCAGGTTTGGTGACTTCCAGCCTCCCGAACAAGCCGGTTTACAAAAAGGTTTTAGTATAGCATAGACCACATACACACGCTCCACCAGATTATAAGGAAGACAGAGGAGTATATCGGCTATTATATCTATTGTTTGTGGACTATGAGAAAGCCTTTGATTCAATCGAAACCTGGGCAGTATTGCAGTCCAACGATTTCATTTCGACTATTGGTGTATCGAAGAGTTTGAGTGTTTATTTGGAAATGGCACCATTTCCATCCGACTTTAGGAAGAGAGCACGAAACCAATCCAATTACAGAAAGAGGTGAGACAGGGAGACATTGTTTCTCCGAAACTGTTCACGAACGTTTCCTAACAGGTCGGCCTTCAAATGAACATGGATAAGACAAAAATCATGTCAAATGTCCATGTGGCACCCTAACCGATTGTTGTTGGGAATATTACTACTCTTGAAAATATAGGCCATTATACTTACCTTGAACAGATTGTTCAGTTAGGTAGATCCAACTTCGACAAAGAGGGCGCCCGAAGAATGCAACTCTGATGGACAGTGTTTGGGAAGCTACGTGATATTATCTTCTCGTCGAGTATCTCACAGTGTCTTACGATATGGGTGTTTAAAAAAGTATGTTGCCAGTGAGGACATACGGCTCTGAACAGTGGTAGTTGATAGAGACTAAGAGTCACTTAACGAACAATGGAAAGAGCTAGGCTTTAAGTTTCTTTACGGAATAAAATCCGGAACAACGATATTCGGCAAAGAATCAGATTCATCCAAATAGATCGTAAAATTTGGGAGTTGAAGTGGCAATGGGTATAAAGGATAAGCCACATATTATGCTTATAGTACTGATAACCTATGGCGAAGAAAAGACCTCCGGTGGCGACCACGGACCGGAAGACGTCTAATAACTTACAATAATTATATTTTCACATTTTGTAATAATTTAAAAGTTCGTTGTTTACATTTTCACGAATAAAACTAATTCTTGATTATTTCCTAAATGCGCAGATCGATTACATGATTCAAAAGGATAAAATATCGTTAAAATATCTCAACAAACAAGTTGCTCTCTTAATACTAAAAAATAATATCATTAATACAAAGAGTTAATAGTGTGCGTATCAACAAAGAAACTAAGATTGCGAACTAAGAGTACGTGCGTCCATTCTCGATCGCCTACTCTGGTGGATCCACCGCGCTTCGATATGTTTTTATAAAGCTGGTTTAAATTGTAATTACTGTGTTAAGTTTAAAATTTAAATATAATTTATAGATTTGTTTAAATAAATACTGGCACTATCACCATACTTCTATATGCAAAACAGAAGCATTCCATAATACTGCACTTTTCCTTAAAAGAGTAATAATAAAACACGATTTATTCAAACTTAAAATGGACATATCACAAAATACGGCACTTTTCCTTACAAGATTATGATACACTTACATGTAATTTTAAAACAATACGGTTGTATTTTGAAATGTGGCCCTTTTTCACATAAAAAACGTGCGCTCCCGCTGGCTGCAGGGTCGCAACCCGAAATATGGCGGCTTTGATCTGAAGTTAACCACCTAAGTGACAAAATGGAAAAAGGGCGGTTGTGCAATTTGCTCATTTCTAATGCGAAAATACTAGGTGTCTTTTTGGAATATAAAAATATAGGCAGAATTGATACGATTTTTGCATTAAAAACGATTTGAAAAAATTTCGAATTGTGGCCGTTTTGAATTTAAGCAGCGATTTGTGACTGAAAACGAAATGTTATAAAAAAGCAGTTTCCTTTCGGAGATGTAAGTTCAAGTGACGTTGAATTGAAAACCGGAGATAAAAGATGGTGTCAAAAGTACAAAAAAAATAAGCTGATGTGAATGCTCAATGTTCTTTATATTTAAAAAAAAGATTTAAAAAGTATGACTATTTTGGTACAATATTCGTTGCCCCACTGCTGCGCCAAAAGGGCGCAGTTCTGCAAAACTTCGAGACAAAATAATAGTGCCTGACGCTAATTTTCAACTGAATCTGATTATGAGGCAGGTACGGCGAGCCAGATAAGTGTTATGTGTGTTATTTTGACGATATTACGACCTCATCTTCGCTTACAATCAAGCGAGAGGGTGGTAGTGGGTCAAACGCCAAAAAATAACGTCGCGCCACTTTTATACGGCCGTGTTTTCTTTAAAATTTAGCCCCCTTTCATAAAAAAAGTACAATTTGGCTACATGAAGATTTTAGTCAAAGTATTTGTACGTTGTTTCCCTAAATACTTACAAATAGAAACCACAGTAACACATGTAACAGCAGCCATTAAAAGTAAAAATTAATAAACGCAGAGCTGGCCATTAGAAAGTAAATAACGCATATGTTTAAATACGAATGACACAAAGAGACCACACTCGGTAGTCATTTAAATGTAACACATATCGACCGGCGAATGGGAAATGTTAGGAATGAAGAAATGTGGATAAGAAAACAGTCTCTGAATTATTTCGCGGGTGAAGAGTGTAACACACTTACATTTGTATTGTGAATGACATTTTAGTGATTAAACAACGTGGTTTGGAGTTCGTTCGAGAACGTTCTGGTGAAACACAACTTTTCAAAGAATTATGCAGCGTATTTAATTAAATTTAATTAATAGCCCACATAATTATTATTATACCTGTAAAGTTTTGTGTTAGGCCTTTACCAAACATAAGCAATAGCTGGCACAGGCTATTTAACAGGTATTTTGTCTATGAGTTTTCTTTGACGTTTCCACTGATTTTATGCTCCTTTGCGACCTTTTTTTTCGTGTGAGTAAACTGCATACTTTAAGCTTACCTTAAACCTAGACTACTTAAAGATCAGCAAAAAGTTTGATCTTGAAAAAAACTGTGCTTATTACTACAAGATTGAATACTAATTTGATGGTTAAACTAATGCAACTATTACGTTATCAATCAAATCACTGCAGGTCACGAAGAAATGCCACTGGCAACTGAACAAGCAGCAATTTTTTGTCAGTAAGAGTCTGAATGCCTCCTGTTCTAAGCAAGGCGAGAAAACTCATTTGATGATTTTACCACCTTAAAAACAGAAGCCTTTTAAATAAAGCTGAATTACAGCAACAGTATGACGTCACATCGATAGCGCTATGGTAGGTGATGAACTAATTAATGAATGTTATAAGGAAACTAAGATTTATGTAACAGTGAGAGTTCTTCTCAGTGAAGCATTTACCTGCCACAAAAATTGAGTCTCTATTAAAAAAAACCTGCAGTCTCACAAAAAAATACCTTCCTATCCAACTCACACGCATCTAAGTACTCCTATTACCAGCATACCATAGTTTCGCCGTGGATATTTTCACTGGACACTATCGCTTACTGTCGGATGTCGTCGCGTAACTTCGTGTGTTTCCGTGCGTTGGGGGGGAGACTGGAGTTGGGGGGAGGGGGAGAGAGACTAATAAACGATTATTATTTTTGATATCGGAAAATGGACGGTAGAGATTAGAAATGGGTGCGTTCGCGATGAGTGTTGTTAAACTATTGTTAGGTTTCTTTTCTTGTTATTGTTGAATCTGTTTTGAAAGTGAGTTAGAGGAGCTCGTCGCTAAATAATTACGGCCGCACAGGTCGATCTTTTGGGTTAAGCCGCGCTTGCCGAGGTTGGTCTGTGGATGAGTGACCATCTGTCATAGCAAGTCCCTCGGAAAGCACGTAAAGCCGTTAGTACCGGCTGTCATTTGTAGATCTTTATTTATGACGATTGTTGTGGAGATCAGTTAGGACGCTCCATGAGACACAATTGGGAAATGAATAGGCATTATGATGAATAGAGAGTTAGAATTTTTATCAAGACCTCACCTAATTTAAAACCTAGACAAACATATTTTTCTTCACAGCGAGGTATATTGATTCATTTCGGAAAACCTCTAAAAGAGGTTTTAAAATTTTAACACGCCTCGTACACCTGTATACGGGCACACGCCTCTATTATGGGTTCTCGATTCCTTTAAACTTCTTAAATAATAATGCAGATAATGACTTCTTGGGTCTCAGTTATGGTTCTGGACTAGATGTAGACCAAGACGAAACCGGCTCAGGCGCAAATCGTCTCTTTATCAAAATGTCTAGGTACTGGTAGAAAAATGTATATATCTCAAAATGTCTCTTTCACAGAATTACTCCGTCTCAAAAGGGTCGACGATATCTCACAATGCCACAATGCAGAATAGGTATCTCTTTCGCAAAATGTTTCGAAAAGGAGTCATTTTGCGAAAACGACATTATTTTGAGGAATAGATGTTCGCTACCTTATTTTAAAATTTTTAACCGACTTCAAAAAAAGGAGGAGGTTCTCAATTCGGTCGGTATGTTTTTTTTTTTTTATGTATGTACATCGATTACTCCGAGGTTTCTAGTCCGATTAGTGTCATTCTTTTTTTGTTCGATGCAGGATACTTGCAGTTTGGTCCCATAAAAAATTCATCAAATTTGGTTCAGTACTTTTTATTTTGTGAGCATTTTTATTAATTTCGCCTACTTGGACGACATGATGATCTTTACTTTTTGCGTGTTTGTTACGCGATTACTTCGCCAATTGTGGACCGATTTTCAAAATTGTTTTGTTGTTGTACTAGGGATCGTTCACCTTAGGGAATACTGCAAGTTTCATCGAACTCTGTTCAGCATTTTTTGAGATAGGGAATTTTATTGGAATTTTCTTTTATGTACACAACATGGGCGATGTTAATACCGGTGCTACGGATTACAAAATTCTAGTGCACATGTGAGAAAATGATGTATTTGCCAAGAATTTGGGTTGAATATTTAAACTAAAAAGAGTAAAATAAAAAACTTTTTTCAAAAAAAATTTAACCGCCTTCAAAAACCACCACAAAAAAGGGTAAAATAACCTACAAAATAACTTTTCTTTCGGAAGTCGGTGGCAAAAAGACATCGAAATAATAAAACAAAGCCACCGACTTCCGAAAGAAAAGTTATTTTGTAGGTTATTTTACCCTTTTTTGTGGTGGTTTTTGAAGGCGGTTAAATTTTTTTCCTTTGAATTTCAAATAGTCATACCTAGATGTCATTCTTACATTAGCACTAGAATTCAGTAATCCGATAAGGTAGAAAAGGCCCACTAAATTAAAACTAGCACATCAAATTGAATTATTTATTTTGGGGCCTAACGACAAGACCTACACAGAAATCTCAGAACAAATTAATCCTCTTTCTTTTCGAAGTCGGTTAAAAAAGCGAAAATAAATCCATCTAGAAACCGTGTTCTTCAAGTAATTTCGGCTCTCACCTGTATAATCTCACGGGCGAGAACCTCTCGACTTCCCATAGTACTACCCATACGTCTACAGCTAATGCAGAAGGCAGTTACGAGCACTCCCAATTTACGACCACCATAAACCCACAGCGCTCAGTCGCACCTTAGTTCTGTAACCATATACACACCATAGACCCCCTTATTACACCTGGGGGCACCAGGATTTCATAAAACTGTCATATGTTACTTAACTAGCGACCCACCCCGGCTCCGCATGGGTGCAATCACTGCTATATTATGCATGTTACATATATATCAACCTTCCTCTTGAATTTCTCTATTTTTTTAAAAAATCCGTTGCTTAGTTTTTAAGATCTAAATCCCTTCGTAAACTAGGCGACGCAAGTCTCCGATACCTTACGACTTTAGTATCCATGGCCGCATGCCTGTGTACGAACCTCTGTTGTCTTGTATTGCGATAGTAACCTGGATACCAAAGTCTTAAGTTATCGGCGACTTGAGTCGCCTTGTGTACGAAGGGGCTAAGCAAGTAAGCATACATAGGCACTGACAGCGGGAAGAGATTTTGTTTTAGTGTCTTCGCCCGCTACAACTCGAAAATTCTCCCACGGGAACATTAAATCGAGATAAAAACTATCCTCCAGGTCCTTCCATCCCAGCTGCAGTGGCAGACGCCCACGGAGATGGACGTCGCAAAACGATCTCCGGCCACCGTAGGTGCGAGCGGCGAGTAATGCGACTCACTGGCTGACCATGGACCATGTCCGGATCGACCGCGCGTTGGGTTCCACGCGCACCTCAAAGAGTGTCAGCATCATGATGGGGCGTCTCTACAGAGGGCCAAAGTCTGCCGGGGTCGCGGGACTAACGAATTACCGTGACACCGGAAAGTAAAGACTATTGAAGGACACCGTGGATTTTAGCCAGTGCGAGTCTGCCCTAGGTTGAGGACTCATTGACTAATTGATGATTTTACAACGATAAAAAACCGTGGTTTGTTAATCCAGTTTATAAACTATCCGTGTACCATATTTCATCAAACTCGGTTCAGTAGTTTTTGCGTGAAAGAGTAACAAACTTCCATCCATACAGACTTTTATGTTTATAATAATATCTTTCTTGAGTGATGTGTACTTGAAGATAACTTGATTTATATTTGTGACGAAACTAAACGTCAGCACGAGATGGTTTAGCCATAATTTGTCATGTTTATAAGTAGATACTAGCTATCTTATGGTAATGGGGGCAATGGCATCGATTTCAATGTCGAATGTCGTGGGTTTGAACCCAAACAAGGTGAATTACTTGAAGTAGTTTAATTCATTACTCTTAATCATCTGTTTAGCGTTTTCCCAACTATATTGGGGTCGGCTTCCAGTCAAACCAGATGAATATCAGTATTTTACATGGAGCGACTGCCTATCGGACCTCCATAACCCAGTAACTGGGTAATACGATACCACATAGTAAGACTGGTTGCCAGACTTTAGAGCTTTTGAATGACAGTAACAACTGTCGAAAACTGGGCATGCGGGCGGCGAGTAAAGGGCAACTCGCCGCCCGACCATGGACCATGCCCGGGTCGACGGCGCGTCGTGTTCCACGCGCGCCTCAAAGAGCGTCAGCATAATGACGAGGCCCCCTCTCAGAGGGCTAAAGCCTGCCGGGGTCGCGGGTCTTATACCATCACCGTGACCCCGAAACATAAAGGGCTATTGAAGGACACCGTGGATTTTAGTCAGTACAAGTCTGACAGTACCTCTCGCCCTGCCCGGGGTGGGAGGTCTCATTTGATGAGTTTACCACGTAAAAAAAAAAACTGTCGAAAACTGTTTGTTAACGAACTCACGATAAGTACAGGAGAAAATCCTAGTGTGGGGCCATTGAGCTATTACTACTACGTATAGAGACGATACCACGCATCACCACTGTTTCCCATCCAGGATGAGTGCACACACCTAGAGCACGCCACAGAGCTGTCAAACAACTGAATGAACTTGTGCGCGTGCACTCATCCTGGATGGGACATAGTGGTGATACGTGGTGTCGTCTCTATACGTAGTAATAATACCTCAATGGTGTGGGGCTAATTTTTTTTTAAAGAAAGGATTGGTAATATATCGTCGTTGAATCAATCAGACTCCTAATACCAGGCGACCGATGTCTGTCAACACGTTAGGCAAAAAAGTCTTATATTCGTCTTATTTCGACCAATCCTGTGAGCCGTAAACATACCTTGAGACAGAACAGACCTTGAGTTAGCCAATCACAACGCAGTGCCCCGTCCCCCTCGCCTACGTAGTACCTCAGCGAGTT
Organism: Agrotis ipsilon; assembly: GCA_028554685.1. Classification (NCBI taxonomy): domain Eukaryota; kingdom Metazoa; phylum Arthropoda; class Insecta; order Lepidoptera; family Noctuidae; genus Agrotis; species Agrotis ipsilon. The sequence continues at coordinate 3,167,434 of CM052977.1, read as the reverse complement.
GTACGAATAGTTTTTGTTCCTTAGATCGTGCATGCGGAGTCTAGTAATATATCGTCGTTGGATTGATTTAATCCATCCATCTTTTCTCCAATTTCCCCCTTTCTCCACTAATTAATGAAGTCTGAACAATTCGGTATTTACAATAAAACTGAGTACTGGATTAAAATGAATCGTAGTTCCCTTAATTACTTTGAAAGGGTCCGCCATTTAAGAGGATTAGTGTTAAGGCTAATCTAGACAAGTACTAAAAACTGTCTGATTGTCGTGAAACGTCTCGTCTAGTGAGAACTTTATGTTTTGTTGTACGAGTGGAAGCTTTTAATTTGAACAATTTCAAACATAATTGTTTTGTCAGGGATTTGTGTGTAGTTCTGTCTCTTTGTCTAATCTGTCTGGTAGAATTTTATAGTATGATGTTGCAAACTAACCTAGCGAGGAACAGTACCTATGGAATCACTTGCTTGGAATTGATCACGATCGCTCCTTATACAATGGCGTGAATAGAATGAATTTGGTCTCAATGTAAAGGTAACCAGTTAAAACTGTTTAGAAGAAAAGTTCTCGAGTGAAGATGCAGCATAGGCAGGCCTACGTGGACCGACGACATCGTGAGAGTCGCGGGCACCCAATGGATGCAAGTGGCTAATTATCGTTCGGCGTGGCGGTCTAAGGGGGAGGCCTATGCTCAGCGGACTGATGATGATGATGATCATCTTGATAAAAGTCTAAAGATAGCACGTGGGAGCTTCATGTCTGAATCAATCTGTACCGGGTTGACGGCGCATTATGTTCCACGCGCGCCTCAAATATCTGTAAACAATGTGACGGGGCTCTTAGAGGGCCAAAGCCTGCCGGTGTCGCAAGACTGTCTCATCGGGTAACCGAGACCTCGGATCGTAAAGGGCTATTGAAGGATCAACGTGGATTTTAGTCAGTACAAGTCTGACAGACCCTCCTTTCCCGCCCTGAATAGAAGGTCTAGTCTCTGCAAATATTAAAAATTTACCTACAACAACTTTAATCAAACGATCATAAAATTCAAATACATTTCCCACCTCACTGTTCCACAACGTGAACCAGATGAAACTTTGACCAATGTGTAGTGAGCCACAAAAATGATAAGGTACACAATTAATGCCCGCTCGGTCAGTTTGGCCAGTAACCCACTGGGCACTGGGCACTGGGCTACAGCCGGCTGTGATCATTGCCCGGGACATTATTGCCCAATCGCCACGCTTCGAACGAGGTGTGACATACAGTCTGCATAATCTGAATTGTTTTGTGATTAAATTTTTGTTTTTATATTATTTGCGGATTTGTGTTTTGTAACCCCTGTTTAAGTGGTATTTGGTCCCATTTCAGGGGTTGTAAACGTTTGTAGATATGTGTTTTTTTTTTGGAATTGTGACTTCTAAATTGCTTCTAAAGATTGTTAAATTAAGATTTCTATTTTTGCAATGTTTACAGAGGAGTAGGTACTCGCATTATGATGATTAAAAAAAGTAAAGTTCGGTGTTTGATCTGTTCAAAAATATCTGGCTGATATTCAGCTTAAATTAAAAAAGATTTACTTTTCCAAACTTTTTTTCGTTTCTAACTCAACTGCGCCACAAAAAGAGGAACTTTTGTTTGTAAGACTATTTTCACAATAACTCACTGTCAAATCTATCTATAAAACACAAATTTTCTAAAAATAGCGTCCCCACACAATCGACATATCTGCTGACGCTACTCCTAAACTCACATAAGCGTGAGGCTTCACGCCGCGACACACGGTGACCGGCAGAGCTCTGGGTGAATGTCCGCGGAAAAAATATTCCGTCCCTATGTTCATCATCTCTGTTTTATTGAGATCAATGACCTTTTGAGAACGAGTTGGGCAAAAATGTAAAAAAGGTGTTATGTGTTTTATTTGTTGGTTTCGTGGTTTGGTGCCAAGTAATGAAAATAATAAATATCTAATGAAATTGATGAGGTGAAGAATTTTTTAGTTATTTTATATCAGTTATGGAAAATAACAATTAAACAACGATAAAATTCCATGCTGCACAACTTTTTAAATAACCTAAAAAAATATAGGTAAGTACTTTAGGTACACTTTTCCGAAAAAAAAACAAAAAATCAGTATTTAAATTACCCAATTATGACAGATCTGATTCAGATTTTCAGATTTAACTGAATTTTAATCTGAGCCCAAAGTTGTAATAGAAACAACATAAAGGTTAGTAATTTACAAACTAAAAAGTTTAAATCTCAGAAACTTTAAAACTTAAAGGTTTTAAACCTTCGGAATTTAAAGACTCAAAAATTTAATTTAAGAATTTCGGAATTCAAAAACCAAAAGATATGGAAATTAAAAACTGGTCACGAACTTGTTGATCTCTTTAACAACCTGTTATCTTAAACTACCTCTAAGTAGTCATCACGCAATATTACAAAGCAATAAACCCTTTGAAATAAGACATAAAACCTTAAAAAAAAACAATTTTACGAACCAAAAACAATAATTCCAAAGATAATGAAAAGCCCGCCATCAAGCGCCCTCTAACGGCCATATTAGGTCTAAACCAGTTTAGTTCTAAGCTACATCTGCCGCCTGGACGACAGGTGCTAGGTTTATAGCTAGACTGCCTATACCTAGCTGCCTTGTACCTAGGTCGTAGGCATTAGAAACTAGTAGGTAAGTACTTTGTGTTGTTATAGACACGAAATTATTTTAAGTGACGACTAAATCATCATCATCTTCGTGCCCTTATCCCATTTTACTTGTGGTCGGCGCAACACGTTTGTTTCTTCCATTCTCCCATATCACAAGTGACGCCGAAATATTTTTTGAAAAATTTCCAAGTTTTGCTGAGTAATTTTCTACTTAATATGTTTTTTTTTTTTGTTGAAATTGCAGTAGTTTTACCGAGTATTTTTCTATAGAAGCTTTCTTTTTTAAAATTGTTCTTTTGCCGAGTAATTTTTTTTCTGAAAAGTAATGTGTCTGTACATCAATTAAATAATTTACAAATAGATAACTAGCTTTTGTCCACGGATAAGCTCTTTTTTTCTGAAAAGTAATGTGTCTGTACATCAATTAAATATTTTACAAATAGATAACTAGCTTTTGTCCACGGATAAGCTCGCGTGTTTTAGATGGTCTAAAAAGTCCACTTAGCAATATTTTTAATGATTCACTTCGTGAATGAATAAAATAAGAATAGCCAATGTCTTTACGAAGTTAATAATTTGGAATAATTATTGCTTAGAGTGGTTGTTGTAGACGCTAAGTGCCTCCTTATTTCAAACTACAATCACTAATGAATTCTTGAATATCTATTAAGTAAAATATCGTGTAAAATGTCTTCGACTCACTTTCTGAAAGAGCCAAATCCAGAACCTTTGGGCCATAAAAATTCCGTGTGGATAGAACTCTTGACACCCAGTAGTTAAGTAGGTACGGGATTGTCTAAGTAGGATACCGTGGATCTGGGATGCAAAAGACAATCGAAGGAGCACGGTGGAGTCAAGACAAGACTCATTTGGTGTATTTTTCCTTAGCTTGTAGTACCGTCCCACTGTTGAGCAAGCCTGGCTGGCCTCCCCCAATTTATTTGCCTTTGCCCAAACACTGCGTTAACCGAATCTTTCAGGTATAAGACTAAGTATATCGTGTAACATCAGTAGCTGGACCCTGCCAAACTTGTAAAAAACAAAACAAGCTCAACAATAAAATTTTAAAGGTTTTAAAAATTCAAAATGGCGGCCCAGTTCACTGAGGATCAAGCACGGATCAAGGCTAGCGATTGTTTAAAATTTTCTCGTACGAAGGCCTCGCTCCTAAATGTCAAGATATTACTAAAGCTCACAGAGTCAATGTTTCGTGCGCCTGCGCACACGACGCAAAAGTGACATATCTCAGATTTTGAGATTTTTATCTTATTGCGTTTGTGTTTGTAAAGTAACTCCGTCTTTTTTGTCTGTGTTACAGAGTGAGATAGTGTGGACAGCTTGTGAGGGTAATTAACTTGTATATCTTTAAAATATAATGATTTGGTTATTATGATCAACCGTAACTACGCGGCTGATAAATATTCTCTCTTTTCTTTTTGGTTTATTTTGTATCTAGCGACACTTTCGAATAACTCGACAGTGCCTAGGAGCAATAAAAAGAGCCGCATATATGAAACGATTACATATTATCAATATCACAAAATCAGTTACACTTAAAGCCACATAGAAAATAGAAGATAATATTTTTTTTTTAAACTGTCAACTGTCAAATTGTGACCACCCTCGAAAAGTGCCTCTAGAATCTAACAAAAAAAAAAACAGTTTTAGGAGTCTCGTTATTAATTTTGAGGGGTCTAATTTAAAACCAAGACTCCCACGACCTCGAGAAGTCTATGAACAATTTTTCAAATTTCTCAGTTACCCCTCTCTTATGTCAGACGGTGGCTGCGCTTGCGCCGCGAATTCGACGCGGCCTTGACGTCGGTCGGTGACTCGGTGCAACCGCGAAAATAACACCATCCAGTAAATGACGACTTTATAGTTCTGTATGGACGGTCAACCATACAGTGAATATGTGAACTACGATCGCTTTTGACGCTGAGAAAATTTACAGCTGTTTTATAATTTGACTAAGGACGAGTTTTTTGATTAGTAGTTAATTGAGCAACTGTTTTTTTTTAATCCTATAAAAGTAACCATTATTTAAAACTTAAATATAATAAATTCGTTTAGCTACTGATGAATAAAAATCTTTTTGTTTTTTTTTTTTATGTATTAGATACTATGAATGCGTTTATTAATCGATAATTGCATTAATGAACTAAGGATATATATACATATACTACATTTAAACACTAAAGTTAAAGGTAAAATATTTACAAAAATGATTGAAATAAAACAAAAAAAAATATAAAAAAAATACAGGGCGTCGAAAAAAAATAATACTAAGTTATATTATTGCAGTGGACAAGCTACCGAACTGTAGTAACTCTAATAGGAATAGATATAAATTATAATTTAATTCCCAATTGAGCAATCGGTCCCGAAAGAGGTGGCAAGACGAGCTGGACTAATATCGTGAGGGCTGGTCCGAAGTGGCGCTGGATAAGAATACTTGGAAGGACTTGGGGAGGCCTTTTCCAGCCTGCCGTAATATTGATAGGTACTCAATCTATCTATAATATAAAAATGGATCGCTAAATGTGTGTTGCTAAGCTCATAACTCGAAAACGGCTGGAGCGATTCGGATAATTCTTTTTTTGTTGTGTTTGTAACCATCGGGACCAGGTTTTAGACCGCGTCTCCCACCCGTGCGAAGCCGGGACGGGCCGCTAGTAGGAAATAAATAGTTGCTTTAAACATAGGTGCTCTGAAAATAGTAGCTTGGACGGGATTTCCTCGATAATGTGTGGTTCACTATTAAATTACTTTTAGTCTAGTCCAATACGGGGCATATCCTCCCTCAAGTTTTTCCAACTGTTCTGAGTCCTGAGTCATCTCGAAGTAAGAGTACGTAATTAATATTTTAAGTTATTGAGTGACAACTTAACTATCGTAAATAATGAATTGAAATTTTAATGGAATCATTTTAAGAAAAAAGTCATTCAACGCTGTTTTGCAACGCATCTTGGTTTTTCGTAACTTTCGGCGCGCTCCAAGGAGTTTAAAAATAAAATTTTACTGAAGATCCGTACGTTAAGTTACGAAAAATGTTGTGCTATAAGTGGATCATCATCAGCCCATAATGTTCCCACTAATGGGACACAGACCTCGCTGTGACAGGGAATGACCCATAATCCACTACCCAGGCCCAGTGCGGGCTGGTAGATGTCACATGACTTCGAATTTTTGGTTCTAGGACATGCTGGTTTTCTCACTATGTTTTCCTTCACCGTTTTTGAGAGCAGTGATGATGAAATTAAAATTTCGCAAAGTAATTCTGTTCGAGTTCGAAGTTACAAACTCACGACATACAACTCCGTAAGTTGGTCCTTAGTGGAACTTAAAATACTTATGTAACGGTTTTAATCCAATTAGTTGCAATTTTTTATGTTTTTAATTAAAATCCCTAAGCGTAATTACAGAATTAGCTATAACAAATTCAAACACAATAGCTAATAAAAGTAAAAATATGCAATGTTTGTCCATTTGATCTGTTAGTTCTTTTAAAACAGCTGGACACTTCACCGTCATGGTTATAAAAATGCACCTGCAAGTTCTAAGTTTTTATTTGACATTTTTTATTCATTTATTTTAATTTAACGTTACAAAAAAAGATCTAACATTTCTAAAATTTACAACTGGCAACAAAAAATACTATACGCAAATAAGACATCAAATACCTAGTTAAATTTTATTACGAAAATAAATTAAATTACTATATTATATGGTAATATTTGCACATGACTAGTTTATAGACTGAACAACAAGTTTGTATGTTCTTTAAATAAATAAAAATAGTTGCAAAAAAGTTTTCAACCAAACTGACTCCACCCTGAGGGTCAATGGCCTTAGACGCGTCATTCTTATATTGGCCGCTTTTTGGCCGGACGAAACAACGGAAATATACCTGTCCTGCTCGCACCCATTATGAAACATACACATTTTCGTGTGCACAATGAATACCGATTATCTCATTCACGGCGTTCGCTTTTTGAAATTTTGCGTTGATGTGCGTTTTTACGTTTGTTAGTGTGCGTCACAAAAATTATCTGTCCCGCGCTCCGCGATGCATTCGAATGGCGGTTCGCGCCAAAAATATCTTTTTATTATGAATTTTTATGATATTTTGTATTCAAGAGGCGTGCGGATGCATACGATGTCATATAAGTTTGTATTTTTAATGCATTTTTCGATAACGTTGTGGTAGGTCACGGATGTTATGCATGTGTGCGTAAGCGCGTGATTCGAATTTCGGCATTCTAATATCGAACCGGATTTTGTGTTTGAACGCGCCATTCTTGATTCTCATTGGTTAGATTTTTTTTTAATCGGCGGCACCTTCCCGCCTTATCTTTTTTGAACGAGTCTCTAATTTTTTTTTTATTACTTAGAAAATGATTAACATGAAAGGTTGGAAACGCAATTACGCGTGACGTATAATTATGACTGTCTATATAAGTGGTATCTAACGAAATAGGTAGGTAATATTAAGGTAGAATAATATTTTTATAACATTTGCCATCAATTTATACATACTTACATATCTTCACTAAAAAATACAGCCCATAACATTTTTTTAATCTAAAACCCTTAATGTCAAAAGGACATAAGTCAAATTTTCATTTTTTTTTTTGTTTCAAAGATCTTAATTACCAACATTTTTTATTCCTGTTAAATACAAACAAAACAATCAACCCCACAGCGTTTCTAATTAAATTCAAATAGAAACAAGAGGTCTAATTAAAAAAAATCGCAAAAAAAAAACACAGTTCAGTTACGGCCGATCGGTTTGCAATAAAATCTCAATGTATAACGCAACTTGTTCACACAAGGTGCTTGACCGACACCACAATAAGAAGAGTCGGTATCCCGTCACCTGCCGCAACAAAAACACAAACCGACCCGGACCGGTTCGGTCTAGTCCGCTCTGAACCGGACCGAGTGATTTAATGATAGAAACACGGTTTTTAGGTATGGTCGCACGATTTTTAGATTGCTTCGGCTTGATTTATGAGGGGTTTAAGTATTTTTTTGCATGTTTTTTTCGTTTTTGTCCAGGGAAAATATAGACATGATTGTGTTTTATTTTCCGAGGCATCTGAGGCTGTATTGCAAAGTAAGTAATATTTAATAAACTAATAAAAAAAACAAATTAATTATTTAATTACTATTACTACTTACATCTCATTTTTTTTCTTTTACTAGCAAAAAAAACATGCTCTACGTTAACTACCTAATAATTAAGCTATCAAAATCCCATAAATTATAATCACTAAATTGGCGCACACTACTTAAATGGTCAACACATTGCCATGCATATTGTAAGTGGATCGATTATCGCTGCCATCATCTTCACGACATTTTTTCACCCTTTTCATTATCAATTAACTTAGAAAACTCCAATTTGCGCATCATAAAATATCCTAAAATTAACATAAAAACGTACAAACATCCATATTTAGGAAAAAAACACCAAGAACCGTCACCCATTACAATAAATAATTAATTTAAATGGATAATTTATTTTATGCAAATCAACCGTTCTACATAAATTTATGCTGAAACGAAGCTGAGCGTAAATTGCAAAAATAGCTATTCACTTCCCGGCCATTACCCCTTGAAACTAGGACCCTCGCAGATTAGCAGGAAAAAACTAAAATGGCGTATTGTTTTGTTTAAAACCAGTGTTGGCATAAAGGGTGGTATTTTCATGATTTTAGTTAGAAAACCGACGTTAGGGCTCCACCAATAGCCGGCGCCCCTGTCAGCAATAGATAGGGGATGATTTTTATAAATAAAGCTGAAAGCGCTTCATAGACAAACTGTTACAGCGCTTTACATTTACATCTACTTAAACTCCCTATCTTCCACACAAATTCATCCTAATCACTACCAAATAAAATACATAATAAATAGCAAAAACAAATGTTGAAATCTATAATCCTAATAAAAATAAAGCGTTTAAACTTACAGCCTGATCTATAAAGCGCTTTACGCTGCAAGGGTGAGAACTGCCCCTAGCCTGCATCTAGGTCCCATCCCGGGCGTTTACACACATTATTGCAGTTTGATGAATTGCGCCGCACGCCTTCACTAACGGTCATTCAACTTATGAAACGTATCACTGAGGATATCCCTCGCGAGGTGGACTGGAGAAATTAAAAAAAAAAAGTAGTAATAATCTATGGTTCGACAAAAGAAGTTGATTGACAGCTGAGTATTGAAGCTTCGATTGTTTTTGCTTATGAGCCGTAGCTTTGAAATGATTACTATTATGCCCTGTATAAATAAATAGGAATATTTTGGAATTGCAGATTTGGAGAAAAGTAAAAACAGTACTTATACCCATTTACCCATACGTAAGTTAAGTTGATCTGTCAGCGTCCAAAATTAAAATTGCAAATGTTGTCTGTTTTGGTTAATAATAAACAATTCTAAAAATAAACTTGATATTGAGAAAATAAAAGTAGCAAGATCCTTGAGAAATTCAAGTTTGTTTAAAAAACTATGAAAGTTATCAAACCAAGTTTTCGCAAGTTGTATGATTTTGTAATAACGATTAATGGCTCCCTAGCGCCACCTATCTTATTGACCATAGCGTAATAAAAAACTAGCGTAGTTCTGATTTTTAATTTAATTTTTACAACTAAGCCAGAAACAAAGATAATACTATAAAAGTCTATTGACCTCACACATTCCAAAAACAGTGTAAATCCATCGAGAATTGGGCTAAATTTTAATTACTAACTAATTTTCAAGTAATAAGTTCTTGAAACATAAGATTCCTAAGATCAAGGTATTAAGGTTGGTTTTAATAAGGCTTAACTTCTCGATATCGTAAACTGGTAGATTTCAGGGATTTAAGATATATCTCTACTAAGACCTTATATTTCAGATCTAGGTCATTTTTTAGTAGCGTAGTCATCATCATCATCTGCCTAGCCTTTTTCCAACTATATTAGCGTAGTAAAATCATCAAAATAATGAGTCCTCCCACCCAGGGCAGTGCAGAGGGGACTGTCAGTCTCGTACTGCGACTAAAATCCACGGTGTCCTTCAAAAGCCCTTTACGTTTCGGGGTCACGGTAATTCGTGAGTCCCGCGACCGGTCTAGGCATAGAACAATAATGTAATATCGTGATCCAGTTTAAAAAAAAATGCAAAGTCAGCCAAGAGGTTTATGCCGAGAATAAGAGTTAAAAAGGGTCGTGAAATAAGGGTGAAGGACAACTCCTAAAAAAAATTAAGATTCTCGAAATATTTTATACTCACTTTCATAGACAACATCCGTCATAATTTTGAAAAAGGAATCTCATAAGGGACATAAATTAATTAATTTAAAAACTCAAAATTCGAAATTTAAAAATTCAAACTGTCAAAATTCGCTACCAACCTTAAACTTTACTCGTAAGTGATTGGTGTAATTAAAAATCGTTCAATGAACTTGGCATAACATAACTAACCTACGGCAATGTGTCCTGTGTTGTGCGTGTGTGTGTTTGTTTGTGTGTGTGCGTTCATTTCGTGAGTTCATTCACCTTGCCAGTTGGGGAAGTTGGGAGTAGGGCGAGGGATGGAGTAGCTGTTGTGAGCAATTTTTTTTTCAATTGTGGTTCAGGTCAGTGACACTGGCAACTTTTGCTTTCTTAGTGATAATGTTGGTGATTAAAATAATCTATTGCAAAAAAAAATGAAAATAAATGTGGATAACAATGGAATGCTGTAGAAGAATTTTTTTCTTGTAATTTGTCAATTTTTTTAAAAACCAAATTTTTCCCATTGATTTCTTGTATCTCTTTTTTCGAGTAATAAGCGTTTAAAAAACAAAAATAACAATGACTTTTTTTTTAAGTGGTAAAATCGTTAAATTAATCCTCCTACCCAGGGCAGAACGGGAGGGACTGTTAGACTTGTACTGACAAAAGTCCACGGTGTCCTTCTATAGCCCTTTTCGTTCCGGGGCCACGGTAAACTGATAAGACAGTCCCGTAACCCCGGAAGGGCTATAATACAAATGACTGAAGAAAACTTTTGATCAAACATAAAAAAAAAACTTAACTTTTATTTTTTTTAATAATTGACATACCAACTCATCTCCACGCATACTCTGTCCGTCCGATATTTAACCAAGTCGCGGAGTTGCATTTTTGCCATACACGCACTAAACGCACGCGTGTGCGTGGCCATGCACTGTGCACATGCACACGCACACGCCACGCACACAACGTGCGTATGATGGACGCTTTATATTTTTTTTTCTTACACTCAGTACACACTGGCCGAAGGAACTTTTTAAGATTATATTTAAATTTTAAATGATCGCTGAATTTATATTTGTTGAGAATTCTTTTGTGGAGACTATTTTGCTGATTTTTTAAGGAAAGGTTGTTTTGGGCTGTGTAAAGATGATAAATATGGCTAAAGAGGAGATGAATGCGGAGATGACGAGTAGTCGCAAGTAGAAGCAAAAGATAGGCTTCCGGCGCCGACCACCAATAAATTGGTGTTAGAGGAGTTCGAGAAATGACATTTATTTTGCAAATAATGTTTCATCAAATACTTTTCCACGTCAAAACACATCTTTTTTATACTAGGTGGGGAGCAAGCATTAGTCGTAGTCGGTTGTCGTGTAGCTTATGTGTTATTCTTAAAATAGATTGAATCGTTTCATAATTCCATTCACAGTGTAACAAACAAAAAATGCTATAAAAATTCCTTCAGAATCATTGTTTCTTTTTGGACTCATTTTTAATATTTTTGAGATATTTCTCTTTGCTTCAAAACGTGGGCTAGTTTCAAATGGATCATGTCTCTTCTCCTTTGAAAAAGAAGTAAGATAGAATGATAGGCAACCATAACATAGTTTAAAAAAGAGCTAGGCAGATGACGATACAAATGAATTAGGTTTTTAGATCATTTTCTTACGGTAACGGGACTTTTTGTTTGCCATAATAATGACGCATGCACCTTGACCTCAAGATACAAACAAGGGCAATTTCAAAATTGACACCAATGATGCTACTATGTAGTTGCCGTCATTATAAGCTGTTCATAGACACCTAATTCTCTGAGTAAGCTCACTCCCTTCTGCCAAGCAGAAGGAAGAAGCGGAATGCGTTAAGGAGAGGACGACCTCCACCTCAAGACCTAGCCAAAGGGTGTCTCGCCGTCTGATCATGGACCATGCCCGGTTCGAGCGTGCTCGTAGTACTTCCGCAAGAGCTTTACAGCAATCTGACGGGCCCCCATTATGGATCAATCGCCTGCGGTGTAGCTAGACTGTCTTAAAGGTTTACCGCGGCCCTGGTATGCAACTGGGTATTTAAGGAACATGGTGGTTTCTAGTTAGACAAGTCTGCTCCACCCGCAGCTCCTAATTTGACTAACCGTACAGACAGATGTGTTGCTGGGGAGTTTGTTCCGCCACTTCTTCCCAGCCAAAACACTAGGAAGTGTCGAAGGGGGGGGCGCTTTGGGGGGACTGTCTTATGTAAAAATTGACCTTCAAAAAGTGCTGGTAAATCAGCCAATTTGAATAAATGACATTTGATTTTGATGATTTGTCAAGACCAAAGAAAATAGGGGAGGTAAATTAAGGTTCTATTTTTTCATAAAACACATAACACCTCCTTACCGAAGTCGGCTAACACAATGAGCACCACACCTAACGCGTATCAGTTTACTCGTGATGTCCGGTGCGCGCGCGGTATCGTCCGATGTCGTCCGGTGCCGTCCGGTGGCGCTTCCGTCATCCTACTGTTTTAACATTCTTATTTTAATAGCCTTTTCTCTCTCATCTCGAAGTTGTTCTTTATAAGCCATTACTAGGGAGAATCTATTACATTTTTTTTAGGATTTTTTGGGTATAAACTCATTAAATGAGTCCTCTTCCGCCCAGGGTGGAGTGTAAGGGACTGTCAGACTCGTACTGGCTTTAAATCCACGGTTTAACTTTAATTACCCTTCACGTATCAGGGTCACAGTTGCCTGCGTAAACAGTTTTACGACACCAGCGGGCTTTTGGCCCTCTATGAGAACCCCGTCTTTATTGCTGACAGCTCATTGAGGTGGTGTAACCCCGGCATGATCCATGATTAGACGTCGAGCCACACATAACTCGCCATCCGTATGGCCGCAGAACCCAGCCAGGCAATACTTTGTTAATGCTGGCAGCACTGCATAAACATAAAGGTGCTTAGGCATGTCCTAGAACTAAAAATTCTAAGACATGTGACATGGCACACACTGGCCTGCGTGGTTGTCTATGGACCACTCCTCTCATAGAGTGGGGCCTTTTTTTTACGTGGTAAAATCATCAGATGAGGCCTCCCACCCCTACTGTCAGACTTGTACTGACTAAAATCCACGGTGGGTCACGGTGATGGTATAAGTCCTGCGACCATAGAGTGGGGCCTGTGATTAATTATAGCCTGATGATGGTAAAGTTCTGTAACAGACATACCCATTGTATTGAGTAGAGTCGCCAGTCAATTCGGAGTTCAGACCTCTTTTTTATCGTGGTAAAATCTCAAACGAGTCCTCCCACCCAGGACAGAACGGGAGGAACTCTCAGACTCGAACTGATTAAAATCCACGGTGTCTTTCAAGAGCCCTTTACGTTTCGGTGTCACAGTAATTCATACCTAAGTCCCTCGAACAGACCTTGCGTTTGAGCATCTTTAAGATATTCCCGTCTACCTAAAGTAGATACTTTTCCTCCCAAAACACATTATAAAATCATTCATCATTACAATATTAACACAGTAACAACTGAACTACCGACTACATAAAACTATAGGTACAATAATTGCCAACTCAGCGTCTGATTCAAAATATAAATAGCGGTATGAATGTCGCCGTTCTCAGTAATTAGAAGTTGTTGAGTCGAGCCCTGTGCCTTACGACTCTTGTTGGGGATGGTGCAAGGTACAAGCGGGTAGCGGTGGGGATTATTTTTGGTCAACTTTTCATTCCACTACAGTACGATCATGATTAGTTATGTTATGTTACTGTATAGTGTTGGGATGAATCTTAAAATAGGTAAAAGAAATGGGGTGGCGTACTGTCTCATCAGGTAACCATGACCTGAAACTTAAAAGGTAACGCAAAGGGCTATTGAAGGATCATCGTGGATTTAAGTCAGTACAAGTCTGACAGTCTCCTACCCCGCCCTTGGTGGGAGAACTCATTTGATGATGTTACCACGATAAAAAAGGTAAAAGAAATGTGTTTTTATCTCTCAAATGGAGTTTTTAATTGCGACTTATGTTCGTTTGATGGTCTTCCTCTCTTTGGCAAAAGGAAAATACTATAAATATACTTAGTACGCCCTATCTGTTTCTCTGTGTGTCTTTGCATAATTGGGGATGACAATGTTTTAACCAAAATAAATACCGTTAATTTGTACTTCTCAATGTCGTGGATGTCTTTGCAACCAGTCTTGTCAAGAAGTAGGTATTACCCAGAATTTACAAGGTTGTGGAGGTCAGATAAGCACTCGGCATATAAAATATTATAGTATCTGTAGTGGTTGTACATTTTTATTTGTGATGGGTTATTACTCTTGACTCTAATCTAGGCCAAAGGTGACAGAGGCACGGCCTACGGCTGAATGAGCTTACCCACAGTACTTAATAAATCATAGAGACATAAAAAATAATCTTACCATAATCGCTACCTCTTAAGCCTCGTAACCGATATTCGGCGGTGCCCCTTATTTCGGAGTCTTCCAATTATCCCGGGGTCCGTTGACGTGTGAATCATTTTAATGAATTCAGAACTTCTTTTGATCTAGTTCTCAGTAGTTTTAAAATAGTTTCGTGTCGTTTTTCATAATTAAATTATGCTGAAGGGTTCGCAGCACACAAAGGCTTAAACATGCTTTGTGAAGTAATTGTGCTGATTGTCACCCTAATGAATTTAAGATGTGTTATATGTAGTCAAATAGGTAGAAATATTTAAATGTTTGTGAATTCGTTTTACAATCAGAAAGAGCGATTGCGTTTATAAAACTGTGGCGGTAACAAAAAATATGGCAGCATCAAATAAAATACTTGTGATCCCCAAAAAACAGGGTATACAAGGAAACCTTACTCTAAAGAAAAACTTTTAGTGGCCCTTCAAGTCTTTTCTCTTAGCAATAAGTATTACCTACTAAAATACTGATCCAGAATATAAGTTTTGGATGAATTGTACCGACTTCAAATTCTTGGCTCTTCTAACCGTACAGACAGATGTGTTGCTGGGGAGTTTGTTCCGCCACTTCTTCCCAGCCAAAACACTAGGAAGTGTCGAAGGGGGGGCGCTTTGGGGGACTGTCTTATATAATAGTAGATTACGCAGCAAGGGAGTAAAGCATTGCCTTACGTCACGGGCGTATTGAATCCCGAAACTACTCTAAGGATTCTGGGGTGAACCCCCGTAGCGCAGCGAGGAGGTTCAAGTGTTAATTCCCGAGTGAAACGAGGGAATTAAGTTAAGAATCCTTAGTGTAGCGAGGGATTCAAGTCAGCCCAAGACAAGGCAGCTTTACTCCCGAGGAGCGTACTCTGCTTTTCACACCTACTGCGAGGAAATAAATTCGAATTTTGAAATTTGATGTGGTACGACAACCTTCGAACGTGAAGTTGGCACCACTGTAAGCGATCAGCTGTTGCTGCCAGCGGCCGCCATTACTGATACGACTCCTTGGTGAAAGTTTTCATACGGTTTTCTTTGAGTTTCCAAATTCAAATCACATTATTCCCACGGGAATAATGAAATTCAGTACATATATTATTCCCGGCTCGAGCGAGGGGGAATAATGTCACGCTTTACAGTAGGTTTGCCTGACGTATAATATGACATTTACGAGCAAGTAGTGTGAAAAATATAGTATTGCTGATAAACCAGCCAATCAAAAACCAAAAAGATCAAAATCAAAATTTTCATTTTATAGAGCGAGGCTTGAGCCCAGCTGTAGGATGACGTAGAGTTATAGCTAAAATAGAGTTTAGCAAGAAAGGTACCTAATACAGATATAATTTCACGACAAACATCTTTCTTTTATTTCCATTACTGCCAAATCCGCCAATTCATTAATATGGAGCGTTGAAGCGTTCTCCGAAATTAAATGGAACGGAAACCATTAAATTCGGAGTTCTCTGGATTAGAAAAATAGGGTCAAGAGAAAAAAGTCAGTTTGGTAAGTTCGTTTGCAATGAGCTCCGCACCAAATTCCAGGACATGATTAATTCGGAGAAAAGAAGAAATTAACTTGAGAAGGACAATGCTATCTTCCTACTTATTCAACTAAGACCTACAACGTTTTGCCGGACCTCGGCAGACGGTCTCTGGCCACCGTAGGCGCCCCGGCTCCGACGCATAATGTCCACTTCTCAAAATGTCCACTGGTCGCAAAATATCCTTTTCTCAGAATGTCCAAAAATGATGCCCCCCCCCCCGTTTTGCCGGACGTCGACAGGCGCGGCGAGTAATGGGCGACTCGCTGCCCGACCATGGACCATACCCGGGTCGACGGCGCGTTGTGTTTCACGCGCGCCTCAAAAAGTGACAGCAAAATAACCCCCCTCCCCCCCCCCTTTAGAGGGTCGAAGCCTGCCGGGGTAGCGGGACTTATCCAGTTACCGTGACCCCGAAACTTTTGGACTCCGCGCCAAAAAAATGCTTATTTAAGTTTACTAAATAGGTTTTAATTGACAACACTCTAAACTAAAAGAAACTTTTTTTATCTAAAACTCTATTGAAGTTATCAAACAATGTCAAATCAATTTGTCATAATTTTGACTGTCTATTTGCAGACTGTACTATAGTAAAAATATTAAGGAAAAAGAATTAAACATTATTCCAAAATGACTTCAGCGTACATAGAGAACGTTCACCAACAGATGCTGAACAAACTCCTATCCGATTCAGAATTGGAATGTTTTCGATCGCCAGTCGTGTCCACTGAGACGTCCAGCAGTTCAGGATCCAGTGAGGAATACGGTAGGTAGACCATCAGTTGTGCAACGACTGGTTTATGCCCCCCGGCCTTGGTCACGTGGAAAATTATACCACGGGAACCGGAATGAAAACTATTACAAGTTGGCGACTCGCTGTCTGACCATAGACCATGCCCGGGTCAACGGCGCGATGTGTTCCACGTGCGCCTCAAAGAGTGTCAGCAGAATAATACGCCCCCCCCCCCCCCATTTAGAGGCCCAAGCCTGCCGGGGTCGCGGGACACACGTGTACTGAAGGACACCGTGGATTTTAGTCAGTACGAGTCTGAAATTCCCACCCGCTTTGCCCTAATAGGAGGTCCTTCAATAGCCCTTGAAGTGCCGGGGCCTGCCTACCTGTGATAAGACAATCCCGCGACTCCGGCAGGTTATGGCCTTCTAAGGCCCTCGTCAGGTTGCCGACAGCTTATTGAGGTGCGCATGGATTAAGACGCGACGTCAAACATGACACACATTCAGGCATGACATGACCATTAAATCACGAATATCCTCGCCCAGGCCCAGCAGAAGCAGAGGAAGACTTGGCACCAGAGATAGTGGCTGAAGAGGAAGCGCCTCTAGTTCTTGAGGAGTCGGAGCATGAGCCGGAACCAGAGATATTCCCCACTCCCTCCCTGAGACTGATCCTGCCTGATCATATTAGGGTCATTGAGAAACAGAATAGGTAATGCACGATAAGAATTTCGACTAGTAAAGACTAAAATGTGTGTTGCATACCATTACTGCCCAGAATAGGATATCTGACTGAATACATCGAATTAGGTAGAACGCCGCATCAGTTAAAATTATCAAAAAATATTTGGCATAGTATTTTTCTTTTGTTACGTTAACCAAGGGCAACGTTACGTTAGTTAGGGTGAGTCCTATGTTCAACAGTGGACGACTTCCGGCTGATGATAACGTTAACCAAAAAGACGACGAAGACAGAGATACGACACTTTTGGAATTGACAAAATGTCACAAGCAAGTTCAGTTTTTACTTGGAGGCTCCTGACTTTGTGACGTCAGGAGCCCAGGTCTTGAATTTTGATACGTTTAACAACCGTGATGTATTTTATCTTTGTAAATATTCAATGATTTAAGAAAAGAAAAAATACGTGTCCATTATTTTCCAAAACTAACTGCAGGACTCATTGAATTTCCAATTTTGTTGATGCTGTAAACTATCCTATTTCTAGGATACACGTCCTCCCCGAAGAGTTTAAGACTGACATCAATCCTGATCTGATTCCCAAGATCCTGACAACACCCCAACAGAGATACATTGATATCCTGGCAGACCTCACTGGATGTACCAAGTATAAGAGCAGCAGGGCCGAGTTCTGGTTTCTGGATACCCTGGCAAACCTGCTGAGGAGGGCCCAGAAAGATGGACTGGATAGACGTAAGATCTTGGACCATTTTGACGGCACAGTAAGCGCAGTAGCTGAGCGATTGGACTGATGTGCAGCGTGTTGCCGGCTCGATTCCCGCATGGGACAAAATATTTGTATGACCTACAAGTAGTTGTTCCGGGTCTGGGTGTTTGTGTATGCGAGTTTATATGAGACACAGGAGAAATTCCTAGTGTGGGGCAAAGTTTTTTTTAAATGAAACACCTTTTTCGTTGTGAAAGCTCAAGGTAGCCCATTTTGGAGAGGGCGCTCGGAGTGTCTGCGTGGTCGAATTAAAAATGAGGCGTTTCGTAGATAAACCAAAGTTGCCGACATAAACCCGCGATTTTGGGAAGTTCAAGTGACAATTGGTAGGCCATATAGTAACTGATGGGGCCTTGAGGTTTTCGAATAGAGACAACATACGCAAACGCAGCGTAGAACATCCACCCAAAACGAGACCAGACGATCGTATGAAGACAACAGGATCGCGCTGGATGCAAGCCACTTCCAACCGGTCCAATTGGAAATCTATATGGGAGGCCTATATTCAATATTGGACACGGCTGATACTGTGCTATGGATGATGAAATATATATTTTTTCTAAGTACCATCCAGAAGACGCAGGTTCGAACCCTGCTCGCAGCTCAATTTTTCCTTCCTTGAAAAATATCTTTGCGGAGACGCGACGCAGGCGCTGATATTGCGTGTAAAAATATAACTTTATGATGAAATATATATGTTAGGATCGGCACGTTGTCAACTAAGAACATTACCCAAATAATATTGATGATTTATTATTACAGCCACGCAAGCAATTCTAATCCTATGGTTCTGTGAGTGGATGAAAGAGATGCAGCACTTCGATGCTGCGGAGAGGAAACGAATGATGAGGAGGTTCCAGGTATTCCTGACACTTAATTAACATTAGATAACGTTGGAGTTGCAATACTATGAGGGTTATGGGTTCGATTCTCTTTCCTGGCGGAAAGTACTAAATTGGGTTTTCCATTAGGGATTTCGGTCCTGGTCCTTGAACGGACGACGAGCTACCCATTACTCGCCGTCCACAAGCCTCCGCCTAGCCTTTTACCCAAATGCGGTTCCATTATTTGCACATTATTGATGCCTATTCCCCCTTCACAGGACAACATGATATCAGCAACAAGATACATAATAGAAATGGACCAGCTACCCACTCCTACGCAGGCTGGGGTCTACTACAGGTGAGTAGAATGGGGTGTAAAATCAACTGTGAAAAGAAGTGTCCATGGAGTTTCTTGTCCCTTCTTCTCTATAGAGATCTACTTCTTTGAATGGGCATATAGGTACGGTACTTTCACAGTCTTTATGTCTTGTGACTGGGACTGTAGGATGACACTCGTGTGACTAAGTGAGTGATGAGTATGAATATTGATGGATGGAGAGGAAGGACAAAAAAGATGGATGGATTGTATAAGTAAGGATATGAAAGAAAAAGGAGTAAATGATACTATGACTTGTGATAAGGGAGAATGGAAGAAAGAAACGTGTTGCGCCGACCCCAAGTAAAATGAGATAAGGGCAGGAAGATGATGATGACTGGGACTGTAGCACCATAATTTTGTAGTAGGTATTTTTTTTTAAGTCTTTGACAATTCAAAAGTGCCTGTAACTGGTCTATTTGAAACTAATGCATTTGATTTCATTTGAATCCCATCACGTTCGGGTTTTAATTCTACCGGAATGTCTGCGAAATCGCCAACAAAGGTGGCTAATATTTCGCTGAAAATACATATCTAATTAATCTACTAACATTTTAATAGTCGATGTTCAAAAGTGTCTCTGGCTCATGACTAAATAATAACAGCCACACAGGCCGATCTACCGAGTTAAGCCGCGCTTGCCAAGTTTAGTCTGTGGATAGGTGACCATCTGTCTTCGAGTTTCCTCAGTGCCTCGGAAAGCACGTAAAGCCGTTGGTACCGGTTGTCATTTGTAGATCTTTGACAGTCGTTACTCTTAGTCAGAAGCTCTAAAGTCTGACAACCAGTCTTATTACGGGGTATAATGGTATTACCCAGTCACTGGATTGTGGAGGTCCGACAGGCAGTAGCTCCATGTAAATTACTGATATCCAGCTGCATCTGGTTTGACTGGAAGCCGACCCCAATATAATTGGGAAAAGGCTAGGCAGAAGAAGAGAAGTGTCGCTTCAATGGCCTAATTAAAATAAAACATTTGACTTTGACTTTTCAGGGCTGTTGATAAACCTGAAGTTGTTGCATCTATTCGTGATGCTGCTGTTTCGAGAATAGAACCGACTGTTGTTGAATCAAAGTCTAAAGTGAGGTTCGGCACAGTAGGACCCAACTTTGAGTGCTGTATCAGAGATCTCGCGAAGATTATTCATTATATTTTTGATCTGTAAGTATGATTTTACGGTTTTGTACTTAAAGGGTTAAACGCAGGGCCGCGCCGCCCCTGTGTGCGATGTGTGCGGCGCACACAGGCGCCAGGGCTTTAGGGGCGCCGGATGAAATGCCAAAGCCAATTAATGAAATTATTTTTTCAAGTAATATTTTTGTTACATTATACCTCACCTCAGTATCGATAAGTAAGTAGATACCTACAAGTCTCCCAAGACATAAGCACTATTTGAATTGACCCACTGTTATATTTCGGGTAATGAGTTTATACGATCTTCAAACGCTGCGTCTACGTTTTAAAATCAAAAGGAGTGCCGCAGCCAATACAATAGCTGACTATTATAATATGTAATACAAAGCCGAGCCGTAGATTATGAGTTTATATTAACGCAACTTGATACGACCGGAGACAGTGGACTTGCCAACTCCACGATTTTAACCAGCGAAAAAATAAGTATAAACAATTAGATACATTTTATCCAAAGTGGGTGCTAAGTGCGCATTGAATGAACGTCCCGTGCTATAAATTATATAAAAAATTAGTTTAATTTCTAACACTAATGACAATACTAAGAACAACATTTAAAGTGTTTTCACGATAAGTGGTAGACTGGTAGTGTACAAGAAAATAAAAGAAATTATCTGGATACGACGTGACGATAATTATACGTGATAAAAACACTAAAATACTAGTAAAAAATTTACGGTTCTACGTCTACTTCCAAGAATTTGGAAATCATTGAAGTATTTGAACTGATAAAGGTGTTAAAACTGATCAAAAAAATGTTTTAAGCGGAGGTATGTTCTTTTTATGTAATTTCTTAAACAATATGCTACAATAGCCCTGATGTTCCTTCTGCGTTTTAAATAAAATAAATAAAGCAATAAATCTGTCATAATTTACAAAAATATACAATTACTGTAAAAATATACTTGTATTAGTTATAAAATTGGGCGTTACGTTGCGGAAATCCGTGACATCAAAATTAGGAAAATATTTAAAATATAAGGGGTGGGGGAGGGGGGGAATTCTGCGGTCAACAGCTACTGTAAAATAAAACTCAGGAAAACATTATTTTTCAAAAAATAAAAATGTCGAACCCAAGCAAAAAAAGAGGCGCTTCCAAAATTTTGCACACAGGCGCTGTTAGGGATCGGCGCGGCCCTGGTTAAACGGGACTTTTATGTAGCTGTCCGGCGCTCGCGGCTGCCTACAACGCATTGAAGCGAGTATATTACATAATCTCTGTGATTCGTTTTTCTGAATGTTGCATAATTTGTCTTTGTCATAACGGTAAGATTTTATACACTTTTATTTCATTTATTAATACGTCTATATACCTACATTACTACATATAACATATTTATTTATACCTGTACATTTTATTTTATTCTGTTGGTACATATATATTTATTATTTAATTATTTTAAAACACACACACTCTATAAAGCTGATTTACATCTGTGACGTCTCACAAGGCTCAGTTGAAAACCAGTGTCAGGCTCCCTGTGGCCTGGCTTTATGCTGAACTGAGCCTATTTGGCACAGCCGTGAGGCACACGGTACCTACATTAATTGTATACTTATTCGTAATTTTTTATTGTAATTGTGTGCTTAAGGTTTGCCAAATAAACGTATTTTCTTTCTTTCTAAGAGTTCTGCCTTTCTGTTTGTTTGTCTGTCACCAGGCCGTATCTCATGAACAGTGGTGGATTTACTAATTATGATAATTATATTTCTGTTGCGGTATAAAAAAAAATACTAAAATATGGAATAAGGTAAATATTTATGAGGGGTTCCCATACAACAAACGGGATATTTTTTGATCGACATCTTTGAAATTCGGTCGTTGATAGTTACAGACAACGATCGTGATCAAGATTGTAAAGTAGATAAATTATTTGTTTTCAGCGTTATTAATATTATCACAAACCCATTATATTATGGGAAATGTAATTCTTATACAGTACTTCAAAATTAACAAAGCAAATAGAAATCTTCGTCACTATTCGGCAACGGTCGTATTCCCCGAGCGTCGGAAGACGATATGTATATAGAGTGGTTAAGTGCATTTTCTTCATGCATAACTTAGTAGAATTATATGTTTTGTAATAGCAGCTCTATATAATTCCACACAGAGAACACGTGCAGTCACCACCAATATATAAAGATGACTGACGGACCTTTGACTGACCGGCGACAGCCGCCGACCGCCCGAATTGTTTTCAATTGTTTCACATATGACATTGACTCCTGTTTCTTTCGAACAAGGTGCAAAATGTAAGTGCATTGTTTAGGGCTCTCTTCGATTCAATGATTCGGGTGTTTCCGGGAATACGACAATTGGCGAAGATTTGCATGCGCATTATTAATATGGGAGTACTATACGTAGTTCCCCAATTCTATACGACCAGGGTTCACGAAGTCCCTAAGCGATTGCTGAGCTGTGTGTCGTGGGTTCGATCTCCGCACTGAAAAAAATATTTGTATCTGCTCTGCAAGTATCTACCTAATTGTTGAGATTTGGGTCGACACTAGTAGAAAGAGGGTAAAAATTACTACGTAGTTTGGGGCAAAGTTTTGTTTAAAAAAAACGAAATATATATGGGATAAAGTATGTTAATTTTTGAACACTTTCATCCCACTTATGCCAATATACTAATCAACCTTCTAAATTTTCAGTTTCAGCACAGACTACCAATACAACCTGGTACGTTCAGTGTTCACATTCACTCCAGAGTACTCGCTGATAGAAGCCCCCCACCAAATTCAGACCCCAAAGAGGATATACGCTCCTCTCCCTCCTAAGAAGATTGACAAGAAACTCTCTCCTAAGAAAGACACACAAAGAGATACAAAATCCCCTAAAGGAAAGAAAAAGAAAGAAGAGCTGCCAAATCAGGATTATTTGGACTTTTTAGAGGTTAGAATTCAAAATCAAGTTATGTAAAACTAGCGATATGCCCCGGCTCAGCACGGGTGCAAGTCTTTGCTATATTATGCATGTTATTAGCATATAAGCCCTTCATATTTTATCACTCTATTGAAAGAACCGCATCAAAATCCGTTGCGTAGTTTTACAGCTTGGCCAGAACGTCTTTAAACGGAACGAATCTTTTTGTCTGCTGACAACGTTTTAAAATCTTTGATATTTGGTCTAAACAAAGAACGCAGGTTTGTTTGATTTATTATTGTGCCATAAAACTAACGTAATAAGTGAAAAAATATAAAATAAAATCATTCAAAGTGCTGGTAGCGAGAGCACAGTGGTGACTTCCGGTTTTCTACTCTAATTTGCCAAGCTGTAAGTAGGTAGGTACATAGAACTCCCTAAACATTCCCTTAACAAATTTATCAAAATCGGCTCGATGATTTAGGATGGACAAATCAACTAGGTACCTTGTTAGATTAGCTACTGCGCGTGTTACAAAATAGGATGTGCATTCTGTTATTTTATAAATATTTACCTACTTAATTTACTTATTTACCTAATTAATTCTCAAGTTTTAGATATCAGGACGGTTAAATGTTATTTACCTATAAATTTAGTATGTAAACTTTCTCCAAGGGCTTTTGCATAGGTATTGCTTTATAAAGGAAAACACAAAATCAAGACTAGGTAGGTAGGTAGAGAAGTACCTATTTACCTATTTATTACCAAGCTACCTTCATTCGCAAACCCTAGTTCTTCGTGGAGAAGAATGGAGAAAGAAATTTCACGGCAACATATTTCATCAGTAGGTAGGGGAGAGACCGGGTACAAAAGAAACAGTGGGTCATAAGTAACAAACACTTTGTAGGTTTATATGGTCGAAACGTCGCCTTACTACCGTCAGGAGATAGCCGGCGTCGCTCCCCCCGCTTGCTTTTAGTAGGGCGACGTTTTGACCATTTGATAAACCTACGAGCGATTGTTACTTACGACACGCTGTTTCTTTATGAATGTGTGTAAGGGATTACACACATTCATAAAACATACACTAATATTCACATCATAATAAATATTGAATCACTTACCTTACATTTTCATTCTGGAACATCAGGACTCGACGTATCACTTTCTGCATCACACACTCACTTGGATTCTGTTTTTATATCACACTAGCGGCCCGTCACGGATTCACACGGTTGGAAGTCTTGTAAAACCTGGTCCCGATGGTTTCAAACAAAACAAAATAAGAATTATCCGAATCGGTCCAGCCATTTTCGTGTTAGAAGCTTAGCAACACATCGATCCATTTTTACATTTTAGAAGAAGAAGATACATAGATTAAATAAAAAAACACCACTGACACCACTCAGGACACTACTTCTCACATCTAACAGTTGCAACGTAATGACTAGAAATGTGAAGGTACATCAATTTTTATAAACTTAAAATCGAACCACTTCCATCAAATATTACCGCCATTATTAACCAATCACAGATCGTAAAAATTTTAGTCAAATAAGTAATCAAATATTCAAATAAGCAAACAAATACTGAACACTACAACCATTTTAAAAATTAATTAGATAATTTTGGAATTTAGTAAAGATTTTTTGCAACCCTAGCATATTTCGATAAATATTTGAACATCAACTGATTTCGTTCGGAAATCAGTTGATCGTTGTTTTAAAATTATATTACTATTATTAATTATATAGGGGCTATAAAACAAATCCTGTACAGTAGAACCATTTTAAAACTTGATTAGATAATTTAGAACTTCAGTAAATATTTATTTGCTACCTTAACTTAATTCGAAAAATATTTGAACATCAACTGATTTCGTTCGGAAATCAGTTGACCGTTGTTCTAAAATATATTACTACTAGTGGCCCATCCCGGCTTCGCACGGGTGGAGGACTCGGTCTAAAATTTGAGATTTAAACTATCCTATCTCTCAAGTTGGATCGAACTGCAAATGGTATACGAATTTTATTATAATCGGTTAAGTGGTTTAGGAGTCCATTGAGGACAAACATTGTGACACGAGATTTATATATATTAAGATTAGGTATGAATTACATATGTAGGTACCTAGGGGCTCTATAACAAATCCTGTACAGTAGAAGCATTTTAAAACTTGATAAGATAATTTTGGAATTTAGTAAAGATTTTTTTGCAACCCTAACATATTTCGATAAATATTTAAACATCAATTGATTTCGTTCGGAAATCAGTTGACCGTTGTTTTTTAAATATAATGTTACTATTATTAATCTCTTTAAGTCTATTACGTGCGTTTTTGTACCTATTTAAATATCTAATGCTACATTATTGTTATTCTACAGAAAAAAGCCAAAAATTTACGTCTACAAGATGAACTGGAACAGCTGGAGCGTGAGCAATGGAACCGTAAGAGTCACATCCTACCACTAGGCTTCGCCGTCAATGAGGCGTTCTTTGACAAGTACTGGCCGCCACCTCCTCCACCGCCACCAGCCGTTGAGGTCATTCCTCAATCAGCGAAGAAGGGGAAGAAAGGTAGTCCCCCTAAGAAGAAGTAATAGACGAGGGGAAAAGGGTTATAAGTAACTGAAGAGATTTTCTCTTTTCTCTTTGTTAAACTGTCGTCTCACTGCCAGATGTTTCTCCAGATCGCGCCAGGCCATAATCTTGAGAACTACTATCTAAGGACGAAACCCGGTAGCTTCTTCTTTCTTATTCTTTATAGACACAGACATAAGATTAGGTTATGGCTACGAACAAAGTGACAACATCATTGGAGTTGTTCTGACTCCAGATATGTTGTTAGAACTAATACGGATTAGGGTTCTCCCCAAAGTTTGGGCCCGCCTCGTATTTTCGTTGACGGACTAAGAGAATAGACCCCCTGAGCAGGCCTTGGCCAGGCGTCGTATTTCCAATCCATCGGGAATCCAAGTTTATGGGCACGGTTTATCATTGTAATAGACTGAAGATGTAATAGACTGATAAATGATAGACTGAAGTGTCACTTGCTACACGACCAGTAGGGCGAAGCTGTAGGGGCACTTCGCGCTAGTTCCCATCAGACCAATGCGGTCTGCCTTCTAACAGGCCGCGGGACCGTAGCTTTACAGCGGGATGGAAGTGGTGGATTTCGACATGTTCTAGGTCTTTGACACCGTCACCCGATCTTTCCTTAATTTTGATTAGGGAAGGAATTATTAGACGGGTCAATCCTTTATTTTGTCTTCTCCTCTTTTTTAATGCTAGATTAGTAATAGAAATGAGCAATTATGACTCTTATGTAGTGTTAATTTAGAATTAAAGTTGATTATTAAATTCATGTGTCTTATTTAACTACGATAACTTTTTTGGAGAGGCAAATACAGGGTGTAACATCGACGCACAAACGAATACCATGGGTCCAGGACATGATTCTGGACCCCCCGTGTTGGAATTTTTCGTCGGTTTTTTCCTAATACGCAATTCCGGTCGCGGGACTTATTTCCATCACCGTGACCCCGGAACATAAAGGGCTATCGAAGGACACCGTGGATTTGGACGACTGGCCTGTTGGTCTAGTGGTTAGTGACCCTGACTGCTATGCCGGGGGTCGTGGGTTCGATTCCTACCCAGGACAAATGTTTGTGTGAAGAGCATGATCATTTTTTCTGTGTCTGGGTGTAATTTATCTATAATATGTTTGTATTTAGAAATATATAAGTATGTTTATCAGTTGTCTAGTACCCATAACACAAGCTCTGCTTAGCTTGGGACTAGATGGCGTTGTGTGATAGTTGTGGAATATTTATATTTATTTTAGTCAGTACAAGTCTGACAGTCCCTCCCGACCTGCCCGGGGTGGGAGGCCTTATTTCACGATTTTAACAAGATAAAAAAAAATACACAATTCCAGAATCACGTCCTGGACCCATGGTATTCGTTTGTGCGTTGATGTCCCTTACACCCTGTAAAATAATGGGCCATAACGTCAGTTTTTCCTTTTGTGTTTCGTAACTCTAAAAATAATACAACAAAACATTATACAGGTTACAGTTCATTTAATTTCCTATATGTTACATCACTGACAAGTGGTATTCAATGTACAAGAATAATGTATCTTCATAAGTTCCCACTGTTTACGTAAAATATTTTCATTTTCATATGAATTGTGCTTTATAATTAACTGATATTGGCTTGACGAAATGCTTGAGCGTTTTTGTTAATTTGGCTTTTTAAAGAAGAAGTAAGTTAAAAGTCAAAGTAAGTAAATTTCACTTTTAGGGCTTATTTTTCAATACTCAGATAACTTTTATCTGAGGAAAAAAAATAGCGGTTAGAGATATCTATATATATAAAAATGAAACCCGTTTTCCGTTGTCACGACATAACATGAAAACGGCTTGACCGATTCGGATAATTATTTTTTTGTTGTTTGTAACCACCGGGACCGGGTTTTAGACCGGGTCCTCCAAGGGTGTGAGAAGCCGGGACGGGCCGCTAGTTTTCTATAGATAAGCTGTCAAACCGCCATTTTTATTCCTCAGATCAGATAAAAGTTATATATATTGAAAAATCAGCCCTTAGACTACTTTTTTCTTTCCATTGTAAGTTTCAGTTTACCATCAAAATTGGTGATATTAATCACATACAAGTATTATCTAATAAAAACAAGTTATTCCGTACTAGATTTGATACTTATATACAGGGTGTTTCCTCGTGGCCATTTGATGAAAATAGTATGATATAGTCTGATATACAGGGTGTTCAAGAATAAAAAGGTTGAAAATAAAATTATTAAATGCAAAATTATAATACTGTATTGGCATGGTTGGGGCAGTGGTTAAGCCATTGACTGCTGCGCTGTGTGTGGCAGATTGGATTCCCGTCCGGGACAAATATTTGTATGATGAGCAAGTAGTTGTTCCGGGTCTTGGTGTTTGTGTATGTGAGTTTATATGTTTGTAAACGTACCCACGATACAGGAGAAATTCATTTTAGGCATAGCTTAAAAAAAATAGAGACTAGAAAAGAAAATCTTTTCATAAGATGAGTTTAGAAAATTATTTATATTTCTTTCGGAAATAAATAAATAAAAAAGCTTAAGCATTTCGTCCAGCAAGAAATTTGAATAAAAATGGCTTTAATACATACACTAGAATTCCTAATACATATGTACAACGACAAGTTTATAAACTTATATACTAAAATACGACATGTAGATTATATTTGGTTAAAATCGAGCTTTTTGTCCTTTCACAATTATTTTACCATTGATTTTGATCTTTATTACCCTTGGAATAGAGATACTTTTGCCAGTCTCACACTCTGTCATTAACGAAATGACCTTTATTTCAATTACTTTAAGTTTGTTTTTCGCTCACTACCCTTAATAATACGATTTCTATTTGGGTACTGTCACTGACAAATGCAGTCCCTAATAAAGTGACCTTTATTTTTGAGACAATAAGGTAGTTTTTCGATTACTAATATCAATGATAAAATAATTGAGAAAAAGACTAATTATTTTACAAGTTTAACTATCATAAAAGACATATTTATACTGCAGTCGATAACAAGTCTAATGTGTTTTAATAAAATATTTTTATGAAGTCGTTAAAAATTCAGTGTTCACCGTCAAAATTGAATTTGAGTGCTATTCTGTAACGGTCACTCGATTTCAAATCTCGAATTCCAACCTCAACAAAATATCATTCGAATTTTGAATCTACGACTTTAAAAAAAGAGTTCGTTCGAAATTCAAAATCGTGTAAACGTTATAGAATAGCCAGCACTACTATCTCAAAAATAGATATAGCAACACTAAATTACTTGAAAATTAATAATTATACTGATAGAAAAAAAAATCACATATACATGGAATTGTTTGTAAACGTTTAGTCTTTAAATTATCACTATAAATTGAGTACAATTCAATAAATGAAACACTAACATAGCGCTTTATAATTATAAAATAATGTTCAATATTGAGCTCTATGTGAAAAGACATAAGGACTCATTAATAAGGTTCAATTAAATTCGCTAACGAAACTTCATCTCGTACTCTATACCCATGTCGAAAAGAACATACCTGTTATTTCGGAACAGGTATTTTTTCCTTCCTGTTCAAAATAAATACCTGTTATTTCGTAACAGGTATTTCTTCATACCTGTTCCAACTAAATACCTGCTATTTCGTAACATGTATTTATTTGGAACAGGAACAGAACACGAATTTACCTGTTACGACTTATACAGCTGATATTTTGAGCGTGACTTCGTAAGGAAGGGAAGCTCAATGTGTACTCAGATATACAGCTTTTATAAATAATATAATTAATCATACTTTGTTATAATAAAGTGGAAACTTCTGGAATATTCACTAAACTGGCACTATTGTCAACTTACACCCGAATTTAATATTGTATCTCAATCGAAATCCTAATCAGTGTGTTCCACGACTATCACACAACGCCATCTAGTCTCAAGCTAAGCAGAGCTTGTGTTATGGGTACGAGACAACTGATAAACATACTTATATTATTTCTAAATACAAACATATTATAGATAAATTACACCCAGACACAGAACAAATGATCATGCTCATCACACAAACATTTGTCCTGGGTGGGAATCGAACCCACGACCTCCGGCATAGCAGTCAGGGTCACTAACCACTAGACCAACAGGCCAGTCAATGATTGAACATCTTTAAACTCGAATTCAGTCATTGATTGGTTAAACACAGAAATCGAGATCAAGATTGCGATTGAGATACAGATAGCGTGCGAGTTGAATGCAGTCGGGGTCTGAGGTGAAGAGCCCCCCGCTACCCGCACGCCCCACCTCACGCGCCTGCAGTGTAGTACTGTGCCATCCTTGTCAACAGCACTACCGCATTCCTAAGCTCTGCATTCAACTCGCGCGCTTAGTGTACATTATTAATTTCCGGCGCTATATATAGGTATTTATGTTACAAAATATTGCACCTAAAGTATTATGTGGAAAGTTGAACTATTTATTTATTATATTCTATCATTATTGTGTATTGCAGTGATTTTTATATAAATGCTATTTTACTATCGTTAAATATGAACTATTGATTGATCAGTGACTTTAATCGGAGGTTAGCCATTTTAATCAACCGTTAATGGCAGTTTTAATGTTTCGTTAAATATTGCTTATTTATGAACTAGGGAACTTAAAAATATTTGTATTCATAATGCTTGTTTTTTAAACTGACGAAGTATTTTTTTATTTTTTTAGTTTGAGGGGAATGTACATTGATTAATTCTGAAGGGTTACAAATTATTTGGGGATTTTGTTTGACACAATGGAATTTTTAAACAGCGTGTACTAGACATACGTGGTCATATTTTGAAGATGGTTTCAGCTTCATGCTCTAGAATATACAGGATGATTTTTTCAACTCTGTGTGGATGGCTATATCCGAAACTATGAGGAATATTGGGAAATAATGAAAGACTAGATATTCCTCATAGTTTCGAGGCCGATTTTGACGAAAACTAAAACTCAACGACGATATATTACTAGACTCCTAATAACAGGCGACCGATGTCTGTCAACACATAAGGCAAGAAAGTCTTATATCCCTCTTATTTCGACCACTCCTGTGAGCCGTAAACATACCTTGAGACAGAACAGACCTTGAGTTAGCCAATCACAACGCAGTACCCCGTCCCCCTCGCTTACGTAGTACCTCAGCGAGTTGACAGAATAGTTTTTGTCCCTTAGATCGTGCATGCGGAGTCTAGTAATATATCGTCGTTGCTAGAACTGCTTCATTGGATTTTAGAAAAATCAATAATCCTGGCAAGGAGTCGAGAAAAGCACTGATTAAAGTCTTGAAATATGACCACATCTAGTACATGCTGTTTATCAAAAATTATTACTACAAGAAAATTGAGCGAAAAACCAAAAATTGAGCACTTAAGTGCAATGAGACAATTTACATAATTATCAATAATAATTAACGTCTTCACCAATGATATGAAAATCAACAACAATTTCTCTATCACTGTATTTACATTTTTGTAATTTTTTAATTTAGTAACAATTTTTTTACACATCGATGAAATGTCTTTTTCTCCCAATATACATACGGAATTATAAAGAATACCGAATATAATTGTACTAACTAAAGAAAAGTTAGAAATACAAATCAGTACCGAGGCCATAACACGAGTTTTCTCGTTTTTGTGTCATTAAAAGTGAGAGTCAAGATGGCTGGTGTACCTCAACGAATCAAATCCTCATAGGTATCAAAAATTAGTACCAAAACTGTACTATTCAGTACCTGGGTTTAAACAAATAGTACCTTCATCAGAACAAAATTATATCAGAATTCAAATACACCCGCCATCTTGACGTCAAGGTAGAATTTTTCGAAGGTACTATTTTTTTAAACACAGGTACTGAATAGTACAGTTTTGGTACTAATTTTTGATACCTATGAGGATTTGATTCGTTGAGGTACACCAGCCATCTTGACTCTCATCATTAGAAAACGGGGAATTTGATATTAATTTCATGCACACAATAGGCTAATTAACTCAGAAAAGTATACTAGTCCGATATCAGATAAATTACAAAATTATTAGACCCGTATTTTTCCATTTTTTACGTCAACCATAATTGACGAAGATACAACGCTTCTAAAAATCATACAACGTCACTCGGTCGTTACCATTTTACAGGCGTTGTTACGTCACAAGCCGACTCCTGAATTTGGAAGCGTTTTATCTTTGTCAATATTCATCCATTTAAAAAACAAAATATACGATCCATTATTTTTCAATATTTTAACTGATGCACTGAACAGATTTTGAATTTATTTATGCGTGAAAATAAACTATTCATGCTGCCTTTCAATTCTGAAATGAAAACACATACTTTCAAATAATTTCCAAAAAAAAAAATTATACAATATGTTGATTCGATGACATTGAGCTATTATTATTACGTATAGAGACGACACCACGCATCACCACTGTGTCCCATCCAGGATGAGTGCACGCGCCTAGAGCACGCCACAGAGCTGTCAAACAACTGAATGAACTTGTGCGCGCGCACTCATCCTGGATGTGACACAGTGGTGATACGTAGTGTCTTCTCTATACGTAGTAATAATAGCTCAATGTTCGATGATCCTTTTTCTGAAATAGTAAAATCAGTCTACTCTATGTAATGGAAAAAGTAACACCTTTTATACTTCAGAATAATTTTGGGAAAAATTGAGCACAATATAACCCATTACTAGGCAAGATTTAATTTAAGAAATATGGAATAAAAAACATATCACAATTCAGATATTTTTCCTACTTAAACATTACGAAAGGAAGATTTTTTGTTCGTCAGACAATAATTATTTTAATTAATTATTTAAACGCAACATTCATATTTGTACCGATACCAATGCATTTTGAAACAAATGTTTTATTTTATACAAAAATTAAAAATTAATTTGCTACCAAACTCGATGACAGAATGACTTTTTTCTTTAGCATGTTAAAATCATCAAATGAGTCACCCCGGGCAGGGCAGGTGGGACTGCCAGACTTGTACTGATTAAAATCCACAGTGTCTTTCAATAGTCCTTTACGTTCCGGGGTCACGGTAGCTCGTTAGTCTCACGACCCCGGCAGGATTTGGCCCTCTAAGGGGGCCCCGTCATTATGCTGACTCTTTGAGGCGCACGTGGAACACAATGCGCCGTCAACCCGGGCATGAGCCATATTCGGACAGCGAGTCCAGTTGCGTACCAGGGCAGCGGTATCCTATTTAGACAGTATCGCGACATAAACCATTTTTTATCGTGCTAAAATCATCAAATTATTCCTCCCACCCCACACTGCAAGACTTGTACCGACTAAAATCCACGGTGATCCTTCAATAACCCTTTACGTTCCAGTGTCACGGTAACTCGATGAGACAGTGCCGCGACCCCGACAGGAAATAATTATACATAGCTATAGTATTGGTATCGGTACAAAACAATAATGACACTTAAGACAATAATTGAGAATTAAATTCATAATATTCACAGGATATTCAACCTTATGCTAACAGTTATAAACGCTTATATACAGTCCGTTATAAATGCAGGATTAACTGAGTTATGAAATATATGGGTTTATACTGGTCTTTTTGGGATGAGTAGAACTTTTAGTGTAATAGAGCGCGTATTCTGAAACTTGGCAACGTCGCAAATGGCTGTCAAATATTTACAAGTTATAATAAATTATGCAAATTTACGGTATGAAAATAAGAAATTTCGCTATGAAGTGCACTAAAAAAATGTTAGGGAATGCAATAATTAATATCGTAATGCCGAATACATAGTTTTAGACGTAGAAAAACCGTTTGGAAACTTTCCAAATGCCTTTTATATACCTGAAACGGTTACAACATCAAATTCTGTGTTTTAATTGCATTCCTTTATCAATTTTCTAGTGCACTACAGAGCCTTATTTGCATACAGTAACATTGCCAAATTAATTAAAACTTGTAAATATTAGACAGCTATAAGCGACGTTGCCAACTTTCTGGTTAAATTAACGAATACCCATAATTTTTTGCACCAAAGTTCTACTCACCCTTAACAAAAAAAATGCCAACAATACATAAATAGTAATACATCTTAAAAACTACAGATATTTAACACCATTTAATTGGCAAAACATATATATTTAATATAATTATTAATTACACCTATTATTATAATAATATGCACAATAATGCCGCTTAAACTTGAAAGCTCGCAGAGATCTGCCAACTCCCCTTAAAGGGTCGGCCTGATGAAACGAAATGCAATTCCGAATTTTCATGAGATTCTTCTAGCAATATTTTTTTAGTTTTGTTTGAGAATTTTCACTTATTTTTTTCGCATGGCAATACTAGCTGTATGGAATGTTTGTTATTTTTTTTAACAGGCAATACAAGGTTTTTTTTTACGTGGTAAAATCATCAGATGTGTCCTCGTACTGACTAAAATCCACGGTGTCTTTCAATAGCCCTTTATGTTCCGCGGTCACGGTGATGGTATAAGTCCCGCGACCCCGTCATCATTCTGACGCTCTTTGAGACGCGCGTGGAACACAACGCGCCGTCGACCCGGGCATGGTCCATGGTCGGACAGCGAGTTGCCCTTTACTCACCGCCCGCATGCCCGCTACTAAGACATGGCCTGCGTGGGAGTTGAAAGTTATCCCATAAGAAGATAATACCGGGTTAAAAGGTATCCTATCCTATAAATGTTATAAACGTGAAATTTTGTTTGGATGGATGGATGCGTTTTACTCTGCCACACAAAAACAGCTGAATGGATTTGGATACAATTTGGTATACAATTAGTTTATAACCCGGATTAACATATAGAATAGTTTTTATCCCGATTTTATCTTCCGGTGGGATAATTTTTTGAGTTGTAAACTACCCAGCAACTGAATATCAACCATGTACATTGGAATTCTTACGTTTTTTTTTGTTTATAGAAGGTTTGTCATTTGCAAAATAGCTTATTGCATGCCATGAAAAAAATAAGTAAAATTCTCAACAAAACGAATTCAAATCACCGTAGTAAAAAAGTAGATGGCACATCTATGCATTTGTTTGTTCGCGACTTCGATTCTTAGCAAAGTCGCATTTATAGTCCTGTTACACAATTTTGCACCCTAACACTCAGGAAATAGGGTTGAGAATCCACAAAATTCAAAGTCGCGAATAAAGTTAGTTAGTTTAGCTTCACACGATTTTATACCGTAACCTTCACGTAATAAGGTCCAAAATGGCACATTATATGTGTCAATAAAATCACTAACGATCAAAAGTCAATGATGGCACATTAGACGCAAATTCGAATCCTGTTTTAGTCAATACACTTCACATGTTTGGTCCAGTGGTGGTGGAATCACATGTGTAGTACGGGGGGCGCGGGTTCGAGTCCCGTGCGAGGCTGTGAGTGCTACAGCAGCGCTCGTCGACACTCGTCACGGTATGCGCCCAATGTTCCCCTATTTCAGGTTTGCCATCTGTAATTTGAGTGAAAATTGGTTAGTTAAAGAGCAAGCTATTTTTTTTTTTTTTAGATAAATAATATAAATTTTAAGTTAGTAATAGAAACAAAAAAAGACATGTTTAAATCATCAACATCAATAAATTGCAAATATAAATAATAATTAGTCAGTCAGTTAGCATCTTACTGCAAAACAGTTAAACAAAAAACTTTTAAAAAATGGTCAAATGCAAAACGACATTTGTCGTTAATAAGGTCGTTTTGCAGTTACACTTTTTTAAGACAAGTGTTCAACAAATGTTTAACATTTTGTTGTACGGCGGTTAGAGTTTTGGAAATTAATAGATACGAAAAAAGCATAGCGCACGCGCTTCTTCAAAATAACGTCACCGTCACACCACGCTTCCTTTCTGCCAAAAACGACGCTACGCACCAAATCTATTAGGTTGATTTTTATTTTCCTCGATTATCGGGCACCGCCAAAGGCTCGTTTCTCCTGTATAAACCGCATCTTATTGTACAATTCCATCAAAATAGTGTGCGGCACTTTTGTACGCGCACTTCAGCACTACTCACTCTGTATTCACCATCAAGACGTTCCGTAACTTTTGTGCGCAAAATTTTTCACTGAACGTGTACAAATAATAAGTCCACTGCTCAAGTGTGCGCGCACAAAAGTATTCAGGCACAATTGTGCACGAAATTTCTAAAAATATTTGCTTGAGTGAGTCAAGCAGAGCTAATATTCATGCTTCACACTGGCGAAAGCAGATAGAATCGTACCATCATACAGGGCGAATTTTTCAACTGGGCGTGAATGGCTATATCCGAAACTATGAGCTATTTCCTTATGTTTGCCGTATATCATTACTTCCCAGAATTTGATCCTTATTAGCAACACTGTCGAATGGTGTAATAATATAGGGAGTGATTTTTTTTTCCAAAACCAGCCGGTTCGATTCCTGGCGAGAATTGTCGAATTTTCTAAAATCTAATGATGCAGTTTTAGTTTTCGTCAAAATCGGCCTCGAGACTCCTTTCAACGTTTTTCGATATTCCTCATAGTTTCGGATATAACCATCCACGCCCAGTTGAAAAATTTACCCTGTATACAGATCCACTTAATCCTATCCTCATTACCTCATCCTCAACACAATCCTAAGTCCAGCAGTGGGCCTGAGCCGGCAAAGTGACTCCTACCTGGCTTTCTGCAACTCAATCTGTCCCTCCAGGGTCTTGGCGAGGTAGATGACGAACAGTTGGGAGAGGGCGATCCCTAATGCGACGGAGGCGATCGTGTAGAGGTTCCTCTCGGCCCACGAGCGGACTATTTCGATACAGCCGCTCGTCCACACGCGTTTGCTCGCTTCGGCAACCTGGAATTGGGTAGCAGAGGTGTTATTTAGGGCATATAGTAATAATAATATTCCACAACTATCACACAACGCCATCTAGTCCCAAGTTAAGCAGAGCTTGTGTTATGGGTACTAGACAACTAATATAGATAAATTACACCCAGACACAGAACAAATGATCGTGCTCATCACACAAACATTTGTCCTGGGTGGGAATCGAACCCACGACCCCTGGCATAGCAGTCAGGGTCACTAACCACTAGACCAACAGGCCAGTAAATGTTACGGCACGGTTGGTGCTATAGCTGAGCGATGCGGGTTCGATTTCCGCACGTAACAAATATTTGTATGATCTACAAATGGTTGTTCCAGATCTGGGTGTTTGTATATGTCAGTTTCTATGTTTGTAAACGCACCCACGACACAGGCGGAATCCTTTTATTGTGAGAGAAAATTTATTAAACAAAAACGTTATAACTAACGTCTTGAATAGTGCACCAGACTGTAACAACACATATTGGTATTTCGGTATTATAATACCTAATCTTTTAAAACACAGATATGACACGTTCTTAGCAAAACCATATAGTGTAATAAAAACGAGTCGTGAAAATTTTAAAAAATAATAGTCATGGCAGCAGTATCTGTTACTTGAACAAAATATAAAGACAGTAATTAGTCTTTTAAAGAAAAACAATTTGAAACGTAAAATCTCGATTAAAACTTGTAGTAAAGGATCTTTTTCAATAAAAGTATGGTTCCAAGTTAATTTGTAATTCTATTAAATATCTGGCAATACTTTTAGAACATTATATCTCTATATACAGGGTTACTGGTTAAGTCGACCTATTCCCTTTGAGGGGTTAAAGTAGACCTCATTCTTGACTGATTTTACTATGGGAACCCCTATCCTAATCCTTATCATTTTTGAGTTATTAGACTTTTAATATTTTTCAAAAATATTCCACCTCTGCGTCATAAACTGGTTATTGTAAGAATTTTACGACGTTTAGGACGCTAAAGTGATACTTTTTCAATAGCTTACGAACGACTCATTCTATTAAAGCCAGTACATTTGATAAATTACTCAAGCCTTGGGAAATAAATGGCTGTAAAGTTCAAATATTGAATTTTTTTGGGAGCTACCCTTGTCTTTGAGGCCAAATTTCTCAAAATAAGTGTACGGTACTAGATGTGCAGATTGCAGCAAAAACACTGCTGTCTCATTAACTTTCTAAAATGATACCACAATATCCACTTTTATTAAGAATATGGCCGAAAAATAAGGGTTGAAACTGACAAGGTGGTAGGTATTTTAACAATACTTGTTCTGTACGAACAAGTTTTTCGTTACATTAGTTTTCGACGAATTTAAAAAAAAAGAGCATATTCTCAATTCGACTGTGTTTTTTTTAATGTGGATGATCTTCTCCCACCGAAATGTCTTCTCCGTTAATTGTAAACTGTTTTTTTTTTTCATGTATCTTCTTTGTTACGATTTTTTCTTGATATCATTAGGTGGCCTTAGCTTTTTGACTCAATACCTCTCGCATGGCCAATTCGTTGTGTTTTGTCACAACCATGGGTCGGAATTAGGTACAGTTATGTACTTATACAGCGAAAGAATAAACAAGAATAACATAGCGATAGGCAGGCGCGGTTCCTTCATACAGGCAATTAGGCACAGCCTAACTTGGCATAACAACGTACAAATAAAACAAAAGAATTTATTGGAACTAGGTTATAAAATAAAACAAAACATTAAAAAAGTGAAAACTCCTAATAAAAAATTCATAGCAACTTTCACAACCGCCGTTTGAAGAGAATTTTACTCCTAACTACATTCGTAGTAAGATTGCCTAAAGTCCATTGATAAATCACGTGCTGTATAAGTGCGCGGCCGTGTATATGAACTGCACACATGTAAGATGAGCGCAAAATATAGGCGGGGCATAGGCCTGGCCTAAAACCGTGCTATTGGCTGGCTGAAAGTATGAATGAATTCCAGGGTGGCAATTTTGTTGAAAATTCCCTTTCTTTTATTTTAATGGTAAAAAAATCAAGGTGATATTGTCATTTTTGCACCTACCAAAAAAGTTTAAGTAACTTAAAATGGAAGTAAAAACTGCATGGTTTTTTACTTTATTGTTTATCCAAGGATGTTTAACTATTTGAATTCTTTGAAACTTCGCTTTTGTTGTTCGGGAATTGAGAAAATGTGTTTTGGCAACCCCAAAACTGTACTGTCAGTAACCTGGCAGATTATTATTTTGGAAGTCTGAATGTTTGTTTACAATTCGTACGAAAAGATCGCTAAAAAGTTATTGAAACTAGCGTAGTGTGATTAAATCAGTTACCTGCCTATTGGTTTGTTTTTGCACGAGTGTTTAAGTTTACTTTTAAATTAGTGAGGTTAAGTGTTTTGTTTATGTGTTCATAAACCGGTGGTAATAATATCTGTGTTCGAAGATAAAAGCAGTAAATATTCGAATTCTTCGTTTAATAATAAGATTGAAGCTAGAATAACCCGGAAATATGATAATTCATCTTATAAAAACAAGTAGATCGTGTGAAATAGGCCCAAATCATGGAATCTTTGTTGAATAAACAATGAATATTGTGATAACCATAAATGTTATGTTTGGTGAGTTCTTGCATTTATATTTTTGTTTTCTATGTCTTACACTTAACTTTTACTTAAGTACTTTTTATCCTCATAAAATATATTTAAACGAACACTACCTAATTGTCTAAACATTATTTTAATGTAGGTATATTTTCGCGTTCTCGAAAACGTCTCAACAACTTCGTTTGAATTTACTGTATGGAGGTTTGCGGGGGCAAAAATCGATCTAGCTTGTTCCCATATCTGGGAAAACTCGTTTTGTCACATTTTCAAAATGCATAAAGATTTAAAACCACAATGCGATCGTCACATTTCGTCGTTGAAACTCCGACCTGCGTGGCCATGCGCTTAATGATGACCGCATATTTTAGGGGATTCCTATTTGTTTTTTTTTAGGTTTTTTGGTAAAGCGTTGTTTTTTTCGTCAGTTTGTTTGCCTACCTAGTGCTGTAGCCCAGCGCACGCCGCTGGCGATAGGTAACAAAAAAAAACCGCTACAGAGTAAGTAAGAAAAATAAAACTGCAAGTGGAGGAAATCGATTGACAAATAGATATTTAAATTCGAATTTAGAACCTCTTTCTTTTAATGAAATCGGTTAAAAGTGTATTGACGAGTTTGGTTAAAAAACCACCTTGTCAGTATCAACCCTTATTTTTCAGCCATATCTATACATATAATAAAACAGTTAAAAAACTGTGTCTGTACATTGAATAAATTAAAAAAATAATAATTGAGGGGGATTCAGAAACAGTAATAGAGCACGAAACGAAAAAAAAAAATCTGTCTGTTTGTCTGTTTGTCTGTTTGTTTGTACACGCTAATCTTCGGAACTACTGGACGGATTTGAATGATTCTTTTTTTGTTGTATAGGTATTAAGTCTGGTCAAAACATAGGCTATAATTTATTTTGGAAACTTGAACACCTGGCGCAGAACCGCAACAGACCAGCTAAACTATAAGAGATACAAAAATGGTACCATAGCAAAAATTGTTTCACGTGATGAGCATTTTCTGCTAAGACAATAAATTTGAAGATCTGGAACACCTGATGTGGAACTTCAACAGCCCAGCTGAACTATAACATATATAGGAATAACGTCTTAGCAAGAGTTGTTCAGCCTGATGGGCACTCTCTGTTATCGTATAAAATTTGAAGATCTGGAACAGCTGATGTGGAACTCCAAGAGCCCAGCCACACTATAACATATATAGGAATAACATCTTAGCAAGAGTTGTTCAACCTGATGAGCACTCTCTGTTGTCGTATAAAATTTGAAGATCTGGAACAGCTGATGTGGAACTCCAAGAGCCCAACTATACTATTACATATAAAGGAATGACGTCTTAGCAAGAGTTGTTCAGCCTGATGACCACTCTCTGTTGACGTATAAAAATTGAAGATCTCGAACACCTGATTTAGAACACCGAGACCCCAGCACTACCTATAACATATACAGGGATGACGTCTTAGCAAAATCATTCCGCCTGATGAGCACTTTTTGTTGATGTATAAATATTGAAAATCTGGAACACCTGATGTGGAAATCAAAACTATCACTAATTTCACTGTATATTTATAAAATAACATAAGCTGGGATTACCGTAGTAAGACCCCTGTTTATAGGCGTTACGGCGTCCTAACCTTCCGCGTGACGCAGGTCCTCACTGGACACGGATGTTTCAGGAGGTACCTGTGTCTTATGAGAAAGGAGGAAACCCTGGAGGACACAGTCGAGCATACGGTGCAGGATTGCCCCGCTTGGCCGGAGCACCGACGTGTCCTCACAACGGCGATAGGCGGAGACCTCTCGCGCCCGGCATTGGTCAAGGCCATGCTGCGGGGCGAGACGGAGTGGGAAGCGGTCGTGTCCTGCTGTGAAGCAATCATGCTCGCGAAGGAGGAGGCGGGCCGCGTGAGAGAGAGGACAATCTCCTCCCTCCGCCCCACTCGCGCTGTTTGACACCCACGGCGACGGCATGCGCGGGCATGCGGGCGGCGAGTAAAGGGCAACTCGCTGTCCTATCATAGATCATGCGCGTCGTGTTCCACGCGCGCCTCAAAGAGTGTCAGCATAATGACAGGGGGCCAAAGCCTGCCGGGGTCGCGGGACTTATTCCATGACCGTGACCCCGGAACATAAAGGGCTATTGAAGGACATCGTGGATTTTAGTCAGTACAAGTCTGACACTAAGGGGTGGGAGGACTCATTTGATGATTTTACCACGTAAAAAATATCTGGTGATTACCTCCACGCAGTGAAGGCGGTAACAGTTTAGGACTGATTTTCGTTAACGATGAATCATCATCATCAGCCTATAATGTTCCCACTGCTGGGACACAAGTCTCCTCTCTGAGAGAGGGAGTGGGCCATAATCCACCACGCGGGCCCAGTGCGGATTGGTAGATGTCACATGTCTTCGAATTTTTGGTTCTAGGACATATCGGTTTCCTCACGATGTTTTCCTTCACCGTTTTAAGGGCAGTGGTGATGAAATAAATTACACAAAGTAATGCGCCTGGCTGAGTTCGAACCCACCACCTACAACACGTAAGTCGGGACCGATACCACTGGGCAACCACTGCTCTAGCGATGAATATATTAACAAATATTTTACTCTACTGGCCAATTTCCCATTAATTTTTTAATCGGAATCTTGGAGTTGGGTGTCAGAATTTTCAGATCTTTGATTTTGACGATCCCGCTGTCGCTGGCATAAGCAACAGGATCCGCGTACGAAGTCGTGGGCAGAAGCTAGTTCTTAATAAAAGTGGATATTGTGGTATCATTTTAGAAAGCTTATGAGACAGCAGTGTTTTTGCTGCAATCTGCACATCTAGTACCGTACGCTTATTTTGAGAAATTTGGCCTGAAAGACAACGGTAGCTCCCAAAAAAATTCAATATTTGAACTTTACAGCCATTTATTTCCCAAGGCTTGAGTAATTTATCAAATGTACTGGCTTTAATAAAATGAGTCGTTCGTAAGCTATTGAAAAAGTATCACTTTAGCGTCCTAAACGTCGTAAAATTCTTACAATAACCAGTTTATGACGCAGAGGTGAAATATTTTTGAAAAATATTAAAAGTCTAATAACTCAAAACCGGTAAGGATTAGGATAAGGGTTCCCATAATAAAATCAGTCAAGAATGAGGTCTACTTTAACCCCACAAAGGGAATAGGTCGACTTAACCAATAACCCTGTATAAAAATTAAACCCGTTTTCCGTTGTCAGGACTTAACATGAAAACGGCTTGACCGATTCGGATAATTATTTTTTTGTTGTGTTTGTAACCATTGGGACCGGGTTTTAGACCGGGTCCTCCACCCGTGCAAAGCCGTGACGGGCCGCTAGTTTGAAATATATACGTTCTTGAGACGGCAATCTATCGTTTTCAAAACAACCCTGCGTGTCGCGGGTTCGATTCCCGCACGGAGCAAATATTTGTATGATCTACAAGTACTT
The DNA here is from genome assembly GCA_028554685.1 of Agrotis ipsilon. NCBI lineage: Eukaryota > Metazoa > Arthropoda > Insecta > Lepidoptera > Noctuidae > Agrotis > Agrotis ipsilon. The sequence goes on along the minus strand of CM052977.1, from coordinate 3,124,592 downwards.
GTTTCGGGTCTGGGCTTTTGTTTATGTGATTTTATATGTTTGTAAACGCACCCACGACACAGGAGAAATTCCTAGTGCGCAGAGTTTAAAAAAAAACCTAGTTATTTTCATTCTAACATAATAAATCTACACTGATAATATTATAAAGAGGATAGATTTGTATTTTTTTTTGCGTTATGAATTAACTCAAAAACATATGGGGGCCGATTCTCGGTTTTAGAGATGGTGTCGAACTCGACAAAAATTCTAATGGCGTCATTTTTTCGACAAATTTTACTGAACTCTAACGTTAGCCTTCGACAAATGGCCAATTTGACATACCAACTTTTAAAATTTGTCGAAAAAATGACGTCATTAGAAATTATTGTCGAGTTCGACACCATCTCTAAAACCGAGAATCGGCCCCCTACTTCGATATCAAAAATTTTTTCACCAATAGGTAGCTATAAATTCACCCTGAGTTAAGAGCCACTATCTAAAACTTAATAGACTTACCGGATAATTCTGCACACCATATCCGCACATAATATTGACAAGTCCCGAGGAGATGTCCGTAGCGTTGATACAACATGAGAAGGGGACTCCACACCGCTCCACGGATGGTGATGAGCAGTTGAAGTACTCGTTCTTCGACCAGTCCATGTAGCCGTCTGAGGTTAAACCGCAACAGTGGAACTGGAAAGTGAAAAGAAGTTGGATTGGTTTATGGAGCTATCCGCGACGGATGGTCTGCGCCGGATAGCCCGCGACGGATGATCCGCCTATGAGTTTGTTTCTGTAATTTTTATTTAAAATTTTAAAAGCAAGGTCATCCGGAAAACACTCTTTGGAAAATCAAGAGCTCTACTTGGCATGGATCGTCTGTAAAGGATACGAATGAAGTTACAGATGCATTTTCAAGACATTGATCAGAAGATTGATCCATACCCGAAGCCACGGCTGCAATTTATCCTTACCCGGCATAACCTTTTATGTAGTGGATGACCAAGGTTACGTATAATAAATTACTGTAAATTTAACTGCTTTCTATATAACTATACACGGTTGATTCATATTGGACGACTCAACTACTGTTTATAACTGTTATAATTTTGATTAAAGTTAAAATTGACTGCACTAACCAACGATTTATTTCATCTTTTAAGACACTGGTTATTTTAACTACTTTGTAATACCTAATGGACTACTCGCCTACAGTTTTTTACTTAATAAATAATTGGAGAAATCTGGGTGTACTGTACGATAAACTTTTATTAGGTAATCCTTAAAAATACTCACATCACTCTGAGCGAAATCGATAAAGTTCTGCAGATCTGGGTCATCTCTATACGCGTGGACCACTCGTTCAGTGAAGCTGAGTTCCACGAACCCATGCAGCGAGCGCGGAAACACGAACCCACAGACGGCACCACCCATTTCAACCAGGAATAAGATGAGCAGACATAGGGAGTACTGTGAACATAATAGATTAAATACAAAGATTTTTTGCTGACAGGCTTATTATACTGACTAAAATCCACGGTATTTTTCAATAGCCCTTTACGCGTCTGGAATGGTCTTTTGAGGAAAGAACCACAAGAGTGGACCTGTCCAGTCAGTGCAAGCATTTGTCAGTTATTATGTAGCTCGACTAACTCAAGGAGCTCAACTTTGGTCCTGCGAAATCCGAATTCAGTAATTATAATGTATATTTCTCCAATGTCTATTTGGATGAAATGACCACATCTATTAGCTATGCGATTACTCATTCGAACTCGCGAATAAGTCGACGCCTTACATTTTTTGAAGAGTGACGTTTCCCAAGTTAATATAAGTATTTATGTATTTCACAAACACACACACATAACACGTTTGGATGTTTCAAGACTGCTTTGCGTCCGTCACGTCACCGTCTAGGTCCAGTTGAAAACCAGCGTCGAGCACTAGGTAGCTGCTCGACAATTTGCTGAACTGGACCTATTTGATGTAGCCGTGGGACACACAATGTTATCTTTGGTTTATCGTTGTTGTTTTTAATTTGCAATTATTCCTTAATCATGTTTTTTTTATATTTTTTTTCTTTATTTGTTTGTTGTGTGTACCAGCTCTAAAATAAACTTTTTTTTCTTCTTTTCTTTCTTTCATCCGAATTGTCACCTAATTTTCTAACAAAAAAAAAACCTTTTGGATTCTTGACTCCCACAAAAGTTTTGATACCTATCGATAAGCTTATTGTACTCGCAATCTACTTTGTTGGAGAAAAAAAATACATTACCCTCCCTTGTGTCGCGCAGTCGGGTAAAAAGAAAACCTCAGTATTTTTTGTACTATGTTAAGATTAACAGGTATGTTTTTCTTCAAACTAAATTAGTATCGTTTAAAAGTATGTTGCGACCCGTCCCGGCTCCGCACGGGTACAATCTCTACTATTTATTATGCATCTTACATAAAAACTTTCCTCTTGAATCAGTTTATCTATTAAAAAAAATGTATCAAAATCCGTTACGTAGTTTTAAAGATATAAGCATACATAGGGACAGACAGCGGAAAGCCACTGTTTTATACTATGTAGTGATTAGCAGTCTTAATTAAATTAAATTCCAACAATAATGAGGATAAAGTGCCTGTTGTGGCAAATAAACCACAATAGGAACAAATGAATCAATGTTTTCGGCATAATTGACATGGTTACACTTCTAAAACAATTTAGAAAATCCGGCCGTCTGCACTCATAAAGAGGAAAATTTGATTGTTTGTTTGTGTTGAATGGCGTCAGTCGTGACTGGTCATCTCTTAGCTGCCACGGTCTATTTTAATTTTCTTGAATTGTCTATTTTATATTTTCCTATGGGCACCTTTTACTTGCTACATCGTTCTCACATTATGTACCATGTCAAGACAAATGATGTAACAAAAATTCTGTTATAATTTTGGCGATTGAAAAAGAGTGTCCATGGAGTTTTTGATCATTCTTCTCCATAGAGATCTATGCTTTGGAATGAGCACCTACGGTACTTTCACAGTTTTTATGTCTTGGACTGTAGCACCATAACTATTTTATATTACTTTGTTTTTTGTCTTTTGACAATTTAAAAGTGCTTGTGACAGGCCTACTTGAAATAAATTATTTGATTTTGGAAAGGCTCCGAAATACTGGACCGATTTCAAAAATTCTTTCACCAGTTGTAAGCTGCTTTGGTCCTGAAGCAATAAGGGGGGGGGGGGGGGGGGGGGAAGGAGTTGGGCTCTGCCAAACTCTTCAGGTACAAGGATGGTATTATGTAATTACACAAGAGACATTTTAATGAGACAAGATATATTTTATGAGATATTTAAATGTCGCAGCACATGCTGAGGTAGGAGCCTTTTAGCCTCGCACAGGACTAAATTGTTTTTTTTTTGTTTGGTTTTACTTTTTGTTGTTTTTCTTTTATATAATGTTTGTTTTCCTTAGTATTCATGTAATTCTGTTTGTTCAACCCGCTTTACACATTGGGCCAGCGTGTACAGACCTACTTGGCGGTATGTTGGTAGTTGGCGGGAAAACTGGCCGGCCAACCGAAAGTTGACGGTTTTTCGTGCACCAATCAAAGGATCTTAGCGGGCTTCGCAAAGAGTGTGCACACGTTGGCCCAATGTGTTAACAGCGATATTTGGAATTCATTATTTTAGCCCATCATGCTGGCCCAATGTGTACAGCATCCTTTCTGTCCTGTGTGTGTCAATAAATCTCTTTTCTTTCTTTCTTTACATAACAGAAGTCACGGAAAAAAATGCCGGAAAAAATAGATAACCCACAATGTTTTCGTTACCAACATCCTCATAAATATGCGCTATGTGAGACGTGCCGATAACACCACGAGTTGCTACTGCACTGATAAGGGAGTGATAACAACACACTATTGTCATACTAATACATAATACTGATGGTATTATGGATTTGGCCTCGGAAGCTTAACGGCCCGATGAACAGGATTTTGGTCTAAACGTTCAGCAGTCGACGGCGCCAATAAGACATTATTTACTTTGTAAGTACGAGAATTTGCCATTAGCGGTGCCTCATGGCGTGTTTGAAACATTTCCATTAGCGCTCGCTGCCTCGCGGCTGCCTACACTGACGGCTATAACCTTGGGGTGTTCAAGAGTGAACAGGTTACTTCTAGACAAGCGTGCTTCACCGTCGACCACATCTTCTCTTACCGTCTGACGAGATAGTGGTTAAACGCGAAATTAACGTTAAATAAAAAAATAATAAAAGAATAATCACTTCTCAAAGCGGTAAGTATCATTTGTAGATCTTTGACAGTCGTTACTACATAATATATGGGTATTAACCCATTTACTGGGTTGTGTAGGTCTGATAGGCAGTCGCTCCGTGCAAAATACTGATATCCAGCTGCATCATGTTTGACTGGAAGCCGACTACATTTTAGTTGGAGTCGGCTTCCAGTCAAACCTGATGCAGCTGAAAAAAGGCTAGGCTGGGATGACGATATTTTGGATATCCTGGGTGGAGCTGAAGTGACTGGCAGACTGTCTTACTGACCAAAAGTCTACCTCATTCCTTCAGTTGCCTTTGCAATCCAAGGCCAAGGTGTTGTAAAGAAGGTCCGTGTATGCCTTACATTAGGGCGTGGTGTAAATCATCAAGCAGAACAACTTTAGCCATGGGCCCTCATCGTAATAATGATAAATAAATCAGCTGTCACTTATATTTGGGTCGAGTAGATATTGCATTTATTTTTTGCAACTGCGACGTTTGTCGTGGTCTCAATATAACCACACCTTATTTATGAAACTTATTTAAATGGATTAGAATATTTTATCTAACGTAAAATCATCGATTGAGTCCTCCCACCCCGGGCAGGGCGGAAGGGGCTGTCCTCTCCCTCTCACGGCCCGCCTCCTCCTTCACGAGCATTACTACTTAGCAGTAGAAGGCGACCGCTTCCCACTCCGAAGTCTATCTTAACTTGGCAAAATTATCAAGTCTAAAAGAATACTTACAAACTTAAGCAGACATGTATTCTCTCTGAGTGCGCCTACGCAGCCCGCAAAGCTGACTACGAAGACCACGGCGCCGAGGAGAGCGATCAGAAGACTTATGTTCAGTATTAAATCGTAAACGGTGTCCAGCTGAAATAAACACAGACATTTTAGTATTTTTTATAGGTTTAAAGATTATAAATGGAGATTTAATAAATATTAAACGGAATTTGGGAAATCAAGACCTAGTGGCGTGGTGTTTATTTTACTTTTGCCCCACACTAAGAATTTCAACCTGTTAGGGGGGGGTTACAAACATAAAAACTCGTACACAAAAACCCAAAACCGTAACAACTACTTGCAGATCATACAAATATTTCTTCTGTCCGGGGATCTAACCCGCGACACGCTGGAGAGCAGTCGATCGGTCAGCCACTGCGACTCTCAAAACTCCAGCCTTGAATATCGACCACAACTTATCAGCTTGTCTGTTTTCTGGGAACTGCACAATTCCAGCGCTTTCCATCTTCAGATTACGTACGGTAAGAGGACGGCGAGTAATGGGTGACTAGCCGTCCAATCATAGAGCATGCCTTTATCAACGGCGCATCGTATTCAATCTGACTGGGCCTCCGTAGAGGGCCAAACGCCTGTCGGGGTTGCGGAACGGTCCTGACAGATTACCGTGACCCCGAAATTTAAGGGACAATTGAAGGAAAACGGTGGATTTTAGTAAGTACGAGTCTGACGGTCCCTCCCGCTACACACAGGGCGACAGGATTCATTTGACGAATTTAACCAACTAAAAAAGTGTGTTTGCTTTAAATAAGTCTACTTCAGATAACTACCCGCAAGATTACCGGATGCCGGTAACTTAAAGCATGCTAAAAACTTGGCGTTAAACTGGGCCGCAAAACAAAAGACGTTTCAGGTTTCAACTAAATTCCAACTTATTACTCATTCAAATTAAGTTAATTTTAGAATGACTAAACACTATTGATTTACACAAAGTCATAGAAGCGTTTGAAGTTTTAACGTAAACTGAACTTTATTTGTGAGGATTAAAGTCGTATTTTACTAAGTAGCGAGTAAAGACGCGAGTGTTGACTGCACAATGCGCAAATTAGGGCCGGGTTGCATCTGCGTTAAAAGGACGTTATGACATAAACGCACTGGTGGTTATTTAACAGATGTCAGTATATTATGTAAGTGAAAGAGCGTCTTCGTTTTCTCTGTATACTTTTAATGCAACATTTTAAGAAACATTGGTTGCTCATTGGACTGGTAGCCTTCTTTTGGTCTTTTTTTAACATGGTATAATCATCAAATGAGTTCACCCACTGACTCTCAAACTTGTGCAGTATAAATCTGACAGTCAACAGCCCTTTATGTTCTAGGGTCACATTTACCTGATGAGAAAGGCCCGAAAGGCTTTTGGGATCGAAAATCAAAAGACGAGTTCTCCCAATCTGGGTGGAAAAGAAGGAAATGCCAAATCCAAATAACATAACTTAACCAGAGCTTGCATTAACCACTGTGATAAGTGTGATAACATTATCCCTGTTGTTAACAAAAACCCAGAAAATAATCAATTTTATAATTTGACCAGTAATGAAATTAATCTCAGTGATATGAGCGGTACATTTATGTATAAGTATGGCGGATAAAACTGATCTCACATCCGTTATAAGCATGACTTTTTGAATAATGACTAATACAAAATATGTCCAGTTCATTTTGACAAATGTCCATTATCATCTAATCTTACTTATTATATAAAATAATGCACAAGTTTGAATAGATGAATGGATTTTTGTTTCAGTATCACGCCAATGTCACATTGGCTGAACGGATATTGATGTGATTTGGCTCAAAAATATAAAGATATTTTTGGTTGCAAAAATCTTCAAATAAATCCTCCCACTCCATTTCCATGACTGCAAACCACCCTGTTCTTTCACAACTCTTTGCGTTACAAGCCCGAGATTATTTGTTTAATCAATCCCGCAACAACATTTAAGTTCTAACCTGACCAAATTAAAAAAGTAATCTTACTTTTATGAGTCCTGTAGAGTGCCATTTATCGATAAAAGCATAAAGTCCTACTGCGATCAGCAAACCTCCCATCAACTGAAAAAGAAAATTAACACTATTAAATAAATATATGATCCTGGCCAAATTTGTCCACAGCGACTTGGATCTGTCTTTTGAGAACAACCCTAGAGTCAAGTGACTGATATACACTATGTTTCCTTCAAGGCCTCAAGCTCACCAGCAAATATTTAAAAAAAAGATTTTTTCATACTGATAAGCCCGATCAATTTTTCATTTTGCATCAAAAACCAAATTCTGTTTTGCGAATTTCCAAAAGTCTTGGAACAAACATTGTTCAGTAACATGGGCTGAGTTACCCCACGAGAGGTTTTGCACATTTAATGTTACACATGTACATTATTATGTGTCATGACAGCTTTTAAATATGTAATATAAATAGCATTGGTTTAGTCTAACTGTACATGCATTGCGTTTAACAACTGGACCAAGTCGGATTAGTCCTTTATTTGTTTAGTTTGTTATTGGCATAATAAGGTTTATATGTAAGATAGTTTTCAGATAATCTAGCAGGTTTGTCAAGGAATCCATGGAAAACTGGGGCAAACCAATAGGTATACATATAATACAAATGTCTTAGCCTATTTACAGAATGTTCCTCAAGACTCAAGCGTTAATTAAAACTAGTTTCAACCAATCAAATGATTTGAATCTACTTTTATGTAATGTTTATATTGAATTACGTTCTAGAATATGGGACGTAGAACCAAAAATCAAAGATATGTAATCTACCCACACTGGGCTAATTTTGTAGATTATAGCCTTTTTCCTCTTACTTACTGTACAGACAGATATGTTGCTGGGGAGTTTGTTCCGCCACTTCTTCTTCCCAGCGAAAACACTAGGAAGTGTCGAAGGGGGGGTGCTTTGGGGGACTGCGTTTTGTAAAATTTGACCTTCAAAAAGTGCTGATAAGACAGCCTAATTTGAATAAATGGCTTTTGATTTTGACTCTTTTTTTTCTTTTTAATATTATGTGTGCTACATGAACTGACGTCAAATAAAAATAATGATTTCTTTCTTTCTTTCCCAGAAATGGGTAGATACACGAGATAAAAAATTATCTCAAAGAACATCTTACTGGGAAATATTATAAGGTTTTCTTATACCAAAATTCAATAATTCTTTGATTGAGGCAAAAGTTTAGTTTAGCACAAAGAAAAATTGAACCATAGCAGAACAATAAATTATACTAAAATAATTAATTATTACATGAAAACGGTAATTTAATCTGTGATTAATTGAACAGGAAAAATTAAGCTTCCAAACAATAAATTGTAACTGATTTACCTGTTATATTCTAACTACGAGTAACTTTGAAGCTGTTTTGTTTAAGCAATTGAGCTATTATTACTACATATAGAGACAACACCACTGTGTCTCATCCAGGATGAGTGCGCGCACACAAGTTCATTCAGTTGTTTGACAGCGCTGTGGCTTGCTCTAGCACACAAGTTAATTCAGTTGTTTGACAGCTCTGTGGCATGCTCTAGGTGCGCTCACTCATACTAGATGGGGTCGTCTCTATTCGTAGTAATGATAGCTCAATGGTTAAGCACACATTGTGACTATTTTTATTCTCTAACTTTTCATAGCAGGACATAAAGTAATGAGTTACTATGCGGTCTATAAACTGTACTAATATGCTAACTGTAATAATATACTCTAGACGGAGAAGACCTATACGGATTTAACTTCAGGAAAAATTTACATTGTGGTTTCCAATAATAAAATGAATGACATCACAGATGACATCCATTCTAAGAATTCTAAAGTGAGGCATTCAGTTTTTTTTTTTAACAAGACATTATAAGTATCCTTCCTGTTAGCAAACATCAAGTATTGATTCCACGATTATTATGACTACTCCCGAATTGTTTATGACAATCTTTTGTCTCTCAGATATCAGTGCTAAAATTACTGCTATTTCAGCTGTTCAAATATCCAACAATAGTTAGCTTTTATCGCATTATCGCCACAAAGGCCGGAACAAAAGAGGACGGATGCGGTCGAGAAGCAAACGAAACTGTATGGCAGTATTCCCATGCCTACATGAAACATCGAAAACAATGATTCACACACAAACAATGATGAATGAAATCTTTAAAATCAGACTCTATAACATTGAAAATAAGCTGAATTTCTCTGTTAATATCAACCTAAATGATAATACTTTTAATAAATGATTATTGTAACAAGAAAAAACTTACCCAGAATATAAAATTCAATACAAAAATCATGTATTTCACACATCCGCTCACATACGTGAAGTTAGGTCCTCGGCGGCGATGCATTTTGATTTAATTTGACATAAAAATTCACAATTTTAAACAATACACGGCACACTGTTTATTTTTGTTGTTAATATTAATCACCTATGTTTTAATAAACTCAACATTATTGGCGAATGAGTAATCAACGTCCTCCTCCGATTGTTCTACTGTCACTTCTGACCATAGAGAAGGTAGAAGATCGGTCGGACATTGACATTTTGCACAGACAATAAAAATACCTAATTCTTTTTTTCTTTATGGCTTCGTATTTGAAACATGAATAAGTTAAAAAAAAACATAGACGCGTCTGTCACGCTTCGCTTCAAGGAATGACTGTGTACACTGCAACCCACAGGCATGCTGTCTTGTACGACTATAGGCGCTCACATAGCTGAACTCTGTCCACGGTCCACGCCAAACACACCATTAGAACGCGATAGGACACACGGCATATACCAGAAGACGTATCTCACGCCTTTACTGTTATTCTTGGGTTCATATTTGTAATAAGCATGTACTGCAATGGAAAAATTGACCCACGTTGGCAAACTAAACACACAACTTCATTCAGCACAATCATTATGCATTTTAACCTACCGTCCTACCCATAGACTTAAAGCATGGACGTAGTTATTTTCCTCTCTATCAAGAGGGCCAATTTTATCTGTTAGTTAGCTAGGGAAGGTGCAGTCCATCCTTTCAATTCCCACCTAATGGCGCTTCCTCACGTGGAGCCAGGAAGGAGCGTTCGCGTGTAATGTAACATCAAAGTGCGCATTGTGATGCTCATGAAAAATGTTAGAATCTGTAACGTTGCATTACTGGTGAATACTCGCGCTGAGGAGCGCCATAATGTGAAAAAAATTAATACATTTTCAAGTTTATCGCTATTGAAGAAAGCTCATGTAGGATTGGGATGGAAAAATTTGACAGTTTGGGGTAGGGTGTGGGACACAACGACTAGGTAGGTACTTGTAGATCATCAAATATTTGCTTCGTGTAGGGATCGAACCCGCGACACGCAGATCAGCAGTCCAATCGTTCAGCCGAAGAAGCCGGGTTTACATAATATAATTTATAAGTCCAAAAGCCATGTCAGAGGTCTGTGGTGTTCCCAGAGGCAGCTGAATTAATTCTGACACCAGAGGGGCACATTGTCACATGAAAAAGAATGAAAGAATTCCCTATTACTTATTTGCAATGTGGATGTATAGCTTTTTTCTGATATCATTGTAGGATTTTTAAGTGCCTTCTATGGTTTTTCACTCACTCAAGAACTCAATAAATTAATGTTTGTAGGTGTGACTCTTTACCATCACTTCATTTATTTATGCAATACTTCTAAACAATTTGTCCTGTTTCGGTCTTTATAAACTTATAGGGGAAAAGATTTGTAGGAACGTATTGATATTTTATGACTTAGGGGCTTTAAATCCCAAAGTTACTTTTAGTATGCACGCTTCATGAAAAACGATCAAAAACAAAAATGGCTACCATTCAGTAAGGGTTATGACGGAGCCCCCTTAGAGGGACAAAGCCTGCCGGGGTCATGGGACTAACGAGCCACTGTGACCCCGGAACGTGAATGTATTTGAAGGACCCCGTGGATTTTAGTCAGTACAAGTCTGACAGTCCTCCTGCCCTGCCCAGGATGGGAGGACTCATTCGATGATTTAACATTCATCTTAAAAAAAAATCTATCCATTATGGGTTGGTTTTCGACCACACTATTTAGATTTTATTGACCGAATTTACCAAGCTACCTCCCCTGTAAGTTCATGGAGACCGAAGCTGAACACACTGTCAAAAAAAAAAACACAATCTTCAGTGTCCCTCATCGATGGTCATGATCATAGATTCAGGTTCATATTCGTAGTCAACGTAGCGGTTCTTGATGATGTGCTTGTACACAAACGCTGACTTTCTAGGTGTGCGCGTACGCAAGGGATCTTCGTAGTCCACGTGGTACAGGCCGAAGCAGGCTCTGTGAAACAGAAATAAAAATTAATGGACAATTATTTTAACAAAAGACTGCTGCATTCTATGAATTGCTCCTGTATCATTGGTGCGTTTACAAACATCTAGCTAGGGTAGGTTAGCCGATTCGTTTTCATTATAACACACCTCAGTTACGAAAATATTATAGTAACGAATCCAATAAACAATCCATCCGATCTGTCATTTTAGGGTGCGCGTAACTCTCAAACTTTCTCTGTAACACGTAGATTTAACTAGAGGCGCGCACACCATGATAGAAATCTCTCTGACGCGGCGCAAGTGTCGAACGTAATGTAATCATTCGCGTGTAATGTAACATCAAAGTGCGCATTATGATGCTCGATTCACTTCCGTCACTGATGAAATGTTCGAATCTGTAACGTTAGATTACAGGTGAATGCTCGCGGTGAGGGAGCGCCTTAAAGCTTATCATACCATGAATTTTCCACAGGACAGGGCTTCAGTCATGGAACGGATTCTATAGCGCTCTCTATCGTTGTCTCTGGTTCGCCAACCCCAAACTTCCAGTAGGTACGTGACTCCTAGTCCAGAACCTTCTAGCACTATCAAAAATTCGCCCATTGCCGTTACAAAATTAGAATCAAGTCAAAACACTTACATGTATCCCTCAAGCCACTCCATGTTATCCAGTAAACTCCACGCCATATACCCCTTGAGGTTCACTCCAGCATCCAAGACGTTCAGCATGCTCTCCATGGATGCTCTGTAGTACGTGATCCTGTCATCATCTATCAGACCACTGTCAGGTAACGTGGCCCAGCCGTTCTCAGTGATGTAGATTACTGGATTGTTGTATTTTTCCTTCAGGTAGGTTAAAGCGTGGTAAATGCTGTCTGGGGCCAACTGAAAGGTTAATGGAAAGACTTGTTACAAAAAAAAAACCGAGAGTAGTTCCACGGTGGAAAAGAGACACAGCTATAGGTACAAGTCGTCTTGTTTTTTAGTTTGTAAAATCATGAAATGAGTCCTCCCGCCTTGGGTGGGGCGGAAGGGACTGTCAGATTCTTACTGACTAAAATCCACCCGTGTTCCTTCGGATGCCCTTTACGTTCCAGGGCCGCGGTATCCTGGGTTAAGAAAAAACCAGCGACCCCAGCAGGCAATTGGCGTGAAACACGACGCGCCACCGACCCGGGCTTGGTCCTCGGTCGAACGGCGAGCTACCCGTTACTCACCGTCCAGAGGGACACGCGTAGGAGCGTCCACACGAGAGGCTATTCGCATACGGGCAAAGAGACCCCTTAGACACACAGTGCCTAACGAACAGTTTTTGCCCGCATCCCAGGGTGCACCGGCCCGAAAAACTGGTCTTCCCCCCGGACGTATCCGAGAGGGAACTCCAGTCGACGGGCGCACGTGGAGGTTTCCTGTCTTAGCACCCCAGGTACAAGTCGTCTAGTGCCATCTTAACAAAAAGCTATCTATCGATAGTCACTTTTTTTGGGTTTGACGGGGCCCCGCGAAACGAGTTCATCTAAGAAGTTGCTCAGTAGTTTCACTGATACTGCTAGCCTGCATCATCCCGCTGCTAAAGGGTAAAGGCCTCTCTACAATAATACATACAGTTTTCACGATCCAGGCTCAAAGTGGACCACTAATTTTGGCTTTGCTAAACTCGTCCCACCAGTAGTATTATTTTTTATTGTTTTGCAATGGGTTCGACCGCTCCACCCCACGAAAGTTGGACAGTATCAGACCAAGAAATACAAATAGCATTTTCTTAAAAGAGTTATCGACTCTAATCTTGACAAAATAATTCGATTTCAAGATCAAGTACGTTTATCTTATTTATCTCATCGGCAACAACTTGTCAAGAAATCGGATTAAAAGAGAACTCGAGCCAGATAATATTATGTAAAAGATTAAGACTATTTTTTTGTAAAAATAGTTAGTTGTTGCCCGCGGATTCACCCACTACAACTCGATAATTATCCCATGGGATTAGCATGAGATGATAAAATCGAGATTTAAAGTATCCCATGTGTTCATCTAGGTCATCCAAATCGGTTCACTAGTAACAAAACTCCATCCAGTCATCCTTTAAACTTTCTCTTTTATGACATGTATTTTTAACCCCCGACGGAAAAAGAGGGGTGTTATAAGTTTGACGTGTCTGTCTGTCTGTCTGTGTGTCTGTGTGTCTGTCTGTCTGTCTGTCTGTCTGTCTGTGGCATCATAGAGCCCGAACGGATGAAGCGATTTCAATTTAGTTTTTTTTGTATGAAAGGTGACTTACCTGCGAGTGTTCTTAGACATGTTTGATGAAAATCGGTTGAGCCGTTTAGAAGTTATGGGGGTGAAAGTGGGGAAAGGTAACCGAGGGTCTGCAAATATACTCGAGTTGGGTATCAAATGAAAGCGTACTGAAAGGGAATATTGATGACTTGATCGGGAGTACTCTTAGCAACAAAAAAATATATATAAGTATGTACCTATAAAAAGTATAAAATAAAATAAAAATTAAAAATTTTAAAAACCCCCGACACAAAAACCAAGTTCCCTTTAAAAAGTAAAAAATAATAAAAATACGTCGCGTTGGGGGACTGCAAAAAAACAGGAGATGATGAATAATTTGGAGCAGTCCCCCAACGCGACGTATTTTTATTATTTTTTACTTTTTAAAGGGAACTTGGTTTTTGTGTCGGGGGTTTTTAAAATTTTTAATTTTTATTTTATTTATAACACTTTGTCCCACACTAGGAATTTCTCCCGTCTCCTTGTCGTGCCAACATATAAACTCACATACACAAACGCCCAGACCCAGAACAACTAATTGTAGACTTTATAAATATTTGATCCGTGCGGGAATCGAATCCGCGACACGCACCACAGCAATTCAAACAACAGTGCCGGCAACATTAGTAAGTAAGTAATAAGATCAATTTAAAAAATGAATAATGGTAAAAATACTTACTGAAAGCCAAGGTGACGCAGATTTAGGCCAGTTTTCATCCCAGTAATAGCCAACATCAGTATCATCTGACATAGAAGGAACACTAAACTCTTGTTTATGGTTCGTCGCAGACACCAGAACAGTGGTATAATGGTTCACGCCAAAGAAGTCGTAGGTGCCTCTGACGAAGGCCTTCTCTTCCTCAGTGAACTCCGGAAGACGGGAACGGGAGAATCCTTGCTTGGCACTCTTTGCTGCGATTTTGTCTGACAGCTCCTTAGGCCAACCCCCTTCAGCTGAGAAGATGGGTTCGGCGTATATGCCCCACTGGAAAGACACGAAATCTTAATAAAGGGAACTGTTTGGTAGCCAACCCTACAGCATAAGTTAAAATAAATGCATTCATTTAATGGGTTTCGTGCAGTCCATTAATTGAACCTCTCTCTGTATGAGACTCTAATAAAATGGCGAAAATCCGATCAAAATTTCCAAAATTGCTGATAAAAATAAGACAGAACTGTTAATCAGGCTACCAAGGGTATCGTACCAGAGTACCTTATCAGTTACTGGGTTGTGGTGGTTAGAAAAACACTGTGTAAAATACTGATATTCAACCGTATCCAGTGACCAGCAAAAGTGGGACTCTGATAACTGTCCTACTGCTGCGGCAAATGCTTCTCACTCACCTGGCATTATCAATAGATTCCACTGTGACAATTTAGTTTTTATGAAACTGCAACCACAATTTAGGTCTCTCTCACCTGAGCTTGGCGCATAACTTCAGCAGCTTTCTGGTCCTCAGCAGAATCAGTTTCTGGTGCAAACCAGTTCACACTGATCGTGATACCACATTGTCCGTTCTGCGTTGGCCTGAACTCCTTGTCATACAAGTGGTAGGCCTTAGCGTGGGCCACCACCAGGTTCTTAGCACATAAGTAAACACCCACACCAGCAGTGTTCAGGTAAGGAGCCTTGTTCAAATCCTCATGACCTTCGAAGCAGATCTCTCTTGGCTCGTTGAATGTGATGAACATCTTGACTCGGTCACCGAAATTCTCGAAGACAACCCTCGCGTAGTCTTCGAACCAATCAGTGAAAAGAGGGTTCATGAAACCTCCTAGTTCTTGAAGTTTTTGGGGCAGATCCCAGTGGTATAGCGTAGCCAATGGAGTTATGTTGTATTTGAGCATTTCATCGATTAAATTGTTGTAATACGCGATGCCAAGTGGGTTGATCTCGTTAGCCATGCCTGTAGGTAAGATCCGAGGCCAGGAGATAGAGAACCGGTAAGCATCCAGACCTAACTCCCTCATCATCTCGACGTCACGCTTGTAGTTGTGATAGGAGTCGGCAGCGATGTCGCCATTACTCAGGTCTTGGACGACAGTGGGGTTTGTGTGGACAAGGCGATCCCAGATGCTTTCGCCTTTACCTGAAAATATGAAGAAAAATGTTGTGATCAAGCAGTTTGGATAGTTATATTATTATATTTAGTCACCCAGGATCGCGGAGGTTAAATAGGCAATCCTTCCATTTAGAATTTTGGTATTCAACTGCAACCGGTAAGACTCAAAGCCGATCTGAACAAAAAGAGTTCGGAAAAGGAGAGGCAGATGATGGTTACTAAAAATATATACGACTCCGTTAAATATTGTGATTATAAATGAGTTACTTGGTAAAGTCTATAGGTTTCATTTACCCTAGTTTTAATACTCATCATCATCATCATCAGCCGGAAGACGTCCACTGCTGAATATAGGGCTCCCCCTTAGACCGCCACGCCGAACGACAATTCGCCATTTGCATCCATCGGTTGCCCGCGACTCTCACGATGTCGTTGGTCCACCTAGTGGGAGGCCTACCTACGCTGCGTCTTCCGGTCCGTGGTCACCACTCGAGAACCTTTCTTCCCCATCGGTTGTCAGTTCTACGAGCGATGTTGCGAGTTTTAATACTACACAATAAGAATTATCTTACCATCTTCATTCCATCCTCCCTCGATCTGGTATGCAGCAGTGGCTGCTCCGAAGAGGAAGTCATCTGGGAACCGTCGCTGCTGCCTCAGGACCGTGCCATGGCAGGCTACCACCAACAAACTGCATCAACCATTTTTTTTGTGATGAAAAATGGTCCACAACTATTATTTAAAAGAATATAGGTATTGCCGCTGCTTCCGCATGTGTGTAGAAAGTTGTCCTACCGAAAGGTAGTACTGGGATGAAAAGTATGCTATGTGTTATTCTTATGGATTATTGTTAGGGAGAGGACAGTGTTCTCCCTCCACCCCAGCCGCAATGGTGAGACGCCCACGGTGACAGACGTCGCAAGACGATCTCCGGCCACCGTAGGCGCGGGCATGCGGGCTGCGAGTAATGGGCGACTCGCTGTCCGATCATGGACCAAGCCCGGGTCGAAGGCGTATCGTGTTCCACGCGCGCCTCAAAGAGATGTCAGCACAATGACGGGGCCCCCCTATAGTGTCGCGGGACTAACAAGCTACCATGAGCTCGAAACGTAAAGGGCTATTGAAAGTCATCGTGGATTTTAGTCAGTACAAGTCTGACAGTCCCTCCTGCCCTGCTCTGGGTGGGAGGACTCATTTGATGATTTTACCACGCTAAAAAAAATTGTTTCTAACAATTCGTCTGACTTTGGTACGGTTATTATATACATAGTCGACAACACAGACAGCGGGTAATGACTTTGTTTCATACTATGTAAAGAATTCGATAAACAACATAAATACATAATCTATTACATACCTTAAAACCAGTAACTTCATCTCGACTATACCACTCGCCTGTCAATGCACCGTAGATATCGTGAACGATGTTACCATCTTCCCCTTATCTCAAAATCGATCCACGTCAACTATCTGAGATCAATATAGGATTCTGCGAAGATTACTACGTTTATCGCTATCTGCAGATAAGTTCAACTTGGAATTGTTAAAAAAAAGACAATAAGATAGAAATTGCATCAATCTACAAGAATTTTTGACACACGCGATAAGCGCCGACGCGACGTGGTAATTGGAAAGTAAATTCCTAACCTGACCCGAAATCCTAACTCGGTACCTCACCTCTAGGTGCTGTCAGCAAATTGACGGGGACCTATTAAGGAACATCGTGTGCAAGGCTCGTAGGTCTGTCTTAAAAGAACACCGTGATCCTAAAACGCCGTGGTCGTGGGAAGGTCTTAAAAGGACACCGTGATCTTAGAACACAAAGAGCAAACAATAGAACAGGATGGATTTTTAGTCAGTAAGAGTCTGACAGTCCCTTGCAGGACTCATTAATTGATGACTAATGATTACCACCCAAGAATACATGCTTCAATTCACACGTACCACTTCTGGTCGACGATAATAATATCGTGTGCTAACCGCATAGCAACGACAGACGATCTCCGGCCACCGTAGGCGCGGGCATGCGGGCGGCGAGTAAATTCAAATTCATTTATTTCAATCCATATAAGATCAAATATTATTAATTAAAGTATTACATTTTTCATGGATTACTTTGGGAACTTTTTTTGGAGCACATTGGGAATGACCCCATAAAAGTATTCACACTCAATAACAATAATTATATCGACATAAAGACGAATAAATAACTTAAAAGTAAAGGGCAACTCGTTCTCCGACCAAGGACCATGCCCGGGTCGAGACGGCGCGTTGTGTTCCGCGCGCGCATCAAAGAGCGTCAGCATGATGACGGGGCCCCGGGTCTAGAGAGCCAAAGCCTGCCGGGGTCGCGGGACTTATTTCATTACCGTGACCCCGGAACATAAAGGGCCATAACGTTGCGTAGACGCAACGGCTTATTCATTCTAAATTTTACTAAGGTGTGGTTGCGTTGTGATGCGTGTGGAAAACGCTACTCATCAGTAAGTTGAAGTGTTTCTCGTTGAGATAAAAGAATTAGATTATGTAAGACTGTTCAGTATCTCGATGTATTTATCGCCGAATGGCTGAACGACATTATCGAGATGAAGTTACTGGTGTTAAGGTATGTAAATTGTTTTTTTTGTCTAATAACTACGGGCGCGGAGCTAGTTTATGCTATCATCTGCCTAGCCTTTTCCCAACTATATTGGGGTCAACTTCCAGTCGAACCAGATGCAGCAGTATTTTATATGGAGCGACTGTCTATGGACCACCACAACCCAGTAACTGGGTAATACGATAGGTACCCCAAGGTAAGACTGGTAGTCAGTCTTAAGAGCTTCTGACTAACATTAACGACTATCAAAGATTTACAAATGACAACCGGGACCAACGGCTTTACGTGCTCTCCGAGGCACAGAAGAAACTTGCATCCACAGACAAACCTCGGCAAGCGCGGCTTAGCCCGGATGATCGGCTTGTGCGGCTGTAATTGTTTAGCCATGAGCACCTCCAGTGTCTATATCATTATACATTCAATTCGAATTATAAAACCAGTTAGTACCACGGATTTCCTCAGGCCTGCTTTCGTGGCGCGCACTCTGCTGTCACTTTGTAGTCTCTTTAAGAAGTTTCCTAACCATTTTTTTTGTCTTTTTTAATAAAAAGTGAAAGGTAATTTATCAGAGACGAGCACTCCGCCCGCGACTTCGTCCGCGTAATTTTCGAACTTTGCTTTTGTGAATTTCTACTCCTAGCCACCCTCATTATAGGGATACTTTTGGAAAATCTAAATCAAAATTCAACAATAATTCTATGAAACCGCAATATCCTGTCTTACGTAGCACCTACACAAACATCCTAAAAATAATCTATCTAATCTAATCTATAATCTTATCTAAAAAAAATCCCTGAGGGGTCGAATTTGGCATAATCCCGTCATGGTGAGCATCTACGTCTTAAAAAGGAACCCGGTGCAAAATTTGAGAAGCATAGCACTATAAGTAAAAAAGTTTCATACAAACTATCAACCCCAAAAACAACCCCTTGGGGGCAAATTTCGCAAAATCCTGTCTTTAGTATCACTTACGTCCAAAAAAGAATCCATAATGTAAAAAATTAAGTCTCAAAAATATCAACCCCAAAAACAACCCCTTAGGGGTCGAGTTTCACAAAATTTCTACCTTGTTGAGCATTTACTTTTTAAGAAGAACCGGCATGCAAGATTTGAGACGTCTAGTACTTGTAGTAACAAAGTTTCATACAAACTATCGACCCCAAAAATAAACCCCTTAGGGGTCGAATTTCGCAAAATCCCGTCATAGTTAGCATCTACGTTCTAAAAAGACACCCTATGCAAAATTTGGAATTCCTAGCACCTGTAGTAGCGAAGTTTCATACAAACTATCAAGCCCAAAAACAACCCCTTAGGGGCCGAATTTCGCAAAACCCGTTCTTAGTGCTCACCTACGTGGTATAAGGAAGGTTTATGCCATATTTCAAGTTTCTAGGCCCAGCGGTTTGGGCTGTGCGTTGTCAGATCAGTCAGTCAGTTTTGAATTTTATATATATAGATGAGGTCGAACTCTTACCAGCTAAAATACACTATTCCTAACACCATGATTCCTCCTATCCCTATTTTTTTTAAGACCATAAAATCATCAAATGAGTCCTCTTACCCAAGGCGGAGCGAGAGAAACTCTCAGACTGATTAAAATCCACGGCGATTCTTCAATAGCCCTTTACGTTCCAGGGTCACGGTTACCTGTTGTGACAGTCCCGCGACCCCAGCTTATGAAGACGTGTTACCTCTTTAGGCCCGTCACTTTTGTTACCGTCGAGAAAAATAGTTGGATGGGTCAATAATTTCCTCACAAACTTTAGAATGAAACAAGCCATTTTCTTTTTACAGTTTGCTGGTGGTATTCTCCCACGGCTCCTCCGTGAGACAGCAGCGAAGGTTCCCGGATGACTTCCTCTTCGGAGCAGCCACTGCTGCCTACCAGATCGAGGGAGGATGGAACGAAGATGGTGAGTCCCCTCCGATTATTCTAAAAATTCAAGTTTTATATCGAAGTTCAGTGACTAAAATTTCTACTGTATCGTGGTTGTTTTTACAAACATGTATAAACTGACATTTACAAAGGCCTAGACCGAAAAAACTTCTTGCAGATTTTACAAATTTTTGCTGGTTCATTTTTGAGGTGTTGCTTAATGAGGGTTGATTGGACCTGTCCAGTCACTCAGCCACTGCGCCAATTGTGCCATCGAAAATTACTGGTTTTATCAAGTTAAATGTAGATAGATAGATAGATAGAATACACTTTATTTTACACCAAAATTGTTACAAAAAACGGTTTTATAATATTTCTAATTCTGTGGCTACAACGGCGGTCTTATCGCCAACAGCGATATCTATATAGTAATGTACTTACCTACGTGATAATTATGTTGTAAAAAAAAACTTTTCCCTGTTTTCAGGCAAAGGCGAAAGCATATGGGACCATCTAGTCCATACTAATCCGGCTGCTGTTCAAGACTTGAGTAACGGCGACATCGCTGCTGACTCTTACCACAACTACAAGCGAGATGTGGAGATGATGAGGGAGTTAGGCCTGGATGCTTACCGGTTCTCTGTAGCCTGGACTAGGATCTTACCTACAGGCATGGCTAATGAGATCAACCCACTTGGCATTGCCTATTACAACAATTTAATCGATGAAATGCTCAAATACAACATCACACCAATGCTGACAATCTACCACTGGGATTTGCCCCAAAAACTTCAAGAACTAGGAGGTTTCATGAACCCTCTCTTCAGCGATTGGTTTGAGGACTACGCGAGGGTTGTCTTCGAGAATTTCGGTGACAGAGTCAAGATGTTCATCACATTCAACGAGCCAAGAGAAATCTGCTTCGAAGGTCTGGAATACATGAACAAGGCTCCTTACCTGAATATTTCTGGCGTGGGTGTTTACTTGTGTGCAAAGAACCTGGTAGTGGCCCACGCTAAGGCCTACCATCTGTATGACAAGGAGTTCAGGCCGACGCAGAAGGGGCAGTGCGGTATCACGATTAATGTTAACTGGTGGGCCCCAGACACTGATACTCCTGAAGATGAGTTAGCTGCTGAACTTATGCGACAGTCCCAGGTGAATAGTTATGGTTTTTATTATATCTTTCATTCATAATAGCCCATTTGACGATCATTCGGTGTTACTTGCTTAAAGGGACAGCTGTGCAACACTTAAGGGACTGATTATTTGAGGAAAGAAAAATTTTTTAGATTGCAAGTGGGATTCGAACCCGCGTCTTCTGGATAGGTACTCCAGACGCCTTAACCAATTAGGCCATTGCAATCCACACTTGCAAGCCGAAAAAGTCGGAAGTTAGTTAAAACACTAATCCAAGAGATGGCGCCACGCTACCATGAAGCGTCAACAAGGAATAGAGAATTTCGGCTTGCAAGTGTGGATTGCAATGGCCTAGTTGGTTAAGGCGTCTGGAGTACCTATCCAGAAGACGCGGGTTCGAATCCCACTTGCAATCTAAAATTTTTCTTTCCTCAAAAAATCATCTTAACGATGCGCATCGCATGCATTAATGCGTATAAAAAATAATTAATTACTTAAGGGACTACTCATGGCGCGATGCGACGCGATGACATGATACAAAACACGTTGTTATCTATGGGTAGATGAAAAACAACTCACGATGGCGTCAAGTCAATCGAATTGCATCATTATTTCTTAGTAACAAGGTTAAGTTTCACTTGTAGTTGGAATTCGTTCGAATCGCTTCGCATTGCATCGGTGCCTTCACGGGGTTGCTTCACGGGGCTAAATGGGAAAAATTGTATCTTCGAGCCCGCTAGTGATGGCATCGGCTTGTAACTTGATGGAAGGCACAGGTTAAATTTGATTTGGACATCCACCCCTGCTGCCCTTGTTACGTCAACAGGATAGACTGAAAATATTGTTTTATGATGGAGTCTTATATGTAGTTCTACAAGAGCGAGCGAAGCAAGCTCAGGACTATGGCACCCTAACACGGACAGGTTAGCCTAGAAGGGAATGGCGGGATCTGAAAGACTCCTAGAAGACCAAGAGACTTGTCATTCCCTACTGATTTAATTCTTATATTTTTCAGTGGGGCCTATACGCTGAACCCATCTTCTCAGCTGAAGGAGGTTGGCCAAAGGAGCTGTCAGACAAAATCGCAGCAAAGAGTGCCGAGCAAGGATTCCGCCGTTCCCGTCTTCCGGAGTTCACTGAGGAAGAGAAGGCCTTCGTCAGAGGAACCTACGACTTTTTCGGCGTGAACCATTACACCACTGTCTTGATATCAGCAACGAAGCATAAAGGAGAGTATGCTGTGCCTTCTTTGCTGGATGATACGGATGTTGGCTACTATTGGCACGATGACTGGCCTAAATCTGCGTCTCCTTGGCTTTCGGTAAGTTATTTTGAACAAGTGCTTTATCA
Source organism: Agrotis ipsilon (assembly GCA_028554685.1). NCBI lineage: Eukaryota > Metazoa > Arthropoda > Insecta > Lepidoptera > Noctuidae > Agrotis > Agrotis ipsilon. The sequence goes on along the minus strand of CM052977.1, from coordinate 3,101,960 downwards.
TTGGAAGGATTTTTTTTTTTCGAACTTATTTTGTCCTAATTCTAGACAAAGGTCTACAAAGGCATGCTGATAGCGTGTAATGGGTGACTCACCGTCCGCCCATGGACCATGCCCAGGTCGACGGCGTGTTGTGTTCCACGCGTGCCTCAAAGAGTGTCAGCACGATGATGGCCCCCAGCCCCCAGAGGGCCAGAGCCTGCTGGGGTCGGGAGATTAATGATTACCGTAACCCCGGAAAAATAAGCCCTTTATTTTCCGAGGTATTGAAGGATACTGTGGATTTTAGTCAGCACAAGTCTGACAGTCCCTCCTGCCCTGCCCTAAGTGGGAGGACACATTTGATGATACTACCACGCTAAAAAAATGGGTCTTGTCCTGCCTATCTCTAACCCCTCATGTGACATACGTCAGGAACTGCTGTATGTATACATTATACACAATATATATCATCAGCCCATAATGTTCCGACTACTGGGCCACAGATCTCCTGTCTGTAGGAGGGCATGGGCCATAACACAGTCCGCGGTCCGATTGGTAATGCGCCTGGCTGTGAACCTATGACCTACGACCTGTAACTCGTAAGTCTGGGCCACCACTCGCGACGCAGTTATTACTAATACGGTATTTTACTCAAAAAAATTTATTAGTCCGAAATATAGATTATTAAAAAATATTAGACCCGTATTTTTTCTTTTGTCACGTAAACCAAAATCGACGAAGATACAACGCATCTAAAAATCACAAAACGTCACTCGGTCGGTACAATTTTACAAGCGCAATGACGTCACAAGCCCCCACTCCCGAATTTGGAAGCGTTTTATCTTTGTCAATATTCATTGATTTGAAAAAATAAAAAATACGTGTCCATTATTTTTCAATATTATATCTGACGGACTAAATAGATTATCAATTTATTTATACAGTAAAATACCCTATTATTAAAACTAAAACTGTCTTTCCAGTTGGCACCAGATAGTCTCTACCACGCTTTAACTCACCTCAAGGAAAAATACAACAATCGAGTAATCTACATCACTGAGAACGGCTGGTCCACGTTACCTGACAGTGGTCTTATAGATGATGACAGGATCACGTACTACAGAGCTTCCATGGAGAGCATGCTGAACGTCTTGGATGCTGGAGTGAACCTCAAGGGGTATATGGCGTGGAGTTTACTGGATAACATGGAGTGGTTGGAGGGATATATGTGAGTGTTTCGATCTGTCTCCAATTTTGTAACGGCGATGGGCGAACTGACAATAGGGCTTTTTTTTAGACCAGAGTGGTTAGAGTGCTTTGAAAGCTTTTCAAGCTACAACAAGAACTTGATATACTTAAGCACAGAAGACTCTAGTTGAATCTATCCCATCAAAAACATACCTGCTAAAAAGGGGGGCAACTTCGCCTAAAAAAGGGCTGAAATCAATCAATGGAACTTGCCAAGTTCCATTGATATTATTTCAACTAAGTAGATATACAGTATTTTAATTGGGTGTATGCTAAAGTGAAATTCGGCCAGATGATAGAGGACTGAGTGTGGTGGCGAATTTTGGAAATTGCAAATGTTTACCAGTGGATCAGGCTGTTAATGAAAATGATCGATTTAAGCCCGCGCTTAGATGCATTAGAACAGTCAAGTTTTCTATATATATAGATTTGCGGGCGCCCTACAACTGACAGATACGGCGGATTGTTTATCTGTTACCTAGGTGTGCTAAAAGCATAATAAAACGGAAAACAGCTACCAATCCTAGATGGTTGTTAATGTTAACGCACCAATGATGGTGCCATCATAGATAGGAGCAAATCTTTTTTTAAATCATAATCATAGTCAAATTATTTCTTTATATTTCACAGAGCCTGCTTCGGCCTGTACCACGTGGACTATGAAGATCCCTCCCGCACGCGCACACCTAGAAAGTCAGCGTTTGTGTACAAGCACATCATCAAGAACCGCTACGTTGACTACGAATATGAACCTGAATCTATGATCATGACCATCGATGAGGGACATTGAAGATTGTACTTGTTTTGATCTTTACTTTTGTAAAATAAATCGAACGCCAAAATATATGCCTCGATTGTGTGTTTTTATTTTTTGACTACGATTATGTGTGTATTCTTTTTTTTTAACCCCCGACGGAAAAAGAGGGGTGTTATAAGTTTGACGTGTCTGTCTGTCTGTCTGTCTGTCTGTCGGTCTGTCTGTCTGTCTGTCTGTCTGTCTGTCTGTGGCATCATAGAGCCCGAACGGATGAAGCGATTTCAATTTAGTTTTTTTTTGTATGAAAGGTGACTCATCTGCGAGTGTTCTTAGACATGTTTGATGAAAATCGGTTGAGCCGTTTAGAAGTTATGGGGGTGAAAGCGGGGAAAGGTAACCGAGGGTCTGCAAATATACTCGAGTTGGGTATCAAATGAAAGCGTACTGAAAGGGAATATTGATGACTTAATCGGGAGTACTCCTAGCAACATAAAATGATAGAAGTATGTACCTAAGTACCTATAAAATATAAAATAAAAATTAAATTAAAAATTTAAAAAACCCCCGACACAAAAACTAAGTTTCCTTTAAAAAGTAAAAAATAATAAAAATACGTCGCGTTGGGGGACTGCAAAATAACAGGAGATGATAAATAATTTGGAGCAGTCCCCCAACGCGACGTATTTTTATCATTTTTTACTTTTTAAGGAAACTTAGTTTTTGTGTCGGGGGTTTTTGGTCTTTGAATTAAATTCGCAAGGTTTTGTATTGAAGAAACAAAATGGTCCGTTAATTCCTACTACCATAAAAAAAGTGGGTTTTTAGCATTAAGCAAATCATAAAACAAGGCAAAATGAAACAAATTAACAGAGATATTAAAATGACAAAAAGGCCCCAGCTCAGCATAATTCCAGATGGAGTCAGGACCGGGTGTTTAAACAGTCCCACGATGTTATCTGGTTCCTGCAAAACTCCTTCCATGTCATAGTGATTCTCTATAGAGAAATCTCGTCGTTGGACTCAACGATGTCCTCCTTAACAAGGCCGCTTTGAAATCAACTGATCGTGCAGCACGAGTGGTGAGCGCTATTGTCGCTGTCAGCAAGTAGTGAATAGCCCCAGCCCCCTTTTAATCCCAGCGTTGCGTAAACGCTGCGGCCGTGCTGTCACAAGGCTGTGTTTGCTTTGCTGTCGTCTGCTTGACAACATCGAAAACAATGATGATTATTTATCATAAGCCTAGGCTGTTGTACCTACCGATTTAAGATAAAATACAGATACTTGTGATTAAATAACTCTGTTTTCATATGCATATCACATCCAAGTGGTCTAGTTATCTTAAAACTTTTCCTCTAGATTCCATAATAAGTTAGGCTCAAAGTTGGAAGAATTCCGTAGGTTTTAAAAAAAAAATCAAGTGCTTGATATTATTAAGGTCGCAGTGGATGAGCGAACATCGTCATCATCAGTTAAAAGGCGACTACTGCTGAATAAAGGTATCCTCACACCAAGATGCCGAACGACTTTCCGTCACTTGCATCCATCAGATGCTCGCGACTCTCATGATGTCGTCGATCCTCGTAGTGGTCTGCCTATGCTACGTCTTCGAATTTATAGTTGCCCTCCCCATTCGCGCCGCATAATTGGATAGTGTTCAAGTGTTGCTATCCGTAGCTTTGAGCATAGCAAACTTAATGGGCCTTCTTTTTTAATCGTGGTAAAATCATCAAACGAGTCCTCCCACCCAGGGCTGAGCGGGAGGGACTGTCAGACTCGAATTTACTAAAATCCACAGTGTCCTTCAGTAGCCCCTTATGGACCGGAGCCGCGGTATACGGCCCCGCGACCACGGCCCCACGACCCCGTCATTCTGCTGACACTCGCGTAAGAATAAGAGGCGCGCGTGGAACACGACGCGACGTCGACCCGGAAACTTAATGGGCCTAAGAAACGCACAAGCTTCACCACAGTTCTGCCTGCGCAAGCTTCTCGCATGACAAAACAATACACACAGGCAAGTATTCGCTGCCCGGGCATAACTGTAGTGAAGCTTGAACGTGTGGTGGGTCCATAAGACCCAGTTTGGCGTAAAAGGCTGTGTTTATAGACTGTATAAGCGTTTTCATTTTTATCGTGCATCTGCTCTGTTTATTTTTTTTTATGGTTTGCTTGAGTCTGTAGATCTTTGACAGTCGTTACTGTTAGTCAGAAGCTCTAAAGTCTGACAACCAGTCTTACCATGGGGTATGGTATTGCCCAGTTACTGGTTGTGGAGTTCCGACAGGCAGTCGCTCCATGTAAAATACTGATATCCAGCTGAATCTGGTTTGACTGGAAGCCGACCCCAATATAGTTGAGAAAAGGCTAGGCAGATGATGCTTGAGTCTGTAGAGATCACTATCTTATTGTCGGCCGAATAAATAAGAGCGCGGAACCCTAAGAATTTAGCGATGTCATTTCTTACGCAATACTATCCGAATTTATTGTTTTGTTACATTAATAAATAACAACATACCTACAGAAAACAACATGTTGGGTATTCTGCAATCAGATAATGTACTTATTCTTTTATTACTTAATCGGACCCTACTACGATATACAGGGTGTCGCAACGGCTATGACACATGGATGGAAAATACCTTTGAATATGTATTGTAGATGGAACATTTTACTGAAAGAATACATTCTTTTAATTTAAAAAAAAAAACCAATTTAAACTGCCTTCATAGATCTATAATAACATGTTTTTTTCAAGAAGTCTCTAGCCTTGAAGCTAGAGAGAAAGTTATTGGAACATTTTTGATATAAATCTAAGGCATTTGACACTGATCGGTACTCATTGTGCTCGGAAAAATGGAATCTGTTGGCATACATGGAATTGTACTATACATTTATTTCGTTCCTACCTTTCAAATCAAAGTCAAGTTGTGAAAATAGAAAACTATACTCATTCTTAGAGGACGTAGCATTCTGCGTACCGCAAGGTAGCGTTTTGAGACCCACGCTCTTTCTCTTGTACATTAATAGTTTATGAACAGGGAAGACAAAAACATCTAGTAGTGCAGCCATATTGCGATGAATCTCGACGCTAAAACCATATATCGAGCACTGAGAGTGCCTATCTAATTAGCATTCCTTAAGCAATAACCGCTAAGATTTAATAAATTCTTACCTACTCAGTTCTGCAAATATGTGTCTTGTTTATTCGAATTAAAATGCATAAATTTGCAGAATTAAACAAGATGAAAATCAGCAATAGTCAGCAGTAAACACTTGAAGTGGTCCTATTCAAAAGATTCAAGATAATGTGTGACAGGTTTTGCTCAGATACCCCACAGTGTATAAAACGGAAAGAGATAATATCAGCCGCTTAGTGCTTCTATAATATCGCTGATATGAAGCTACTAGTGGTCCTAAGGTAAGGAATTTATTTTTATAATTTATTCTAAGAATAACTTTTATTTATAGAGTCTTTTTAATTAATGAAATATAGTTAAGGTTCGATTATAATTCCCCATATTATATTTTATAAAATAATTAATTGCTTTCTGCTGTCATTCTCCATTTGATATTATGACATGACGGTCTGCAATGAGATCGAGTATTCTAACATACTTCATAGTATGTAAGTTAGCAATAACAAGAGTACTAAGTTTGTAAAACTTATCTTTATCACTCTCTTATCCCAATTCGTTTAAGTAATTATAATAAAAATATTCCACAACATACAAGTCATTGTATACTGAAGAAACTACTGAATGACAGCAGAAACCTAGTTCTACTAGTACTTACTTCTTTAAGTTGTTGCTATTTTGTCGCAGTTTGGCGGTAGCAGCCTGCCAAGGCTCTGTTGTGAGGCAGGAGCGAAGGTTCCCGGATGACTTCCTCTTCGGAACTGCTACTGCTGCATACCAGATCGAGGGAGGATGGAATGAAGATGGTAAGATACAAAACAAAGATAGAATTTACACATTTCCAACAAATTACATTTTAAAAACGATGAAATTAAAGGAAGACCTGCTTGTACTCAGACCTTCAATTTGAAGAAACTCTGATCTATTCTGATTTGCAATTTGAAGGTCACAAGACATAAATAAAACTCTTGAACTTTATCTCCTCATCGCGTTATCTAAAACGTACGTGACCTAGAACTTAGAACAGAGTCAAACAGAAAAGATAATGAACAAAACAGATTAGTCTCATCTTTGATTCATTTTCCAGGCAAAGGCGAAAACATTTGGGATTACATGGTGCACAACAACCCCACTATCATCCGAGGTGAGACCAACGGTGACGTCGCTGCAGACTCTTACCACAACTACAAGCGTGATGTGGAGATGATGAGGGAATTAGGCCTGGATGCTTACCGGTTCTCTCTCTCCTGGTCTCGGATCTTGCCTACAGGCATGGCCAATGAGGTCAACCCAGCTGGCATTGAGTTCTACAACAACTACATCAATGAGATGTTGAAATACAACATCACTCCATTGATAACTCTATACCACTGGGATCTGCCTCAAAAACTTCAAGAATTAGGAGGATTTACAAACCCTCTTATCGCCGACTGGTTTGAAGACTACGCAAGGGTTGTTTTCGAGAATTTCGGTGACAGAGTCAAGATGTTCATCACTTTCAACGAACCTAGAGAAATCTGTTTCGAAGGCTATGGAGCCGCTACTAAGGCACCTATCCTAAACTCCACAGCTGTGGGTACTTACTTGTGTGCCAAACATTTGGTCACCGCTCATGCTAAAGCTTACAAAGTATACGATCAAGAATTCAGGGCGACTCAGGGAGGACAGTGCGGTATCACAATCAGTGTGAACTGGTTTGGTCCAGCTACGGACACTCCCGAGGACGAATATGCTGCTGAAATTAGGAGACAAGGAGAGGTATTGTAACCATTTTTCTCTCGACTTCTGTTTTAATTATAAATTGCATTCAAGACATTAATCATGTTTTTTAAAAACAGTGGGGAATCTACGCTCATCCCATCTTCTCCGCCGAAGGAGGTTTCCCGCAAGAGTTAGCACAAAGAATTGCTGACAACAGCGCCAAGCAAGGCTACGCCCGCTCCCGTTTGCCCGAATTCACTGAAGAAGAGAAAGCTTTCGTCAGGGGAACCTCAGATTTCTTTGGCGTGAACCACTATACTGCGTACCTGGTATCAGCTACTGAGCGCAAATCCACGGTCCCAGTGCCGTCTCTGCCGGATGATATGGATAATGCGTCTTTCGCTGATGATGATTGGATTAAATCTGCATCTGCTTGGCTGACCGTAAGTAATTTACTGTGAAGTTATTAAACTTAAGTAACTTTCTATTTGAAATAGACCATTACCGATTTTCAAGAGGTTCTCAAAGAAATAGAACAGTAATATTCTTTGAAAGTTCGAGTCTAACCCAATAATTACAAAATGTTTCACAATTTCCCTTTTATTCCAGTTGGCGCCAAACAGCATCTACAAAGCCTTCAGCCACTTGAGGGAGAAATATAACGACCCAATTTTCTACCTTACTGAGAACGGCTGGTCAACTTGGGAGGGCAAAGGCCTGATTGATGATGACAGGATCAAATACTACAGGGCTTCGATGGAGAGCATGCTGAACTGCTTGGACGATGGCATCAAGCTGAAGGGGTACATGGCGTGGAGTTTGATGGATAACTTCGAATGGCTGGAGGGTTACATGTAAGTATTTTTTATACCATGTATAGGCATACCTGATGGGTCGCGAGAATTTTCAAATTACCATAACCCTGTAACGTAAAGTGTGTGAGTGTGAGTGAGAGAGAGAGGATACCGTGAATTTTAGTCAGTCGAGTCTGACAGTCCCTCAGGTCTGCACTGGGTGGGAGGACTCATTTGATGATTTTACCAGATAAAACAGGCATACCTGATGGAAAGCGCTCACTGTAGCCACACCATACCTAACAGTACTACGTAAGTACGTAGGTGCCTCAGCCTATGGACGCCTACAACACTAGAGGTATAGCTTACACGTTGTTGCCGACCTTGCAACTTTTTTACGCCCATTTTAAGGGGTATTAAAAAAGTAGGAAGGGTCATTATGCCGACTGGGGACAGTAGTTTTGGCGTCACATTGAATCGTAATGCGAAACTTTTCTTTTAGGAAGACCGAATAGTTCGAGTCCATTGCTTATTCATTCAGATAACTAACATACTTCATTGTACGAAAGTTAGCAATAAAAAAAAAATTATGTTATCTTGTTCCACAGTGAGCGTTTCGGCCTATACGAAGTTGACTTCGAAGATCCCGAGCGCAAGCGCACACCTAGAAAGTCAGCGTTTGTGTACAAGCACATCATCAAGAACCGCTACGTTGACTACGAATATGAACCTGAATCTATGACCATGACCATCGATGAGGGACACTGAAGTTCTATCGATATCTGGTTTTGTTGTATTGTGATGTTTAATTAAAAGTATTTTTACTGTAAAGTGAAAAGACTGTTTTTATTTTACTCCTACGGTCATAATAGCGATAAAAAAACGATAGATTTTGAGCATCTAATTGCAAAATTAACTAAATATGCCACGTAAATTCGGCAACCATTCGGCCTATTCGACCAATTTTTATTATTTGAATGATGAAGGTCGGAAACTGTCAGCCGCAAAAAATACTAGTTGTGCTTAGTCGCTGTGTGTGACCGAAGCTTTGAATGAAAAATGTATCTCACATTACCAGCTGCCGTACCTATATTATATTAATTTTCATCTCTAGCCAGTGCTACTCACGTGCTCATTACCCAAGTCTCACGGTCGCAGACTGCTGAATGCGGGTACTAGGTTCGATTCCCAGGTCGAGCAAAAAGTGTTATTGGGTTTTTCTTAAAAAAAAAACAGTAATTAGCAGCCCAGAGTTAAGAAGTTGTCGGTATAATAATAGATACGATTCTTCAACGATTCACCGACGACCGGTTCGTCATTGGACGTTTCGTCGACAGGACGATTCACTTATGGCCGTTTCACCGATAGACTCTTTCACCAATGGACATACTCCCGTGCCTATGTCACGATCAATCAATTTTAGATAAAATCTCACTGTTTCGCATGCCAAAATTATCTGTTGATCCATCTTTATCAAACTTTTTATCCTTTTCTTTTTTATTCCTAAAAAACATACCATTCAAGATGTTCATAACGATTCCGTATACTGAGTGATTATATTATCTTTTGAAAGAGATACTGAAAGAGATAAAGGAAATACTTTTTATGGAGTATTTTTTTATTTAAAAAAATAATCTAACTAGTAATCCATATCTACTTCTTCTTGTTTAGATGGGGAGAAGTAGTACTATTATAAAACTAGAGATTTGTAATAGTACCAAAATTAAAAGTCATTTATTCAAATTAGGCTTATTAGCAGAACTTTTTGAAGGTCAAGTTTTATCATAAGACAGTCCCCCAAAGCGGCCCTCGCCCTTCGACACTTCCTAGTGTTTTGGCTGGGAACCACTTCTTCAATGAAGCAAGTGAAGACTGCGTATACGCAGTCTTGCTTCACATAAAGCGTGAGCCGCCCTGCAGCAAGACGGATCGATGAATTGATAAAGGTGACTGGCAGTGGATGGATGAGGACTACCCAGGGTTGAGATGGTTGCAGGCGTTCCTTGGATGTAAGACGAGAAGTCTTACGTTCAGCAGATGACGGCAAAGATTGACAAGAACTGAATACGAAGGGCACCCGCTAACGATGACACCTGAGCTACTTGCACCTTATCTATTCGACATAAGGCTCTTGTCAAAAATTTTCGCAAGGGCCAGGTGCCCTTCGTGGAATACCTCGACCCCACTGACTGAACCGTATCAGTCATTCTCCGGGACACGTCGAGCTTCATTGTCTCGGCGCTTTTCTGATGTTTGCCACTGTTAATTCTGGCTTTCAGGAGTTGCAATGGTTTGGGAATAGCGAGGTGGGTTTGTCGCAATAAAAAATGACTGAACCCTAAATTATGTAACAATAAAGTGATCTGTTTACTTGACTCGCGATAACTGATAAGTAGCTACGTAAACAGAAAATATGATGAAGTAAATATTTAGAGTAATTTATTATTTTTGTTGATTATCGATTGGCACGTCTCTGATATAAATATATGAAAGAAAGACATTGCGATAAGGCCAGAGGGTCTCTAAAGCCGACTTTAGCAATTTCACAAAAAGCATTGTGCATGATAAATTATTATAAATCAATAAACTACTCTATTGCTTGAACTGAACAATGTAAGTAATGGAATGTTCAATAAAACGAATTTTATCGCAATCCGTATTAAGATACGTGCTGCTGATGCCAATGCTACTGGCTTGTAAGATGAATATGACAATGATGGTAATATTTTCAATGTAGCCATTGGTGAACATTCAGATAAAGCGGTTAAAAATAAACTCGAAAATATTACATAAGCAACAGCATCGCCGAGGGCATCTCAAGTCTATCTCAAATCGACATCGACAGAATGTACATTGAACTTACAGAAATAAGATAAAACCAACAATAAAACATAGATAGTAGACAGTTTAAGCTATCCCTTCAGATAAATGTGTCCATTTATATGAATTGTATAATAATAAATCAGTTTAGTGGTTCAGTGCTGACATGAAGCTGCTTGTAGTGTTAAGGTACGAATAACAATATGAATATTATCTCATAATAGATATTAGATATATTTGGGGTCACGTTTGGCGTAAATATGTCACCTTCACCCAGTCTTTCGATATCGGTAACATTCAGTAAGCGTTCGTACTAGAAATCGAGAAAGTCATAGAAGTACCAGGCGTCACAAACAGTGAGGCCGAGCGCCCTGCGGTCCCTCCATCTGCATACCGGCCCATCGTGCTGCTGTACGAGGTGGGCAATATCTTTGAAAGATTTATTGACAGACCGCCTTATAGGGTACTTGGTTGAGAGGTACTGATACGAGGGGATTACCACAAGGGGCGCTCGATGGTGGACGTCATCATAAGTATGAGAGCCCTCATGATGATGCGGTATCGTAGGGTATTATCTTGGCAGTAACTATTGACATCGCCAATGCCTTTTATACCCTGCCCTTGAGTTGTATCAGCGAGGCACCCCTGTATTACCGGATGCCCACCAACCTCCGGCGCGTAGTCGAGGTTTATTTTTCGGGAAGGGTCGTCGTCTACGTCAGTCACCAGAGAGATTGTCGTGCGATGTGCCGCAGGGTTCGGTTTTGGTGCCGCTCCTGTGCTACTTACATCGGATACAACAGGGTCCCATATAGACAACAAGACCATAGAGGCGTTACCGGACTGTGACTAAGTCTCTGGACAGCTCTAAAAAGCCTGGATTTCCATTTAAATATTTAGGAATGGTGCGTCAAACTATTTAATGACAGTTATTGAAAAGTTTTAAGATACTAATAAATATGTCTTGTTTGTCGCAGTTTGTTAGTGGCAGCTTGCCACGCCTCTAGTGTGAAGCAGCAGCGTAGTTTTCCGGATGACTTCATCTTCGGAGCAGCCACCGCATCCTACCAGATAGAAGGAGCGTGGAATGAAGACGGTGAGGAAATATAAAGCTCTTTTAGTAAACCGAACAATTGAAACACTGGAAGTCATAAGCAGAATCATACACTAACATGAGTTGCGATAAAACTAGTAATTATCAACTAAATGATGGCTAATTCATTTACCACTCATTAAATGTAAAAAATTAAGAGACAAAATGCGTCAAGGACTTTTTTAGATAAATGTTATATTTTGCAGGCAAAGGAGAGAATATCTGGGACTACATGACCCACACCAACCCAACCGTAATCAGAGACAGGACCAACGGCGACGTCGCTGCCGACTCCTATCGCAACTACAAGCGCGATGTCGAGATGATGAGGGAGTTAGGCCTGGGTGCTTACCGGTTCTCTATCTCCTGGCCTCGGATCCTGCCTACAGGCATGGCCAATGAGGTCAACCCAGCCGGCATTGACTTCTATAACAACTACATCAATGAGATGTTGAAGTACAACATTACTCCAATGGCTACGCTATACCACTGGGATCTGCCCCAAAAACTGCAAGAACTAGGTGGATTTGCCAACCCCCTATTCACCGATTGGTTTGAAGACTACGCGAGAGTTGTGTTCGAGAACTTCGGAGACAGAGTCAAGATGTTCATAACCTTCAACGAGCCATACCAAATCTGTTACCAAGGTTACGGTGCGGATATAAAAGCTCCAATTCTAAATTCAACTGCTGTAGGGACCTATTTGTGTGCAAAGAACCTGGTGGTGGCCCACGCTAAAGCCTACCACTTGTATGACAAAGAGTTCAGGCCAACGCAGAAAGGGCAATGTGGTATCACGATAAGTGTGAACTGGTACGGTCCAGCCACTGACTCTGCTGAAGATCAGCTAGCTGCTGAAATGAAGAGACAGGGGGAGGTAATAATACAAGAACAATACTTATCCAATGTTCTTTCAAATTCCTGGTTTAGTAATTAATATGTCGTCTTTTCCAGTGGGGCATCTACGCGCATCCCATCTTTTCATCAGAAGGAGGTTTTCCAAAAGAGTTTTCTGACAGACTGGCTGAAAAGAGCGCTCAACAAGGTTACTCCCGTTCACGGTTGCCAGAATTTACTGATGAAGAAAAGGCTTTTCTTCGAGGAGCTTCTGATTTTTTCGGCGTGAACCATTACACTGCACGATTGATTTCGGCGACGGAGCATAAAGCTGTGTTTCCTGTGCCTTCCTTTTTTGATGATATGGATGTTGGAGACTTCGTACTGGATGACTGGCCTACATCTGCTTCGTCTTGGCTTACAGTAAGACCCTTTGGTATTCTCCGTCTCTTTGTGTTTTTTTTTAGGCGCTCTACCAACTGCACCGCGCCCCGTCACGGATGGCAGATTTTTCATTGTATCCAAATATCTCAATTTGTATAGAAATCATGCCTAGCAGAACACACTGCCCCGCGCCAACGCGCAGTTTGGCAGAAACTGCGCGTGGGAAGATTCTGCCAATCTGCGCGGTGGCGCGGGGGCAGTGTGTTGTGACATGACGACACATGAGTTTATTTAGCGCGAGGTCATCGTAATCTGTATCACCGCACGGGGGAGCAAATTACACCACTTAGTAAAGCAGATCCTGCGCCTCCGTCGCCGCGCACGTTATCTGTCGCTCCGCGCACCGCGGCGGGATGCGTCTTCAGTGGGTGAACTGCCTTAGTTGAACGCCTTTGTTTGCTTCCACAATTTCTAAACTAAACTATGTGTAGTTGAGACCCTAATGTAAACTACAATTTGTTTCTTTTCTTTTCAGTTAGCTCCTGATAGCATTTACAACGTCTTAACCCATCTAAAAGAAAAGTACAACAATCCAATCTTCTACATCACTGAGAACGGCTGGTCCACAGACCCTGACAGGGACCTGATAGATGATGACAGGGTCACCTACTACAGAGCTTCCATGGAGAGCATGCTGAACGCCTTGGATGCTGGAGTGAACCTCAAGGGGTATATGGCTTGGAGTCTGATGGATAACTTTGAATGGATGCAGGGTTATCAGTGAGTCTTTATGAACGATAACTGTCTTAAAGAACTTTTACCTTGCTTACTGTATTCATATTTTGCATTTTTTCTACAGAGAGCGTTTCGGCCTTTATCACGTTGATTTCGAAGATCCCTCCCGCACGCGCACTCCTAGAAAGTCAGCGTTTGTGTACAAGCACATCATCAAGAACCGCTACGTTGACTACGAATATGAACCTGAATCTATGATCATGACCATCGATGAGGGACACTGAAGTTCTATCGATATCTGATATTGTGACCTAAATTAAAAGCATTTGCTGTAAAGCTAAAATTTCTTTTTATTACCTTCCTTTTTCTGCATCTGCTATGCCACCATTCAAAAAGAAGTTCGTAGGGCAATGCCAAGCACTCACCTCTTTACGGTGGAATAGTAAATTGGCTATGTCAGTCACCAGAGGGCACACCAGCGATGCGCTCAATAGATCCAAGTCGCTGTGGCCGAAATCGGTCTGGATCATATATAGGGTAAAGTACCCAACTGCTGACCTCCCACCAACTATTGACCTCTTAACAGTTTTTATCAAAAATAATAACAAATCTTCTTGCAGTGCTGCTTAAAGAATACAGAAAATGAAAAATAATTTATCTTGTAATATATCGGCGTCACAGAAAATTTAAATAAAGCGATATTGCGCCCGTAAACCTATGATAATAAAATACCCTGCTAAAATCATCAAGAAATTTAACAATTTGCTAACCTGAAGATTGTTTTCAATGTCATTTTATTTCAGTTTTACACTATAGATTCCTTAGAGTTTGGTATTTTTTCGTTATTTTAGACAGACATAATGCTTTTCCACATGATTTTCAAGTTTTAATGAGCCTTAACTTGTTAAAATGATGGGGTCAATATGTGGTAAACTCAAATGTATGGATAACCATTTTTTTGACATGACATGTCAATAGCTGGTAATGAACCATATATACGAATATACCAGTTACTGACACCACGGTTTATACGTATATTTCATTTTAATGGTGAGGTAGCTTAACTTTAATGCATCTGTATTATGCCCATGGGTGTTCGCACCCCTAAATGTGTGTATCTGCACAATCACAAACATAAAAAATACCATACGTAGTAACCTATGAACCTAGCTTAATTTGAGAGAGGTACTTACATTTTCGATCTACTGTCACTTTCTGGATCCTCCTGAATAGTTTAAACTTACTACAATTATAGGAAAAGTTAACGGCTAAATGGATTTTGAAACAATTTGGCAAGCGGATAATATAAAAACCTGGTTAGGTGGGTTTACCTGGACGCAGGATACTTTTTATGTAGGTATATGATCCCGTGGGACAATTGCCGACCATAACACGGGCAATGCCTCAGTCATAAGTTGGTTTAGTGCATACAATTATGACAAAAGTTACTCTAACCTGCATGTTTGAACAAACCGACTTAAATCATATCCGAGGCAAAGTGTTAGGTGATTTTTGTTTTGTGTCTATGTTCTCTTCATTTGTGAGGATCTTCTTCATAAGTTAAAAAAGTTAGAACAGTCTTATGTAATTGGGAAAATATTAATTCAAACTTTTTTAAACTCCTTTTGAAGAACTAAAGCCGTATTCTTTCAATTTGTTTTGCCGGTGAGCATTTTTAATCTGCTGCATAATACAGACAAATGAAATAACTAATAATAAAGAGGAAAAATTGGACAAAAAGTGATAAAACTACAACAAAACTTCAAAAATAAGTGCAAGAATATTATAGGCCGCGTTTGAAGACTGTAGGCCAAAATTGTGTGAAAAAAGAAAATGAGTAGGGCAATAAGACTACCTTTGTTTGTTTTTTATCAAATAAAACCTCGTATCACAGTCCTAATAAATAATATTTGAGTTTATTCTTATACTACAGGAGGTCAAAAAATTGGTCATTTGCATGATGAAAATTTGGTACAGGCATGTTGATAACTGGTCAAATGGCCTGTTTCTGCTAAACTCGAGAAAAAAAACACTTTTTACCTTTGTATGACTGTTTATAATGTTTTAGTTAAATTCTCCAACGTTTATTTTATTTTCCAAAAACATTTATTTCCACTTGCAACTCGTGCATTAATTTATTTTGCGAAAGAAGCAAGAAAAACCGCTTAAAGGGTCAATAATTGGGTGTTTTACCCTAGTTGCTAGTGAAACAATAAAATGCCTGTGGGAGAGATTGTTCTCCTACACACGCCCAGGCCTTCGCGGGGAACGTCTAAGATGTCAGGGATCGCACATTTTTTTCTTGCGACACTAGGGCATTTCAGATGACGAGAAATTGGTAGATGGGTAGCACCGTACTAGTACAGTCATAAGGCAAAAATAATGCTAACATGGATCAAGTAATGTTGGTCACCGACTTAATCATTCCCGAGTATTCGGGGCTTCAAAAAACTGTCAGCAATTTGATGGGGCACAATTATGGGCCAAATGTCTACCGGGGTCACCGGAATCTATTCTTCGCTTACCTTCAGGCGAAATAGTTGTCAGGCGTGAGCTTATCGCTAAATTAGAAAAGTCTGTAAGAAGAAAAGCAAACAAAAGGATGGGGGTTGTCAGTACGAGTCTTACAGTCCCTTCAGCTCCAAACACGGTGAGAAGACTCATTTGATGATTTTCCAGAAAATTATGGAGATACTTCATAATATCTATGCATCAACATAACTAGTGCTTCTACTTTTTTTTTTTTGTTGGGACAAACCCACCACACTGTTCCCAAACCACTGCAACTCCTGAGAGCCAGAATCAACAGTGGCAACCACCAGAAAAGCGCCGAGACAATGAAGCTCTACGTGTCCCGGAGAATGAATTTACCTGTCTTGGGTCCTGCAACGAAATTAATCAGAAAAGAATAGTGGAGGAGTAGGAAAAAATATGTTTCCACTTCCCTCCATGCAAGCAGGAGACAGAACAAAACAAGGCCAATAGGCACAAAGGGATATTACAACTGGGAGAAGCCCAGTTGCCTAGCACCACGGGTAAAATGACTAATAATATTAATGGGACCTAAATTGTGAGCTGCTATATTTGATTCCAATAATAGGTATGGCAGAAACGCTTGAACGCACGGTAGTTTGTTCGAGTTTCCACAAGGTCCGAATAATAAATGACTCCGGATGTAGTCTGAACAGTATCCAACATAATATTGCGTTCGTTTTGCCAAAGAATACACTCCCAAAGAATATGATGTGCTGATTGTTCATATTCACAGTCAGGTGTCGAACATTGACAAAAAGGCGAGGGAACTAGCTTAAAAGAAAACAATTTACTTTTAAAGTTACCATGTCCCGTGAGAAATTGGGCAACACAGTGATCCACCTCCAGCCACGTCCTAGCCAGCCGCTCACGAACGGATGGAAAGAACTGGTGGAGGTGCCGCCCCTTGATAGAATTATCCCACCTACTTTGCCATTCGGATAAAAGATCCTCCCAGACGTCGCTCTGAGGTTTGAACAATCTAGATATCTTATCACGGTCACGTTGCGGTAGAAAATCAGCGTCAGTGGTCTCCCGTGCGGAAAAGTACATTGCAGCACGTCGCTGCACTTCAAGATCGACTGGAAGTACACCAGCAAGCACCGGCAAAGCTTCAGTACTGACGGGCCAATACGCTTTACTTAAGAATAACAAAGCCAAGCGCTGACTTTGGAGCAATTTACGTCGTGCCGCCCCTATGGTGGCCCTATCGGCCCAAACAGGTGCTCCGTAGCACATACAGCCCAAGTAAGTAGCCCCATAAATAGTTTTTAAGGTTAGAAATGACAGACCCCAAGTAGATTTTGATATTCTAGTTAGGGCATAAAAGTTATTTTTAGCTTTTTCACCAACTTTTTTTATATGTTCTATGAATGTGAAATTTCTCTCTAAGACTAAACCAAGATAGCACACCGATTGTTTTCTCTTGACGGGAACATTATTGAATTTAATACTAGGCAACGATTTAAGCTCACCTTTTAAAATTAGTTGATAGGTTTTTTGTGGTGCGAAGGTCAGACGGTTTCGATCGCCCCACTGAGATATCAATCGTAGGCAAGTGTCAGCCAAATTCTCGAGTCCAGCACGAGTATTCGACTGAATGAGCAGAAGGCCATCGTCCGCATAACCAGTTAAAGAACAACCACTTGGAAGTGGAATCGCGAGGAAATCATCGAAGCCTAGATTCCATAAATAAGGACCGATAACCGAACCTTGAGGACAGCCCATGGTAAGAGGTTTCGATACTGAATGATGTCCGAGTTTAAGTTTCGCGGATCCATTAGAAAAGTACGAGCAAAGAAGATTAAAGATATTATTATAGTACTTCTACTTATAGCAATTGATCCGTTGTTGGTATAAACAATATCAACATGTCAAAGATATCTGTTGATCCGTTTTTATCAAAGATGTTATCCTCCCCGCGAGGCATGAAAGAATAAAACGTGTATCATAATTTTATAATTTGGTTCCGTATGTAATTATTTACTGACTTTATGCACAGCAATACGTAACTTAAATTTTAGTTAAATAGTTTAGACTTAACTATTAGATACTGCAAACAGTTTGAGACGTATAAGAACGTTACATTTGTTATCAACACGTATTGAAAACTGAAATTCAGTTGATCAAACAAATACTGCAATGTAATCAAACATGCATGTGACTTGCATGCAACTTTGAATACTCGCACATTGCGTAGTAATAAATGAACAATGAAATCAGTTGATCAAACAAAGACCGAATGTAGTTGTTGCAAGTAACTTTCATGCAATATCTTGAATAATTATTTTTTTTCAGTGTTTTGGAAACCTCCAATTCAAAATAAACACCACAATTACATATGCAAGCATTACCGAGGGCATTACAAGTATAATATCATATAGACAGTATTGAAATCTACATAGAAATAAGATAAAAACAACAAAAAATATAGATAAGCACAGTTAAAGTTATCCCTTCAGATAAATGTATCCTTTTATATAAATTGTAATCTGTTTAGTAGTTCAAAGTGCCGTCATGAAAGTGTTAGTCGTATTAAGGTAAGAATTTCAATAAAAATAAAACCTGAAAGGCCTGATGGTGGATCTATTAGAGCAGAGCACAATGATTGATGAAATAACAGACCCGCATGACGAGAACCTCGTGAAAGCCGACAAAGAAGAGAAAATCAGGGATCTTGACTTGGTTTACGAGGTTGTCGACATGTGGAATCTAGACGATCACTGAACTAGTCGGGTCGGTCAATGAGTTAATTGCCAAAAGCCTCAACCAAAATCTAAGGAAGCTCTTGTTAGGCTGTTGGATCAAGGTTCTGGCTCAGAAAGCACGTTCTTCTTGACACGACTTGCATTGTTAAGAGGTCCCTTGACTACCGGTCACTTAAGCCTCTAGTGTTCCTGACACCTGGTGGGTTCCTATTTCTTCAAACACCAATCAATTTGGTTTTTTTTAAGCAGTTTGGTAGTGGCAGCATGTCATGCTTCCACTGTGAGGCAGCAGCGAAGGTTTCCGGATGACTTTCTCTTCGGAGCATCTACTGCTGCCTACCAGATCGAGGGAGGATGGAATGAAGATGGTGAGTCTACTATTTCTTTATTATTTTGCTAAAAACTGATGGCTAGATGATTGATGACAAAACCAGAGCCGTCTTCTCCGTTGGGCACTTGTGGCACTTGCCTAGGGCACCGAATACCTGTGAGAATAAGTTTTTGGATTTATCTAGCGAGTTTCGCGGTATATTCCTCACCACAACTTATGCATAACGTTGTGTATGTTTCAGGCAAGGGTGAAAATATTTGGGACCACTCAACTCACACCAATCCATCCTCAATCAAAGACGGGACCAACGGCGACATCGCTGCCGACTCCTACCACAATTACAAACGTGATGTAGAGATGATGAGGGAGTTAGGCCTGGATGCTTACCGGTTCTCTATCTCCTGGTCTCGGGTACTGCCTACAGGCATGGCCAATGAGATCAACCCAGCTGGCATCGCATATTACAACAATTTAATCAATGAAATGATGAAATACAATATCACTCCATTGGTTACTCTCAACCATTTTGATCTGCCTCAAAAGCTGCAGGAACTAGGAGGATATGCCAATCCTCTGATCAGCGATTGGTTTATAGACTACGCCAGGGTTGTGTTCGAAAATTTTGGAGACAGAGTCAAAATGTTCATAACATTCAACGAGCCTAAAGAAGTCTGTCATTTTGGATACGGAGGTGAAATGGGAACTTATTTATGTGCTAAGAATATAGTGGTAGCCCACGCCAAGGCCTACCACTTGTATGACAAAGAGTTCAGGCCGACACAGCAGGGGCAATGCGGTATCACGATTAGTGTGCCCTGGTTTGTTCCAGCTACAGACTCTGATGAAGATCAGCTAGCTGCTGAACTGAAGAGACAGGCCGAGGTAATACAAAAGCAGTACTAATTCTAATTTGTCTATATTGGCGACATAATAATTGTGGGTCTTTTACAGTGGGGCATCTACGCCCATCCCATCTTTTCGTCCGAAGGAGGTTACCCAAAAGAGTTTTTTGAAAGAATTGCTGAAAAGAGCGCTCAACTAGGATACTTCCGGTCACAGTTGCCTGAATTTACAGATGAAGAGAAGTCTTTAGTACGAGGAGCTTCTGATTTTTTCGGTGTGAACCATTATACAGGCTGGTTAGTGTCGGCGAATGAGCATAAGGATGAGGGTCCTGAGGCTGCACTATTGGAGGATATGAATTTTGGAACATATACGCCTGATGACTGGCCTAAATCCCCAGCTACGTCTTGGCTTAGGGTAAGAAACTGTCATCATCATCCATTATCCCGGGGAAACCCAACGCTGGGTAAAGGCCTCCCCCTTTTTCTGCCATACCATGATATCATTTAAATAATTTGCACCATAAAGCTCTATTTGACTTTTGGTATCTGTGCCAAGCACGTTTGTTCCTTAGCGAGAAATTGTGAGCAACTTGATGAACATTCTCGCTTGCTTCCATATTTTCTCTATTACATGATCAGTTTCGCCTCGCCAGAAAACCAGCGCTTTGACATATTTTATGTACAGCACTTGCTGAGGTAGGAGCCTTTAGGCCTCGCACATGACTAAATTGTTTTTTTTTTTATCTTTGTTTTTATTTATTCAGGTTAGCCAACAATTGTTTACACAAAACATACATTAAGTTGACACCATTTTTTTGTGTGTTTTGTTTTCGTATATAGTTTGATGTATTTGTTTTTCTTTTATTATTTTATTCGTTTTTATTCATGTAATGTTTGTTTGTTCTGTCCTGTGTGTTCCAATAAATGTCTTTTCTTTCTTTCTTTCTTTTTGCATCAATTATCATCCCCCCTTTTACAACCAAATCTTCAAATTATTTTTCCAGTTAGCACCCAACAGCATCTATAATATCTTGAATCATCTGAGGGAAAAATACAACAATCCGACCTTCTACATCACTGAGAACGGCTGGTCCACGTTACCTGACAGTGGTCTGATAGATGATGACAGGATCGCCTACTACAGAGCTTCCATGGAGAGCCTCCTCAATTGCTTGGATGATGGAGTAAACATCAAGGGTTATATGGCTTGGAGTCTGATGGATAACTTTGAGTGGATAATGGGCTATACGTAAGTTTAGTTTTCCTATAACTATTTTTACATTTACGTCAGTCTTTATCGAGTATCTTTCTTTCTCAGGCTATTCGTTTATTGGTCTTGTTACATTTATAAATATTTCCAAAAAATACATTCACAAAGTTGAAATGCAGCCCATTAGTATCGGAAACAGTGTCCAAGCTAAACGGCTCGTTATTCCGATATTTTATTACTGTATTCATAATTATGTTATTTTTGGTCTTTTTTTCTTCAGTGAGCGTTTCGGCCTGTACCATGTTGACTACGAAGATCCCTTGCGCACACGCACTCCTAAAAAGTCAGCGTTCGTGTACAAGCACATCATCAAGAACCGCTACGTTGACTACGAATATGAACCTGAATCTATGATAATGACCATCGATGAGGGACACTGAAGATTTTACGATGTCTCTAGTATTATTATTTTTTATATTAAAGGCATCAAATTATTATGTTCAACAGTATTTTATTCCCAAAAGTTTACCCAAACACGTTGTTTTTCACAATAGGCTCGCTTTTAGCAGTTTCGCCTGATGGTAAGCGATGATGTGAAATAGTCATCAAACATTTTATGTTCAGTAAGCCGCAGCGCCGTAATAGTGGGAAAATTGTCCATGTGAAAAGAAAATAAGGCCAGGAAAATAATGGTTACATTGCAGTGCCGTGACAAGAAAAAAAAATTGCGGCCATTCGCGCCAAAAAACCACGAACGGTGTAAATAATCATGTAATATTTTCCTCAGTGGATATTTCCTTCTGAAAATTAACATAGATGGCGCTTAGCTTAAAAACAAAGAAAAATTCCATCTAGTTGTATAAAATGGCGCTTAAAGTGGCGGGAAAAGAAATGTTTATTAAATATGTTTTCTAATTGAAAGACCTTTCCATTTTATTGCGACTATATTTATTTTATACGCATCAGTATTAAATTAATAATAATTTATTATAACGATAAGCTGTTTTCAAAAATAATAAAGTAAAATAATGTTTTTGCACGCGACAATTACACAGCAAAAATCAAGTCCTTGACATCATAACCAAAGTCAGTTATTAAAAATAAAAATAATCATTGATAACAGCTAATTATATCTTATCCGAAGATAACAAGACATAGTCCTATGTATATCGTGTTCAGTTCTAATTTATACAATGCGCATCGTGGTACTGTGTTTGTTAAAGTAAGATAATTATTTATTTACCTGCTCAAATTAAATTGTGTTTATAATTCTGTGTTGTGATGAAGAACTATTTATTTTCCAAACTCGAAAGTTGCCTCCATTTTAGTGATAAATAATTGTTTACTAATTTGACGTCGCTGTCGTGGAACATGATTTGTATAACCTCAAAAGTTACCGCTCTTTTTAGTGAAGTGTCAGGGAATAATAAACTTAGTTTTTTTTTCGATTGTGTTAAAAGTGAAGCAAAGGAAACCCTCTACATTCTGCCAGACATCTTTGAGTGTTATATTAATTTTTATATTGACACAGAAGTGTCAAGTGAGCTAGATAATATTATAAAATCCTACTATTAGTTTGTATGTGTGGATGGATGTTTGTTACTCTTTCACACAAAAACTACTGAACGGATTTGGATGAAATTTGGTACACAGATAGTTTATAACCTAGATTAACACATAGGATAGTTTTTATGCCGATTTAATGTTCCCACGGAAGTTGTAGCGGGTGAAACCGCAGGCAACAGCTAGTGAGACAATAAAAACACGTCTGTTTTGTTTTGCAAAACGTTGTGCCGAGAAAAATGGTTGAAATCGAAATGAAAAACCTAAATACCTAGTGCAAAAAAGTCTTACATTAGCATTTTATGTTTTGAGAGTTAGACATAACACCTAATTACTAGAGATAAGTGTATGAAATAACAATAACTAAATAATAACGTTCACCTTGACAATGATATTTCTATTCCTAGAGGTCGAATCTATTGACTAAATTAAATAGTAGGAGGACATTTTGAAACGACTTGACTGTATCACGTCTCGCGAGGTAAACATTAACACGACATAATTTCGATTGATAATTCAATAAATAATGCATAGACTATAGAGTACTGTACAATTGCAGGTTAAGCTACGGTAGCGAAGATCAGTTCGTGGATGGGTAATCATTCATTACAAATGTTTAGTTTCATCCGGATTTTTTTAAACTTTGCCTAAAGGCCCTAAAGCTAGCATTTCTCCAGTGTCGTGGGTGCATTTACAAACATAAACATAGCATAAACAAACACCCAGATTCAAACACGCGCGGTTTAACTTGCGACTAGCTGCGCAAGAGTCGATCGCTCAGCCACTGCGTCAACCGTCAATTAATTAATTCGAAAATCCGTGCCAGACTATGTTTCCCGGTTTCCTGATAGCTACAACCCATGGATTTTTTAAGACGATAGTGAATAGACCCACTAAACGTCACCGGAAGACGGCCAAAAATAAAACCAAGACGGGCAGTACTGTAGCCTAGTTGATAAGCGTCCAGTGTACATATCCAGAAGATTGTTTCAATTCCTGTTCGCAGGCTTGATGCTATATAACTGCTGCTCAACGACGATATATTACTAGACTCCTAATAACAGGCGACCGATGCCTGTCAACACATTCGGCAAAAAAATCTTATATCCGTCTTATTTCGACCACTCCTGTGAGCCGTAAACATACCTCGAGACAGAACAGACCTTGAGTTAGCCAATCACAACGCAGTACCCCGTCCCCCACGCTTACGTAGTACCTCAGCGAGTTGACAGAATAGTTTGTGTTCCATAAATCGTGCATGCGGTGTCTAGTAATATATCGTCGTTGACATCACTCTACGATCAATACTAGCCGAGTAATGGAGTGAAACCGCGGCGAATAGCTAGTAAAATAGAAAACATATTGCATTCTTAAGAAACTGTCATTTGCCTTTCAGTCTCCTCCTAGTCTTCGGGTCCGATGGCTATAGAGACTTCAGGGTCCGAAAGTTTCCACCAAACTTTCTGTTTGGTGCGGCCACATCTGCGTACCAGGTCGAAGGAGGCTGGGATGCTGATGGTAAGGAAATATCATTTTTTTTGGGTTTTTATAGACTACCAATTTTGAGAAAAAGATATGGTACATCTTTATTAGGCATTAGGCATTCATTGTAGAGACCATGGGATGGAATCTTTGGTCAGCAATGGGACAGTACATATTGAACCTGTATTCCCACTATTGGGACTTGGGACACAGGCAGCTACTCTGCATACCAGACGGACTCAGTGCGATTTGAAAGATGCCACATAATTTTTAATTGTTACCTATGAGACTGTTTAAATATGTCGCATATTTCGACCAGAATCTGAATTTTGCCTACTTTGTTATATTGAGTACTTGAAAAAATATATTTTCATGAATTTAAGAGGCTACATCGTCGAAAGTAAAGTAACTCTTGTGTCCATTCAAAATGCAAAAAAAAATTGATTCTGCAACGATTCGCCGACGACCGCTTTACCATTGGACTTTTCGCCGATACGACGATTCATTTATGGCGGTTCATCGATAGAACCTTTCATCTAGGGACTTTTCGCCAGCAGGACGATTCGTTTAAATCCGTGTCATCAATAGACACTTTCAACAACGGACTGGATTATGAAGATGGTAAGTTTTAAAGAGTTATAGGTTAACCGTCGTGTCGGCAAAACGTCCGTTGTTGAAAGAGTCATTGATGAAACGAATCGTCCTGTCGGCGAATAGTCCTTAGGTGCCTTAGGTGAAAAGTTCTATCGATGAACCGGGCATAAATGAATCGCCGTATCGGCGAAAAATCCAAAGGTGAAAGAGTCTATCGGTAAAACGGCCATAAGTTAATCGTCCTGTCGACGAAACGTCTAATGGTGAACCGGTCGTCGGCGAAACGTTGCAGAATCAAAAAAATTACTTACTATT
The DNA here is from genome assembly GCA_028554685.1 of Agrotis ipsilon. Lineage (NCBI taxonomy): Eukaryota > Metazoa > Arthropoda > Insecta > Lepidoptera > Noctuidae > Agrotis > Agrotis ipsilon. The sequence goes on along the minus strand of CM052977.1, from coordinate 3,076,898 downwards.
CCAACTAACACTAAGGCCCAAATAAATAATCGTACCTATTAAGCGATGGCCAAGCCAAAGACAGTGCTTAGTTATGGCTTAGGTACGAGTATTTATTTGGACCTTAGTACGTGAATCTACACAATTAATTTGTTTTACAATCACATCTTATTAAGTGTACCTATAATATTTTATGCAAATAAACGTTTATTTGCATAAAATAAGGCGCATCATGAAACAGCGTAAAATGTCTGCAAAATCATGTTTGACGTAATGTCAACAAAATATGAGACGTTACATATTTCATAATAATATTGTAATCAGTTCACACATTAGTCAACTATTGTTTATATTTAAGTATTGACTTAACATTTTGGTTGTTTAATTGTTTCCGGACTAAAATACCCAATCATTGGTTTAAAAAACTTTAGTGGACATTTCTGTCTACAACTTTGTGCCAAATGTGGGTTTACAAATCTTGGTATATCGACAGGGTTGAAGCAATGATTTTAAGGGGGTTATTGCGTTATTGCCTAGAAAACCATATTATTGAAAGAAAACTAAGTAATTACTTACATTTTTAAACAATCAAAATGTTTTATTGCACAGGCAGTTAGTGCAATAAAAATCGCGCATGATTAGTAAAGAATAATCTGATAGCTAAAGTCAATTTAATTTTTCAACACCCTGTAATTTTCTTAATTTTAGTTTTAATTCAGTAATTTCTGTGTTTTTTTTTAATGTAGTATAATTATGTATAAGTATATTTTAGTAATTAGTTAAGTTTTTTATTTAATATCTATTCAAATAAATAAACTGACAGTTTTGAAAGAAAAAAATCAATTCCTTAGCGCATCTTATCATTATTGTTTTTTGTACAAAACACTTAGCAACACGGTCCTCTTCATTTCTTACTTAAAAGATAAAGATTTTACAATTAATCAATTTCTTAATAAACATTATAAGTTACTTTGTTAATCTCCTGATATTGCAGTGATAATATAGCGTCTTATCTTTGGAGAAATACCGAGTATTTTTTTTATTACGTGGTCCTATCACAGTCATTCTGACGTTAATTAAGGCCCTTGTACAATTTTCAGGGTTTCTGACGTAAAGTAAACGGGAACTTTGAGGTTAATTTGTTAAAAAAGAAAAGATTAAATCGTTCGTAGAATAGAGAAAATAATCATTCATGGCAAACGACGATATAAAAGGCGAACGATGTCTGTAAACACATTAGGCAAAAATGTCTTATATCCGTCTTATTTCGACCACTCCTGTGTGCCGTAAACGTACCTTGCGACAGAACAGACCTTGAGTTAGCTAATCACAACGCAGTACCCCGTCTTCCTCGCTTACGTAGTACCTCAGCGAGTTGACACAATAGTTTTTGTTCCTTAGATCGTTCATGTGGAGTCTAGTAATATATCGTCGTTGTTCATGGCCAAACTATTTGAAATTCTGGAAAATTGTTTGAGGCTGTCTGAAAACTTGCTCAACACAATTCTTTTACACACAGAAATGGCTACAAGAGAAACTAGTCTGACTTCAGTCGCGATATTTTTTCGTATGAAAAAGTCTTTCAGGCATTTCGAAACCTTAATGCTTTTAATAAGGCAGATTTATTTTAGTTGGAAGTTACTCTAGAGAAAATATGTAAAAAAATCAATTACCTACAACTATTTTCTTGGCATCTGGTGGCGGCCGTGTGTAAGACTGATAAACAATATAGCAGGTAGTATGGCACTAAGCGTAGCACCTGACTGAAATAAAATCTGACTGTAAGTGCGAACCTCGATGGCTCGGTTGGAAAGAGTGTCTGAAGTACTGAACCCGTAGGTCACAGGTTCATATCCTGCTCTCAGTTCGAAGTTTTCTAACCATAGCAATTCTTATCTATGGTTAGTTCTAAAAGAGTGTTAGAGTTTTTTTGAAATTACTGCCTTGAAGAACTATCAGAGTCGTTATAACTTTGAAACATAAAAACTAACAGCTCGGGCCTAATGTCCCAATAACAGTCATAACGATGAGCTTTCGTGTCTACCAAAAAATCACATCAAAACTTCATCTGTTTCCAGGAAAAGGCGAGAGCATATGGGACAGATTTGTCCATGAGAAGCCCGAGGTGATAGCTGATGGCAGAAACGGTGATGTGGGCAGCGACTCCTACCACAACTGGCAGAGAGACGTCCAGATGCTACGGGAGTTAGGCGTGGACTTCTACAGGTTCTCCATATCCTGGAGTAGGGTACTGCCTACTGGTAAGGAAATTATCTATAATTTTTATACTGTCTATATTGCCCGTTCTTCTTTATTGATAACTACGCTTCGGAATGGGCATTTACAGTACTTTCACAGTTATCATGTCTTGTGACTGGGATTGATTTTTTGGCCTTTGCTAATTCAAAAGTGCGAGTAACTGGTCTTCTCTAAATAATTGCTTTGATTTTGAATTATGCTTTAAACTAAGATGTATAAAACTGTAGAGTTTGTGTGAACGTGCTAATCTCAGGAATTACTAATTGTTAATGGCTCGAATTGAAATATCATTTTTGTGTGAGATAGTCCATGAACTATATAACATCTAGTTAAGAACAAAGGGGACAGAGCACCGGGGGTGAAACCACGGCGAACACCTAGTCATATGATTAGCAATGATATCCGCGGGTGGTCCCAAGTTAGTAGAGATGCCATGCATCATGGCATGCCCAAGCCGATAGTATTTTCTTTTATACACATATACATAAGTACTAGCTGTTGCCCGCGGGATTGTCCTTTCGTGTTAAAAGTAGATAGAGTAGTAAAAGTTTGTTCTTGTTTGTTTTTTTTCCGGGTAATATTTATAACCCGGAAAAAAAAACAAAAGTCTATTTTTAAGTTCCCCAATGTAGGCTTATCCTTGGCCCACCAGTCTTCATGTTATAATTAATTATCATTGGATAACCTCATGTAACATAAAATAGATTCAACTACAAGTCTTATCGTACAGTATTACGATAACACTGATAATGGCAAGCAACAATCTAACTAAAGTTATCTAATTAGTAATTTTGAGGGCACGGTTGGTGCCTTGCAAGTGCTATAGCAATTAAATGCTGCAATGCGTGGTAGAGGGCTTGTTTCCCGCACGGAGCAAAGATTTTCAAAATCTACGAGTGTGTGGAATGGAGACCACGCACCGGCAAGCGCAACGTGAGACGTCCACCCACAAGGTGGACAGACGATCTGATGAAGGCTACAGGATCGCGCTTGATGCAAGCCGCTTTCATCTGCTCCTATTAGAAATCTATAGGGGAGGCCTATGTTCAGCAGTGGACCTCCTACAGCTGATATAATGATGACGATGATGATGAAATGTGTGATTTTAAATACTTGCAAACGCATCCGGACGATCCAGGAGACATTTCTAGTTTGGGGCAACCACTTAAAAAAATACACTTTATCTGGACTAAATTCAACAAGCGCCAAACTTTTGCAATAATTATTTGATATAAGTTTACAATAAAAGTGAAAACATACACTCAACGCTTTTCTTTGGAAAGAATAATTCGAACCGCGAGCAGGATTAAAACCTGCGACCTCCGGATTCAATACAACCGACGTTCTTTCTAACCGAGCCATCGAGGTTCATGCCATGCATGCGTTAATTCGTATTATGTCATATAAATATCACAGATACACTCGTCCAAAATTAATCAAAACACTTTTTCCACCAGGTTTTCCAAACGAAATCAACGAAGCGGGCTTCCAGTATTACGACAACTTAATAGACGAGCTTCTCAAATATAACATCCAACCCATGGTAACCCTCTACCACTTCGACCTGCCCCAGCCGCTGCAAGACCTGGGCGGATGGACCAACTCCCTCTCCACCACTTGGTTTGAAGACTACGCGAGAGTGGTCTTCAAAAGATACGCAGCGAAAGTGAAGTTCTGGATAACTCTTAACCAGCCTAATACCATATGTATGGAGGGTTATGGAAGTGAAATCATGGCTCCAGGTCTTAATATCAAGGAGGGAGGAGCATATGAGTGTGTGAAGAATGTCTTGCTGGCTCATGCGAAGGCTTATCGTTTGTATGAGGCGGAATATGAGAAGGAGCATGAAGGTAAGGAACTAAATAGATAGAAAAGTAAAAAGTTTCAATTGACATTAGACCATTTCGAGCCACCATTACATCACCATGACCATTTTTAACGATCGACTCAGAAATGAGGAGATTCGTAGACGAACCAAAGTAACTGACATAGCCCAACGAATTAGCAAGTTGAAATGGCAGTGGGCAGGCCATATAGCACGCAGAACTGATGGCCAATGGGGCCGTAAGGTTCTCGAATGGAGACCACGCATCGGCAAGCGCAGCTTAGGACGTCCACCACCCACTAGGTGGGCAGACGATTTTATGAAGACCACAGGATCACGCTGGATGCAAGCCGCTTCCTACCGGCCCTATTGGAAGTTTTTAGGGGATGCCTATGTTCAGCAGTGGACGTCTTACGACTGATATGATGGTGATGAGGCTATTTCGCTGCACCCAAACCGGGGCGGGGAGGTTACCACCTAAAAAAGGCAGCATTTTTGTCCCACGGAATATAAGAAATATTTTCAAAAAATTAGGAATTTCTGCAATATGTATGATCCTATAATTTATGAACATTACGTTTTAGGTAACGTCGGTATTGTAGTTGCAGTGAACTGGTTTGACCCGATTGTTAACAATACAGAGAATGCGGCGGCTACTGAGAGAGCCAGAGCCTTTGAGGTGAGTCACCACAATATCTTCATCCTTTTGGGCCTTGTCGACGAATGCCAAAGGACCGTTGCCACAAATGATATTGAAAAAAAAAAACTAGAATTATTATTGAAACGAATCAGCGGCGAAATGCAGAAATCCCTCTAGGATTTGCTAGAAGTACAGTGGTCTTTTTGCACTCATTTGCATTAGGGGTACTTATACAGATAACATGGCTGCTACTGAGGATCTCCTTAATGGAAAAACCTAGAACTTGAATCCTCTCCAGAACAACTGGACAGATTATCAACAGACTGACGTCTGGAAGTTTCACATTTGGACCAATTAGCAACTGGATAGAGATCCAAGACCTCAAACGTTCTACTTAGCTACTCGTAATATAAATTCAATATTTTTCAGTTCGGCATCTACTTGGACCCAATATTCAGTAAAGAGGGCGGCTTCCCTACTCTTGTCAAGAGCATAGTAGACAAGAAGAGTAAAGAACAAGGATTCAAGACCTCCAGACTGCCAGAACTGACTCCTGCTGAAGTAAAGCTTCTCAAAGGTAAGTTATTACTTGTACATGACAAACTGGCCAAGACGCTTATCGGCAACGTTGCTCTGGTCAACTCTCAAAGCTCCAGAGCCTTGAACATCGACACCGAGTTGCCAGCCGGGCGATTTTTTAACTACATGTGCGATGGAACCGCACAATTTGATTGCGACTCGCGACAAGCCCTTTTCCATCACTGGATTACAACACGTAGGGAAGTGCGCTATTGGTATATGGTGGTTATCCCATCCATGCGTATAAAACGTTTTGAAAATACTTTTATTGTAAGCACAGATAAAGATAGGTATTCCTCGCCTTTGTTTCCTGATAGCTCCAACCTATAGCCTTCAAGTTAAGTGTGAATATGGGATACTTCTAGGCAAGCGTGTTTTACCGTCGACCACATCGTCGCTTACTATATGGCGAGATAGTGGCCAAACGCGAGCCTACCCCATTTATTTTTGCAACTAGTCTAGTCCTATAAATCATTTTTTTCTTTATAAACAGGGTCTGCAGACTTCTTGGGAATGAACCACTACACCACATTCTTGGTGGAGCCCGGTAAGACGAAGTACGACTCTCCCTCGTTCGAAGATGATCGCGACGCGGAGTATACGCAGGGTCCTGAGTGGAAACCTGCCAAGTCGCCGTGGTTGAAGGTACGTTCTTCTACTGATTAAATCTGAACTGGCTACTGGCTCATGTGGAGCTAAATTGTCTGCCTTTGTCAGAGAAACTAATAGGACGCGCCTTCCATAGTTGTAACTGGCTGAAGTCTACATCCCACGCAGGGGGCGTGGGATGTAGACTTCCGTCAGTGGTGGTGGCTGACATAATCTCCAGCAAAAATTGTCACATTAGATCCTTCTGCCCCCGGGATGAATATGACAGGAAACACCAGGATGCTCTTAGTTAGTCAGTAGGTCCTCGCTGACAGACCTTTCTACTCTCCCTGAGACCAAGGACATCAGTTGAGAATTTCTAACCAGACAAAAATGGATTTCAGCGAATGTTCATTCAAGATACAATCGCTAGATGAAAACTACTTAGTGAAATGTGCACATTAACTCGTTACCACTAAAGTTGATTTTCGGATATGCACATTAACTTGGTACCAATAAAATTTATTTAAGAATATGTACGACTAGGAAAAGGCAAGATTTCTGTCATATGACTTTAATCCTTACCCACCCATTTCTTCTTTCAGAGCGCCCCCTACGGCATATACAAAGCCTGCATCTACTTAAACCTGAACTACGACTATCTCCCCATAATCATCACGGAAAACGGCTGGTCTTCCGGCACTGGGCTGAGAGATCAATCCCGGGTGGACTACCTGAGGGCTTACCTTGGAGCCTTGCTACTGGCTATGGAAGACGGGACGGAGTTGAAGGGGTATACGGCGTGGAGTCTCATGGATAATGTGGAGTGGACTGCTGGTACAAGGTTGGTAGATCGATGAAAAGTTTTTTACAGTAGCTCTAAAGGCAGACCCACGGCTTCGTCTGTGTGGAGGATGAAAGCTATCCCACGGATAATATACATTGTGGGAATAAAAGATTTTTGTCTCCCCGTCGAGTGTTATGATGATACAAGGCAGTGCACTGATTTTGGTGACAAATAGTTTCTAGTGACCGGTAGATCGTTTTTGGATGACAAAAAGCAAAGCAAAACAAAGGGAGCGGAAGTTCTAAAGATGCGTGTGCGCTTCGTGTGTGGCACAAATGTTCGCTCTGGCCGTCTTTCTCTCTCTCTGGAAGAATGTTCGCGCAAGTCTGGTTACTTTTGTGCGCGCATACGTGAGCAGAGGACCCGTTATTTGTGCTTGCACATTGCTAAACTCATTTCAGTGAATTTTCACTTCGTTCGCGCACAAAAGTAACGCACAGCCTTGCTGTTGTACACAGAAACTGAATGCGACAACAGTTTAGTACGCGCACACTATTTTGCTAATATCGTACTCTTCACAGAGGGCCAAAGCCTGCCGGGGTCGCGGGACTTATTTCCATCACCGTGACCCTGGAACATAAAGGGCTATTGAAAGACACCGTGGATATTAGTCAGTACAAGTCTGACAGTCCCTCCCGCCCTGCCCGGGGAGGGAGGACTCATTTGATGATTTTACCACGATAAAAAAGAAAAATACGTACTCTTACACAAACTCCTCTCTGTCCAGCGAACGCTTCGGTCTCTACGAGGTAGACTTTGAATCAGATACAAAGAAGAGAACAGCCCGACTCTCAGCCCTGGTCTACAAGCATATCATAGAGAGCAGGGTGGTGGAGGACAACTGGAGCCCGCCCAACTTGAGGATCGAGATCACGAAGACCGAGAAGAAGAACAATTATAAGTCTGAATTGTGAATTTTATAATACCCCCGGGAAACGGTCTTACAGAAATCTTAACTAATGGCCTAATATGACGTCTTCAAGTGAGAATAGTTCAAGTGAGGAAAAGAAATAGAGCTATACAAGACATCTAGCACCACCTCTTTCATTGGATCTACTCTGGCTTTAAGACGTCATGTGAGACCACAAGGCTACTGAGACAAACAGATGACGACAGCAGACGACAATCTTTATCGCTCTGCAGTCACTAATATATTTACAACATTATAACCCAGCGCATAAAGTTGAAAATCTATTGAAGTTCACAGATCGTTTACGTTTGTTTCGTTCGTTATCGTGTGCAGTCTTTTAGATTTTTAGCTTTATATGCTAAGGAATAAAGTTAAAAATGTATTAGTTATGACTGCTGAGCGATAATGATTGTCGTCTACTGGCGTCGTCTGTTTGTCTTTAGGCCACATTAGCAAGCAGAAGTATGAAAACACTAACTTGGAATTGATCCGGGATAACTCCTCAAATAATAGCATGATTTGAATGAATTTGGTACCAATTAAAAGTAAACAGTTAAACCTTTAAAATGGTACCATTTTTATGATTGATATCTAGCTATTAAGGGTCACACCGAGATGCCATGCTGCGCGCACATTTCAATAGAGCTACTCAAAATCTAACTTTATTTACTACACGAAATAGATATACATTTATTTACTACACGAAATAGATATAAGTACATTTATTTACTACACGAAATAGATATACATTTATTTACTACACGAAATAGATATACATTTATTTACTACACGAAATAGATATACATTTATTTACTACACGAAATAGATATACATTTATTTACTACACGAAATAGATATACATTTATTTACTACACGAAATAGATATACATTTATTTTCAGCACCCATAAGTAGCTATATCGTTGCATCGAGACGCGTTGCGGCGTCGACACGCTTCGCGTTTCGGTGTGGGCTGACCCTAAGACAACTGCGATACCTTAAAAAGGTAAAGATAACTTTATTTATTTTTTATTGTGTGATTGTATTATATCGGACCAATACGTGAGAATGTATTATTATTTTTATAAGCTCTACTTAAATAAATAATGTTTAAAAAATTATGCAGCTTTTTCTTAATCTTTTAGTTCCATTATTATTCAAAAAAAAAAGTTTTATTAATACAGTATACTGCAGATTAATTGAATGGTATCTAGCGGAAGTTGATTAAACTATGTCAACGTCACCTTTCTTCGGTGTATAAATAGTAACTATAAATTCCCCTAGATGTCTCTTTTATAAATATCACTGACAAGATTCTACGTTCCAAAGACAGATGGCGCTACTTGTTAAGTTTTACTTCACCTGTGATTGAGAAAACTTTATTAAAATAATCAGTAAGTAAATTTTAGTGAGTTTAATTTATTAGTATTAACTAACATTTGACAATAAAGATAATTTGAATTCAGTCCAAATAACTACATTTTACACATATTAGGTATTTAAAAAATAAGATGTTTGAAGAAGCCAAGATTTTCTATCATATTTTACTCCAAAAATAGGTACAGTTTTTAAATATGGCTGCCTATTTTTAATACAAAATAAAAATAGGGAAGGAGGGGGGCGAGGCTTTATTAATTATCATTCTTTTCTGCCTTTATACCAATTTATGGTCGCAAGACGATCTCCGGCCACCGTAGGCGCGGGCATGAGGACAGCGAGTAAAGGGCAACTCGCTGTCCGACCATGGACCATGCCCGGGTCGACGGCGCGTCGTGTTCCACGCGCGCCTCAAAGAGCTGTCAGCAAAAATGACGGGGCCCTTTGGCTCAGAGGGCCAAAGCCTGCCGGGGTCGCGGGACTTATTTCTATTACCGTGACCCCGGAACATAAAGGGCTACTGAAGGACACCGTGGATTTTAGTCAGTACAAGTCTGACAGTACCTCCCGCACTGCCCGGTGGAGGTCTCATTTGATGATTTTACCACGATAAAAAAAAAAAAAAACCAATTTATGGTTCTTCTCCCGTACATTTCTATCCTCAAACATTATGAAACAAAAATCATCACTTTTAAATGCCCAAAAAGATCTTCTTACACACCATAACAAATCAAAACGACCAAAATTTGAAACACTCAACTACAATACAGTACTTTACGTACCAAATAAATAGGTAGCTACCACGAATCAGCAAGCATTTGGGGGTTAACTTTAATAAACACAACTTATTTTAAACCTTAACTTATAGGTCATAAGGTTGTTTTTCGAATGTTGGAGGGTTCGAATATAATTTTTGCCACCCGCAGTGACTGTTTGGGAATAGTTTTTTTTAACCCTATTGTTGCAATTTTTTTACATTTATTGTTATTAAACTAAATACCGTATGTAATATGTGTTCAAATTGGATCGAGGGCCTGTCCTGTATAATCTTTTGTGCGCTTTGTTCCATTTTTTTTGTCTTGTTTGTTACAAGTATTTATTTTTATAAATAAAATACGATTAGGCTGTTGAGAGATGCTGGAAAATAAAAGTGATGCCGCTTCAATTTTTTTCTTTGCAGATTTTTTTTAACTTTTTCTATATAGTGGAGACAGCATGTCAATAATGGGGCTGATTGCCCATAGTACCTATTCTGGACGTTGTACATACCTACATGTTTAAATCTATCTATCAATATCGTCATCCTCTTATACTTAATCAATTGCTATTCGTTAGTCTCGCTAAAACTCGAGAACGGCTGGACTGATTTCGATAATTTTAATTTAGAATTATTTTTTAAAGTCCATCAGGGAAGGTTTAAAAGGTAAATAAAATTTAAAAAAAAAATGATTCTGAGGCGGTACGAAGTTAGCCGGGTCAGCTAGTTAATAAATAACTACCTCTATAACGTAGCTATATAAGCTACGAGTATCAACAATAATTAACAAAGGGGATGTAAAAACACCAGCTATTGTGCCGATAGTCGTGTCTCCCAATGTATTAATTGCCAAGAGCCTCGACCACCACCTGAGTAGGCTCTCGCAGGGTAGCTGGATCAACCGCTTGATTCAGATGGCAGTACTTCTGGACACGGCACGTATTGTAAGGAGGTTCCTCTCTCAAGAGCCCTGAACACCGGTAGCCGATGCTGTTCTTGATGCTGTTGGACTGCTATTTAGATTATACTTTTAACACGTTAACTGCCACTAAAAAGTGGACATTTTCCGTTCAGGCCATGGGGGACAATGTTGAGCGATACTGAAACTTTCCATTCAAGCCGCGTCTGACAATGTTGACCGCGCGTCAGGCCTATGTTCAAAACTCTCTATTGCGCCAACGGACAGCATTATCGAGATAATTCGCTTATAATGTGACCCGCGGGGCCCTTTAGTTTATCCTACATAGCTTGGTTTTTAAAGGAAACACTTAGAAAAAAAAATATGGTTTTTGAAACGCATTACTCTTGAAAAATGAAATCACTTATAGTTTAGAGATTATGAGGAAATTAAAAAAAAAACTTAAACTAAAAAATTAAGAAAAAAATGTCAATTTGAGCCTCTTAAATGCAATTAAAATGAACTTATACAAAAACAAAACTTATAAAAGCTTATCGTAGGCAAGACAGGTACCATACTATATAATTGTTTTCCGCTAATGGATTTTTTTGATTACTCACGCGGCCGCAAATGTCCGGCGCTGATTTTATTTTTCGTGGATAGTGAATGACCCTAGCTATCATATACTCACGCCATACACCCAACATATTAGTACAATTGAAGAAAAAAAAATTAAACGTGATTCGCTCCATACAAAAAATCTTTTTTTTTTCAGACAATCTGTCAACTTTAGCAGAAATTTCACAAGAATAAAGTTGTCAGGAATGTCATAAAGAATGACATAAAAAAAATTGCATCGATATTGGAACTTTTTTGCCTATGCCCATTAATTTTCGAAAAATTGGCTATAACCTGACCGCGCGGCTCTATTTAACGAATTTTTGATTTTTCGTCCAGTGAGGCCATGGGGGTCAATGTTGTGCGATGCGTAATAACTAATAATAAAAGGATAAAATCATTGTGTTTTCATTAAAACACGTTATTTTAATATAAAAGGTGGCTAAATAATGAATAAAAAGTATATGTGAAAAATGATAAAAATGAGGAATTTTTCTTAGCTTGATAGCGTGTATGAGCATCGGACAACATTGACCGCGTTGGCAGTGAACGTGTTAAGTAGAATTCGGGTCGCTACTTAGTGTTTATTATTATATAAATATTTTACTCCAAAATAAATGTAATGGCGAAACAATTATTATTAAAACATATTAAACCAGTTATTTTTACCAAAATAGACGAAGAAACAACGCTTCTAAAAATCCCAAAACGGCACTCAGTCGGTACAATTTTACAAGTAAGTTTTATGACGTCACAAGCCCCTACTCCTGAATTTAGAAGCGTTTTATATTTGTCAATATTCATTGATTAATTAAACAAAAACAAAAATGTTCGTTGTTTTTCTAGTATTCTAACTGACGGACTAAAGAATTTTTATGAAGGTAGATATGTAGTCAAATACCCTATTGAAAAAAAAGAAGTGAAGATAATTTCGTCTCCAAGGCAAACACATCTTCATAACACGTCTCCCACACCTTATGAATAAAAGGTAGATACCTACATACATACAATCATACATACAGACACAGATATAGGCACATATCATACAGGGGGAACCTTTTATTATATTTGTAGGATTGCGTCAAAAATGTATGATGCCACGCGTGCGTAATATACATATTTATATGATAATGGAGAGTGGTTAGTGTGGAGACGGATTCTGTTGGTGAAAATATTAGCCTATCTAGTCTATATCTGTATCTTCTTAAAAAATAATTGAAACATGCCTTTAAAATACAATAAAATTCTCTACAATTTATTACGCATCTCTCAAATTAAAATATATATTTTCAAATTTAATTTTAACAGTTTCTCCACGCTATAAGCTCCTGTGTCGTGAGTGCGTTTTAAATCATTAAAACTCACTAAGATAACCAGCCAGACTCGTAACAACTTCGTGTTGATCATAATTTGTTTTTTTATAATACGTTAATCGAACCTGTGATATGCAACACAGCACTAAATTGAAATGAAATAATGACAATGAAATGGTATTTATTCTAGCAAGTCAATTCAAAATTCAAGGTGCGTTACCTTGAATTTTGAATTGACTTTGTTTTCTTTTGAATTGACGGTGTTTCGTACCTGACTACTCTGAGAAGAAACAGCCGAAACAAACTCAGAGGTCACAGTCTCTTTTATACTGTTCAAGTCATACGAGGACCACGCAGGTCATTATCTGAGATGACCTTTCGAAGCATGAACTACATAGATTTAAGTGGACCTGTCCAATTAAAGCAAGCATTTGTCAGTTATCATGTAACTGGACTAAATCGCTCATCCACAGCGTCAACCGTACCGCAACCATACTGTGCCGAGCCGTGGCTTGATTGGCCAACCAACGCAAACAATGCTTATAACCAGATGTTTTACCTTTTTTTTGTGTGGTAAATTAATCAAATGAGTCCTCAAACCCACGCAAAGCAGAAGGGACTGTCAGACTCGTACTGACTAAATTCGCCGGTGTCGGCCAATGCCGAGCCTATCGGACACGGCGGTGCTCTGCCGCGCGCGGAACAATCCTACACCGTATGCTTCGACGTGTCCTCCGGGCGATCCAACGACGATATATTACTAGACTCCGCATGCACTATCTTAGGAACAAACACTATTCTGTCAACTCGTTGAGGTACTACGTAAGCGAGGGGGACGGGGTACTGCGTTGTGATTGGCTAACTCACGGTCTGTTCTGTCTCAAGGTATGTTTACGGTTCACAGGAGTGGTCGAAATAAGACGGATATAAGACTTTTTTGCCTAATGCGTTGACAGACATCGGTCGCTTGTTATTAGGAGTCTAGTAATATATCATCGTTGGGGCGATCAGACATTTTACCTTCCAAAACGTTTGAAAAAGCCGTTTCCTCTCCTCACAGCGTCCATCCATCGCACAAGATACAATGATATACCTACTCCACCGCGCCCCAATCCCTCTAAACTTCAACCATAAGAAATCCGTTGAGTAGCTCTCCTTATTACATTACGGTATTATAGCACCGTCTTTTTGTTTGTTTCGCTGATATTTTTGACGGAATTAGTGTTAGGGGAGAGTGGAAACCATAGATTATGCAGTGAGTGATGCTGGAAATTGAATGAGAGAAAAAATCCGGTTTCTATGTATGTAAAACATATTTTACTTAAGTTTTTTTAAATGTCATGGCGACTAACACTATTCATCATCTGACTAGACTTTTCCCAACTATTTTGGAGTCGAGTTTCAATCGAACTAGATGCAGCTGGATATCAGTATTTTACATGGAGCGATTACCTATCAATATGGGTAATAATTGTATGCCAAATAATATTATTAACCTCCCATCTTACACATAATATGAAATACGTCAACAGTCCACCGTACCTCTTTTATGTTAGATGAGTTTGCTCTTGACCTCAGTCTAGGTCAGGAAAGACTAAGACAAGATCGTCGATGGAGCGAGCTTACCCAGAAGAAGCCCGTTCACTCTAATTTTGAAGAGATTAGTATTGTATGCGTTCGGAAACACAGACGCAGGCAGAGATTTCCACTCTTTCGCTGTCCACATTATAAACGACGTCTCACACAAATCCAGGAGCCACAACTAGTCTTAACAAAACAGACAAATCCAATTTTGTAATAACACATTAAGCCCCAATACCTACCATATGAAAATATTCGCTTTGATCATTATTCCTTTATGTTTTATAAATTCAATATTTCCTTCGCTTTTACAAGTAATTGATTCGAGGGTAGATCGTAAAATGCAGTTGGTGGGTAGTTGTTGAAAAGCTTCAAAGTTAAGTTTTCTATGAATAGACTATGGCCTATAGGTTTTGGTAAATAAATAAATATTCCACAACTATCACACAACGTCATCTAGTCCCAAGCTAAGCAGAGCTTGTGTTATGAGTACTAGATAACTGATAAACATACTTATATATTTCTAAATACATACATATTATAGATATATTACACCCAGACAGAGAACAAATGATTATGCTCATCGCACAAACATTTGTCCTGGGTGGGAATCGAATCCACGACCCCCGGCATAGCAGTCAGGGTCACTAACCACTAGACCAACAGGCCAGTCAGTAAAGAAAGAAAGAAAGAATCAATTTCTTCCGTGTGCATTTATAATTTAGACTTACTATCACTAAACAATGCCACAGTGTCCAGCGTCCTCCCAGTCCTAACCTACGGAGCCGAAACGTGGAACATGTCTGTCAAGCTGGCCCACCGACTTCATGTCACGCAGCGTGCTATGGAAAGGTCTATGCTTTGGGTCTCACTAAGGGATAAAATCCGGAATGAGGTCTTACGGCATAAGACCAAAGTGACAGATATTGTCCAAATCTGTAGCAAGCTGAAGTGGGCTGGTCATGTCTGCCGCAGAACCGACGAAAGGTGGAGTAGGAAGGTTTTCGAATGGAGACCGCGTGTTGGTAAGCGTAGGGTGAGACACCCCCCGGCAAGATGGGCCGATGACCTGTAGATGGTAGCTGGCAGTGGCTGGATGAAAAAAGCAGGAGATCGTGCGCTGTGGCGCTCCCTGGGATAGGCCTATGTCCAGCAGTGGACTGCAATAGGCTGAGATGATGATGACGACTATAAATTAACTATTCTTTTTTAGGATACTCCAAAGTTGGATATCCAGTCTTTCCAAGGTGTATCCTAATTGTAGTGTGACTCAGTAATTCGCATGTTGACAATTAAAATCTGTACTTGCTTGCGACGTAGGTATTGAAAGTTAGAAAAAAAAAATTCAAAAATAAAAACAACACCAACTCATCCACCTGAGATGATGATTATCAGATGCAAATTCTTGAACAGCTTTAGAAAATATATGAAAATGGTACATACCTACTGTATGTGCCTATAAAATTTGAAGGTTGCCCTCGATTTCCCTGAGATCCCTTCATCAAATCGTGACCTGGGACCACTTGGGAAGTATACACTTTCAAACAAAAGAAAAAAAATCCAAATCGGTTCAGGCGTCTTCGAGAAATCGGGGAACATACATAAAAAAAAGATTCCGACGAATTGAGAACCTCCTCCTTTTTTTATGTCGGTTAAAAAGGACGCTTTTCTCTATCTCCGTCAATGTAAGTTTGTGTAACGAAAGAAAAAATACGTGTCAAATATGTTTTTCCAAACAACAGCTAAGTACCTAGTTAAGTTATATTAAGATTATGGTTTTATTTATTTAACAACAACATATCGAACTGTTGGGAAATAAAAACTCATTTGGCCAAATCCAAAAGTGAATAAAACCATAAATAAAGTAACATTACAAAAAGCCTTAATACCGTCGGCTTACTCAAAGCCTCACGTAAGTACTTATATCTCAATAAATTCACAAGTACTTCACAAAAGATGATAATTCCTTCAACTGTGGTCACCTTCATTGTGCATGGTCGTAATGATACAATAGATATTATAACGTGTGTCCGTCTGTCCAAGATTATCCTAAGAGGAATATCTCCTTAGTGAACTGGTTTTTTTTTGTAAAGCCCTTTTATATGAACGCTGCGATTTGAAGCAGGGTGGAATTTTGAAAATTGCGCAACAAACAACGTTATGCTTTTAGACTAAAACGTTTTTGGGCTTTTAGAAATTCTTTTTTTTTGTATTCATATAACTAGTCGTACCGTTACCGTTGATAATTTTTCAATAAAACAATGTACTTATCACAAATTCACAATCGAATGACATCCTTCGTAAATCGGAGTGTGATAAAAATCAGTTAGGTACGTAATTTAGGGCGAGTTCTCCAATTTAATTAGCAAATTCAACAGTTTAATTACAGCACAAAATCAGTTTTCTAAATCCTTTTTGGAAAATCATTTAACGAGCCCTATCGCCTGCACTGGAGTGAAAAGGACTGTCGCATTTGACTGACTAAAAATCAACATATTCCTTCAGTTGCCCTTTGCATTCGAGGACCGCAAGCAAGTAAAGCTGTGTAAACCCTACAACTTTTGAACATTCTTAAAGAATGGCTCAGCAACCGTCAATAAACCGCACGACTTTACCATTCGTCTGAAACGCCACAACACAAATACTTCGTCGAACTATGCAACGGGGCCATTGTGCAAATTGTTCATTGTTGTATATTTACGTGAATACCCGGTCAAGTGTGAACTTAATACGATATGCTACTTAGCATTGTGTCGAGTGCATCGGATTAGCTTTTAAGTAACCGACGTTATAAAAGCGCTTAAGAATGCTCTATCATAACTGTTTATTGGACCGCACTGATTTTTTATAGGCTAAAGTTATAGGTATGTGGTTTTATGTTATTTTTGGTAAGACTGCCAAAACCACTGCTACTCCTGAAAACCAGAATCAACAGTGACACCAGAAAAGCGTAGATACAATGAAGCTTAATGAAGTCCATAGGTATATCTTTACGATTAAAAGTCCGAATGTTTTATCAAAGAAATTGATGAACTGGCACTATTGTGAGTTGAGGCCCTTTTGGCATTCTATTTTTTTTCTAGATTAATAACCAATGGATGTACACGGTGGATTGTTTATCGGCGTGATGGTTCTAGGGAGAGGCCCTTGTTCAGCAGTGGACATCTTACGACTGATGATGAGGTCTAGTTTTGAGGTGTATTTAATGCCAATAAACAAACTATACTTTCTTTCTAATCAGTAACTGGGTTTTTAGGATTCTAAGCACTCCATTGATACTCAAATAAATATGAGATCTTTACAAATTGCTAACATAAAATGGATAAAAACAGCGTATTGTTCATTGTTATTATATTTACGTGAATAGCCGGTCAAGTGTGAACTTAATACGATATGCTACTTAGCATTATGTCGAGTGCATCGGATTAGCTTTTAAGTAACCGACGTTATAAAAGCGCTTAAGAATGCTCTATCATAACTATTTATTGGACCGAAGAGTTTTTTGACGATTACCGACGATGATTCTGATGTAATATTGTGTGCACTGTACATAATATGCTATTACAACATAGTAGACAAAATAATGGAACTATGTCTGCCTATCTAGATGGCCAAAGACTGCTAGAGTCGCGGGACACGCGTATACCGCGACTCCGGTACATAAAGGGCTACTAAAGGACACCGTGGATTTTAGTCAGTACAGAGTCTGACAGTCCCCCCCGCTCTGCCCTAGATGGGAAGACTCATTTGTTTTTTTTTTTAAGTATTGAAATAAATGTCTGCCTATCCGAGAATATTGAAGCCTTAGTTTTGTTCCTACCAAATTGATTAATATTTACTAGAGTAACGAGAAGGTAAAGGAAGAAGAGGAAGGTCAAAGAAAAGATGGATGGATTCTGTGAAAAATTAATTTAAAAAAAGCGGTAAATGATGATTCGGTTATCAGTCTGGAAGAAGTTTAAAAGCAAGCTCATGCAGAGACAAAAGATTTTATACCATTCCCCCTCGAAAAAGCTACTTTTACGCACGGAAAACAGTGCGTAAAAGTAGTCTTTTACGCACTGTTTTGGTGTTTGAATTTAGAACACTTTAGTACATTCGACCTCGACCGCGATGCTGGACAACCCCCTTGCTAATATGAAAATTACCCTTAATTCAAACCATTGCTCCGATTTTAACGTCAGCTTGTTGGCGCAGTGACCGAGCGATTGGACTACTTCGCACCCACGTGTGTGTGGAGCAGACTTAGGTATTAAAAAAAACTTTATTTTGTTTCGTTGAATATCTTTTATCGCTCAAATCTTTCTTTTTCTCGTAGTCATGGTATAAAGTATCGTTTGCAACTCTTGAATAAAACGGATTTAAATCGAGGGCCTGAATCACTCGCGTCGCTCAGGATTTAAATACTTGAATCACTCGCTTCGCTCGTGATTCAATCATCATGAATCACTCCCTACGGTCGTGATTCAGTCATTAAAATCCTTCGCTTGCTCTTGATTCATATAATGGCCCTCGCTTTAAATCCGCTCTTTATTCAATCGTTGCAAAATATACTATTGTTGCGGTTTTTTTTTTACATGGTAAAATCATCGAATGAGTGCTTTCAGGGCGAGACGGGAGGTACTGGCAATCTTCTACTGACGAAAATCCACGATATCCTTCAATAGCCCTTTACGTTCCTCTACCACGGTTACCAGATAAGACAGTCCCGCTTCGACATAATTAACATTAACATTCAAACTCCATCATTCTGGGGTGCTAAGACAGGAAACCTCCACGTGCGCCCGTGGACTGGAGTTCCCTCTCGGATACGTCCGGGGGGAAGACCAGTTTTTCGGGCCGGAGCACCCTGGGATGCGGACAAAAACTCTTCCTTAGGCACTGTGTGCCTAAGGAGTCTCTTTGGCCGTATGCGAATAGCCTGTCGTGTGGACGCTCCAACACGTGTCCCTGTGATCAGAAGAAGCACAGCGGCGGAGCGGGTTTTTTTTTTGCGTGGTAAATTCATCAAATGAGTCCTCCCACCCCAGGCAGGGGAGGAGGGACTGTCAGACTTGTACTGACTAAAATCCACGGTGTCCTTGAAACTCCTTTACCGGCAAATTTTCCTTTTAACGCCGATAACACACTGCCGACTTAAGAAGACAACACCATTGTTATTTATTTTGTGTAAGCCGATACTAATGTTTACTCCGGCGGTGTTAAGTCGGTGACAATCGTCACAGATCGTATGAAAGATAACCGGGATTACTTTACTTTACTTTTACTTTAAAAGTAAAAGTGTTTTTGAGATTACTGGGGATAGATTAGCTGAAGAGTGGCGTAAATTGCGTATTCGTTCACGGGTTTTAGATAAACAGCTTTTCAAATGTTTTTTTTTTCAAGTTTTAAGTTGAATTTTTGTGATTGAGATTTGGGTGTTTGATATAAGTGACTTTTTCTATAATAAGTCATATATTTTATGCAATATGTTAAGTTTCTTAAAATTATGTTAGATATTACAATAGTTTGTGTAGGTTTATGTTTTTAATGTTTGTAACTGCGCCCAGAACAGACAAGAAATTCCTAGTGTGGGGCAAAAATTCATTTTCTTAAAAAAATAAGTTTTATGGCCAAGACGAGTTGTAGTTCGTGGGTTCGAACCCAGGCCAGTGCATTACTTTGTGTAATTTATGCCACCACCACTGCCTGTGCCACTGCTCTCAAAACAGTAAAGGAAAACATCGTGACGAAACCGGCATATCTTAGATCATAAAATTCGAAGACATGATTCTGACATCTAAAGTCAGTTTGATTTCATCCAAATCTAGCCTTAGCACGAGTTTTCACTCAGCGTCTTTCCAGTATTTACAGCGTTTCTTGTATAAAAATATGGAACTGCGCCTCTGGTGTGCGAAGAAGGAACTAATTTTTAGTTGAAAATTGGCAATTTGAAACTGTCAAAGTTCCAGTTTACTTTACGTTTCAAATACTGCTACGTGCTAAGGGTACTGTACCCCTAGCACGAGTTTTCACTATTTTACTTTACAGAAACTTTCCACTATTTACAGCGTTTCTTGTATGAAAAATTGGAACAGCGCCTCTGGTGTGCGAAGAAGGAACTATTTTTTTCCTTGGAAATTGTCAATTTGAAATTGTCAAAGTTGCAGTTTACTTTACGTCTCAAATACTGAAAACTCGTGCTGACGGTACTGTTTTGCTAGAAAGAGTTACAAACATCCAATCGAACAAATTTTCACATTTATTAAATTTAGTAGGAAGTAGGATTCCTGTTACATTCCTTCTAGTTTAAAAAAACAGTTATTTTTATCATAACGAAGTTCAAACATTTCTTTACTTACCACCTAAAATTCCATACTCAACATACCCATACACACTGTGACGCAATGCTGCTAATCCCTTCGAGTATTCCTCTATACAAAGCTCACTGCACTAATCTGTTAAACACCTTGGATTGTCACCAACTTAGTGACAAAAAACTAGTATTGTGTTATTTGAGAATGTTGAGTGGTATTTGACTACTGATTTTTAGATGGATATATATGGATTACCGGACCGAACTATTTTAATTCAGAGTGTTCAACGATATTATTTCCTTTATTTGACAAGAACAAGGAGGAGCTCGTGGCTAAATAATTACAGCCGCACAGGCCGATCTTCCGGGTTAAGCCGCGCATGCCTAGGTTGGTCTGTGAATGGGTGACCATCTTTCATAGCGAGTTTCCTCCGTGCCTCGGAAAGCACGTAAAGCCGTTGGTCCCGGCTGTCATTTGTAGATCTTTGACAGTCGTTACTGTTAGTCAAAAGCTCTAAGGTCTGACAGCCAGTCTTACCATGGGGTTTGGTATTACCCAGTTACTGGGTTGTGGAGGTCCGACAGGCAGTCGCTCCATGTAAAATACTGATATCCAGCTGAATCTGGTTCGACTGAAAGCCGACCCCAATATAGTTGGGAAAAGGCTAGGCAGATGATGATATTTGACAAGAATAAAATTAAAACTAAACTAATCACAAGTTAACGTGTAAACATTAATTAACATTGTAGAATCAAAATTCCCATTAGTTCTAGTTTAGAACTGTTTAGTTACTAGAACAAATAGGTACCAAAGTTGTAGCCAGAAACACTAAAAATCAAAGCATTTATTTCAAGTAGGCCGTTAGGAACTTTTGAATCGTCTAAAAACAAAAAAATAGAATAGAATAGAAAAACATTTATTCGATATTGGACACACACACAGAGAAATATAAAAAATATAAATTAAAAATACAATAACAATTTTGCTGAGCATGTCTGAAATAAACCATAATTTAGAACAATTATGTTGCAATTCCGGTCATAAGACATAATGACTGTGATATTACTGTAGATGCCAAATCGAAAGCGTAGATCTGTATGGAGAAGAACAGGCAAGAAACTCCTAAAACTACTAAAGTACTGGTCTACCAATTTATTTAATCTCAGATACCCTAAATAGTAGTAGTCCTATCACAATGCCACAACTCAACACAGTGGCCCAACCATCTAATTTGTCCTAACAGCTATTTGTCAATGCGCTAATCTTCGTAAGCATGGCGTACGCTGCATTGAGCACAAAGTGTTGTTACTGTCCCCTCCTTCAATGACGACTTATTCGGGCATGAATAGGGTAGACATATTGGTTGTCGTCTTTGGTTACCTACATTCCAGTTTATTGACGGGCCTGTTGGTATAGTAGTTAGTGACCCTGACTGCTATGCCGGAGGTTGTGGGTTCGATTCCCACCCAGGACAAATGTTTGTGTGATGAGCATGATCATTTGTTCTGTGTCTGGGTGTAATTTATCTATATTATGTATGTGTTTAGGAATATATAAGTATGTTTATCAGTTGTCTAGTACCCATAACACAAGCTCAGCTTAGCTTGGGACTAGATGGCGTTGTGTGACAGTTGTGGAATATTATTATTATTATTTATTCTTTTGTTTAATTTATGGTAGGTTCGCGTTTGACCACTATATCGCCTGATGATAAGCGATGATGTGGTCGACGGTGAAGCAAGCTTGTCTAGAAATAACCTGTTCACTCTTGACTTGAATACCCCAAGGTTATAGCTGTCGGGAAACCCCTAGACCCCGGCAGTGAAATATACTTGGTAAAACGCTTTGTACGTGCCGGAGGAATGTCCACTACGGATAGTCATAGTTATCATTGAATACTGGCAAAGATATAACGCTTCGAAAGTCGGAGGTTGTGACGTCATAACGCCTGTAATTATACCGACCGTGTATTATTATTATTATTGTGATTTTTAGAAGCTTTTTATCATCGCATTTTTTTTTTAAATCCATCTTGTGGACAAAAATAACCTATTCCCATATCCCACGACGGACAATAATACATTACCTCACTGCGTCTCTTTAGACACGTATCTCTTAATCGGTGTCACACAATCACACATTATTTTGTAACTTATTCTATTGTACATAAGGCACGTATTTTGTAACCCAACGCTATGTTTGTCACAAGTTTCCGCTAAGTGCAGATGTTTAACAGATTATCAAAGCGTATCAAAAGGACCAAGATTTCTTTGAGGAGATAATGCGTTGCGTAAGTGCGTGTGTTGTCACTCTTAGTGGAGAATGAAAACGACTTGTAAAAAAATATGTAAAGAAGTTTGTAAGTAGGTGTTATTCAAAAGTTAAAATTAGAGATAGTAGATTTTTGTTCGAGCATAGATAAAAAAAACTATTTGCAAAAATTCCTTGTGGTGGTAGATCAGCATCAAGAGGAAACACCAAGGACTAGAGAATTGAAAAAATAGGTATTTGTCAAAATATTTGTGAAAATCTATTGCTGTCGCGCAGTGCCGGACAACAGAACAACAGGATGAAAATACCTATTAAATGATCACAAAATCAAAGATCCGTAGTCCCCTGATTACTACTCGAAAACTTAAACGATTTAACAATTTTTTTCTGTAAAAAGTAAAGTATTCACATACTCATACCTATTATAGATAAATTACACCCAGACACAAATGATTATGCTCATCACACAAACATATGTCCTGGGTTTCAACCATTCAACCCACAACCTCCGGTATATGAAATGAAATGAAATGAAATGAAATGAAATGATGATGAAATGATGTTTATTTATGCAAGTAGGTTATATAAACACTTTTACACGTCTTTTTATAAAACTAGAAGGGTGTTTCGTACCTGACTACTCTGAGAAGAAACAGCCGAAACAAACTAAGAGGTCACAGTCTCTTTTAAAGTCCAGACAATAAAAATGTAGAAAAGATTATACGATATAGCAGTCAGGGTCACTACCACTAGACTAACAGGCCTGTCAAATAACGCAAAATAAGTGAGTTGTACCATGGGTAAATAAACGGAAAAAATAAATGCAAAAATAAATAAAAAAAGGAATACGCTGGGAACCAGCACAGTTACTCAATCATAAACCATCATTAAGTACCTACCAGAACAACAACCCATTTTCCATACCCCATATAGCGTAATCAATACGCTTTTACAACAATTATCAAAAACCCCTTTTAACAAGGGTATCACAATTACTATCAGTATTAGTTCACCAAAAAAACATTGTTACCAACCCTATGCAGCATGGAGTAGGTACTCCAAGCTAAGGGCTGCCACGCGCCGCCCATTACCGGTGTAATTCAGTTTAATTAAATAAAACGCACGAATATGCTGCGTTCCGTGTGAAACGGCTTTAGTGGGTGGACGTTGAAAAGGGTTGTAGGTGATTTTTGATTTTGGTATTTTTTTGTGAATATTTATCGTATTATTAGATTTTTCAATGCATACTTACTCAGTTCAAATATATTTGTGAAAATTGCAAGTCTCGCTGCACATTCGGTTTCTTTTACGATTTTATCTCTTTATAATTATCATTTTTTCTTTACACATACATTATTATGGTACATACATTATTTGATTACATCAACATGACTGTATGTAAGTGTGGTCTCAAGTCTTAGGAATTCAAGAAACATTTAAGATATGGACATTATGTTTAAAAAAATGTAATGCAGCATGCAGGCTTTGCATAATATATTTTTATTCTTCCAAAGTTATTCTTATTAATATCAAACCCCACTTTTATTGATTTGCACAATAATATTTAGTTCCCAGTGAAAGTTTCCCTTTTTTCCATCTATCCCATACAACTTCAATACATGTAAGTGTACCGCGGCGTCCCTTGCACGGTGCAACACTCAACATCTCGAGTATAAAGCGGCCTATTCACTATCAGACTCGAGTGCTTGCCGCATTTATTGTACACGTATTTGCGATTTTTTTCAACTATAAAGTATAGACCTTTATGAAAACAACAAACTATGATTTTATTATGATCATTTTGTAATTTATGATTTGATACACAACCTCGAGTTTGATTGGAAAGTCACTATCTCTGGGATCGCGGGACTATCTCATCATGTAACCATGACCCTGTAACATAAAGGGCTATATTGAAGGATTATCGTATTTTAGAATTTTAGTGAATACAAATCTCACAGTCATTCCCATCCCACCCTGGGTGGGAGGACTCAACTGATGATTTTACCACGACAAATAAAAACTATCCTTAATGTACCTACCTATTAATTTTAAGAACCTTTTTATTTATTGCATATATCGTCGCGTCGCGGAAAACATCGTGAGGAAACCGGCATGTCCTAGAATCAAAAATTCGAAGATATGTGACATCTACCAATCCGCACTGGGCCCGCGGGGTGGACTATGGCCCACTCCCTCTCTCAGAGAGTTGGCCTGTGTCCCAGCAGTGGGAAAATTAAAGACTGATGATGATGATGATAGTCGGATCATCAACTGCTTAGATATCTAAAATGAGAAAGTACAATCAAACTCAAAAATTAACAATTTAACGTATTTCATCCCGTAATATCAAAGCACATTTTTTCCTTACAACTTACTAAAAGTGCACTCTTCGATCCACGCTCCGTCTATTGTTAGTTTGCTACTCAAAGCAACCGCATACACTTTCGGACTCGAGTGTACTTGTGAGCACACATGAATAGTTCTTTAATTTTTAATAGATAGGTCGCTGTTAGCCAAGCTTCTTTATTAAATGCATTGGTATAAGAAAGAGGCTTTGAGAATGTTCCTGTACCGACTTTTATGTGGTTTAAGGGTCAGTACACACCGAGACGCGACGTAGGTAGGCTTATGTCTTTACAATGAGAAAATAATGCCTACCTGTGTAAGAGGTTCTAAAGTACGATTATTAATTCCAGTCAGTAAAATGACAAGTGCAACTGTCACTGATACTATGAAATTTAGTTAGTTTCTATAGTGAACAAATGTCATTTTACTGACTACAATTAATAATCGTACTTTAGTGTAGGTTAGACATTATAATCTTTTCCACTTTTGGACATGCCGGTTTCCTCAAGTTTCCTTCACTGTTTTGATGGAACAAATTCTGGGAAGTAATCATACTTCCTACTAATATTATAAACTTGAAACTTTGTTTGGATGGATGGATGTTTGTTACTCTTGCACGCAAAACCACTGAACGATTCGTATAAAGTTTGGTACAAAGATAGTTTATAACCTAAATTAACACATAGGATAGTTTTTATCCCGATTTAATGTGGATTAACACAAAGTTTTTTTATCTCGATTTTATGTTGTCATGGGATAATTTTCAAATTGTAGAGGGTAAAGTCGCTGACAAAAGCTAGTTATATATAAAGCCAAACATTACCCACAGCTTTCAAAATACCCTATTACCCAAAAACACAACTGCCATAACCGCGAAATCTACAAATTTCACTAAAATCTCTCAAGTATCAATTCAGGAGCCAATATCAATAAATAGTCATCAGTGACTCAATTCTGTGAGCTGTAAAGAGGTTTAACTTGGTCACCCCCTCCCTCCCCTCTTCAACTGTGAATTACCCCCTCATTGCCACTGTCTTACCAGGCCCTTGTTTGTGGGGTGGATATGGTTCTCGAGATTTGAGGATTTTAATTTTACTTGTCTAAAATCATTTGAATCTACAAAATCTTCTTTTATATTGGTAGCCTGTCGAGGTCGCGGAAGACTGCCGGGGCCGTTGGTTTGTCATAATAGGCTAGCGTGACTCTTGAACGTAAAAGGCTATTGAAGAATCACTGTGGATTTTAGTCAGATTGCTGACAGCTCTTTGAGGCGCGTGAAATACAACGCGCCGTCGACCCGGGCATGGTCCATGATCGGATGGCGAGTCACCGATAACTCGCCGCCCGCATGCCTGCACCTACGGAGGCCGGAGATCGTCTCGCGACGTCCGTTGCCGTGGGCGTCTCTTGCGGCGGCTGGGTCGTGAGGTGGACGCTGTCCTCATCCTTACGCATCCCGCCTCCTCCTTTGCTAAACATATCTTTGGAAACTAGCAAGTATACAAAAAAAACTTACCCTCATTTTTGCACTCTACAGCTTGACTCAGTTTCTGATCAGTTCCTTAAAACCTGCAAAAAGAAAAAACAAAAGCTAGCGATAAGGAACCTTGCTGAGAGACTTTAAGAACCGCTTTATAAGCAATAGGGTATTTTACTAAAAAAATATATATTATTCTGAAATATAGATTATTAAAAAACTTTAGACCCACTTTTTTTCCTTTGTCACGTAAACAAAAATTGACGAAGATCACCGCTTCTAAAAATAACAAAACGTCACTAAGTCGTTACAATTTTACAAGCGCAGTGACGTCATAAGCCGACTCCCGAATTTATTAATTTGTCAATATTCATTGATTTAAAAAAAAAAAAACAAAATTCTTGTCCATTATTTTTTAATATTATTATTGACGCATTAAATAGATTTTCAATTTATTTATGCAGTAAAATACCCCAATGCCACTTTTCAATGCCTCTGGACAAAGGTTAACTGTAGAAGTTTATACTATTCGAAAACGCAGCATTTAGCCATAAGACCATCATTATCCATTACCAATAATGGCCTAAACCGGACTTACAATCACCATTCATAATAATAAAGTAGTGCCCGGGACATATCCTGCCCCAAAACATGGCAACCCTTCCAATAGGGCTTGTATTACGCGGCATTCCAATTTAGTCAGTAATGTGGACGGCTTTCAAGTAACACTGTGTTATTTTGTGCCAGTGTTTGTACAGATATTGTACACTCATTTTGTTTAAACTTCATTGATGACGCTGTGGTCTGCGTAGAGGCCTTTTTTATATTATACTAGCGGCCCGTCCCGGCTTCGCACGGGTGGAAGTCTTCTAACCGGGTCCCGATGGTTACAAAAAAAAAAAAAATTCGAATCAGTCCAGCCGTTTTCGATTTATGAGCTTAGCAACATATTTTGCGATCCATTTTTATATTATAGAAGATAGATAGAAGATAAATTATCAAAGGAGTCCTCGGAACCCAGGGCAGCGGTGGGAGGGACTGTGAGACTTATACTGACTAAAATCCACGGCGTCCTGTAACAGCCCTTTGCGTTCCGGGGTTACGGTAATTCGTTAAGCCCGCGACCCTATTTCTGTATTTTATTAACTGGGTTTGTTCTAAGGAAAAATTGTATTAAGTAGCGTCTTTAGCATACGAACGAGGAACTATTTTTGTTTCCATCAAATTAACGTTCCAGTTTCATTCCAGTCGTAGTTAAACGTGAAAAATCATGCTAGGACTTCCGAACGTAATGAGAATATGATAATTTTCAAGTGCCAGTTGAAAAATGAAGTTATTTGACGTTGTCGTTTCAAACATGGTCCAACCGCCGTAGGCGCGAGTATGCGCATGGCTTATAATGTGTGATGTCTCGCCGTCCGATCATAAACAATGGCTGGGTCGACGGCTGTCAGCAAAGCCTGCCGGAGCCGCGGGCCTTACGGGTAACCGTGGCCCGTAACGTAAAGGCATATTAAAGGACATCGTGGATTTTAGTGAGTACAAGACCTGGCCTGCCCTGGGTGGGCTGACTCATTCGATGATTTTACAACGTGAAAATTATTTGTTGCATAGCACGTAAATTATGAAAATTTTAACTTGCTATTTTGCTGCAACTACACACTGTATCTTCTTAATAGGAGTTAAAAATGCCTTAAAAAGTTTGGCTAAAAATGATTTTATTGTCATTTATTCAGTTTAAAAGGTAACCGAATGTGAACGTACAAAAGTTAAGCGCAGCTTGGAATCGTCGTCGTAAACTAGTTTTATTATAACGATGTATTTTGGCTGAGTGTACCCCTGGATTTGTCACTGGCGACCGCATAATGTGGAGCTGACTGTACTTTTAATAAAATGGTGTTTTCTTTTGGCAAAAAATGTGTTTATATTTTACACGAAATATGTTTTAGAACTTAAGAGAGTAATAAATAAAAAATATATATAAAAATATATGCTTTAAAAACTTTTTGAAAATTTCAAAGGTTTGGTTAAATGTTTCGAGAGCGCTTAAAATAATAGGTAACAAACTAAACAGAACTGTTACTATTAAACTCATTTGTTTTGATTCGAAAAAAGTCTAAATCCGCTGCAACAAAACATTCCGTCAAACTTTTAAACAATCAAATAAAAAAAAGAAATCTCTATGCCCGTTTAAAAAAAAACGAAGTCACATCTCTACAAAAACAACACATAATAAAAACGAAATGAAATAAATAAATTCACACCTAACTGGAAAACGACGCTGGTGGCAGAGAAAGTTAATTTGAAAATGGAATCAGCATAGCCGACCAATGGCGGGGGTGCCCGAGGGACGGCCGACCAATCGCGGCGCGGGGATTTTCGCGCGCTGAATTTTTATTAGCTGAGATAATAACGCGCCATTTTCCGACAGGTCCCCTTTTTCGTTTAGGATTCAGTGAGCGTCGAGCGGAGTTGTCAACCTATTTTTGGATTAATCATCAAGTCTGGTTTTAATAGATTCTATCTAGAGTATTCTGAATACTTAAATTATTAAAAATTATAAGACGGGTCGAGCTTGCCTTTTTAGGTGAAAGGCAACATTAAATACATGTGTCACGGGTTCGATTCCTGAACGGAACAAATAATTGTATGACCTAAAAGTAATTGTTTCAGGTTTGGATGTTTGTCTATATGAATTTAAATGTTTGAAAAAAAAACCCACGTTATAGTAAGTTTGTTTCTTTTTATCTGCTCCAGGGGATTGCATACTTGAGCATTCGATATTAATTTCAGCTTGAAGATCTCCGTACGTTTCTAACAAAAGCGTCCGAATCTAGACAGACGGACAAAAAAGTGAATCAAATAACGGTTTCATTAGGAAATCATTTCCTAATAATCAATAAAATCTAATCAAGAAAAATGATTATTTTTATGGTCCTACCAAAATCAAGTTATTGGGTACACTTAATACAGGTTGTGAAAAAGCCTTATGATTTTGTAAACAATTAAGTATTAAAAAGCTTTCTCTTATTTTAAACATCCCTATTTAATTTTATGCAGAACCCACCATCTCTCACGCAATTCACCCCTAACCGCGCTATATCTCAGTGTTGCCACTCGCGAAATGGGAAGTGACGTGAATGTGCGCGCGGTGACACGACGTCGATTACTTGATTCTATTCGATTTTCTATGTTTGTAACACTGCGGTTATAATTAAGGGGAGGGGCGTACTATGTAGGTTTATATAAAAAAGTTAGATTGAATTTTTTACAGGACTTTACAGACTGATTTGATTTGATTTTATTAGTTAGGTGTTTTCTGTATTATAGGAATATTTTTGATAAGGATTCGTGTAATGAGTCTGTCATTTGTAGATATTTGACAGTCGTTATTATGTCAGAAGCTTTAAAGTCTGACAAACAGTCTAACCGTGGGATATCGTATTACCCAGTTACTGGGTTGTGGAGGTCCGATAGGAAATGGCCCCGCGTAAAATACGATAATTGAAATATATTATATATAAATATGATAGTCAGCTGCATCTGGTTCCACTGGAAGCCGAATCCAATACATATGGTTTGGAATAGGCTATAGGCAGATGATACTCGCTTAGTAATTTTCAAGTCTTTTAGAAATTGTAAGACACTATTGAAGACATGCGTGACAATCATCGAGTAGCTTGTCGCGTCACAATGATTCGAAGCAATTTTTTTTTTTAATTCGATGACCTATTCTTAGTAGGTAGATAGTTAGCTTACGGTCGAGTCGTTCTGCAAATTAACCAAAGAACACGGTTTAGGCGCAAAAAACCCAATTCGCAAAATGGCAACCTAGTCTCAAAAAGACAAGTTCTGAAAATGGCAATTTCTCTAAATGCCTAATTCAAAAAAATCTAAATTTTGATAGGTATCAGAAAAAGTTGAGAACCGCTGTCATAGAGCATCACCAAAAAATGGCGTCTCCAATCAGACAAACAAAACCAAATTCCATTCACAAACAAGCTCAAACCGTTCGAAATTCAAAACAACCGCGGGCTCCACAACAATACTCAATGAACGAGGTCCTATTTATAAAAGAAAAAAAAAAAAGAAAATCCAAGATGGCTACTTACTTTCTTACTTTGAAAACTTACATAATACAATTTCGCGGGGGTTGTTAACTTATAAAATGTTTCTGAGTTGATAGCGAAGTTTCTATCCGGCTATTTTCCGCCCCCTTTCGTTCAATAGGGGGTGAAACAAAGGGGATGGAAGATTCTTGGACCGAAGGGTAATTGCGGCACACAATTGTTTTAAAGCTTTTAAAATTATTATTTTTGCTTTTGTTTTGTGAGTTATAATGGAAGTTTATTGGTAGACGCTTGTTTTGTAATTAATAATTATTGCTTTGTTTACTTTGAGTTAATTTTTGCTAATTGGCTGTACTTGATGTTGCTGTCTATGAATTATGTTGGATTATTGAGTTGCTTTTTGTTTTTAAATTATTACAGGTAGAACGAGCCTTTTCTGATGCTTGGAGCAAATGGAAAACAGATATATTGCCATGACTTTGGTAATAAGAATATAATTTTAAGTAGGCAACCTTTCGGCATTATAAAATTATGATGTATCTAAAACAAAAGCACAAGAGAAATATGTATGAGATTTTGTTACTAAATATTGCATAAACACTTATGAATTCCGAAAATGAATCCTACCACCATATACACAAGGCAGGAGGAACTGATAGTCTTCTACTGACTGAAATTCATGGTGTCCTTGAATAGCCCTTTAAGTTCCTGGGTCACTTTAGCGCGTTAGTCCCGCGACCCCGATAGGTTTTCATAGACACTTAAATTGAAAAAAATCCAACTAAAACAAATACATAATTGACGCTTATAATTTCAATATTTCAATGCGAAATAAGCACACACTCAAAAGAAGTAGAACATTGAAATTGTCATCAATAAAAGTTTGCAAATCAACTTTCCTTACAAAATACAAACTGCCAACTTCACCAAATAGGTCTCGTTAAAAAATTTATAAAAATAAAAAAGCGAAAGGAAAAAAGTGTGAATCCTAAAATTCACAACTCGTTCGTTCGTGGAGTTACAGGCAGGCTGTATGGAGCGTTTCCTTCGCCCGCGGCGAGCGCCGGCGACGGCTAATTATTTCCCGCCCTTTCCGTTTCCTGCCCGATCAACGGTTTCAAACTCAGTTCTCGGATGAACTCCGAATTCGAATTTGAAATTTTTTTGAATGTGGAACGTGGGAGTTTTTAACGATATAAATTTTGGTTAGGAAGGTGTATTGTTATGTCTGTGCCTCTAGTGAAAAAGGGTTTAAGTCTAAAAATGCAACTTTACAGGAGACGCAAAAAACGCCCCGCGCGCACCAAATTTCATGTTTAAGTGCGTGTGGCATTTAAACAGCTGTCAAATAAAATACATGTGATGTGTTTTAAAGGTATAAAATGCATGTTCTTTCTTATTCCGGTATTATTTTTTACATAATATTAATAGTTTTTAAAATAGCGACTTATACTAACCACAAAACGAACTACAAAAGGGTATAATAGAAGTTAGACCCCGTTTCACATACATAAAAAGTTACTTTACATAAGTGAAAAAGGATACGCATTTGGAATTATTTGCATGATTACTAAGAAATAAAGTCAGATAATTAATAGTGAAGTAACTCAAAAAAATGAATTGAATATGTATTTTTCAGCTACATGATATTTTTTTTTTAAATACGAAAAAAAATAACTTGTGTCCTTATTCACTTAATTATTAAACGTGCCATAAGGCGCATGTAGACTTATGCGAACCTTTTGTGTAAGATATATCCATTTTTAAACCAAAATAAAACAGAAAATTTATGTTGTTTTATGGTGTTTTTATTAAAGTAAAAAGTATTTTAAGAAGTGCCAATTACACTGTTTTTTTTAATCAGGAAAATAATTCAAAATCAAATATAAAAAACAAATCAAGTCCAGCAGAACCGTATAATTGATACGGAAACCCTTATTAAATATCAAAAAAATATTTTCATACAATTATCACTACTAAGTATTATGATTTTCTTTTAAAGAGTCAAAAGTGGGTGCCACTTGAGGTCCGGTTATGTCAACGATGTTACTCTTTCTTATGATCTGAAATAATATTATTATCTGAAAAAGCTAAGAGCAATGTTTTCTTCTGAAAATCGAAATTCATCTTTTGTCATAAATCTCAATAACTTTTTTCTCCCATAGTTTACAGGTTCGCTGTAATACAATGAAATGATACACTTTTCACGTACATACTTTCATTTGATATATGGATGGGAGTGTTACAAGGAAAGGGACGGGGTCCATACATTTCTGCCCATTCTTCTTTCTCTTCTTTTTTCTCGTTTCTCTATCTTCTCTTCTTTCCTTGATACTTTTCCTAGGCTTACGTTTCCTGCCTTGTTTAATGCCTTCTTTATCCCAAAATGACTCATTATTGGTCGTATCTGTATCTGACTCTGGAATAATGACATTACTATTACGTCTCGTGCGCTTTTGTAAACCTGAAGAATCTGAGCTACTTGTGTCACATGTATTTGGGATGAAATCATCACTACTGTCTGTAGAGTAATCCAAATTGGGGTATGGTAGCGTATCAACTAATGTAGAAACAATATCAAGACATATGAGAAACGTTTCATCAGAATCAGTGAATATATTGACATCATTGTCAGGCTCTGCGAAAAGATCTCTGGAACATCCAGGTATTGGAGAAAATAGTTTGGAGTTTTCCGGCATTGGTGAGTTATTTTTTAAACATTCAAGCCTTGGGGAATAACTGTTTGAACATCCTGGTGTTGGAGAATGATCTCTAGAATGTAAAGCCTTTGGAGAATAGCTTTTGGAAGATACAAGTACAGGTATAAATTCGTCATCAATCCAATCTACTCCATCCATCATTGCCATATCTTTGGAAACAAGATCCATCAAACGATTAATGCGACCTCGACCAGCCATTCTAAAACAATGGATATATTATTATTTATTAAATAATTATACCACGGAACCGCGATATGAAAGTTAGACAGGTAAGTCGAAATAGAAGCATATAGATAGCAGCCAATTACGTAAAATATTACTAATTAATTCCTTTAAAAATATAGTTTGTCACATTGCAAAGGCTTATTATTGCAAATAAACACTAAAAGTAATAAAAAAAAACTTTGTAAACCCCAATAAGTCTTAAAGCATCATAAGTTTAAAGCGCAGTATAAAGCGCGTGGAGCTAAAAGTAAACAAACATCTAATAACAATAATAAAGAGCGGCGCGAACGTGGATCCTTACAAGTAGCTAATAACTCAAAAGCATGCCGCCCGCCATAGTTTTTGTGCTGTTTTTGTGTGAAGACTTTGCTGACATACCTACACTCAAAAACACAATAAAAATCAATGTTTCTTTTTCATAATAAGTTACGTGATGCAGTATTAAAACAAAAACTCGGTGTAAAAGGGTACATTTAGACAAAAATCTAAATAACAATACGTACACTCTAAAATAATTTACTAAAATACGTGAAAAAGGGTACAACTTACCTGCGCGCAGTTACTGATTTTCTGCAGTGCGTCGACACGGGTTCCCCTCAGTAGAGTGCGTGGACGACTGAAGAAGCGCGGGCGCTGCGCGCTCTCCACCCACCCGCACCGTACCCCTTATCGACCAGTTGTATCTTTTCTCACGAAAAGTGGCAGCGACTTTTTTGGTATAGTTTGAGTTATATCAAATTGCATTTCTTAATTTGAATATCTCATACGTGAAAACTGATATCAAAAGACTTATTCTGGATATTTATCTTTTATTTTGGTGAAAACGGATTTATGTCAAGTCGTATCGTTACTCACTAAACAATTTTTAAGGAATAAGTGTACTTGTGCCAGTATTCACCAAATGAATTGAAGCTCTTGACAATATATATTTATTGAGATCAAAAGACACAAATAGAAAAAAACATAGTTCTGTGTAAAGAAATTAAAGTGCTCTTATACCCCACTTTTGCAATATTTTAAGTGTTAGTTAACCCCTTTTGCACATTGCTAACTTCCTTATTTTTAAAGATAAGCAAGATCTGTTTTCACGAATCGATAGATCACTTTTTTCTGAACATTTTGGTATACTTAACTCATTTTCGACAAAATCGGACTTAAACCCTTTTTCACTAGAGGCACAGATGTGTGGAAACAATAATATTTAAGTACATGATTAAAATATGTTTCCGATTCCCAAAGAGGTAGGAAGAAGTTTATTTTATCAGACTTGGAGCAGCGACGGAAAATATCCACAGAAGAAAAATGTAGCGAAATTCACACGGCATCCATCCATTTTCATCTCTGGCTATATCTTAGACATTCCTGGATTTATCAATTTCTTACTATAAATATAATTGCAAAATATTAGGGAATGGAAGATTCAAATTCACAACATTTTATAATATTATACCAAATATTAGTAGATATTCCGTGAAAAATAATTTCCTAAATATCGAATACTTTACCTCATCTGATTTCCTCAAACCAGCGATTCACAACATTCCCAATTTTCTCTCGAAATATTTTCAATACAACACAAACAGTAAGTGCAATTCGTCTACAAAACTTCCACAAGAGTCTGACACACGAGAACGGAAGCAATTCTGTCTGAAACTTTAAAACAAAGCGACATAATGAACCCCTGCCTTGAGTCTTGAGATGAGATGGTGATCACGACGCAATCGGGATGCTGGTTAAGACTATGTATTGTGGCCTGGTTTGCTTCTCTCTATATATCTCTGTTTTACATTTAAGAACGAGTACAGTAAACGTCAAAATCCGGAGACGAACAAAGGTTTTCGATAACTGCGGTACTTTCAGTTTTTATGTCTTGTGACTGGGACTGTAGCACCATAACTATTTTTGTACTAGTTTTATTTTGTCTTTTGACAGTTCAAAAGTGCCGGTTATGGCCTAGTTGAAATAAACGTTTTGATTGATTGATTGATTGATATAGGTAATCGAGTTATGGAACTCAAACGGAGTCGGGCACCTTTGGTTGTCCGACATTTATGCTAAAATGGGCCTATTTGGCACAGCCGTGAGTCACACAGTGTAAAATATACCTACATGTTTTTTTTTATGGTTTTAAAATTGTTTAGTTTTAAGTTTTTCTTGTTTGTTTCTTTTCTTATTACTGTGTGTATTTGTGGCATGTGCCAATAAACGTTTTTTCTTTCTTCTTTCTTACTTGGGCAGGACACCTGGCAAGGCGCGGTGACGGCAGGTGGAGTAAAGCTGTGGCAGAGTGGCGTCCAAGAAATGGAAAAATAAGTGTTGGTCGTCCGGCGGCGAGATGGGTAGACGATATTGTTGCCATTGCGGGAGTTTCCTGGATGAGGCTGGCGCAAGACCGTGGAGCTTGACACAAACAAGGAGAGGCCTATACCCAGCAGTGGGTGAAAACGGGCTGTGGATGATGATGACAGTCAACAACAAAACTAATCACTAAACTCAGAAATTCAATACAACGCGAACCTACTACTACTCCGTTCCTAATGAACGGAGTTCAAGTCAGAAATGTGTGCGTCGAAGTGATTCAAAGGCATATTATTGTAAATTATACCAATTGTTTACTACAGCTAGTTCATCATACACAGTTGTTAATGTAAGAATTTCTGATTTTGATGTCATCTACTTTTGCTTTTGACTGTATCAACGCCGTGCGACATGTTTCATATTTCGTACAAAATTATTTTTCGAAATGACTGAACTGATAAATAGCACGATACAGATATGTCTTAAATGTTATGAGAGAACATTAAAAAAACAATGCTGCGTCTACACTAGAGAGATTTAAAACTTGAAATAAGTCCCATCCAGAGCAGGACGGGACTGACTGTCGGACTTGTAACAACTAAAATCCACGGTGTCCTTCAATAGCCCTTTACCTTCCGAGTCACGGTTACCTGATAAGACAGTTCCGCGACCCCGACACAATAGCTTATAGTCTAATCACATAGAAAACCTGATATTAGAATTCCCATAGAATATTTTTAGAGATACACACGGGTGAAGCCACTGGCAAAAGTTAGTCTAAGGGCGCTCCCTCACCGCGAGCATTCACCTGTAATGTAACGTTACAGATTCGAACGTTTGAACACAATCGAGCATCAAATTGCTCATTTTTATGTCACACTAGCGTCCCGTCCCGGCTTCGCACGGGTTGAAGTCCCCTAAAACCCGGTCCCGATGGTTACAAACACAACAAAAAAAAGTATGATCCGAATCGGTCCAGCCGTATTCGAGTTATGAGCTTAGTAACACATTTAGCGATCCATTTTTATATTATAGAAGATTACAGGTGAATGCTCGCGGTGATATAGCGCCTGAAAAAAACCTTAAATCCTCCCTCTATTTACTACATAAAGTTATCCCAATCAAAATCCATTTAATGTCTCCAAGTACAGTCACGTCCATAATTAAAGATACGTCGCAAACGGACGGGTATAATGACGCACACAAGTGTATAAGTTGCGTGTAAGTAATTACTGAGTCTCTGTGCAACTTTATTTATTTCGGCGGGTCGCCTTCGTCTGAGATGCGAGAGGTTAGTGGGAGGGAGAGGTTTTGATACTTGGAGATAAAAATTTTAATGTAATGTTGAAATTAAGATTCAATGCTGATTGGTACAGTACAGCAAGTACCCATCGTTTTACGAACCATTTTACTGAGCAAAAAAAAAGGAAAGAAAATGGCTCAAGTAATGTTAGCCACTGCTATATCTGCTAGTGAGAGCCCTCTGTGTGTCCAAAGCAAAAATATTTTTTAAGCTTGATACCTAATACAATTTTTTAATTTAATTCAACCTATCATACAATATTAAAAATAGGAAAAAAAGCAATAAACTAATTACTAATTTTTCAACTTAAAGTCGTCAAACTCTATGTAGTTTTGAATGATTATAATTATTGAGCCTATCATCAAACTTATAAATCTACTAAAATTTCTTGTTCTAGGATTGTTGTATTTTTAAGTTTTTTTATTAGCTAAATTAACTACTATGCTGTTCATTCTCATAAAAATATTGAAAGCAGTCAGTTCCAGGAAAGTATTTTTGCATGTGATTTCCACAATAATAATTATAATGCATACCAATTAAGAGGCAAGTATCAAATAGCCTAAGTGCGACTATAAGAGTTTATTCAAGCTCTTTAGAAGAATATCTCAAAGGTGTAGCTAACTTACAATATGCGGTACAGGCGAGTACAGAAGTGTTCGTGAAAAATTAAAATTAAATTACAATAATTATATTTCATGTTTTGGTATAGCTGGCATATTTGGTTTGGCAGCAATTGGTGAACAGTGGTACTTTTGATATCAATCTCGTGCTATCTTATGAATCATTATTTTTTTCAAATGTTAGACTTAACTATTTGACTTTCTAGATCCTATCTTGACACTAACAGTGTTCAATAAATAAAGATTTAGATATTGTCCAACTTTTGTTTTCTTCTTGGAATAAACATTAAGGTTGTCCGATCTTTTATCTTTTTTGTAACAATACTTCATATTGCCAAGACTTTGATAGAAAACAAGCATAGGTATAAACTAGGAATTAAATTGCAACGCAAATCCAAGTAAAATGACGCCAATCTACTAGACAACGACCTATCAAAATAAAATAAGCCTATCTAATACCTACTTATCGTCTTTGTAGTTATCATTCCAACAAACAACGCTACCTTTCCATTACCCCAAATTAACACCTAAAACACTAAACCACTCGGCACTCACAAAATAAATGTAATATAAAATATAATTTTCTCCGAGCCATCACCATTTATGTGCTTCTGTATACTTCTTATAAGACGGCGTCGCACCGCAGTGAATTCGGGCGCTGTTTAACATTTAAATGTGGAATCATACTTGGTATCATCCCCTCTCCCCCCTCCACACCCCACCGCGAGAGGGATAAGGTGGATAACACCCGGATTATTAAAATAATTCTGGTTGTATTTTGTGCGTGATTGTACTTTTCTGGATTTGTGGACTCAAGGTGGGGTTAGGTCATGTTGTGTTACGCATGATAATTAATGAGATTTAGGGGCTAATTAGTGAAATAATTGGGTACTGAAATTGTTACTCAGGCTTGGTTAGTAACATATTTTAGGACTATATTTTAATAGTACGTTTTACAGCCTTAAATGACTTGACTTCGTTAAACGTCTTACACCGTTTTAATACAGTAAAATTAAAAGTAACGATTATACAGATAAGTGTTGTAATTCATTTATTTGGAAACGTTATTCTCAATGACATCTCAATTACATCGAAATGAAATCATCAATGCAAACTCAAATACAGGACATACACATTTTTTAACTGCCACACTGACATTTTCATTTCATCATAAAACATGATAACGAAAACAAGCACCGCACTCGCTTTAATGGCGTTTAAAGCAGTGGCTAAATACGGTAAATCAAAACAAATAAGTAATAAAAATCCATTTCTAACGATAAATACAGGCTGTCTCATCGCAAAAAAGATTTTTCAGTTAGAATCGTCTAACAGATTAATCTTCTTTCAATTAAGACTAAGAAGAGGCTAAATTCAAAAGAAAAAATCCCGAAATCTTATCCACACTAATCTCACCCCATCCCTATTACAGCTAAGAGCGTCGCAAGAAAGTAAAGTCAAGTAAATTTTAAGTAATAAGGAACCTCGCTAATCAGGCAGAGTTGGTTAATTACGATTAATACGCCCCCAATGTCCGAGTGGTGGCGGAAACACCCGAACACCGACGGAAACACCCGAAGAACCCTTCGAGATGAATATCGTTCGTGTTCTATTGGTGTTCTAAAGAATTTTGAATTTGAATTTTAAATTGCGCAGATATGATAGGTTGGATTGATTGATTTTATGCCTACTTTGTAAAGAAAATTGGAGATTCGGAAAATTGATTTTTTGTTGGTTTCTGACTGTAGGCGTTAGTCATTTCAATATTGATTTTATTAATGAAAAAAAGTGTAATAAGCAATCTTAAAATCAATTTTCATTTTGAACGATGAGATGATATACAGTGAAAAAAATTAAGAAAAATACGTGTTGCAGCGCAACCGCCAACCCGCACTGGGCTCGCATGGCGGATTATGGTCCACTCCCTCAACAAGAGAGGAGGCCTGTGTCCCAGCAGTGGGAACGTTATAGACTGATGACGATGACGTGTTACAGGGACCCCAAGTGAAAACGGAACAAAGACAGGACATGTTGATAAAGGGGCTTGGTTTTTAAAAAAATTAAAAGAAAACTTACCTACTTTTT
Source organism: Agrotis ipsilon (assembly GCA_028554685.1). NCBI lineage: Eukaryota > Metazoa > Arthropoda > Insecta > Lepidoptera > Noctuidae > Agrotis > Agrotis ipsilon. The sequence continues at coordinate 3,037,015 of CM052977.1, read as the reverse complement.
TTTTATTGTCATACTATTCACAAAGTAGGTTCTAATACCTTCCTCTTTTTTCATTTTAAATGTAACGACCAATCTGCGCCGCCAACTAATCTATTCGTTCATCTTCGTTGATTCCGAGTTTAAATTTCGTCCCCTCGATGGAATCATTCGTGAATTTGAATTAAGAAATTGGATTGGTGTTCTCTTGTTTAGGTAATCAAAAGGATTTGAGCGGGATAAGCTTAGTAGCTGTTTGGTTTTTGAAGATGGAGGTCGCGTATTTTGACATTTTATTCGGTTGGACTTAATTAATGGATCTTGTTTTGATTAGATGTTTATGATTATCGTGGGCTTTTTGACTTCAAAGTTATGATTGGTTTGGTAATGTTTGTTAATTTAAAGATGATTAAGCTAGATATACCTCCTATGTCGTGGGTGGATTTACAAACATAGAAACACACCTACACAAAATAATAACAAATATTTGCATCGTGCGGAGATTGCCACAAGTATAAGTAGTTCTTGAAGTCGGTGGCCACCGTCTAGCTTGATAACTTTTGTCTTCCTTCCACCGTAAAACAGTAAAAAATAGCGGAGAATCTCTATCATTAGGTATAAATATCTCTCTATCTCTTGCCTCCCTTTACTACCTACAATGAACAAAGCCAAGTGAAACCTGCATCTTGAGGTGATGTGGTTCTCCTGATAAAGGGGTCTCTTACATCATCATCTGCCTAGCCTTTCCCCAACTATACTGGGGTCGGCTTCCAGTGGAACCAGATTCAGCTGGATATCAGTACTTTACATGGAGCGACTGCCCGTCGGACCTCCACAACCCAGTAACTGGGTAATACCATACCCAGGGGTCTCTTACAATGCCACGTAAAAGTAATTCTTGAAATCCGTAGCCACCATCATCCTTGTTATCTCTTCTCTTCCTCCAACAGTCAATCGGTCGGTCATTGCTGTCATAATTTTGACTATAGTGCTCACAGCCTCTTCAAAGATATATCTAAATGACTTGTTGACGCTTCCCGTGACCAAAAGGCTGGCTTTTACATTGGCCAGGGGCTAAGCATTGGCATTGGAACGAGACAACGCCGCCAGTCTTTTGAGCACATTATTAACTGAACGCGTTGAGGACGAATTTTTCGACGTTTTTTATTTAATAGTATAATATATCTAAGCGATTTGTTGGCGCATCCCGTGACCCTAAATGTTAGCTTATACATTGGCCAGAGGCTAAGCATCTTCATACAATTAGACAACGCCGCCGCAGTCTTTTGAGCACATAGCTCACAGCATTGAGGAGAAATTTTTCGATGCTTTGTAATAGTTTTATTAAATATTCGACATTTTTGTTATTCCTATTATTAAGTTTTTGCAAACTTCTATTTGTATTGAACACTAGCTATTCCTCTCGTTTTCACCCCCGCTTTAAAGAAGCCGAGCCTTCTGTTACATGGACTGTCCAACTTGAAGTCGTTCCTGAGATTAGTGCGTTCAACAAACTCATCAGCTTTGTAATGTTAGTATAAATAAGCTAGTTTTAGAATCCATAGATCTAATGCCACAAACAAACATAAATTCGAACCGAAACCTCAACAACACAGCCCCGTCAAAGCATTCGAAACACACGTACATTCCCAAACATCAGTTATTTACAGTACTCCACAGATTCTGCACAAAATCCAGATCAATGCTAGCAGATGAACAGATATATTACTTAACTGTCGCCCCGACTTAGATGGATCGGCGAGCGGCGGCACAAAGAGATACATGGGAATGCCATCAGTTATACTCGTACGTGGCAACGTTAGGTGAGGTACATACTGTGTATGAAGAATGGAGAAGGTCATCTACACACTGCGAGCGATGAAGAAACGAAAATAAATAGAAAATATCTACACACTGCGAGCGATGAAGAAGCGAAAATAAATAGAAAATACAATTTATAATTACGTATGTTTGCAAAATAAAGCGGCACAAAGACATACATGGTAATGCCATCGGTTATACTCATACCTGATAACGTTAGGTGAGGTACATACTGTGTATGGAGAAGGTCATCTACACACTGTGAGCGATGAAGAAGCGACAAAATGTAACACTTTTTTTGACCATTTTATTTTCCAAAGAAAAAACGTTGCCCCACACTAGGAATTTCTTCTGTATCGTGGGTACGTTTACAAACATAGAAACTCACTTATACAAAAACCCGGAACAACTACTTGCAGATCATATAAATATTTGTTCCGTGCGGGGTTCGAACCCGTGAAAAACAGCGCAGTCCAATTGCTCAGCGGCTGCGCCAAATGTGTCCGTGATTAATTTCGTTATTGTGTCGATTTCAAAATAGGCGATTCCTTAATGATAACGGGATGGGGAAAGTCATCTACAGAATACTAGGCGATGAAAGAAATCTTGTGTCGGTGTAACCCTTTATATTTTTTTTATAATTTCTTTACTGTGTCGATATCAACACAGTATAAACAAACCCAACAATGATCCAATTTTCTACATTGAAACATAGAAACCATACTTTTAGTTGTAAGATCATCAAATGAGTTCTAAAATAGTCTTAAAGACTTACTAATAATTTGTTCCTCCCGTCCCTTTACAGCTGGAAGCAATGAAGGACCTGCTATAAAAGTGTGTATGTTGTATGCACAAAATACTGTAATCAATAGTAACGAAACAGCACAAAGACATACTGAAAGGGAACGCCATCAGTGACGTGCACGTTAGGAGGCGTACACACTGAACAGAAAGAGAGGATACGTCATAATTCTTTGTATAATGAGAAGTTTTCTTTTTTGAGTATTAAAAAAAAAGTAGTTTCCAAGAACTCATTAATGGCGTTGAACTGACTACGTTACTAGATGTATGCCATCATTTTTGCACAAATCCACGAGGAGAGAGACTTCTCTTCTTTTTTTCTTGGGACATTTTCTTTATGGCGTGTAAAACTCATAAATTAAAAAGACTGGTAAATGAATGTTTTTTTCTTTTTCCTTGTTGTTATTTATTTCCAAATGCCAATGATGTGATGTGATGTGACTGACAATGACATGACGTGTACGTTACGTTTTAAGATCTCAAAATTACAATCAAGTGAAAAAAATTAAAAAAATGACGACGTTCCATACCAAGTAACATACCAAGTTCGTCGACTAGGGAAAAAATAAAAATAAAATTCCTCATTATGTAGATGCAAATTCTTTGGTGGAGACCACAAACTATATAGGGCCGTGGGCCCGTGTGGGCTATCAAATCGATCGTAGCGTGCGATTTTCACTAGGTCCAACCTAGTGAAAATAAGTAGCCAGTTAAGTATCAGTGTCCTTAGAAACTAAAATGCAAAGACATGTGACATCCACCGACCATATTTGGGTCGTGTCATACCCACTACGGTCTGACTCCAAGGTACGGAACATTATGTTTTTCTTTTTTTATATTTATTTACCTATACATATTTTTTTGTATATAATTTTACTTGCAGTAGGCGTTCTCATGATAATTTCACTCAAGCGCCAAAAATAACCTTAATTCAATATACCTAAGTTCTTTTTCTCAGAAGTCTCTATCACAAGACATGTCTCGTTTGGGCCACTCAACATTTCGTGGTCTGACTGTGGTCAAGAAGGTAGCTTCATGTCGCTTACTCGTATAGGTATATACTGGTGCGCAAGCTTTACACGCCCTCTTCACATTTTCTGAGTAAACTTTCACGTACCAGCTAAGAAAATTAATATTTGACGTTACAGATTAAATATTAAAATAAAAAATAACCTCCATTTTTTGAAGTCGGTAAAAATCGTATGAGCGATGTTTTTTTTAATAAATTGTTGTGAAAAAAGGTTTTGTTTAAAAAGATTGTGATTAATATATCATAGATAAATGTGTGTATCAAAGCAACTGAGACTCAAAGCTTGGTCCATCTATAATATGATTGTTAATATTTTTTACTACTGGACAGTAGCAATAATTTTCAAAATGGCGCCCAACGTGGGACCACTTTTGCTTAGGAATTAAACAAACATCAATTTATAGTAATCTTCTTATTGAATATTTAGCAAGTATAGATACAGATTTTATTACAAAATAAGCTTTTGTCAAGCAGTTCCTAATAATACGTCCTGGGCAACGTCATCTCACTGGCGATGGTAGGCCGGGAGAGTTTGATAGACCAATGTAACTTTCTCTATGCCTTAAAATAACCAAACTTGTTTTCTTTCTCCAAAAACAGACCTGTCAACCACCGATGTAAAACCTCCTTAACACTCACAGAAACAGGTACAATTTGAATTTTCACGCTCTATTTGAAGCAATGGCGTCGTTGCAGTCTTTGAGCCTTTGTAAATGGACGCCGGACGTCGATCAGACTAATAGGACGCCCAAAGAACGTTACATTCGTGACGTGTGTGTCGAACGGCGGACGAGCCTCGTTTGAGCCAGTACTTCATTTTCACTTCGATTTATTAATTTTGAATTCTTTTTTTTTTTCTTCTTTTCGTCCAGTAATTTTTAGCTTTTGAAAGTTCCGTTTGAATGGAACTGTTTTGAAGGGGTATGATTTTTGTATTGGCAACATTTGGGAAATCATTCGATGCTTTTGTGCAGTGTAAAGAGTTCCTTTTCGACTTTTATAGGATATTTTATGTTGATATTTTGAGTATTTTATAGACTCGAATAAACTGCATACAAGTGTGTATATTTTGAGGGATATTACAGGGAATAATGTCAAGTTCCTCAAACTTTTAAACATGAAAAACATCATAATCTCGACTCAATCACATATTTAGCACTACAAATTCACGAGAACAATTCAAACGGTTTCTAAACGAAACAAACGCTGTCACAGTCGCACCAATTTATTTAACACCATTGCAAATCACTTAGCCATCAACAAAGCGACATCTCATCCACGAATCAACACTAACATCAAACAACTAAACTTAATCTTTAATACCGGCAGCTAAAAGCAATCAATCACCCACATATGGGCCTTAAAACCTCCTTTCCAATTACACCCCTCGTTATTTCAATCGGGCAACACTAAATTACCGAATAACATGTTGACGACAAAACGCTTTTCAATCTCCACTAACAATATAGCCCAAAAGATCCCCTTTTTGTGTGCCCCTCGACTGCCAATCTTGCCAGATTGCTTTTTTTCTTTTGTCAGTTTTGAATACGGCTCGCATGTACGAATACGTCCTTTGTAGATGATTAAATACTGTACACGTCGGTATTGCCAGATTAAAAAAAGTATTTGCGACCTTCTTGGTGGGGAGTTAAGGTTGAAAGAGGATTTTTGTGGTGGTAAATTGTCTATGGTTTCTGAGTAAAATGCGGATTGGTTATTTAATGGTTTCTTGATTCGGACGATTTTGTGTGTGATGATTAATTTTGTTATCGCTTCGCTTTGGATGACGATCGTATGATGTGTGGTTTAATCTGAACTTTGGTCAATGTTGGTTATGGACTTACAAGTATTTATGTTCTATGATTTTGTATTTTTATCGTGTACTTTGGGATTAGGCGGACCATGACTGTCAAATGAATCGGGATCGATGGGCCACGGTCGTCAAACAATGGGTGCCAGAAGATTGACGTCGTTGACAAAGAAAGCTGGCATGACGGCATAAACGCGTTTATTTATGGTTGATCGGAGAAAACTATTTACTACTATTACTACTACTACTTAGAGCAGCGTTTCCCAACCTTTTTCAGCCACGGACCCCTAGGAAATCAAACACAGTTTCCACGGACCACCTTGATAAAATATACAGCAAAAAAATCGGGTTAGGTATTTATTTTAGTTATTACAGATACAAAACAGGTACCTACCTTTATTATGAAAAATATGAAAAAAATGAATGTGGAGGTTGGTATTGCTTTTTTGCAACTAAGCCGCCGTTAAACACACAACGTTCACCGTGTTAATTAAGCGTAGCGATTACGAGACATTAGCACTTCTGCATGGTCGAGAGATGACACCGCGGTCCCCTATGCATATACTCGCGGACCCCAGGGGTCCGCGGACCACAGGTTGGGAAACACTGAGTTTTAGAGGAAAGAGTAAAAAGATGTGCGTGAAGCCGTTGTCCAGCAGTGGGAAAATTCAAGTTAAATAAAAGAGGTTAATCACAAGTATAATTTCTAATAAACAGATATTTTCACAATAAGTCTAATACAACACTAGCGAGCAAAAGTATGGAATAACTTACTCCGGCATAGCTCCTTAAATAATGGTGTGATTTCAATGAATTTTGTATCAATTTAAAGTTTACAGATAAACCTTTTAAATGGTATAATTTTTATAATTCTGAACTACCTATTTATTAAGTAATCAAGAATGCGCGGAATCGGAGTGAATGATTCAATGTTATTAGGTACGAATCTTAAGATAAATCGAAACAAAAGCAAGTCATTTGATTTTGAATACTAAGGGTGCCATTGATGGTTGAAAATCAAACAGCGTTATTAATTAGAAATTAATTTAGGCTTTATCTGTTTGTTTTTCAACTATCAATGGCAACCCGCTTTTTTCCAACATTAGGCAAACCTAATTTTGGAAAAAAGCTTTAAAAAAAAAGCGGGTTTTAGGCTTGTAAAAACTTGGACATAAAACATCATCAATTATATTTCGTTTTTTTGATCGTGGTATAATCAGCAAATTACTCCTCCTACCCTGGGCGGGGCGGGAGGTACTGTCAGTCTTGTACTAACTAAAATCCACGGTGATCCTTCAATAGCCCTTTACGTTCTAGGGTCACGGTTATCTGATGAGACAGTCCAACTATACATCACCAAACTAAAAGAGCAAACGTTATAAAGTTAAAAGATTCTACACAATGCGATATTTTCTTTTATTAAAAATCAGTTTCAAGAATTACCAATATCATAACAAATCCGACCCTCTCCAACTGAAGTCTAAACAATTTTTTAAACACCGTTAAACACAACACTCCCCTTTATTAAGTCGGTGAATAATCTCCAATACCGATACTCGAGGGAGTATATTGTAAAAGAAATAACTTTTAATATGAAAAATGGGATTATCATATGAAACCAGTACATTTTGCTATTCATAAATGCTTTACAAGTCAAAATCAACCTTACCATTAACCGTACAAAGTTGAAAATTCAAAACCAGCGTATAAATTGACAACAAATAGAATTTTGATATAAGAATGCTTACACAACTTTGGTTTGTGGAGTCGAAAATTAAACCCAAGCGAATGTAAACCTTATTTTAACGACACCAAAGGCTGTAACAAAAAAATTTCATTGTACAACGTAATTTTGTTCGGGGCCGCATCTTTCAACGAAGTTGTCACCTCGCGAAAAATTGTTAACATTCTGTGAGAGGTTTATTTCAATAAATATGAATGAAGTTGTAATGTTATTTGATATTTTTTGTATTATTTATTTAAATTAACAAAGTTTTGTTGTTATAACAATGTCGGGGAGTGTTAATATTGTTAATGTGACATGATCGGGGATTATGAAGAGAAATATAGAGAAATTAATAGAAATACAAAGGTTTTGTTTAAAGTTTTGAGGTTAGGTTGGTGAGGCACTTAGGATATACCTACATGTAACTGTCATCAGATAAAAACTGAACAAAAAAACTCGGAAAAGAAACTATTGAAGATAACTATTTGTGATTTTTATGTTGATTAATTATTGATAGATGTAGTATTCCGCAATCATTTGTGAAATTGGATTGCATACATTATCATTTTGGCCGGACGTCAAAAGATCCTTGTAATATTATAAAACTACATCTATATTATTAGCCGTTAAAAGTCGTATCTTCGCATATTTTTCGGAACGAACTGATACAACAAAACAAGATATCATAATCTCTTTTCAAAAACTAAAATAAAACATACATTCCAAAAACAAAAAACGCGCGCAAAACACAACATTCAAAAAAAGAATAAAATATTTCATTATTAAAAAAATAAAATATAAACCATAAACAGAAACACGCTAACTCCAATCTAAAATGGAACGCCTATACGTTTTTTTTCTGCGACCATTGACAAAGGCACACCCGTCAAATGCCATTGCTTAAATGAGAAGGCAGTCATTCGCGAATGTGGTGGAACGGAAAAATCATCGAGCGAAAATGTCATCGGTTCGCCCCGTGAAATAGTACGACTGTGGATCGCGGTAGCACTGGGTTTCGTTGCTTTAAATTGTTCAACATTTTATTATATTTCTCAATGAAAAGTTGTAAGCAAATAATTTGATAAAGAATAAATGAACAAAATAATTTTTGTCATCTTTTTTATCTTATTCAGAACATATATAAAAAATAAATAAAATCATTATTAAATCTTAACGTTATAGTTCACCCAATAAATAACCCAAAAGGAGTTGTAGAGTGCGTGAGCAAGGCCTTAGGCAATTACTTCAGAAAATTGTTCAGGGTGCTTAGAGAGTGAACATACTAAAAGTCCTGACATCTAGGGGGTGAGGCGGAGTAGGGGGAGGGGGTTAAAGTTCCCATTTTTCAGTTTTTCGCTAATATCTTTTAAACGGTGCGTCATGGAGATAAGAAGTCTTCTACGCAATGAAAGCCTAAAAAATTATGTACAACTTTTATCTTATACACTTTTTCACGTTCCTACTTATTTTCAAACACATTCCCGAAAAGTGACAAATGAAAAAAAAAAAAACTTCTTGAATTGAACACTACCTTTTGTATACTACTTCCTTCACGTTATTTGGGGATAAAAACTATCTTATATCTCAAATCAACTCCTGCTACTGCAATGCCTGACTGCGCAGTCAGGCATTTGTAAAATGATCTGTATAAGTTCGTATTGGAAAAACCAGATGAAAAATTTAATATTTGTGGCCGGTTATTTGCGACTGGATATTTTTGTTGACTAACTAAAACATAACATTTTGAGCAATCAGGCGTTAATTTTTAACATTTGACATTATTATGACAGTTAAAAAAATAATTCTGAATAACATAACAGCTATAGTTGAGAATAATTTCATAAACTAGTTATTCACTCACATATGTGTCAATTCGAAAAAAAACATACATTTATGGTTTAAAATTTTGTTTTAAATTGTCACTTACCGCGTTCTGTCAGAATATACAAGTAATCAACAGAGTACTGAGCGTTCACAAAATGGCGTGAAATGCGAAACAACGACACTCCACGTACAATATAACGTGGTTTTTTAATACATTCTGACATTAAATAATATAGTTTTCATTACAATATACATAATAATAAGTTCAGAAGTTGATTAAAGAAAGGAATGTTGGAATAGAGACGTTCTATAAGAATGTAGAAAGGTAATCGATTAGGTATCATTTCTTTTTTTTATTTTTTTAAAATCAAATGAGTCCTCTTACCCAGCGCAGGACGGTCTGACGGGACTGTCAGACTTGTACTGGCTAAAATCTACGGTGTTCCTACAATAGCCTTTTACGTTCCGTGGTTTTACCTGATAAGACATTCCCGCGAGCCCGGCAGATAGCTATTTTGCATTTTATTTTCGCTTTATCAACTTTTAGATATTTCAAGTTTAAAATTCCCAAAAGGTAAAAAAAAAGAAGAAGAAAAAAACACAAGTGAACATTTTAAATTCAATATTGGAACACGAATGCTAGAGAAGTTTAAATATTTGAGATTGGAACACGCGACCGTTGAAAGACGCGCGTTTGAGGTGCGCTGTGCTGATTAGGACGCCCAGAGCATTAGGTGCGGTTAGGGCTGGCTCATGGAAAAAATATAGTCGATTTTCGTTATTTTTCTGCATTTATTAGTTGAATAGCTTTTACTAGCGGTTTTGCCCTCTCATCCCTCCCCTTATTCTCTATGTGACTCAGAACCAAAGTAAATCGTTACAATAGTTTCAGAACCTATTCAATACGAATATCCAATCAAATCTTTCCCCGCAGATAGTGTGCAGCAGTGGAAACCTTATAAACGATGGGAAGGATATGAGGGAGGCCTTTGGCCTAAAGAACAGCTAATTTAGGTTTACGTTACATAACGTCTTATTTTTTTTGGTCGTAAAATCATCAAATATTATGAGTCGAGTTATGAGTTCTGACAATCCCTTCTGCTCTACTCAAGTATTTACTGAGTGGAGCAAAACGGACTGTCAGACTCTTACAAACTAAAAATCCACACTGTTACTTTGGTTACATTCTAGGGCCAAGACGGAATCTTACTTAGTCCCGTGACACATTTTTTTTGTAACTTACTTTACCCAACACTAGTAATTTCTCCTGTATAGTGTGTTCTTTTACGTGGGTTTAAAAATAATTCTTTCGTGCGGGAACCGAAACTAAAAAAATGCGTCAACCGTGCATACATTACATACAGTCCATTACATATTGCCCAATTTCTTTGTTTAGTTTATTTTAAGCCTGTAGTGTCAACCTTGCGTGTCTCTAGCAGTGTCGTGATTGGAGCAGGCGTCGCGAACCGCTGGGAAATCAGCGGCCGACGCCACCATAGAGTTTATTCGACGTTTGAAAATAGTGTCACAGAGTAGTGATATTATTATGAGCCTATTTTTGAATTTAGAATTGCGTTGACATCACTTGTTTCAAAGGCGTAAGAATAAAATATTATTATTTAAAGCAATATGTCTTGCTCTAAGGTTAATAAATGAAAATATAGTTTATCTGTATTATCTGAAGATTTTTTTTTTTTAATTACAACCTACGTATAGTTCTAAATCTTTATACAATCTTTAGTTCATGCCAGCAGCTACGCCGTAGACCACAGCGTAGCACCGTCGTAGCAGCTTGCTACGGTCGTAGACATCGCCTACGGAAAGTCTACACCAACCAAAATTGGCGCCAAAAGGTCCTGGGTTGGAATGATTACAAAGCATACAATTTTTTTTTATTAATCAGTAAATTGTACAGTCTCATTATGGTCTCTTTAATTTTTTATTGTTTTCCTTTAAATCTATTAGTATTCATTTTCTATATTATATTTATTTTAATCCTAAGCTAGCCTAGCTAAGCTCGGTCGACCATAGGTACTACTTTCATTGCACAGCTCTAAAAAAATAAAACTGAATTAAATAACATTTTAAAAACTTTTGATTCGTTATAAAACCGCGTAGTTGTCACTCGTCTGTCGTGTCATAGCCGCGGGTTAGTCCGGTGAGCGAGGCAACATCGCGTCATGTCATGGTGAGCGAGGCAACATCGCGTCATGTCACTCTGAATTTTGTTACTCTGTGACAATCTGTCCTATGGCGGTATTCGACACTTACTGTATAATGTTCCGATTTTAAAATTCTTTATTTTTAAAGATAATCTTTTCTTAAATTCTTTTAACGTGTAAGTGTAAGGCAAAGTGTTTTTGGGTTTTTTGAATATTAGTCTGAGATCATTCGGTTTAAGCCGCGCTTGCCGAGGTTGATCTGTGGATAGGTGATCTGACATAGCGAGTTTCCTCCGTGTCTCGGAAAGCACGAAAAGTCGTTGGTCCCGGCTGTCATTTGTAGATCTTTGACAGTCGTTACTGTTAGTTAGAAGCTCTAAAGTCTGACAACCAGTCTTACAATGGAGTATCGTATAACCTAGTGACAGGATTTTGGAGGTCCGATAGGCAGTCGCTCCATGTAAAATACTGATATCCAGCTGCATCTGGTTCGACTGGAAGCCGACCCCAATATAGTTGGGAAAAGGTAGGCAGATGATTTAAGTCAGCACTCTTCCACGTCTATTCCAGAAGACCTCATTAGTTCTAGGATATGCCGGTTTCGTCACGATGTTTGCTTTGCTGTTTTGAGAACAGTGGTGACGAAATAAATGACATAGAGCAATGCGCCTGGCTGGGTTGGAACCCACGACCTACAACTCGTAAGTCCGGGCCGATACCACTGGGCACACATATCTGTTGGGTAACGTGTCATCATCATCATCAGCCGGAAGACGTCCACTGCTGGACAAAGGCCTCCCCTTAGACCGTCACGCCGAACGACAATTCGCCACTTGCATCCATCGGTTGCCCGCGACTCTCACGATGTCGTCGGTCCACCTAGTGGGAGGCCTACCTATAATACGCTGTCTTCCGATCCATGGGAGAACCTTTCTTCCCCATCCGTTGTCAGTTCTACGAGCGATGTGGCCTGCCCATTGCCACTTCAACTTGCACATTTTAAGAGCTCTGTCGGTGACTCTGGTTCTTAACCGAATATCCGTGTTCCGGATTTTATCCCACAAAGAAACGGGTAACGTCAAGCTAATGTCAAACAGGGACATTGCTCTACAAAGCCAAAACTAACCGTGTTGTTTTAAAGGTCAATGTGCCAGTACCCATAGACACTGCGCAATTAATATACAAGTATTGCAAACTATAAAACGTAAATAAATTAAAGCTGCGAAGCTACCACGCTAGCTGTGTCGCAGAGTCCCCGCGGGCCAGTCCAACGCGATATGACAGCGTTTAATTTGAGGCGAATTGCACGCGAAAATATTGTCAGCACGCGAATTTTCACTTAATGTTCAATAATCATTTACAAAAAAAAGAATTCTAGAATGAAAAGGTTATGCCGAATTTAAATAATTCAAGTTTATATTCGCCTCATCGCAACATACATTTTCGCCTCATCCACTTTCTACGCACTAAGACTTTATTCCGTTTTCTTTTTATGATTATAAGTATTTTATTTTGTATCTGCGGCATATTCGCATTGTCGCAAAATAAAGACAAAAAGCCCATCGGTCATACAAAGCTTATGTTTCTGAATAAAACCACCAAAACGGTCTCATTGTTTTGCAATATGCTCGCCCATTATCTCATCTGAGAGGCACACTTGTCTAGAAGTAACCTATTCACTCTTGACTTAAATACCATAAGTTACCTTCCATCTAGAAACGCAAAGGATAACCCATGGAACAGGGTGGACATTTAGTCAGTAAGAGTATGACAATCCCCCCATTTCACTCCGGGTAAACGGACTCATTTAATGATTTTCCACCCCAAAAAAAAATACCCCTTCCTCTTATCAAAATAAATAAGTTATCACAAAGTTAAGCACACTAACTAACCCTTCAACTACCGCCAAATATCAAAACTAACAATATCATAGACTAAAATAACTATAAAAACAGATTGACGAAGTAATTGTGTTCCGATTTGACACTACGTCACATAACCCTCTGTTGACAATGGATTACGATGTGTTAGCGAACTATCACAACAGTAGCGGTTGTAGGGTTAGGTCGGTTTGTGGTATAGTTGGAGTGAGCGGGTTCTGTAGATGATTTTAAATTATTATTGTGATCAGTTTTTTTAGTGATAGGTTCGCGTTTAACCAGTATCTTTGCTGATGGTAAGCCATTATGACCAAAAAGTGCTGATTTCTTAATCGAATGGATTAAAATTTATTGCAGTTAATAAGTCGATATTAATACCTACTTGTTGCAAAAAATATTTTACGAACTGCTTAGAATGACGCGTGTATCTGTACTGCTCTTTCAAGTGCCCTTTACGTTCCAGTTTCACGTTTACTATCCCTTCATAAACAGTCCCGTGACCTTATAGGCAGACACTCGATCGGAAAATTTAGAAGCCATGTCCATCAAAGACCTCTTGCCTTTGCCAAGCAGTGAGATAACATGAGCTACCAGTAACATAATGAAAATTTGAAATCTGAACCGTAAGAAACGTTTTCTTTAATTTCATAAAGATCAACCTGTACCCTTAGCACGACTTTTCACTCTTTTACTTTACAGCGTCTTTCCAGTATTAACAGCGTTTCTTGTATGGAGAAATGGAACAGCGCCTCTGGTGTGCGAAGAAGGAACTAATTTTTTCCTTGAAAATTGTCAAAGTTCAAGTTTACTTAACGTCTCAAATACTGAAAACTCGTGCTGAGGGTACTGATCGTGAACCTATTAAGAATTAATAAATAAACGATAAAAGGCATACCTAATACCCTACCATAAGCACTCAACCCTGTAAACGGAACCCTAAAAATCATTACTTTTACTTCCCCCAAAAAAGCCATTGAATAACATTTTAATTTACACATACTCTTCACGACTCCACTAAGGATTTCTAACCTTAAAACAGTCAGCTTAGGGTATAAAATTGTATATGATACCAGCATCTTGACATATAATAGGGTTCGTAGTGTGTAATGCCATTTGATGAATTGATTTTTATTAGAAGCATTTTTGTGTTTAATCTTTTAATATATTATTATTTACATAGATATGTGCTCAGATTACAAGATGTAATAAAAATCTGTGTAATAAAAATGTCTTATCTGAGGCTGCTTTGAAATATACAAATAGTTTTAAATTGACTTGGACACGTTCATAAGATGAAAATGGAATGCGAGCGCAATGATTCCGGAAAACCTTAGAACAGTACCCTTAGCACGAGTTTTCAGTAAATGAGACATAAAGTAAACTAAAACTTACACACATTCAAATTGACAATTTTCAAGGAAACAATGGAAAAGCGCCTCTGGTGTGCGAAGAAGGAACTAATTTTTTCCTTGAAAATTGTCAATTTGAAAGTGTCAAAGTTCCAGTTTACTTTATGTCTCATTTACTTACTGAAAACTCGTGCTAAGGGTACAGTAAAGGAACTTTTAACAAATAATAAACACGGTAAATATACCAATGTAGAATTAATGTATGAATGTAGACATTTCGCTTAAGTCCTAGAATTTCCATAAGTATACCGCACATAGTTTATCCGACTCGGAGTTTTTTTTAGGTTGTAGAAAATCTTTCATCATTACCCATTAAAAAGAGATAAAAATTTATCATCCAATTATCTTATTTAAAAAACTTTTAAAAAAAAAAAATTAACCTCCTTCAAAAAAAACCACAAAAAAGGGTAAAATAACCTACAAAATAACTTTTCTTTCGGAAGTCGGTGGCTTTGTTTTATTATTTCGATGTCTTTTTGCCACCGACTTCCGAAAAAAAAGTTATTTTGTAGGTTATTTTACCCTTTTTTGTGGTTTTTTTTGAAGGAGGTTAAATTTTTTTTAAAAAAAGTTTTTTATTTTACTCTTTTTAGTTTTAATATTCAACCCAAATTCTTGGCAAATACATCATTTTCTTACATGTGCACTAGAATTTTGTAATCCGTAGCACCGGTATTAACATCGGCCATGTTGTGTACATAAAAGAAAGTTCCAATAAAATTCCCTATCTCAAAAAATGCTGAACAGAGTTCGATGAAACTTGCAGTATTCCCTAGTGTGAACGATCCCTAGTACAACAAAAAAAACAATTTTGAAAATCGGTCCACAATTGGCGAAGTAATCGCGTAACAAACACGCAAAAAGTAAAGATCATCATGTCATCCAAGTAGGCGAAATTAATAAAAATGCTCACAAAATAAAAAGTACTGAACCAAATTTGATGAAATTTTTATGGGACCACACTGCAAGTATCCTGCATTGAACAAAAAAAGAATCACACAAATCGGACTAGAAACCTCGGAGTAATCGATGTACATACATAAAAAAAAAAAAAAAAAAAAAAAAAAAAAAACATACCGACCGAATTGAGAACCTCCTCCTTTTTTTGAAGTCGGTTAAAAACAAACATTAAGATCAATATGCTCACCTTAGGTGCTCTAAACATAGGTGCTCCAAAAATCGGTGATCAAACGAGAATATTTCAAATAATTTACCAAATAAGTTTCAGACTTATGTTGCTAATTCTACGTATTATGTATTTAAATAAGCATGGCCAATATCACACCCCATAAAATAACTAATCTTTAACTAAATACTTAATAATCTATTCATAATAAAATCGCAATGTCAACGAAGCCATGTCTATTTGGCCATTTCTAAATAAAAAGAGGGTTACAACAAAAATCATTTGAAACCAAAATGAAAAAGGTGTCAAAGATCGAATTTACGATTCATTATAGTTAATCCATATGGAATGGGGGACCCTAAAAACGAAACTGCATTCAAATATCTACTCTATTTATTTGAAATAGGTTTTGCTTTTGTGTGCGATGAAGTTGTGATAGATTTGATAAAATAGTGAATGCGTTTTGTAAGTGCCCATTGTGGCGACAGATGGTTCGTGAGGGAAGAGGGCTGGGGTTTTATTCCCGTTCGGGTCAATTTTATTTGGTACTAGTTCTTCAAAACCACAAATATATCGCTTAGGTATATAGAGTTATCCGTTAAAGGTGTTTAAAACCTTTTTTTTAGGAATACGTTATAGCTAGTGTAGTTAAATTAAGTTATTTTTTATACCAACTTGCGAAGCGCATAGTGAAACCTCTATTCATAAGCTTTGCATTTCGTGTCCGTATTCAAAAAATGTTAAAACTGAATAATTATCAAGCTGGTAGGTAACCTAAACTTTGAAACGTTTTATCAAATATTTAATTTATAAAAACTCTATAGAGGAAAAATTATGTTGTTTTTAAGGGAAGAAAAAGAATGTTCTGTACCCTTAGCACGAGTTTTCAGTATTTGAGACGTAAACTGGAACTTTGACAATTTCAAATTGACAATTTTCAATGAAAAAATTAGTTCCTTCTTCGCATACCAGAGGCGCTGTTCCATTTTTTTATATAAGAGACGCTGTAAATACTGGAAAATATCTGTAATGTAAAATAGGGAAAACTCGTGCTAGGGGTACTGATCTTAAAAATATGTGTCTGTTTGTGTTATTTGTGTACGTAAACAACAAGAAGAAAATCCTGATTCTCATTTTGAAACCAATGTTTCGTTTTTGTAATATGTATTCAACAAGCTTGTTACCAAAACCACAACACAATAGCTGTTGTTCTTTCAAAATATTATCCCAGAAACATTTCAACGTCAATAAAATAAGTCCGAAACAGGAACGACCCAAAAAACTAATCATTCTTAAGGGTAACTGGAGCCAAAAGCCATCCATGGAGCGATTTTATGATGTTTTGTCATTCACGAGTGGGAATTGGGATATCTCTATAATGGACCCAATTTAGGGTTACGTATACAAATACTAGAGCTTCACTATAGTCAAGGAACCTAGCTATAGGGTCGCTAGACTGTCGGGGTCGCGGGATTGTTGAGATATCATGACTGCCTTTTTTTTGCATCGTGGTAAAATCATCAAACAAGTCCTCCCGGCTAGATCAGGGCAGGAGGAACTGTCAGACTTGTACTGACTGTAATCCACGGTGATTCTTCAATAGTCCATTACGTTCCGCGCTCACGGTTATCTGATAAGACGGTCTAACCACCCGGTAGGCTTTGGCCTTCCAAGGGGGGCCCTGTTAGATTGCTGACAAGTCTTTGAGAAGCCCATAGAACACGACGCGCCGTCGTCCTGGGCATGGTCCATTGTCGGACAGCGAGTCGCCCACTCACCACCCGCATGCCCGCGCCTACGGTGGCCGGAGATTGTTTGCCGACGTCTGTCGCCGTGGGGGCGTCTACCACTGTGGCTAAGATGGAGGGAGGACGCTGTCGTCTCCCTCAACCCCGCCTCCTCCTTCGCTAGGCTACAGCTAGTCTTAGATTTTTTACCTATTTTGTCCCTATGCTTGACAAAGGTCAGCTCCGTAGCCTTCTTTTTCTGCACCAATATCTTGTTTTAGGTCATCCCAATTAACTTAAATAAAGTAATCAAATTACCAAAACATATTCCATACGGAATCCCCATCCCAGCACCCTACCATACATCAGAGAACATCACTACATCACAAAGTAATAACTGAGAGGGTGGCAACACTAATTAAACGGTGATTCGGCGTTGCCAGCTATAATGGCCCGTGATTTTATTTATTTGTTTGGTGGGATGGCAAATGGTTGGTTTAATATGTTAATAGAAGTTTTGAGTAATAAGATTATTTAGTTAAAGAAACATTAGGTAGGACTATAGAATGATACGGTTGGTGCAGTGGTTGAGCCATCAACAAACAAGTAGTTGTTCCGGGTCTGGGTGTTTGTGTATGTGAGTTTCTATGTTTGTAAACGCAGGAAGAAATTCCAGATGTAGGCAAACTTTAAAAAAGCAAAAAAGAAAGAATCCGAGTGCTCACATTTTTTTAAGATATCCTCAAGAAAGTCGACTTTTCAGGTGACCAAAGGGCTGGCCTATCTTTAGGCCATAAAATCAACGTTGCCATACAACGTGGCAATGCTGTCAGAGTTCTGGACTTTCTCTATGACATCGATGTGGACGTATTTTTGACGCCTATTGAAAGATTTTCCCTTTTTAATAATTTAACATATTTCGTTTATTCATTTTCTTTACATATAATATATTATATATACATTTTTAAATATTTTATAAAACAAAAAATATATAAAAAACATTTAAAAATATAAAATTGGAGCAGGGTCCAAGCTACCAGTGGTTAGGGTTCCATACACAGGAACCTCCTCACAATACGAGCCGTATCAAGGAGTACTGCCTTCTGAATCTGGCTCTTGATCCAACTACCCAACGAGAGCTTCGACAGATATTCGTTGAGGCTTTTCGCCATCTCTTCCCATCTTACATATTTCTATTACTATCTAGTTTTATTTTCGCAAGTGTGGTTTAACCTTAGGGTTATGCGTGATTATATTCTTATTTAACGATAATTTAAACACGTTTAACTACTGGCCACTTACATCATTTCCTTCATCCATGTTCCCAATAGGATAACCCAACTCCACTTCAAATCAAATCTAACCATTGATTCATAAACAAACATCTCAATTCGAATTTCGAACGGGCTTATTCTAAATTCAAATAGACAATACTGACTGGAGGGAATTGAATGGGAGCGGCGTACAGTGAGTAGTAAAATGTTAAACGAAAAGTTGCTTGCTTTTTTATATAAAATACTAGTGGCCCGCTCCGGCTTCGCTCGGGTGACCTACGTTACTCAGGCTGAATCTAGCTTTCTAATACTGAAAAAAAATGAAATCGGTGTAGTTGTTTTTGAGTTTATTCATTACAAACATACACAGACATTCACAAAAATACAAATCTTTGTAGATGTAGATTTGACGTGACTATTGTTTTTATTTTTAGTATATGTAGAAGATTGAAAATATTAAAAAGACATAAAATGTCTGATAATAGCTTTCTGGGAATGTATTTTTCACAAACTATAACTGTCTAAAGACCAGAGAAATATAACATAAAGGAAGAACACAACAGTGGACACAAAGGTGGTAATAATGTCACACTTTTTGGTTGTAACGTCAATACTATTTACCTAGAATAATCTTAGTGAAGCATCAGCCATAAAGTAGAAAATATTTCAAGTTACATTTATGATTAACTGATTAGGTACGCCCGAAATTACATAACAATCCAACTTTACAAAAATGCAGGTTGTTTTTTTTTTGTTGACCTGTTCTGTCCCACAGCTGGTCAAATCCTAACCCATATCCTTCTAATCATTTTTGACTCCTTTTAATAAAATGCAATTTTAAAGTGACGCCGCACTTTATTAAAACCGTTGTTTCTAAAATTGACACAATCCATCATACTCAATCATTTCAACCCATTCACGTCACAATTTTATCAAAACTGACAATTAACATCAATCGTCCACTGTGCGCCGCTCCTCCGCAAGCTATTACACGACCGGTTGGCCAAATGGCGCGAAACCCGACCCTCCATAGACAAAACAATAACATTTATAAACTGCTCTCTGTTCTGTCTGTAATGAGGCCGAAAATAACGAGGTGTGTTGTCTATGCCCGCTTTTTTATGTGTACGGGGTGAAATAATGCTGGTTTGTTGATGAAATTGAGAATTTCCTGTTTAGTTAAAAAAAATAACCACTTAAGTGTGAAAAATGGTACCGAAGAAAATTTTAGGTAACATTTTAAACTTTACGATACACGAGAAGTTCCTAGTACTAGAAAATAAAAAATAATGTATTTCTTCATAACGCGGTCTAGTTTGGGCCGAAAATAACGAGATGTGTTGTTTTGTCTATGTCCGTTTTTTTTTTTAAATTGAAGAGATGAGTTAAACTGATCGCTAGATGAACTAAGTCAGCACTTTATAAGTTCTGAAACTATACCAGTCATAGAGAAAACTTCACTAAAATAATTGAATGTCCTCCCCCGTTCCTAAACCCAGTGGTTCAAGTAATGGCCGACGCACATTCCCGCAATTTGCCCTGATGTAATGTCACCAACTCCACCCCTGCTGTTATTACTGATAGCTTCTTATTTAGACATCAAAACATTAACTCGATGCGACTAGTTCAAAGGGGAATAGAAATGATGGATAGTTAAGTTAATGTGCATGATATTATTTGCGTTTAGGATTGATACGAAGACATTTTATAAATATTAAACGCATTAACGCCTGTGTGTAGCGAATTTTCAAAGATTTTCTTTGGAAATAAAAGGTAAATAAGTATTGATTCTGAGGCTGTACGAATATACTATGTATTTATCTCCAAAAAAAAACGAATTCCATAGAGTTAGCGAGAGAAAATTTACTTCAGCGAAAATAGTTGTTTCTATAGCGTCTTCAAATGGAATTAAGTTTTTCATTTCTGAACATACCTTTACTACCTTCATAAAAATGATTTTTCACATGAGTGTAACACACGGTCAGACCTAGTTTGATTTATTCTGGTTTAGATCGAATTTTCGGCCTACATTCGAAATATTCTCGATTCGGTCCATATCATTTTTGAAGTTACGTCTCGTCCCAAATAATACGTACTTCAAAGGTACAATTGACGAAATCGTTCTTATTGAAAACTGTACTTACTTGTGACGTCTTTTTAATTTTAAAAGTGTCGTATCTTCGTCAATTTTGGTTTACGTAACAAGAGAAAGAAATTATGTAATTTTTTTTTAACATGCTAACTGTCGGACTTATTAGATTTTTTCTGTCAAATAACCAACTAAGCAAACATGCGGATTTTTTTTCTACACCCTTTCGCTTCAGTCGATTTTCGCGAGCAACCCGACAACCCCTTAAGTACACAAATTCTCGCCGGCGGCAACCAAAACGGTTTACTTTTCCACTTTGACTCTGAACGCACTCTTAATAATGATGACCAGATTCCCTTGGCCTACCCTGCCCCTTAACCACCAGCTTTAATTGACCTGTCTTTTGTTATTTTGAAGAACTGTTTGTGAGGTCTAAGTTAGCTGGTCTATTTTCTGGCATGTAAGAAGCCAGTTTTAATAGACCTGTCATTTGTTATTTTAAATAACTGTTTGTGAGGTCGTAGTAAACTGGTTAGTTGACTGGCAAGCTGTCCATTTATTGTTGACCTATTTTTTTAAATAATTAGTATTGTTACAAAGATCAAGTAAAATTAGACTTTTGTTTATCATCATAATAATATCGGGGTTCTGTCAAATCTGGAAACCGTGACCCAGGCACGTGAAGGGCTGCTGAAGGCACACCGTGGGTATACGTCAGTACAAGTCTGACAGTCTCTTCCGCTCCATCCAAGGCGGGAGGACTCATTTGATGATTTTATCAAAATATCAGAATTTAAAAAAAAAACTAGACTCTGGTAAAGTAATACCTATACTTAGTTATGGGAGGACGCAGCAAATGAAAATAGTTCTTATCTTATTAAGTAAAAATAAAAATCACTTATCAAGGTGACAGATTGATCTTCATAATACCTTGAACATTATAATCCATTTTAGGTTGACCTTACCAGAAACAATTCCTTCAGAATACACTAAACCTGTCCATACTCAATAGACCTACATTTCCATACAAACATTTTTCAAATAGAGGTCATCTAAAACCGGTCACTGAATATTAAATCAACCAGTTACATTAGACCTATGTTTTTATACATGAAGTTGGAGGATAGGGGTTTTTATAAACTGGTGTTGTGCCACTGTTAAAAGCTTGCCATAAGTGGGTGGGCACAGGGTTCAAGGCAAAGTGGTTGTCGTTTATATGAAACGTAATTACCCTTGTGGGGATTATTAAATACATTGTGTTGGCTAAAAGCTATGGACAATTATCTGTGGGGTGTAAGTGTGGGTGTATGTGTGTGTGTTGGGGGTGTGTAGGTGTTTTTGTATATATTTGAGTTATTGTACAATATTAATATGTTTTGTTTGTCTTTTTCTTTGGAGAAAGTGTATAGATAATAGAAAGGTTGGACAAAATGCCTGTTGCAAAAATGCTTAATTTCTTTACTTGCATCGGCTTCCCAGATTGCTATATTATGTAACCTTCAAAAAAGTCAAAACATTTATTTCAATTAGGTCACCAAAGAGGCACTTTTAAACGTCGCATAATTAAAATTAAGAAAATGGGATGGGTTGGGATTGATTCTACACCCATTTGCAAAGGTAGATTCATCTTAAATCACTCTTTCGATTGAAGAAACCCACATAATACAAGCCGTTACGTAGTTTTTTTTTCATCGTGGTAAAATCGTCAAATGAGTCTTCCCACCCCGGGTAGTGGTGTCTGGTGTATTTTTTTAACCTAGTTTACTTAGTGAAAAACAATACATACATATAAAAAAAAGGAGAGAGTGGAAACCTATGAGGAGACCTTAGCCCAGCTGTAAGATAACATCCGTTAAAAAAAACTTGAACAGACACAACAACTTTTAACTGAAAGAAAGTTTTTCAGTAGACCTACATATACTCGTAATTATATTGAACATTTCCATCCACTCTCGGAACCATCACCCTCAGAGGCAAAGGAAGCATCAGGGGTGAAATTAAAGAACCCAAAACCATAATAATTCAAAAACAAATATCACACCACCAAACCAACTTAATATCTAAGCAAACGAACTTAACTAAACATGAAAGTACTTCAAAATAACACAAGGCGCGTCATAACAAAAGAGCCAGCCATTCGATCATTTAGCTACTGTTTATGATCATTAAACTACCCCAAATACCCCAAGTACACCCCCACCTATGGGAATACCCCCATCCCTAGGGGTTTTGGGGACCAAATGTACCAGAAGACAGGGTCTTCCGTAAAATTGGCCATGTTGATCTGACAGTTGTTCGGACAATTTTTTATTAATGCTTGGTCTCATGTGGTTTTGTTGTGGTGGTGTTAATAGATCAAAGTGGGTTTTGTGGTTTTTTTTATTTTATTTTTATAAGCTTTGGAGATGGCCGGTTTTTGTCTGGGGTTGTTGTTGGTCGTGATTTTTTGGTAAAAATTATAATTGCAGTTGGTTGAAATGACAAGGGAGTTTTGAACGAAATCGTGTAATGAATAATACCTATGACAAAGGGTGTTAGCTATTGAAATAAGTTTGATGAGGGCTAAAGATAATAATTATGGATAGATTGCTATCCATCTGATTCTGACCTTTATATTTGTGTGTAACCTGTGCTTTCGTTTTCACAAACTGAAATGTTGCTATAAAAACAAATAAATATAAAATTCATTTCTGATTACCGTTCAACATATTTTTTATTACAGCCACATGAACACAAGGGTTTACTTACAAAATACTTTAAAACTACGGTATTTTTGAGATTTGAGCGACTTTAACCCCTTAAATGGACAGTCAATTAATCAGAATCTAATTTGCCAAATCGACAAACACAGATTTGAATCAAACATTGAGAAAACTCAATGATCACTAATAAACCAACAAACAAATTACTACCCCACAATATGATATTACCATAACACCCCCTAAATGAGGCAATAGGGGTAAAACGGGCAGGGGTACAGACGGGGCACGGGGTACAGTTACATGATTTAGCTATTACTCCCCCTTAACGGTGGCGATTTTTAATTCTGCGTTAATGGGCGTATGTGATTACGAGTCTGCCAAAAAGGTCTGATACAGATTAAATGTTTTCAAATAAAAAGTTTTTTTTAACTACTCATTCGTTTGAGTCAGGTTGTGAATTCATTTCATCACCACTGCTCTCAAAACGGTGAAGGAAAATATCGTGAGGAAACTGGCTACTAAGAGGAAGAGGACGCCTGTGTCCCAGCAGTGGAAACATTACAGGTTGATTATATTATGTTGTTACTTAAACTTTAGTTACTTAATGGTTTTCTTTTATGTATGAACTGACACTATTATGGCCCATTCACGACCTTTCTATGAGCTGTGACTTAGTGCGAGCGGTAAGATCAAATGTTTGAAACACCTCATGAGGCTCCGCTAGTGGCGAATTCGCTTACCTACTTAAAAAAGCAATAATTTATGTCTTATTCACGCCAAACGCCGCACGGCTGATCACTTAGACCAAGTAAGTATCGATATTTGTAGAGGCTTGAAGCTGTAGCCTGATCAAGCCATTGAGAAATGAAATCGCTATAAAGATTCATAGCAACTTTTTTTAAAGTGTTAAAATCATCAATTGAGTCCTCCCACCCAGGGTAGGACGGGAGTGACTGTCAGTCTTGTACTGGCTAAATCCACGGTGTCTTTCAATAGCCCTTTAAGTCCTCGACCCCGGCAGGCTTTGGTCCTTTAAGAGGGCAGCGTCATAGTGACACTGTTTGACCGCACATATACACATCGTCGCGCTGTCGACTCGGGCGTTGTTCATGATCGGACAGCGAGTAGCCCATTACTAGCCGCCCGCAAAGAAATAGCGTCAACGAAACACTTTATAGATCATTGAACAAAAGGTTCAGCTTAACAAATCTGAACGCTAGTTAAATATTATCTAAGATACAAACGCTTGTAATAATCTAAAGACAATGAGATCAAGTGTTTATAATATAATGAACGTTCAATATAAGAACATAACATTATAAATTATTATGTTTGAAGAATATAAAGGTTATGTTACACTTGTTGCACGAGTTGCCT
The DNA here is from genome assembly GCA_028554685.1 of Agrotis ipsilon. Classification (NCBI taxonomy): domain Eukaryota; kingdom Metazoa; phylum Arthropoda; class Insecta; order Lepidoptera; family Noctuidae; genus Agrotis; species Agrotis ipsilon. The sequence goes on along the minus strand of CM052977.1, from coordinate 3,012,281 downwards.
TTTATCAGTTCAATCCAGGCGGTTTTTTTTTTCTTTCTACAATAGAATCCTCTTTTTTACACTTTTGTACGGTATAGTATTTATGTATACTTACGTCATCCATTTCATCCTTTTATCTTATTTATCATCCTTTTATTAATAAAATATATTACTTGATCATTTTGTTGTGACACTTTTGTCAAATATGAAACTGTCAGTTACTTTTTATTTTTCTGTCCGGCTTAGTCTATGACCTATGTTATAGTTTCTTGTTTATGATGTTGCTTTTGCTTTATATAATTAAATTATTTTATCTAATTGATTTCACAGAAACATTGTATTTTCTATTTTTATAATTATGTTTGTAATAACTTAAATCTAAATTTTACATTATTTAAACGCACGCAGACCTCCTTGGTCTGATATGCCCAAACCTTTGATGAAACTTATATTTGAAAATAGAAAAGAAGAAATTACGAAAACAATCTGACGGATATAAAAGCGGAGGCCGTCAGAGGAATGGGCTTCTCTATCTTGGACTATTGTATTGAGAACATCTCTCTCTATCTCGGACTGTTGAATGGTCAACAGCTTGGACTCGATCGCAGACTTCTATACAACCTTCTAAGTCACTTAACTGAGGGATTTCCTCTTACCCTCTGAGTCACTCCTGTGGGGTCACTCTTGGAACCTCTCCTACTGCGGTCACTCCGAGGACCTCTCCAACTGCGGTCACTCCTGGGACTTCTCCTGCTGCAGTCACTCCTGGGACTTCTCCTACTGAGGTCCACCTCCTGAGGCCTAACCTGCTGAGGCTACTTCTAAAGCCTAACCTTCAGTGCGTGTTAAACGTTGAACTGTGTACTACTGTGAACTGTGAAGTGTTGAACTGTGTTTTTTTATATTATATAAATTGTATTTTATACTCCAGAATAAATTGTACTATCCTAATAAAGAATATTGTTACAACGGGGGCCACAATAATGGGAAATGCTGTCCATCTTTACGATAAATATGATTATTTGTTTAACATGTGCACATAATGAAAGTATTCTACGTACCTATCTACCTCTTCCCTTGGCTAAAACAAGATTCAAAAGACGTCGTCACTCTATGCTTTTTCTTTAAACATATTTAGATACAATACTGTACACTAAATACTTAATTGTTGCCAATTCTTTATAGTTTCTTCAGTCAAACCCATGATAGAAAAATCCAAATTTATCTTGAAAAGAAAAAACAGTAACCTCTCTCCAAAGTCAAGGAGGCTTTGGAGGTGTGATGCTTTGGAGAGAGGTTACTGCCTTTTCCAAACAAATAAACTCATATCAATGCATAGATATAGTGTAAAATCACCTTAAGTCACCCACATAGTTTGAAAATCAAGCGTAATACGTAACTGGAGCCTCAGGCAAGCATAATTAACGACTTCAAAGCGGACTCGCATCGTTATCGTTATATTATTTAACGTTATTTTATAACGTTATTTATAACTAGAATGTGTGCACGCGTACGGTTTTTAACAATGTAATTGATAGCAGAGGTTTTTTTATTTAATGAATTTGGAGTTTTCTCGTACGCGGTAATAAAAATAGCATTTTTATATTTGTTTTTGTTTTAAATGGGTCACCGGTTTTATTGTGATTTGTGGTGTTTATTTTTGTTGATTCGAGTGAGTTTTGAAATGATATCAGTATGTTTTTAAAAAAACCGCTTGGTTGTGCTGTCAATATACAATGAACATGTTCGAGTTTGACAGTCCCTTTCCACGCAGAATGAAAGGAGTCGTTTTGATGATTTCACAGCAAAAAGTCTGGGATATAGTCCTTCACAAGATTTCCGAATTTTTCGTGCAGCGCGCTTGATACAAGACATGATAAATTATATTTATTTTGTAAATAAATAGCAAACGCTTTTAAACGTCAAAACACTTTTTTTACGAAATAAGGGCCGGTATTGCGTACCTGACTACTCTGAGAAGAAACAGCCGAAACAAACTCAGAGGTCACTCGCCTCTTATTACAGAAAGTCCAGACATGAAATTGATTATCCTTTAAAGTCCAGACATTAATTTGTTAAGTCATGCAAGGTCCTTGCAGGTTTGTATCTGAGATGGTCTTTTTAAGAAAGAGCGACACACTTGAAGTGTGTACGGTGATTTTTGTATGGAAAATGGAAAAGCGACTCTAGTGTACGACCGAGGAACCAAAATCCCCGTTTACTTTAGCTCACAAAACGTGAAAAGCCGTGCTAGGGCTTCAGAAATCTCCTCTTTTTGAGAGATGCTGTTGACCGCTACGACTTTTGAAAGGGATACCAAATATCTACACGTTTTTTCTAGCAGCTGTCACCAATGGCCTTATAAAGTCATCTAGGGAGCAAACGGGACTATTACACCCAAAAGGTATTGTAAATCTAATAATTGTCATCCACAAACAGTTATCTTGTCCAAACAATTATTACACTACAATAAATTACAATGAAATCGTCAACCAATCGTTATTATTGCAAATTACCGCCATCTGCTTTACTTTGACAGATCCCAAAGGGTTTTGGCGCGCTTCTACCAACTGTCAAGCGGCCATCTTGCGGCCATAGACAAACATTTGCAATTGTACGCGCCATTGATTCCAGTTTTGTTAAATTAGCCGGATTTAATCCGTTTTTAGTTTACAATGGAACTTTTTTTGGTCAATAACTGTTTTCTTTATTTTAAAATATGATACGGTTGTTTTATTTTGGGGCCTTTGTGTTTGATTTTCGGTGCTTTTTGAGTGGTCATGTGGAAAAGTTGATTTTTTTAATCGTTTAAGTTAAATATGGCAGACGGTTCTGGTTTATGCGATTAGATTGCTGATAAATATTTTTAACCCAGCAAACATCCATCCATATCTAATATTAGTAAGATGAAACTAATGCCTCTCTGATCTCCACATACCCATAAACACAGAAATAAGACAGCCCTTGCAAAGACTGGTTGAAGTAAGAAAGTCTTCATCAGCGAGCCATATCATCATCATCATGAGCCTATAACTGTTCCCACTGCTGGGAAATAAGTCTCCTCACTATGACATATTGCCTATAAATATCTCAGTCACATAAACAGCAATTACAACACCATACACGCGAAAAAAAAAACCCGCCACAAAAAAAACACCAGTCGGCACTCGAATCTGCGCTCATTAGCAATCAATACCGTTCACTTATCCGCTGGACATGCATCACAAAGCCTTGCCACACGGACTGCCGCCAGCGGTGCGTGAAATATAAGAGCTCTCCACAAAAGGGGTAATAACTCGTGTGAAGCACCCTTAACGCTCCCTCGGTTTGTGGGGGAAGTTATAAGCGGTGGCGGGTAGCGGAGCGGGAAGCGAGGAAGCTACCCGTATGTAGTTAATTGTCAGTATGAAATAGTTTTAGCTTGTTAAATGTATAGGAAATTGAAAGAATAATAATTGTGAAACGTCAAGAAATGTATATTTTAACTATGTATAATTTTAATCCTATAAGTTTTGCTACATTATTTTTTTTACTACAGCTAGACAGATAAATGGCAGTAGCTAGCAGCAGCTACTATAGCTAGCTATAGAAATTTCTGGAACAATTATTTTGCGATACTGAAGAAAAAATGAGAAGTATATTTATATAACGTTTTAACATAACTTACAACAACATTACTGTAATATTAGAAACTGAAAAAACAAATTAAAAAAAAAGTTTTTTAAAATATCGCGTTGTAAGTAAGTAGTAGTATAAAGTAAGTTGAGTAGACTAGCCAAATTCTAACATTATAAAATGTTAATCATCTATCTAATTTTACTTTTACTATATTAATTACTATTGAGTCTAAGGGCTGATCTTTAACTTTTATATGAGGAACAAAAATAGCGGTTCGACATATTTTCTATACATAAGCTGACAAACCGCCATTTTCATTCCTCAGATAAAAGTTCACCATAAAAAAATTAGCCCTAATTAACATTTCCAACAAAATGTGCAATTTTTTTAAATTGATTTTAATTCAACATAACATCCATTAAATATTAAAATCGCGACCTCTCCTAACATAACCCACAAAAACCAAACCAGTACGAAAAATTATGATGTTATCTTTATTCTGATCGGATCCTTTGTCGGATGAAGTCGGGAGCTATTGTAGTATACAGACGATTTTTTTACATGGCGTCTGTACTTGCTACTTGTGATGGGTACCATTGTTTTCTGGAGGTATTAGTATTATTTATATTTTGTCTGTCGATATTGTTGGCTGGGAGATTTTTTCTTTTGTTGTTACATTTTGGGTTGTATTGACGATGACGTGTATTTTTGTTAACATTGCGATTAATATAGTGAAATTGGTTATATTTTTTTTTTCCAAAGTTTATTCAGACCTAAAGTTGTATTTTAATTTTTTATAGTATATCTTAGTCATTCAATTATTTAATATTTTTTTGGAATTAGTCCGTTTGCATGTAAATATAAAACATAGCTACACAGGCAAACCTTTAATTGACCATAGAAACTACAATATGCATTTTGTAAAACATTATTATGTATTGATTACCTAAATAAATACATAAAAAGCTTAACGAACATGTCCAATGTAGACAAAGTTTTTTAACGATCTTCTCTAAGGTATTATTTTTATCTTTATGTCGTGTTACGAGCGCCTCAAAAAGCTGTCAGCAATATGACTGAGCCTACATAGAGGGCTAAACGCCTGATGCTGGGGTCGCGGGACTGTTCAAACGGGAAACCATGACCCTAGACGTAAAGGACTGTTGAAGGGATAAGGTGGATTTTAGTCAGTACAAGTCTGACAGTACCGTCGGCTCCACGCGAGGCGAGAGGACTCATTTGATGATTTTACCACCGAAAACATGGTGTTATTTTATTATCCTTGTCATGTATAGGTGTCAGCATAAACCATTAATAGGAAAGCACGTCAAAGAACACATTAGCAGATATATTTCTTTTCCGACCAAAGGCTTTAGCCGGTCGCGAGACTTATACCATCACCGTGACCCCGGAATATAAAGGGCTGTTGAAGGACATTGTGGATTTTGGTCAGTACAAGTCTGACAGTCTCTCTCGCCCTGCCCGGGTTGGGAGGACTCATTTGATGATTTTGCCACGATAAGAAAAAAGGCCTTAGCCAAATTGGTGTGTCTTTCAAACTTCATTATCATCATCCACAGCCCGTCTTCACCCACTGCTGGGTATAGGCCTCTCCTTGTTTGTGTCAAGCTCCACGGTCTTGCGCCAGCCTCATCCAGGACACTCCCGCAATGGCAACAAAGTCGTCTGCCCATCTCGCCGCCGGACGACCAACACTTATTTTTCCATATTCTTTCAAACTTAGCTTGTAGGTATTACCTAATTTGAAATTTCAATGCTCACACACTGCCTATATTGTATTTAAATTTGTATATAAGTTATAATTGCATTATTTTGTGAAAGTGTGAACACCGTGTAGGTACTTACCTATTAGCTGTTTTAATTATTGTTTTTTTTTATCCTTTAAATGGTCATAACTTGAGTACATCGCTTTCACATTTTTTTTTTTAATTCGTGATTTCACAACATTGTTAAACATTTTTGAAAAATAGTAAGTATGGAGTTTCATGCCCATTCTTCTTCATACAACCTACCTTTGCGAATGGGTGTAGAATCAATCCTACCCCTTCCTATTTCCTTTAAGTTTAATAATCGACGTTCAAAAGTGCCTCTTTGATAGCCTAATTGGAATAAATGATTTGACTTTGACTTTGACTAGGTTATAGGTATTCATAGAAAGTCACATTAGTTAACTTAATTTTTGTGGTATTCTTTAAACAGACAAAAACCTTGTTGACTGAGCTAAACAACTCATCATAAAGCCGAATAAATCCCAATGAAACACACCTTTACGATCTCACGACAGGACACAAAATCGACTAATCAAAAAACATTTCTCGGCTAAAACCCGAAGTGTATAGACGTCGAGATGGGGTATAGCGGACGTGTATAGCCGTCGAGCGGGTATAGGCGTCAGGGCGGGCCATAAATACAGGAGCACGGCTAATGACTGCATAACTGATATTTACGTTCGACGGGTATTGGCGTTGCGGTTGCCGTGTTTGGTACTGTTTGTTGATGTAGATTTTAATATTTATTAATTTGTGAGTGGATAAACTAGGTAAAGCACGGTTTCGAACCTGAAACTTTATAGACAATATAACATAAACGATACGAAATAATTATCATCAATTTGAAAGGTAATTATTTAATTGAGCTACTTAAATTACTAAGCAACTTGTGACAATTGTTTTGAATGAGTTGTCTCAGAAATGAACGGAATTTACAATATTTTAGAGTTAGACCCTTAGTAGTGGTTATGCCACTACTAAGTACTGTACTTCCCTCACTGCATCTTTTATCATTTTTGCCGTACGCTGCCTAGAACTGTGAAGGGATACACCTAAATACTGGTAACATAAGACACCATAAGTCATGTATTTTCAAGAATTCGAGAACGGTATAAGAGAAAAGAAAATAGAATAAAAGATAAACACATTTTGACAATATTCCATAGAAGACGTAGATTTTTTTTAATACTCTTTAATGTAAGCTACCAGAAACCATACTCGCATTAAGATCCAGACACCAGTACAATCCGTATCAGACAAAATAGCTAATCCTCTGTCTATAACAGGAGTACCTCCCACCGAAGCCATAGACTCAGTCCAAAGTAATATATGTTGAACAAAAAAAAAGCAGGCAGTCCGCAGTTATCATTGTAAAATGAATTAAAAGAGTTCGCCTAAAAGTACGGTTTCGGCAAAGGATTGAATAAAAATGATAAAAATGATATACGATGGCTCGTGCTGGCTTGATGCGAAAATACCTCGGCTTATAGTGTTGGGACGTGGTGGGGTATATTGTATCGATATTTTTTTCGTTTTACGAGATATTTTGATTTGCCTGGAATATCAAACATCGATGAGCTTTTTGAAGCAGAAGTTTAGTGTCATATTATCTAATAATATAATTAATTAACAATTAATAAGTAAAAGGTGAGCAGTGATGGTCCGGTGGTGTCGGCCCCGACTCACGAGGTTCGGACCCAGCCAGCATTACTTTGTGTAAATTATTTCATCACCACTGCTCTCAAGACTTTGAAGGAAGACATCGTGAAGAAACCGGCATGTCCTAGAACCAACAATTCGAAAATATGTGACATCTACCAACCCGCTCTGTGCCGGTGTGGTGAATTATGTATTGTCAACTCCTTCTCACAGACAGGAGGGCTCTGTCCCAGCAATGGGAACATTAATTCAAATAATCCTTATTTTTGGTTCCCTAAATATTTTATCGATTAATAAAAAAAATCACATCACTGTTTCATATTTAGTAAGTGAAGGTGCTTTCTCACTAGTCATGCTTGGATTTTTGTGGTTTATGGATTTATGAATATTAATTAATGCCGAATTTCAAATTCCGTATGCATCATCATTGACATGATTTTTATTTAGTGGTGTGTACTCGATTTGACCGCTATCTCGCCTGGTGCCCAGGAAGTCCAGTCCAATTGGATGCAGCTCAATGACAATTTAAATTACAATTACATTATTTTACTTGGATCAACTACTCTCTGCTCGTCTTTCCACAATCTTAAATAAGTTTCTATAGAAAAACGATATCTATTGATAAGGAATTAGTTTTCTGAATAACCACATCAATTTATTATAAACTGTCTTGGAATGAACATGTGATTAAGAGGAATGACACGCATGTGACTAAGAGAGTGATGAGTATGAATGTTGATAGATGGAGAAGAAGAGGAAGGCCAAAGAAAAGATGGATGGATTGTGTAGATAATAATAATGGAAGAAATAGACGTGAACGATGCGTTGATGAAGAACATCGGAGAATGAATGAAGAAAACGTTTTGCGACAACCACAAGAAGAATAGTAATAAGGGCAGAAAGATGGTGATTAAAAATACACTATCAGAAGCAATAAAAATAGGTACTTGGTAACATTTTTCTATTATTACTTTTTTTTAATAAGATTTGTTGCTTTATTGGCCAGACCAGTATCCTTTTTTTTTTTTTTTAGGTGGTAAAATCATCAAATGAGTCCTCCCGCCCTGGGCGGGGCGGAAGGGACTGTCAGACTCTTACTGACTAAAATCCACCCGTGTTCCTTCGGATGCCCTTTACGTTCCAGGGCCGCGGTATCCTGGGTTAAGAAAAAACCCGCGACCCCAGCAGGCATTTGGCGCGAAACACGACACGCCACCGACCCGGGCTTGGTCTTCGGTCGGACGGCGAGCTACCCATTACTCACCGTCCGCAAGCCCGCTCCGCCGCTGTGCCCTCTGCTGATCAGAGGGACACGCGTTGGAGCGTCCACACGACAGGCTATTCGCATACGGGCAAAGAGACCCCTTAGGCACACAGTGCCTAAGGAAGAGTTTTTGCCCGCATCCCAGGGTGCACCGGCCCGAAACACTGGTCTTCCCCCCGGACGTATCCGAGAGGGAACTCCAGTCCAGGGGCGCACGTGGAGGTTTCCTGTCTTAGCACCCCAGACCAGTACCCTTAGCACGAGTTTTCAGTATTTGAGACGTAAAGTAAACTGGAACTTTGACAATTTTCAAGGAAAAAAATAGTTCCTTCTTCACACACCAGAGGCGCTGTTCCATGTTTTCATACAAGAACGCTGTAAATACTGGAAAGACTCTGTAAAGTAAAATAGTGAAAACTCGTGCTAGGGTTACAGGGCTCGGTTACAGAAGCTTGCACTATGTACACGAAATGGTAGTTTCGGCACTGATCTTCAAGCCACTCTCCCAATCAAGTGTGCAACCTCCTCAACACACACGCCCCGAACGAGCGTCAAAAGAATTAAAAAGTGCCCCAGTACTCCCGTGGATGGTAACAAAAACGCGGGCGCACGTACTCAAAGTAACGTTATTAACAGCGGCTTTGAGCAAAGATTAATGTGCGCTAGTCGCTGCTACCAGCGAATTGGGACGTCCGATCAGCTATAAGGTATGTTTTTAGGTATTTTTCGTACACGTGTGATATTATGCTTTTATTGGTATTTTTTTAAGAGTGGTATTAGAGTCATCATCATCTGCCTAGCCTTTTCCCAACTATATTGGGGTCGGTCAGTCAAACCAGATTCAGTTAGATATCAGTATTTTACATGGAGCGACTGCCTATCGGACCTCCACAACCCAGTAACTGGGTAATACCATACCGCATGGTAAGACTGGTTGTCAGACTTAAGAGCTTCTGACTAATAGTAACGACTGTCAAAGATCTACAAATGACAGCCGGGACCAACGGTTTTACGGTGTGCTTTCCGAGGCACGGAGGAAACTCGCTATAACAGATGGTCACCCATCCACAGACTAACCTCGGTAAGCGCGGCTTAACCCGGAAGAATGGCCTATGCGGCTGTAATTATTTTGCCACGAGAAGAGTGGTATTAGAGTAAGATACTTAATTATACGCAAAAAGGAGATCTTTCTCGCTTTCAATAGAGTGAGAGGACTGTCAGACTTGACTGACAAAAAACTAACCTAACTTTTCCTTCAATTGCCCATTGCGTCTCAATGCCGCGGTGACCTTTTAATCCAGTCCCGCAACTCTGGAGGACCAAGCTTGGCATTGGCTAAGCGTCTATCTACCTTTCCAAAATCGATAAAAATTTAGTCAATTCTATAATCTCCTAGCAGCCCGCCCCGTGCTTCGCTAAGTGTTACAAAAAATGAAATAAATGAAGAACCGCTCGAATATGTGCAAACTTCACATAAATAATCTACTAAAATTTACTAAATAGTCTGAACAAAACCTAAACATTTGGTTTGGATAGGTGAGCCCGTTCTTGAGTTATAAAGTTACAACGAAAAGTGACATTGATTTTTCTAAATTACAATAGAAGATTAATCCAATTAGTCGATTAATTTAAGAGCCACATCTAAAAAAAAAGCTAACCAAAAACTAACTAATATTAAAATATCATCACGCGTACACATTGTGGGGTACGTAAGAGATGCGTATCTCCGCCGTTTGAAATATCATCCCCTAATGTGGGCCACGCGCCCCCGCCGGTGTTGCCATTTAAATAAAATTACAATTAGATACGGAGTGTTTTGACCACTGGCAACTGCTTTATTCATTTAGTTTTAACTGATAAATTATGTCATACTGGTTTGTAGAGTGTGGACTTGGGTTAAATTTTGGGTGAATTTTTAACAGGGCGTTCAATAATCGTTATACTTTCAGCCATCCATATTTACTTTTTTATTTGTCTTAAACGTTTACCGTTGAACCACAAAAACTTTTAAACGTCTGTTGAACACTTGTCTAAAAAAATGTCAGATTATGACGTTGAGATAAGGTCCATTTTGCAGTCACACTTTTTTCAAACAAGTGTTCAAAAGATGTTTAAGTTTTTGTAGTAAGGCTGTTATTTTTTTCAGATGCAATGGAAGTGGGAAAAAAAAGAATAGCAACGTGCAGCGTCGTAATTAAGGTTTAAAGCTATTAGTGGCCCTTGTGAAGACTGCAGAATCTGCTGAATGTGGAACCACAATGGAGACCTAGATCTAAGAGTGAAGCATTTTTTTTACGTGCTGAAATCAACAAATGAGTCGTCTACCCAGGGCATGATATGAGGAGTTCTCCTGTCCTCTATCCTCTAATCCACTTGCTAATTCTAACAGTCGGCAGACTTGTACTGACTATAGTCCACAGTGTCCTTCAATAGCCCTTTACGTTTCGGGACCACGACCAATAGTGCAGTCTCCTAACGTTCGGAAATTTATACTTACGTAATTTTACCTTCTAATGTAGGCGTCAGATCAATTGAATGAAATAAAACTATAATGAGATACAGAACTTGAATAAGGCATACTTCATATTTCTGCTACGAAGTTCTTGCTTATTATGATTTTATAACGTACTAACGGCCCGTCCCGTCTTAGCACGAGTGGACATAATAATTTTCGTCCCTTAAAACCTGGCCCTGATGGTAACAAACACAACAAAAAAAGAATTATCCGAATCGGTCCAGCCGGTCCACAGTTTGCGATCCATTTTGTTATTATAGAAAGAAGATAGATTAAAAATAATTTACAACTTATTTTGTTTTAGGAAACGTGCCTTTTGACCGAATACAACACAATTTTGTCCTAAGTCCACACTACCCGTATTCACATACTCCTTACATACGTCGCCGTCGCACTAAGAGGGGCGACAGAATTAATGTCCGATGTCCACGGCTCTTGAGCATTAATTGTTAAAAATCGACCATCCATTCACTTAAAGATAAAACGCGTACTAATGTTATTAACATTTTCCTAAAGACATTGGCAGGTTTTAAGACTTTGACATAAGACTAGCCTCATCAGTTGAAATACGAATAGTTTAGAAAGCTATTTATCTAGGTTTTTTTTTAGTTCTCGCACCCAAGTTAGAGTGCCAGGAACTGGTGACAGTTCCTTCCGTGACCCTGGAACGTAAAGGGCTATTCAAAGAACAGGTCTTAACACGTACTGACTTAAATTACGAGTTTGAACTGACTAAAATTCACGCTGTTCCATGAATAGCCCTTTAGGTTCTAGGTTCACGGTAACCTGTTTACATTATATAAGCGATGATACAGCAGATTGTGGCAAATGCTAACTTAGAAGTTATAAATCACAATCACACCCATTAAGTCTTTCTTTCTTCATTTTTGAAATCATCTCAATCTCTCACGTAGGTTTTTAAATTACATTACATTCTCATATCTAAATACCAACAAAATTAATACAAAAACCAACTAAAATTATAGAGCATTCCTATCTTACAACTCCAATAAAATAGTTTATAAAAAACCCGGCAGATGTCATAGACAAAACAATTAAAATAAAGGTGACATTTCACCCTCTGACATTTGTCATGTCACTCCTAATGTCCCTAATGCTAGGCAACTAATTATACGTCTCTATTAATCGACTATCGGCCGTAACGGAAATACTGAACATCACTATTGTGATGATAAATTAATAGTAATAAGTTACATCACTATTTTTTTGTATCAAGTGTTATTTCTAGTCCTTTTGACGCGGCAGTGCTATTGTCTATGTCGTCATATTTTATCAAATTGCAACTTAAAAAATAAGTATGAATTTTTCGCAGGACTTCAGTTGTGGCGTTGTTTTTACGTTATAAAATCATTAATTGAGTCCTCCTACCCAGGGCAGGACGGGAAGGACTGTCAGACTTGTACTGACTAAAATCCACGGTGTCTATCAATAGCCCTTTACGTTCCAGCCACGGTTTCTGATAAGACAGTCCCGTGACCCATATTGCTGACAGCGCTTCGAGGCGCGCGAGGAATACGACGCGCCGTCGCTTTCGTGTCGACCCGGGTATGGTACATGATCTGACGACGAGTCATCCACTTTGTATATTATCTGGCGTGGCGGTGTCATATCTATGGGTCTAAAATAAAGTTTTCACAAAGCCGTTGAATCGGCCCAGCATTTAGCATTTGCCATAATGCTCCTTTATTACTATCATAAGAACACATCGCTAAACAGATATAAAATAAAAAGGTAAAAAATATTACTGCATTAAAACATCTAGTACAACTTTACAAAGTGTGATTGGCTACCATTTGAATTTAAAATTCGAACCCAAGAAATTGTCACACAATTCTACTCATGATCCACAAAAAAAACATAAAACGTCGAACAAAAAACTAAAACTTTAATACGTTTTAAAATATAAAGTGATTCGTTTCTAATTTCAATCAATGACTCCATAAAAGACCTTTTGAGTTACAATTTATTTTTAAATATCAACGACGACCTCGAAAATCAACCTTATTGTTAAAGCCTTTAGAATAGTATTACTAAGTCTGTAATCGACTAAATATCTATGATTTAGAAGCTTTGTAACACGACCCAACACTATTTACCTATTCATTTTTCAAAAAAGGAACTTAACGCCCAAATCGACGCGTTAATACTCAACAAAAGGAAAAATAAACGGCTTTGTGTAATTCGACCAACTTATTTTTATCGCCCTCTAACAAACAAATAACACTAACACCGAAGTAATAAAGCTTATTTTAGAATAACATATTTTGTACAGATGTATGAATATTGCAGCAAACAATATAACGTCCCCGTAGTTGGAAAATTAAATAAGTCCGATTTTGGCGATATTGACTTTTCCCTATTTTCAAAACACCTAAAACAAGCCGCATATTTGAGCCTTACAGGCGTTTTCGTATCTTATTCCGTTCCAAAAATATAGCTATTTTTGTCGGACAGATGGAATAATAAATATCTTCAGACAAACAATATTTTTTTAAAGGAAAAATAAATAACTCAGTAAATAAATCAATAACTGTGGTCAATGATAAGTTGAATGTCAAATAAATTAAATAACATGGGTTGTTGATATTTTCCTCAACTTCAAAATTCTTTTACAAAACTAACTTAGTTCTAGAAAAAACTAAATAACTCTATTTATTTAATTCTGCTATGCAGAATTCTGAAATAACGTACTTAATTTAAAAATACTTGATGTTATCTGTTTGAATATCAATCATTTTGAGTTGTGGGAGAAGTTGATAACTCTTCTGCTTTCATTGGAATTTTGACTCTTAAGTAGAAGAATTAAGGTTACTTTTAGCTTGTCACACAAATTGTTTTTGTTGGGTATTTTCGTTAAACATTCTTTTAAGAGTGAAACTACGTAGGGTACCTACGTTTAAATCAATTATCGAATAATTTGCAGCAGAAAAACATTAGTAGGTACCTATAGCACGGGCACGCCGCAATCACGGCGGTAGGACCCCTCTTTGAGGAGTGGCTGGTTAGGCGCTACGGCGTCCGCATCTTCAGGTCCTCACCGGACACGATTGTTTCGGGAGGTTCCTGTTTCGGATTCAGCGGGAGGATACACCCGGGTGCCACTACTGTGTGGACCGCCCGGAGAACACGGTGGAGCATACGGTGACGGTCTGCCCAGCTTGGAACTGCAATGCTAATGGCTTGGAGCTTCTCACTCTGTGCTCAGAGTTTGACCTGTTCCTGACTAAAAACTTCTTTCACCTAGCAGAAAAATATAATACCTCGTGGATGCACCCTAGATCCAAGCAATGCCACCTTATTGATAACATTATTGTAAAAGATCTGAATCACATCTTGGCAACAAGAAGTATTGTTGGGTGTGGAGTTCTGGTCAGACCATCGACTTATTCGATCGAAGATGCGTTTGTAAATAAAAGCTCCTCGACGCGCAGCGCATAAGAAACCAGTGAATTTTTGTGTTGTTTCGACGCCAAGGCGTTTAATATGCCAAAAACCTTCATGATAGCGTGTCATGTACTATACCATAACCACTAAAGAAAAACCAGAACTGGTTCGATGACTTACATAGGCAAGAAAATCAGAGCATTTCTTGAAAGCTACAGACTAGAACTGAAATCTCTATCAAACACCGTTAGACGAAAATCCATTCAATGCGAACTTAAAATTAAGATCCGCGACTTAAAAATCAATAGTAGCTGGATAGAGCAATAGACATGCAACTCTGTGCTGACACAAACCAAACGCGCAGATTCATCGAAGGCTTGAAAACAATTTTTGGGATCCAAATTGAGAAATAGGCACCAATATATTATAATATTCTCGTGACAGGGACTGTAAACTGACAGATCATAAGAAAATCTTAAATAGGTGGGCTGAACATTTCAATAACGCTCTGAATCTCTGCTCTCAGATAATTGATTTACCATACATTGGAAATCTTGAATGCCGTCCCATAAAGGAGAACTTAGCAGACCTTTGGTAAATTCATGTCGTCAAAAGATTGAAGAACGGTAAAATACCAGAAGCCGACTGTCTACCATCAGAGGTTTGCGAATATGCTGGTACACAAATACAAAGTAGGCTCTTTAACTTATTGCTCAAGGTATGGGAAGCCAAAATTGTATCCCAAGACTGGAAGAATGCCTCCATTTGCAAATTTTATAAGGGTAAAGGTGAATTATTGGACCGTGTGTTCTTAGAAAAGGCCTTCGATCACGCGCGCTCCACTTTGGGTAGTGTTGAAAAAGGCTGGATGGAAACGATTTCTCAGACCTAATTAATATAACCAGCGATGTGAAGCAAGGTTGTGTCGTGGCTCCCACGTTATTTTCACTCTATTTCTCGGCTCTGCTAAATGATGCTCAATTTTCGCACTGATAAAAGTGTCTTCGACATCTCATGCTTCAGGGCGAACTGGCGAAGAGTAAGACGTCTAGTGTTCCCGTGCTTGACACACTCTGGTTTTTTGGAAGCTATCGCTATTAACGATAAGACCGCCATTATAACCATAGCATTAGTAAAGTTTATAATAGTTGTGTAACAATTTTGGTGTACAATAAAGTAGAAATATCTACCTACCTATGCTGATGATGTATGCCTGTCAGTTGATCGTGTGGAAACTCTCCAAGACGCTTTACAAGGGTGTGTAGACCTCTCATGACTTGAAACCTGTCCGATGTGTACTTACCGCTTTTTTACAGGAAGGGTGCGAATCCTAAAACAACTTTTATTTTATATGATACCAATAATAATTAAGAAAATATCGAAGTAATAGTAACATACAAAGCCACAAAATTTTACATTTCAAAATATTTCGAGTTTGATAAATTCAATAACTGCATTTATTTCACCAAATTTTACTCTACCAAATGTATTTAGTTCGTAGGAAAACTAAATAAATAGCCGAAATAAGTAGATAATTTTAGTACGTTATAAATAACAGTTGTGGCAAAATTAAACAACTTGATTTTTTAGGTGTTATTTAGTTATCGTTAAAGATTGAGTTCAGTTTGTTAAAGCATAATGTAAAAGGTAATCAGGTCCACAAAATATCAAATTACCGACAGTAAAATTGTCTCACATTTTTTAACAAATGTACACTAACTGAAAAAAAAACACTAAATCGCGTTTATCTCAGAACTACAAAATCGGAGTTATTTAATTTTCCAACTACGGGGACGATAAGCAAAAAAGAAAAATACGGCTCCCTACGTTTTTTAAACATGTAATTCGTAGTTTCAAATTGCGAACGCGGCATTCTTATTTCAAAACAGCGAGGTGTCATTGGACACTCCCTCTTGGGTATGGCACCGAGAAATTACTGTTCGTTTTATTTAATTTTATAAGATCAATTAAAAAAGCTAGTGCTTTTTAAAGAAATTGTAACAAAATAATTGAAAAAGTTTTATACGAAAATACATAGTAATCCATTTAAAAACGTACAAAATATCAACATTTTAAAGCCGCGCACATTAAAACTACATTAACAATAATTATTTAAGCTTAATACCAATTGAATACTCCATTACTCGATTTATTTTTAAACGTTCACCTTCAATGGTCAATATATTGAAAATGTTTCGCAATAAATGGCGTAAACGATTATCGTATTACTGTAATTAAGCAATCAATCAAGTATCTGTCTATCAAACGAATCATTAAATGAAAATGATCAAATTTTATATTAAATGAATTCCCAATTACAGTTCGATAAACAATAATCAGTACTTCGGTTACAAAAGCCTTTCCACAATTTATTGTTGTGGCAACATTAAATTTATTATAGATTGAATTTGAATTTCGTGTGTTTAAAATGTTTGGTGAGATGGCAATTGGTTTTTGATTGATCTAATTAATGATAATATTTATAATATAATTGGTTAGATTTTATTGGCATTGATGTAGCTTGATGTAATTTTGTAAGTGATTTGATTTCTTCCCTTATTTTTAAATAATTTCAATCAATGTTTAGGTATTACTTTTTATAGATTTACTATTAGCTTACCAGCCTGAATAAATCGTCTACATATTCAACTATCAAGTCACTAAAACACGCATCAGTACTTTCCCCCAGCCATACCTCACACTGCATTTGAAATTGGAATCGTATGTTTTTAAGATGGCCGCTTATTGTCACCAGTTTGACACCACCGTGTTTGAAACACGTAGATCTTGACGTGATAAGTTTTTATATTTCCGTATTAGCAAGCTTTATAAACTTTGAGATAAGGAAACAGGTTTTGTATGTAGATGGCCTGCTCGAAATGTGTGAGAATCTGCGAGTTCTATTTATTGTGAATTGCGTGGTTGTTTAAACCATAAACTAGATCAGCCATCCTCAAAGCGTGCTCCGCTGAGCCCGGGGGCTCCGCAAAGCCTTTTTGGGATCTCCACGAAAATACTAGTACTACAAGAGGCCATTCCCTCTCATAGAGAGGAGGCCTGTGTCCCAGCAGTGGGAACATTGGTTGATGATGAAGATATTTGGATACCTACACGATAATTTATTTTTATTACGATGACAATGAATGAATTACATTACTTACCTCAAAATTCGAAGTTTTTTTCTGGTTTTTGCACGAACACTCTCACACCACACACACTTAAATTAACACGCTCAACTGCACAACATAGGTACATTCAATCACAACACGGTTTAACTTTTACTAGGTAATATTCACTTATTTCGTTACTGTCTTGCACAATGCCTATGAACTTTTTATAAACAAACCTGAATAACTATATTTTGCTCCATCATTATAAACACGCGTTTGTCCAAAAAATCACCTAGGACATTAGGGAGCTTCCCCATGGCGATGCGCGCGCGATTATTCCAACTACAAGTGAAAATCATCCTTACCACCAAATGACATAAAAAGTACGGTTATCTACGGGTAGATGAAAAACAAAACACGCTCACTTTTTTTTTAATCCATTTTCCCTTTTGGGAAGGCAAAGGGATCCAGCCCATGCAGCCTGTCACTTTTTTTTTATTCGCCCAGCATTGGCAGGCTATAGTCTTTCGATCTTACCGCTTTGTCTTCGGTCACTAAAAAAAAAACAAGAAAAAAAAGAAAACACGCTCTCGTCAATCGTATTGCATTATTATTGCTTAGTATAAGCCGTTGCATTAAAGGGAATCTTAAATGGCGGCTTGTACTTGCGTTACCAAATAGTACAGTCAACATATAAAATTTCAGTTAAAGTTTATTTTCAAACAGGGATGAAATTAGAAGAAATTGTAAATCGCACGAATTGCGTCATACTGTTACTAAAGCCTTTGTCAAACTGACAGGCGAAGCGAATGCGTGTCGAAGCGATTTTGTTTGTAATATATGGAACTAGCGTCTGCCCGCGACTTCGTACGCGGATCTTGTTGCTTATGCCAGCGACAACGGGGTCGTCAAAATCGAAGATCTGAGTTCAAGCTGGGCTACTGAAGTTCCACATCAGCTGTTTTAGATCTTCAAATTTATTCTTTCAGCAGAAAATGCTCATCACGAGGAATAATTTTTGCTATGGCACCATTTTTGTATCTCTTATAGTTAAGCCGGTCTGTTGCGGTTCTGCGCCAGCTGTTCAAGATTCCAAAATAAACTATAGCCTATGTGTTGGCCAGACTTAATACCTAAACAACAAAAAAAGAATCATTCAAATCCGTCCAGTACTTTTTGAGTTTATCCCGGACATACATGACTTTTCTACTATTTTATTATAAGTATAGATAGATAGATTGTTTGAAACCAGTCGCTTATACTATCAGCGGACCGCTTTTGTTTTTCAATGTGTTGTAATGACAAACAAGAACGCTTCGGATCCATTGAGCTATTACTACTACGTATTGAGACGACACCACGTATCACCACTGTGTCCCATCCAGGATGAGTGAGCGCGTACAAGTTCATTCAATTGTTTGACAGCTCGGTGGCGTGCTCTAGGCGCGCACTCATCCTGGCTGGGACATAGTGGTGATACGTGGTGTCGTCTCTATACGTAGTAATAAAAGCTCAATGTTCGGATCACATTAGCCTCGCCTGCCTGTTTGACAAAGGCATTTATTTTCCGGCGGGATCCAACAAAATTGCAAATGTCAAATACAAATGCTAAACACCCAATTACTACTCATACAAATGTAAGCCGGTCGCTAACCAGCGTGTATGAACAGCATACTGTCCTTATCAACCATCGCGACGAGTGCGTAATTGGATTTGTGCCGCGTCGCGTTTTAACATAAATTACGCATTAGTGGAAACGCACCTTTAATTGTTACGGTTATTTTTTTCGTAGTTCTGTGGTATTCTTTTAATTTGAATATAATTTAATTGGGCATTGTTGCCTATTTTCACAAAAATCTCCAGTAGGCTGCTTTTTACAGACCGGGGTCGCGGGACTAACGAATACCGTGACCCTGGAACGTAAAGGGCTATTTAAGGACACCGTGGACTTTAGTTAGTACAAATCTGACAGTCACACAGGAGGACTCATTTGATGATTTTACCCGATTTTACCATGCTAAAACAAAAAAGGTTCCTATTACAGATCGGCTCTCAAAACTTAAGCGTAGATATTTAAAACTAGTTTCAACCAATCAAATGCCTTGAATCTAGTTTTAAGTAATGCTTGAGTATTAAACGATATTCTGTATGTAATACGGGACTTAGTTTATGCTAAATAGAATTTCTAAGACTACAATTTTGGAGCAGTACCTAAGTCGGAACCGAAACCATTTGGCTTACGAATTGTAAGTCGTGGTTTCGAACTCTATCAGACATTTTACTTTATGTAATTTATTTCATCACCACTGCTTTCAAAACGGTGATGGAAACTCTATCATGAACATACCTACTTAACCACATACCTACCTGGCTTTATCATGGACTTTCAGTTAATGTGACGTAAATTGAAAGTTTGACATTAATTTCTAGGAAAAAAATAGTTCCTTCTTCGTCCACTAGAGGCGCTGTTCCATTTTTCCATACAAGAAACGCTGTAAATACTAGAAAGACGTTGTAAAGGCTCAGATTCGGATTCGTTTCTTTGCCAAACATAGGTTATTACATTAATAAATAGTTTTAATTGCACTATGTTAACTCACTGCACTATTCTATTTAATTTATAGTCCAATTACACGAATATCTGTCTGTCCGTCAGAAACAACGACATGCTAATTTATGCGGCGGAACCAAAACATCGGCTAACATCGGGAAACATCGGTTGACATCGTGTAACGAATATTAATTGTTTTATTAAGAAAAGAGGGTAGACGATTAGATGTAAGATTAGTATAATTGAGGGTAGGGGATGAAATATTGGTTTGGAATTAAAATGACATTAATTTAAAGGCGTCCTCGAATTGTTTCGATTTAACAAAAAAATGTTTAGCAAGTTTTCTCAATACTTTTTTTTTCACTTGGTAAAACATCAAATGAGTCCCCCCCGGGTGGGACGAGAGGGACTGTAAGACTCGTACTGGCTAAAATCCACAGTGGTCCTTCGATAGCTCTTTAGGTTCAGGAGTCGCGATTTCCTTAAAAGACAGTCCGAAATTACCCCTTAGATATAAACAAAACCTTAGTACAGATAAATTGTAAAAGGCGGTTTTTCAGCATAACAATATTACCCAATACGCCTACACTGTTTGCTCTATACTTTGCGGTTGTCATTCGGGAAACCTTGAAACTTATCTCAGAGGGCATTCGAATTCGTTTCCGAACTGATGGCGGTTTATTTAACCTTGCCAGATTGAAAGCCCGCACTCGAGTCTCTATTACTACAGTAACAGAAATCATGTATGCTGATGACCTGTGCTTCGTGGCGGACACCTCATATCATCTGAATGTCATCATGGTGTTCTCACATGTCCACTTTGTGCTCGGAGTTTTACAGCAAAAGTTGGATATGCGAGTCACTGGAGAGCACATGAAAGGGCATATCAAAGCTCTCAAACACTCTAAAAGACATCGATTGCAGTCGCTGTGGCCGAAATCGGCTGAATGGCATCATCATCACTACCCAATGAATAATAAATTTCATGACACCGGAAAACCATAAGTATGAACTGCAAAATTCCCGGAAATTGCGTATAAAGGAATTTAGTAATTAGCACACACGGTTGGCATCACTTACAAAACTCCCAAACTCATTAATTAATTATTTTATTGCATCAAATTAACGTCACTAGCCAACATGTTCAACAATATCATCGGAAAGTATAAACATTCACTTAAAATGCAAACTTTAATTAATTATAAATTATAAACAAAAATAATACAGTTTTTCGGGAAACATGCCGTGATGATCCGCCATAAATTATTTAAAATTATGTTTTTAATTTAACTTTGTACTTTTTATCGGGATGCTTAATTAAAATCGTCCAAAATATCATTGTTTAGGGTTTCAAACCATATGTTTTTCGACGAAGCCATCTTGGTTTTTGAATGCGTAAGAATTCGCCCTTAAGGGGTATACGACGCTTGCGGTAACAGCGATAAAATCGCGAAATGATGAATTATTTTTTGTACTTTCTTGATTTTTGTTACGGTGTAATTTGCAGTTGAAATTCGATGACATAGTGGCGTGGTAATGATTTTAATTGATTATGTCAACCGTTATTTATACCGTTATTAAACCAACCTTCTATCTTCCTTGTAATTCGTGGTAGATAAGGGTGTTTATTTTTTTGGAAATAAATGCTTTAACAACATTTTTTTAAATGATCTTCTAACTCGCTATTTAAAAATACCATGCAACCTGAATAAAATTACAAGTACTTAGCTACCAACCACTCATAATGATTACTGTACTGGGTATGAAAAATTTGTAAAATAATTCCAGTGTGGAAAAGAGACATAGCTATACAAGTCGCCTAGCGCTATCTCGTTCCCACACTGGAATTACTCTCGCTATAAGACGTCGAATCGTTGCTCGATTTGTGAGAGGCCTAGGGTGTATCTTAATGTCAACATTATTGCCTTTTTCTAGTAGTCAATCTAATACAAGCCAAAGTATGCAGAACAAAGAAATCGATATTTCAAAAAATAGTGAAATTTAGCCTGATTGTACCTTATTTAATTCAACAAAGTTTTATTCAGTGCCTTTTAAATTCAACCGATGCTTCCGATTAATTAAAACCTAACCACTCGAAAAAAAAACCCCAAACACCATTATTCTAAGCTTGTCAACCCTAAAACGCTGGCCTGCGCCTGCGCACGCTTCGCCCCCAAAAATTCATTATCGCGCGCATCGTTGAATTAGATCTAACCACGAGATAGCGATGTAATAACGGTCTTCTGTGTGTTTGTTTGCAGGCAGCGGGTTAAATTGCGCAGGAGTTGATAATTTGTGATAAGTGGCGGTACGGATATAGTTGGTTGGTCGGTACAGTTGGTTAATGGGTTGGTTAAGTCAATAGATAATTATTTTCACTAGTTTAATAGATAAACTCGTCATATGCCCTCTTAATTATGTAGGTAAATTTATTTTTCCTCTCCATATATTTTTTGATTAAAAGACCTTATATTACTTTGCTCGATTTCTCGATACCACAGGACATTTCTACTATTTACAAGTGGTTCTGGCCGCTCTGTTCCAGCCAGGATCTCAATCGGTTGGAATCAGCCTGTCCAGCGTGATCCTGCAGTCTAAATCAGATCGTCTTTGCGATATAATTATATGCGATGCGTAGTCTCCATTCGAGAACCTTACAGCCCCATCGGCCATCAGTTATGTTCCGTGCTATATGGCCTGTCCACAAACTTCAACTTGCTAATTTGCTGGGCTATCTCGGCAACTTTGGTTGGTCTTCGGATCTCCTCATTTCTGATTCGATCACGCAACGACACTTTGTATAGCCCTCTCCATAGCTCGTTGGGCTAAGGTGAAGTTAATGATTAAAAAAAAAAGTTAATAGAACATCAAAAATGAAAGTGTTTATCAATAAATAAGGGCCGGGCATAGACTACAAGGGCGTGTTAAACTCGATAGAGTCAATAAACAATTGTTATGTCGACCGCCATTAGATGCGTGTTAGAGCCCCCACAGACCTGCCCGATGCAAGACAAGAAATTAATTGTTTTTACGGGACTTCTTCTGATAATTTGTTGATAATTTCTGGCTACATTTGGAAGAGGTTATTAGTTATTTGTTATCTCGTTTCAAATAACTAATTGCATTGTCTTATCTTATGAAGGTCGCCGGAAGACGCTGGATGCAGGTCGCTTCCAACCGGTACATGTGGAGATCAAAAGGGGAGGCCTATGTTCAGCAGTGGACGTCCTATGGCTGAGATGATGATAATGATTGTCTTATCTTGCGTGATAACAGTCAAACCAAATAGCCTGTAAAATAGCTCGATTGCTCGAGAGCCGCATAGGATGTCCTTAAAATCAACAAAAAGTCATACATTGTCTTATTTTGTATGCTCTTATCCCTACTAATATTATAAATGCGAAAGTAACTCTGTCTGTCTGTTACTTTTTCACGCCTAAACCACTGAACCAATTTGGATGGGTACAAAGTTAGTTTGCGTGCCAAGAATGGACATAGGATAGTTTTTATCCCGAAATTCCCACAGGAACGATAAAAAACGTTTTGCGCGTACGAAATCGCGGGCTTTTGCCCGCGACTTCGTACGCGCAAAACGTTTTTTATTTCCTAGTTGCTAGTACGCAATAATTTTGTCTTGCTTGCTCGTGTACAGACCAGTCATCAGAGAGTGCATAGCATATCCTTACAAAAAACACAAATTCTTGTATTGTCTTAACTTGCAGACCTACTCTTATAATAATCTTGTCTTGCCTGCTCGTGTACAGTCACACTAAATGGCCTGTAATGGCTCGATCCTTGGAGAACCGCATAGAACCACTCTGTGATATTAGAAGTGGGTGAAAATTACTGAGCGCACCTTAAGGGGAAACCTTAACTGTTTATTATACTCGTATAATATTTTTTTATTTTTCATTATTTTATTTGAGAGCAGTAAACTAAACTATTTTGGATCTGGAAGTTATTAATATGTATTTTAGCCGTCACATCAGTACCCTTAGCACGAGTTTTCAGAATTTGAGACGTAAAGTAAACTGGAACTTTGACGCTGTAAATACTGTAAAGTAAAACAGTGAAAACTCGTGCTAAGGGTACAGGTTACAGGGCTAGCAGTGCTGTTTGACGCAGTAGACCGAATAGTAGACCAACAAACCTTTTTTTAACATGGTAAAATCATCAAATTAGTCCTCCCACCCAGGTGGGGACGAGAGCGACAGTCAGATTTGTACTGACGCATCCTTCAGTAGCCTTTTACGTTCCAGGGCCACGGTTACCTGATAAGGCGATCCCGCGAAAATCCCAACAACCCATTTTTTTATCTCTTACCATATATTGACTGGCCTGTTGGTCTAGTGGTTAGTGACCCTGACTGCTGTGCCGGAGGTCGTGGGTTCGATTCCCACCCAGGACAAATGTTTGTGTGATGAGCATGATCATTTTGTCCTGTGTCTGGGTGTAATTTATCTATAATATGTATGTATTTAGGAATATATAAGTATGTTTATCAGTTGTCTAGTACCCATAACACAAGCTCTGCTTAGCTTGGGACTAGATGGCGTTGTGTGATAGTTGTGGAATATTATTATTATTATATAGGGTAAAGTACTCAATTGCCGACCTCCCACCAACTACTGACCTCTTAACAGTTTTTATCAAAAATAATAATAAATCTTCTTGCAGTGCTGCATAAAGAATACAGAAAATGAAAAATAATTTATCTTGTAATATATCGGCGTCACAGAAAATTTAAATAAAGCGATATTGCGTCCGTAAACCTATGATAATAAAATACCCTGCTAAAATCATCAAGAAATTTAACAATTTGCTAAGCTGAAGGTTGTTTTCAATGTCATTTTAATTTAGTTTTACACGATAGATTCCTTAGAGTTTGGTATTTTTTCGTTATTTGAGAGAGACATAATGCTTTTTCACATGATTTTCAAGTTTTAATGAGCCTTAACTAGTTAAAATGATGGGGTCAATATGTGGTAGACTCAAATGTATGAATAACCATTTATTTGACACGACATGTCAATAGCTGGTAATGAACCATATGTATGAATATACCAGTTACTAACACCACGGTTTATACGTATAGTTAATTTTAATGGTGAAGTAGCTTAACTTTAATGCATCTTTATTATGCCCATGGGTGTTGGCACCCCTAAAGGTGTGTATCTGCATACTCACAAACATAAAAAATACCTTACGTTGTAACCTAAGAACCTAGCTTAATTTGAGCGAGGTACTTAAATTTTCAGTCTACTGTCACATTCTGGATCCTCCTGATTATTTTAAACTTACTACAATTATAGGAAAAGTGAACGGCTGAATGGATTTTGATACAATTTAGCAAGCGGATAATATAAAAACCTGGTTAGGTGGGTGTACCTGGACGCAGGATACTTTTTATGTCGGTATATGATCCCGTGGGACAATTGCCGAACGTAACACGGGCAATGCCTCAGTCATAAGTTGGTTTAGTGCATAAAATTATGACAAAAGTTACTCTAACCTGCATGTTTCAACAAACTGACTTAAATCATATCCAAGGCAAAGTGTTAGGTAGTTTTTGATTTGTGTCTATGTTCTCTTCATTTGTGAGGATCTTCTACATAAGTTGAAAAAGTTAAAAGAGTCTTATGTAATTGGGAAAATATTAATTCAAACTTTTTTAAACTCATTTTGAAGAATTAAAGCCGTATTCTTTCAATTTGTTTTGCCGGTGAGCATTTTAAATCTGCTGCATAATACAGATAAATGAAATAACTACTAATAAAGAGGAAAAAATTGACAAAAAGTGATAAAACTACAACAAAACTTCAAAAATAAGTGCAAGAATATAAGGCCGCGTTTGAAGACTGTAGACCAAAATTGTGTGAAAAAAGAAAATGAGAAGGGCAATAAGACTACTTTTGTTTGTTTTTTATCAAATAAAACCTCGTATCACACTCCTAATTAATAATATTTGAGTTTATTCTTATACTACAGGAGGTCAAAAATTGGTTATTTGCATGATGAAAATTTGGTACAGGCATGTTGATAACTGGTCAAATAGCCTGTTTTTGCTAAACTCGAGAAAAAAAACACTTTTTACCTTTGTATGACTGTTTATAATGTTTTAGTTACATTCTCCAATGTTTATTTTATCTTCCAAAAACATTCATTTCCACTTGCAACTCATGCATTAGTTTATTTTGCGAAAGAAGCAAGAAAAACCGCTTAAAGGGTCAATAATTGGGTGTTTTACCCTAGTTTATAACGTACTACCCCTTAACTTAGTCGAAAAGTGTTTCGATTGTAAACACATTGGTCGCACGACATCCGCTCGTTACGCAGACCAGCGTCTATTTACTATATAATAACGTTATGTACTTAGTTATTATGTACCATTTGTAGGTGAAGAACGCCCCGCGATTAGAAATAGATTAAGTTATGGAGGTTAGTGTTATTAACTTTCTATTACTTGTAGCTGTGCAGATACTATTTAATTAGTAGGCATTTTTGCTAGGTATATAGATATGTACAGACACTAGCACATCAAGATACCCTAATCTTAGTATCCTACTTATATTATAAACGTGAAAGTTTGTTTGGATGGATGGATGTTTGTTACTCTTTTACTCAAAAACTCCTAAAAGGATTTGGATAAGATTTGTTACACTGATAGTTTATAACCTAGATTTACACATAGGCAATTTTGATCTCGATTTTATTCTCCCGTTGGATAATTGTCCAATTAAATTTTCAAGAGCTAGTCTTTAGGTAATATATTTTCATTTTATCACAATGCTCTAACATTAGGTTCATTTTCGATTCAGGACAAATTTTGGTAGATTGGTGAGCTGGCGTCTGTACCCATGAATTAAT
The DNA here is from genome assembly GCA_028554685.1 of Agrotis ipsilon. NCBI lineage: Eukaryota > Metazoa > Arthropoda > Insecta > Lepidoptera > Noctuidae > Agrotis > Agrotis ipsilon. The sequence goes on along the minus strand of CM052977.1, from coordinate 2,985,523 downwards.
GGTCCCAATATCTCATCGATCGGTAAAATAAATAAAAAATAATGCATTTGACGCACCTTAAATCTAACCTAATAACTTTTTCATTAATTTGTTTAAAGTAATTTGTTGTTGTTTTTCACGCGTCATTAACCAGAACTAGCTAGGTTTTTTTTATTTAAACACACCATTAACTGCTTAGTTGCGGTTCTAAAAATTCTAAAATTGAAACTTGCAATCAAAAACATGAACAAAACAAAGTTATTTTATCAACAGTTTATTAAAATTAAAGTTTCAATACTTACACTCATATTTTGACAGTTAAGAATTTTATAAAATTCGCGACCTAAAACTTTATAACATAAAGAATGAGGTCCAAAATACTTCGAAACTAACTTCTAAAATGCTTAATCAACTTAGCCGCGTATACAAAATCGATTATCGTTTTCAAACGCATCTGCCGTTCCAAATTTGAATAATTACAAGTTTTAAATACAAACACGTATAACTCGACCAATTTAAAATGCATTTAACAATGGCGCTAGTATCTTCGTCAAATGTCAATTGTTTCATACAATATATTTAGTTCCGTATTTTTCCGTCATTATTTTAACATGGGTGGTGTGACATCGTGGCAGCCATTAAGGTCCGTGTTGTGTTATCTGTTACAATAACTGACAGTTCACGTAAATTACCTCTTAACATGATATTAATTGATACTGTGGAGTTTTTTGGACGCTTTTAAGCAATTAAAAGGTTAATGTAAACAATATGATACACTAGGGTGTAATAAAGGTTATTTTTTAACGATCCAATATTCTATGGGTATCTATGGTAGTCACAAATTCTTTTAAAAAATTTTTGGTTAATTTCCATACTTCCTAAATATTATTTTAAAGCTTACATAAAGATTAATTTAAAAATACCGGAAGCATAAATGAAAAGCTTGGATAGTAAAATTTAACTATAAAATCAAAAATATGATCCATTAATTTAACATCTATCCAATAGCTCGTGAAAAGAATTCTCATTAGCAAATGAAAATCAAAGAAACAGCTGCACTTAATAAAAACTCAAACATGGCGGGCGCACGTTCCAAATTCAATTTCGATAATTAAGTGACAGTTGATAAAAACAACATGGAGTATCCCCGACGCGCGCCAAGCGACAATCGGAGCGTGCCAACACTTGCAAGCACGCGCGATCAACCGATAAAAACCCACCATTTTTAATTAAATTGAGATTCCTCGACGCACTAACTTGATCTAATAAAGCCATAGATGGCGCTAGAATCACCCACAAATACCAAAAATAAACTATGAAATCATCTAGGCAGAGTCCACTTTCCTTCACCCCAAAACCACACATGACACTATCAAATTCCACCAACAATTTTTGGAAATGATATCATACCGCGACAATTATAAGGTCCATTTTAACACAAAATTACAGTATGGCGTGACGTTTCCGGGGATGCATAACGGTAATTAGAGGATTGTCGTGATAAACCAATGTAATCTCTATTACTTAACGATAAAATCCAAATTGCTTTATGATAATGGCTGGGTGTTCGTGCCATGGCGTCGTTTACGCGGTAAAACAGACTGTTTTGTAACTTTTTACGACTGGTAATAATCGAATTAATATCGCGAATCGCTTAATTAAATTGATATATTTGTGAACGGTCAGTTAATGGCGATAACGAATATTAATTAAATTCGTTGATTGATTCAATGTCGACATTATTGATGTGGAAATTATCGGAAGCGGGAATTACTTAATTGGTATTTGTTTTATTAATTCGTTCGTGAATGAGTAGATGTGTTTATTTTGTATTTAATGAGACAAGTTGCTAATTAAATGTTTTATCACGATCTGATATTATTTTAACTTTATTGGTATATTTTATTAATTTTAACGTAACAAAATATTTAAGTAGGTATGTATTTTGGCTTGCCCTAAGCAGCTAGCACGCATTAAAAAATATCGTTTCTCATATAATATTAAGTTAGGTAATGTTGGGAAAGCATGTATACGGGATACTTATAGAATTCTCTGTTACCAAAATCATTGAAAAAGCAAGTGGACTATTGTGGTTCGATTCCCTCACCGAACAAAAACAGTGTTTGTATGACCTACAATTAGTTGTTCCGGATCTGGGTGTTTGTGTATTTAAGTTTCTATATATGTAAACGCACCCACGACACAGGAAAAATTCTTAGTGTGAGGAAAAATTAAAAAAAAAACATTAAGAAATAACTTACCAAATGACACCGCTTGCCCATATAGTTGTATTCATAGATTAGGTAAAGCTGGGGAGATATTTGCGGGAAGTTACTGGGATCACGAGTTCCACTGCTGGACATAGACCTCTCTCGAGATTAAACCACACTATCCTGTTCTCCGCCATTCTGTTATACCCACTTATTGAAGAGTACAACGTACCCAATTTTCCCAATTCAATTGTGATGAATATGAATTATGACGGTTTGATATGCTGGCGTCAATACTTATACCGTCTTACCTGTGCGTCTTATTAAAAAAAGTTGAACATCGTTTGAATACTTGTCTTTTCTATTGGTTCTTCTTTATTTTATCGTTTTTTTATTTGTAATACACACTAATACTTGCTTGTCCAATTCCTCCGACACTGGCAGAATATTCGAAATCGGCTTGTTTGCCATGATAAGAGATAGAATACATTAGAACGCTCTGTCTAAAAAACTGTCAACTGTATAATGACATTTGACGTTGATTTAAGGATCGTTTTGCAGTTACAATTGTTTTAAACAAGTGTTCAACATTATGTTATGGTTAACGGTTATCTAATGCTACTTTTGTTAATATAAATATAAAAAAATTCTATACTTACCTACTTACCTAAAGTATTATAACCTTCAACGACTTACTAGCAACACCACAAAAATTACCATCCTTCACACTTTCCCTTCCGGAAGTTGCCAGCGTTAAAAATAATATTAGCCTTGTAACCGAGGCTTCACATCCGGACCGGATACGTTCCTCCCACACCGGACGCAGCCGGATACGACCCTGACGTGTTAGTGGCGACGCCGCGTGGCAACATTTAACTACCCTACTTTCTGGCATTTTGATTGCCAGATAACATGGCACGCGTGATGATCCTGAGTGTAATTTAATTATTTCCACTGTTTTGTGGAATTGGGGGATATTTTGATGGTTTGTACTTTTTACGCATTTTGTTTCAACGCTTTTTTGTAAGTAATTGTAAGTTTCTTGAAATATCCCTGTCCGGAAACTTTATTATAGAAAAGCATATTCAAGTCCCTTTATATGTCTAAACATTCTTGATTATTTCAATGATTTTTTCACAAGAAAATAAAATATAACAAAATATTATATTCCCTTTCATTTTCATTTTTAATGCTGTTCCACAAATTGACTAAAGAGGTATTTTACTGACACTATGACTATGTTTTTATTATCGTGGTAAAATCATCAAATAATTCGTCTCATGTATGATGGTACGTAGGGGACTGTCAGACTTGTACTGACTATAATCCACATCGATCCTTCAATAGCCCTTTACGTTCCAGGGTCACGTTTACCTGATAAGATTGTCCCGCCGGATTACTGACAGCTCTTTGAGGCGATCGTGGAACACGACACATGATCTGACGGCGAGTCACCCATTGTTTGACGTCCGCATGCCCGCGCCTGCGGTGGCCGGAAGTCGTGGGCATCTCCCAACGACGATATATTACTAGACTCCTAATAACAGGCGACCGATGTCTGTCAACACATTAGGCAAAAAAGTGTTATATCCGTCTTATTTCGACCACTCCTGTGAGCCGTAAACATACCATGAGACAGAACAGACCTTGAGTTAGCCAATCACAACGCAGTACCCCGTCCCCCTCGCTAACGTAGTACCTCAGCGAGTTGACAGAATATTTTTTGTTCCTTAGATCGTGCATGCGGACTCTAGTAATATATCGTCGTTGGCATCTAACAACTATGGTTATATTGAAGTAGGTAAAATAAACGACACAGATATTGCATACTCGTTTTATTTCCTCGCCTTACCTCAGCATAATATTACAATTACGAAGATCATTCAACTACTATCAGTAAATAACATTAATATTTTAGAATTAAGCATCGTTTTAATTTATCATTTATTTAGGCTAGCAATATTACAGAATTACATTGAAGCAACATGGCAACACAGTTTATAATTAAAAAAACATAATATTTTATAGGAAATCAAACGATTTCACTCTGGATTTATATATTTTAAAATACTGAGGTTTAAAATTACTAAAAAACAGTAACACAGTATTTCTTTATCTTAAAAATATTTACAAAATTCTGAGCATTTTGTTGTTTTTTTTTTCTACAATGTTCTCTCTGATATGCCAATTTACAAGAAGTAATTAAGTATAACCTCAAAGAATTTGCTAGCGAAGTTTAAAGCACTCTACAAAGTTACTGCTCTAATGAAAAATAGTAGTTCAAACAATTTTAACTTTTAAAACCTAAGTTTTAAGTTACAAAAGCACTTCCAGAAAGAATGGCGACAAAGGAAAATTGTCAACTGTCATTTTCAAATTAAGAACAAAGTTTTATTTTTAAACGGCGACTAGACAAAGACTATAAAATTACGGAAATTAAAAAAAGAACTATAGTCCTTTCAGAGTTATTTTACCGCTATCTTTTAAGTTGGCATCACTGACATTTGAATGATATTAATTCTTTTAACATAAACTCATGTTAGCCAACTTAACAGTGATAAAACAACTGCAAAAGAACAGTATAAATCGAACGCTTACATTTAAAAAACGAATACTCAGTTCTTTCAATAGCTATTATTTACAAAACTTATCCGCAAAATAAATAAATAGTTACATTACATGGAGGATTTAAAACATTCTTATTTACATTAATATACAACATGGAATTACATTGATCTTTGTACGTAACATTTATTCGAATCATTTCACTATTTATACTTTTACCAACGACGTGAGTTTACCACGGACTTTTACACTTCTTCAGATAAAATCGACCAATCCGATATGGACAGATTGTGGACATTGATATTTGACAGATAATTTTACAAAATTTGTCAAAGTCAGAGTCCAGTCAACAATCTGTCCAAACCAGTTCGACAAAATCCATTACCAATCAATCAATCAATCAAAACGTTTATTTCAACTAGGCCGTAACCGGCACTTTTGAACTGTCAAAGACAAATTAAAATTAGTACAAAAATAGTTATGGTGCTACAGTCCCAGTCACAAGACATAAAAACTGTGAAAGTACCGTAGGTGCTCATTCCAAAGCGTAGATCTCTATGGAGAAGAATGAGCAAGAAACTCCATGGACACTCTTTTTCAATCGCCAAAATTATTACAAATCTTTGGTTACATCATTCATCATCAGATGGTAGGTACATTATGTGAGAACGATGTGGCAAGTTATTAGTGTCCATAGTAAATATAAAAAAGACAATTCAAAAATAAAGTTATTAATTATTAAAATAGACCATGGCAGCTAAGAGATGACCAGTCCCAACTGACAGCGCCCGTTCACGAACATGACACATATATCCGCACCATTCAGCTCAACCATTTTGAAGGGAACTAAACCACCATTTCTGCACTTTGCAACAGAAGAAGCGGGAAAAATTGTTTTCCAAAGTCTATGGTAAATCCTTAGTACCACCTACCACACAATTTACTCCACCAAGCGACGTAGCCATCGACAAAACACACCATAGATCACAAAAAGTCCATCTTACACGTCACTAAAACCTCTTTTGTCCACATAGAACGTAGTACTACGCCGTTGCAATTTATCTAGCACGTAAATAAAATGGTTGGGGCGTGTTTGGATAAGATTAGAGCCCATGGCAATGGAGGTCTGCTCATAAAACCTTTTAGCGTGGTCACTAGCTTTAATTCAACAAGTTACCTGACTGTTGGCTTGGTTTTCGAATCTCCATGGCTTGACTTACGAGGCAGAATAGTTGATTCTTGTGCCACTAAGTAAAAGTGAATCTGTTATGTTAATGTCACTAAACTGTCAATGTCACTAGTGTTTCTTTTTTTAAAATTACGTTTCACACTTCTCTTACACGAATTGTCAGTGGTTTGTTAGGAGAAAAACAAAAAATAGCTCATTGCTCTGCTTCGTCACAAATCATAATATCTTTCCAAACACGTCCACGAACCAACCTATACAATAAGTTACATTTGAACGATTTGGCAATTACACTCACGTTACTAACTTGTCTCCGCACTGACATAATTCAGACACGTCCCTCGCAGACATGTTCAGAAATGTCCATCGTCCGAGCGTGCGGGCTCGAGCGAACACTACACGAGGCTCGACAGTGGAGCCCTGGACGTCACAGGGGACGCTGGCAGCGGCTGGAGCTGCTGAGGAGCTTGGGTGGGGAAGTAGACCCCTCCAACGCCATCGTTGAACTGAGGATGGAGTGGCATTGGCGTGTGGGGCATAGACGTCGGTCGAGACTCGTGGTAAAGTATCGGGACTCTCACCAATCTCTGGGCAGCATGAGCCATGTTTGCAGCTTCTAACTCCGCAGCCAGCTGCCTCTTCCACTTATTCCGTCTATTCTGGAACCAGATCTTCACTTGGGTCTCCGTTAGGTGTAAGGACGCTGCCAAACCAGCCCTTTCTGAACTGCTGAGATATCTTTTCATGTCGAAGGTCTGTTCTAGTTGGAAGACCTGGGACCTGGAGAAGACTGTGCGAGTTTTCTTCTTTCTCTTGCCCAGATTGGCGTTGGGGTCTCTTTTCTCGTCTTTATCAAAGTCATCGCTTTCGTCGACGTCAGGATCTGAGTCTTGCACGTCTGGTTGTTGAGGGTAGAGGGCTGGATGGAGGCGCGGGGAGCGGGGAGAGGAACGGGAGGGAGAGGGAGGAGTTGGTGCTCTTGTTGGACTCCGGATGCGAGGGGAACCGCCCGCTGAACCTTCCTCGTTCGTGGTTGAGTCTTCTGTAACAAGAGTGTGGAGTTTAGTAAGAAGAATGTTGTTTTTTGGCAAATGTGGCAAACTGGGCGCGGGTCAGACACAAAACACGTTCAGATAAAATATCATTTTCTCTCTCTTTCTCTGATATCTTAGTTATTTTTCTTTTTTTTTACACCAACGACATTACTAGACTCCGCATACACGATCTAAAGAACAAAAACTATTCTGTCAACTCGCTGAGGGACTACGTAAGCGAGGGGGACGGGGTACTGCGTTGTGATTGGCTAATTCAAGGTCTGTTCTGTGGGTATGTTTACGGCTCACAGGAGTGGTCGAAATAAGACGGATATAAGATTTTTTTGAGGAGTCTAGTAATATATCGTCGTTGTTTAACGCATAATTATATTTGAAAATTCACGGTAATGGATAAATAGGCCTACTGCATGGACAATAATACAGTTTGAAACGGACAGTTAATCCATTTCATTTGAAATCTTACCAAATTGGATTTTATTAACTCCTGACCCAAATTATGAACCACAAAACTTTTTATAAACTACAAAACGCGTTCGAATTCTAAAAACAAAAACCTGTCAAATTGCCCAATCAAAGGCGTTGTTCGATTTGGATTAAATCGACTAACAGTAATTGGATACGTCGCTACAGTCCTTACACAATTACTTTACCTCCGATCTTACGTCGCTGTCAATTTAAACTGATCTTTATTTTCTTCACAAAAAGGTTTATATCAAGTTGCAGGTATTGACAATTCTGTTAAAATGAAAATGATCATTATTCTCATTGTTTTATGGTTGATATTGGATTGTTAGAAATTAACAGTATTTTCTAACCACAAGGAATCCTTACTCGTTAATCCGCACTGATTTGTTTGAAGCTCTATTGACTTTACGGGGTGTTGTCTAAGCAATAAATGTATTCGTTTGCGCTAGAAGTTTTATTTAATTAGGTTAAAAGGAGCAACTAAGCTGTATCCATACTTAATATTATAAAGCTGAAGAGTATGTTTGGTTGAACGCGCTAATCTCAGGAACTAGTGGTTCAAATTGAGAATTTGTTTTTGTGTTAGATAGTCCATTTATCGAGGAAGAATAAAGGCTATAATTACATCACGCTAATAGGATCGAAAGGAGCAGCGAGTAAAACCGCGGGTAACAGATATTTTTAAATATAGAACGTATGGAACACAGAAACGTCTTCTTCGCGCTTTCACATCAAACGATAAACGACACGATATTGGTAGTTTTATACATTTCTAGGTAAATTGAGCGAGAGCGGACATTATTCCAGTGTCAAATGATTACCATTATCGTCTTATATTATGTGAAAGCGCCTTATGGAAGTAATTCTTTAAACATCTTGTTCGAAATTCGAACGATTGACATTTATTCGAATTTCATTTGTGAGGTTTTTTTTTGAGAATCCGCCCTGATTTAGTTATAAACAAAAGAGTTCGCACTCCAAATAAGTGTTCTCAATTGAGTGAGTTTAACTATTGTTACCTATTTTATAGGGTGTAATGGCACAGAAAGATATTAATTTCCTAAACCCTGAGTGAATCAAATGTCAAAACAAAAGAGAGGTTATTTTCAAGACCATAAATAATATAAACTCCAATTAAAAAGACAAAAATTAAACTACAGACAATGACTCATCTAAAGAGAACCTAACACGATCAGACCAGTGAAGTGAATACTAAATACGTAATAATCGTTAGTACTAATTAACTAGTCAGTTAGTAGAACACTAATTGGCTTAAAACCTTGCTTTCGGCTATCTATTAGAGGCTTAATATTTTGAAGCAAAACTTAGTTTTTTTTTTTTTTGCAATGTTTCTGTGATGGCTTACAATGTGAAATTATAAATTTAAAAACAAAAACCACATAGAAATTATGTTATACTAACTCTGTCCGCAGTTTCTCTCGTGGAAATTTGAAAATACGTTCTTTTTTTTACTTAAAAAATTTAGCCTAATATGTTATTGTGATTTAAGTCTTCCAGTAAAATTTAATCTAAGTAAGATTGGGTATTTGTAAGTGGAAATCAAAGTTTCTCTACAAAATTCACGATTATAATCGTAATAGAAATGATGTTAAAAATGAAATAGGTATAATTAAGAAGGCACACATAATGTAACAACTAAAATAAAAATTTGCATAACGCGAAAACTCATAGCCATTCATCACATTAAAAAAGTTATTCAAAATTCGAAAATGGAATGACTCTATTGTAATCTACACTGCTATGAATCACTTCATTTGAATTAGAAATACTTTCAAAGTAATTTACACTCTAACATGCTCAAAACAGAGTTCAATTTGCAATTCTTAGTTAATTTCTAAGTTTCAACAATAATAAAACCAGTATAATGAAGTTCTCTTCGTGTATACACATGCCTTGATTCGAAAGCTCTTGTTTACTGGTCGTACAACAATACACAGCCAGTGTTAGTTGACCTGTGATTTCACAGATTGCGTTCTAACAAAGAGGTTTTTGTAACTGGTTGGCTGTGATGTGTGATTTGCATTGATTTTAGAAGCCATGCTAGTAATCCTGTGTTAGTGCTCGCTTGCTGTTTACACAAACGCTTACTAGTTAAGCAGTTTACGAGTTTGCAGTCCGAGATATACAATACTTAGTTATGGAAGTGTTACAATGAATTCCAGGTAAATTGCAAGGTATAATGTCACTTTTATTTAATAAAAGCCGACGAAAGGCAAGATACTAATCTTTTTTTTTTTAAATAAGTGTGGTTTTTTTTTGATAAAAACTTGACAAGTCTTAATTAACTTGACCAAATACTTTGTCGGTAGTAATAATGAAGATGTAAAAATGCTTGTCGTTTAAACATTATTCTTGCAGCTTTCCCCACGATGTTCATTTAACAACCTCTTTTGAAGTTTGGCACCCCACAACTGTGCCCTCGTCAATAATCACAAAAATTTAAAAAAAAATACGCTCCTAAAAAACCGAGCAATCAAACAAAACAGCGTTCCGTATAAACCGCATTCGAAAATTAAAACGAGCGCGCGCGACATCACTCTAACATAGCGACGACACCGCATTTGGCGCGAACTGATTCGTATACGGAATGTCGTGGGTGCGAAAGAGATGGATATACGTTTGTTGTTTCGTTGGTAATTGCGCTGTGATGGCAAAACAGGGTTGCTATGTTGAGCTCTTAAATTTTCCCTAAGACTTCTTTTTTTTCCCTAACTATATTTTAGATTGCTTTTCTCAAAATATTCAATGAGGCAATCACAAAGGGCAAACTCAATTTAGTGACTTTTTAGATATTTGGCATTCTGGTATTCACAAGCTGTAAAATGTGTCTTAATTTCCTGAACGTTACATTTTTTAGGTTTGTTATCTAGATAAGGCAACCAACAGATTGCGGAGTTTGTCACAAGAATTAAGGCCCATATTACAGAACGTCACTCAATACTGAAGCATTCTTAAAACTAGATTCAAGGCATTTGATTGGTTGAAACTAGTTTTAAATTATGAGTTTTGATGTGCGTTCTGTAATACGGGCCTAAGAGTCCTATCCTCAGCTACAACTATATCGAACTCATTATTTTCATCTTCCTAGCCTTTTCCCAACTACATACATAATATATTGGGGTCGGCTTCCAGTCGTAGCAGATGCAGCTAATTATTTATCAGTATATAACATGGAGCGACTGCCTGTCTCACCTCCACAACCCAGTAACTGAATTGAATTCAAACTATCGATGATAAATAACTGTAAATTCAAATTACCCCAAACAAATCTCCCTAAAACGAAATTTTCCCCAGAAAATGGGAAAACCTCCCCAACCAACCAACACTGTGACAGAAAAGCATTGTTCGGTCGGTTTGGACCGCGTGAAATGGCTCCGCTTTTGTTTCGTCACTGAGATGGGTTTGGGAAAATTAAAGCCGCGTCGAGTGGGGGCAGAGCATGTTACGGTGATTGCTTGTTTAGAGGCAACGTGTGTGTTTATGTTAGTTTTTGATGTTAGTCTGTGTTGACAGTTGTTGTTACGTCACATTTCGGCGGGATAATAGGTTAGGTCGGGTATGAGCGTCGAAAATGAGATTACCTTTTTAGGGACACCCTACATAAAATTTTCTACACTGTTTTACCACTCATGACCTTTCGACGCGGCGCTAGTGTCTATGTCATTACAACTATTGCACTAAAAAAAATGTGTAAAGTACCTCCTTATTAACCGCAGGTCAACTATGACATAGTGATACTGACATTATCTTTAAATAACACATAAACAATCTCTGAAGCTTCGATCAACTCAAGTGGACGGAAATCCGGACAAAAACACCACAGTTTGACAGTTGTGTATAAGTACCCATCTAAATATTTTCCGATTAAAAAGAACTTAGGCACAGCACATAGGTAACCTTAATAAACCTGATTTTGCTTTCGCATTCACAAACAATGCACCTAACAATTCGACACAAATTCAAATTCAAATCGAACGCAATTCAAAATCCCATTCCAAATTCGAACTCAACATTCGAAACAATTTTCAAATAAGCCGAAATCACTAACCGGTCTCAACTGACAGTTTGTCAAAACGCATCAGTAATCCTTTCAACCTGACACCGAAATCACGTCGGTAACTCGATACATCGCATAGAATCGATTAGGTCCGGACGCCCCACTAGTGCGCTAATCTCTCCCAGTAGCTTGCTGACATCATTTATTATCTGTGGTCGACTAATAGACAGTAATGGCTCTGTTGTTTAGAAATTACGCGGGAAAATGGGAATGGATTTTCTGGGGTTGGGTTACAGTTTATATTGTTGTGTTTTGTCTGTTTATTGAGGGAGGTATATTTTGTTAGACACAATAGTTAATTGTGACGATTACGTTCGAAACACAATGCTTGTCTGCCTAGCCTTTGCCCAACTATACCCAGATGCAGCTGAATATCAATATTTTACTTGGGAGTGACTATCTATCGGACCTCCACAACCTATGGTTAGACTGGTTGTCAAAATTTATATCTTCTGACAACAGTGACGATTGTCTAAGATTTACAAATGACAACCGGGACTAATGATATTATAAAAAAAATACGCCATGTTCATACTGAATGGCGTTCAGATATTGTTGCGTTGTTATTATAGTAATTTAAAACTACGACAGCGATAAGTAATGCGTAACGTATAAGATAGAAAGAGATAGCAAGTAGCAAAGTGCAATAATTGTTTTACTTTGTCCGCAAAAATTTGTGCGTACTAGTGCGATATCTACCTCTTTTTATTATTTATAATGTCATTGACCGGGACCAACAAAATACAATAAATGTGTTGTTTATTCTAATAAAGATGAAACAAATGACAATCGATTTAAATTAAAACCTTTTCGTATATATATAATGATTGCCAGTACCTACAGCTTTTCGGTAACAATATAAATGTCATTCCATAACATTTTCTATATTATTTTCTTTCGGACAGTAGTCATAACTTGTTTTTGATGATATATTTCAAAACATTAAATCAATCAAAAATGTTGATAACGTACTATAATATTTCAAAATGTGAAATATAAAAGAAAAAATCTAATTCGCTCATCAATCGCCAATCAAATTACAAAACGCTATCTAAACTAGCACTATCAAAATGGTCCAATTGAAACAGATACTCCTATGTTTGTCCATAGACATTCTAGAGTGCCATAGATATACGTATCTATGGCACTCTAGGATGTCTATGGTTACGGCTTTGACAGCCGTCTTACAGGACGTCAATACATCGTTTCCCTTTGAGTGAGACTTGATACATTTAGTGGTCATCAAAGTATCTTGAACACCAAGTGGGGATATAACTAGTATGATGAATACTCTAGCTTCTAAGCCAACTATTTGGTTGACTGATCTGAGATGCATTGGTTGAGGCAATTCTGTGAGGATTATAGTACCTATTTGTTAGGATGATGAAATATTGAGGTGAAATAATTATAGAATAGAATAGGGTATTTTACTGCATAATTAAATTGATAATCTATTTAGTCCGTCAGTAATAATATTGAAAAATAATGGACACGTATTTTTTATTTTTTCAAATCAATGAATATTGACAAAGATAAAACGCTTCCAAATTCGGGAGTGGGGGCTTGTGACGTCATTGCGCTTGTAAAATTGTACCGACCGAGTGACGTTTTGTGATTTTTAGAAGCGTTGTATCTTTGTCAATTTTGGTTTTCGTGACAAAAGAAAAAATACGGGTCTAATATTTTTTAATAATCTATATTTCGGACTAATAACATTTTTTGAGTAAAATACCGTATTCTGTGTGGATTATAGTAAGTACCTATTTGTTAAGATGATGAAATATTGAGGTGAAATAATTGCGTAGAATTGTAGAAATAATGATGAAGGTGCCCAATAAACAAGTTTAATTTATTGGGTGGATGGCTAAATCCCAAATTATGAGAAACTAGCTTTTACCGACGGCTTTGAATTTCCCCCTATTAGCTATTTTTGCGCAAAAGAGTGACAAAACAAAGTTATCGAAAACGTCATAATTCAATATGCATATGTGCAGGAAAAAAAAATGACGAAAAAGTTGTTTCTTCAAAGTCCAGTTTTAATATTTTGGCTAACAACTCCGAAACTTAAGGTCCCTATTCCGCTTGCATCGCAATTGCAGTGAAAAAAAAAGTAATAAAATGGCGGCCAATGTAATTACAAAAACCTTTAACCCCTATTGAAGAAGAAACCTGACTTTGACAAAAATAAAAATGTTAAAAAAATGTTTTCGAGTATTACTGCTATACCAACCTCTGGGTGGCGTGGTCCTGTCCTGCGGCCGTTGCCAGTACCACGGCGCAGGTACCAAACCGCCATACCTCCCTGCGAGGGCACTCCACTGAGATATCAGACCCAATCTGTAACAATTAATTAAAGATCAGATATTGATGATGACCGTTGACCGCGGGGCAATAAATGCCACACAGTCATCATCGGCCTATTATGTTCCCACTGCTGGGACACCGACCTCCTCTCTGTGAGAGGGAGTGGGCCATAATCCACCACGCGGGCCCAGTGCGGGTTGGTATATGTCACATGTCTTCGAATTTTTGGTTCTAGGACATGCCGGTTTCCTCACGATGTTTTCCTTCACCGTTTTGAGAGCAGTGATGGTGAAGAAATAAATTACACAAAGTAATGCGCCTGGCGGGGTTCGAACCCACGACCTACAACTCTTAAGTCGGGACCGATACCACTGGGTCACCACTGCTCACTGCCACACAGTGGGTGCCTAGAAATGGATGACACTGACGAGGTCGACCCAGAAAGAAGTGGCGAGATGATTTGCACTCTTACCGTGATCTGAGGACTTCGCGGAGCTGTCTCATTAGGGAACCGTGACCCCGGAACGTAAAGGGCTATTGAAGGATCACCGTGGATTTTGGTCAGTAAAATACTGATTGTCTCTACCGTCTCGCCCAGGGTGGGAGGACTCATTGGATGATTTTGATGCCCAGTCCTAAGACGGAGTAAGTTAAACAAAAAAAATACACATGACGGCTGAAGTGCTAAAGTAATGAGTATATTATTCGCGCCGCCCGTCGCACCGCTCACCGCTTAGATCAAAAGTCGTAAACGAGCCTTAATAGTTTATAGGTACTTATCCTACTAATAAGAAGAAGAAAGTTTGTATGTGTGCGTGGATGTTTGTTACCCTTTCACGCAAAAACCACTGAACGGATTTGGCTGAAATTTAGTACACAGATAGTTTATAACCTGGATTAGCACATAGGATAGTTTTTATCCCGATTTTATGTTCCCGTGGGATAATTTTTGTAGTGGGTGAAGCCGCTGGCAACAGCTAGTAACTCATAATCCCCTGAACCCACATTAGTGTATATGACTGAGCACAGTTTGTCCATATTTTTGTTAACAGTAACCTAATATTTTCCACATAATCCTGTCACACCACGGCTGTTAAAATCCCATTAAACTATCATAAGCTTTACTGGGAAACACCTTAAAAATGTGTTGTCATGTATTTTGTTTGTTGGTAGGTACGCAATGACGCGTTGGTAATCAGTTTAGTTATGTATGTAGTTTTAACCTTGGTAACTATGTTACAATATAGACGATGTATTATGGAATTTGTCCAATTAATCTTGTAGAAGTAGCTAGATGAGAGTAGCCGGTTGTCAAGTGAAATGGCGTTTTTTTTAGCGTGATTTAATCATCAAATGAGAGCTCCCACCCAGTTCAAGGAGGGAGGGACTGTCAGACTTGTACTAAACTAATATCTACGATGTCCTTCAGTAGCCCGTTACGTTCCGGGGTCACGGTTAGGTTGTTAGTCCCACGAGAACAGGCTTTGGTCCTCTAAGGAAGCCCATATGTCGAATATTAACAAAACTATAACCTATCTTTGTACCAAGAATCGAAATACATTCAGTAATTTTGACGAGATTGAATAACATACATCCATAACTCTGGCATTTATAATAATATATTAAAGCATAAAGAAAGAATCGCAATTCAAATCGACACCAGAGAGAACTCAATAATAATACCAACAAAATAAAAACCACACAACCAAGTACCAACAAAACAAAACTAACGAAAGAATCCTAACCAATATAAAGTAAGAAGCACCATAAATCACCAGCGGCAGAGATCGGCGGCAAAATGTTAGATTTTAGAGTAGTCCCTATTGTTAAGAACAAGCTTTCTCGCTTACCGAGCGATTGGAGGCGCGTATAAATATCGATTGTTGCCAAAGAGGATTGCAGCACTACGCTCTGGGGACGTGATAGTTTGCTAGTGAGGGGGGAGTGTCGATAGATTTTCGGTTTTAATTTTTTTTAATGAGTTTGGGAAGTGAGTTGTTATAATTGAGACAACGAAAGTGGTTTTTCATCTGGTTAATACAGACTAGCTGTTGCCAGCGGCTTCACCCGCTACAACTCCAAAATTATCCCACGGGAACATAAAATCGGGATAAAAACTATCCGATATGTTAATCCAGGTTATAAACTATCTGTGTACCCAGCCAAATCCGTTCAGTACTTTTTGCGTGAAAGAGTAACAAACATCCATCCACACATACAAAAGTTAGTAGTAGGATAGAAGGATATGGGGAAGTTTTCGGCTTAGTTAAATGTTCATGAATTGATTTGAGAGCACAAAGTAAGACTAATATCGAGAAACACAATAATATAAGTAGAGTATTCTCGTAATATTATGTTTTTTAAATATTATATTTTTCAAGAAAAATTCAAACTGTGAACGGAATTTGAACCTGCGATCTTCAAATTCAGTGATTCCGATGCTCTTACCTACCAAGCCACCGAGGGTCATACCTACAAGAGTCACCGAAGTTCCTACTTTCAAATGTAGTAGGTCGCAGGTTTCAATCCTGCTCGTTTTTCGATTTTTCCTTTCCATGGAAAACCTTTAATAATCTCTTATTTCCACTCTGCTAACCTAAGGTCATTGAAACAGTACTTAGATGGAGTGGAAGACACACAAAACACGCATGCCTGTACCATAAAACCGTAGAAGAAAACCTACTCACAACTATTAAATTATCCATTAAAGGACTTATTTTTCAAAATAAAAAGTCTATGCGCTTTCAGCATCAAACAAAATGTTAACCATTATATAATTATTTAATTCACTTACAAACTATTCAACACAAACGCGCATCACTAATGAACGTAGCAAATCAGTTAAACACAATCAAGCGCTACGCTGCTACGAAATACACTACGCGCTACGGCGTAGGCGTGCGTAGCTCGTAGCAACGCCACCTACGAATTGCTACGTAATATTGTGTCCGCTACGATCGTGAAAAAATTAAACTGATCCCGATCGTAGCGATGAAAAATTTTGTCTATCTACTTATTTTGAAGATTTATTGATGCCGTTATCTTTATTTCGATAAATTGTCTATTTTCAATTCCCATTTCCCACCACTATAAAAATCGATCCCATATTTTCCCATTTCCCCGCAAGTTTATTTTTTATCGATATTCCAAATAACAATAACGATTGCGAGTCTTTTATCGACTATATTTTATTGTTGGAAAGCGCCGAGTGTAGTATAATGGGGAAATGAAAAAATGCTCGTTGCCTCGTATAGCGTTTATTTTAAAAGTGCCCTTTGTTGGAAGATTTCAGTGTTGTCACTTGCGGCTTGAATGGTGGAGCATGGACTAATGGGTGTACACAATGGGACATAATGGACGCACTTGGACGTCGCACCTAGTTCTGAATTCTCCGGGAAAGTAATGGGAGAAAAGATTTATTTTTAGGCCAAATTCTTTTTTTATATTGTGTTTTTACTAACATGATTTATTTCGTAGGATAATAACAAAACCTCGAACAGAATTTTACATTCGTTGAAACCAGAGCCAAAAATAATCTCCTAGCCAATTTTACCAAAACGCGTCCAGAAACTCAAACCACTAATCCCAAAACAAAGTAAATCCAAACTCAATCACAAACTAACAAAACCAATAACCTCAAAATAGTCCAACAAAAATCAATAAGAAGAAAAAGAGGCATACGTAACAGAGAAGAAAATCCTCAAAAAAAAATCCCGTCGCCCAGCATTACCAATTCGGCTCCACAGTAATCCAGGCGGCATACTGCGAACAAATTCCATTACACGATAAAACGACGCTGAAACGGAGCACTACGCCGCCGTCTGATTGGTCGGCACACCGCGCTCTGATTGGCCCACTCACTAACCCCGCCTCCCGCTGGGGGTATAAAAATCGATGCGCGCTGCAAACACGTTATTCTTTTTGGTGTCGCACGCCAACCGACACTTTTCACTTGTTACTAATAATAGCTTTTGAGCTATCTTTTTATAGGTTAAAGTGTTTAGTTGTATCTGTTGTCCGTTCATTCCTGGGTTCTTTTGTATGTTTTAAAAGCATTGTGTTCTTTTCAATTTTAGGTTTAAGATGGTAGTGTTTGGTGTAAGCGAGTCCACTCGGGCGCTGGGCCGCAC
The DNA here is from genome assembly GCA_028554685.1 of Agrotis ipsilon. Lineage (NCBI taxonomy): Eukaryota > Metazoa > Arthropoda > Insecta > Lepidoptera > Noctuidae > Agrotis > Agrotis ipsilon. The sequence goes on along the minus strand of CM052977.1, from coordinate 2,967,551 downwards.
AATCAGGCTTTGTGTGCCGCGAGTAATGTTGTGGACGCAGATGGAGCTTTTAAGTAGGTTGTGTCATGCATTAGAGATGGGGAATTGTATCGATATGATTTGGTAGTACTCTATGAATAATAGAAATTGTATCGATGGATACATCAACTAGAAATGTATCGATAACGATACTACTGCAAGAAATACGACTCGGAAAATTCTCTTTAGAAACCCACTCTGAAAATATAATTCGATAAAATGAAAATCTATTTTCCGAAAAAGAGATTGATGATTGCCTGACATCAAACAGCTTTCTGAAGATTTTCATTACTATCCTGCCATTACAGCATTCATTTGGGCATCTTTATGGCAGCAATGAAATCTTCTCAGGTGTATAAATTAATGACTCTGGTTTGGAGTCTAAATGTAATTCTACTCCACAAACGATAATCATCATCTGCCTAGCCTTCTCCCAATTATATTGGGGTCGGCTTCCAATCGAGCCAGATTGATAGAGGTGAAAGAGTAACAAGACACACATACAAAGGTACATATAAAGGTCGCCGGAAGACGCTGGATGCAGGTCGCTTCCAACCGGTACATGTGGAGATCTAAAGGGGAGGCCTATGTTCAGCAGTGGACGTCCTACGGCTGAGATGGTGATGATGACATACACACACTCCAAAACTTTCGCATTTATAATAAGTATTAAACAGGGAAGATAAAAGTAAAATAATTTTAATAATGAATTATTGATATCAGCTCAATTTATTTCTGTAAAACTGTCCGATTTCACAACATTTTATTGAAAGTGCTATAATGTGATTTAACTCGAACTAATTATCGCTGCAATTAAATCACTTTATTTATTCACAGTTGTTCATGAATGGATATTTATTGGGTAACACATACACACATAAACCCACGTATTTTTCCTATGAAGGTAGGCAGAAACTACAGAAGGCTGCAACCTTTTTTTTGGGTGGCTATTTCATCAAATGAGTCTATAAGGGGCAAATGAAGGGACAGAGTGGATCTTCAGTCAATTTGAGTCTGACAATCCCATCCCATATAAGAAATCGCAGCGCTGAATTTCAGGATGTGCTGTAGGGCAATGCGGCGTTGACAACGACGATATATTACTAGACATGCACGATCTAAGGAACAAAAACTATTCTGTCAACTCGCTGAAGTACTACGTAAGCGAGAGGGACGGTGTTCTGCGTTGTGATTGGCTAACTCAAGGTCTGTTCTGTCTCAAGGTATGTTGACGGCTCACAGGAGTGGTGGAAATAAGACGGATATAAGACTTTTTTGCCTAATGTGTTGACAGACGTCGGTTGCCTGTTATTGGGAGTCTAGTAATATATCGTCGTTTGGTGTTGAGATCGTCCGATCGAGCAGCGGGCGATGAGCGCTAGTGTTTTTGTCAGTAGCTTAGTGAAAAGGAAACTTTAGCCTCAGCCGCAGCACAGAACACTACGTCCGTCCTGTCACAAGGCTGTCCTTATAGAGAACAGGCACTGCAGGACGGAAAGACAACAAGTAAGTATCACTTTACATGTAATACGACGAAACTACTACATAATTTGGCTTGACCAATCAAAAAACGCACATATAAACGTCACATTAAAGTTCATGTTATGATGTCAGAATTCACTCACTTCAAATCTCATTATTACATTCTACTAAGGGTGGGTTCATATCTGTAATGTTAACATTCAGTGTCAAAATAAGCGAAAACAAAACCGAGTATAAATATTTCCTTAAAAAACATTCACATCAAACAAGAATTTCAACTCTTTATAATAATACCAAAAGAAATCATTGAAGTATAAAACCGGACTCCCCTCACCCTGTATATAAGCCGCATTCCTTTGTAAAAATCAGAACACCCCTTATGTGAAATCGTCTAAACCAATAAGTAGGTAAGCACGGCTCCCCTTAACTTAAGATTGTATATAGACTGAGAAGATTGGATGGTCCAAGTCATAAGAGGAAGCGAGAATTCAAGCTCTAAGCATTTATTTAAAATTGCCTTTTTTTTGGTCATCAAATCAGTCTTCTTGCCCTGGGTAGAGCGGAAGGGACTATAAGACTCTTACTGTTCCCTATTCAACCTGTTCTGCTTTCAGGGTGACGGTGTCCTTTTGGGGCCGCGTCTGTTAGCTAACAGATAAATGAGACGCTCGTGGTACTTGACACAAAATATTTTTTTGCCATGACCGACACTTTCGATTTGGATTAAAGTAAGAGCTATAGCGTAGGACGTCCACCCGCTAGGTGGGCAGACGATCTTATGAAGGCCACAGGATCACGCTGGATGCAGGCCGCTTACAACCGGTCCTACTGGAAGTCTAAAGGGGAGGCCTATGTTCAGCAGTGGACGTCTTACGGCTGATATGATGATGATGATGATGATGATGAAGAGCTATAGAGCCTTTAACAGGCAACTTGTAAAATTACGGTAATTGCACAACTGTATAAAATGTTGGTTACAATAGTTATGTTGAGAGTATTTGTACATTTGAGAACCATGAAAAAAAAAACATGTACAGCAAAAGCATTCTAATATCCGGGTTTTTCACGATAATAGTCTTTAAATGTTCCTATAAACGTCCATTATCGCAATAATTAAAGGTATTTCCTGTTAGTGTGAGTGACCCTAGTATAAGTAAAAATATAAAGCCTATAACTAAGAGATGACTAGTCCCATGATAGCTAATTAAAAGCGAGTTCTCATTTGACATGAAGGAGAGAGAGACATATTGCCATCTCGTACCCTAATTAATAACTTTTATGGCCAGTAAAAGTCTCTCTACTTGTAACTGTTCCCCAGACATAGAAACTTGCATTAATTTGTTTTTGCAAGATCATTTTAGGGTTAATTAAATAGGTACTGCTATAAGAACGAACTTTACCTATAAAACTAAATGCGTTGAAGAGAAACGCAGTTTAGTGTGTTCAGTTTTAGTATTATTTGCTCCAAAGACAATTTGTGTTGAGAAAATGGGAAATTGTAAGTATTGCAATGGTATAAAATGACAGTTCCTGATTATTCCACATTCATACACACACACACATAACCTTTTATTTTTATTTCCTTTCTTTCCTTTTCTTTCTTTCCTTTTCTTTCATGGTTTTAAAAAAGTAAAGTCATAGTAGAACAGAAGAGACAGTTTACTAAAAATCCACTTTGTTTTTTCATATGCCCTTTGTGTTCCCTAAATTGGACTTATTTGCTGATAAATCTAAGAAGATAATGGTGGACGCTGTTCTGTCAGAAGACAGAGTTACAGGATACGTTATTTTAGTTTTAATTACTAACGTAGTACTTAATACCCAAATAAACACTTTCTCTTTATCTATGATTTAAAAACAAAACAAATTACATTTGAATGATATACCTTACAAAATATAACGCTACTCACTTTGCAGTACAAATTCCCCTTTTCACTATCCAAGTTCTACTTTCAAAATTAATCAAAAATTACCTATACACAAAATCTCACTCCGCTACCGCTTATAACTCAGACCGCACACCATCGCATTAAATTATTTACATTTAACGCTACCGTCGAAGTGGCCGGATCGCGAGGACGCACAAGATGTCTGCTCTTTACGCTATTAACTTTATAAGGGGGCTACAGAGTACTGCTCTAGTCAGTTTGGGAGGAGATTCAATGATTACTTTTTGGGTGTGATTTTGGAGGAAGGGTGATGAGTGCAGGCTTAAGAGTTGCATTGGTTGGGTGTAGGAATTGCTTGATATGTTACTTGTAGACAAGCGTGCTTCACTGTCGACTACATCATTACTGCTTGCGTTTGATCACGAGCTTGAGATAGTGGTCAACCACGAGCCTATCAAATAATAAAAAGTGTCAATTAGTGCCGTGGCCAAACGGTCGACTCTTGCGCGTTGCGGTTTGAAACTTACTTTAATTTGTTTTTGAAAGATCATTTTAGGGTTAATTACGTACAAACTGCTTCAAGGACGAATTGTATCAGTATAAATGCCTTCAAAAAGAACGTAGTTTCTCAAAATAGTGTCAATTAGTGCAATGGCCAAGCTATTGATTACTGCGCTATGTGTCACCCTCTGATTTCCCGCATGGAACAATCTTTTTAGTTTTCTACAAGTAATTGTTTCGAGTCTGGGTGTTCGTGGATGTAAGTTTAAATATCTCTAAACGCACCCACGTTACAAGAATAAATCTTAATGTGGAGAGTGTTTTTTTTTTGTTATTTAATGTAAATACCACATTAGTTGTATTTTTCTTGATCCATATCTTCCTATGACCCATGGCTTCCTAACATACTGCTTTCGCCTGGTCCACATTCATACATCTGGTCAAACAGACACGTTGTCCGATTGCAAGTAAAAGATTTTCACACCTAAATGAATTATCATATTATGAAAAATCATCTAGAAATTTTATTAAAAAGAGTGTAAATCTCAAAATTTCTGAAACCATCATTTCACGAAATTACATCAAACAAAACACTTTTCCAACTTCAGAGCAGGCATGTGAATATAAATATAAAAATCAATAGATACAGGTTAAACCTTACTATCCCGCGGGATTCCGGGAACATCGTAAATAACTCCAACGACACATAATACGGGATCAACGCCGTCCCGGTTTACGAGGGGACGAGTTCGTCCCAAAGTCTGAATTTTGTTCGGATTTCGGAAAACTTGACGATCTCTGCCCCCATCCCATGTGGGGAAGGGACTTTAGTTTATGTGATAAGGTTTTTATACATAACTGTAGGAAATACTACATTTTATGTATTTTTGTGGTAAAATCATCAAATGACCGATATCCTCACGCGATTGTCGGACGGATTGTCTGACTCTTACTAACTAAAATCCACCTTGTTCTTTCAAATGGCCATTTGCTTTCGAGGACCGTGGTTCCCGCAAATACAATCTACACTATTAGGTTTGTGCATGTCAACAATTCTTTCACATTATAAATTAGCATTGTTAAAATTCTAAATGACTAAAGTTAAATCCATGTCGATTGGCTTAAAGTTGTTATATGGCCGACATTTTCGTATGTGTCTCTAAAAAGGTCAACGATAATGACTATATGACACACAATGCTGCTAAAGACCTATATGCTTACAATTTAAATAAAAACTTAACACAAAAATAAAAACCAGGAAAAACTTCGAAAAATCTCTAACACCTAATAAAAAAACGGGGACGTATGAATATTCAACAGCGTCCTTCACGTTAAAAACACCAATTAACATCAAAACCATTTAGTTAATTAGCAACAAAATGCTTTTAAAACAGAAATTATTCACCCTAATTCGTCGTAATCTCTAAATAAATTCACAACGTATTTTTTACTTAATTAGTAGGCTGTCAAAACAAGGATGAACACAGATTAGACATAAAAAAAAAGTTTTCCAAGATGGCGGCAACAATGACAGATCGTTTACACAGATACAAAATGTCCCGCCACTGTAAATTAAGATGGGGAAAGGAAAAGGCGCGAATAAATGTTTAGACTAACAGATGTTGGGTTTTTATGGTGTTTCCTTGTAAATGGCGAGATTACTTTTTTTATTTTGGGGCGCAGACACCGTGAAGATTTTTTCGTCTTTGTTTGTGATACTTTGTTTATGACATCAATCTTTTTATTCTGCGCGTATTTTGACAAGGTTATAAGATTTTTATACAAATATTTATTTTATTTTTATCACAGGCTTCCAGTAAGCCTAGACTAAATGACGCGCTACAATATTATCAATTATTTAACCTCGTGTTCCTTTCGTATTAACCTCGATTTCCGTTCAATTTCAATTAGATTTTCTGTTTATTATAGCAATCTCAATTTAACTAACAGCTATTACCAACATAATGAAACACACCAACAAAAAAAACGAATTCACCTAAACAAAAACTTAAAAAAAATTGCGCCAAAACTTGTCAGCCATCTTGTTAATTCTGTCAGTGAAAGACCAAGTCCATCCAATTCGTAATTTGTTACTCTCTTACATTCTTACCCCCATTCGAAGGGTTTAAGGGGTGTTCAAGATAAAAAGGGATGTAGGGATGTTTTGTAAGACAGCTGATTACAAGGGGATGTCGGCCCGTATTACTGAGGATGTAAGGATTCAGTTTTACGTCAGTTTGGCTGTTTAGAAGCCTGATAATGAGTTGGGTGAAATGGAATGTTTTTCGAGTAGTTTTGGGTACGTGTCTTTTGGGTTTATTTGGAGTTGTGTGTTGGTTTGTTTTTGATGAAGATTTTGACATTTGATCATGATTATTTGGTAAAAAATAATAGTTTTTAAAGTTACTAGTACTTACAACGTACTTAACAAGGGGTACGGTTCGTGCGATCTTCGATTTTTCATTTAACCCGATTTAAACACTTCAATTTTAAAGTACTATCTTACTAATATTATTAACGTGAAAGTTTGAATGCGTGGATGTTTGTTACTCTTTCACGCAAAAACCACTGAATGGATTTCGATGGAATTTGGTATACAGATAGTTTATAACCTGGATTAACACATAGGATAGTTCTTATCCAGATTTTATATTCGTATGGGATAATTTTTAACTTATAGAGGGTGAACCCGCTGGCAACAGCTAGTATTTGATATGCTGCAAATTGCTATTAATTAATAAATGTTTTGCTATTGTTCAGCTTTATCAAAGTGCATTTAAAAATGGCTACCGATCCGTTCGATCAAATCTGAGCGATCGCTTTTTGTTTTGAGTTCGCAGAATTGTTATGAAATAGAATTGCGTGTCATTTTTAATGTATTCTCTTCTATTAAAAAGGATTATGTAAGTATTATTTAGTTTTAAAACGGGATATTTACCATGCTTATTATTTGTTTTGAGTTTCCGATATTTCGGCACTGTTGCAAGCGCCATGATCACGGATGCACAGTTGATGAGTTCATCCGTGATCATGTTCCCGTTTTAAAACTAAATAATAGTTATAGTGACCATGTCAGTCTAAAAAGATTATTTAAGTACCTACCTATATTGTTTTTTGGAATAAAACGTAGATATGCAAATGCATATTTCTGAATTACCAAAACACGTGTTGAAACTAAAATTAATACTATACTATACTGACTATAGTCTGTTGTCTATTGCAGGAAAAGATGTTTTTATGACACTCATAACTTATACTCAATGATAAGTAAACGACACTTCATCATCATGATCGTAAGCCTATAATGTTCCCACTGCTGGGACTCAGGCCTGCTGCCTATGAGAGGGAATAGACCGTCCACTACGCGGGCCTAGTGCGGGTTGGTAGATGTCACATGTCTTCGATTTTTTTTAAATATGACATCGGTTTCCTCGCGATGTTTTCCAGTTTTGAGAGCAGTGGTGATGAAATAAATAACACAAACAAATGCGCCAGTCGTTAGTCGAGGCCGATGCCACCTTTATCATGTTAATACAAATCCGATTATTATTAAACAGATAATATTTGCTCCAATAAACAAAAACGTCATCATCATCTGCCTAGCCTTTTCCCAACTATATTGGGGTCGGCTTCCAGTCAAACCAGATGCAGCTGGATATCAGTATTTTACATGGAGCGACTACCTGTCGGACGTTTAGGTACAACCCAATAACTGGGTTATACAAACCCCATGGTAAGACTGGTTGTCAGACTTTAGAGCTTCTGACTAAAGTAACAACTGTCAAAGATCTAAAATGATAGCCGGGACCAACGGCTTTACGTGCTTTCCGAGGCACGGAGGAAACAGATGGTCACCCATCCACAAAACCTCGGCAAGCGCAGCCAATTAACAAAAAACGTTAATTTATTTAAAATTTCTTTACAAAAACCTTCAGTTTTAACTTAACAAGCGATTGGAAACTCGTTAGCCTTGCCCGAGAGCTTGAGCTTGAGCGAGAGCCCAGGATATTACGGTAAACTTGCTGTACTTACCCCAACTAGGTTTAAACCGATCTTATGCGGACTATGCTGCGTTTAAACGGGGTAGTTACTGGCTTGAGTTTGTAGCGAGTCGAGTGGAATAGTTGAATTGTGGTACTATGCGATTTTGTTTACGAAAGTATTAGAAATTTTAAGTAGAAGAGACCGAGAGAGAGAAGAGAAATAGAGAAAGAGAGGAAAAGGAGTTTTTTACATTTTGCACATTAATGTTAACAGGACCGTGAAATAATGAGAAGTTGTGCTATTTTGGCCCTGATTGTATTTATTCTATTTTTATTTAAATTACTATGCTGTGTTTTCACCAGCGAAGACATGTGAGCTCTACATTTGGAGTGACACTCACATAGGAGGCCTATGTCCCAGCAGTGGGAAAATTTATAGGCTGATGGTGTTGATGATGATGATGATAAGTTTTCAGCCGTAACTGTTAAATACCAATTTTTCAATCAAGACACATCAAAATGGGTTCAGCGGTTCTAGCGTGATCGGAAAATGGCCTACATACAAACATACACTTTCACATATTTAGTTATTAGTAGGTTTTTCTTACGACAAACGTTTCCAATAAAAAATTAAAAGTAAATGCCCTCATTTACTTTGAATTATAATTGAACAAATAATGTCAATAGTTACACCCTTTATTTACAGTTTATAGTAATATGATAGCAGGTGTGTTTAGTAATAGAACTAGCGTTTATGACACAATAAACTAAACATAATTAGAAAAATACATCATAATAAAAAAAATGGCTACAAAACTGACCAGTCTTAATAAATAACATTGTAACGTCATCCGTAGGTCTGGCATAACGCAATTTGCGAATAAAATGTTATTGAGTATAGACATTAAACTAGTTATTATTAATTAGTTTGTTGATTAAAAACAACGACGATATATTACTAGACTCCTAATAACAGGCGACCGATGTCTGTCAACACATTAGGCAAAAAAGTCTTATATCCGTCTTATTTCGACCACTCCTGTGAGCCGTAAACATACCTTGAGACAGAACAGACCTTGAGTTAGCCAATCACAACGCAGTTCCCCGCCCCCCTCGCTTACGTAGCACCTCAGCAAGTTGACAGAATAGTTTTTTTTCCTCAGATCGTGGATGCGGAGTCTAGTAATATATCGTCGTTGATTAAAAACTACTAGATGCAATTTCATGAGTTTGTTACTTAATTAAAAAAAATATCTTTACTTATTGAATCAATATTAGTAGTTAATTTTATTTCATTAGGTACGTATGTACCAAATCACAAATTCCTGTGTCAACCTCATCCAGGATTTGCCTGCCGGGGTCGTGGTATTGTCTTATCAGTGAATCGTGACCCCGTAAAGAGCTAATAAAGGACGCTGTTAATTGACAGTCTCTTCCGACTCATTTGATGATGTTACAACGATAAAAAGTGATGAAAGTGTGCTAAAATATTGTTAAAATGTGTTTATTGTAATGTGATTAAATAGTATAATTGGCTTCGGCTGTTCTATTTAATGTAATAAATAAACGATAAAAAAGCCTCATCCAGTTTTAGATGCATAAAGTCTGAAAAATACCTATAAAAATAGTTACTTAATAAAAAATTGCTAATAACTCGACTTCAAACAAAATAAGATCTCAAACAAGACCAATTCCCGCCAGCCAACCTAACCTAACTCGACTTATTACTCCCCCAAGCCAGCAGACATTCCAGTCAAGTAACTCGCCAACACAAACCCACATTCTATCTGAGATTAAGTCTGCCACAACCGCGTCGGTCGACCACCGATCGATCCCAGCATTATACGCGGCAGACAAGTGGCCAGTTACTCGCCTTGAATAGATTACTGAGTTTAAACACTCCTCTATTGTTAGTGGTTGTGTTGGGGTAGCGTTGTGTACTTTAGTGATGGTAAGTAGTGATGAGGTCGTCTCAGTCATAAGGAAAGACTACGAGTAGTTCGGAAATGTCTTAAAAAGCGCTTTTTAGCGTGGAAAAATCATGAAATGAGTCCCCGGGACAGAACGCGAGGGACTGACAGAGTTGTACTGACTAAATTCTACGGTATCCTTCGACAGCTAGTGGAGAAGTGGAAGGATTCATTTGATGATTTTAAACCCTAAAAACGGCTTGTTAACTCTTATTAGGTATACATTAGGCGCTATAAATTGATGACATAGTCGCTAAAATTAGTGAGTTTTGGACAGATAAAGAGGACACCATTGCTAAAAAATACGCAATGAAAATCTATCCAAGTACTAGGCAAACATAAGTGCTAAGGAGGTTACAACAAAATCAAAATTCGACTCACCTCGACAACATAGCATCATTCGCGCTCCCAAAATGATTCGCAGCCAACGCCGCCTCCAGGACATTGGACTCTCTTCTCGGCTCTGCACGGTTCAAAATCGAACTGATAGAAAAACTGGTATACGGTGCACTGCCCGTCGCTTTCTCTTCTTTGTCCTTTTTCAACTCATAGAATGGGCTCTTCTGGTCCTTTCTAGAGGGAGATGAAGTGATGTCTGGGCTGCTCGCACCGGAGACCACGTTCACTTCAATGTCCCGGTCATCTTGTGAGGAAACGGGCGAGTCCATTTTGGTGGCTACTGCTTCATTTTATGGTGACCTGGTATTTGAGATGAAAAGTTGATTAGTGAAAGTTATTTATTTATTTACTTTTTCGTGTACAATGGTTATACATAAGGCGGAGTTAATGACACAAAGTCAAAAAGATAGATGGGCATAATGTTATCTTAAGCTATCAACTTGTCACTTGGTGTAATCAATTAAACTGTCTATAAGTTATGTTTTTTTGCGGGACGATCTTGATAAAACCAGTGACCAGGGGCCTAAGTCTACTAATTTATAAACGTTACAATGGTCTCTCAATGGTGTGTTTTTGACAGTTTTTGTATGGCAAATCTGTCAAAAACTTACCATTGAGAGACCATTGTGACGTATATAAATTAGTAGACTTAGGCCCCAGTGGTCCACTTTGGCCCTGGAGTGTGAAAACTGGAGATCATGGGGAGAGGCTTTTGCCCAGCAGTGGGATGATATAGGCTAACAGTATCAGTATCAGTTATGTTCAGGTTAAGTTCAGAAACTACTGTGTCGATTTTAGCACTAAACCAAATGCAATTAATATTCGTAATCTTAAACTTCTAACGAGGAACCTGAGAGAGTTCTTCTTAGCGTGCCAATAATAGGGGGTAGCTTACTGCATATATAAATTCAAATTCTGTTTAGTCCGTCAGTAAGAATATTGAAAAATAATGAACACGTTATTTTTTAAATCAATGAATATTGACAAAGAAAAAATGCTTAGTTTGGGAGTGAGGGTTTGTGCCGACAAAACGCCTGTAAAATTATACCGACCACGAGTGATGTTTTGTGATTTTTAGAAGCGTTGTATCTTCGTCAATTTTGGTTTACTTGACAAAAGAAAGAATACGGGTCGGATAGTTCTTGATAATCTATCTTTTGGAATAAATGAATTACATTATTTGAGTGAAAAGTCAATTAATTGTGGGTCTTGTAATTGTGTTCCGAGACTATTAGGTACAGGATTACAAAAAAAAAGACGTTGCCACACACCAGAAATTTCTCGTGTACCGTGGGTGCGTTTACAAAACATACTATTATAGTATGTTTTAAACTTCACCAATAATAACCTCCACACAAAAACCAAAAAATATATAAGTTCTCCATTCTTCCCCGAAGAGTAGTGGTAGCCCAGTGGACTCGGCCCCGACTAACGAGTTGTAGGTCATGTGTTCGAACTCAGTCAGGCGCATTGCTTTGTGTAATGTCTTTCATGACCACTGCTCTCAAATCGGTGAAGAAACCGGCATGTCCTAGAACCAAAAATTCGAAGTCATGTGACATCTACCAACCCGTGCTGGACCCTAGTGGTGGATTATGGCCCTTTCACAGAAACAAGGCCTATGTCCCAGCAGTGGGAACATTTATTGGCTGCCAATGTTCCCCAAACTTCACTAAAACATAAACCATTGAAACTCCAGTAACTAAGTCTCTTAAGACGTTTAACATGATCTATAATTCATGTGATTTAAGTGCGTTATTGTTGAGCTTTATTTACTCTTGTCCCGAGGGCATAAGACTAATATAACGAGGGTTTCAACCCCCATTGTTTTGAATAAATAATGAATTATAAGGATTTTGGATGAAAAAGTATTTTGACGTAAGATAATCGCGTTATAAGATCAGGTTTGAGACGTTTTTTGAAGATGATATTTGTTTTTATGATCCTTTTATTGTATTTCTTAGTGATTACAATGTTATGGTTTATTGCAGACTAGCTGACCCGGCAAACTTCGTACCGCCTCAGAAATAATTAAAAAAAACCTTTTAAACCTTCCCTGGACTTCCCAAAACAATTCAAAACCAAAATCAGCCAAATCGGTCCAGCCATTCTCGAGTTTTAGCGAGACTAACGAACAGCAATTGAGTTTTATATGTAAGTAGAAGACTTTTTTTTGTCTTTGCTACGCTTATCAGTAGCCTATAACCGTCTGCAAAGTTCAATACATCTTTATGTCAAAAATTATTCAAAATCGGTTCAGTAGTTAAAGCGTGACAGCTTCACAAACAAACTCACTTTCTCCTCCATACAAAAAAGTACAACATTATAGTACATTTAATCTACCCTTTTTTGTGATAGAAAATTATCAAATGAATCCTCCCACCCTGGGTGGAGCGAAAAGGAATGTCAGGCAGAAACTGACCAAAGAACCACGCTGTTCCTACAGACTCGTACTGACTAAAAACCACCTTACCTAGTTTCTTCAGATTATCCTATATCCTTTATCGTTCCCCTTTCGTTCTAGGGCCTCGATACCTTTATAATTATAGTACTACGTATGTAACTTACTGTACAATACAAATAATTACAACCCAATTTATCAACGAAATGTTTCACAACACATTTACCTTTTAAACGAATTGCAAAAACGATTTGGCATCGAAAAATCAAATGTGATTAAATTTAAAGGGACACTATCAGTTCCGGCTTGCCACACGTTACATACAATACGGCAATTTAATGATAAATGCCCTGAAAATACCGCTGAAATGGCATGTTTTCAGTTGCAATCATTCCTGTATTCACCGCTGAGTTTTTACTCGAATGCAATGAGTTGTATTTGAGGCAGTTTTTTTCTATATTTGCATGTGAATGTGGTATTAGATTTTGTAATGTCGGTTTTGAAATGGATGTTAGATTGCAGTATTATATATTTTATATGATGAGTTATTGAGTTTGGTTAGATTAGATATGGTTTGATGTTTATAATTACACACGCTTGATTAACTTTTCAGGGGTTTTTCTTTCCTTCTCTTCCTATTATTACCTCAAGAAACTGGAACGAAGTAAATCATTGATGGTGCTTATGAAGAAAACATGTTCTTTGTCTAAATTTTAATATTAAGGTCTCTTATTTTATTTGACGAAGCAAACGGCTAACGGGGGACTTTCTAGACATGCTACCGTCGACTTTGGATCGTGGGAATTGATTGAAATTGCAAGGAGCAGCCGAAGGAATATGGTGGATAAAGAACGGTAAGAGCCTGACGGTCCCTTGGACTCCACCCAGGGAGCGAGGACTCATTTGGAGATAATACAACTTAAAAAAGGGCCTTATAGTTTTATATAGAATAGATAATAAATCAAAATAAAAAAAGGAAGGAAAATATAGTCAACTAAGGGCTGATTTTTCAATAGTCAAATAACTTTTATCTCAGGAATAAGAATGGCGGTTTGACAGCTTATCTATAGAAAATATTATGTCAAAACGCTATTTTTATTCTTCAGATAAAACTTATCTCATTATTGAAAAATTAGCCCTCAATACAGTATTTGGCTTCGGAATCCCATCTATGTGTCTTTCGCAAAATCTTTTTCAAAGAAAAAAATCAATTATCAATGAATACCTTATTGTTTTGACAAGTTTGAATATCTTCATACTTTTCAGAACAAAAGCTACACAAATAAAAAAAGTGCAATTGAAACAAAGCACCGTAATTTTTCAAACTAATTAAATATGTACCGCCAGTAATTATAATTGGAGGCACGCGTCCGAGATGTAAGATAAACATAGAGGGCTCGTGCCTCATGCCTTGTGGGCGGCAGTCCCCTTGTTTGTGGGCGAAGAAGGTCAGATGACAGTTGTGAAATGACACATACCTACTGATATTCAGAAACAATGTACCTACTCTGTGTTTCAACAAAGAATAGGATGACCTTGACGCCATATTGTGCTTTTGTAACACTTAGACGCTCTTCAATCTTAATTCCAACTAATTCCTACTTATTATTATAAACATGAAAGTTTGTTAGGATGGATGGATCCGGGGTCGCGGGACTTATTTCCATTACCGTGACCCCGGAACATAAAAGGCTATTGAAGGACACCGTGGATTTTAGTCAGTACAAGTCTAACAGTAAGGGGGTGGGACGTCTCGTTTGATGATATAACCACGATAAAAAAATGATGGATGGATGGACGCTTGTTCCTCTTTTACAGAAAAACTACTGAACAGATTTGGATGAAATTTGGTACACATGTAGTTTAGTAACTGAATTAACACGTAAGATAGTTTTTATCCCGATTTTATGTCACCGTGGGATGTTTTCCAAGTTATAGCGGGCTAGTCCGTTGGCAATTCCTAATATTAAATTCGAAAGTAAGTTTGTTTGTTTGGCGCCTTTTCACGCCCAAACTACAAAACAGATCATCGTGTAATATTGTATAAACGTTGTCAGGTGTATAAACACGGACATAATTATATCTTTTATACAGAAAAAAGTGCTATCACCGAGAAAAATAAGAAAAGCTCTCTTGTGATAATAGACAATACCACAAGGACGATCCATATTGCTTGCCAAATTCTCCGAATCCACGGCCTAAAGTTAATAAACAATATAATCCTGTAGAAATAACATTAACAAAGTAATCATAAATGCTTTGATTTAATATTCATAAGCGTATGTATCTTGTTTAATTGTACACCACAGTACTACCAACAGTATGTCTCTCTTTCTTCCTAATCCATCCAAAGGTTGTCTTGGAAATATTGTTTTTAGTGATAAGACCGCCTATTGTGTCACCCTATGTTTAAGTTATAATTTTTAATGTTATGTACCTAGAAGTTGTATGGTGTGCATAATAAAGAGTATTCTATCTATCTATGCTACCGCTACTAAAAAATAAACCGATAATTCCTGATAATTAGTTATGTCTCTAATAAATAGTTCTGTTTTTTTATTGCACCTACTATGTTTTGTCTCTGCAACACCCCAAGGTAGACTGGTAGAAAATGCCTACGGCATTAAGTCCGCCGTTGTACATTGTTGTGCATTAAGTTTAATAAATAAATAAATAAATAATTCCGAGAGATATTTACAAAAACCAAGGCTTTAACCATTTAATCAATCTACCAAAATTGGTTCCGCAATTTAGGCTTAATATTCTAACAGACGAACAAAATCGACTCAGTTGAAACACAAGTGTGTAATACAAATAATGATAACATAATTATAATTACAAGTACATAGTTATCGTGTAAAAAGGTAATATCCGAACAGCGGCAGTGGGTCATGTGTTTAGCTCGTAAATAAACGTCTTTACGACTGACGCGACTGGTATTAGCAAAGAATTGCTTATTTATTCATATTAGTTAGCTTTGTATGTGTATTTAATGTTATTAGGTTGATCATGTTTTGTTTTAAAGGTTGGTAGTACCAAAAATATTTTGTAAGTTTATCATTAACCAAAATCACAGAGGCAGATTCGAATTGATTCATTTTTTATTTGTTACAAAAAAATGGACAAATAGTACGCTGTTTTAATCAACAAAAACGGGCCAAGTGCGAGTCTGTAACATTATTTATAAAAACTCCAAAAAGAGTCATGTCTGTTGTATGGGAGAGCCCCGTTAAATACTTATATTAATAATTATCATATTGTGTTTATAGAATTAACTGTTATGAAAATGACAATTGCCTAACATCCTTGTTACAGACGGACAGACAGACGGACAGTGGAGTTTTAGTAATATACCTTTACGCTTTGAATACTTTACGCTAAAAAATGTAGACCAAAATTAAATAATAGGTATATCATTTTATATTTAACTAGCGGCCCGTCCCGGCTACGCACGGGTGGAGGACCCAGTCTAAAACCCGGTCCCGATGGTTACAAACACAACAAAAAAATTATTATCCGAATCGGTCAAGCCGTTTTCATGTTATGTCGTGACAACGGAAAACGGGTTTCATTTTTATATATATAGATTAATAAATTTTCTTTAGAAAGAAAGATTAATTAGAAGATACCAAACCGCGACCTCCGGATTTAGCACATCAAGCCATCAAGGTTCATACCTATACTGCATCGTAATTCTTCGACCCGTTTCTCAAATAAAATCTCTGAAATTCGCTACGCAAGCGTTTAATAATTTTATAAAAATTAAATAAAAAATAATTAAATAAAGCCAAGTATGACCATTACTAATTATTATCGCGAAACAAACAAGATGGCGATATAATAAGGTAATTAAAATGGCCGCCACGCATGCCTCGCGCCTATCAATCAGATCACATGTTACTAACTAATATGTTATGCTAAGTGACGGCTTAAGGTTTTTGGGGCAGTTTCTGCAGGAATGTACTACTTTGGTATTTAATCAAATTATGGGACTGTTTTTAGAGTTTGTGAAATTAGTCTTTAAGTAAGCCTAGCTCAGGGTTTCTTTAACTTTTTGCAGTCACGGACCACTTTCACAATATAAATAATTCCACGGACCCCTGTCAAAGAATATTTTGAACAGATCAGAGTATCAGAGTCAAACATGAAACAACTTTGCTGCTAAGAAACCCTGCCCTAGAAGTTTAGTCTTTGTTCAATTGACTTAACCTAGACGAGATTATTAAACTTACTACTTTCCTAGTAAATAGGTTAAGAGTAGCTGACCTTCTGCGGACCCCTGGTGCACAAGCTGGTCCGTGGACCCCACTGCACACTTAATTCAATTAAAAAATTGCAAAAAATTATGCTAAATTAATACCGAAGCTAGTGTTTCATACAATAATTAAATAGGAAGAAAATGACGAAAGATCGCGAATCTATCGGAAATTAAAAACAAAATCATTTAAAAAAATTACATGATCTTGTCTTAAAAAAAAGTAAAACAAATAAAGAAGTTTAGCACGGTTTTACTGTCCCAAAATAAGTAGAATAATTGTCACAAATAAATTCACAAGTACACGCGAGTGTTTTCTAGATTATTTCGATGTAGTCTGCTAAAATATTAATTGGTTCATAAATTCACGCAATTATTATATTTTTATTTGTTTGTTGAATTACTGTAAGCTATTTAGTGTATTTATAATTGTATGTATTATCTACCCTGGTATTTGCAAATTGAAATCCGATTTAAGTGACCCATTTTATATCTAAATTAGGCGTCATATAATACCTTTATAATATTATGTTTTGCATCTACGGTACTTTCACAGTGATTATGTCTTGTGACTGGGACTAACTATTTTTGTACTAGTTTCATTTTATGTCTTTTAATAATTCAAAAGTTCCTGTAATTGGCCTTGTTGAAATAAATTATATTGATTTGTTAAACTTGCAAAAATCTTAGCCCTAAAACGATTGTTTTACAACCGTCAACCACATTGTGTTGCCAGTAACAAAATACTCAAGATAAAATCACAAACAACGCCGGGTGTGCCCGATTCAGTGACGCGTAATCGAAGTGTAAACGATACTTTTTATCGATTAGCCTCTATACAACTTTATACCTTTGCCTTTTAAGTTTTTAATTAAAAAGTTTATGTTAAACTTTTTTAATCTGTTGGCATAATATTCTTTGTGGGAATTGTTTTTTTTTTATTTGTTTTGAATATGGTAAGATGTTTGATTTAAGAACGCACCTTTTTGAATGAAACTTTAGAATAGAAAACAGAGAATGAACATAGAATGCTGCAAGAAACTTTTTTTAATTTATAAAACTCAATTTAAGCTAATCTGGCGTTTAATCGAAAAATCTGTGCGTTTCTAATATCTTCAAAAAAAGTTACTCTATATAGTATGAAGTAATTTGGAACATTATCTATCTTCATTCAAATTAAAAATTAAATAGCTCCTAATCCATTGATCCCGTTTTGATGAAATCTTGAAAAGGTCTTCTCAAAAAAAAACTAAAAAATATAATTTGCAATGTATATAAATTAAAGCCTAAGAAAAAATAGTAACAAAACATTATCTTTCATTTCATAAACAAATAACTGCCATGCATCACAAAAAATACCGTTTTTTTTACTTAGCCACTAATTTAATTAAAAAATACTCAATTTATCCATAGACCCCTTACCAGTTCCCATTAAAACTCACTTTAAAAACATTTTTAACGTATTTCCAACAATTTACCAAAAACTTAAGTAACAAGATTGCAAGCAGATGTTCATTTGACGATACTATCGTTTTGTGAGTAGTAAAGCTAACCCTTTGCATGCTAATCGCAGGACAGTGTTAATTCGGCCGGCTTACACACCGTGGCGATCTGACGGTTAGATTAGAATTTTGTTTTTCTAATTTTCTAATGTCATTTTGGTGGTTTGAAATTGGAATGTTTGATTTATTTTGCAATGAGGCAGCATGACGAAATAATTTTGTTTGATTAGATGTTTCCAGAGTTTTTGCCCGTATGTTACTTGAGAACTAATAAACAGTTTAATTTTTTAGCAAAATATGAGCCACTAATAAAGCAGAATGTAAGTCAAACCCCTAACCATCTTATTGATACGCAGATAATGGTAACGCTTCCTACAAACCGAACTTTATACAGAAAGATAAACTATTGTCCGTAAATAAAACCTTTCTTCCCCTGTTCCTTCTGGTTGTTAACTTAAAAGTGAAAGTAAAAAGTTAAACTTTGGAAGCCCTCTTCATTTACAACCTGATTTTAAATGCATTGAAGCAACAATCCACGAGAACTCAAGAGTTAAAACTAGAGAAGTTATTATAGTACGCCCGCTTCTCAATTAATGAAAATACAGAATTTAAAACGTTCAAGTGATTATTTAGCTTTTGTGGCTTGAGTATACTTCGCGTTTAATGTTGCGACTACTGGTAAACAGGAGACTCTCTATCAGAAAAAATGGGCTGTAATCCATCATGGTGTGTTCCGCAACATTCTCTTAATTTTACTTTAAAATATAAATGTTATGTAATTATAAACACAGACATATTTTGTTGATTTAATAACGCTTTGAAGTTACGTTACATCATCATCATCATCATCTCAGCCATAGGACGTCCACTACTGAACATAGGCCTCCCCTTTTGATCGCCACAAGTACCGGTTGGAAGCGACCTGCATCCAGCGTCTTCCGGCGACAGCACTTTTTGCGAGCAATATGGCCTGCCCATTGCCACTTCAGCTTGCTAATCCGGTGGGCTATATCGGTGACTTTACGTTACGTTACGCTTCGGTGTAATAGACGTCCAACGCATCTTAGTTAAAGGGTTATTAAAATTATACTTTGTAATGTAGTTTATGGCTTAGCGGGCGGCTGTTAAAAACTCATTTATAAATTAAAAATACAGTTTGAGTTGAGGTAAACTTAATAGGTGAACACTTTCAATTAGCTATGGGTTGGAACGACTTAATTAGAACTTTGTTTTGCCGCCAAATTGATGGTGGAATCGTATTTAAATTGTATGATGAACTAGTTTTTATTTAACCTACAGTTCGGCCTGGGTTGCGGGACTTACTTAATTACCGTGACCCCGGAACATTAAGGGCTATTGAAGGATACCGTGGATTTTAGTCAGTACAAGTCTGACAGTCCCTCTCGCCCTGCCCGGGGTGGGAGGACTCATTTGATGATTTTACCACGATAAAAAAGCCTACAGTTTGGCCTATAAATCGGAAACACCATAGGAAGTACTTGATTCTACAAAAAAAATATTTTTGCAGAATCTTAAAATATTTTTTGTTATATTATAAGTGTTTGTTAAATTCTTGTTCAAATTACATCTAAATATAGGGATCCTCAATTGACTTTTTACTCAAAAAATATTATTAATCCATTAGTTGCATAATCAAAAAAATATTAAACTGTTTTTCTTTTTCTAAGTAAACCAAAATTAACGAAAATACAACGCTTTTAAAAATCACGAACCGTGACGCCATGCGTATAATTTTACGAGCTTTAAGACATCACAAGCGGTCTCCTGAATTTTGATGATTTACACTGTCAATATTCATTGATTAAAAAAACTAAAAATACGTGTTCATTATTTTACAATACCTACTCGAACTGATGGACTAAACAGATTTTCTATTAATTTATGCAGTAATTATCCTATTTAATTTTCTGCGGGTCACTTTTATCCAGTACTTCTGTTGGCCACTTTTATCCAGAGCAGCAATGCTGCCAAACATGGAATGATATCTCTTATAAAGCTGTAGAGATGGGGACCAGTCCTGCTAGGGTAGCTGTTAGGTGCTGTCAAGATCAGAATAATATGACTGTATAACTATACCGACGCCGCCGTATTAATGTCGACCTATGAGGAAGGCGTTTTAAAAAAGGCGGCTATGAAAAATGAGCGTTTTTCCAAAATTAATC
Source organism: Agrotis ipsilon (assembly GCA_028554685.1). Taxonomy (NCBI): domain Eukaryota; kingdom Metazoa; phylum Arthropoda; class Insecta; order Lepidoptera; family Noctuidae; genus Agrotis; species Agrotis ipsilon. Next base: position 2,946,968 of record CM052977.1, on the reverse strand, counting down.
TATAAATCACTCTAGACATAGATTAACGACGATATTACCCAAGTAATTTAATAAATAAATATATTGCACGACACGTCCTTGCTTCAAAACAATAAAAAACCATAAATAAGTAGAACTCGCATAGACAATTTATTCGAAACTAAGCTCAATTCTCTATGGACACAATATTACTGTCATTTGCCGCCGGCCATGACACTTTTCACTCGTTTAATATACCACTTACTAATTAACACTTTTTCTAATTAATATTTTATGTACTTTCGCTTTTTTATTGCCTGACAAATCGGTTTTTTAATTAGACTATTTTTTTTGAAGGCGAAAATTAGGGTGTAGCTAATTGTTTTAGATAGTACTGTGAAACGGCTGAAAATCGTTATTCTTGGCTACGTATGAGTAATACGCACCTTCATAGAATACTAATATATTTAACCGTTTAGATTGTTACTTTTAAAATAAATATCTGAATAATAAATACATACGTAACTTATTTTCGTCAAAGTGAAAGGGAATAAACCCGTCGGCATTTATGTACAAAGATAAAAACCCAAATAAAATGAAATCATCATTCTATAAAACCCATAAGAACTTTTGAATGAATTTTTAATCTTTATATAAAACCATCAAAAGAATATAGCAAAAAACCCAGGCCAAAATTAGTGTTTGTTTATGTAATAAATCAATAAATAATCAATTTTAACTACAATAACATGAATTTTAAAAAAATACGTTTAACTTCAAATAAAGAACAACCAATGTTAAGCTCCTTTGATAACAACGTCTTAGCTACGGTATCAAGTGCTACGAATATTGCTACGCCATGCAACGAATGTGCTACGACCGTTTTCTTAAATCTCGATATTTTCTTATAAATGATTTCTAGCGCCACCTGGGAGACTGACCTAATGCCAATTGTTTATTCATTAAATAAATTAAGCATTTGTTAAAATCTCGCCATATACATTATTTGACAAATGGCTAAAAATATAAATGATTAAAATAAAGTATTTCTTTTTTTACGTGGTCAAATCATCAAATGAGTTCATCCATGTCCGGACGAGAGCGACTGTAAGGCTCATACTGACTAAAATCCAGTGTCTTTCAATAGCCCTTTATATTCCAGGATCACAGTTATATGATAAGACAGTCCCGCGATCAAACAAAATGTAAAAAACACTGATCTAACATCTCGTTATAAATATTTAACTATAGTAGCTATACACTAACATACCTTTATATTTATTGTGCGTAAAGATATTGTAGAAAAACGCCCTAACAGTAACAAAGATTTGTTGTAATTAAAATATTTGTTTCATAAAAACTAAAAAGTTTATTAACATCTCAGAGTTTTAAAAAAAACGATGTGATCATTGTTAAAATGACATAATTATGTCTACCTACTTAACTATTTAATAAATGTTGATTCAAAACTATGGTTTGTATTAAAAGATCAAGAGTTAAATCATAATAATTGAATTATCTCAAACACTTATCAAAATGCCCACCCAAAAGATTTAAACGCGTAACATTTTTCTTAGACTACCTCCTTACACTGTAGTTTTAGTTACCACCCACCGTTTATTCCAATAAATAAATATATATTGAAAAAAAAACCTAAAATGGACATACATAGCCTCTGAAATTAACCCAAACATATATATACAGACTTCAGTACAAACCTGAAGATTCACGATAGGCCTTTTACCAAAAATCATCGCAAGAGAAAAAAAAAACAAAAAAAAATCTAACCTGTCAAAAAAATCAGCAATTTCCTCCGTTTAGAAACACAGGCACACTACTCTATGAAACATAACTTTCTTTTAAAAACCACAACACTCAAAGTCCTTTCACTGTCCTTAAAAATCGAGTTAACAAAATTGTTATTTTTATATTAACATGTCGGGGTTGCAAGCTCGCGGCGCCGCGGGTGACTACACCACGGCTTCTGGTAGAACTACCCTTAGATTTTGGGGCGTCACTCTTTGAAAGTACCACCCCTTATATCAACCAACCGTTGTACCTTATACCCATCCTTTTCCTACTAAAATACCAAGATATTTACTGACACAATTTATTCGATTCTCAACCTTATGAAACATAGTTACAGTTGACGTAAAGTGTTCATTAACTTTGTTTTATAAAATCATCGATCGTTAAAGTGGCCGTGCTGAGACGAGTCTAACACAATTAAGGGTCCACACTTTAGCTTTTAAATCGCTGAAACGGTTCCCGTGTTTTTGTTAAATTTGGTGGACTCTGGTTTATAAATGGTAAATGTGGTGGGAGGATACTTGTTTCAGAACGTTTTTCGTTAATGTAAATAAAACTATTTAAGTTTAAATGGTATGAGAATGGAATTCCCTTGTTTTATGAAGATTGTTACTGTCATTAAGAACGGTATTGTCGTTTGAATTTGGAAGGGTTATTAAGGGGTGGTTTCGTTGTTGTAATTAAAGCAAGGTCTCGTTATATGGTCCTGATTATTATATTCAGCTAGTTACAGTAAATTATGAAAAATGTATCTAAGTAATAGACGAGGGCAAGAGATTGCACACTTATGATATTATTAAGCATAATTTACTTGTAAAATATTTCGCATTAATCTATGCAATGTTATCAGAGTATTTAGAAATACAAACATTTTAATTAGTTTCTCCTAGTTGTAGTAATTAGAAAGTCTCCTTCAGACATTGTATTTATTGATGGAAAAAGACCAAGTTAAACATAATATGCAACCTATGTAACCTTTATTTTTTGTTTTCTCCTGTTTTGTTCTTAATTTTTTTTACTCTTCAAATAGATAACATAATACTCATCAAAAAACAAAAAGTCATGTATTTCATGTCATGTATTTATTATTTTGGGTCATTTATCAAAAACAGTATCGAGAAATAACAGATCCGCTGCGGATGTTTTAAATTTATTTATGTATGGTTTATGTAGGTACTGGATCAGTTTTCGCAATGTGTAAAAAACTGTTTTTGAATGAATCTTTAATTAGACACGTGAATATAATTATTAATATGATCAATATGACCAAATGGGTATTATACAGGGTGAATTTTTCAACTGGGCGTGGATGGCTACTTTCGAAACTATGAGGAATATCGAAAAACGTTGAAAGGAGTCTCGAGGCCGATTTTGACGAAAACTAAAACTGCATCATTGGATTTTAGAAAAATCAATAATCCTGGCCAGGAATCGAACCCGCTGATTTTGAAAAAAAAATCACACCCTGTATTATTATTCCATTCGATAGTGTTGCTAATAAGGATCAAATTCTGGGAAGTAATCATATACGGCAAACTTAAGGAAAACGTATAATTACAAAAAAACTGATTAATCTTCAAGGCAAAGACTGTATTTGAAACATAAGTTAGCGTTTCTTCTTTTAAAATAATGCTATTTTTAGTTCAACTCAATAATGTCGTATTGCTAAGTACAGTGGGATTTTTGAAACGTCAAACCCAGTGAGACATTGAAAACAATGAAATTTTATAATTTCGAATAAATTATGGGTGGGCAATTTCATAAAAATCAGCCATTTCCTTAAGTTTGCTGTATATGATTACTTCCCAGAATTTGATCCTTATTAGTAACACTATCGAACAGTGTAATAATACAGGGTGTGAATTTTTTCCAAAATCAGCGGGTTCGATTCCTGGCCAGGATTTTTGATTTTTCTAAAATCCGATGATGCAGTTTTAGTTTTCGTCAAAATCGGCCTCGAGACTCCTTTCAACGTTTTTCGATATTCCTCATAGTTTCGAAAGTAGCCATCCACGCCCGGTTGAAAAATTCACCCTGTATATTAGTCAGAAGTTTGACTTGATAAAGGCAAAATTACTGTAATGTCAAAAAACTGTACAGTTTGTCCAATTTTTCTCATACACACAGGACATGCAGATTTATTGTTGCAGTTCGAACTGTACATACCGCCCAACCTTAATGATTTTTCGTAAAGTGTGTAGCAGCCATGATACAACGCTGCTACGATCCTTACGTACTCCTTTCACCTCATCCACATTCATACATCTTGTCATACAACCACGATAATTGCGGGTACTACGCATTCGGCGTTTCTGAAGCATATCAACGTTTTTTTTTTAGTAGAGTACTACTATCTAACAAATAAGTGCTAGAGTGGAGACCGCGAATGGGCAAACGTAATGTAGGACGCCCTGAGACAAGATGGTCGATGATTTGAAGAATGTGGCTGGCAGCGGATGGATGCGGACTGCTACCGGGAGGGTTGGCGCTCTTTGAGGGAGGCTTACGTTCAGCAGTGGACAGCAATCGCCTGATACTTATATAAGCATGAAAGTCGTAGCTTAACGGGCGTTTCTTTTGGACATAAGAAAAAATAGTTGCCCGAACTAGGAATTTGTGACAACATGACTGGACAGTTGTCCTGACTCCCGTTTTCATGTCAGGACGTATTAATTCAAAGTAATAGGGAGTAAGGTTCAATCAAAAGTTTCCACATACTTTCATACGGGCCTGTATTTTCGTTGACAGACTAAGAAAGTAAACCCTCGACCAGGGGGCCTACCATGAGAGACATCTTAAAGTGAAAATAGTTGCGGAAAAGAGACGGAGCTATACAAGTCATCTAACGTCATCTCGTTCCCACAGTGGAACTACTGTCGCTTAAAAACGTCATGGTAGGCCAACTGGTCCTTGTTCTGACGGCGAGTACCTAGGTACTTGACCTAGGTACTTTTAAACAATAAAAACACTCAACTTTCGTCAATTTTCTAAACATATTTCAAACCTAGTTATTGCAGCGGCTTCGCCCGTGTGCCCGTGTGATTCTAAAATTATCCAACCTGAACTATATATTGGGATAAATGTTATACCCAAGTATATGATATTCCAGAAAGATAACTGTGAATAGCAATAAAATATTGTAGTTATTAGTTTTAATTTTCTGTTTGTTTGCAACCCTGTTGATATGGCAACACTACTTGTCTTGATCTCTTGTCTTTGTGTTTACGATTAATGGCGACCAGTGTGTAAAACAGTATTCAGTATTGATATTAAAATAAAGGTGTAATAACAAAAATACACGGAGGTTTATTTTAAAGTCCTAACAGGTTATGGGCCCAGCACGCTTCCACTGCGCCACTCTGCTCTTTGACGTTCTATTCAAGACGTACACTGTAGTATTGACTGCTTCGGCCCACAATTCTTTTGCAAGACCTTTACCCTTTAGCATGGACCTTGCAGCTTCCACAACAGTACGCATGTCCCTCTCCGCCTTGCCATTCTGCTGCGGGGTAAAAGGTATCGTTGTCTGATGGTTAATGCCCTTTTCTTGTACAAATTCTTGTATCTCTTTGTTCATGAACTCTCCACCATTATCAGTACGAATGACTTTCACTTTATTTCCTGTTTGTCTCTCAGCCCAATTAACAAATTGCTTAATCTTCAAAGCTGTCTCACTTTTATGCTTCAAAAAGTAGATTACCCGGTAGTTACTAAAATCATCTTTTATTAGCAGGAAATACCTTGAACCTCCAATGCTCTCCACCTCCATTGGCCCGCACAAGTCAGCATGCACCAACTCTAGACATTCCTTGGTATGCTGCTCACTTCTGGTAAATGGAAGTCTGTGCATTTTACCTTCTAGACACGAAACACATTGGAAACTGTCCCCAGTGTATTTGATGTTGTTTTTCTTGAGCACTTTCTTCACATACACTACATTTTGGTGACAAAGACGCTCATGCCAGTCTAATAGCGATGCCACAGCTGCAACACTTTCTTGCATGTAGCCACTTAACACCTCTAGTATGTAATAGTTCCCTTCACGATTGCCTATTGCACAAAGTTCATTGTCCTTATAAAACAGGCACTGCTGATCAGTTAATGTAACCTTATAACCTTTCTTTGTAGCACTAGTTACAGAAAACAAATTAATCTTCATTTCTGGTACATGTAACACATTGTTCAATGTAGATTTTATGTAACAGTCTCCGTTAAACACATTCACTTCTACATCACCAACTCCAACAACAGGTAACTGACGACCGTCTCCAACAATAACATGACGATTTAATGTTGACAGTGGTAGATAGTTTGTAAACATAGAGCGTTGACTTGTCATATGTTCACTAGCCCCACTATCTATCAACCACCTCTTGTCACTCCCCGTAATGTCACTCCCAGTTGTCATTGCTGTCCCTGTCACAGTAATAAATGCATTGGACTTATCGGACTTATCTTTGGACTTGTCACTTGATTGTTGTCCTCCTTGTCCCTCACGCTTAGGACAATTTGCCTTCAAGTGTCCCACATTGCCACAAGAGAAACATTTACGTTTTTCTTTATCGTCCCTTTTACACTCTTTTGTAATGTGTCCAAGTTTCCCACATTTATAACATTTCTTGACATTTTTTTGCTTGGAATATAGTGCTATACTCTCTTTCTCCTTGCTTCTTGCCTTTATTCTCTCTTCCTCTACAAGTAGTCGAGAAACCAAATCATTGTAATTCTGTTTACTTGTGTCCACCGACTCCCAAGCCGAGATGAAATGACTGTATGTCTCCGGTAGAGATAACAAGACTTTAGTCATGATGAATTGTTCAGATATCTCTTCTCCTGCTTGCCTCAGTTGACAAATCATTTCTTGCATTTTGGCTAAGTATACTGCCAGGTCTCCACCCTCAAATTTGTATTGCAAGAACCTTTGCTGCAGCATCAATGTACCTGTTGCACTCGTGACCTCGTATACACTGTGCAGTTTTCGCCACATGTCAGCTGCACTTTCGCAAGTAAGGATGTGCACCATCGCCGCCTCACTTATTCTATTTACAATTAAGGTTTGCGCCTTGCCATCCCTTGCCACCCAAGCTGCAATTTCCTTACTCTTGGATTCGCCATCCTCTGGCTTTTTCTCCATCCCATTCACAACAGAGTACAGCTCAGCTCCTTTTAACGTTACAGCCATTTGGAACTTCCATACGTTCCAGTTCTTAAGGCCCTCCAACTTAATAGCCGAGTTGGACGCCATGACCATCGTGTGTTGATCCATTTTTGTTACTTAGGCGTAAGCCCGCAGCCTGATGCCGTGATAATAACCACCTCACGACCTCCTTCAGACGCCGCCAATAATAACTCACTAGCTGGAGTTGTTATTTATTTTCGCCAACCACGCCGCGTAACGCCGGCACCCGGTGATTTTCCTTCACCCCACAATATATCAGTGATCTTCACCTAAAACAGATTTTTGGACAGCTGGGCCCATAACCTGTTAGGACTTTAAAATAAACCTCCGTGTATTTTTGTTTTTATTTTTTTTTTTTTTTATTTTTTTTTTTTACAGTCAGACACCCTATGAGACATTTCATAAGCGGAGTTTTGATGTGCTGAGCCTACGTGGAGTGTTCGGAGAATATGTTTATGTTCATATCCCAAAACAAAAAAGATTAAAATGGGACATTAAAGGGGAACAAGCTATGTTTGTTGGATATGATGACTCGAAAGGCTACAGAGTGTACTATGAGGATAAACGGGAAGTTCATACTAAAAGGGACATAGTATTTCTGGATACAACACAGAAAAAGACAGAAATTAAGGAAATACAGAACAATGAAAATGTCATACTATTGGATGTTCCTACAGAGAGAAATACAGAAGAAGAACTTGATGATGAGAGTGATGATGAATATTATGACATGGACATAGGACAGGAGCAAGGAAATGGAGTAGAACAAGGTGTTACAACAGAGATGACAGAAGAAACTGGTCAAGAACAGACAGAAACAGAAGGAAATGAGGTTCAAAGAAGTAGTAGAAGAAGGGAAAAGCCAAGATATCTTGATGATTATTACCTATATGTTGATGAACCAAAGAGCTATAAGGAAGCCATGATATCCGTAGAGGCTGAAAGCTGGAAGGAGGCTATAAGAAGAGAACTAAAGCAACTAAAAGAAAATAATACATGGACAGCGATAGATTCTATACCAGAAGGGAAAGAAGTAATTAGCTCAAAATGGGTTCTAAAGAAGAAAGATAATACTTTTAAGGCTAGATTAGTAGCAAGAGGCTTTGAGCAGAATTGTAATGAAGATCTGTATGCCCCTGTGGCAAAGCTTAACACATTTAGAGTCTTTGTATGTGTAGCTACTAAGTTAGGGTTAGAGATAAATCAAATGGATGTATGTGGAGCCTTTTTAAATGCACATCTTGATGAGGAGTTATATTTAATCTTGCCTGAGGGAACCGATACTAAATATGTAAAACTTAACAAATCTATCTACGGCTTAAAGAAGTCTCCAAAATGTTGGAACAAAACTTTTAACGATGTCATGTTGTCTTTAGGTTATAAGCAATCTGATAAGGATTATTGTTTATACTCTAAATGTGAAGGAGAAAAGAAAACATTTTTGATATTATATGTCGATGATATATTATACTTTGGGAATGATAAAGAAGATATGTGTAAACTAAGAAATGTACTAAATAAATCATTTAAAATGAAAGAATTGGGTAATGTAAGTAAATTCCTGGGTATTGATGTCAAACAAGATTTAAATAAGGGGATAACTGTAATATCACAAAAAGAATACTTAAAAAAATTGTTATCACAATATAATATGTTAGATAGTAAAACATTGAAGTTACCCATTGATAAGAATTTTAATTTTCATATTTTAAAGAGAGATGGTTCAGAAACTACTGAAATAGAGAGTAAATGTAGAAAGCTTGTAGGGAGCCTAATGTATGCAGCTATGGGCACTAGGCCAGATATTTGTGCAGTAGTTAATATCTTGAGTCGGTATCAAAGTTGTGCATCTGAACTTTTGTATAAACTTTTGTTGAATGTTTTAAGATATGTAAATGGAACTATTGATTTATGTTTAGTATACTATAGAGAGTGTAATGAAGATGTTTTATGTTATGTTGATAGTGACTGGGGTGGTGCTGATGATAGAAAGTCTACATCTGGGTGTATTTTTAAAGTGTTTGGTTGTTCAGTAATTTGGTATTCAAGGAAACAGCCAACGGTTGCACTGTCTTCGACCGAAGCTGAATATGTTGCTTTGTGTTTAGCTACTAGTGAGGCTTGTTGGTTAAAAGAAATTATGTTAACATTTGGGTTTGAGGTAAACATAATTGTGTATGAAGACAACCAGTCAACTATTAAGATGGCACAGATGGCTACTGGTAATTCTAGAGTAAAACATTTGGAGATTAAACAGTCATTTATTAAAGAAAAGTTGGAAAATAAAGTTATTGATTTAAAATACATAAATACCAGTGACCAACTAGCAGATATTTTTACTAAGGCATTAGGAGGAATAATGTTTAGGAAACATAGAGATAAATTGTTCAGTAAGTAATTAAGGGTATGACTATTGTTAAGGGGAGGTTATGTTTAGGGTTAGCTCTGTATTATTTTTGTGAAAGAAAAGACTTGTTTTTGTTTTCAAATATTTTATTGAGGGGAGGTGTGAATAGCAATAAAATATTGTAGTTATTAGTTTTAATTTTCTGTTTGTTTGCAACCCTGTTGATATGGCAACACTACTTGTCTTGATCTCTTGTCTTTGTGTTTACGATTAATGGCGACCAGTGTGTAAAACAGTATTCAGTATTGATATTAAAATAAAGGTGTAATAACAAAAATACACGGAGGTTTATTTTAAAGTCCTAACAATAACTTTATCCCTGAGCCTAATTTCATCAAAATCCATTGAACCGTCCTGGCGTAAATCAAAATCTCTATCTCTGTTATGCTAACTAATATTTTCAAAATAAAACAACTGCAATAATCCAAACCATATTTTTCCACCGACTATTTCACCCCAAGTATCCCTAGGACCCCACTTCACTCAAAGTGAGATCCTTCCTCCTAAATAGCCGAGCCTAAGGCAACGACTACACTAAATAGCCTCGGCCTTATGGCAAAAACATGGAGTATAGAGGCAAGGAGTGCTAGCTCTGCGAATGAGATGCGTGCGTCGAATTGCGCGCTATAATCTCATCAAGGTAAATTTTCAATCGCTTTACCGTCTGTAAAGGTATCCGTGACTTTGGAATGCAAAGGGCAACTGAAGGTGGAGTGTGTGGTGAGGAACTGTAGGTTTTTAATCAGTAGGAGTCCGATACTCCATATTGTTCCACCCAGGAAGGGAAGACTTATTTGATGATATGATCAACTAAAAATAGGGTCAATATAAAAAGAGCGCCGCAATTTTTTTTAACTAAGTAGAAGTTTTGTATACTGTACTGACGTTTACGACTAGTCAACATTTTTTTATATCGTCTCCATGGCACACTTCATCTACATCAGCTACATAATCCGTCATTTTTTGAACTGTTATTTACTGCACACATTTTGTGTTTTTTTTTTACATTTTTTTTCACACTTATCAACGGGTTTTAAAAAGGGCTGCAAAATAAAAAAAACTATTCGACTTTATAACATAAAGGTACGAGCAAATGGAACTTAGCATAACTCATCGCCAATCGTTTAAAATCAATTGTGCCTTGATTAAAAGCATCCCGACTATACTTGGGAAATGGGATTTATAAGGCTTTATAACGACGCGATAAGATAATCCTCCATACCTCTATACTCCATGGCTAGAAGCTATACAGTCTAAATTAGTGTGGTGCCCGCGAGCAATTCCGTTGCGTCCCCGTCAGTGCAATGCCGCCCTAATGACTAATTTGTGCTTATAATTGCCCTTGTAGGTACATTTGGGGTGGCGTCAGCTAGGTATGGAATGGTTTTAGTTTGTTAAAGAAATAAATGGTAGTTTAAGGGGGAACTTGATGAAGGAGGTAACTTTTCGTGGATTAGACTAAAGGTTTTTTGTTGGTATGTATATGTCTTTTTTTAAGGGTGGAAGGGTAAAGAAGCCCGATGTTCATATATTTTGACGAAGTAAATGCAACTCAAGTGTCGACTACTGTTCGTTAGTACTGAGTTCATAATTCATCTCCTTCCGGTTGCACTGGAAGCCAACCCCAAAATAGTGGGAAAAAGTGAAAAGTAATGTCAAATGTTATACGAAGTAATTTCATAAATATTTACTTAAATAAATAAAATTACATACGACAATAAATACGTCGAACGTTTCAATAAAATAAGTAATTAATTACCTATTGATTTCTTTTTAATTTTGTTACCATTTTCAATTTTATTGTGAAGATGGCGGACTCAATCACACTAGACACAAGTTTCTTTCTTCGAAACAACTTCAACTTCTTCAGTCTACCACAACTAGCGCTCTCTGTATAATACGGTCGTCACTTGCGTTGTAGCGACCTAGTGACATCTATGTAAGTATTGAGGAAACTAAGAGGTAAATTTGAGTACAGCGCCATCTATCGGGTGGTAGCGCAAGTGTTAGATTTGCTGCAACCTTCTTTTCAAAACTTTTAATCAGCGCCATCTAGCGATTGATAGCATCGGAGTGTTATTAGTTTGCACTTCATGTCAATTTCGAATAAGCACCATCTAGTGGTCGTAAAAGTAAATAAGATTCCTTATTTTTATTTTGTTTTTCTTGCAATAACATTATTTTATCGTTAAAATGACCATTTTAAACAAAAACTATTTTATTGACTTGCAGCTTTTAAACCTGCAACCCATAGATAGTTACCAGCATTTGCACACTGAGCCGAATAGAATTTTGTCAAGAACAGTTTTCAATTTTGCCCAATCGAGGCGATAAGGGTCAGCTCAGACCGAAACGTGACGCTGCGCGGACACTTCAATAGAGCTATTCAAATTCTAACTCTATTTTCTACACGAAAAGATACACCTGTCACAAACCAGCGCGGCGAAGCGCGGCGCCGCGCTGCATTTTAATACTGCCTCAAAATCTAACTTTATTTACTACACGATAAGATACACATTTGCAGTATCGTTGTGTCAAGTCGCGCCGCGTCGCGTCTCGGTGTGAACTGACCGTAAGTTTCATTATAAAATTGGTCCTTTCAACAGAACTGACCTACAACTCCCAGGGAAATGAATAAAAATCAGAAAATTATGTCCAAAATACTTTTATTTATTTATCAACAGCTTTATGTATAAAACATTCTCACTATGTACTATCATCAACACTATGTTGGACTTTCAATATTATGTACTACAAACCCCGTAGTGTATGAATTCCGACTCTATTCACAAGCGAATAAGATTCAAGCCAAGCGAATTATGTATACCCGCATTTAAGAACATATCTTTTAACAAGCTACCGTCGAATTTGAATAAAGAACCTTGTATAACGGTTTTTTATAATATTTTCAAATGCGGGTATAGTTTCCATTCTATTTAATCAATTCCCATAATTTTGGATAACAAGTCATTTTAAAGAAATTAGGAACCGTTAGTTCCAAAAAAGTCACGATTTCCTGTGGCGCTACTGTGCGCTTTACTCAGTTTTCATTTCATTCGTTAACATTCAAAATTAGTTTGCTTTTTTTAACTAACAGCGCCACAGGTAATATCAATGTTTTTAAGGTCAATTTATCATTTTTAACGTACGTTTTAATCTTAAGAGCTAACAATTAAGATTTATAAAACCGAAATGTATAAAATTCTTACACAAAACACGTGTTTATCATCAGAATATTAGTCACAATAAAGAAATCAATATGCACTACACCATCAGAATTAGGGCTGATTTTTCGGTAAGATAACTTATATCTGAGGAATAATAATGGCGGTTTGACAGCTTATCCATACAAAATGTGTCAACTCGCTGTTTTTATTCCTCAGATAAAACTTATCTGACTATAGACAATTAAGCCCTTACAAAACAAAAATTTCATATTTATTCTCTATTACCGTAATCTTAACAATTCCTAAATGCTACGAAGCCATGATCTTATTTTTAAAGAGTATTGATTCTATGTTCGTAATGACTTGTTTATCTGATTAAATTTAAAATTACGTACAAAATTATGTACTACATAGTCTTTTCATTCACTTTACTTATCATTCCTTAGCGCTAAGTTTACGTTTAAAAAAAAGAAATTATGTTTTATCTGTGCAAGCTGTTTTGACAGCTGTCAAAATTTGGCGGGAATGACATATGTCAAGTGGGCCATACACTTGTCAATTTACCGTCAGATGTTGGAAACCGAATTGAAAGATGATACTTCTTTACAGTTTGCGAATTGTCTATATTTACAATATATCAGTTTTACAAAGATGAAAACATAACGAAATGATTATCAAAAAAGATTTCTGTTAATAAATTGCCTAGTGTATGGTATACTTCATACAAAAGTAATAGAATGCTAACCTTAAGACATACAACAATAGAGTTGATTTTAAACTGTCGGTGGAACAAAATTCGGAAATAAATTACAATACTAATGGAACTCAAAACGCATTTAGTTACAAAAAAAAACAAAACTTCGTATTAATTGAAGACCAATTTTAACAAACATAAAAAACTGATTATACCACAATACTTTTTTTTTAGTTTTAGTCGCCATTTTAATAACTTCACTTGCTAGCCAGATAGAAACTATGCAATAAAATCTTTAAACTTAAAACCATTAGAATAAGCTTAACTTTACGTTTAAATAAATTATCACCACAAAGATAAAACAAAAAAAAATATCATCTAGTAACACTGACTAGATTTGAAAATGAATCTAATTGCTGTTTTTCTACACTGGCAACTCTAAGCAAGCTTATGAAATGTTGCCTGCTAAAAAATCTGGTATAAGTTTCGTTGAGACAAAAAAAAACAGACTATGTATAAGTGTTGTCAAATATTTATTATAATTCCTTTGGCAGCATCTATTTTAAAACTAAAGTTGGGTTTCAGTACTATTCTATTTAAAATTGGAACTAAAAGAACAACCTACAGTGGCGCCATCTTCGTTGCTTAGAGTTTTTATACTTACAATAGTTAATTGGTCTAGAAAAATATAGGCAAAACGAGATAATAGTTAAAACCTAAATTGGTTATAATATAATAAACTTTACAATTATATATTTAATAAAAACGGAGAATTTCCTACAAAATTCGGGCAAACATGGCGACATTTATTGGCCAGGGTCATGGACGTCTTAAATCTGAGGGACCGAGATGGCGCGATACAATTTCTATAGCTGTGTCTCTTTCCCTCAACGGAATTATTCTCGCTTTAACAAACCGTCATAGTAGACCACCAGTTACGATCAAATCCCATGTAATGCCCAATTACATGTCATAGCTTTTCGAGGAATATAAAGTGTTGCTCATTGACCACGAATTTTGTAGAAAAGGGCTTAAGACAGTGTCTATGTAAAGTTTTGCTTGGCTATTCACATCGGTGATTCGATTATTTTAATGCATAATAGGAACAGTGTTTTTTTTTTCAAATTTTGGCACTTAAAATCTCAATGGAAGCTTTCGTCATAAAAAGTATTATTATTGTGCAAGATTTTTACTTTTTCAAGTAAACTAAAGCTATGGCCTCGATTCAGACTAAACTATTTATTTCTTTACTTACACATAAAATAAAAAAAGAGATGTCAAAAATTACAGCTGTCAGATTAGTTGGCGCCTAAAAAGACGTCAGATCTAAATTGACATTTGTCTAACCCATCTCTTTCTTTCTTCATCTGTTAGTAAGAGATAGCTAGTTAGACTCAATCGGCGCCATTTTCAATTCCTATCTAGTCTTTTGTAGCTGTCTTAATATTTATATTTAGTAATACATAAACCTAAGTAAATAAAAATTATATAGTTGAAGTAAATAAGAGAACTTGACGGTAACAGTAGTTAAATGAAACACATTCGTACATAAAATTAAATATATACATATAGGCAAAATGAAAAGATTTATTTACATATTTTTAACTTTAGTGTGATATCTCTTCTACGCAAGCGACACGACTGAAAATTATTGCATTGAATTTCCAATCTTCGCTACAGAGCTTAAGGTCGAAAATTAAGAACACTTTCGTTTAGGAATGCCTCAACATGCTCATTTCTATGTAACTTAGGAAGCTTGCTGATGACGCGAATCGACACAATTCGACCGATTCCAACTACAAGTTGAAATCATCCTTACCACTACGACATATGACATAAAACGTGCGGTTTTCTACGGATAGATGAAAAACAAAACACGCTCGCCACGACGCCGACGACGGAAGTCAATCGATTTGCATCATTGTATCGTAGTAGCAAGGACGATTTTCATTTTTAGTAAGTAGAAATTGTAAACCGCACTAATCGCGTCATGAGCGGTGTCTCTTAATGTCATATTGTGTTAAGCCAGTAATAAGTCCCCGGAACATAAGGGGCTATTGAAGGACACCGTGGATTTTAGTCACTACAAGACTGACAGTCCCTCCCAGGACTCATTTGATGATTTAACCACGATAAAAAAAACCAGTAATAAGTAATTTGCACATAAGTATGCAAGTAGCTTGCAAGCCGAGTTCTTACAACTCCTGATTGACAAATGATAGAATGGCAAGCCTAAGTAGATTTGGACACTAGAATGTTTAAGATAGAAATAGTCAGGCCCAATAAAGATGGCAGGATATCACTCTAAAGTTTAAATATTCATTTGAAAGACATATTCATAGGCAAGAGAGATTATTTCTCCAAATGGTCCCAGAAATTTTTATTCCTGCGTGTCACAGTCTATACAAATGTCCAGTTTTTGACCATTATACCATGTGGAACTTAGGAAAATTCTTTTTGGTTATTTGCAATAGGGAACTAGGGATTAAAAGCATGTTTAGATCAGAGATAAGAGACTTTGCTTTTTAAATGATGAAGTAAAAAGAGTATGGATGCCGCTACCATTTATAAACGCGGTTTATGACGCAAAGCTGTATTATTTCCAAATACTCTGCTATTATTGTCTATGCTTTATACAAGGAGGAATCTACAGAGTACCCTATCTGTCAGAAAATTACCAGACCCTAATTTAAAACAAGAGGTAGCGCCAAAACTTAAAAATATAATTTACACAGAAAAAAAAAACAAATATTTACATCCATGAGGTAATCGAACTAAGTTATAAAACTAATTAACTACAACAAAACGGTAATGGAGAAGAAGTGGCAACTTGTGGCTTCAAATAATTATATAATCGGAAAAATATATATATTTTATGAGAAACACATAACGGTGAATCAACCACTAAAAGCCACAAATAATGAGCAAATTTTGTTAGCAACACAACACTGTCTTTTAGATTGCACATCTAGGTAACTGTCACTTTGACAGCTGTCATCCTTGACAGGCGCTGTCATTGCACACACCCTCAGAAACCAAAGATGTTGAAACAGACAATACCATTTACACATGATTGGCTCGAATGTTATAAGAATTTCATGAATAAATTCGGTTGTAAATCCTAATTCATATAATCTCACTCTTTTATTTCTTTATAGTATTTCGACCTGACACAATTTAAATAAATTGACAAGGTATACATAAGAAAGGATAAAATAAAATGTCAATCAGTACGTAATATCATCTTGTTTACATTTTAAAATCATATTAGTCATCCTAAATCGCTTACCAACTATGACTGAAAGTTCTACCGAGGTACGTGTTAAAATACTAAATTAATAACGTGCTTACCGAAAAACCTGTTTTAATCAGAAGCCAGCATCTAGTAAATAACACAAGATTTTTCACAGTCTTATTGAACTACACCACTGTCACTTGAATCACTGAGGCTGAATCTATTTGTTGCCTTTGCCACTAGATTAAGCCAACTGTCACTTTGACAGCTAACGTCAGTGTCATGATGATAGCCCGGCCAAGTGTGAGTAACTGTCAAGGCTTGGTATCGTCGGGGCGTTTCATATCATTCTTGCGTTGGCTGAGCTTTTTCTTCATTTCTAAAAGCATTTGCTCGAAGGACATGTTGTCGTCTCTTCTGATGGGTGGTGGCGCTGCTTGTCCGTGGAAGGCGCTTTCCGTGTATTTGGCTTCGAGACCATCTGAAAAGAAAAATAAAGATTAGTTTTCAAGTAATTAATTTGTGAAAAGGATGTCCTTCGTCATCATCAGCCTATTGAAGTCCACAGCTGGACATAGACCTCTCCAATTGCAGTCCATTTCACTCAATTACCGGCTACTGTCATCAACTTGCGAAGACCCTCGCTCCACCTTGCCTGAGGGCGTCCCTTCCCAACTTTTACCGTTTTAGCGGTCTCCACTAGAGATGGCGCAGTGGCTGAGCGATTGGACTGCTGTGCTACGTTTAGCAGGTTGGACTCCCGCACGATACAAATATTTATGATCTACAAGTATTTCTTCCAGGTCTGGCTGTTTGTGTATGTGAGTTTAAATGTTTGTGAATGCTATCTCTCGGTGTCATGTAGTCCTTAGAATCATAAAGAAAAACAGTAAGGAACACTGGTACATTAATATCAACTCACCAAGATCAGCATAGCTCTGTCTGCAGAAGGCGCGTCTGCCTCCAAATCCGACGTCGTACTGCGGGAAGGTGCTGGAAGCTTCCACGGCCGACCAGGCGTCGCGAGCACGCTGGTACGTCACAAAACCGTAACGAGAACTGTAGGATACAATGAAGGTTCATGTAAATAGACAGCTATGAACGAAAAGTAATGGTGTACAAAATTGATGATGGAATGCTTTGGGTTGAAATATATTTATGAAAGTTACGATCACTGCGTCTTCATATTGTACATTAAGGATGCGCTAGTCGGCGGGACGAACTCGTTGGCGGGCGGGATTAAAATGCTTGTTATTTCATCCAACATCACGTATCGACAGGATGGATGAGCAGTAAGAAGCTAGGGCACTTATGCACACATACTCCACCCTTCGACTGACTCATGAATGCTTGATTACTTTGAATAATGGACTACTGCAACTTTTCAGAAGACCTTCGGGAATTTGGATATTATGAAAAAACTACTGAATGTATCTGTTCAAAATAAAGTTATCTAGAATTTTGAACAAATTATCTATTCCTGTATGGAAATTATTTTACAATTTACTGTCTTCTTTTGTTATTTATTTCCCCCCAATGATTCGTTGAAATTAGGCTTAAAATAAGGAAGTTTCGACAGCCATAACTAATAATAGATGTTTTTTTTTACTTTTTTGATTCCATACAGGACTAGACAATGATGAGATGAATGTAGATCATTGTTTAATGAGAATTTAAACCGTCAAATATTGGAATAATCGCGAAACTACGTTTGTATGGAAGAATGACCGACTAGCGCAACCTTAAATACAATATACCATAAGAATATACTAATACTAGCTTTTACCAGCGACTTCACCCAAGCAGCTTTCAATCGGTCCAGTAGTTTTTTGAGTTTATTCATTACAAATATACACAAACAAAAATATAAACCATTCCTCTTTATAATATTAGTGTAGACTTGCTTGTTTTAGCTAGCAGCTTCGCCCACAATTTATCGAAAGTGATCCCATAGAAACATATGCCAGACTATAACCTAACTCTGGCTTTGATTTTATCAAGTTTTTTTATTTTTTTTATATTATATAATTTTATCAAGATTCGTGAAGTCGTTCTGACGTGATTGAGTAACAAACATCCATCGTTTTCCATCCATCCTACCATCTGAACTGTTGCGTTTAATATTAGTTAGATTAGATAATATTTCATCACGCCTATATGTGGTGGAGATTTTGTTACCATTAACTTTTTTGATTGGGTACAATTACAAGACAAGGCTAACAAATTCCACATAGAAAAACCATTTTTTGTCCCCTTAATTGAAGTCTTCGGTATTGAAAGCCAAAACAATGACTTACCCATCCTCCTTGCTATGAAGGCGCACTTCCACGACGTGTCCAAACTTTGAGAACTGGTTCCTCAGAGTGACTTTGGTGACGTCCTTCTCCAGACGACCCACGAACACTATCCGACGCTCCTCCACTGGCGTGTTGCTTTCCCTGTAAGGAGATAATAGGTTAGTGCTGGTTCTAAATGTACTTCTTGTAGAAATACACATTCTATAAATGTTTAACTAATAAAAAGTAAGTTAAGTTTCTTTGACCTCCTCGCATTCTATTAAAATTTCCTTACAAGATTACCACAAATGTATCATATAAAACTCATATTATATTTTCATAATTATCGTATTACCCAGTTACTGGGTTGTGGCGGGCAGATATCAGTCTCTATATGTAAAATACTGATATTCAGCTGCATTCAGTTACGATAGGAAGCCGACCCCAACATACTTGGGAACATACTTGAGACACTGTTGCAATCGAACTTTTGCATGGTATTGTCAAAAGCAAGGCAACTGTCTATGTTAGGATATTTTTAAGCAGAATGACTCTGCAGTCTTAATAATTGAGGAAATAACGTAGCATTCCATCCCAAAGCGTGGATCTATATCGAAAAGAACACAATCCATGGAATTAATTTATTTTATAACAATTAAAAAATGTTATAAAATAAATTAAAACCACGTACACACACGACCATAAACCAGTACGAGTAGCTCACCTATCTTCGGAGCTATAACTCCTATACCCCTTCTGGTTATACAGCTCATCCCGTTTGTAAGAGTTGCAGGATCCTCTCGACACTCGCGATCCTCGCGACTTCCTCGAGCTGGCTGATGATGAGCTGGAGTCCGATGATGATGAAGACGAGGATGATGAGCTGTAACAGGACGGTGGTGATTAGATGGTGATCAGATGTCCTACGATAGTATGATAGATAAAAACACAAGTAAAATCCATTTTTAAATCCAGGTTCTTCATTTGACCCAAAGGTTGACTGGTAGATAAAGCCTTGCGGCATTAAGTCCGCCTTATGTACCACAATTGTACGTGAAACTTTAAATAAATAAATAAATAAAATTTAAATCTGACACATTTCAATTTTTATACAAATAAGGTTTATTTTCGATTATACTTAATTATATGTATACATTCGGTCCATACATTTGGGTCTTATGCATTATTTTTATCTCACTACGAGAACATCATACCCGGGATAGTTTCGTATATCGTAATCTAGATCATCAACTAATCTGTGTACCAAGTTTCATCCAAATCTGCTTAATATTTTTGTGTGAAAGAGTATCACATATCAATTCATCCATCCTTACACAAAACTTCGTGTATTTGTTTAGTAGTAAAAAGTAATTTATGGCTTGGTAAAACAATCTGATTTTTCCTTTTAATCTAGTCTAATACGACATACGTACACCAAATTTATGTATGATTAAACTAGTTGACCCGGTAAACTTCGTACTGTCTCAAAAACATCTTTTAAACCTCCCCTGGACTTCCACAAATAATTCAAAACCAAAATTAGCCTATCGGTCCAGCCATTCTCGAGTTTTAGCGCGACTAACAAACAGAAATTGATTTTTATATATAAGATAATAAACAGCGAGACAAACCATTTCTTGATTGAAAAATACGTCTATTACAGCATAAATAAAGCAATGAATATTGTTGGTTTATCAAAAAGAATAACATTTAGAAAGCATTTTACTCATTAACCCCTTAAGAAAATCAATGAAAAACCCCTTCGTTTAAATCTAAAGGAAATCCTGTCGTTTTCGCCACCATTGCGAAACGAAGCCATTAAAAATGAACTTTCCGCCAGCTATTGTTGTACACTGTCGAGCCACGTGTCGGCTCACTGGTCGTCAGTCGACGGCACCCTTTTATTACGTAACACAGTCGCTATAGAAAACACACAACCACAGGTACAGCTTTTTTTCTATGCTTCACATTTTTTTTCTCTTGATTTTTTATTCTTGGCCATATATTCCTCAATAAACCTCAAGTCAATCACATTAAAAAAATATTTAATAGCCCTCTAAAAGCATGTTTAGTTAAATACGAAAGTCTGACTTCGATGTCTTTTTTTTTCTTTTCTGGGGCTTACGAAATCGTCAAAAGAGTCCTCGCTCCTTGGGCGGAGCAGAAGTGACTGTCAAAATGTTACTGATTAAAATTCTCCCAGTTCCTTACGTTCCAGGGCCATGACGTCCTGTTTAAATAGTCCAGCGACAGAAAGATGGCTCTCTAGAGAAGTTCATAGGCTTTGCATAGCGTAGTAGGCGAATGGGTGGGCAATAGCTAGTTGAGGTGTTAGCAGATATGATAACTTAAAGAACGAATGCCCAATTTTTTTGTGAAAAGTTTTCATTAAACAATTAAGTTAGATAAAAGATTTAGATGTTAAGAATTTGCGCGAATGGAAGGAAAAGAGAATGGAATGGAAGACCGCCCAGTAAAAGGACAATACGGCTGTATTTGCTTCTCTCTTCTGCTTTTAGTACAAATCATCTACCCACTAGAAATAACCTATTCCTTGTTTATTTTTAGTTACCTACAACATAATTTACAAGGAAAACATTAATATGTCTACCTAATGTCCTGGTTTAATGATACAACATAACTACATCTCTATAGTAGGTATTAGAAAAGCTCTAAGTTACATATTTTATTGCAACTTCCTATAATCGTCTGCTTAAAATTTTGTAATTGCAAATTCCGTGTTGATTAACATACCTACGCATTGCTGATAGTGAATACCACATGTGGTGCTAATAGTGATTAAAATAAATTAGTGACAAATCTAGCCAGGAGTTCTTGTAATTAGGACGAGACAACACGTGTTATTCTTTTTGTTAATACTTCAATATGTACGTTTTTAATTTTAGTGTCTGCGCTATGGATTGCTGCACGAATTGTCGAGGGTGCGATTCCCACTCATAACAAACATTTGTGAGATCTACAAGTAGTTGTTCCGGTTTGTTGGCGTTTGTGTAAGTTTAAATGTTAAAAAACTAACCCAGAACACAGGAGAAATTCCTAGCGTGGGGACACATTAAAAAAAAAAATGCGAGGAAACATCAAATATCGACGCACAACGGTTACAATAGCTGATCTATACATTTTGACTCTGTACTAATTCAACATTCATTCATTCGGGGGATCAGAATACGCGGTCACAGTTTTTGCGATGTCCCTTATAGGTTTCATTTAAAAAAAAAAATCTCATAACTTCGCTTCAGCAAAAAAAGCTTACCTAGAAGACGAATCCGAGCTTTCAGAAACCGTCGGTTTCCTCAGCGGTGGGGTCATTGACTTGGCAATTTTCCTGTCATTGCCGTTCGCATGAGGACTAAGCTTCGTCTTCCTGGTAACAGGACTCTTTGAACGAGTCTCTGTGGGTCTTGAACGAGATCTGGAGCGGATTGAACGGTCGCGTCTCACTGAGGGAGATCTTCTTTTGTGATACGGAGATCTGGACCTACGTTTCCTTTTATAAGGAGAGTCAGACCTTCTGTATCTCCTATAGCGACCACGAGACCTAGACCGACTCCGGCTGCGAGTACGCGACCGTCTTCTACGACCACGCGACAACGACCTCGATCGCCGTCTGTACTTAGAATCGTATCGGTCCTTCGATCTGGATCTCTTGTCTTTTGTTTCAGTCCGTTCTGTTCTCACTTCTTTAGGTTTAGATACTCTATCATCTAGTTTCTGCTTTACTTGACGGTCGTCGATTTTACGTGTGGGACTTTCATCGCTCGATAACGACATGTCACTGTCGTTTCGCTTTCTGCTGACTGGACTGGTACGGTCCTTCGGTATTGAGGGTAATACTGGCAGTTCGGCAAATTCAGCCACCGGATCGGTCTGAACGACCATGCATGAGAAATTTGGTTTACTTCTATGCTTTCCTAAATGTAAAATGACTTTATCTTCCCCATGTTCAGCCGTAGGATCGTATTCTCTAACAATCGTTGTCTTAGCAAATCTGAAGTCGCGTTTCTCTTTTGGAGATTTTGATTTGTGCCTGTCATCATGTTTTTCAACCTCTCCAGGCGCTTTCTTCATGACTACATCTTGTATGCTAGAAAATAATGAATTGCTCAGTATTTTAGTCTCAACTTGTTTCCCCACACTTTTCAATGTAGCTGTTATATCTTTGTATCGTTCTTTGTCTATCTTTACGTCCGCATGCTTTTTCTCGTCAACAGGACTCCTTTTATCTCTTTTCACGCTATCAAACACATTCTGTTTTAATACATGGTCAGACTTCTTGATTTTGAAATTAATCGTAGATTTGCATTCAGCTGTCGGAGAGGTAGCTTTTGTAACTTTCTCAACAGGTTCTTCGATGTGACTGAACATATTTTCATCAGTATTGGTTCCTATACTGACGAGAATAA
The DNA here is from genome assembly GCA_028554685.1 of Agrotis ipsilon. NCBI lineage: Eukaryota > Metazoa > Arthropoda > Insecta > Lepidoptera > Noctuidae > Agrotis > Agrotis ipsilon. The sequence goes on along the minus strand of CM052977.1, from coordinate 2,923,819 downwards.
TTTCTTCGTAATCAGCTGACAACTGAGGCTTTTCGATAGGTACTGGCAATACTTCCGGCTGGCTCATTCCAACAATTTTTAACATTTCAGCATCACTAATCAACGGTTGCAATTGCAGATTCTCTATTTTAGGTATCTTACTCATGACTATATCTTCATCTCTTTTCCTCATAGCCTCAGCCTTTTGTTTCTTTGAGTTCATCAATATTTTCCTAGAAGCCTCTTTGATTGGGTCGAATAATGTTTGTTCCTGGTTCACTTTGTCGTTTGTGTTCAGTAAGCCGTTGGGAGGTGTCTGTGTCATTGGACATTTTACCACTTTGTCGAGTAAGGGACTAGGCATATCTGGGAATATCGCCTCTGGACTCACGGTCGCAGAGCTGTTATTCGAACAGACGCCTCTTCTCAATTTATACTCTTGTAGATTGAGTTTCTTTTTTTTCTGAGGTTGTTCTACCTCCTTTTTAATAGCAACCTCAAGCATGCACTTATTCAGTTCATCGTCAAACGGCCTCTTCTCCGTTTTGGGTTGCAACGCCTGAGGTATCTGTACATCTTGCTTATTACTAAATAGAGCTGTATAAAAATTTTCATTTTTCGGACGGGGTTCTTCCTTCACAGTAACAGTCTCTACGTTATTTACAACTTTAACTTTGCTCCTATCTAATTCTTTATTAATATGTTTTTCTTGTTTTTCTACATTGTTCGTTTTGTCACTAACACTAACACTTTTACACTTTTCTATATTTTTATCTTTCTGAGAGTCTACGTGATCACAGTTAAGTATTACCTCCGATTTATTTTTAATCGTTAATTTAATCCTACCATTAGAATTTTGACTACAATTATCACTCGCTTTAGAAGCACTTTTGATCATCACAGAATTGTTAGATTTATCTTTACAACTATCGGGCGCACTGTGGGGTGGGGAAAGTTTTTTACGACAGTTCGACTGGACAGGCGGTTTCACACTTTTCTTTTTAGCGTCTATATCGTCTGGTTTTGTCACTTTTTTGTTTTTAGGATTATTGTCAGTTTCCTCGTCACTACTGAGATGGTACACTACTTTTTTGCTTTTACACGACCTATGTCTTGAGTTCAGTATTCGGTTATTACTAGACAACACTTCCGGTTTGAGTAGACTCTGCCCGCCCTTGAGGTTGGGCAGACTGTGCCGCTTTTTCGACGAGCAGTAGTCATGGTCCGAGTGTACAGGACTTTGTGACCGCCTGACGGTAGTGTTAATTGGCGTCGGCATCTGTAATAACGCATTGCATTTGAATGTTGTTCCCTTTAACCTTTATCCTGAGAAGCAAAGAAGACATTAACTACTTACCAATATTTGCCGCATTTTATTTTTATTTAGCTGCACGCCTGCGTCTTGTAGCCTCATACCGTTCGTTAGAGCATTCTTATTAAAACTTTTGATTTTTGGATCTTCAGTTTTTTCTACAGGTATCACTTTTTTCTTAGTGTTAAGCTTTTCTGTAGCTTCAAACTGTTCCAGCAAAGAGTTTAGGTTGTTTGCTTCGAGAACCGGTATGACAGTATCATTACAAGACTCTACGTCCACAAAGTCTTCCAATTCACCCTTTGAATCTGCTGTCGATTCCTTCTTTACAGCTGTTTTTTCTATACAGAAATCTAAAACAGTTGGTATTGGGGTTGATGTTCGTTGTAACAGAGGTAAATTTACTACTGGTGGTGCAGTTTCGATAGTAGCTTCAAGTGGCCTTTCAATTTCCATATCTTGAGGACTCAAGTCATCATCTCCTGCTTCAACCTTGGCTTCAGTTTTGTTGTTGGTTATTAGAAAACTGTTAACATCTTCGTCGGTCAGCGTTCGTGGTAAGTCATCACTTTTATTAGCATTCTCCGACTTGTCCTTGTCGTTATCAAATGTAAGGTCAGAAAGATCTAAGTTCAAGTCTTCAAAGCTCATGCAAGTTTTTACGTCATCGATGTCCATGCAGAGATTCTGCATGGGCGACTGTGGAACCGAACACGACTTCTGAATGTTTCTGAATTTATTGTATCCAATGTCGTCGAGCAGATATCGCTTTATTTCTTCGATGTTGGGTAAACCTAAATCAGATGTATTTATTGAGATATCTGCGATATTCTCTGCGTTTTCCTGTTCATTATTTTCGGGTTTATTTTCAGTATCTGCTTTTTCTTCTAAATCTTTTTTGACATCAGTGACAAGAAATTCTTCTACATTAGGTATAGGAACTGGTATATGAAACTGTGTGCTCTCTTCTTCAGGTAACTTGTGTTTTACGAAAAAATCATCTATATTTGGCACTGGTACCGTTTCTTTACCTTTATCCTTTATAAAATATTCGTCTACGTCTTTTACAACGGGACCATAAGTGTCTAATAGATGTTTGTCGTTATTTTTTATAAAATATTCATCGACATTTGAAACTACTGGAGTGTCTAAATTAATATCTAGACCATCCTGACTTATTGTGTTCCGTTCTTCGTAATTGACTTCTCTGTAGCTACTATCGTCACCATTGATGCACTCCACCTTCACCTCTTTTTCACTGATTGAATAATCTTCTGTTTCACCATCTTCATCTGAAGAAGGTTCGATTAGGTCTAGATCAGGGTTCACCGTGTAAACAGTGATGATATCGTAGTCATGGCCTTCTACTAAGGAAGTATCTTCTATACTGTTAGACCCGTTAATATGTATGTTATATTGTGAATTTACAACATCAACATCAACATCATCATCGACATCGATAGTTTCGTCGTCATCATCAACATCAACGTTAACCTCATGTATTTCTATAGCTTCTTCGAGTTCCTCACCGCTGTCGTCTGCGTTCTCTTGGACGCCATTTTCTTCCATACTTTCTTCTAGACCCGAGCTTTCGTCGTCGGAACTAGAGTCTTGACTCGATTGTGTTGTATTCAACTGAAATGAAATAAACAAAGTTTATGCTTGATTGAAACTTGGAAACCACAAATTTACTGTAAGCATAAACCTTTATAATTCTAACAGAAAAATATGCTTACAGTCTGATTCTGGCACCAATCGCCATTGCCGCTGTCCACTAAATGCCTCGTCTGGGGCACGTTGATAGGGGGGTATTCGGGACTGTTCTGGTTGCAGCTGCTCTCAGAAGACAAGGAGTCACTCTTCATACGGAGGATCTTGTGGCCGATGGGACGGAAACGTGCCTGATGATACGTATTTAGGATGTGCGACTCCATGTCTGTGGAAGATGGAGATAGAATTTATTATTTTTAAAGAAATCTGTTTACCCATCAACTGTATAAATATTAAAGAAATAGATACAGAAGGTTCCAGAAAAACAATGATATTTATTGGTACGCAATACCACAAAAATGTGCTAAATGGCCAACAGTTTTATAACATGATATTGTGGATAGACACTATCCAAGGTTACTGTATAAACCACAAACATCGTTCAGTAATAAGATAGATAAGGTTAGCTACTGTCGGCCGGCCACTTCCCGACTAAAACATGGGAAAAAACGGCAAGAATTAATTCCGTATTCCGGCTATTAAAATTCTACTTTTAACGTTATCATGGTGAGTTTAAAATATGTGACGCATTGAGATCAACCGTGTGCGTAAACCGATTGTGTTCTGCTTTTGTAAGCTGGAATAATGTTAAGGACAGAATTGCACCACTTTAAGAAATGTTGGCCTCTTGTAACATCAACAATTGTTACCGGGGTCTTAGAGATGCAAAGTTTTCTTGTTTTATCATGTAACATTGTAATAATTGCAATGTGGTTCACAGGCTCACAGCTCCATCATATTATGTTAAACACATACTGATATATAAGCTCTGAACTCAGGAGAGTCTTCGCAAGTCCCAACATCACCATTTACCCTAACCAAATGTTGATAATGCAAAGACTGCGTTTGAAATTGCGGTTTTAGCGTCACGCTTACGCTACGTATAAATACGTCATGCCTAGCCTGCGCTGGACCAATGCCAGATGTGAAGGCACTTTACATTGTGCAGAAAATAAAAGACTAGCAAGATAACTAATGCGCTAACTCAAGAATAAGATTCATTCATTATTGATCGGACAGAAATTAATGCAGTCATCATACACCTTTAGGGATTATGGAGAAAAGACTGTTTGGTCTCATGGTCCGAATACCTTAGTATCCTACACCAATTTACTGTTATTTTCAATCAAGGACTATCCAAAAACCAAGCCCTCAGACAATCGATAAGAATTTCTTAAAATCCATATGGGCGATTCCGCTATAGACGATTTCCGACATGATTTTTTCATTCACGATATTAGTTGTTTTTTTTATAATAGTGCAAAGAAGAAAGTCTAAATATAATAATCAATTAATTTTTATTTGATTTAACAACATATCTTTTTTTTGCACGTTTGTAACTATTACCATCCAAAGAATTGATATAAGCTGTTAAATCATAACTAAAACTATTAGCACGAATTAGTTGTTTTTGACAGTTTGAGGTTACGTTTTACCGGCTAATCGTAAAGTGACACTACTCATTTATCTTCCTGTGCCAAAAAATGTAAGTACATATTTTGTTATTTATTAAGAATTATTGACTGCTAGACTACACTGTTAACTTGTTGCACCCGCGAGGCCAAAAGATATAAAAGTTTACTTTTTTCACAGAAATACAGAGCTAACGTTCTGAAACTTTGCAAAAGTAAGAAGAAATCAAAACCAAACTTAAATAAATTCTTATTAAGAGTGCAATGATTGCAAGGTTAAAATAAGCGACAACTGAAAAAAGTTGCACCCGCGATCTTGATGTGAGATCGCGGGTGCAACTTTTTTAACATAACCTTTTTATCTGACTAATTATACATTTCGCTGTTTCGGTATACCTTGATTAATAATATATGCTGCAGGCGATTAATAATATATATTTGAAATGTATCTCTATATATTAAATTTGTATCTTTTTTACAGAAATATCGGTTAAAATGACAACAGAGCAGCATAAAGAGACTACTTCGCAGAAATATAAGCGGAAATCAAAAGAAAATCGTGAGCTGAGGGGGTGATTCCAAACGGAGAGATGTAATGAACATGGAGATAGATGTAGATTTAAAAATATTGACTAGAATCAGTCTAAAGAAAGAATGCAGACTACTAGATACAGCAGTCCTTAGGCACTAGGGATGGCTGTGGCAAAAGCACGTCATGTCACCGGCGCGGTTTAAAAAACAAAATGTTTATATACTCCTTGTATGACTTTGTTCCCACAAGTAAGTCACCCGCACGTATTTTATCAGTCACGTCACCGTTCAGACACGTCAAATATCCATACAAATTTCATGCTTTTAGCCCCACACATCCGGGAACGTCACGTCTCAGTTCAATCAGTGTAAATGTTCAATGATTCAGCCACCGGAGACGTGACTGACGAACGACATGACGGTGACTGGTGACTAGACAAACCGTCACCGATCTGTTGTCGGTGACGTGACGTGACTGATGTGCATGAATGCACCTTTATGACGACGGTTGATGGCAAACGATTCAGAGACATCATTAATAACATAGCAGACATGCAATTTGATGGTAATATCTCAAAGTTGGAAGCGCCGAAGAAAATTACTGATGAAAATAATATGTTCGTAAAATTTTCGGAAAATATTGACGTATTTCAAAAGAAATAGTTAATATAAGCGACAATAAAAGTATGGTTGTTAGTCATAAATATAGTTTGATCTCTTATTTTGTTCCTATACAATTAAAAGTGATGTTTATGTTCACATAAGTTAGACTCGTTGCACCCGCGATAATTTGGTGTTGCACCCGCGATTATTTAAAATAATAGTAATTCATTGTTTACTTTTGTTTTGTCTAGAGTTTTTATTTTATGGTCTTTGTTACTTTAATACATTTCAAAATATTAAGGCATAACATATTAAATATGTAAGAATTAACAGATTTATGTATTTTGTGTTTGTGATCTGGAAAGGTAGGGCCAAATGTGTTGCACCCGCGATGGCAATTTGAACCGTTCTCCTGGCTTTTAAAATATCATATTAAAATTTTTGTTAATAAATATAAACAAAACACCTTAAAATGTAGTCTTTTAAAGACTAATTTAATTAAAAATGTTTTTCATTTAATTAGTATAAACTAAAACAGGCGTCTAAATGTTGCACCCGCGACAATGGAATGACCCATATCCTAATTCCTAATTCGAAGAAATTCCAACTGCTTATGATGACGCAACATCCGTAACATTTGTTTTGGTGAATGTAATCAGTTAATTACAAGTTGAAAGTAGGTATTTAGTTGAATCATTGTTGTCCCCTGAAGATAAGCAAATGAGATAGTAATTATTTATCAACAGAATACGACAGTTTTGTCCGATAAAAAAGACGTGTTAATTTAGGTCATAAATACACAGAGGCCATTTTGGCCAGCCATTTCGTGACAGAGTAATTTTCGAACTTAACTTTACGTTTGTGTCAAAAAATAATGTTACCTAACAATTTTGTGGTGAAATATGACCAAATACAAATGACGCCATCGTCATTCTTTGGGGCATTATTACTTAAATTGGTCTGGGCAGGACATGTCTACAAAATGTAGGACACGTCTGAAAAATCTAGGCCTTAAAGCACAAAGCTTGTTTCCCGGGAGGCCGACACAGAATGGCGGGGTCGCAAGCTCGTGGCAGATAAATTGAACCAGGGTTATTTAAAGACTGGAATTACAAAGTAGAATAGCAAACGCAGAAAGGCTTTAATAGAAAGATTGTAGACCAAAAGACAGGATTAGACACATTTAAAGATTGGAAAGACTGATGCGTAACCACCCATTTATGTCCGAAATACGACATCTTGGTTTCCTAATAACAACATACATGGGGAGAAAATCACGAGGCGTTGAAACTTGGAACACGCGCCCCTGCTCGAGATCACGGAAAAGTTTGCCCTAGAGCTAAATACTAGGGAGTTGTACGACGCTCGTGACAAGTTGCGTAAGATAAACATTGAAATGACGATAGTACTGCAAATATCAGGAGTCAAAGTTACTCGGCCAGTAAAACGAAAATATAGATTACACCGGTTATCTAGCACGGTCCAGTTTGTGTTCGCTTTCTGAAAGGTCAGGTACATTGTAACCGACTGCATGATCTGCTGTTTGAAAGCAGACGAAGAAAAAGGGATTATTAGAATATGTAAGATTTATAACTACTGTGAGACATAATTCTTCAAGATCAATATGTGAAATTAATGCCGATATAACCATTGGACCACGAACTATGCTGTAGCACGCTTTTGGAACATCGACAGCAGACAAAATAAACAAGTTGGTTAGAGTATGCTACGAATCGTCGCGAAGTGACAGTACCCACAAGGAGGTAACAAATGTAACAGGCGGTGTATCTTGCAGGTCAGCAAGTAACAAGAGATCGGAAACAGAGAGTAAAGCTTACACGATTTAGTTTGCGGGCAAGTTAGCATCACCATCAGTGTGGATGATGAGTCTTCTGATAGCCATTCATCGTCAACTTTACAAAACGTCGTCGCTTTAAGCGCGCTGCAAACTTGCCTGCAGACTGGTAGGTGTATGGCTGGCATAAATCAATCTCGAAACGCAAGCCAAATTTATCATGACGACACTAAATGTCCTCATAAATTAACAAACGATATAAATTGTTGAACAAATATGTTTCGTGTACGTTACGCAAACACACGACGTATCCTGTCACGGGTTGATAAACTTTTCAAGATCAATGTCAGAGGCGTTAAGTGATAAAATGCATTACTTGTACGTATTTTTTCTGATGAGAAATAAGATGAAGCTTCAAGAATGAAGATGCTATGAGCTCCTTTAGTTATGAGTCTAGCTACACGATAACTGACAAATGCTTACACTGACTGGACAGGTCCACTCAAATCTGTGTGGTTCTTTCTTTAAAAGACCACTTCAGACACCTGCATGGTCTGCATATGGCTTTAACAGTATACTCGTAATGTCTGGACTTTAAAAGAGACGGTGACCTCTGAGTTGGTTTCGGATGTTTCTTCTCAGAGTAGTCAGGTACGAAACACCGGCCTATAACTAACTTTAAAAATATCATATGCCGTGTAAAAGTGTTTTTTAACAACCAACTTGCAAAATAAACATCATTTATCATTATGAGGAAAAGAGAATTACAATACTCCAGTTGATAAGAGGATCTTTTAATCAGACCGGGGTGTGGCGGAGTTATGTCTGGTGATCTGGTGCGATCAGACCGGGGTGTAGCGGAATTATGTCTGGTGCTCTGGTGGGTTTTCTACACAAGCTATCGGGTCTATGTTCTCAATTGCGTAGGACTCTAATATTACAAATTCACGATACAGGATTTTGTTTGTAGTTCTTAATGTACTTCATAGATTTCACCCGTTTATTTTATGTTGACGACATTATGTCTGCTACTATTAAGTTTCATTGTTCTGCCGTTTTGTGGCAAAGCTTTGGGAGAGATATGGTGTTTACGGTTGGACTACCTGCCGTTACTCTTTTGAGCCGATAGAATGAACAATTTCTCAATTAAACGAAGAGAGATTCACAGTATTTCGCAAGACTACTGATCATTGCAAGGCAGTTTAAAGCTACAACTGAAATCATGCTTATATATTATGATTCTTGAATGGACATTTCTGGTACCCGATTATCGATACATCTTCCTAGTGTAAACGACTCTTATAGCTCCACGGAAATTAGATTTAATAAAATGGCATTTACATGAAGACAATTACGGTACAGTTTGGAATAGCTGCGATATTTCATGTGTGACTCCAAATTAGATGCACTCTTTACATACTTTGCAAGCGCGTACGCATCTTCGATCCACTACTTTCACTCAAACAGATGCGCCTGTCACATTTTTGGAACAATATAACTTATTTGAAAGTTTTTTTTTTTATACTTAATTTATTATCTTACAATACTACTGGATCATAGACATGGCAACAATAGAGTTTATTGATTCAAGTGTTTTATTCGATACAAATGATATTTATGTCAGTAACTGTGTCATTTGCTAGTATTATTTAAAATTCATGTCTTTTAGGACATGTGGTAATTGTATTGCCTTAAAAAAGCTAAAGACATATGTTAGGGTTTGTCCACACTGGAAGCCTAGCGCGGCGGCGGTGGCAGCCGCGGTGGCGGGCGCTGCGGCGGGCGCGATACGTGTCCACACTGCCGATCAAGAGTTTGTTTTTGTTGCGGCGACTTCAGGTGTTGCAAACCGGTGGTACCTAGTAAACTCTATAAAACTGGTTTAAAGAAATTAATATTATTATTTTTTACAGGTTATTTAGGATTGAAAACAACTAAATTATAAATCATTCTACATTTTTCTACTCAAATACGGTAAAAATAATTTAAATATGTATAAAAACATCCAACGTTAGTATTTTAGTGCATGTTCTGGTAACTATATGGCGCTACTAAAAAACCGAAAAGGTTTGATACACCTGCCGCCAGCCCGTTGTATCGGTTGTTGCCTAGCAACGCCTAGGCTCGCAAAGTCGCTCGTAACCACCGCGCTAGGCTCCCCGCCTAGTCAGTTCAATGTGGCCACAAGCGGCGATTTCATACATTCATAATATCGCGCCCGCCGCCGCCACCGCGCTAGGCTCGCAGTCTGTTTGAGCACTTAGTGGAGTGCTATTAGTTTAAACTTTTCTTGATATATTTAATAAAGAAAATATCACGTTTATTACAGAAGATGGCGGAATGAGCTAGAGACAAAACTAACGACCAATGGCTCACATAAGCCATAGATCGTAATAGTTGGAAGTCATGGGGCCTTTGCCCAGCAGTGGGATGACACACTGACAGTAACAGTAACGTTTAACTGTAGGCTTCATAAATTTGGTTACTTGCAAGTGGGGTAAAACTTTATCGTGACATGGGATGACGGGACTGTACCCAAAAGCGATTTGCAGCTTCCGCGTATATCAAGACAAGTATTAAAAAAACCGGTTACAAGAATGTGTTATTTAACAATCTATTTGTGTATTACGTCATATTTTAATACTATTATTCAAGTAAAAATCTAGATAACTTTGCATGGATAATAGATTATTAGTCCGAAAGATAGATTTATTAAAAAATTAATCTATCTTTCGGACGAAGCTTCTAAAAATCGTCACTCGGTCTTGACTTCACAACTGCCATATTTCGAAGCATTTTATCTTTTTCAATAAACTAGGTACTATCTATGTAATTGTTAAGTTTACCACGATTGTTTTAGTACTGTAAAAACGGTTACATAAGGAAGCCTAAGTCTAGTCTGGATTCCGGAGATTTGAAAAACAAAGTGTTGATGGATTCATAGGTAAAACATATTCAACAACGATATAATTTTAGGTTTATATTGCTTAGTACATACTTGGGCTCTGATCTTAGCAAAAATTAAGACACAGTAGAATGTTTCAATTAATTGTTCCGTTAAAATTTTAGTGTCTATTGTTGCAAAATCTTTTTGTTTATCTGTCAACAAAAGGTTTCGACGTTTTCTTTGAGGTGCCGATATTTCTATGAAATGTACCCAAGTTGTAAACAGCCGGCTTGCTTTATTGTTATTTACCTAGAACACGTGTTCCATTGCCCTTGGCTTGCATTGTCTTTAGAAAAGGTATTTCTGTATTAAGTTGTTATTTAAAAAGTCGTATTATAACATTTATAACTGGTATCAGTACCAACAATTAAATGAGACAGAATCTTCAAAAGCTTCACGTTTTCAAGTTGTTAGTTATCAAAGTTAGTATTTATTCTCAAGTCCCAAGTTCTATACCAAAACCAGTGACGTCCACTCGTCACAAGGGTAAGTGAAACATAAATAGGTACTTTGATTTCCAAATAGCCATGTGCACACGACCGCTCAGGGCGGCAGTAGTGCGAGTACTGTTTTTTTTTTTTTAATATCTCACCAATACAATCTAGTATCGTATAGGAACATCATCAACATCTCTTAAATAATTTTATCTTATTATGCAAAACTTGTTTATAAATAAATATTGATGGATATCAGCTATCGATTCAGATAGCTTTGGGTTCAAACTAATAAGATAATAAATAGTCCTGCGTTATTCCCGGTTATAAACTGTCTGTTTGCCAAATTGCGAATCCATCATACATCTTTAGAAATTACAGCATTTACAAAACATACTACTAAGACAAGTAACACTAAAATGTACCTGCGCTTGCGTCTACTTTTCCAGGAACCATGTTTACTCATTACTATAATAGCACTAATTATCACTAGCATTTACGAAGACATTTAACAATTACACAGCAGACACATAACAAACACACTCGCACTATAAGAACGTCACTCTTGCGCGGAAACCAATCGGACACAACGTCACGGTGACGCATTCGTGATAAGACTGACAACAAACGGTCGCTGCGTCACTGAGGTACACACGGCCGGTGCCCCCCACCCTCCGCACCCCGCCGCTTGCGCCTGCTTCCTTTCCCACTCGCACTAGTTGATATTAAAGTCCGGTTACAAAACAGGAGGAATATCGTACATTGACCTATTATTACCTGTCTCTGTCACTCCCGCGTAAATATTATGAGTCTCACTTGCACAAGATGGCGGCCATTGCATGTACAGGTCAATGTACGAAATTCCTCCTGTTTTGTGACCGGACTTTATCTAGCAATAGTGTCCATATTCTGACAATTTAAACTTTTGATTTTCTAATATTGATGCAGAACCAATATTAAAAGCAATTGCGTCCTTATTACTTCCAGAGGCGAATAATTCAACTATTCAACGGATTAGAATATTTCCGTAGCTTTATTTTGACTTTTGAAGTTTGAGGAATCTTCTATTAATACCAGTTCCGTTGCATGTCATCACATGATGCTGAACTGATGACTGACATAAAATTCTTTTAGGATTTGTTCTTAGATGATAATAGTGAGATAAGTGAACAGAATGACTTTAAGAAGTGTAATGAGCAGAATTTACGTTTAAAATAGAATGTGTGATCAGGTCGATTGATTAGAAAATCGAATGAAATGAATTATGAAAAAAAAAAACTATGTTGATGATATTATCATATTAAATTTTTGTCACGACGCAAGGGGATTGGTCATTAGGTGCATTTATCTTGTAATAGTTTGCTTAATTAACGAATGAATCCATAGAAAAAAATCAACTCGTTTGATAAGAGTATTTTTTACCAAATAGATTTTTAATGGATCAAATCGTTCATCACCTATCAGAAAAATACAGTTTAACGTCCTGAACGAAACTATTTTTCTCATTATGAAATTTTAAGGAAGTAAGGTGGAACATTTCTAAGGATTTTTTAAAGTTTTATTACAACAAAACTACCCTATTTTTGACCTCATGTTATCAAATTAAAAATGTCTGAAAACTAGGTCTAGTATTATTCATTTTAAGGAATGCACCCAATTTCTGATAATCCTATAAGCTATTATTTGTTGACACAAAGCGAAAAAAAATTTCGTGGAAAACCTAAAAAAAAAATTATGACACTCCATTATGGATTGTAAAAATATTACCTTTATCTAGTAAATATTACATTGTTTTAATTCTTAAAAGCCAGTAGTGTCGTTTTTAAACAATAGAAACGAATGCCTTTTTTAAGGATTACAAAAGCTTAACAACTTTTCTTGGAATTTTATCATGAGCTACAAAATTTTTATGAGGGGTATGAAAACTTTGATAAGTTATAGGAAGTTAAGGTTTAACTTTGATAAGTTATAGGCACTAATTATTATCAACTTTGACAATTTGATAATTAGTGCATATTAAAAGTATTTACGCAGTGCGATGTCTATCAAATCTAGGAACTGTTACCCGAATAAATTCATAATCTAGGAATAGAGTCGACAATATGGAATATTTTTACTAAGTGAAAAATATTATAATATTCAAAAACGTATCCAAAATATGAGCAAAATGATCAAGTTAGAAACTGTTCATTGAGGCCTCACTAATAATGTTCTTTTATTTTCATTGAGATTTGGCTCTTATAAGAACACAAATAGTTCTTATAAGAGCCAAATCTCAATGAAACCAATGAATGAGGTTTTTCATATTACCAATTTTCACCCCTTGAAGGAAGATTTTCGGAAAATCGCTTCAAGACATTTAGACAAAAATATTAGGAACCTATTGAATACACAGCATAATTGAAAAGCTCTTTCACCCGCGTAGAGTCCTTTCTTTGATGTCGGCATAAAAGTATCCTATGCGTATATTTAGGTCTTGAGCAAAAGATCGATAGGAAAAAGTAAATAAATCTTTAAAACAAAATGCATTTATTCAAAAGAAGAAAAATTAATAAGTAACGTTTGACTGTACCTGCTTTCGCAGGCTTCTTCCGTGTCGCCATATTATTCGGTGAAAGTTAGTCCAGCTCAATCTTGTACCTACCTACTAACTATCAGCATTTATAAAATACACCTAACTAAGACACCCACAAGGTTGGAACGTCACTACTGGCAAACAAATAGACACGACGTCACTGGAACACGATGCGATGCATACTGACGAAAAACGGTCGGCGCGTGGCTGAGGTACACGCGATTGCCGCGCCCCTACCCTCTGGAAAGCAGCCGCATGCGCCGCCACAGCGATTTAAGCGCCATCACATTATTTCGGGACTATCAAATTCTTCAATCGGATCTATCAACTCTCGGCAACTGAGTAATGTTTTGATTATTATTTTTTTCTTATTCGACTTATTTTTCATTGAAAATTTGGTATTATTAAAACCAAAGTAAAGTACTTAAAAGATTGTGGTGCTTATTAGACTTGACACAAGTCACTTTCGAGAGTCCCGAGTTACTTCACATCTCTGCCATCGCGCGCTGCGATCGATTTCACAGTCCCCACTACCAAGTTCGGACATAGCGAATGAGATACGAATGCTTTACGTAATTATGTGTTCGTATTTTTCTGGATTCAAAGTGGTAAATAAAAAATTCAAGTGGTGCTTAAGATTCCATCCATTAATAGATTTTAATTTTGATAGTTCATCTCGGAAATGTGACGCTGTAGATGAATTTGTCTCATACAGTACCTACTTATTTGTATAAATTGATACTATCGTTTAATAGACGACTTCTTTAGAACTATATTGATACTACCTATCGATTAATACATGCCAGATATGACGTCGCCACTTGCAAAAAAATCATTGCGGTAGTTAGGTCAAATAAATCAAAACCACTTTTGACAAGCCGCTCCGTTCTGGTAAAAAGATTCCAAGATCTGAATAGTTACAATATTAGTAATTCACAACAAAAACAAAATTATTATTTACTACAACTGATAAGAAAGTGCTTTTTACAACACGCTTTGATAAGCCTCGCACTGTCGTGTTGTAAAAAGTACCCCTTTCTTGCGCCGCTATTATCGATTTCCAGGTAGGCAATTAGTCCGGTCAATTTAGACATTCGAAGTTACATAAAGTCCCAACAAGCTGGATTTTTGTGAAGTTGTTCAAAACATAATTATAAACAATGTCTGAAAGTTCCCCATCATTCCCCTGTAAGGAAAAAAAATAATTCAAGGTCAAAGGTCTAAAAAATGAGTTTTTCGCGATTTTCAGCAAAACGGTAAGTTTTATCATAAAAGTACCTCAGACAAAAATTGTAGATCATAAAATTATCTATAAAAAATGTATCAATACTTTTTTCTTACGAGCCACCGTTTCTGAGATATAACGATTCTAAAAGTTATAAAAGTTGTTATCGTCATAATATGCATGAGTACGCCACGTATATACATCTAGAGTTGCTGATGTATTGATTATTGAAACGGGGTAAAACAGCAGTTTTCAAAATGTTTGAAAAACAAGATTTAATTCAATGTGCTGAAGTTTTTAAAAAAAGTGATTCAACTCAACAAGAAGTTATTACCAACGGCATCCGCTTTCTTCTTTCTATGTACGGAGCTCCTAAAAAAACTACCTGTTTAGATAAACATCGATATGCATGTTTCGTTAAAAATACTAAAAATAAAAAACAACTTCAATTAGCTTGTCTTCCTCCAACTTCAGTTGCTGCTCACCAACATCTTTTATATTACCAAGTTCAAGTGTGGCTTGGTTATCAGCTAGACCCTACAGACTGGGGTTGGAAGTTGGTCAACAATATATTAGAGCCAGTTCAAACTTTACTTCCACCTGCGCCGGAAAAACTGCTGAACATTATTTTTTGCAACTGCAAAAAGGGATGCTGTGCTAAATGTGGTTGCAAAAAAGTCGGACTGTCTTGTTCTTTGGCATGCACAAATTGTCAAGGCAGGTCGTGCTCTAATATTGAATCACAAACAATGGAGGATTCGTTTGACTCCGACGAAGTATCATGCGATACATCGCTATTGACGCAATTTACTTGCATCCAAAATGAAGATGAAGAAGAAGCAGGAGAAGAAGAACAAGAATTTGAAACTTACGAATAAGACGAATAAACTTCAACACTTTTTTTTCATTTACATCGCTTTTATCTTTCCCAATCTTTGAAAATTTCCGTTATTTTGCAATAGTTTTACATTAAACAGGATCACAACTGACCCGTGCAGTAGGCCTACTGGGGAAACCACGTTAACAAAAACGCGCTAAGTACACTACCTCATAGGTGGCGTGGAAACGTGTGCATATTATGACGATAACAACTTTTATAACTTTTAGAATCGTTATATCTCAGAAACGATGGCTCGTGAGAAAAAAATATTGATAATTTTATGATCTACAATTTTTGTCTGAGGTACTTTTATGATAAAACTTACCGTTTTGCTGAAAATCGCGAAAAACTCATTTTTTAGACCTTTGACCTTGAATTATTTTTTTTCCTTACAGGGGAATGATGGGGAACTTTCAGACATTGTTTATAATTATGTTTTGAACAACTTCACAAAAATCCAGCTTGTTGGGACTTTATGTAACTTCACTCTCATTTTTTGGTCTAAATTGACCGGACTAAATTGACAAAATACGATTTGCGCCAATTCGTCTTATCGCTTAATCTGTTTGAAAAAACAACAAGATAAATTCGTAAGACTCTCCCACAGTCTAAACCACTACACTTAGAAACATGAATTATGGACAGTACTTGCACTTTATAACTCTGCTAAGGAGGAAATTTCCGAATCACCCTTCAAGATAAACTCGTTAATTGGCATAAGTAAGTAAACCCGTTACCAAATAGGAATCAAAGGGGGTGTGTTATCAAGTTTACAAAAATTATGCCCTAGCGGGGTGAAAATCGGAAAAACAGTTTATAAAATACGGTTTATTCGTTCCGTTTAGAAACTTGGGACTTAGCACAAATACCTATTTCTTTATGATTTTTAAACCCTATATTAAGAAAACGAAAAAATTAAATGAGGATCATGTGGAATGTGTACCATCTAGGAAACTGCGTAAGGTTACTTCATACTTAAAAAATCCAGTTAAAAAAGAAATTTTGCGAAACTACATATATAGGTATTTTTGAGGTTGAAAAGATGAATATTCTGTTTACATGAAATATTTTGATATCATTGGATTTTTTTTACTTAAAATTCAAGCTATCAACAGTAGAATCGAATACTGTTTACTTGTTACTTTCAAGTGTTGGCTATCATGGAATACACTTTTGTATCGATGGTAAAAATCTCGCGTTACCGGAATTTATGCACTCAGCACTTATTTATGATAAACTGTAACATTTTAGTAAATAAGCATTTAAATAATAGTTATGTGACCCCTATGTCTCGGTATTTTATAACCACGTCATAGGTACTAAGAAGTTTCCTCTATTTAATGTACCGATACAATTAGTTATGATTTAAACAGATTTTCTGGAATTTCGAAATCATTATTTAGACAAAAATAAGAAGCCGCTACCATATTATTTTCAATGCTTGCTTCACACAGCGCTACGCGTGTCATGTGTCACGGATTCTGACATTTCCGACTCCCGCACGTATGGTTCCGTAACATTATTTTAAAAAACGGCAGAATTCATATTTCTTTTGAATTAAGAGGGCTCCCTCTTAAATATAATTTATTTTATGCATTACCATTACGCCATTTAGGCCTGGGTGCGAATCGTAAAGGTCACTATCAAACATCACCGTTAAATGTTATCAAGGCATTGAAAAATTCGCGTTAGAAAGCCAGCGCGGTTATACCTTGATGTGTGATCGTGTGTACACTCGTCTATCTGTCACTCCTCATAAACTTTCGCATAATTATATACCTACCTAAATGCGAAAAATTATTATAATATTAGTAGGAAGGAAGTAAGGCGACTTTTTTAAAAGCAGTTCAACACAAGATGAATCATAATATTATGTGAGGTTGTGCAATTGAACCTCATTCACTAGAAATAGGTGACTAATAACTGGCCGAAAACAAACGACATTTTGACACAACACAGCTGATTTCAATGTCAAACTGTCAATAAACATCAACAAAAAATATTAACAAAAAAAATAGTAAAAATAATAATTTAATTTAACCTACTACTATTTTACTTTTAGATATTATACTGTAATTTTAGTAATACAAGGTATGGTATTTCATTTAAATTTTAAAATAATAATTTAGTTTATGCTAAGCAAAATTAAGAAACCTTGAATCTGACGAACTGATGGAGCAATCTATTGGTTTTTAGATTGAATACCCTACATTATCTATTAAAAGTTAATCTATACTAATAATTTTAGACTGCCATTACTCATACAAAAAGAAAGTGTGAATTTCCAAGGTCTTAGAACAAACAATGTTCAGTAACATGTGCTGAGTTACCCCACGAGAGGTTTTGCGCTTTTAACGTTACACATATGAGGGTCTTAAACTGTCATTTGGCAATAATTCTAGTGATTCATATTGTTGGTGAATAATAGAAGAAAGGCATAAAGAAAAATTTTAAGAATTTTTGCCTATAGTTGTAGTTTTAGACACACAGTTTGTTTATTTGCTTTTGGCTAACAACTACCTGAAATAACTGTCAGTGATTTGCAAATATGAAAAAGAGCTAAATAGAACTAATTCCATGTAATCCAATTAACAAATTACTGTTTATTAAGCAATAAAAACTAATTAAGATCAATAACAAATGTCTAGTCTCTATTGAGGAGCCTTGAAACTTTTTACCTAAAAACTATTTTGTAACAATTTCAATGACTTTTCTTTAATATATTTTTTGTTATAACAAAAAGAAGAATTGAAATAGATGTGACCCATTTAATTGTTTTTGCTTGAGGTTTCGCTCGCTACCGAAACACAATTTTACCCTTCAAGTTTTATGAAAAAGAAGTGGCCTTATCTCCAGGGTCCCATCTGTCTCCATACCAAAATTGATAAGAATAGTTTAGCAATCAAAAGCGTAACAACCAAGTGAGGATTAAGTCAATTCTGAATAACAAAAACTACATTTACATACAATTCATCAATATTCCAGATGCTATTCAGCTATAAATATGTTCCGAAGACAAAGATCTAGAGAGATCAGGCAATATTATGAAGCTCAATTTTCAAAAAGATTAGGCAACTAATTAATTAACAACTAAATATAATTGCAGTAGGATTTTCAACACTCTGCTTAGTACCGAAGAGTTGATAATACAGCAGTGCAATATTAATATTTCAATATTCATCATCATCTTCCTGTCCTTATCCCATTTTACTTGGGGTCGTCGCAACACCTTTTTTTTCTTCCATTCTCTCCTGTCGGACGTCACTGTATTATTTACTCCTTTTTCATTCATATAATCAGCATTATTAGTACTTAATGTCAAAAAAAGAAATGCCTAAAAGGTATTTTAATAAAGTACACAATAGGTAATTTAAAATAAGTACTTAGGCAGTATGCACATTAATTGAAAGAGATAACCAATAACACAAAACAATTAGGCTATTAGGAAGTGTTGAGGTAAACAATATTGCAGGAAAATGCAAATTACTCTTAAATAAAACTCTATTTGCATTCCACATTTAAATGTCTCAAATGTCTGTACTTCTGATGAATCATTAGAATAAATTAAACCGTTGTACGTTCCTTTGTTTTCAACTTTAGATCATATCGGGAACTGCTTGATGTGTTTTGATAAAAAAGTTCTCATGCGCAAAAGTCAATGAACTTATTACAATTAATAATGAACCGTTTGTTTATTATATTAATTACATTGTTGGAGTAAAGAATTAGTACTTGTTTATTTAGATTTAGAACAAAATATTTTACATAGATAAAGTCTAGGTTGTAAGATCAGAGAGATAAGGTACTGTCATATTGCTTTCTGATGCAGTTAGAGAACTTTGCATACTAGCTTGCTATCATCATCTCTCTGCCCTTATCCCATTTTACTTGTGGTCGGCGCAACAGGTTTTTTCTTCCATTCTCCTCTATCACAACTTATAGTATCATTTACTACTTTTTCTTTCATATCCTTTCTTATACAATCCATCCATCTTTTCTTTGGCCTTCCTCTTGCTCTCCACTAAGACTTTGTTAAATTAAAATGAGTGATTTGTAAACCCAACCAGGATGGCATAATTACATATGCAACAAAACCCTTCCCAAATTAAATGCGTAACAGTTTCAAGGAAAGCTGAAGTATGATAAGATTACACTCTTCAGCTGCATCTTATAACTGAAAGAGTTTCTAATTTTTCCCATGTTTTTATACACTCGCTTTTATTGTTTGTTTATTTGTTGTTCTGGTCGGACTTTTGCAAGTCAATTTTGAGGCACTTCCCGTTAATTTGGAAAAGCTATACTAATGATTTATGATTCAACAATAATTTTTCCTATCTATAATGGTCTTCCTTGTCTCCTCTTTAACAGCACCAAAGACAGATGTTTAGGTATGAAATTATAATGAACTTTCTGCATTCATTGGCTTCAGTTATGTTATATAAACAAATTAAGAGATTATCTTCCATTTTCCATTCAATTCATTTAATTTTCCATAGATCTTTTATTTCAAAAAGGAATATTATTTTTGTGAAATACTGTTTTAATTCAATAGCTATCCTCAAGTCAAGATAACACACATTTTTCAGTTAACATGTGCTACCTAACCTAACTAGTGTAAATTAGTTTTTTCTTATACTTGATAAGGACTTATGTGGAAGTAATAGTTTGTTAACTCTAGCCTTTTTTACATGATTATTCTGAACTGAATTAGTCATACAATTCAATTAGTTAAGTTTGCTTCCTATTTTTAATTTAAAAAAAGGCCTTCATTTCATTGTTCTTTGTAATGAAAGTTAAATGATTGTTTAGTAGTAAGGTTTTTAAGCTTCATATAAATGTGATAATGCAATTATTATTTAAGTGAAATAACCTATTTAAATTATATTAAAAACAACAGACAACAGATGATCGCCAGACCCTAAGGTCAAATGGCTATTTTCAACAACATGGCATTTCAATGTTATCTATTTTAAAATTAAATCATTTACCTTAAAGCTCTGGCACTAAACAAACATCACAACATGATTTTGCACATCTTCACTCATGTTTACATCTATAAAACACATATCAGGGAAATTAGTCTTTGCATTCACTGTTTTGTTACATTTATCTCAAATCTGACGCCAAAGCTCTCCATGCCAACTGCTGTCACCGATAAGGACCAAAATAATCTCGAATAACTGTCAAACCATGTGTGGAACAGAAATAATTTCACGTGACCGCATCAATTTCTGCTCTAAATGTACTCAACAGCTTCAACTTCCAATACCCGTAATAACACGCGCACCGACCAGATAACGGTTAATCCATCGTATCGCTTTACTTGCAAAAAAACTGCACTAAATAATACGGTTTTTAGGTTAGGTTCACGGAACCAGATTTTTACTTTTTTAACCACATTTTAATGCACAAAACTCTATAATTATGCATTTTTTAGCCTTTTTGATCAAATACCACAAGTTTATAACCAAAATTGAAGGAATAAACAATGATTATGCGAGATGAATCGCCCGCGCGAACCTAACCTTGATCACGGCACCCTGATAGATTTCTAGTTCAAGGTCCTATGAAAGAACTGAAAAGTCACATGAAGGCGTTACACAAACAAAACTGAAATATCATTGCGACCCGCACAGAAATCTATTTTAAGACAAACAACAGATGAAAAAAGCACTAACCTTTACAACCTCAGGTGACGGCTTTATCCATGTAATTTTTGTTGCGGTATTCCAACACTTTTTACACAATATACACAGCACACAAAGCACAAACGTATGGTTTTAACACTTTTTAGATGCACTACGTATAATTAAAAAAGGTTTTTCGTAAAAAAATTAGCACTTTTCACGAAACATCACATGTTACGAACTTCACGACAGCAGAACTGTGTGTTGCCATAATTTTTCTCACCACTTGTCATTGTAGAGGTTGAGTACAAGCAGTACAAGGAAGTTACATTTCGTGAGCTGAAATTCTAATCGATTAAAAATTAGTATTGAATTGAATTTACAACACGATATTTTACAAGCTATGTATTTACATTTTAAACAGTTTTCCATGGATCGTAATAATATCGTAAATTCTATGAAGAATGTAGTCAAACAAATATAATTAGGAATAATGTATTTCTATCTTTAGGTTTAGATATCGTTCCTGAAAAAAAAAATAACAAAGAATATTCAATCGATTGATTTATTTATTTTTATTTAAGATGTATCAGAGCACTCCTAGCATTATTTCAAGTGATGGCAAGACTTCAGAAAACAAGTCCTTGGAAGTTATCAAAGCCGAACTAAGTATGCCTCTACCATCTTCGACTCCGATGCTTACTTTAAAATATACCGGAGAACAATGCATTTGTAAAAAAACAGAAGATGAGGTAAATATTAGTTGACTTGTAACCAATAAAAATAATTTCTATTGTCTCAAAAACAAAGGAATACCAAATATGCACCTACTATTGTGTCCAACTTGTATTTTTGAATGTAATATTACAAGTACATTAAGAGGTGTCTAAATCACCAAACTTGTCGATAATGTCTAGTAGAGACGCTAAACTCAGACATTGCGAATATAACCTACATACTAATATAAAACATAAGAAATTAAAATAGTAGTTATTTTATTAACTTGGGTATTATTCTAAGAATATTGCAATAACCTCATGACTTTTACTAATGAACTAATTTTTTTGCCTAGTTTACCCAAGTAAGAATATCCCCTACACACGTTGAGGAGATTTTAAAACAAAAAGAAAAGGAACTGCGTGAAGAATATGACAGGATATTACAACGAGAAACGGAACAAATTAAGGAAAAATTTAACTTCATCTTATTGTGATTACATAAAATCATTATATTTATTTTAGATTCTTTGAGATGGTATCGGAAATTTAATATTTTCATTCTTTCTCGTTTAGAAATGAACAAACCCGCGCGTCTTATATGCTTCGAGAAGCACACAGAGAAAGACAAGAAAAAATACATGCGTTACAAACACAATTGCAATGTAAAAACTTAGCAGCTCTAATGTATGTCATGTGCACAGAAAGAAAAAGAAGTAGATTTGAAAAACTACAGATCGTTGAAGGTAAAGTTTAAAACTAATTTTAGTTTAAAACCATCGTTCTTTTTGAACCACCGTATCTGTGTACCGATATAATCGAAAGATTCAACAATAATACATACTAAGACTCCTTCACCTTTTTGTATTTTTTTTAGAAACTGATATCGAATTTGAAATCGATTTATCACTGAAAATGTAGTGAAACATCCCTATCAGACGCCTCGTGGAAAAATTTATATTTTTGGCAACACTGCCAACAATGCAATCACCACGCAGGTTTTATAGTGTGCGTGAAACGAAGCAAAATCTCGCGCACTATTTTCACCACGCTGGAACTTTGGCAAATTCTCCGAACGATGTACTTTCTCATTATGATTTCAAGGAGAAAATATTCACGTGGTTATTGGCATTTACGATTTATTTTTGACGTTTGATATCGCTACGCCTACTCACCGGCTCTGGGCAATGAACGTCTAAATGTGTGCTATAAATTCGTTTTCTCAACAGATTACACGAATTATATAAACAAATTGCACGATATACTGGTCAAAGGACAGGAGTTGATTCTTCATTTATCGAGAGGGTACAAGACCGCGGCTCGGGTGGATCACGAATGGCGCGAAAAAATGAAAAAAGTCGTAAGTCAGGTGCGTCCCCTATTCCCAATCCCCACGCGTGGGACACGGGGCCCACTAAGAGGGCCAAAGCCTGTCGGGGTCGTGGGACTAATGAGCTATCGAGCCCCGTAACGTAAAGGTCTATTGAAGGACACCATAGATTTTAGTCAGTAGACTTGTATGTACTGACTAAAGTCTCCCTCCTGCCCTGCCTTGCATTTGAAATTTTATAACCGAGCAGTTTTACAGTAAGAAAGTGTTATTTATAAAGCGGATCGTGTATTATGAGATAAGACATGACGGATAGCTAAGTAGGTATTTATAATAAATCCACCTATGTTTATCTAAAACTGTTATCATGACGATTCAAGGTCAATCAAGAGACACCTAGATTGAATATCGTGCGAAATGTAAGCCAATTTAATATTAGAATAGCAGCTGATATGGTTTCACCCCATCTGCTCCGCTCCTTTTGGTCGTAGCGTCATGTTATGTAGCTTATAGCGTTCCGCAATAAATAGACTATCCAGCAATGAAGAGTTTGTTCGGTGCTCGGAAGTTTGCTATAAGCAGGTCAGCTGTAGGCGACATAAAAACAAACAAAGACAAAATCTTAAAGTTTGTTGGTCTCTAACATAACGTGGTCCGGTTAACGAAAAACATTTGATTAAAGAAAAAAAAAAGATTACAGAAACCAAGCTAACTAACTAACTGACTAACGTCTGTTTATGTATACAGGCTTTGTAAATGCCTTTTTTGAGCAAATGTATCGAAAAATATATGACACTTTATTCCGGACGCCTCGATAATCCGCAAGAGGTCTTGTTTTTGGCTCTCTCCTGCTGAACTGGTTCAAATTGAAAAAATATTTTTGTGTTGGATAAATACCTAGTCCATTCATCGAGGAAGGCTATAGGTTATATAGCATCACGCTACGTTCAATGGAAGCCCTCACATCATAAGCTTTTACCAGCAAAACCATAAACATCGTTTTTTTCAATCCATTCAAAACGTCTTAGGCCCTTTGTACACATATGTTTCCGATACTTCACGAACGTCTGTGTATTTGTATTGCGATAGTCGCCTCGATACCAAAGTCGTAAGGTATATATTGCCTTATACCTTACGACTTTGGTATCGAGGCGAGGTATCGGAGTTTGCAGAGTTGTCAAACAAACTAATTTTGTATAATACCAGCTGAACCCAGAGCTTAGCCCCAAAGGTTTGGCTCCCTACAATTCGAAAAGTATCCCACGGTAACATAAAATCGAGATAAAAACGAATCCATCTGTTAATCCAGGTTGCATCTATCTGTGTCCACACGGCTGCACATCAAGCTATACAAAACCACTTTAACGTGTTCTCGCTTCCTATTACCTAGTCACACGTTCAACGATCAGCTTATTCTGGTTTGCATAGCTTGATGTGTAGCCGTGTGTACCAAACATCCATATCCGTGCGTGAAAGTGTAACAAATCCAGCCATCCTCACAACTTTCACGTCTATTATAATAATAGAATTAGAACGATTATATATTTATCTCGTGGCTAAATAATTACAGCCACACAGGCCGATCTTCCGGGTTAAGCCGCGCTTGCCGAGGTTTGTCTGTTGACGGGTGACCATCTGTCATGGAGAGTTTCATCCGTGCCTCTAAAAGCACTTAAAGCCTTTCGTAAAGCCTGCTGTCATTTGTATATCGTTGACAGTAGTTACTGTTAGTCAGAAACTCTAAAGTTTGACAACCAGTCTTACCATGGGCTATCTTATTACCCAGTTACTAAGTTGTGGAGGTCCGACAGGCAGTCGCTCCATGTAAAATACTGATATCCAGCTGCATCTGGTTCCACTGGAAGACGACCTCAATATAGTTGGGAAAAGGCAGACAGATGATGATTAGAAAGATTAGATCTGATATTTTATTCTTCCAACGTAACCATAACAGTTCTTAACAACCTCCATGTTCCTCTGTCCCCCAGTTCCTGGCCTTCATCTACCACTTCGCAGGCGGTGACCCTGAAACGAACCAGTACCTCATAGACCTCCCCAAATTGCTGAAGACCGAGACGTCACTAGAAATCGACCCTAACGAGGACCCCTGTGATTGTGATGATGATGATGACGAAGACAAGGAGTTAGATGAACTTGCTGCGAAGTCTTTGCGTAACAATTTTTTTAAAAATTAAATTAGAGCTCATTCACAAGGACGTTAGAGGAAATCACACGCATCGTGGAAAAAACACGATTCGTGCATGTTTAGGCTGTATTGATTTTTTTATTATGGGAAAGCCTATGTTCAGCAGTGGACGTCTTACGGCTGATATCTTGATGAAGATGATGAATGATTTTTAATTATGCCATGTTTAGTTAATGGTCTTATTTCGTACGATTCGCTTGATCATAGACGCTGTAGGAATATGAGAAGTATATCTAGGTGCCTTTTTAGTTTTTGTTTAATCCTTACTGTCCCATTCCTGACCAAAGACTCCTCCAATTTGTTCCTCTTGACTCGAAACTGTACATTTTCTTGCCAATTCACGATAAATTCATCTAACGAGCCCCGCCATTATAAATGAGTCGGTGTAAATTCTCGAAGGTTTGAAATGACAATGGGTGTTCCTCAAGGGTCGATATTAGGTCCATCGCTCTTTTTACGTTACATTAATAAATGACTAATTGACGATTGTTACTGAAGAAACGTTAGCAAAATAAAGCCGACTGGGACTGCAAATCTGGGGCAGGTTGCTAGTTCTATTCATAATAATTCTAAGACAAAGTAATAAAAGGTCGTAAAGCTGTTACCAAGTTAAACCTTTCTAATCCTAAAAAAGGCCTTTCAATTTATTGTTTAAAGAACACAGTTTTAGCTTGGTCGGAACAAAGACAATGCAATATTCATTAAGTCGGTTAATCTTTTAACAATCTTTCTTGGTGTCATAAATAATAGGGATTGTCCTGAAAGCCGCTTGTATTTTTACGAAGAGTTTTTTCTTTTTTCTTTTATAAATGTGAACAAGCATTTGCTCTGTTTTTGACAAGACATAATAACTGTGAAACTATAGTAATGGGTCTACCACACGCACAGGCTTCACCACAGTTTTAGCTGCGCAAGCCAGTTTGTACACGGATACCGTGCGTCATAATCTTCCTGCCCTTATCCCATTTTACTTAGGGTCGGCGCAACACGTTTCTTTCTTCCATTCTCTCCTATCACAAGTCATAGTATCATTTACTCCTTGTAGGGGTTCTTGCTTGATAAAACACTTGATTGTTTCGATGGAAGACAAAATGTTCTTGCTGACTTGATAATAATTACTTATTAATTACCAAGGTGTTTACAGTAAAACGGCCGAATGTGTACTCAATTATATTTCAATGATATTCACATTACAATAACTATAAATGCTTATGCTAACGAATTAATAAAATGCTATTTAATCATACATATTCCCTCATTTGCTTTCATATCCTTACTTATACAATCCATCCATTTTTTCTTTGGCCTTACTTTTCCTCTCCATCCATCAATATTCATACTCATCACTCTCTTAGTCACATGAGTGCCATCCCTCCTCATCACATGTCCACCAAGATAGACGATTCCCTTTCACTTTTTCTATAATCGGCGCGACTTTCAAACTGCCCATTATAAACTAGTTCCTTACTTTATCCATTCTTGTCACTCCACAGTCACACATCCAACACATTCTCATCTCTGCTACATGCAATCGTTTCTCATCCATCTTTTTCACAGCCCAGCATTCCTATACGACAGGTCTAATCACGGATTCAGGTATATTTTCTCCCGGAACACAGTGCGTGTGGTTGGTAAAACTGTATCTCGCGCAAACCCCACACCACATCGCGGCCTGCGCGATTGCCTGCGCAGTTAAAACTGGAGAACAACAGGGTCTTCTCCAAAGAGATCTAAATTATAATATAATAACCCAGCATCGTTTTTCATCAGCACAAACTGTAGAGAAAGAATGGTGGCAAGACTTGGATTCGGAGGATCGTCCATTTGTAATGTACGGTGACATGGCTGATTTTCAGCCTAACCAAAGGAGAGAGGTCCTGAAACATATAAAGGCCCAGAAAATAAGGGCTAAGAAAACAGCACCGAAGGAGTGGAAGAAATTATGTATGTTTTTGATGGTTCTTTGAGTTTTGTAGACATCTTTCTTTTCTTTATCTTGTATGTAGTCAACCTCAAGTGTCAGTGCCGTTTGGGCACACTCCAAGCCTCTGTACCCATACGGCTGGATACTCACTTAGCAGTGTTGCATGTGACGTATCAGATACAGTATCAAGTGAGTACGTAGACAGGAGGCTCGTGCCTACGTACTCACTTGATACTGTTTCTGATACGTCACATGCAACTCACAGCTTATTATGAGTTGTCGTTACGATACTCGATCATACGCATCGACCGCGTTAGGCGCTCTCATTGATTGAGAGTTGATACAACCTTGGAGCGGGCCAACGAGAGCGCCAAACGCGGTCGATATCGATGATCGAGTAATGTAATGACAACTCATGGTATGGGTACTGACATGGGTTTGGTGCTGTATAATGTTATCGGAAATGTATGATATTTAGAAATTGTATGCAATTCTTAGGAAATGTTTACAATGAGAAGTTTCTTTTTTAAGTATTAAAAAAAAGTACATAGTTTCCAAGAACTCTGTAGATGGCGTTGAACTGCCTAAGTTACTAGATGTATGCCTTCATTTTTGCACAAATCCACGAGGCACAGACTTCTCTTCTTTTTCTCTTGGGACATTTTCTTTATGGCGTGGAAAACTCATAAATTAAAAAGACTGGTAAATCAATATTTTTTTCTTTTTCCTTGTTGTTATTTATTTCTAAATACCAATGGTGTGATGTGATGTGACTGACAATGAAATTACATGTACAGTCACGTTCATGTTGGCACGTCTAGACTTCAAAAATATATGAACATAAAAATAATTCAGAATAGAATCATAATTCAGAATTGAAATACTCATTTCAAAAGACCTAAAAAGCACTCGCGAGGAAAACAATTGAAATACTGTCATTTCTTTAACAATGTAAACTGGATCTAATTTATTCGAACAAATAATATACTTTCCTATGCATGTAGAGATAATTATGAAGCTTACCCTGCTCAGATATTATTAAAGCTAATACAGTAGAGATATATTTTTTAAAAGGTTATTACACATATTATTGCCTGCTGCAAATTATATACTATTGAACCTTCACATGAGGACATATTTTTTATCTATAGATTTGTAGAATTTATTGAGCTTATCAACGTTCACAATATTTTGAATCATTGACAATGCCAACATATTATTGAACTCGACTGTACGTTACGTTTTAAGATCTCAAAATTACAATCAAGTGAAAAAAATCAAAAAATGACAACGTTCCGTTCATTGCAGTAACATACCAAGTTCAGCGCCATCTATCCATCGACTAGGGAAAAAATAAAAATAAAATCCCTCATTCCGAAATGATTCTATAAAAAAAAGTGTTTTACCTGAGCAGGTAGACGGGTTGATATTTCATTTCATTTTATTCATTTACACAGTTCACACTGTGTTGAAAATTACATAATGTTACAAATTTTACATGCAGAGATATAATTAATACAAGGCTATTATTATTTTGTTAGGTATTTGATAAATAATGTCAATATAAGTGAAAAAGTCAAATTGGTGTATAATACTCATGTCAATTAATTACATAGATCCAAATAAATTTATGGTGTCCATTTCTTGTCAATAGACATATATTCTGAGACTGAGTAGAAGCATTTTTCCAATAAGGCTTTCAGTTTTGTTTTAAATAGGTGAGAGTTATAAATCAATAATTTCAACTGAGACGGTAACCTATTTAATAATTCCACTGCTTGGTATCTGGAACAATGCTTAGCGATGTTCAAATTTGGTGCAATTTTATTCATAAAATCCTTCCTTCTAGAGTTTTCTCTTAAATCACGTTCTTCCTGTGACTCATATAGGTCAATATACTTAGCAAAGTTACTTAAAATGACTAAAATATATAAACTTGGTACAGTTAATATTCCCAGTTCAATAAAGTGATCTCTACACGAATATAATTGTGAGATCCTTACAATTGTTCTAACGGCTCATTTCTGTAAGATAAACGCCTTCTGACAGTTATAACTGTAGCTGTTACCCCAAAGCATGATGCTGTATCTTAATCTAGATTCTATCAGGGCAAAATATACAGCCTTGAGTTGCTTCAGATCTAAAACATCTCTAAGGCTCCTAAGGGCATAGCATGCTGATGAAATTGAAGAATCAATGGCAGCCAGCTCCTGTTTCCAATTTAAATATACATCTATATAATATATCATATGATAGATATCACATGTCTTCGAATTTTTGGTTCTAGGATATGCCGCAGTTTTGAGATTACATTTTCATTCTTTAATATCTTCTTTCTTTCTTTAAGTTTTTCTTTCTTATTGCAGCCAGTATTATTTTATATTTTAATGTTTTTGTGGCTGTAAACCTTTTTTATATCTTATTTGAATTAATTTATACTTAATGTTAGTTTTTAATCTGTTCTTTTTACCAGCATTCAAGGACATGTTCGAGCATTCAAAATGCGTACATTTGGATAAAATCAAGTCTATGTATAAAGACAGACTACCAGTGCCGATCAAGTGGGAATGTCAACATTCCCCGGGCAACGGTGAATTAAGAGTGAATTCTAAATTGGTAAGTTCTTGCATGATACACAAGGCTACTCAACAAGCTATGCAAAACTAGTATTAGCTGACCGTTCATTGTGTGGAAAAATCGTATGAAGCGAGACCAAGACAAACTGGTTTTGTATAGCTTGATGTGTAGTCGTGTGTACACTAACATGTAATATTATGGAATCACTTTCTTGGAGTTGATCCGGGATAGCTTCTTAAATAATGGCGTGATTTGAATGAATTTGGTATCAATTTAAAGTTAATAGTTACACCTCTGAAATGATACCATTAGTATAGACAGTATACTGTCACGCCCGCGCCAAGCCACCGCCTGACGCCTCTTCTCAACGACGACGTTTACGGCTCACAGGATTGGTCGAAATGAGACGGATATAAGACTTTTTTGCCTAATGTGCTGACAGACATCGGTCGTCTGTTATTAGGAGTCTAGTAATATGTCGTCGTTGTAGGTACCTATGTTCTCTTTCAGTCAATTCCGAACACCAATCGGACAGCCAGTCTAGACATACGCGGGACTATGGGTTCTATTCTCAAGATCATGTGAGTCTCTTTTCTCTTCATCGAAACTAGCTTTTGCCCGCGGCTTCGATTGCGTTAATTTAGAATTTGAAAAAACGATATGAATGTAATAGGGTAGATTCCAGGGTCAAAATAATTACCTACATTCTATTTAGTCCGTATTAAGTATAAAAAAATATTGGACACGTATTTTTTCTTCTTTCGATTAAACAAAAAAAAAAACAAAGATATAGCCCATTAAAAGTCCGTCTAGCGCCATCATGTTACCACAGTGAAATTACTCTTGCTTTAGCATGTCATGGTAGTTAGGCCACATGTGAACAACTTATTTTGTACCCACATTCTCTACAAAATAAATGATTTCTGATTCTGATTTCAAGTCTTTTACAGCACCTCGGGTCCTGGAACAGCACCCGTGCCAGCCAAGATTGAGCTCCTGGGTGCCAGAGATTCTATTGAAATTACTTCTATGACCAGATTGGTAAGATTTAGTCAGACAGATACAGGGTCATTTTTGTGTAGTAGTGTGGATATTTTTCCTCTGTGGTTCCATTTTGACAGGCCTGTTGGTCTAGTGGTTAGTGACCCTGACTGCTATGCCGGAGGTCGTGGGTTCGATTCCCACCCAGGACAAATGTTTGTGTGATGAACACGATCATTTTGTTCTGTGTCTGGGTGTAATATATTTATCTATAATATTATTATTAGATTAAGAAATATATAAGTATGTTTATCAGATGTCTAGTACCCATAACACAAGCTCTGCTTAGCTTGGGACTAGATGGCGTCGTGTGACAGTTGTGGAATATTATTATTATATTATTAACTACCTAACTATCATGGTTCATAAGATAGAGCCTGGTGACACACGGACGGATAGCGAAGTCTCAGTAAAAGGGTCCCGTTTGACCTTTTGGCTACGGAAATCTAAAAATGACATGTTTACAAAAAAAAACCGACTGAATTGATAACCTCTTTTTTTAAAGTCAGTTAAAAAGGCAAAATCGGATACAAGGAAGTCGGATGCAGGGAAACCGGAGCCACATCATCATCCTGAAGCCAATGTGACTCTGAATATTGGGAAGAAACGGGTAGGTCTCATCATCTTACTGCCCTTATTTTATCTCTATTGGTCATTCATAGCATGATGTTATATATCGACTATCCGACAAATAGTAGATTGTTATACAAGGGTGGAAAGTAATCAATTCCCACACGAGGTATTTAGACGTACGAGCGAAGCGAGGGCGGCTATAGTCCGAGTGGGAATTGATGACTTTCACCCGCGTTAAACACTCTACTTTTCATTTCAAATATAAGGAAAGTAAAAAATAGTCTTTTATAATTTAAATTTCAATTAAGAAACACACCGTCCGCGTCACCGCCGCGGGCCATCCCACTTTAATAGGTATCTATTTTTTTTAATTCACATTGGCCGTATACACTCACAAGACCGCAGCATTTTTTTTAATCGATATTTTTCTTAATTATGTAAAAACGAGATGAAAACCCGCCTTCGCTCGGTTGAAACGTGTGTCATACATAATACACATCTAGGTACTAAATGTAGGTGTCACGGTAACTCATAAGTTTATAGGTTTTTCTAAGGAGGTTTAGTAACTACATAATACACCACATGACACTGGCCGAAAATAAAGAAAAAAAATAAAACTTCTGAACATGATAACCGATGTCAAAAATGGCGGCTGCGATCTCTCTGGTCAGAAAATCATTAGAAATTTGCAAAATACTCGACTATCCGAATTTTGCGGATATATGTTGTCGACTCGAAATCTTTATTTTTTAATGTAGCCCTGCACGAAATTATTAATATAGAAAATTATAGCCGACTAAATAACCAATTTGAGTTCTATTTTTAAAATTCATTCCCGCCCTAGGGAGGGAAGCAATTACTATGAGTCTTTCCCGCCCAAGGGAGGGAAGCATCGTTTTCGACCCGCTGCTTAGATCAAACAAACACTACTTTCCGAGTATGAGAAATGAAATTGTAGATTGTTATACAAGGGTGGAAAGAAATCAATTCCCGTACGAGGTATTTAGACGCACGAGCGAAGCGAGGGCGGCTATAGTCCGAGTGGGAATTGATGACTTTCACCCGTGTTAAACACTCTACTTTTCATTTCAAATATAAGGAAAGTAAAAAATTGTATTTTTTCTAAAATATTTATTGATAGTAACAAAATGAGTAGTACCTATTTATTAGTCTTTTTTAATTTAAATTTCAAATATGGAACACACCGCCCGCGTCACCGCCGCTGGCCATCCCGCTTTAATAGTTTTTTTTTTCTTAATTCAAATTGGCCGTATACACTCACAAGACCGCAGCATTTTTTTTTAATCGATATTTTTCTTAATTATGTAATATAGATGGAAATCCGGCTTGAACGGACCTCTGTTGCGGCAGTCGCTCCCTCTATATTATCGCCCTGAGATCGCGCCGGAACTCTTCCCGCCGCACTAAACTTGTCGAGGCACGGTTTCAGTTTATAGGTTTTTCTAAGGAGGTTTAGTAACTACATAATACACCACATGACACTGGCCGAAAATAAAGAGAAAAAATAAAAACTTCTCAACATGTCATCCGATGTCAAAAATGGCGGCTGCGATCTGTCTGGTCAGAAAATCATTAGAAATTTGCAAAATACTCGACAATCTGAATTTTGCGGATATATGTTGTCGATTCGAAATCATTATTTTTTAATGTTTTATTATTCAGGTTAGCTTTCAATCGAGTCTAACGAAATTATTAATATAGAAAATTATAGCCGACTAAATAACCAATTTTAGTTCTATTTTTAAAATTCATTCCCGCCCTAGGGAGGGAAGCAATTACTATGAGTCTTTCCCGCCCAAGGGAGGGAAGCATCGTTTTCGACCCACTGCTCTGATCAAACAAACACTACTTTCCGAGTATGAGAAATGAAAAATATTTTTTTTGCAGTTGCGACGGGAGCAATTCTCGGTTTCAGAGATGGTGTCGAATTCGACAAAAGTTTCTAATGACGTCATGATTTCGACAAATTTTACTGAACTCTTAGGACCTATGCACACCACGTTTTTTAAACGCGCCGTCGACTCTCGTTTCCAAAACGCGCGTCGACGGCGCGGTTTTGTTAAACAGAGCAGTTTCTTGTCGCGATACAAAGTGTCAAACGCGCGTTTGCATCGCGTCTGTATCGCTAAAAACGAGCGTCAACGGTGCGTTTAATAAACGTGGTTTGCATAGGCCCTTACGTTAGCCTTCGACAAATGGCGAATTTGATATCCCCAGAATAGCAACTTTTAAAATTTGTCGAAAAAATGACGTCATTAGACATTTTTGTCGAGTTCGACACCATCTCTAAAACCGAGAATTGGCCCCCTGTAGTTCTTGAGATTGGGACGTTCTTTCTGTGGTTCAACCAAACAAACAGTAAAGATAAATTATATTTTTTCCAGGCATCAGTATTTGTTGAAAATGGCGACGACGTGGATTCGTTACTGGAGATACCGTAATTATTATTCGTCTTTATTTATAACTTTAAGCATATTAAGAACAAAGGGAATCGTCTATCTTGGTATGGACATGTGATGAGGAGGGATGACACTCCTGTGACTAAGAGAGTGATGAGTATGAATATTGATGGATGGAGAGGAAGAGGAAGGCCAAAGAAAAGATGGATGGATTGTATAAGTAAGGATATGAAAGAAAAAGGAGTCAATGATACTATGACTTGTGATAGGGGAGAATGGAAGAAAGAAATGTGTTGCGTGGGGTAGGTGCGTCTTCTAGAGGCCGGACTCGATCAAAGAGAAGAAGAGAAGAGATGTGTTGTATGTTTATTCAATAAACAATCAGATTTCCACCGAAGCCGAAGCTAAGCGGAGAGGACATGTCGATTTCTGATTGTTTATTCAAAAACATCTCCATTCATCCCCGCTTTAGTGGAGTCCGGGTCTAAGCCTATCTTGTAAGTTTGGTTTGGGCAAAAACGACTCGTTATACAGCTTATTTTTGGTGATTTTTTTTTAGCATAATTAATGTTAAGCCACCCTAACGGAAAATACCGTTTATTATTGCGATGATGGACATTTACACGAACATATTAATGCTATGCTAAATAATCCATAATTACTGCCATCTTTGTAATTACAGCAAACACGTTAGCGTTACTACACCAAGTCGGTCTAAGACTAAAGATGAAGATGAAATTAATGACGGAACAATCTCTTTACTGGGGTATGTTTAGGTCTTTATAAATTATGTCATAAGTAGCCCACTTGAACCCCTTAGTATTTTCTCTGGATTATTTGGTCTGGATATTAAATTATAGGAATACTAGCGGCCCGTCCCGGCTTCGCACGGGTGGAGAACCCGGTCTAAAACCCGGTCCCGATGGTTACAAACACAACTAAAAAATAATTATCCGAATCGGTCAAGCCGTTTTCATGTTATGTCGTGACAACGGAAAACGGGTTTCATTTTTTTATATAAGATAAGAAGAAGATATAGAAGACAGCGATAGTTTCTTCAAATACCTGTGTTATTATACTACCCTAGTAAATAGGGTATTACGGTGCCTTATTTTCGACGTGCCGCTTGCCTAGTCAGTCTTGCCTTGCCTATTCAGAGTTTAGGTACACTAGGCTAGCGTGTTTCACCACCAACTTGACTTCTTGTGCACAGTAGCCTCCACACGGACAGTCTGACAGTGATACAGAGCCGTCATCCAGCAGAAACTGACCACTTGATTAACTACGAGAAGGTAAGAATATTAATTTTTATCAACCAGCTAACACTACACCCGCTATTTCCATTGAGCTATTACTACTACGTATAGAGACGACACCACGCATCACCACAGTGTCCCATCCAGGATGAGTGCGCGCGCCTAGACCACGCCACAGAGCTGACAAACAACTGAATGAACTTGTGCGCGCGCACTCATCCTGGATGGGACATAGTGGTGATACGTGGTGTCGTCTCTTTAGGTAGTAATAATAGCTCAATGGCTATTTCCGCCATTTTGAACTTCGAACTCGGTGTATTTCAACAACGGCCTCCCATAGGATACTTTTGGAAAATCTAAATAAATAAGGTACTGTGTCACTTCATTTGATTTAGGTTTTCAAAATACGATCCAATAATTCTGCTTCAAGGGAAAATTATAGTTACCTGAGAAAGAGTTTTGAATCGTTTCTAGATTCGAACCAATTAGATATTTCATTATCAGATATTTTCCGTTTTTCACCCCCGCTATTTTTTTTTAAATTATATTAATTCCCTTCCTTGAATTGATTAAGTATTTATGCAAAGTTTTGAGTCAATCGAAATAAGCGGTAAAATTCTTCCCTAAAAACTTAATAACCCCATTTTACCAATTTAAGGGTTGATTTTTGAAAAATCAGAAAACACATTTTTGATTATCTTTTATCTAATTTATAAATACTGATTTTCAAATATGAAAATGATGATTTTAATAGCGCCTGCGAAACATCTAACGGAACTTATTGTTCGCATTCGAATGCTCAGTGTATTTTATAAGGATAGTGACAGAGATATGGTGGACATTCCTCCGGTACGCACAAAGCGTTTTGCCAATACTTTTATTGTCCGCACAGCTAAGAAGTGGACTTCCCTGCCGGGGCCTGGGTTTGCCGATAGCTATCGGTACCCTTGGGGTGTTCAAGTCAAGAGTGAACAGGTTACTTCTAGGCAAGCGTGCTTCACCGTCGACCACATCTTCGATTACCTTCAGGCGAGATAGTGGTCAAACACGAACTTAAAATCTATAAATAAAAAGACTCCATGAACACTCTTTTTCAATTCCTTTTTCTAATAATTAGGTATAAAAAATACAAAAAAGGGAATACATATACTTAAAACATTTAAAAATGTAAAAATAGCAGTCCACCAGCACCGGGAACAGGATTCGGGTTACCGGTGGTCAGGGCTCTTGAGAGATGAATCCTGACAATACGTGCCGTGTCCAGAAGTATTGGCCATCTGAATCAAGCGGTTGATCCAGCTGCCCAGCGAGAGCCTACTCAAGTGGTGGTCAAGGCTCTTGGCAATTAAGCCATTGGCAGACACGACTATCGGCACATTGACTTATTCACGTCCCACATGTCAACATCCTCGCGAAGTTGCGAGCTAGATCAAGATACTTAAATTGTATTGCATTAAATAAACTTGACATATCTCATATTTGGTAAGTAGGTCCTTATTACCCCCAAATGGGGCTTGTAGGTAACCAATTAGCGCTCTAGGATAATAATGTAGCTAAAAAAGCCCTAGGGCGGTAAGTAATAAAAAAAACAACTCTTCACTCTTTCAAAAAGTTCGCGTCCATCTAACCATCATACTGGCCATCATGCATTCAGCCCAATGACAAAAGAGATCGCTTCGTTATTCAGCCTTGTCTTCGTATGATAATTGTCATCAATTTTAAATATCGAAAAGCGAAGCTCAATTCTGTAACTGGAAAAAAAGAAATTGTTTTATTTTATTTTAAAACTAGCTTCTGCCCGCGACTTCGTACGCGGATCCTGTTGCTTATGCCAGCGACAGCGGGATCGTCAAAATCAAAGATCTGAAAATTCTGACACCCAACTCCAAGAGTCCGATTAAAAAATTAATGGGAAATTGGCCAGTAGAGTAAAATTTTTGTTAATATATTCATCGCTAGAGCAGTGGTGGCCCAGTGGTATCGGTCCCGACTAACGTGTTGTAGGTGGTGGGTTCGAACTCAGCCAGGCGCATTACTTTGTGTCATTTATTTCAACACTGCCCTTAAAACGGTTAAGGAAAACATCGTGAGGAAACCGACATGTCCTAGAACCAAAAATTCGAAGACATGTGACATTTACCAATCCGCACTGGGCCCGCGTGGTGGATTATGGCCCACTCCCTCTCTCAGAGAGGAGGCTTGTGTCCCAGCAGTGGGAACATTATACGCTGATGATGATGATTCATCGTTAATGTAAATCAGTCCTAAACTGTTACCGCCTTCACTGCGTAGAGGTAATCCCAGATTTTTTTTTACGTGGTAAAATCATCAAATGAGTCCTTCCACCCCTTACCTACTGTTAGACTTGTACTGACTTAAATCCACGATGTCCTTCAATAGCCCTTTATGTTCCGGGGTCACGGTCATGGAATAAGTCCCGCGACCCCGGCAGGCTGTGGCCTTCTGAGAGGGGCCCCGTCATTATGCTGACACTCTTTGAGGCGCGCGTGGAACACGACGCGCAGTTGACCCGGGCATGGTCTATGATCGGACAGCGAGTTGCCCTTTACTCACCTGTCGCATGCCCACGCATGCCGTCGCCGTGAGAGTCAAACACCGCGAGTGGGGCGGAGGGAGGAGATTATCCTCTCTCTCACGCGGCCCGCTTCCTCCTTCGCGAGTATGATTGCTTCACAGCAGGAGGCGACCGCTTCTCACTCCGTCTCGCCCCGCAGCATGGCCGCGACCAATGCCGGGCGCGAGAGGTCTCCGCCTATCGCCGCTGTCACGTCACACGTCGGTGCTCCGCCCAAGCGTGGCAATCCTGCGCCGTATGCTCGACTGTGTCCTCCAAGGTTTCCTCCTTTCTCATAAGACACAGGTACCTCCCGAAACATCCGTGTCATGTGAGGACCTGCGTCACACGGAAGGTTAGGACGCCGTAACGCCTATATACCACTGCTCAAAGAGGGGTCTTACTGCGGTAATCCCAGCTTATGTTATTTTATAAATTATAAATATACAGTGAAGTTTCCACATCAGGTGTTCCAGATTTTCAATATTTATACATCAACAAAAAGTGCTCATCAGGCGGAATGATTTTGCTAAGACGTCATTCCTATATATGTAGTAGTATAGTTGGGCTCATGGAGTTCCACATCAGCTGTTCCAGATCTTCAAATTTTATACGACAACAGAGAGTGCTCATCAGGCTGAACAACTCTTGCTAAGGCGTCATTCCTATATATGTAATAGTATAGTTGGGCTCATGGAGTTCCACATCAGCTGTTCCAGATCTTCAAATTTTATACGATAACAGAGAGTGCTCATCAGGCTGAACAACTCTTGCTAAGACGTCATTCCTATATATGTAAAAGTATAGTTGGGCTCATGGAGTTCCACATCAGCTGTTCCAGATCTTCAAATTTTATACGATAACAGAGAGTGCTCATCAGGCTGAACAACTCTTGCTAAGACGTCATTCCTATATATGTAAAAGTATAGTTGGGCTCATGGAGTTCCACATCAGCTGTTCCAGATCTTCAAATTTTATACGATAACAGAGAGTGCTCATCAGGCTGAACAACTCTTGCTAAGACGTCATTCCTATATATGTAAAAGTATAGTTGGGCTCATGGAGTTCCACATCAGCTGTTCCAGATCTTCAAATTTTATACGATAACAGAGAGTGCTCATCAGGCTGAACAACTCTTGCTAAGACGTCATTCCTATATATGTAAAAGTATAGTTGGGCTCTTGGAGTTCCACATCAGCTGTTCCAGATCTTCAAATTTTATACGATAACAGAGAGTGCTCATCAGGCTGAACAACTCTTGCTAAGACGTTATTCCTATATATGTTATAGTTCAGCTGGGCTGTTGAAGTTCCACATCCGGTATTCCAGATCTTCAAATTTATTCTCTTAGCAGAAAATGCTCATCACGTGGAACAATTTTTGCTATGGTACTATTTTTGTATCTCTTATAGTTTAGCTGGTCTGTTGCGGTTCTGCGCCAGGTGTTCAAGTTTCCAAAATAAATTATAGCCTATGTGTTGGCCAGACTTAATACCTATACAACAAAAAAAGAATCATTCAAATCCGTCCAGTAGTTCCGAAGATTAGCGTGTACAAACAAACAGACAAACAGACAAACAGACAAACAGACACACAGACAAACAGACAAACAGACAGATTTTTTTTTTCGTTTCGTGCTCTATTACTGTTTCTGAATCCCCCTCAATTATTATTTTTTTAATTTATTCAATGTACAGACACAGTTTTTTTACTGTTTTATTATATGTATAGATTTATATCCTACTTAAGCGCCGTATTCACGTTCCATCTTGCTGTACGTCCCGCCAAGGCCATGCACGATGCACGACGCAAAAACACCGTGAATAGGCTTGACGTACGTCAATTATTATTATTATTATGACGTACGTCAAGCCTATTCACGGTATTTTTGCATCGTGCATCGTGTATGACCTTGGCGGGACGTACAGCAGATGGAACGTGAATACGGCGCTTTAAGCTCAATTCTGTAACTGGAAAAAAAGAAATTGTTTTATTTTATTTTAAAATTTATATCCTGTTTAGATAAGTAGAATAGAAATTTTAAAATAAAAATAAAACATTTTTTTTTCAGTTACAGAATTGAGCTTCGTCTTTCGATATTTAAAATCGATTGTGAGGTCACAATCGAGATGGAAAGCAGAGTAGTTAGCTCGGGTGTAAGCATCAAAATTGCACCCTCGAATATCTCGGGTTACTATTGATGCCCCACAGCCCTTGGCTACTAATCTACTATTATTATTATCCAGGTGTGTCCCATGGAAAAGTGCCAACATATGCAGGTGGATGCCTTCATGAGGTCTTTACCACCTTACATGACTGCCAACCCTTTCACGCACTTCGAACAGAATTTCGAAGAGTATGAGACTTGCACTCCAGGTATTTGTTCTCCTATCATTATGTTCCGGGTTTTCAGCTCGGGTCAGGCTAAGAGCTATTGGTTTTTAGGGTTCCGTACGTACTAATGAAAAACCGGTACCCTTAGGCCCGCCGCATACATCAGTTTTCCTGATCAGGAATACTGATCCGTTTTCTATCCGTACACAGCGAATTCATACAAATGTGTGTGCATGTCACACTTGTATAACTTCCCGTACAAATTTTGAAAAACGGATCAGGATTCCTGATCCGGAAAACTGACGTATGCGGCCGGCCTTTATGATCACTCGTTTGTACTTTTGTGCGCCCTCTACAGGCAATTTCATCCAAACTGAACCATTACCGATTAAGTTGTTTGATACATCAATTTCTATGGCCCAAAGACGGTGGTATAATTTTTTGTAATTTTTCGTTAGGAATTTTCTAGTAGAAGCCAGGGAGTTTGGATAAATGTATGGCCAATTTGCCAGTGGATGGCAATATCCAAAAAGATGCAAAAACTATCTGAAAGGGCATCGCGATACTGGAATGAAAAGGGCAGCTGAAGGAACAGGGTTGTGTGTGGATCATGTCGTAGACCGAGGGAGCGCTCGTTTCTTAATTTTTACACAAAAAGAAACTATTGCTAAGGTGCTTCCTCAGCACGAGCAATCACCTGTAATGTAACGTTACAGATTCGAGCATTTCATCGCTAAGGGAGAACAATCGAGCATCACAATAAGCACATTGTATCAAATCTATACTAAACTAGCTGATCCGGCAAACTTCGTACCGCCATAAAATAACCTTTTAAAACTTCCCAGGGGGGATATTACAACGTCTTAAAACCAGGCTTATTCCGGCGAGTGAA
Source organism: Agrotis ipsilon (assembly GCA_028554685.1). NCBI lineage: Eukaryota > Metazoa > Arthropoda > Insecta > Lepidoptera > Noctuidae > Agrotis > Agrotis ipsilon. The sequence continues at coordinate 2,882,885 of CM052977.1, read as the reverse complement.
AGTGACAGAGCTATACAAGTCGTCTACCGCCATCTCGTTCACTCACTGGAACAAACCTGGCTTTAAGACGTTGTAATAGACCCCCTAGACTTCCAGAAATCATTCAAAACTAAAATTAGCCAATTCGGTCCAGCCGTTCTCGAGTTTCAGCGAGACTAACGAACAGCAATTGATTTTTATGTAATAGAAGAAGATGTACTCGAACGCTCGTCAGTCAGGGAGATAGTATTGTAATGAAATGCACAAAGTCGAATCTATAATGTTACATACACGCGAATGCTCCCGGTGAGGGAGGGCCTATAGAAAAAAAGCTTGAAACTAATTTTACATTATCACCAGAACAACTGGAGATGTTAAAACAACGCATTGAAAACAAGATGAAGAAGGAGTCAACGAAGGAAATAAAAAGAGAGGACTCAGGAAGCGGCAGAGAGAGTCCACTGACCGAGTGGTTCAGCACCGGGGTCGCGGTGCAAACGTCTGATGTCGATATTATGCCGCCGTGTATTTGTCACAAAACGCCGCCGAAGTCGCCTGACCCTAAGGATTTTGTGTTAGACTGTAAGTTGGTTTTATATTTGTAGAATCTCTAACCCAGTTTTTTTTTTAAGTGTTTCACCTTAAATTTTTAATGTTCACAAAGTTTTATTCACCCAAATGACAGCACAAGACTCATTTCTTTTTAAGTCATCATCATCATCAGCCGGAAGACGTCCACTGCTGAACATAGGCCTCCCCCTTAGACCGTCACGCCGAACGACAATTCGCCACTTGCATCCATCGGTTGTTTGCGACCCTCACGATGTCGTCGGTCCATCTAGTGGGAGGCTCACGCTGCGTCTTCCGATCTGTGGTCGCCACTCGCGTACTTTTCTTCCCCATTGGTTGTCAGTTCTACGTCACCTATCGTACCTACATCATTTTGGGGATTCTGAACAAACAAGAAACAGCTGGAAAGAAGCTTTAGTGGTTCCAATATTAAAACCGGGAAAAATATCAAGTCTACAATCAAGTTATAGACCCATATCTCTAACATGTAATCTTTGTAAAATACTCGAAAAGATAATTAGTAAACGTTTTAGATGGTACTTAGAATCGAATAAACATATTACAGAATTCCAATATGGATTTCGCCAATTTAGATCAACAATAGATCATTTAATGAATATTGAAAATGAAGTACTTGACAGCTTTGCAAATGATCATTATACAGTAATAGTTGCCCTAGATGTAGAGAAAGCTTATGAAATGGTTTGGAAACATAGGATCCTGAAATTATTACAAAACATTGATATTAAAGGAAATGCCCTAGCATTTGTGAAGAACTTTCTTTCGGACAGATCAATTAAAGTAAGAATTAATGATGTGGTATCTAGCTCTGTCCCTACAGAAAATGGTGTTCCTCAAGGTTCTGTACTCAGTGTAATTCTTTTTTTAATTGCCATTAACGATGTTCTTTCATTTATAAAAAAGCCAGTTAAGGGGTTCTTGTTTGCTGATGATCTGACAATAGTATGTAGTGGTAGAACTTTGAAACCCACGTTAAAATTAATTCAAAATACATTGGATAACCTATTAGACTGGTCCAAAAAATCTGGCTTTAAATTTTCAAAAACTAAAACCGAGTTTATGATATTAAGTAAGAAAAGAAATAAAACTAGAAATGTACAATTAAAATTAGACGAACACAGAATAAAAGAGGTAAACAATTTAAAAATTTTAGGTTTAACATTTGATAAGAAAATGACCTGGAATTCTCATATTAACAAACTTAAATCAGAAGTCTATAAAAGATTAAATATAATAAAAGTTTTATCATCAACATCATGGGGATCTGACAGGAATTGCCTAATTAATACTTATCGCGCAGTAATTAGACAAAAAATAGATTATGGCTCAATAATTTATGATTCTGCAAAAAAACGTACTTTAGATTCCTTAGAAAGCATTCAAAATACTGCTCTGCGACTTAGTATAGGTGCGTTCAAAACTAGTCCGATAAAGAGTATCTTAGCGGAAGCCGGAGAAATGCCTTTAGAATTTAGGAGGAAAGACCTTATTTGCGTTTATGCTGTAAATTTACTGTCCCAACCTGAAAACCCATCCCATAATTATTATACCAAATTGACAGCTGTAGATACCGAATATGAACTTCGTCCTTATTTACTACAACCCTTTCGCATCAGAGCTGCTAAATATTTAAAGGAGTTAAATCTTAATATCCCACCAATTTTTTCAAAGAAACTACTTACTTGTGGCCCTTGGGAAATCCATAAATTTCCCATTAATCTTGAACTAACTAAACATCAAAAAAACAATACCTCTCAACTCGTATATAAAAAATTGTTTAATGAAATTAATAATAGATATTTAGATTGCAAAATTTTTCTACACTGATGGATCAGTTATGAACGGAAGAACAGGATGTTCAGTAGTGTCGGGTGATAACTGTTTCCGGTACAGACTCTGGGACTTTTTCTCGATTTTTAGTTGTGAAGCTATAGCTATCCTCAAAGCTTTAGAACTGATTCAAAATGAAAGTAGCTTAGATAAATATGTAATTTATACTGATTCAAAATCATGTTTGAAAGCATTACAAAATGCAAAAAATACAGACCCTCTTATAATTGAAATTCAACAAAAAATCATTACTCTTTTAATACACAATTACAACTTTGAAATTATATGGATTCCAAGTCATCAAGGGATAGCTGGCAATGAAAAAGCAGATGAAGAAGCCCGAAATGCAATAAATGAAAATGATATTTCCAGTACAATTAAATGTACACCAACTGAATTTCAAAAATATGTTAAATATAAAGTAAAACTTCTCTGGGATCATCACTGGAAGACAGAAAACACATCAAAATTATTTGATATCAGAAATTCAATTTTTCAAAAATCCCCCATTTCTTTTACATCTAGAAAAGATCAAACAGTTGTTACCAGATTACGTATTGGACACACAAATATGACCCATATTCATTTAATAACTAAATCTGACAGAAATAAATGCAAGTGTGGATTTGATTTAACTGTTCATCATCTTTTAATTGAATGTTCAGCCTTTGATAATGAGAAACGTTTGTGTGACCTTCCTGGGGCCTTACCACAAGCTCTTAACGCGATCTATTTTATGACCTAAACTGAACTTTTCTTCTAATTCGCACCATGACAACAGCTTAACGTTCAATCTAGTAGGCCATGCCATCTGACAGCGAGTGTGCCAAACTGAGTTGCAAGTTTTGGTTTCATTCATTCAATTTTGTACTGGTTTGGTACCATGACGTCTTCTATCAGCTCAACTGAAACGCTCAAACTGTCAAAATAAGCAATCCAATAAAAGTTACTATTTCTTTAACATAAACTGAAACGTTTGATGAATTATTGATGAATATCAAGTTTTTTAGAGGATTTTTTACAAAAACCAACGTAATTTTACTTTAATCTTTCTTTTATAGTTATAATACCTATCTTACATACATTTTTTCAACCGCATTTGGTTTTTCGAATAGTCTAATGATTTATTTTTATTGAGTTTCTGAACGTAAGAGGCTCCAGTTTCGCGGTCAGTTGTACCCCTTCAATAACGATGATGCCGAATTCATTAGACGTTACCAGTCTATCCAAAAAAAACAAGTCTGTCAAAGTAATTTGAAACGTTTTTGGTGAAAAATTGACAACGCTATTTAATATTAGCGTTGTCTCTTTCTCACTAAAAACGTTTCAGCTACAAATTGCGATCTTTCATTCACTTATAACAATCCAAATATCGCTGAGCGTATTGGACGTCAGGGTACGACTTTTAGCGTTGCAGTTTATGAACTCAAAGTGAAATGTCTTGCTTTTTAATCGTTTTGAATTAGTTGGTGGTAGGCTTGCTGATAGCATAAAAGAATGCTTAAGCAGGGAGGGTTGTAGTCGGACGTTAATGTTTCTGAAGATGATTAATATGTATAGTTTGGTGTAGTTTAGCGCTTGATTGTGTCCCTATTTGTTCGAGCAATATGTATTGTTTCCTAATGTATTTATGTACGTAAAATAATGTTAAATGTGGTCACTAATGACCTTTGATGTTAAAAAGTGACCTTAAATAAACAATTAAAAAAAAAAAAAAAGAAACAGTCGAATTTGAAACGTGATGTTCAGACTTCAGAGTTTCTTCTTCTTCTTTTGTTTCTTTTGTGCTGATTCACTTTAAAGAAAGGGTTCGATTGTGAGCTCATTTGGATGAAGTGAGCTCGTAAATGTTATAGAATTAGCTAAGTAACTAGAAGGACTGATTATTTTTTCGAAAAAACTGATTTATATTACTCCATATAAATTCAGATGGGGCCCCAATTTATCGGTCTTAAAATTGTTGCAAAGTTTTAGATCCATTCATTTTAAGAATAAATTGTGGACCGACGACAACGTGAGAGTCGCGGGCAACCGATGGATGCAAGTGGCAAATTGTCATTCGGCGTGGCGGTCTAAGGGGGAGGCCTATGTTCAGTAGTGGACATCTTCCAGTTGATGATGATTATGACCCAATTACCAATCACCCTGTACAATAGAATAGAATAATACTTTATTATACACTAAAATAACAGTACTGTATTACAAAAGATATGCATCCTCTATGCTTAAAAACAGAAAGGACCCAGTACTGAACCTTGTGGTACACCAATCTCTCTCTGTATTAATACTCTTGCTACACTACTACTCTTCCAATACTACTCTCATTACTATTGAAGTGATACTTTTTTTTTTCGTAGTGGCAGAATTGGACCTTGTGAAACTAGCTATGGACGCTATTCACCGGGAGTGTATGTTCGATGACAGAATAGAATTCGACAGGTTCAAGTTGATCGGAAAGGACACGGACAGCAGGGAGCCGCAGTAAGTTCGTCATGTTATCTGTTTAGATCGCTCCCTCACCGCGAGAATTCATCGGCGAGGGATAACAATCGAGCATCACAATGCGCATCTTGTATCAAATCCGTAATGTACGCGAATGCTCGTCAGCCACAGAGGAAGTACTGTAATGCTCAAAGTCGAATCTATAATGTTACATTACACGCGAATGCAGGGAGCACTTAAAATACAATCACAAGACACTGGAATCAATAGCACCAGTTGGTTCTACGTTCAACCCGAAAATAAACTGAATATTTTTTTTTCAGGCATGAGCATCTACCCGATAAAGAATTTAAAGAAAACAGATATTATGAAATTGCTGATATACTAAAGAAACATCCCAGTATGTTGGACATATTCCAAGCGAATGCAAAGTAATGAAAGGAAAACAAGAGTCCTAGTGTAAACATTTTATTTCTAAATCAATAGTAACAAACAAACTAAAACCTAATAAAAACATTGAAATATAACAGACGTATTTTATATCTACTACTTACGAATACATGACATAATTTAGAAGATCCAGAAACATTTATTTTGAAGACACAAACACGATTACTAAATATTCGAAAAAATTTAAAGCTTTTTGCATACAACAAACAACTATGCACTTATTTTGAGGATTTCTATTCTCTAAGTGGGAATAAGTTAATCTTTTATTAATATATTTTTCAAAAGCATTTCCAGCGATTGGAGTATACGAATTTGAACCTAATTAAACCATACTAGTCAGGCCATCTTTATATTCTGTAGGCTTTCGAGACATATCACCCATTTGTGCCTGTAATCCCTCATGAATGGTCGATAAATTATTATTTTCTTGTTTTGTAACACTGTCTTTGAAATCTTCGAAAATTTCTGGGTAGAATTCCATTTTTTCTTCTATCTCGCCGCTCATTTCCACTTCTTTGAATACGTCAGATTTAATTCTGTCCACAGTATCATTTATTTCTGTGTTAACAACATCAGTGATACTAGGAATAGAGATCGTTTTAAACGAGTCTTTGGCAACAGGAATTTTCGTGTCATCCATCTTAGTTTTGGATCCTACGATTTTAAGGGAGTTAGTTTTGACTGGCATTATGATGCATTCATGTTTCACGTCCAGGTTTGAAGTGACACTTTCAGAATTCATTGTCATGTTGCTCGTTAGGACCTCTACCTCCTTTCGCCACGTTTGTTTCCTTTCTAGCTGCTTTTGCAATTCATTTATTCTTTCTTCCCTTAGTTTCAGTAGACTGTCTAGATGTTCCACCTGTATGTTTGGAAATCAAAGATTTAGAACAATGGTTTTCTTATATTTATTTTTTTAATATTCATAAATGTGGTCGTCTCTACTCACTTTTTGTTTGAGAACATCAGCAGCTTCTTTAGCGTCCTTTAGTTCTTCCTTGAGGGTGCAGTGCGTTTCATAGTTGATCACCTTCTGCTGTACAGTCTCCAGTACTCCGTTGACCCTTACTTTAACTGGCACCATCAGTACGTGGTCTATGTGTAGAAGAAAAAGACATGCTGAGTCACCTCATTAAATTTAGATGAGAAGAAAATGATGTGATGGTGATAAAAGAGGGTATATAACGTTATTTGAAGCCGAATCTAGCCGATTATCTCTTTCCAAAGTTGGGTGTGCAATATTTAATGCAAATGTTGAAGTATCGACAGTTGTGCCTGCACGCGACACGTTGCAGTTAATATACAGAGTGAATTTTTCAACTGGGCGTGGATGGCTACTTTCGAAACTATGAGGAATATCGAAAAACGTTGAAAGGAGTCTCGAGGCCGATTTTGACGAAAACTAAAACTGCGTCATTGGATTTTAGAAAAATCCAAAATCCTGGTCAGGAATCGAACCCGTTGATTTTGAAAAAAAAATCACACCCTGTATTATTATACCATTCGATAGTGTTGCTAATAAGGATCAAATTCTGAGAAGTAATCATGTACGGCAAACTTAAGGAAAACGTATAATTACAAAAAAAACTGTTTAATCTTCAAGGCAAAGACTGTATTTGAAACATAAGTTACCGCTTCTTCTTTAAAATAATGCTATTTTTAGTTCAACTCAATAATGTCGTATTGCTAAGTACAGTGGGATTGTTGAAACGTAAATCCCAGTGAGACATTGAGAACAATGAAATTTTATAATTTCGATGATGAGAGGGGAGACGAGATGTAAAGTAACATGGAAAAATAGCAATTTCATAAAAATCAGCCATTTCCTTAAGTTTGCCATATATGATTACTTCCCAGATTTTGATCCTTGTTAGTAACACTATCGAACGGTGTAATAATACAGGGTGTGATTTTTTTTCCAAAATCAGCGGGTTCGATTCCTGGCCAGGATTTTTGATTTTTCTAAAATCCGATGATGCAGTTTTACTTTTCGTCAAAATCGGCCTCGAGACTCCTTTCAACGTTTTTCGATATTCCTCATAGTTTCGAAAGTAGCCATCCACGCCCAGTTGAAAAATTCACCCTGTAGAGTCCACTCCCACTGCTGAGACACAGGCCTTCTCTTTGTGAGAGGGAGTGGGCCATGATCCACTACGCGGACCCAGTGCGGGTTGGTAGTTGACACATGACTTGCCGGTTTCCTCACGATGTTTTCCTTCACCGTTTTGAGATCAGTGGTTATGAAATAAATTACACAATGTAATTAGTGAACCCAGTAGCAGTCAGGGCTACGGCAGGAACTGAAGTGAGGGCCGATTCCAGTGGCCTACCACTGCTCCCAAACGTACTACTGTCTGCAGTTAGATAATATCGACTTCGTGTGTATACCGTGGTGCAGTCCAGCTGATGGCAGTCTAAGGCCCGTAATCCACCAAAGCGGAGAGGAGAGGAGATGTGTTTGAATAACCAATCAGATGTCAACTGAAGTCAACTGAAGCTAAGCGGAGAGGAGATGTGGACATCCGATTGGTTATTCAAACACATCTCCTCTCCTCTCCGCTTTCGTGGCCTTAGATATAGTCTTATCATATATTGTAAGTACCGTCATCGCCGCAGGCTTCATAGTAGCTACCGCCGCTGGACATGTTCTGTTCAGCTTCCCTCATCGACTTGTTCAAATCTTCATCACGGCGGATTTTGTCTCGAACTGAAATACCCATTTAACAAAAAACTTGTTACGATTCAGGCATTCTCAACCATTATTTTAAGTGGCGTGAAGGAAATAATGAATCCTCACTTATAATCATAGATACAGTATTTCTAATTAAGCATTAATATTTAACAACAGAGACACAAATGGGAAAGACCGAGGCATTTGTTCAACAATTAGTTGACGTCTTCGGCTGATCATGAAAGCTATTAGTTGTGAGATATCATAGCAACTATGGAGGATTCATAAGAGCCAAAGTATCGTGGTAGATCTGGGATGAGTAAAGTACGAACTTTCAGGGACCTCTATCTAGGGTTGCCATCTGTAAAATTTGAAAACCAGGACAAGACGCGTGAAAATCCCGGATTTTTGTATCCAGAACCCGGACAAGAGTCGAAGAGCGCACGGGGGGTGGGAGGACGGTGAAGTGTGCGGGGACGTGAGTTGAACTGCGCACGGGAGGGTGGTGGGGGAACACGGTGAATTGTGCGCATGAGTCGAACTGCGCACGGTGTCGCGGGTGTCCCAACCTTTAAACTTTAAAAACCCGGACTACTAATGAAAACCCCCGAGACACTACTCGGCCACCCGCTAAACTAGGACAAATCCGGGGAAACCCGGACGGATGGCAACCCTACCTCTATCTGGTTCTTGGTTTTCAAGCACACACTTTGAACGATGACGAGTTCAAAGTGTTTGTCCCCAATTTCGGAAACAACTCACCCATTACAAGTACTCTCTCAATGACCCCCGGGGTACAGTTCGCCAGCTGCTCCATCGTGTTGCAACAGAGGCTCAGTCTGAGCTTCTTCAGCACCTTCCTGTTGAGGGTCATCCAGTTGTTCAGCTTTAACGAGTGACTGTTCCGCGGAGGGTAGTTGTGCATCTCAACCAATTTCGGGTAATGAATGCTCAGGATTTCTGCTAGGAGAACTGGTGGAAAAAGCAGTTGTTAATGTTGTAATGGTAGGTTCATATTCAGATCAGATCAGATAGCCTCGATAAATGATATTTATTTTGCTAGTTTATAATAATAAAAGTATTCCACAACTATCACACAACGCCATCTAGTCCCAAGCTAAACAGAGCTTGTGTTATTATAGATAAATTATACCCAGACACAGAACAAATGATCATGCTCATCACACAAACATTTGTCCTGGGTGGGAATCGAACCCACGACCCCCGGCATAGCAGTCAGGGTCACTAACCACTAGACCAACAGTCCAGTCAAATTGAATTGAATGAGTTGGTTGTTAAAAATGACTTTCACGTCATATGATATTTTTAAAGCTGGATGAGGCCGGTGTTTTGTACCTGACTACTCTGAGAAGAAACATCCGAAACAAACTCAGAGGTCACTGTCTCTTTTAAAATCCTAACGATGCAGGTGTCTGAAATGGTCTTTTATAGAAAGAACGACACAGTTTGTGACCATCGGTACCGGGTTTTAAAGGACTTCCACCCGTGCGAAGCCGGGACGGGCCGCTAGTCACTCCATAAAACTAAATTACTAGAAAGAAATCATACCAGCATCAGAAAAGTCCCGGTTAATTTTCTTCGTGGGTCTCGATAATTTAAAAGTATCGACCCATGCCAACACTGATTCGATATCCGCTAGTGGTATGGGAGATTCAATATTAGCCATCATGTTACATTTAAATATAATAAATACTGAATTATTTTATTTATATTCTTTATTTTAATTAGTTTTGATTGTATGACAGGAGAAATTTCGTGTTTGTTAAATGTTGAAGTTTGTCAGAATACGTTTTTTATGTTTTTTTTTCTATTTTTTGGCTAGTTAGTATAGCAAAAAGGTTTCGCATTGTTAATAGAGCCTCTTTTATCAGCTTTTGCCTAGTCTAATGCCTGCCATACACGGTACAAGTATACTTGCGCAAATCCAGACTTGCGCAAGTATACTGTAACGTGTGTGCGAAGATACTCACACAAATTCCTAAAATTTGCACTGTCCTGTGTTTGTGCAAGTCCAGACTTGCGCAAGTATACTGGAATATGTGTGGCATAATGCTTCCAAACTTTTTCAGCTAACGACTTACAGGTTAAGTATATTAGCGGCAATAACATTGTCCGATTTCAGGATTTGATATTCAGGATGTCCTGAATTCAGGAAAGTGTAATCGCATCTAGGAGGAGTAGCATCCTAATTAGGAAACGATTTTGTACGAGCTTTGGCAACTGAAGTTTTCTTAAATTGTATCCTAAATATCCTGAGATTTTGTCTCAACTCAACTCCATAGCTAGCTGGGAATCGAATTCACGACCTCATTTGCACGGCTGTCACGCTTTTGACAACAAGATCAGACAAGACAGACACAATACTAAAGTACAATAACTGTACCATTATTAATTGAATGCATAATTTGTAACAAAAACTCATTAAAAGTACAGACAGTTAAAGACATTTTATTTAAGCGCACCTCGTTAAATCAATGATTTCAGATTTTCTCTTCTTACATTAGAAAGCATCATATTGCGACTCACGTCCATCACATAAAGTGCATCGCATTTACTATGTTATATACAACACACGTCCATTATATACAGACCTCTGTGTTCAAAGCATTCCGCAAGATTTGTGCAGAAAAATGCAGTTACGTGTGTCAATTTAGAATGGTTGTTACGGTGTTATAACTGCACATTTTCTATAGAAATTTAGCTTTCCATCGTTTCTGAGACATATGCTTACGGTTTGTGTTTATAGCTGAAAGGAACAAAGAAAGATGAGAGACATATTTTGTCATTTATGAGGCTAGCGTAATGTTTTGGAGGACACAGCAACAGGGCTGGATTAATCCTAAGGCAAAGTGGGCAACTGCCTAGGGGCTCTGTTATGACAAAGGGCACTGTGCACGCACCAAAAAAAAAACTGCCTTTTCGTCAAACAAACAAGTTAGTATCCTTCCTCAATCACAATATAACTTGCCTCTTGCCTCTTTAAGTTAGAGCTAGACAGGTTGCCAGCGGATGCACAGCAAAATCGATATTGCAAAATGAATTTAGAAATGATCAATCTAAGCAATAATATTCCAACTTTTAATTTTGCGGCATGGTTTAGCGAGGTTTGTGTACTTCACATAAAATCTATATCTATCTATCTATATCTATCTATCTATCTATATCTATATCTATCTATATCTATCTTCTATCTTCTATACATATAATAAAACTAAAGAAAAATCGTTTTTGTACATCAAAATAAAATGAATAAAAAATAGCTAGGGTGTTAAAGGACAACCAATAGGACCCATTTCTAGCATTTTTAGAATTTTTGTCTGTTTGTCTGTTTGTCTGTTTGTATGTTTATATGTCCGGGCATCACGTAAAATGTACGAGATCAATGTAAATAACTTAGATACACAACGATTTAGCGTAACTTGAGGTAACATTTAGTTTTTGTTTCATTGCAATCGGTTCAGTCTATCAAAAGTTATTCGAATTTAAAGTGTTTCAGAAGTAAAAAAAAACAACCACAAAAAAGAGTAAAATAACCTACAAAATAACTTTTCTTTCGGAAGTCGGTGGCTTTGTTTTATTATTTCGATGTCTTTTTGCCACCAAACACGCAAAAAGTAAAGATCATCATGTCATCCAAGTAGGCGAAATTAATAAAAATGCTCACAAAATAAAAAGTACTGAACCAAATTTGATGAAATTTTTATGGGACCACACTGCAACTATCCTGCATCGAACAAAAAAAGAATCACACTAATCGGAGTAATCGATGTACATACATAAAAAAAAAAAAAAAACATACCAACCGAATTGAGAACCTCCTCCTTTTTTTGAAGTCGGTTAATTACGGTCAGTTCACACCAAGAGGCGTAGTTCAGGGGGCTTAGACAAAGTAACAATTTAAAAACGATAACGAACTTCGTTATGACAAAAATGTATGGGATTGACATTAGCCGCGTTAAGTCACGTGGTCAATCGTCATCGTTATCGAAACTTGGTAGACAATGGGGCTTAGACAAAGTAACAATTTAAAAACGATAACGAATTTCGTTATGACAAAAATGTATGGGAATGACATTAGCAGCGTTAAGTCACGTGGTCAATCGTCATCGTTATCGAAAGTTGGTAGACAATGTTATAATTCGTAACGAAACGATAGAGTAACGAATCGTTATCATGTTTGTCCCGTACAAATGCGTAGACAAGTAGCGCTTTTAGTGTTCGCCATCGCCTCGATCGTGATCGCCAAAAAAGATAACGAAACGAATGCCAAAAGGTTGTAGTTATCGTAGTTAACGAAACAAAAATGGTCGGATTTCATCATTCGGCAGCAGATTTTTGATATTGATTGATGACATACTTCATACTCATTGTTTTAAACAAATATTAACGCATTAGATATTATTATAATTTTTAGTGGTTTATTATTATTTTGAATTATTTTATATTAATTTGACATTTTTAATTTTAATTTTTCTATGATTTATTGATTTATATTAATTTTCAAATTTACATTATTATTTTTTCTGAATTATTGTTATTTTATATTTATCTAAAATTTGTAGTGGCTGACTTACGATGAAATTGACTTGTTGCCTTACTAACATTATTTTATAAGCATTTAGTACTAACACAGGTATGGATACTTGTGTCTGAAGCAAATAAATAAATTAGCAAAAATTCTCTTCGGCGGTAAGTAAAGTAGTAAAGAGGGGTCTCTTTGAGGAGTGGCTGGATAGGCGTCACGGCGTCCTAACCTTCCACTTGACGCAGGCCCTCACCGGACACGGATGTGGAGGTACCTGTGTCTGATGAAGAAGGAGGAAACGCCTGGGTGTCACCACTGCGAAGATCGCCCGGAGGACACAGTCGAGCATACGGTGCAGGATTGCCCCGCTTGGACGGAGCACCGACGTGTCCTCACGGCGGCAATAGGTGGAGACCTCTCGGCGGTCGCCTCCTTCTGCGAAGCAGTCATGCTCGCGAAGGAGGAGGCGTGCCGCGCGAGAGAGAGGACAATGTCCTCCCTCCGCCCCACCCGCGGTGGTGGACGCCCACGGCGATCTCCGGCCACCGTAGGCGCGGGCATGCGGGCGGCGAGTAAAGGGCAACTCGCCGTCCGACCATGGATCATGCCCGGGTCGACGGCGCGTCGTGTTTCACGCGAGCCTCAAAGAGCGTCAGCATAATGACGAGGCCCCCTCTCAGAGGGCTAAAGCCTGCCGGGTTCGCGAGACTTATACCATCACCGTGACCCCGGAACATTAAGGGATATTGAAGGACACCGTGGATTTTAGTCAGTACAAGTCTGAAGGTCCCTCCCGCCCTGCCCGGGGTGGTGGGAGGCCTCATCTGATGATTTTACCACGTAAAAAAAACAAAAAAAAAAACAACAATTCTCTTGGAATAAAGATTTATTTTGTTCTCATAGTAGGTATTTATTCTGTTAGAATCAAGAAGTTTAAAATATTTAATCTCCTTGACTATAATATAAAAGGGTAAATTATGCATTCTCTAAACGTATTGAGGGCTGCACACAATGAAAACGTCTGGGAGAGGCGCCAAAAGCGAAGGCGGGTCTGGCGCAGCAGGCTGCCGTTCTTGAGCCGAAGTCTGAGTGAGCACGAGCGGAAGGGGTGAAGGTGTTCGTGTGTGGTATGATGAGTTAGGCGGAAGCCAATTATTTGAGGGTTCTGAAGTAGAAAGATGAGGAGATGAAGTCACTTGTGGAGTTCCTGAAAAAGAAAATTAGTGTTATTTTGGATAGTTTATCCTTTGTTTATCCTTTGTTCAAAATGGTTTCTTAAATCAGATACTGCTATTATTTTGTAAAATGTGAAGGTTTGGATGTTTGTTAGTTTCTTACTCAATCATGCAAAAAACGGCTGAACGGGTTTCGATTTAAATTGGCATACAGATATAATGGAATATAGCAAAACTGAGGTTCTTTAGGAATATCAGATTATTTTATATTTTAAATATTTATTTGTTATGTATAATAACAAATAAATATAATACTAGCTGTTGCCAGCGCCTTCGCCGATAAAAACTATCCTATAATGTTAATCTGGGTTATCAACTATGTGTGTACTAAATTTTATCCAAATCCGTTCAGTAGTTTTTGCGTGAAAGAGTAACAAACATCCATCCATCCATACAAAATTCCACGTTTATAAATAAATATGAGTAAGAAGAAGTAAGATTTTAAGTCTTTAGCCTTACCATCTAAAATTTCAAAAAATACTGAATCAGTTTGGTTGACGTGTGGGGGATCATCTTGTGTAGTACTCAGAGGTCTCTGAAAAAAAATGCCAGTGGTAGTTTTAATAAAAGCAAGTGGTAGATGTAATGAAATTTTGTATTACTGAAATAGTGTATTTATTTTTTTGTGTAAAAATTAAAGCAACGTTTTTTCAGTCAGAAAATAATATTTATTTTGTAAATAGATACCAATTATTAACCAGTTTAACCCAGTTAAAAATAATGTATCAAAACATGAAATGGTGTCTTTCATGTCAGATAAGTAACTTTTGTTGTCATCACAGACTTAGTAGAGTTTACACTGTTGTCATTAACTAACATAAATGTTGGTTATTATTAACCAATGTTAATAGTAATATCTTATGAATCATGCAGCATCTGTCTAAGTACTAGAGAAAACTAGCTCATTATTGAGCAGGAGCCGTGAAGGTACTTTAAGTATTTTATATGTATTATTACTAGTGGCCCCTTAAGTCCACCGTTGTACATTGTTGTGCATAAATTTTAATAAATAAATAAATACTTACACTAAATCCTAGCTCTTCTATATGGACTTGTCCTGCCACTGCTAAAGGACCCATTATAGCCAGCATGCGTTCATCGTTAGCTGACAAGGTTTGCCCGCTTGCTGGCCCACCTCCTGTCCCAGTTGCATGGTGCTGAATAGTCAATGCCTTTTTTTTTGTCTTTGACTTCCAATCTGCCCACACCTATAATGAATAAAAATCAGTTGTAGTCATAAGTTCCTATGTTAAAAGTGTAAATGAGAATAAAAAGCCAATATGGTAAGAACTTTTCAAATAAATTGAAAAATAACAATAAGATTGTGGGGCATCTTCTCTTATGTGGCCATCGGACACCATAGCTTGTACTGTACTATCATTTTTAATTATTTATTGATATTTAATTTCTTGTAGTAAGAAGGTTAATGTTTAGTTGTAAGTTATTCTCAAATATTTGCTTTCTTTATTATTGTTGTGTGTTTTTATGCCATGTGCCAATAAACGTTTTTTCTTTCTTACTATGGGTGTCAGAGGTTGATCATCTTCATCATTATCAAAAGTCCCCAGTCTAGTAATAACAGAGAATTGATTACAAGCCAACCTTCATAACCGCAAGGTTATGTCCACTTATACAAAACCCTTGAGAAAGTAGCTTGCTAGCCACTCTACCATCACACCAGTCTATCAAAAAATGTTCATTAGATCCTTACTTTTTTCCACATTACTTATTCATGAATAAAACTTTGATTTACTTACGTTTCTTTATATTCAAGCAGCGAGCGTTGCCAATTGTTGCTCAGGACTTGCTCGAACTCTTGATTCCATAGACTCCATAGTGTATCACTAAAAATTTAATCATCGTTTGAACACTAGTCACATATAAAAATGAGTTTTGGAAGCGATCTAAAAGTAATAACACTATTCACTTACTTGATTTTTTAAACTTCTTGACTGTCACTGACAGCTGACAGCTAAATTTTCGATACCATAACCAATATTTTTGTTTTTTATCGAACAAACAATTCGACACAACGATCGCGACCGTAATGTTACATTGGCTACGAAATGTTTGTCGTTATCTCAGAGACGATGACGAATTTAGATATCGTTTCGGTACAAAGCGATGTTACTTTGTCTAAGCCCCAATGTTATAATTCGTAACGAAACGATAAAGTAACGAATCGTTATCATGTTTGTCCCGTACAAATGCGTAGACAAGTAGCGCGTTTAGTGTTCGCCTTCGCCTCGATCGCGATCGTCAAAAAAGATAACGAAACGAATGCCAAAAGGTTGTAGTTATCGTAGTTAACGAAACAAATATGGTCGGATTTCATCATTCGGCAGCAGATTTTTGATATTGATTGATGACATAATCCATACTCATTGTTTTAAACAAATATTAACGCATTAGCAAAAATTCTCTTCGGCGGTAAGTAAAGTAGTAAAGAGGGGTCTCTTTGAGGAGTGGCTGGATAGGTGTCACGGCGTCCTAACCTTCCGCTTGACGCAGGTCCTCCCTCCGCCCCACCCGCGGTGGTGGACGCCCATGGCGTCTGACGACGCATGACGATCTCCGGCCACCGTAGGCGCGGGCATGCGGGCGGCGAGTTAAGGGCAACTCGCCGTCCGACCATGGATCATGCCCGGGTCGACGGCGCGTCGTGTTTCACGCGCGCCTCAAAGAGCGTCAGCATAATGACGAGGCCCCCTCTCAGAGGGCTAAAGCCTGCCGGGGTCGCGAGACTTATACCATCACCGTGACCCCGGAACATAAAGGGCTATTGAAGGATACCGTGGATTTTAGTCAGTACTAGTCTGACAGTCCCTCCCGCCCTGCCCGGGGTGGGAGGCCTCATCTGATGATTTTACCACGTAAAAATACAAAAAAAAAACAACAATTCTCTTAAAATAAAGATTTATTTTGTTCTCATAGTAGGTATTTATTCTGTTAGAGTCAAGAAGTTTAAAATATTTAATCTCCTTGACTATAATATAAAAGGGTAAATTATGCATTCTCTAAATGTATTGCGGACTGCACACAATGAAAACGTCTGGGAGAGGCGCCAAAGTCTGAGTGAGCACGAGCGGAAGGTGTGATGGCGTTCGTGTGTGGTATGATGAGTTAGGCGGAAGTCAATTATTTGAGGGTTCTGAAGTAGAAAGTTGAGGAGATGAAGTCACTTGTGGAGTTCCTGAAAAAGAAAATTAGTGTTATTTTGGATAGTTTATCCTTTGTTCAAAATGGTTTCTTAAATCAGATACTGCTATTATTTTGTAAAATGTGAAAGTTTGGATGTTTGTTAGTTTCTTACTCAATTATGCAAAAAACGGCTTAAAGGGTTTCGATTTAAATTGGCATACAGATATAATGGAATATAGCAAAACTGAGGTTCTTTAGGAATATCAGATAATTTTATAATACTAGCTGTTGCCAGCGCCTTCGCCGATAAAAACTATCCTATAATGTTAATCTGGGTTAACAACTATGTGTGTACTAAATTTTATCCAAATCCGTTCAGTAGTTTTTGCGTGAAAGGGTAACAAACATCCATCCATCCATACAAAATTCCACGTTTATAAATAAAAATGAGTAAGAAGACGTACGATTTTAAGTCTTTAGCCTTACCATCTAAAATTTCAAAAAATACTGTTTCAGCTTGGTTGACGTGTGTGGGATCATCTTGTGTAGTACTCAGAGGTCTCTAAAAAAAAATGCCAGTGGTAGTTTTAATAAAAATAATGGTAGATGTAATGAAATTTTGTATTACTGAAATAGTGTATTTATTTTTTTGTGTAAAAAATATAGCAACGTTTTTTTAGTCAGAAAATAATATTTATTTTGTAAATAGATACCAATTATTAACCAGTTTAACACCGTTAAAAATAATTTATCAAAAAATGAAATGGTGTCTTTCATGTCAAATAAGTAACTTTTGTTGTCATCACAGACTTAGTAGAGTATACACTGTTGTCATTAACTAACAAAAATGTTGGTTATTATTAACCAATGTTAATAGTTATATCTTATGAATCATGCAGCATCTGTCTAAGTACTAGAGAAAACTAGCTCATTATTGAGCAGGAGCCTTGAAGGTACTTTAAGTATTTTATATGTATTATTACTAGTGGCCCCTTAAGTCCACCGTTGTACATTGTTGTGCATAAAGTTTAATAAATAAATAAATACTTACATTAAATCCTAGCTCTCCTTTAAGGACTTGTCCTGCCACTGCTAAAGGACCCATTATAGCCAGCATGCGTTCATCATTAGCTGACAAGGTTTGCCCGCTAGCTGGCCCACCTCCAGTCCCAGTTGCACGGTGCTGAATGGTCAATGCCTTTTTTTTGTCTTTGACTTCCAATCTGCCCACACCTATAATGAATAAAAATCAATCATAAGTTCCTATGTTAAAAGTGTAAATGAGAGTAAAAAGCCAATATGGTAAGAACTTTTCAAATAAATTGAAAAATAACAATAAGATTGTGGGGCAACTTCTCTTATGTGGCTATCGGACACCATAGCTTGTACTGTACTATTATTTTTTATTATTTATTGATATTTAATTTCTTGTAGTAAGAAGGTTAATATTTAGTTGTAAGTTATTCTCAAATATTTGCTTTCTTTATTATTGTTGTGTGTTTTTATGGCATGTGCCAATAAAAGTTTTTTCCTTCTTACTATGGGTGTCAGAGGTTGATCATCTTCATCATTATCAAAAGTCCCCAGTCTATTAATAACAGAGAATTGATTACAAGCCAACCTTCATAACCGCAAGGTTATGTCCACTTATACAAAACCCTTGAGAAAGTAGCTTGCTAGCCACTCTACCATCACACCAGTCTATCAAAAAATGTTCATTAGATCCTTACTTTTTTCCACTTGTCTGTAGTCTTCGATCTAGATCGAGCCATTGTTTAATTACTTATTCATGAATAAAACTTTGATTTACTTACGTTTCTTTATATTCAAGCAGCGAGCGTTGCCAATTATTGCTCAGCTTGCTCAGCAATACTTGCTCGAACTCTTGATTCCATAGACTCCATAGTGTATCACTAAAAATTTAATCATCGTTTGAACACTAGTCACATATAAAAATGAGTTTTGGAAGCGATCTAAAAGTAATAACACTATTCACTTACTTGATTTTTTAAA
The DNA here is from genome assembly GCA_028554685.1 of Agrotis ipsilon. NCBI lineage: Eukaryota > Metazoa > Arthropoda > Insecta > Lepidoptera > Noctuidae > Agrotis > Agrotis ipsilon. Next base: position 2,863,987 of record CM052977.1, on the reverse strand, counting down.
CTTATTGACTGTCACTGACAGCTGACAGCTAAATTTTCGATACCATAACCAATATTTTTGTTTTTTAACGAATAAACAATTCGATACAACGATCGCGACCATAATGTTACATTGGCTACGAAATGTTTGTCGTTATCTCATAGACGATGCCGAACTTAGATATCGTTTCGGTACAAAGCGATGTTACTTTGTCTGTAGCGCGATCTAGCTTCGAATAGATAAACTACATATTCAAATAATTCATCTAACGATGATGATAGTATGGGACAGGATAGGACAGGGTGGGACAGGACGGGACAGGACGGGACAGGACGGGACAGGACGGGACAGGACGGGACAGGACGGGACAGGAAGGGGCAGGACGGGACAGGACGGGACAGGACGTGACAGGACGGGACGGGGCGGGACGGGACGGGACGGGACGGGACGGGACGGGACGGGACGGGATGGGACGGGATGGGACAGGACGGGACAGGACGGGACAGGTTGGAGAATCAGTTATCCACTCTTATTTTTTTTTGGAGTTCTAACTCTTTTTACCCGACTACGGCAAAGCCAAAAGGAGGGTTTTGATTTTGTTTTCGTATTTTAGAACATGTTTACGTACACGCGAAAAAATTTGATGGAAACTTGAAATCCTATTATCGATATTTTTTAATCAATTATATGATTTTTTTTTTTCATACAAAACTTCATTTATTTGATTTATTTAACATATCGATAATGCAAACCGATAAACAAACTACTCTCTAATCCGGTAGTAATTGAATGGTTCTGCCTATGAACAACAGAGGGCGTTTATAACAATTAAGTCAAATATTCTACTAAAATTCTAAATACAGGGTTTAGGAAAACTTGGCGTGGTGATTTACGTACGCATATTTATGTACGCTCCAGAATGATGGTTCACAGCAAATGTTGTTAATAAAGAAGAACTAGCTTATATAAAGTACCTAATAAAATAATAATATAATATTTCTGTGTTGGTTGGAGGATTCAACAGCGCTTCGCACAAAAAAATACATTGGAAAATTCCGACTTCCACGCGAACGAAGTCGCGGGCACAGCTAGTAATCTAATATAAGTCCGAACAAAGCCTAAACACTTGGATAGGTGAGCCTGTTCTTGAGTTATAAAGTTACAACAAAAAGTGGCATTGGTTTTTATACATATTTTAGAACATAGAATATGTAAGTATACTCACCGTTTTGACGTCAAAATAGAGATAGTAAGTAGAAGGCATTTTCAGTCATTTCACCTTAGGTACCCAGAAGCCAAAACACCGGTACTATGTAGCCTTCGCCGTACATTACTATGTAGGTGGCAGCCATCTTGAATCCAAAACGTCACTTTCTACAACTATTTGCGTTTTCACAATGCGCAAGCGACGACGACAACGTTGAGATGACAAGTTCCGTTTTTGTACTGTCGAGTAGAAAAGTTTTTGTGTCAACATTTTCTTTTGTTGTTCGAAGACTTCGTGCGGGAAAGTAGGCGCTAATTTAACAGTATTTATACTTTTATAATGTACACAAATACCTCTATCTTGACTTATAGTGCCATATTATCTAATATGGTTTGGTTACACACAGAAATGGCGAAAACCATCAAAAAAGATAAAAACAAGGTCAGAAGAAGTGAGAAGTGAGGGAGAAGAAATATGATTATGACTATGATAGTGAACTAACAGCGCAGAGGTTCTTTAGGACCAAGAATAAAAGAGAAAGGTGGGTGCATTTTATTTATTTCTTTCACGGTAAAATAGGAGTCCTCCCAACCCAGGGCGGGACAAGAGGAACTTTTTATTTGTTTTTGCATTTAGTCATTTCCTCGCTGAGGTGGGATGAAAAGTTACGTGTTGCACTTGAGTGCAAAGATTTTTCACCTTGTGCTCTTTTGATTCCCTCGCTATCGCTCATGATTCTAATTTTGAATCACTCGTTGCACTCGTGATTCAATTTTAGAATCATTCGCTTGCTCGGTCATCAAAATTGAGCACGTGGTTAAAAATCAACTTTGCACTCTTGTCTAACAAATAACTATTTTTGAGTTTTCGGAGTTGGAATATTACATAGGTACAATATTACGACAACTGTGTCTCTTATCGCGGCTCAACATGAAAATTCCGGCAATAGAGAAAACTTATTTTAAAAAATGTGTCGGGACTGCGAGATACGAGACATGCGGGACCAAAAACCTATTCCGGTAGAAAAAATATTTATTATGAAAAAAAAAATAAGTTCTGGTAAAGAAAAAAAACAAGCTGAAAACGTTCTTCTTGACTGTACAAGTCTTTGTTAAAGCTGACTCAACATTGTTAGTCCTACAATTTGCCAACAAAGTGTATTTACTTAGACATCGAGGTACCCACCTTCAGAGCGCTATTTAAATAGCTCTTCGCCTTGCCTTTGTTATGACTTAGGAGTAATATTCACCAGAACATCAGAAAGATCTGAATACACCCAGGCACAGAACAAATAATCATGCTCATCACACAATCAATTTTCCTGGGTGGGAATCGAACCCACGACCCTCGGCATAGCAGTCAGGGTCACTAACCACTAGACCAACAGGCCCGTCAATGATCGCAAAAAGTTCAGAAGGTTGGTTTTCATAATGTGACTGACGAACTAATCAGAGTATTTCAGTCAATAGCCTATTTTATTCCGGAACATGTTAAAAATAATAATAATTTAATGATGTACCTAGTCCCATATTTATAACTATAACTACACTATTGTATTAGGTTAAGCCTGTGATGATAGTTGTAAGTGTGTATAAATAAATAAATAAAAAAAAATAAAAAAAAATCGTCAAAGAACCAGAGTCACCGACATAGCTCTTAAAAGCAAGTTGAAGCGGCAATGGGCAGGCCACATTGCTCGTAGAACTGACAACAGATGGGGAAGAAAGGTTCTCCAGTGGCAATCACAGACCGGAAGACGCAGCGTAGACAGGCCTCCTACTAGGTGGACCGACGACATTGTGAGAGTCGCGGGCAACTGATGGATGCAAGTGGCGACTTGTCGTTCGGCTCAGCGGTCTATGGGGGAGGCCTATTTTCAAAAGTAGACGTCTTACGGCTGATGATGATGATGATGAGCCTGTTATTGTGGGCACTGGGCCCAAAAGTGAAAACTGTTTAATTTTACACTTTAATTATATGTACTTAAAATTCTTTTGACTAATTTCAATTTATCATTGCGGTTCCCAATTTTGTACTGATTTTCCTAAAACATGTGAATACAAAACAAAATTATGAGATTATTCTTTAAACCATAGACAAACATCAAGCTTTAATACAGCTTCTATCTCTATAGCACCGCTAACATAGCGTGATGAATTGATGTTAGATTATTCACACTCACGTTGTGGTTTTCCAATAGCTCACGTCTTTACAAAGTTGTAAAGATTGGGCACACTGAAAGCGTTTTATCGCTGCCAATTTCGGTGCGCTATTTAAACGGAAGAATTAGAAGTGAATTCCTATTCACGAATTTAGCTAATGGGGTCGCGGGACTGTCTAAGCAGGCGTTACTATGACCCTGGAAGGTAAAGAGCAATGAAAAGAATATGGTAGATTTTTGTTAGTAGGTACGATTCTGTCCACTCTACCTTACCGTCTTACCTGGGGGTATGGTATTACCCAATTACTAGATTGTGAAGGTCCGACAGGCAGTAACCCCAATATAGATGGGAAAAGGCGAGGCAGATGATGATGAGGCTATATATCATCACGTACAAACACGGGGTACAGCTAGTTTAAAAAAATGCGCTAATGGTTCCAGATACAGGAATCTCCTCAAGGTTTAAAGTACTTTTTATTGTGACTCCAAAGGTAGTAGGTGGAACCCTATGAACAATAAGAAATAAAACATTTAGTATCATGGGGTAACGGTACTGAGGACCTATACAGGTAACCATTTTAAATCTAAGTAAATACATTACGAACCTTTGTCAGGGTAGACAATAATATTATTATTCCAACAATTTTACAATGCTTACAGGAAGCAGAAAACTTAGTTCACTTTAAACATGAAACTAAATTAAATAATATAGCAGAACAGATGTAGCTGCAAGGCTTGGTAAAATTGTACTGGATAAAAAAGAGTTGAAAGTTACACAATAAATCAAAATAGATAGAACTAAAAGCAAAGAGGTTGAGGCAACAGATGAGGTGGAATACACTCTGTTACAAAGCTTTCACCAAGCTGCCTAAGCGCTATTTATCGCTTCAATATAGCTTGCACTGTGACTTCCTCCTTAGCTAGCGTTCTATTCTCTAACGAGAGTCGAAAGCCAAAGGCTGGCAGTGCTAACTCGACATCCGTCCGACACACTCGCGTGTCTTACAGTGCAGTGTCACGGGAAAACTGAACTGAAATAGTAATCAAAGACGATAATAATCGAAGATAAAGGTGAGTTTTTGTGTAACACAACATTATACTGACTACATTTGACTAGCCTGTTGGTCTAGTTAGTGACCCTGACTGCTATGCCGGGGTCGTGGGTTCGATTCCCACCCAGGATAAATGTTTGTGTGATGGGCATGATCATTTGTTCTGTGTCTGGGTGTAATTTATCTATAATACATATAAGTATGTTTATCAGTTGTCTAGTACCCATAACACAAGCTCTGCTTAGCTTGGGACTTGATGACGTTGTGTGGTAGTTGTGAAATATTATACCTGTGTAACGACACAGTTGGCCCAGTGGTTGTGCGATCGACTTGTTGTTGGGGTTCGATCCCCGCACTTAACAAATATTTGTATGATCTGCATGTAGTTGTTCCGAGCTTTAATAATTTTAGTTTTCTATGACATTTAAAATGTAATCTTTTAACAATGACAATAATTCAATAATAATAATAATAGCCCTGGTTAGTATTAGTGCTCAAAATTTGTATGCCTGCTAGGCTAAACATAGTGATCCTAATATTGTAATCTCATCTTATTTACCCACCTATGTTTCACAAATAAATAATTTGAATTTGAGTCTGGGTGTATGTGAGTTTTTATTCAGACCTGCAGGGCTATTGGCTAACTTGATAGTCACTGACCAGCAGTTGTCAACCTGAACTTGGATGGCTTGATACCTCTTTATTTTATCGACTGTTATGAGGCTAAGTTGAGGAGTGCCACAAGAACAGTTGATTTTAGGGAACATTTACATTTATCAGTTTCATTGCAAATGTAAATCTTTTATCAGATATTTGATGGTCACCAGAGCAAGTGATCATTATTTGAACTGTCAACGGGGATACGCAATAGCCCCGCTGGTACAACTACTTGTAGGTCATACAAATATTTGTTACGTGCGGGAATCGAACCCGCGACACGCCGCTACACGCCGTGCCGCACTCCAATCGCTCAGCCACTGCGCTAGCCGTGTCATAAAAAAGAGCGTAATTTACAAATATTCATTTTGTGCGGGAATCGATCTTCTGACAATACATCGCTCAACCACTGCGCCAACGCTATCACACAACCGTATCGTTAAACTGTAGATACATAATGTGAACGAATGACTTTTAATTTTCATTCAATTCAATCCAAATTTTCTATAATGATGGCGGCTATATATTTTTTCTCTTAAGTCTAATATAGTAATCTCTATTTTCCTCAACCGCAGGGCGATTGTTACTATATTTTTATTCTTCTATTTTGTTTATGGGGTACTACTATTTAAGCACGATAGAGGAGCTCGTGGTTAAATAATTACAGCCGCACAGGCCGATCTTCCGGGTTAAGCCGCGGGTGCCAAGGTTGGTCTGTGGATAGGTGACCATCTGACATAGCGAGTGTACTCCGTGCCTCGGAAAGCACGTAAAGCCGTTGGTCCCGGCTGTCATTTGTAGATCTTTGACAGTCGTTACTGTTAGTCAGAAGCTCTAAAAAAAAGTCTGACAACCAGTCTTACCATGGGGTATGATATCACCCAGTTACTGGGTTATGGAGGTCCGACAGGCAGTCGCTCCATGTAAAATACTGATATCCAGCTGAATCTGGTTCGACTGGAAGGCGACCCCAATATAGTTGGGAAAAGGCTAGCCAGCTGATGACTCACGATAGCCATAACTTCGGCCTCATTACGGGCATAAGATTAGTTAATGACACGAATCAGACAAAGGTGACAAAATGATTGGACAGCTGTGCCGACTCCCGATGTGTTGTGAAATCATTGAATTCAGGAGGTTTACTCCGAACGTGTTAAATACGTACTAACGGCCGAAAGTTCGTATGTTTGTTACTACGAAATTAATTCTATATTGTACGGTCGGTTCTAGTATGGAGTAGAGTTTACTCAAAAGCTTCGAGTATCTAACCGTATTTTCGTTTAACGGACTTAAAGAGTAGACCACCTGATTTATTGTTCCTCATTTCTCTGAAATGAGAAAGGCTATATGCAACACTGATTTTGAGGAAAATCCCACTTTCCCTTGTAATTAATTAAATTGCCATTACTTATTAACACGGTAATTATATCAATATGTAATGGTAGCTCATTACTCAGACTAAGATTAGATATTAATTAATTAAACGGTGTCTTACTGACTACCCGCATAGAAGCGTAATTAAGTATACGGAAGAGAGAAAAGTGTATACTTATAATTTTTAAATTCATCATCTGCCTAGCCTTTTCCAATTATATTGTGGTCGGCTACCAGTCAAACCAGATGCAGCTGAATATCAGTATTTTACATGCAGCGACTGCCTATCGGATTTCTAAATTCGACGCGATGCGACGCAAGTCTCCGATATCTTGCGACTTTGGTATCCATTGACGCGTGCCTGTGTACGAACCCCTATGGATTTGTGTTGCAGTAGTAGTTACCACCTGGATACCAAAGTCGTAAAGATATCGCTGAGACTTGCGTCCCGTTGTGTACGAACTACAAAGGGACTAACACTGTGTGTGGAGTCCGAGTGCCAGTAATCTGGCTAAGACTACGGAACCTATCTTTACGGATACTATACTACCTTGTTGATATAAAAGCCATAACCGTATCTAGAGAATGATGTCTTTGTCTTTATTAAACATCTTATAACCACATCCGACATCTGTCGTCCAGCATCTACTTACTTGATAACGTTTTGTGTCAACATTTGTAGTAAAAGAGAAAGTTGTTAAAGAAACAATTTTGCCTACGCATTGTACGTATGCCTACGTAACAATTGGATAATCCAACAAACATAAACACTTCCATTGAGAGCCTTCTCCTTATTGTCGTCAGTTAGAAAGTGTCCAAGCTACAGGTGTCTTAAAAATTGTACACAGGTTTACTTCCATTTATTCTGGAAGCATACTTAATATGCCTATAAGAATAGACCATATTATGGTCTATTCTTTTCTATTTCGTACACACGGGTACACATCAAGCTATACAAAACCAGTATTAGCTGATCGTTTATTGTGTGTATGACCGTTATACTAATTTTACTAAGTGCATTTAAAATGTCAATTCTGCTGAGGTGGCCTTTTAGAGCCCTTTTTTTACGTGGTAAAATCATCAAATGAATCCTCCCGCCCTGCCCCCTGCTAGGCTGTCAGACTCCTACTGAATAAAATCCACGATGTCCTTCTATAGCCCTTTACGTTCCAGGGACACGGTAATTTAATTAGTCCCGCGATCCCGGCAGGCTTTGGCCCTCTAGAGAGTCCCCCCGTCATCATCCTGACACTGTATGAGGCGCGCGTGGAACACGACGCGCCGTCGACCCGGGATAAATGGACTAACTAACACATAGGATAATTTTTATCCCGATTTTATCTTCCCGTGGGATAATTTCGGAGTTTTAGCGGGCGAAACCGCTGCTGGCAACAGATGGTGTAATATGCAAAAATAATTTTCGTGAAGGGCATCATTTAGAAACAATGTAGTCCAAAAAAGTATCGAGTTAGCACATCAAGTTACGCCAGTTCACCATTCCTGACTTGAATATCAAATGACAATACACTCAGCTATTTTGTCTGTGTATCAAAGTTGCGACATTTATCCGTAAACTACGCACGTAATTTGTATTCAATGGCCATTGACCTTGACCGGGTGGGTCGATGACCTTAATTCAATAAGTATCTAGGATTGGTATGAGTAAAAAAAAACGTGGAAATAAAATAGGATAAGTGGGATCTATGTGTCATGTCCACCCTGGCCAACGGCACCAAAGGCTACCCTGAAACCAGCGTAAAAAAAACTATAATTATTATTAACAGTTCGGACATAGTCGTCCTTGTGCAAAATTAGTTTCCATTTGCATAGAAATAACGATGAAAATTAAATATAACTTTGTCTATATTTCTGATATGAACTTTGTTTATTCAACATTGTGAGGGTCGCGGGCAACCAATGGCGGGCGGCGGCGTGGCGGTATAACGGGGGGAGGCTTATGTTCAGCAGTGGACGTCTTCCGGCTGATGATGATGATTCCTGGTAGAATAGAGATAGAATAGGGTAGGCTAGGGTACTGCAGGGTACTGCATAAATAATTAAAAATTCTAGTTACTCCGTCTGTTAGAAAAATACCGACTAAGTGACATAATACGGAACAATAGAAAAAATAAGTGTCAAATATCTTTCGGACAATATTTTTTTTTAAATTGCCTGTAGGTCATGCTACGAGTGCTGTAAGTCAAAAAAATATTTGTTCAGCGCACAAAACAAACAAATAGTCATGCTAAACCTGTACCTAAGGCTAAAATAGAGAGATAGAATGTTGTTTTTGTTGAATAAAGATGTTTGCAGATTTTAGTGATGTAGGTATGCGTTTCACACCATAGGTTTTCCGCGCCTACCCAAAAATATGTTCTTAATTTAAAATAACAAACAGTCTAAGCACAATAATATTTGATGATCAAAACACAAAAAAAAACTGGCCAAGTGCAAGTCCGAACAAAACTAGGGGTTCCGTACTTTAAGAGTTTGTTTGGTTAAACACGCTACTCTCAGGAAATACGTATTTCCTGAGAGTACCAGTAATGGATCAAAATGAAAAAATCTTTTTGTTTTAGATAGTCCATTTATCAAGGAAGGCTATATAACATCACGCTACGGCCAACAGGAGGAGAGCAGCGAAGGTACGATCACGGGGAACAACTAGTTCTCCGTGGTCGTACGTATACGTATACGTCGTACCTATAAAAACGGTAAAAAAACATTTCGATTGTATTGTAGCCTCCTTAAATATTTATTTCATTCTGTTTGTAGTAATTGTTTTCATAGCGGCAACAGAAATCCTACTAATATTATAAACGTGAAAGTTTGTATGTATGGATGTTTGTTACTCTTTCACGCAAAAAATACTGAACGGATTTGGCTGAAATTTGGTACACAGATAGTTTATAACCTGGATTAACACATAGGATCGGAGTTTTTATCCCGATTTTATGTTCCCGTGGGATAATTTTCGAGTTGTAGCGGGTGAAACCGCTGGCAGCAGCTAGTACATCATAATTATGTGACAACTGTAACTTTCACGCTTCATGAGATATTATTTATCCTACAGTCAAACCATTACAACGGTTTTGTAGGGCTTAATTTATAAGTTTGTATTATTATGAGAACATAAATATGTAAATAAATAATAGAAAAATAATATTGTAGCCTGGTCACAAACAAACAGCGAAGTCTTAGGCTCTCATTATGGCACGGTAACGGTACCCTAAAAATTACGTAACAACTCGGAAATAAAATTACAAGAAACCGCATCAAAGTACAAATAATATTTTTTGCTTAGACGTTGTTTCTATGGGTTACATAAGCCACCTTTTCTTATTGATTTCAAACAAGTTTTTTTTCAACCGAAAGGGCAGAGGTTGACCCGGCTCTGCGGGGCTATTGCGTAGCTCAGTGTCTGTGTGGTGACCATCAAATAGCTGTCAAAAGGTAAATTTCGTATTGGCTTTTCCATTTGCAATGAAACTGATAAATTAATGGTATACTGGGTAAGCTCGCTCCAGCGATCGTCGACCTTTTCTTAGTCATTTTCTTAGAGCAAACCCAGCTCACATTAAAAAAAATGTAGGTAAATGGTCCCTAAAATCAGCTATTCTACCGCTCTTGAGGCAATCAACTCCTCAACTTAGCCTCATAACTGGTATCAAGCCATCCAAGTTAAGGTTGACAACTGCTGGTCAGTGACTATCAAGTTAGCCTATAGCCCTGCTGGTAGGAGTTGACGGCACTTCATTGGCGCGTAGTATCTCTAAGTAGTCTGTGATTGGCGCAGTGGTTGAGCGATCGACTGCTCGCTGTGTTTTGCGGGTTCGATTCTCGCACGGAACATATTATATTTGTATGGCCTTCAGGTGGTCGCGGGACTTATTCCATTACCGTGACCCCGGAACATAAAGGGCTATTGACGGACACCGTGGATTTTAGTCAGAACAAGTCTGACAGTATGGGGTGGGTGGGAGGCCTCATTTGATGCCTTTGATGATTTTAGCACGTAAAAAGAAAAAAATGGCCTTCAGGTAATTGTTCTGGGTGTGGGTGTTTACTTACCTACTCACGACAACATAACCATTTTTAATTTCAGTGTGGGATTAAGTTTCTTCTTTAAAAAAAAAAACTAGCTACTCTGCGTGGTTTTAACCCCGCTGCTCGGTTTCTATTGGTCGTTTCTAGTGGCCTATCCTAGATAAATAGACAACCCAACACAAAAAAAAAAGAAATCGAACCAACAGTTCCTCAGATGAGCGCGTCCAAACAAACAAACTCTTCGAGCTTTATTTAAGGAAGATGTTTATAACTTATTGTTTGAAACAATTTTGTTTACAATGTAATATTATTGTTTTATGTCATAACTGCAATTATTTGTAATACACTTTGAACCTTGAATTTACTTCTAATTTTTATACTGTTGTTTAAGTCGCGTCCACACTAGTGGCATGCACGAATTGCACGTGCACGTCTTGCCAGAATTATAATGGCATATTTTCTGTTTTTAGGTCTAGTTTGATTCGTGACCGTTAGCATCTTGGAACAAAATATGAGTATTCAAAGTGCTAGATACTTAAACGTTTAAAAACGTATTCCCGATTTAGATGTGGGAGAACAATTTTTTTTTTTTGCTTCAGATTCAATTTTAACCATATTTTTTTATTATGTAGGCAGACGAACCTACCTGAATCTGTCAAGTTGTACTAATCGAACATTTACTTTACAATATTGTGTTATGGTTGAAAATCTATTAAAGTAATTTGACAGATTGAGGTAGGTTGATGTGCTGGCGTTTGTACAAAATGTAATTAAAATAAAATAATTAAATGACTTTAACAGAACTACTAGGGTCCATTCAAAATCCTTTTTTTAAATTTGATTTTATATTAGTATATGGTAGGTAATGTCGATAGAAAATAAAATTTACAAACGAGTAAAAAATACTCCAATACTCCACCATTGTGAACAAGGCCTTTAAATATTTTTTTGTACCTACTCTGTTTTAATGAGGTAAGCATGAGGTATGTTGTAAAGTTTAAACGTTAAAGATCCATCAGTGTGCTGTAAGCACAAGACGATAGACAACGTCTACGTTTTTTTTTAACCTGTTGAGTTTTGGCGCGCTTGTACTTAGTGAACAGTGGTATTGAAAATTAATAATAATTAAAACATTTTTACGTAACTGCTTGTGTGGATGCGGGTTCATTCAAACCAGTGATCACATTATTGTGAGTAACTTTTTTTTTCTCTGTGTGGAAAGGGACTGTCAGATCGTAGACTTTAAAAACTTTTTGGTGTCACCGACCAAAAAGTTTGTTGTTTCTTATTTCCATGACTTTTTGCCAAATAACTTTTCATTCAAAAGTTATTTTACGTAGATATTTGTTCAGAAGCCTTTTTTTCACCGTGATAAAATCATCAAATGAGTCCTCCCACCCCGGGCAAGGCGGAAGAGACTGTCAGACTTGTACTGACTAAAATCCACGCTGTCCTTCAATAGCCCTTCACGTTCCGGGTTCACGGTGATGGAATAAGTCCCTCGACCCCGTTATTCAGAAGCCTGTGGTTTTTTCCAATAAGATTTTCTTTTTAATTTTTTGGTGAGCGTAATATTTCCGTAAACAATGCATAGACACGTGATAGTAACAATCGCCGTTCAGTTGCTATATTTTATTGAAGAGTTCCCTCGATTTCTCCAAGATCCCGTCATCAGATCCTGACTCCATGGGACCATCGTGGGACCATCTGAGAAGTATGAATACCCTTGCAAACAAAAGGAAGAATTTTCCAAATCGGTTCAGGCGTCACAAAAATAATCGGAGCGAAAATAAAAAAAGATTCCGACTAATTGGGAACCTCCTTCTTTATTCGAAGATGGAAAAACTAGATTAGTTATTTTGTAACGGATATTCGAAATCCGTGATTACACAGCATCACTCGAAGACAAGACTCAAAATTCCGGGACAATTTCCAGATTTCCCGGCTTTCTGGCAACCCTGATGTACCTACCCAGACGTTTTTTACATGGTGGTTTGTCTCGAGGTCTTAGACGCGAATACAGGCTATTTTCATGCAAAAAAGCGCTATTGGGTGTTTCCATTACTTTTTCAGTATCTGCCCAAAATTCGATGAAAGATTTTCTAAGCAGGTGACCGTGACCCGGGAACCTAAAGAGCAATCCTCTAAGACCTTTACAAGGTTCAAGGTACGACTTAGACCCAATATTTATTGACGGAATATAATTAGTTAATTATATATTTACTAAACAATACATTACCAAACCGCTAACCTTCGCAAATGTACAAACAATTAGTAAATGTTGTTACGAAATTATTTTAATTACCTACTCATCACGTTGTGGCTGAATTTAGGTCATAGAATTAATTAGTGTTTTGACTTTGATTGACTTTTACCTATATACCTACCTACTAATCGAAATAGGTTGGTTACGGCTCGGAGGACCATGCCATAAACAAGAGAACTTTACATGGAGGCAACGACGATGTATTACTAGACTCCGCATGCACGATTTATGGAACAAAAACTATTCTGTCAACTCGCTGAGGTACTACGTAAGCGAGGGGGACGGGGTACTGCGTTGGGATTGGCTAACTCAAGGTCTGTTCTGTCTCAAGTTATGTTTACGGCTCACAGGAGTGTTCGAAATAAGACGGATATAAGACTTTTTTGCCTAATGTGTTGACGGACATCGGTCACCTTTTATTACGAGTCTAGTAATATATCGTCGTTGCATGGAGTGATGGGGTTACCACCCTTGAAGGCACACAAGGCTACACATCAAGCTATATCAGTTTGTCTTGGTCTCGTTTCGTACGATTTTTACACACAATGAACGGTCAGCTAATATTGGTTTTGCTTAGCTTGCTGTGTTGCCGTGTGTACTACATAACTTATACTACGCTTTCTTTCATTACAGTAACCACATTGTGACACTGACTGATTTTTTTTTAAACAATTGCCCCACACTAGGAATTTCTCCTATGTCGTGGGTGTGTTTATAAACATCAACTCACACACCAACGCCCAGACTCGGAACAACTACTTGTAGATCATACAAATATTTGCGCCGTGCGGGAAACGAACCCGCGGGTTCGGACACGCAGCACAGCAGTCAGTCCGATGGCTCAGCCACTGCGCTAAACTGCATCAGATAAACTTGGAATTAATACTTAGTCCAGTCCAACTTCGGTTTAAAAAGTTTATTAAACTTTTTTAATAAGGCTGATAGAGTTTACCTAACCAAACGTGAATTATCGGATCTAACCCTGAAATCAAAAATCGATCCCACGACCTCCGTCATAGCAGTCAGGGTCACTAACCACTAGACCAACAGGCCATTCATTCACAATAATATAACATCATCTTCCTCTCTTCCCAGACATGATCGTCGCCGAAGCTTGGAAAGCAAGCTACCTCTACTGGGTCTTCCCGGTCCTCATCATTGCAACAGTACTCGCGATCCTAGGTCTTTTTGGAGCCGTCTTCGCGATCAGAATCTTCGCAAAGTACACTTGTGGGCAGTTCAAGAAGGCAACCAGGATGGACGGGAAGACCGTGATTGTGACTGGGTGTACAGGAGGCATTGGGAAGGAAACTGCGAGGGAACTGGCTAAAAGAGGAGCCAGGGTTATCATGGCTTGCAGGAATTTGGAGGCTGCAGAGAAAGTTAAAGGTGATTACGTATTTTATTTAATAGGCATGTTGCCAGCATCATTATATTGCAAAAAGTTCATTTTAATTGCTGGTGTAAGTAAATGAACAGCATAGTAGGTAAATGAACTGACAGTAAGAGTTTTGAAAAATAATGAAAACGTATTTTTACTTTGTGACTGCATATTTACAGTTATTTATAACGCATCAAAATTCGAGTGTAGGGCTCATGACGATAGAAACAAGTGAAGGCTGTACTTGCTTGTGACATATTGGCAATTTTAAGTGTCGTATCTTCAACATTAAGTACCTGCCATAATGTAGGTCATGCTGGTCATGTTAAAACAATTCTAATCCTCATTAGTTTAGCTTGATGTGTTCTTAATGGGTAGATATATTTCAAAGACCTAAATAACTATAAATAGTATGATCTTAAATGTTTTTTAATGACTTTTAGAAACATGACCCTTCCTACTAACTTACTTACCTACCTACTTTAATTAGGTAGGTATTCAATACCTCTAGAAACTACACTGACAATTGTATTAAGAGGACTGGAACCATAGATATATTAAAGCTGTTTTTAATATTTCTGTGACTGGAACCTTACCACGAGATCTTAACGCGACCCAGTTTAGGCTGTGGTAAAGTAACAGAGCTATACAAGATGTCTAGCACCATCTCTTTGCCACAGCCTAAACTCTCACGCTTTAAGAGTTAATGGCAGGCCACCTGTGTTCAACAGTGAACCTATAGGCTGATGATGATGATGATGAAGATTATTGACAATTAACATCTACATTTTAATCTTTCAGCCGACATCATCGACACTACGAAGAACACAAAGGTCATCGTCAAGAAACTAGACCTCAGTTCCTTCGCATCAATCAGAGAATTCGCCGCAGACATCAATAAAACTGAGACAAAACTAGACGTTTTGATCCACAACGCTGGATACGCTGACACATTCACAAAAAGGAAGACTGTTGATGATCTTGAGATGACCATGGAAACCAACCATTATGGACCTTTCTTACTCACACATCTTCTGATCGATCTACTGAAGAAGAGCGCCCCATCCAGAATCGTGGTAGTAGCATCGTCGTTGTATCGTCTTGCTTCGTTCAACATTGATAACCCGAACCCAGTGGACACTCTACCAGGGTACCTCTACTACGCTTCAAAAGAAGCCAACATACTGTTCACAAGAGAACTAGCCAGAAGGTTGGAAGGTACAGGTGTAACGGCAAACTGTCTGCATCCCGGATTGATACAAACCGGAATTTGGAGATCCGTGCCTGCTCCGCTGAGTTGGTTCCTCTACCCAATATCCAAATGCTTCTTCAAAACCCCTCAACAAGGTTGCCAGACTTCAGTCATGTTGGCAGTCGATGAAAAACTGGAAAAAGTCTCCGGAAAGTACTTCTCTGATTGCCATGAAAGTTCACTGTCCAGTTCTGTTAGTAATATGGCGAGAGCAAAGAAACTTTGGGAGATTTCGGAGAAAATGGTCAAGTTGGGTGAGGATGATCCTAGGATTTAGTATATTATTGGAGAATGATGTATTTATAATTGGTGAGCGAGGAGTCTTGAAAAAAAAAAACGGATATTTGTAAAAAGTCCGGATATTTTCACTATTGATTGTCTATTGTTATTGTATATAAATTCTTTTCAAGCCCGGTCAGAGAGCTAAAATATGACTGGAAATTCCAGACCAGTGGTAATCTTTATTGGCGAAGCGTACAAAATGTCGGAAGACGACACTAAGCCCCATTCGCACGAGCGCTTTTTTTCTGGACGTTATAAAAACGTTGACATAAAAAATGTAGGTATACACGCCAGTAAATTTCAACCTTATCACAATTGTGGAAGTTTAATTTTCGATGGTAAAACTTGGCCGATACGGGTAGGTTGACCTGTCTGTACATGGACCGCGAATTCTTGATCTTTTCAAGCAGTATTTAATTAAAATTGTTTAATTTTTCTTTTAGTAATAGTTATACATAAACAACGAATTAAGCGATGTATTTTGCTAATGTTTAGTTAAGTACATAATAAAGTTTTTTTGTATGAAAATGAATGTTTATCTTTTTGAACCTTTGAAAATTTGCTTCAAATTAAAATCATCACAGTCGATTTATATTCATTTTATTAGTAAAACTAGTTAGTTACATAATGGATAACAGTTAACAACTACTGAAGTAAATTATCAAACTAATATTATCATATTTCATGATTGTAAAGCTTTTAAAATTATTCAGTTACACTTTTAAGCTATAACACAGTGGCAAATGATGGCTGACTTATAGAAATCATTGAGCTATTATTACTACGTATAGAGACGACACAACGTATCACCACTGTGTCACATCCAGGATGAGTGAGCGCTCACAAGTTCATTCAATTGTTTAACAGCTCGGTGGCGTGCTCTAGGCGCGCGCACTCATCCTGGATGCTGGATGGGACACAGTGGTGATGCGTTGTGTCGTCTCTATACGTAGTAGTAATAACTCAATGAAAGAAATAGGTTTTTTTTAGATGAACCTGTTTAAGCAAATCTAGCAATCTAGCTAGATCCCTATTTTAATTAAAAAAAAATTGTTTGTTTACCTTAAGGAAATGTAGGTTGTTACCAAAATCTATCTTGACAAGATAGGATTTCTTGAAAATTCTACCTTTTCTGACCATTATTTACAGAAAAGACCTTGGAGACGAAAACTGTGGATACATAAGCCACTGTATTAGCTGTTATATTATTATACAATGTAAAAATAAATATACGCATCCAACCTCATCCAAGGTAAATAAACACTTTATCATCCACTTCATACATACATGCAACTATAGTCTTTATAATTGGACTTTTTCATAAAAGTTAGTAGTATTTTAATTATTTGTGGTGACTATTGTTATCGATAAACTGACATCACGCGATTTATCGATGAAAACAGTGCACTTCACTATATTTAGCAAATTAGTGCCCTAACTTGACGAGAGCTGAAAAAATGTGCTATTTCTTGCTGCATAGTAGTCAAAAACTACATCTTATTATTGAAGATTCTAAGACAAAGATAGTGTTTGCTTATCCAAACTTCAAAAATACTGGACATTAAGGCGCTCCCTCACCGCGAGCATTCACCTGTAATGTAACATAAAAGTGCGCAATTTGATGCTCTATTGTCTTCGAATGTTCGAATCTGTAACGTTACATTACAGGTGAATGCTCGCGGTGAGGGAGCACCCTTAGATATTTCTTTTAATACTCCTTAAATTAAAACTTATTTTAATTAGTCTATCAAATCAAACTGGTCTAGGAACGTGTGGTCTACACCTAATGCCGTCCCGAGACTTTCCCGCGGTTTTCTGCAAGGAGTTTCGTCGTCAAAGCTCATCGGATCCAAAAAGTCCGAAGACTTCTTTGGTATCACACTGCAACTTGGACTTAAGAGATCAGGTAGTAAGACCCTATTTGCTGTGAACACATCTACATTAACTGTGTTTAGATTTTCTTTCTCTTCTATGATAGTTTTAAACTCATTTCCATCTTCAGAGCTTTTGTCACATGGCAAGACGCTAGCTCTGACTTTCTTAAATCTGTTGATGATTTTCTCTAAAGAACTTGTTTTTCTTATCAACTGATTGTTAGATTTTGGTGTTTCAGTCTTTATATCTTCTTTTTCTAAAATATCTTCTTGCAGTTTCGGGACATTTAGATCAGCAAAATGTGCCTTATTTGAGTCTTCCGGAATATTTGTTAAGACTTTATCTGGTTCAGGAGTTACAGATATAGTAGGTAGACTGGTAGCATCAAATATATTTTTGTTAATTTCCAATCGCGTTACACCGTCTGGAGTTCCATAACTAGTATCATTTTCTATTGCCAAGATGCCAGAAACTTCTAGAATTGGACTGTCTTCTTGCATGATAGATAATTTCCTTGGAATCGGAATCTTGGATTTGGCCTTCTTTTCCCTGTTTTCAAGGAGATTTGGTGATGAGTGACTTCTGACTAAGCCATTACTGTCAGTTGAAGCCACTGACTCATTAAACAGTCCACCTTTCTTGATATTCACGTTAACTGGTCTTTCAGTTTTATATTTAAACTTTTTGGAGCTACTCGACTTTTTGGTTGACAGCAACCTCATGATCTGTTGTTTTGTAAATCCTGAGGAGCATTCCGCAATAGTCTCATTATTTCTACAGCTTGTTTGTGATAGTATTGACATGTTAAAGTTCTGTGTTGCGTTTGGACGGTCATAGGAACTGATTCGGCAAGAAATGAGGCTCTTTAGGAAGTCATCTCTAGGTCCTTGATAGAAAGGAGCTATGAGTAATGACCGTGACTGTGGTTTAGCGAAAGCAGTGGCTCGTCTGCGCAAGTTGAATTGATGTTTAGTTATGTTGAGTGGTGTAAATGTGTCAAATATAACTTGAGACTGCAAGTCTTTGCCCATCTTTAGATCTGTTAGGTCTGGTAATGGTGGTATTTCTGTGAATTCCTTTAGAGAAATTGACTGGTTGTAAGATGTTTGTGTTGGCTGAAAAGAAAAAAGTGCTAAGTTAGAATTATTGAAGAATAAATATAATTGGAGAAACGCATCACTTGGCAAACTAAAACTTTTTAGGTCTTTCAATAAAAATTATTAATATGATCACTTTCCTCTAAAACTTGTTGACTTCAAATCCATCATCATCATATCAGCTGTAGGACACTGCTGAAAATAGGCCTTACCCATAGATTTCCAATTGGAATTATTAGTCATCAAATTGTCACCTCAAATCCTTTGTACTGTCCAATTTAATTCATAAACAAATCCATTAAGTCCAATATGAAAAATAAACAACAAAAGCTAGAACTCACCTGTAATTTAGCTTCGGCATTCATGACACGGTTTAGAAGTATCTTCATAGCCCCCACAATCTCGGTAAAGTTCCGTCTCCCACCATCCAAGTACTCATTAAACTTGTATATTTCATCACCGATTTCAGTATTTTTCAGCATAAAGCATATTGATATCAAAAACCCTCTTATAAGGTTCGGGAAACTTAATTTATCATCTTTGACAATGTTTTTAAGGATATATTTCTGCTCGCTGTTAACTTGGCTTTGTAATTCTTTTGTGCATATATCGTCGGTCTTGGGATTGTACTCTAATGTGTATGAACTCCTTTCTGCTTCTCCCGTTTGCCTGGCTATCAGCATTTCGGTGCAGTCACGTGTTTCTTTACAGCTTTCGAGAAAGGGTTTCATTTTGGCATCCCATTCGTTTTCTAATTGTGTGATTTTGTTGTCCGTTTCAGTCAACCATTCATCGAAAAATGTGGAGGATTTGTGGACATCTTTTATTTTCAGTATTTCTGCTTTTGTGGTCTCGTCTACTTTGTGCGTCTTTAAGAACGCATCAACAATTTCATCTAAATAACTCTGGGCATTTAATTCAGTCATTTTATTCTCCATTTCAGTAATTTTCTTACGGAATAGCTCTGCTATTTTCTCCATTGCTGCTCTTTTACATATATAGTTAGAAAATTTACTGGATATTGTCACAGTTTCTTTCTCAATGTTGTCAATAAATCCTTCTTTTTTTGTCTTGTAATTCTCAGTCATATCATTGTACAGTTTCTTTTGGGTTTCTTTGACCATTTTCGACATTAATACTCTTTGGACTGCAAGTTGCGACATTTGGAATATCAACATGGTGACTTTGTAGCAACCTGGGTTCACAAGATAAGAAGACATGACTGGGGACAACAAACCTTTGTTGCTGTAGTCGCTGATGAAGTTAGACAGCTCATTCCTGTAGGCTCTCTCAGTTTTTGTATCGTATAGTGGCCATGGCAGTAAACTAGACACCTGAGTATCGATTATTGACACCAAATAGTAAGACAGGTGATTGAAGAAGTTCTGAGTAGGTTTTTCTAAAGAATTGTCTTTGAATATCTGCCTGCTGAGCTCAGAAGGCATTTGCTGTAGTTTACTCAGTATTCCCAAGTTCAAAATCGTCTCTTTCTTGAAGGAGACAACAAGATCTCTTTGCATCGCTATTGTAGCCATTTTAGCACTTTGTGTTCACATAGATGCACCTTTTTAACACGAAATCACTTATTTTTCACAACGTTGTAAAGGAGCGTATGGTTTCAAACCATATTTTGAAGAGTTTTTACAATATTTTAAGAACAACAACAAACCCCGTACGCATTTTCTGGATTGAATTCAAATCGAAATGTCAATTTTTTCCGTTGATGCTACGTAGTGTTGTCCATGATTAGCATGAAAATTGACTATTTTAAGACTCGACTAAATTTAGATAAAAGTAATACTTGAAGAATATAGTTATGATTATCATCCCTTGTTATCATCAGTGGAGCAGAGGACAAAATATTTCGATAAAAGCTAAAATGTATGTAACTTTTTGTGTATGAATTCTGTTTTGGTGGTTCATCAAAAAAACACTACACAAAAGCGAAAAAGATAAGTTTGATTTAATGAAATTAATCACTGGCGGTATAACACCATTTAAGCTTAGGACCACCTTAGAGCAAATCAATCAAATCAAATCGTAACATTGCTTATTACAATCAATTTGTAGGATAGTAGTAGATTAGTTCGATTTCAAAAGCTTTTTCACTGTTGCGTGCTGTTGCTCAACACTGGTTCCGCCTAGAAAACTTTATTCAGAATTTTGTACTCTTCATTCTTCATGATTATTATTTGTTTGTAATCCATAGAACATAACTAAAGGTTAGTGTTAATTACAGCTTTAGTGAAATTGCAGAGAAAATAATACTTAAAATCTCATTCCTCTCATTCTAACAACGCGTTTCATGGTTGAATTGGTGTTTCTGAACGAGAACTATAAAGCAACGTTCCGTTACACGTAAAATGACGGAATAATAGCGCAACAATTACAAATTTAAATATTTTTTGTTGCAAAATATTGCATTTTGTAAAGAAGCTTTCACTAAACTTACGGTAAAATAAAAATGATATAATCAATTAATTTAATAAAAGTAATAAGGCAAAAAAAAATACTTTGTTCACTTGCGTGATTACGTGACACGAAACAGTCTAACCTCAAAAACATTTCATTCCCGGGGGAGCAAACAAAACTCACGTGTTTGTTTCTCCCCGAAAAATGAAAATAAATTGAGATAAAATAAACAAAATGGTGCGTAATATTCTTAATTAGTTTAATAACAATGTGTGGCGGGCTATAGTGATAAAGTTTTGTGTTATTTCAGAGTAAGTTGTATGTTTTATACGAACACAGCGCGGGCTTCGCGCTGTTCAAAGTCACCGAGTTTGAAGAGCTGGCTGCTTTTCTGCCTCAAGTTGAGGAGTCAGTGACTGATTTGCAGCGTTTCAACTCAGTTGTGACGCTTAGCGGGTTCCAGCCTTTCAAATCTGCGGTGGTTGCTTTGGAAAACATCAATGCGGTGTCCGAAGGTTAGTATGGTCCGCGTGTTTTAGATTATGTGCACATACACCATGCTTGTTTATGGAACGAATTTGTAATGAACCTTTTATGACCCACAGAACTATTTCGCATTATAAAAGTCATCTTCAATTTAGAACATTGTAAAATCATGATCTTTTTGTAGCATTAACCTTATTTGCTTATCAAATCTTTAACTGTTGAAGGCCCACGTAGTTTGTACTCTCAGTCTCAGCAAAATGTAAATAGTTTATGCTTATTATTTACAAACAAACACAAATGCTCTAAAAATAGATATAAATCACTGTTGCATATTTACACATAATTGTCAAACAGGTATATTACCGGAAGACTTGAACCTTTTCCTGGAGGGGGCGCTGCCAAAGCGCAAGAAGCGAAGCAAATGCACCCTGGGTGTGTTGGACCCCAAGTTGGGGGCAGCTATCAGCGAGGCTTTGGAGATTCCTTGCTCACACACTGGGGCTGTTCCAGAGATTCTAAGAGGTAACATTAAATGATTAATATGTAACATTATCTACCAGCTTCTTTTCCTTTTTATTGAAAGGAATATCAAACAGTTTTATTATGAGAACTTGTAACTAATTTAATCAAAACAATTTTTATGATAATATAACCCACAACGCTATCCACATGTAGACATAAAAGTTTAAAGATTATAGAAAGTATTAAAATTGCAAGGAGTTTATATCGCAGTTCGAGCTGTTATAATAATGATCATAAATAAAGTTAAAATGTTGGCAAAGATAAAGAGATACATTGTAGCCTTACAATGTATCGAGTTTATTTTGTTACATCATTCATCATCTAATATGTTATCCGCACACTTTGATCTATTGCAAGTGTCCAAACTCCACTTGTGGTAATAACAGTAGTGCTAGAGTGAATGCAGTTTTATCCACACATGTACCTAAAAAATAAGTGTATTGTGTATGAAAATTCTTGCAACAATTCTCAATAATTAATTTTCTTTGAGTCCTTGGTATAAATTAATCAGGCAATTTTTTAATCTGTAGTTAATATTATCCGAGGTGTTGGGACTAACAAGCTACCGTGACCTTGGAACTTAAAGGGCTATTCAAGAACACCGTGGATTTTAGTCAATACAAGTCTGACAGTCCCTTCTGCCCTGCCCTGGGTGGGAAGAAGCATTTGATAACATTTAACAAAAAAGAAAAATATATATACAGGGTGAATTTTTCAACTGGGCGTGGATGGCTATTTTCGAAACTATGAGGAATATCGAAAAACGTTGAAAGGAGTCTCGAGGCCGATTTTGACGAAAACTAAAACTGCATGCAGAAAACGAAATTTCATCAAATTCGGCCTCGAGATTCCTTTCAACGTTTTACGATATTCCTCATAGTTTCGAAAATAGAAATCCAGTTGAAAAATTCACCCTGTATACTGTATAATAGGTTTGCGTTGGATAGTCAGTGTGCTTAGTGCGAGTTTTTTAACGTAAAAAAAAACTCGCACTTAGCACACAGTTTATCAAGGAAGCATGTATGGAATATCACACTAATCCAATAGGAGCCAAGCAGTGAAAAACAGCTAGTTTCTTAATAAAACTTGTATCTCTCTCTCAGGTATCCGCTACCACTTCCACTCGCTCATCAAGGGTCTAACGTTGAAGGCATGCAGCGTGGCACAGCTCGGTCTTGGCCACTCGTACTCCAGAGCCCGTGTGAAGTTCAACGTGCACCGAGTTGACAACATGATTATACAGTCTATTGCATTGCTGGATCAGTTGGACAAGGATATTAATACATTTTCTATGCGGATAAGGTGAATATTTGAATCTTTCCGATTAAACTACTGTAGTAAAAACTGTCAAATATTATTTTGATGTGGTGCTCAAAGAACATGCTTTTAAAACTTTGATAAACTAAAATATGTGTAGATTGTGCGAAAATGTAATAGTACTGATACCGGTGTGACAATCTATACCAAACTTGAAAATTTTCCCAATGGAAAACGCATTTTTGAATTCTATGCTAAAAATATTTAAAATATTCTAGGCCAGTTATCCTCTATGTTAATGCAATAATTTAGAATCCTCAGTGTTTCACCACCACACCAAAACTAAAATGATACAAAAGAAATCTTCTAACCAATCTATTTCCTTACAGAGAATGGTATTCCTATCACTTCCCAGAGCTGATCAACATCGTCCCAGAGAACCAGCTCTACACCCGTTGTGCAGAGTACATCAAGGACCGGAAGACGTTAAGCGAGGAGTCAGTAGAGCCTCTGACAGAGATCCTCGGTGACTCGGAGAAGGCCCAGGCTATTATAGATGCGTCTAAGATGTCTATGGGCATGGATATTTCGCCTGTTGATTTGATTAATATTCAGATGTTTGCTGGAAGAGTTGTTGGACTCAGTAATTATAGGTAAGTAGCCAGACCGCATATTTCATACCCTTATTGCAAAAACCGATTATCTGCATCGAACTTCGAGCGATAATGTGTTTTACCTGTAGCTTCGTCGCGACTTGAGGATGTTATATTAAAGTCCCGCTATGAATAAAATGTTGTCATATTTATTTGGCGAAACAGAGTTCTATAAGCCTTGCTTATCATCTCTTATTCCTGCTGGAAACTGGTTATCCCATCCTATTATTTTGTAAAAACTATAATTATTTTTATAAACACGAAACATTAAAGAAAAGCTATTCTCCAAACTCTAGATGTGCAATACCCGTTCCTAAGTAATCTAGAAGTAAACTATACTTTCATCTGTCGAAAACTTAATTATTCTTGAGTGACATAGGATTTTTTTTTCTCAAATTACACCTATGCAACAACAGGGCAAGTCGCTAATCTCGATATGTAGCACCATAACTAGTTTTTTTTAGATTTTTTTCAATTCGAAAGTGCCTGTAAATAGCCTACTTGAAATAATGTTACTAGCTAAAACCTTAAATCCTCAGGAGGCAGATATCAGAGTACCTTCACACAAAGATGGAGTCAGTGGCTCCCAACCTAACGACTCTGGTTGGTGACCAGGTCGGCGCGCGACTCATATCCAAGGCCGGATCCCTGACCAGTCTTGCCAAGTATCCTGCATCTACGTTGCAGATTTTGGGTATGTATTACTGTAACCTAGGTTCGGGCATCCATTTTTTAATTTTTTTACGTCGTAAAATCATCAAAAGTCAGTACAAGTCTAAATGGACTGTCAGACTTGTACTGACTGAAATCCTCGGTGTCCTTCAATAGCCCTTTATGTTCCGGGGTCACGGCAGGCTTTGGCCCTCTGAGTGTCCCCGTCATTATGCTGACGCCTTTACTTGCCGCCCGCATGTCGCAGCACTATTAAACGTACATTTTACATGAGGCAGTCCATTCAATTGCTTGCCTTTTGTCACTTCCTATTGATGCCTGTGTGCCTACTCTATTACTAGAAGTCTTTTTCCTTAATAAGTTTTGTTGCTATTAAGGCAATCATGAAATAAGAGCATTAACAAACAAACAAACAAGAAAACTGAGTGTATAAAACGTGAGAAAATCAGCAGTTTTCCCCATTTAGTTTTTATAAAAGTTAATTATTTGCCACTTTTGTAGTCTTTGACAAAATATTAGATTGCAGGAATAGATTAGTTCAATAACGATGTCCTTTCCTTACGAACTTAACGAGAACAAATGTGATAACTGTCGATCATAATTTACATATATTCACCTTGAAACTAGTAGCTACTGTTTAATTATAAAACCGAGTTTTGAACATTTAATAAACATGACTTTGTTAATTTTTTTTTTTTTTTTTTTTTTAATATTTATTTGCAAACATGCGATCGGTTCTTGAACCATAAGCAGTTGTTTTAAAAGAGTGTTTGGCATGTTAGGCTGGCCCTCCCATTGTTAGGCTGGCTTTGGATATTGCTTTACTCAGAGTATATTATCCCAAGTGTGCAGTCTTTTAAGACGTCTTGTTGGCAGCGATTTACTTAGAGCCTGAGCAAGTCGGTTTTCGTGATTTATTATCCTCTCTCTGTAAGCTTTTGTCATAATTCTGATTTCCTCTTTGATGATGTTAACTTTCAGATAATCGTGGATTTCATCCATTCTTGTGTACCATGGGGCATTCACTATGGCTTTAAGCACGCCATTTTGAAACCGCTGGAGTATTTCAGTGTTTGAGGTTTTTGCTGATCCCCACAGCTGTATGCCGTAAGTCCAGACTGGTTTTATAACTGCTTTGTAAATCAGGACTTTGTTATTGACAGAGAGTCGAGATTTTCTTCCCAATAGCCACTCCAGTGTTCTCCATCTGTGATTGAGTTCATCGCGCTTTATTTGGATGTGGGTCTTCCATGTTTGTTTACGATCGAGGTAGAAACCGAGGTACTTTACTACAGTATTGTGTGGTAGCTGCTCATTACCCAGTTTTACAGTAGGGCAGTCTCCCTGTTTAAGGGTAAATGTGATGTGGTTGGATTTAGCTGCACTAGCTTTGATGCGCCAGCTCTTCATCCAGGTATAAAGCTTATCCACGTGCGACTGTAGCTTACAGGAAGCTACTTCCGGGTTGGCGTCAGATGTCAGCACTGCAGTATCATCGGCAAAAGTGGCTGTCATTACAGTTTCCGATTCAGGGACATCTGCTGTGTATATCAGATACAGGAGGGGGCCTAGGACAGACCCTTGTGGGACTCCAGCTCTTATGTCGTAAAAGTCTGAGGTGGCATCATTAATTTTAACAAAGAATATACGATTTTCCAGGTAAGATTTCAATATCAGGAACAGGTTGTGTGGTAATGTTCTTTTCAGTTTATACAGCAGGCCAGGGTGCCAAACCTTATCAAAAGCTTGCTGTACGTCGAGAAACACCCCTGAGCAGTATTTTTTGCTTTCAAGAGTATTTCTAATATGTTCACACACTCTATGGACTTGTTCTACTGTCGCATGTCGTCTTCGAAATCCGAACTGGTGTTCTGGGATAGTAGCGTTTTCGTTTAAGCATTTACTAAGCCGTTTTGAGATAATTTTTTCATAGACCTTTGACAGTACAGGGAGCAGGCTTATTGGTCTGTATGAAGATGTAAGGTGCGGTGGCTTTCCCGGTTTAAGGATCATAGTTATTTGAGAAACTTTCCAGATGTTGGGGTAGTACGAGGTCCTTAGAATAGCGTTAAATAACGACGTGATGAACATTATTCCTTTTTTCGGCAATTCTCGCAATATTTCTGCTGTCACAAGGTCAAAACCTGGAGCTTTTTTGAGTTCCAAATCAAGGATGGTGCGACGCACTTCTGCAGGCGTGCAGCATTGGAGAGGGGGGCTTAGTTGGAGGTCACTTTCAAGATATGAGCTCACTTCGTGGTCAGTCATTTCAGTTCCTAGGTCCTCATTTGGGGTGAAGACGCTGCTAAGAAACTCCCCGTACGCTTCTGCTCTCTCTTCATCCGTTTTAGCCCATTCACCATTTACTTTTTTGAGCGGGTGCTGTGCTAGTTGTGGTTTTCTATTGGATTTTACAATTTTCCACAGTGAGTATTCATTTTAAGCAGGAGCTGTTGGCGTTAAGTTTTCGAGATGTAGTTGCATTGTTTCATTCTCCATCTCAACTAGAGTTTTTTTAAGTTCAGCTGCTGCTTTGTTGAACGCTCTTTTGTCAGCAGGGTGTCGACTACAGTGCCAAACCCTTCTAAGTCGTCTTTTTTCTAGGACTTGGCATTTGACTTTCTGCGGCAAGTTGCGATGAGTTTTAATTTCGGTAGATTTTTTTTCAGATGGAGTACAAGTCCATGCCGCTTTCTGTATTAATTTAGTAATGTAAGAAGTAGCACTTTCAATGTCTTCGTCGGTTTTAAGAGGAATCTTCAGGTTTAGATTGTCATTGAGGTATTGCTGAAAGGCTTCCCAGTCTGTATGTTTGTTATATAAGTATTGATTTCTTGACCGATTTATTACATATAGACTTTGTTAATAAACAAATCATTTTACTCAGGTGCCGAGAAAGCGCTGTTCCGCGCTCTGAAGACCCGCTCAAACACTCCGAAGTACGGCCTGCTGTATCACTCGACGTTCATCGGCCGCGCGGGCGTCAAGAACAAGGGCCGCATCAGTCGCTACCTCGCCAACAAGTGCTCCATAGCTTCCAGGATCGACTGCTTCTCTGGTAAGATCATCATGATTTTACTGCCTAAAGCAGGGGTCACCAATTGGACGACTGCCAATCCACTTTGTGTGGACCGCGATGGTCATTTTGTGTCTTAAAACGGACCCCGAACGAAACTAATTGGTGACCTCTGGCCTAAAGTTTACTCAGTTTATTTAGGACTAGCGACCCACCCCACTATGTCCCATTCTACTATTTTAATACATATAAAACCTTCCTCTTAAATCACTCTATCTATTAAAAAAATACCGCATCAAAATCCGTTGCGTAGTTTTAAAGATGCAGCATACATAGGGACACACAGCGAAAAGCGACTTTGTTTTATATTATGTAGTGATCAGCTTTCAATATTAGGATATGCCAGTATTTTATATGAGACTTGCCTTTTTGTTGGGGTTAAAGAAACATCAAATGACTCCTCCCGACCTGTTTTGAGCGGAACCCACTTAATGGCCCCGTAATGTCTGACGCCTTGGGTGTCTCCTGCGGTGACTGACTCGGGAGGTAGAGGTTGTCTCCTCTCTTATCTCTTCCGCCTCCTCCTTCGCTAGCATTACTGCTTTGCAGGAGGTAACTGCTTCCCTTTTCCTCTCGCTCCGTAACAAATAGCACCACATGTGACTGTTCATAAATTACCCTAGGCTGATAAAATTTTCGTTTTTCTATACCCAATTAGTGGGTATATGGTGGGGTTTACGGTGCCCACTGGTAAAACCAGTCTAAGTCTAGGATTACAGCTGCCCTACTAAAACTCCTTGACACATCTGGTGGCCTATGATGACACAAGCAAGAGTAATTCCACTGCGGGAAAGAGACAGAACTATACAAGTCGTCTAGCGCCATCTCATACCCTCACTACTGTAGCTTTCTTTTAGTCCACCTAAGCCATAACGGCTTAACATGCTTTTCGGGATTAAAATTGGTCTCTTTTGAGGAATTTTTAAATAAGCACACTTTGATCTATTGCAAGTGTATCCTGCGCTTGTGGTAATAACAGTAGTGCTATATTAAATGCAGTTATATCCACACATGAACGACACAATGCGTATCATGTACTAATTTTATTGCTACAATATTATTTTCTAAAAGACATTTATCAAAAATCCACACTATTATGATGATACAGAAGAAATTCAGTGTGAAAAAAGCTATAAAAATAAACAACTGACTTTCCCTCTTACGTAGCACAATTTTTTTTCCCCTCTGGAATATAATTTTTTTATCTTCCCATATGATATTTTTTATGCTCCATACAGATTTCAATTCTTGCAAAAAAAACCTTTAAAAAGAATGCCATAAAGTTTAAATTGCATTCCTGCCTTTCAACCTCAACCATTTCTTATTTACAGAAATCCAATCATCAGTTTTCGGCGAGAAACTACGTCAGCAAGTCGAAGACCGTCTAAAGTTCTATGAAACCGGCGACATTCCTAAGAAAAATATAGAGGTCATGAAAGAGGCCTTGGATGAACTACAACAGTCCATGGAAGTAGAAGCCAGTGCCAAGAAGAAGAAAAAAAAGAAGAAGAAGAAGGAAGAAGAACAGCCTATGGATGAAGATTAAGGAAGCTTACCCATGACGCAATTTCTATTGACTAAAAATGAAAATCGCCCTTGCCACTGTGTAATAATGATGCAATTCGACTGACTTGACGTCGTCGCGGCGAGCGTCCTTTGTTTTTCATCTATTTCTACAAAATAAAATCGCCTTTGCTACTACGATATAAGGTTGCAATTCGACTGACTTGACATCGTCGTGGCGAGCGTATTTTGTTTTACACCTACGTCTAGACAACCGCACGTTTTATGTCATATGTCGTAGTGGTAAGGATGATTTTCACTTGTGGTTGGAATCGGTCGAATTGCATCGCATCGCGTCGTCAGTAAGCTCCGTAACTGTCATAGTGACAGTTATAATGTCAAAGTGACAGCTCATCTTCCAATGTCATAGTGACACGTTCTTTTTTTAGCTATAAGCCATAGTGATTACTTATTTTTCAGATAAATCTATTGATGTGGATTCTTTTTGCAGTTAATACATTATTTTTAAGGAGTTTGTGTTTTTAATTTGTTTCATAAAGTTTCCTATAATAATTTTAAAACCCAATACATTCCTGAGATTAAAAAAAACACGATAGATAATCAACATATTCAATTTTATTGTAACATCATTTTCTCTTTAAATTATACATTTTTTACTGTATGACATGATAGCACAAAATACTTAATAGTACTACGTGAATATACAGTGATATTTTGACGCACTAAAGCCGCCATATTTATTTCCATAGACAATTTCTCCTGTCATTTAAGGGCCACAAGACTCGTGTTTTGGTACGATTCCACCAAAATAGTATGCGGCACATTTTGTTCGCGCATATTTTTTGCAGAAGTTCAGCAGTGTGCGTAATAAACTGGTATAGTTTAGCCTGTCCATCGGCAAGGCTGTCCGTAGCTTTTCTTCGCACACAGTACATTTGTGCATTGGCACATTTTAACAGAACTTAGTTTAGTTATGTGCGCGCACATATAACGAGTCCATTACTCACGTGTGCGCGTACAAACGTACCAAAGTGTGCGCAATTTATTCATATCTGCTTGAATGAGTGGACCAGGTAGCCTACCATGACGTCTTATAGCGAGAGTAATTCCACTGTGGGAAAGAGATAGAACTAAACAAGTCGTCTAGCGCCATCTCATTTGCACACTGGAATTTCTTTCGCTTTAAGACTGATAGGCCACCTGAGCGAAGATTCGGATTGTGGAATCGCATCTTAAGAGCGGGTATTCTGAAAGCTGGCAACGTCGCAAATGGCTGTCAAATATGCTGTATGACAATAAGAAATATCGCTCTGTAGTGCACTAAAAATTTGATTAGGGAAAGCAATAATTAATATCGTAGCGCCGAATACATAGTTTTAGAAGTAGAAAAAGCATTCGGAAACTTTCCAAATGCTTTTCAGACACCTGAAACGGTTACAACATCAAATTCAGTTTTAATTTGCATTTCTATATAAACTGTGAGGAACATTATTGTTACATAGCAACTTGTTTGATTATTTAATCTATGGTTCATCGTAGTCTATGCCCGGCTCTGGGCTATACTCTATGCTGCGATCACACGACGCCCCTGCAATATTATGTCCCTTGTAAAAGTTTATAATAAATGATAATAACTAAAAATAAAGATGTCTTTAATTATATAAAGATACATCTTACATGGCGCTGAGGACAACTTTAAGAAATAATCAACGCTGAACAAGGTAAAACGAGGTTGGAGCATCTACAACCGCCGCCGCCATTATCCTTGGTGGGCTCAAAATAAAAAAAGAGAAGTTTCGAGAACTGGAAACAACGGTTTGACCTATATTTTCTCGCCAGTGGAGCAGAGACAAGATTGCATAAAGAACAGAAGAAAGCTCTTTTATTGCACTGCATCGGTGAAGAGAGATTGCTAATATATAATAGTTTCGAAGACAAGGCGAGCATAACATTCGCTGAGGTACTCATACGTCTGGAGAAACACTGTAGTCCTCCCACAAATGAAACGTATAACAGAAAACAGGCGATTAATACGAAGAATATCACACTGCACTAAAATCTCTCAGTTTGGATTGCAACTTTGGAAAGCTAAAGGATAGTCTTATAAAAGATCAAATAGTACTTGGAATTACGGATGGTAATATTAGAGAAAAATTACTAAGAATACCGGACTTGACTCTTGACAAGTGCATGAGTATATGTAAAGCTGCACAAGTGGCTCAGAGTCAAATAGAAACTTTAGTGAATCGTCAAATGAAGTAGGTGCAGTAAACAAAGGAACATGCAGTCGACCATCAGCAAGTAAACAAGAGCCAAAACCCAGGAGTCGTAGCAGAACTCCAGGTCAAGCAAGATATGGTGCGAGAAGAACATCCAGTGGCAGACAATCAAATCATCAAGAAAGGTCAGGTGAGCACATTAAAAGAGATAAAGAAAGCCAGTACTTCAAGACCATGCAGAAAATGCAGTTGCTATGTAACAATAATATTCCTCACATCCCTTCTCTTTTCAATTTTAAATAATTAGTCACTACAGTGCACTACAGAGCCTTATTTCTTAATTCCGTACATTGCCAAATTAATTAAAGCTTGTAAATATTTGACATCTATTAGCGACGTTGCCAACTTTCTGGTTACGCGCCCTTAACACTACGCAACGACGATATATTACTAGACTCCGCATGCACGATCTAAGGAACAAAAACTATTCTGTCAACTCGCTGAGGTACTACGTAAGCGAGGGGGACGGGGTACTGCGTTGTGATTGGCTAACTCAAGGTCTGTTCTGTCTCAAGGTATGTTTACGGCTCACAGGAGTGCTCGAAATAAGACGGATATAAGACTCTTTTGCCTAATGTGTTGACAGACATCGGTCGCCTGTTATTAGGAGTCTAGTAATATATCGTCGTTGACACTACGTATAAACTTCGGCTACCCAGTAATAGCGAGATGTTCGCTACAATTAATCTTAACATTAATATTGACGCATGCGAGCTGTGTTACGAAAAATTTGAAGATGTAAGGTATGGCTATGGACACCAAGTTGCCGTCTCCACATAGACGGCAGGTTTCTTTGTTTGTTTCACTCTTGCCCACGATTGGGCCTAAGAGGGTCCCGCATTTTGAGCAGAGGGTTGCCTGGAATAGAAATTATAGATTTCTTAAAGACAATTAATAATAAATAATAATAATAAATATTCCACAACTATCACACAACGCCATCTAGTCCCAAGCTAAGCAGAGCTAGTGTTATGGGTACTAGACAACTGATAAACATACTTATATGTTTCTAAATACATACATATTATAGACATATTACACCCCGACACAGAACAAATGATCGTGCTCATCACACAAACATATGTATTGGGTGGGAATCGAACCCACGATCCCCGGCATAGCAATCAGGGTCACTAACCACTAGACCAACAGGCCTGTCAAAGGTTTAGTGGTCCCAAAAGTGATTGTTCAGTATAAAACCTCGTGTTCGATTCCCATGTCGGGCGGGTGTTATTGGCTTTTGCTATTGAGTTTCTCAGTAGCAGTCACGGAGTTCTTCGTTCTGGGTCATCATCAGCCGGAAGACGTCCACTGCTGAACATAGGCCTCCCCCTTAGACGGCCACGCCGGACGACAATTCGCCACTTGCATCCATCGGTTGCCCGCGACTCTCACGATGTAGTCGGTCCACATAGTGGGAGGCTGCGTCTTCCGGTCCGTGGTCGCCACTCGAGAACCTTTCTTCCCCATCGGTTGTCAGTTCTACGAGCGATGTGGCCTGCCCATTGCCACTTCAACTTGCAAATTTTACGAGCTATGTCGATGACTCTGGTTCTTCAGCGAATATGATAATAATAATATTCCACAACGCCATCTAGTCACAAGCTAAGCAGAGCTTGTGTTATGGGTACTAGACAACTGATAAACATGCTTATATACATATAAAGCTCGTTGTTTTCTATGTCTCACTGGATTTGACGTGTCAACAATCCCACTGTACTTAGCAATAGGACATTATTAAGTTGAACTAAAAATAGCATTATTTTAAAGAAGAAACGGTAACTTATGTTTCAAATACAGTCTTTGCCTTGAAGATTAATCAGTTTTTTTGTAATTATACGTTTACTTTTAAGTTTGCTGTATATGATTACTTCCCAGAATTTTATCCTTACTAGCAACACTATCGAACGGTATAATAATACAGGGTGCGATTTTTTTTTCCAAAATCAGCGGGTTCGATTCCTGACCAGGATTTTTGATTTTTCTAAAATCCAATGATGCAGTTTTAGTTTTTGTCAAAATCGGCCTCGAGACTCCTTTCAACGTTTTTCGATATTCCTCATAGTTTCGAAAGTAGCCATCCACGCCCAGTTGAAAAATTCACCCTGTATATCAAATACATACATATTATAGATGAATAGATTACACCCAGACACAGAACAAATGATCATGCTCATCACACAAACATTTGTCCTGGGTGGGAATCGAATCCACGACCCCCGGCATAGCAGTCAGGGTCACTAACCACTAAACCAACAGGCCAGTCAAAGTCATCCTTGTTGTCTGAACATACCTCAGTCTTATCGCTGCAGTGGAACAGTCTATCATGCAGCAGGAAGGCGGCGCCGTGCGAGGCGAGTGCGTCCCTCTCCATCTCTCCGAGCCGCACTCCTCCTCCTCGACGACGACCCTTCACCGGCTGACGGGTCAGGGCGTCTACCGCGCCTGTTGTACGGACCTGGGGGAGAGTGTTTATTATTAAAATTGTGTCTTGTTTGAGATTTTTAGGTGAATTGACGCCGCAGATATTACTTACATAAAAACCAAAAAAAACTTCCCAATAAGGTTTTTTTTTTCGTAGTAAAAATCATCAAATGAGTCTTTTCACTCAGTGTAGGACGGGAGGGACTTTCAGTATTGACTTAAAATCCTTGAACCATGATTGATTAGACCAGCGGTCCTCAAACTTTTTCTGTGGGCCCCTCTCAGAGGGCCAAAGACTGCTGGGGTCGCGGGACTTATTCCGCGACCCCGGAACATAAAGGGCTATCGAAGGACACCGTGGATTTGAGTCAGTACAAGTCTGACAGTCCCTCCCGTCCTGCTCTGGGTGGGAAGACTCGATGATTTTACTACGTAAATAAAAGTCTTTGGGCACGTTTGGTGTAGTGGCTAATCGATTGGCTGCTGCGCTATTTGTCCCCGGTTCAATTCCTATATCAGCACTGACCTGCCACTTGTCAGACACCATGTGTCGTAGCCTCTGGTAGTGTATGACTCCGTAGAAGATGTCGGCGTCCATTTCCCTTCCGTCCACTCCACTGTACATCCGCTCCGTCCCGTAGTAGTTGTATCCGGACGCCTCCAGCAGTCGGCCGAAGTAGTTGATCGCTGTGTCTTTCTCGTTGAAGCGGAAGGGAGTCGCGTCGTGGACCTTTTGGATAGATATTAGTTGATTAGAAACAACGACGATAAATTACTAGACTCCTAATAACAGGCGACCGATGTCTGTCAACACATTAGGCAAAAAAGTCGTATATCCGTCTTATTTCGACCACTCCTGTGAGCCGTAAACATACCTTGAGACAGAACAGACCTTGAGTTAGCCAATCACAACGCAGTACCCCGTCCCCCTCGCTTACGTAGTACCTCAGCGAGTTGACAGAATAGTTTTTGTTCCTCAGATCGTGCATGCGGAGTCTAGTAATATATCGTCGTTGATTAGAAAGAAGTCCACTTTGGCCCTGGATCGTGAAAACTGGAGATCATGGGGAGAAACCTTTGCCCAGCAGTGGGATGATAGAGGCGAACAGTATCAGTATCAGAAAGAAGAAAAAAAGAAAAATCTTTTTATATCCCCACAAACAAGTACGCAAAAATAAATATAAATAACAGCAAAATTAATTACTAAACAGAGAAATTAACAAACAAAAAAACAGATAAATTAAAAGATTAAGTTCATTCCTCCTTCGTTCAAATAAATGTGCAAAAAAATAAAGTAGCTGTCTACTTGTGTAAGAATTTTGAAATCGATTCATTAATACCAGAGATTACTTTTTACAAAAATGCGTCATTATATTGTTATGTACAGACGCCAGCATATCAAGCTTCACAATCTGTCAAAATGGCTTCTGTACTTATGCTAGATTGCTCGCCCAGTAGCAGAAATTCGACTATAATTGCAACTATAATAACTAGAAAAATAAATAAAAACTGCAATCCTCCTCTATATAAACTTGAACTACGCCTAAATACTTTTCCGTACAAGTAAAAGGTTTACGAAGGTTTTACTCCATACAAAATCTCTTTAGTCTGCCAGTTAGAGTAATGGAAAATATTGACAAGGATAATAGGCTTCAAAATTCGGGAGTGTCGGCTTGTGACGTCATAACGCCTGTAAAATTAGACCGCTCGAGTGACGTTTTTTGATTTTTAGAAGCGTTGTATTAAATAAAAAATATGGGTTAAATATGTTTTAATAATCTATCTTTCGGACACAATTTAATTTTTTGAGTAAAACAGGTTGGAGATGGACGGCGCCGCCGAGGCCGGCCCAGAAAGAGGTGGAGAGACGAGTTGGACTCGTACCGTGAGGGCTGGTTCGAAGTGGCACTGGACAAGGACACTTGGGGGAGGCCTTTGCACAGCAGTGGGACAGTGTAGGCTGAACAAAAAAAAAATAGGCTAGTTATACTCACATGTCCATGTATACTAGCAGCCTTTCCAGCCATGCACTCGATCATCATGGCGATGGTCATTCTAGAAGGGAAGCCGTGAGGGTTGAACAGTATATCAGGCACCAGGCCTGACTCCGTGAAGGGCAGGTCCTCGGCCGCCCACTTCTGAGAGCAGATGCCTTTCTGACCAGCTCGGGAGGCGAACTTGTCGCCCACTGTTGGGTTACGCTGAAAGAAATAAGGTGAATGAGCAGTGGTAGCGTGTGCAGTGGCGAAAGAATAAAGTGGATATACCCCAAATCCCGGAACTACTTTTAAAGAGCAGAAAAATTGCGCGATTTCGAATATAAAAAAGTTATTTACTTTTACAAAAGAAGAAGTTGCAACTTCCATAGAAAATTACCCCACGTCCGACAGCTGAAAAAAATATCTCAAAAAATAGATGAAAATAAGTATTAAATAATTGCATACCTCCGATTGTCATCCTTACTGGCTATCATACTTAGAAATTGCTCCAAATAATATTTCCAAAATATTTTCAAAGATTTATAAGTAATACTTACAGATAGCGCGCGAGTTGAATGCAGTCGGGGTCTGAGGTGAAGAGCCCCCCGCTACCCGCACGCCCCACCTCACGCGCCTGCAGTGTAGTACTGTGCCATCCTTGTCAACAGCACTACCGCATTCCTAAGCTCTGCATTCAACTCGCGCGCTTAGTGTACTTATCTTAAAAATATTTTACTTTCAATCATACAATACCTACTACTCTAAGTGCCGGAGCACACGGTGCGTTGCGGCGCCACACCGCAATAATTTCGCCCTACCGGCAGACATACGTGGCAAATATTTGTGAGGCAAAATCTTTGCGGTGCGGCGCCGCAACGCACCGTGTGCTCCGGTACTACTTACGATCATAAAAAAAGTGGAATAAAGATGACATACAGATTAAACAAATGAACATGAATGAATGAATGAAAAAAATCAATGAACATGTCACGGTGACTCCTTAGAGGGGGCCCCGTCATTATGCTGACGCTCTTTGAGGCGCGCGTGGAGCACGCCACGCGCCGTCGACCCGGGCATGGTCCATGGTCGGGCAGCGAGTTGCCATTTACTCGCCGCCCGCATACCCGCGCCTACGGTGGCCGGTGATCGTCTTGCGACATCCGTCGCCGTGGGCGTCCACCCCCGCGGGTGGGGCGGAGAGGGGACACTGTCCTCTCTCTCACGCGGCGGGCCTCCTCCTTCACGAGCATGACTGCTTCGCAGAAGGAGGCGACCGCTTCCCACTCCGTCTCGCCCCGCAGCATGGCCGCAACCTATGCTGGGCGCGAGAGGTCTCCGCTTATCGCCGCCGTGAGGACACGTCGGTGCTCCGCCCAAGCGGGGCAATCCTGCACCGTATGCTCGACTGTGTCCTCCGCGCGATCACACCCAGGTTTCCTCCTTCCTCATAAGACACAGGTACCTCCCGAAACATCCGTGTCCGGTGAGGACCTGCGTCATGCGGGAGGTTAGGACGCCGTGATCGCGCCGGAGCTCTTCCCGCCGTTCTTCGACTTCTCGAGGCAGCGGGGTCACGCCCCGGCGCTGCGCCTCCACGCGCCATTCATAGACGCGCTGGAGGGCACTCGCCTCCAAATCCCAGGGCAGTAATTATGTGTCCCATGGTGACAATTTAACAGACCATTGCTAGATCAAACATTATTTGAATGACACACGAAGTCATTCATTCACAATATAAATCGACCAAAACAAAATGATGACAAACTCCACGATGCAATAGACAACTGGAGTACTTTTCTGTTTGGCTGGTGTATATGTCAACAATACAGCAAATTAAAGAAAAAACTTAAATGAGTTTGAGGTTTTTTGTTCCGTTGTGTAAAGAGTTTGTATAATGGGTTAAAATAATATTTGGTTACTAACAATTTTTTTTTGGGTGGAAACTGGAATATCAACAAATGAGTCTTCCTAGTAATATCTATTAGCAAAATGAGCTTTTACAGTGTTTAATTGCTTTTTAATCCCATTGTAAACCTTAAATCAAAAGTTAGTTTATTACAGGTATTCTGCCCCTGAATTAATATTTATAGCAATTTTTTTATGTGTTTGCCAGTAAGGATGACCACCGGAAGTATATAATTTTTTTATACTAATTTTTAGCGATTTTTTGAGATACTTATGGTTGCAGTCGGAAGTGGGGCATTTTTGCTACTTCTTCTTTATCTGTCTAAGCTATCTTTGATGTTTTTATTTATTTATTTATTTAATACTTTATGCAACACAAAAAGGTACAAAGGCGGACTTAATGCCTGAGGCATTCTCTACCAATCAACGAAGGGAGGTAGAGAGATAACATGGCAGGTGCACACAAAAATATAAAAATGGCCAAAACAAATAACAGAAATTAAAAATAAACAATTTAATTTATTTATTTATAATAATCACACAAGAATGTCTATTAGAAATCACGGGGAGATCCATATTAATATCAACGCTTTTACCTGTGGACACTGTTAATTCTGGGGAAACAACACGGAAAAAAGATGGCGATACGTCAAAACTGTCAACCATAGATAAATGCTTACGGCTGCGTTCAAATTAGAATTTTAGGGTTGCCCGTTTCCCCATAAATTAACGGTGTCCACAGGTAAAAGCGTCCATGGGTACAGCACTTGCCCCTACTAAAATAACTCCCTAATTACTGATAATACATAGCATAGTGTATTTTACCTGTAACCTGAGCATGACGCAGGCCTTCTTGAGCGGTCGTGTGCTGAAGTCTCCACACAGTCGCACACTGTCCACGAACACTTCCTCCTTACCGTGGTACTTGCTCACTATGAATATACTCTTCTCGCCGTCGTAATAACTGTGGGAAGAATATATGATATGATACAAAAAAAGTGTTTTTTGACGTGTAAAAGAGTTTGTCAAAACCAATTTGCAAAATAAATATCATTTATCATTATTAGTGATAATGAAAACAGTAAATGAAGACCGAAAATACAGTTGTTGCCTGTTGAAAAGTATTTATGTAGTATGTACTAGGTGAATGAAAAAAAAACTACTACTAGCAAACTGGGTATTGTTTCAGTAAGCTATGTTAATATTCGAAATAAGTTTAAACAATTTTTGCTGCACAAATCAAATAGGACTGCGAGAGATATGTCTTTCGCATGTCGGACCAACTGTGGACGGAAATTATATAAAACTAGTGTCCCGAGACAGGGTTACGGTAATACACATAGAAAAAGGCACCTGTTGAAGAAAAAAAATGAAAGGGAACCGTGTGATGAGCATGAATGTTGATGGATGGAGAGGAAGAGGAAGGTCAAAGATAAGATGGATGGATTGTATAAGTAAGGATATGAAAGGAAAAGGAGTAAATGATACTGTGACGTCTGTTTAGGAGAATGGAAGAAAAAAACGTGTTGCACCGACCACAAATAAAATGGGATAAGGGCAGGAATACAATCATAGATTATTAAATTTCGAATGAAAAACACGCCGAAACTTTCTGTCAAAATATCTAGTTGCCAAGAATAAGCAAATATTATGGTCCCCAATAATATGATCAAAATCAAATACTTATTTTTATTTTTTTTATGCCCATGAGACAGACCCAGACACAGAACAATGATCATGCTCACCACACAATTATTTGTCCTGGGTGGGAATCAAATCCACGACCCGGGCATGGCAGACAATCACTAACCACTAGACCATCAGGCCAGTAAATTATACTTAGTGTTGTGAAACCACCTCATATTAATTTAAAGTTGCAACACAAGTTAATAAGGAAGTAATGTTTTTATTTTTTTCTAGTAGCAACACTGCACTGTTCTTGTAAAAACTAGTTGTGAATGACTCGACAAATAAAAATGAGCGAACGTCCTATACCTCGAAGTCTTGACTATTAATTCTCCCTTCCAAAACTTGGAAAACCCCATCCTTTTATACTTAGTACACACAACGTAAGCTACATATTTTTTACCAGTAGAACGGATCTTCAGGTTTAACCCTGGCTCCAACAGCAGGCAGACCATCCTCATCTATATGTTCAGCCAGGTCTGGCTTAGAAGGATCCCTGCAGAAGTAGGACGCTGGGTGAGCCAGCTCTATGAAGTCTGACTTGTACACGGAGCCGGCTGCGAACCCTCGCTCGTACGCAGATTTGTTGATGATCATTGCATCTTCCATGTCGTAACCCTAGAAAAATATAAATAACTAGCGGCTCGGGTGCGAAGCCTGGAGGCTTCGCACGGGAGGAAGACCCGGTCTAAAACCCGGTCCCGATGGTTACAAACACAATAAAAAAAGAATTAGCCGAATCGGTCCAGTCGTTTTCAAGATATGGGTTTAGCAACACATTTAGCGATCCATTTTTATATTATAGAAGATATAGATAATAAATTATTCATAAACGTTTTTACAGAAATGGGTGTAAACGTAGTCACAGAAATGTAATATAGTGAAGTCTTATATACTAGTTAAATAGCTAATAAATAAAAACAAGTGTCTAAGTAAAGAACATAGGTACAGTAGAGACTCAAAAGCGGTGTGCAGCAATTACAAGGCAATAGCTTGAAGTTTAGTTGGACTTACGACCTTCTATTTTGAGAGACATAATTATGCATCATCAACTACTGATTGTATAAGATTCATAATTTCAACGAATTACTGTGTGTCCAGTTGGCCTAGTGGTTAGCGTTTCACGTATTACTAAGTATGCGGTGAACAGCGAGGCGCGAGTTCGATCCTCACGCAGTGAAATTCTTTTTGTAAGTTTTTCTCAACTGTTTAATACTGTAATGGGACAGGAATATTATTATAATCGTTTGTTCACAATTTCTGTGAGGTAGGCCATAAGTTTTAGAATATTTAACTTGATCGGAATCAAGTTGTCGTTCGATTGTGGTTTTCTGATTACTGACGTGTGATTATATGGATAGCGATATATTTATGTTCTCAAAATGTTGGCGAATATCAATATTGTGGCAAGAACGAATATTATTGCAATGTCATGTTGAAGTTCATCAAATGACTTGACTGTTGACTGAGGGATTGTCAGATCGTATGAATGTGATATCACAAATATAATAGAAGTTTGTTAATTACATAAATAAATAAAACAAACAAACATTTTAATAAAGCATGACTTTTTTATTTCCACCAAGACCAAAAAAAAACATAAACACATAAAACTAATATTTAACTTTTTTATTTAATAAATAATAAGCATGAATAAATTGTAAATTAATATGATTAACTAACAAGTTATTGATTAATAATATCATGATAAAAAAAACTAAACAATAGCTTAACAAAGAAATTTAAAATTTAAAAATTCTATATGAATTTAAAGAATATTATCCAATTTAATTTATTATTTAATTATAAGAATAAATTGCGTTTAATTATATTTAAGAAAATACAGGGTTTTTTTTTTATAAAGAGCAGCTATTTTAGTATGTTATTACATAAGAAAATTAATGTGTAATTTTGTCTAAATGTTAACAAAATAAATTATTAAAGATATGATTATTAAAGCCATTTGAAATAGTAATAGTTCAGCAGACCAATTTCTCTATGCGTTTCAAGGCCACGTTACCTTGTTACTATTTCAAACAAACGTCCAATGGCACCGCGGTCCTGGAACGTAAAGCGCTAGTCGCCTTTTGCGTTCCGGGGCTGCGGTGCCAAAACTTTTCATTTTAGTAAATCAAGCTTTTTGCATTCTACTAAGTGCGATTTAGCAAAAAAATATATAATATGGCAATAAATGTTCTATTACTAAAATAAAACCATGAAAATAATAACCGCTCTTCATAAAAATATCCTATTGAGGTCATTAGTTTAATTTTCGTTTTCTTTACGAAAAGAATGATTGAAACTTAGCCTCAAATCTAACCTCTAAAATAAATAAGAACTGTGAATAAAATGATGTTTTCGCTTACAGTCTATTATCAATTAATACAACAACAACCATATAAAAAATAATTATGGTCGTGCTTTTAAAAGTTTCTTTAATTCCTATAAAAAAAACGGGTTTTAGCTGATATTCGGTATAAGTTTTCAGTCTTGAGTGCACGATGAAACTGAACTTCATTTCGTGTTGAATTAGTTACTCATTGGGGGAAGCCATTTTCTTCTAATTCATTCAACATAATAATTATGATGTCTGACAACCGGCGACTTTGCTCTCGACAAGCTTATAGGGCTTGGCATTCCTCATATCTCATATCCACAGGACTCAT
Source organism: Agrotis ipsilon (assembly GCA_028554685.1). Taxonomy (NCBI): domain Eukaryota; kingdom Metazoa; phylum Arthropoda; class Insecta; order Lepidoptera; family Noctuidae; genus Agrotis; species Agrotis ipsilon. The sequence goes on along the minus strand of CM052977.1, from coordinate 2,821,816 downwards.
AGTATTTCACTAGAACAAAACATGGAATACTATTATTATCTTTACCTATGCAAAATACAACTGTTAATTTATTTTACTAAAAGAAAAACTATAAATAACAAATACTAAGTATCTTTTAAACAAACCTTTTAACAACTATAACACTTTTGAGTAGGGAATCTTATATAATAAATAAGAATATCAACATGTGAAATAATTAAAAAATAAATGTTAATACTCACACTTAGTCCGGTTTAATTTTATATTTGTATTGTTTCATCCATATTTATGCAAGGCTATAATATTCGCCCTCAATGATTATATTATTCTCACTGTAAATATTTCACTGCAAAACAATAACCTTAAAACAGTGTAATACGGATGTAAACATTCGTCACACAAAATAACCAAGAATCAACAATGTTCTATTATGAGACTCGAAACGAACTAGCATAGTTATGTCTACCTCACAAATCGAAATAATTTACTTTTGTAACTTTTGTTTTGTTTTCTCCGATCTACCCACAAACTTTATTATAATTTGAATGATGATAACGGACGACACACAGCACTAATGACTAGAGTATTAGTAATTATTAAGAAAAAAACAATTTTATTTATCAAATTTCTACTAAAAATGCATTAAAAATAACAAAAAGAATAAAGCAATTATTAAAAAATATTAAATAAAATAAAAAGTTTAGAAAAAAGTAGGGATCGAACCTTCGCCAGTAAACGAATTATCCGAGCACGTTAACCACTGCGTCAGCCTAACTTATAGAACAATGGTTGAAATTATGAACCATACCATAACTTCCTTTGATTTGTATAGTATTAAAACAACTTATAATAAAAGGTCGTAAGTCAACGTGAAGCGTCAGGCCATTGCTTTTAGAAATTGCTGCAGCACTTTTGATTTCGACTGTACAAGATATTTAACTAGGAAATTAAATTTAATGTAGCGATATGTTAGTTACTTAAATATTGAAACAGCTTGTTATCTTGTGTTAGTACAAATTACACGACTATTAATTATTTCCTTTTTTTTACGTGGTAAAATCACCTAATAAGGTCTCCCACCCAGGGCAGAGCGGGAGGGCTGAGGCTCGTACTGATTAAAATCCACGGTGTCCTTCAATAACCCTTTACGTACCAGGGTCACGGTAATTCTTAAGTCCCGCGACCCTGGCATGTTCTGGCCCTCTGCAGAGGGGCCTCGTCATAATGCTGACACTCTTCGAAGCGCGCGTGGAACACAACGCGCCGTCGACCTTGGAACTTAGTTTCTGACAAAGCTCTAAAGTAGATTGCTACAAAATGCTCGGGGTCAAAGGGCCACCGCCACGCCGAACAGCTATTTTTCAATAAAATAATATAATAATAATAATATTTCACTACTATCACACAACGCCATCTAGTCCTAAGCTAAGCAGAGCTTGTGTTATGCGTACTAGACAACTGATAAACTTAATAGGTACATAAATATTACCTAGATAAAAAATATTAAAATCAAAAACATAATACCTCTTCGAGCGAGTCAAATTACCTTCCAAGTCCCAGTGATGCAGGTTTCATTGTATAATACATATAATTTCATCATTATATCCCTAGGGATATAAAGAGATTTCGGCTTTATCAATATATCTACGACATTATAAATACTCACAGTATAAGAAATAACAGCAACAATAGCGTTGGTCCCGCACGGGTAGTCGTCCAGTCCGATGTTATCATAGTGCGTGGCTCTGAACAGCGGGGTCGCGGGAGTCTGTAACCGGTACAACTTGGTCTCGGCGTTCGTCAGCCACGTGTGGATAGGAGTACCCATGGTTTGCTTACCCATCTGACATTGGTACATGTTACTGTAATAAAGACCATTTGGTTACGATAAAAAAAGGTTGATAATGAAACTAGTAAGAACGAAGTTTATCATTTTTATGGAGTACCTTACCTACTTAGGTGCCAAGCAATATGCGATACATAAATAACTACACATATTTACCTACAGCAGGCGTGGCATGGCGCCGTAGAAAGGAGTTTTGTCGACGAAGGAAAAGACAAAAAGACAGAACGTAGAAATATTTTTAGCGTTTTAAGCATGGTAGTCTAAACATTTTAGAAAATAAACGTTCTTCAATAGTGTACGAATGGTGTCATATTTGTGCAAAAAAACCGTCGACTTGTGTTGTAATAACGATGAAATAACTTTGTCTTTTCTTGGTACAATAGACGTAGAATCGCCATGCTACGCGTGCAGGTGAACAGGGAAACTCACAGTTCGCCAGTAATTTTTAAGTCTCGTGTAAAGATTATTAATTTAATTTAACTAAAATGTCTGCCAAACGTTCGTTAAGGCGCTCCCTCACCGGGAGCATTCACATATGTTACATTATAGATTCGACTTTGAGCATTACATTACAATACTACCTCCCTGACTGACGCGCGTTCGCGTACATTTAGTATAGATTTGACACAAGGTGCGCATTGTGATGTTCGATTGTTTTCATTCACTGATGAAATGTTCGAATCTGTAACTTTACATTACAGGTGAATGCTCGCGGTGAGAGAGCGCCTTTAAAGATCCCTGAGGAATTCAAAATAAATACGAGTAGGACCGATTTTTGAAAATCACTGTAATATCATTGTAATAGTAAATACCTACCAAGATTTTGAGACTGATAGCTAAGCTACGCAGAAATGGCTCTAACAATCTTAATTCCGGCTTAATCTTAATTTTACGCCTGTTTCTGATTGGACAACTTAAAGTGTCTAAACACACTATGCCGAACGTACGCGACCGAAGTTCCGCGGCTGATTTTACGTTCCAACGTATTCGGCTGATATGACACACCATAAGTACCGAACTTACGCGGCAGAAATTCAGTTGCGCAATTTTGTGTGTGTATTCAGTGTTTCGAACGCTGTCGTGGCGTCGTGTCGTGTTATCTAAACAGCCGGACAGACAAATGCAAAATAAAGTGATTTTGTAAGGGTTCCGTTATTACTTTTGAGGTGCGACCGAATTTCCGCTGAACTTACGCCCGACTGAAGTTCGGCTGTACGCTTTAGCGCAACGTAATTTCGGCATAATGTGTCGCCAGTAATTCAAATAGCATTGCAGGCGTAATCATGCCGAACTTCCGTCGCGTATCCTCGGCATAGTGTGTTTAGACACAAAGACTCAAAGACGTTTAGGTATAAAGGGAACTCACCGTGGCGACTGGTTACAATCCGGCATCGGTACTAGTTGGGCCAAGTTGCTCATGAACGCAGTCTGCGATAACTCCAAATGGGTAGTTTTACCTGGAACAAGTAATTTATTATTGAACAAAATTTAAGACGAATTAAATAAAAAATAATAATCTGCCCCAACGACGATATATGACTAGACTCCTAATAACAGGCGACCGATGTCTGTCAACACATAAGGCAAAAGAGTCTTATATCCGTCGTATTTCGACCACTCCTGTGAGCCGTAAACATACCTTGAGACAGAACAAACCTTGAGTTAGCCAATCACAACGCAGTACCCCGTCCCTCTCGCTTACGTAGTACCTCAGCGAGTTGACAGAATAGTTTTTGTTCCTTGGATCGTGCATTATTTCGTCGTTGATTTGCCCACACTAAGAATTCCTCCTGTATTGTGGATGCGTTTGCAAACATAGAAACACATATGTATACACGAATACCCAGACTCGGAACAACTAATTGTAGGTCAAACAAATATTTTATTCATGCGGGGATCGAACCTGCGACACACTGCGCTAACCGCGTCGTAAATAAATTACAGTAAATGGAAATTATTTCCAACTAAGTTTTATAAATCAAATAAGAGACTGGGCCTGCCTGACTGTGAAGTATGAAGGATTTAGATTTATTTTAACTCTAGTGTCCGATCGCGGGCGGCGAGTAATGGGCGACTTGCTGTCCGACCATGGACCATGCCCGGGTCAACGGCGCGTTCTACGCGCGCCTCAAAGAGTGTCAGCATTGTGACGGGGGGCCCCCCTTTAAGAGGGCCACAGCCTGCCGGGGTCGCGGGACTAGTAAATACTGTGACCCCGGAACGTAAAGAGCTATTGAAGGACATCGTGGATTTTAGTCGGTACAAGTCTGACATTCCCTCCTACCCTGCGTGGGAGGAATAATTCGATAAAAAATAAGTTCTAGTATACCTTTCAGTATCTCGTTGTGTGTGACAGCTATGTCCAGGTACAGCTGCTCCATGGTCCCGATGAGCTCCAGCTGTCCGGTGGAGATGTTGATGACCGGACGCATCATGCGAGCTTCGCTTGTCATTAGGAATACGCCCGCGTATTGGGAGCATATCTGTAGAAAATGTATACGTTAAATATGTAGATTAGAGTAGTATTGCTAGCGAAGAAGGAGGAATAAGTGAGGGAGAGGACATGATCCTCTATCTCGCGATCCAGCCGCCGTGGGAGACGCCTGGTGCGTCGCACATCGCGCGGCCATTTCTGGCCATCGTAGAAGCAGGCTTGTGGATGGCAAGTAATGGGTAGCTTGCCGGCAAACGTAGGACCAAAAACTACACACAATAGGTATGTTGACAATATCATAGTGGACACGTTTTTCTCGCATGAACGGAAAATAATTAAAGATGGTTTACGTAACAAAATTAGCTTCAAATATTTTTTTTTTTTAATCTATCTATAGACAACTACTACTCTTGTACTTGTACTCGTCAAAACTAATAATATAGGATATAGTAAAAGCAACAATTTCATTTTCCCTTACGATTTTTAATTGTAGTCAGTAAAATGACAAGTCCAACTGTCACTTGTTGTGGGAAGGTTTTAATTCCTCTCTTCCCAACTATAGGATCCTTCATGAAAAACACATCTTCAGTAGTTATACCTTTATTCAAACCCTCACATATTGAATTACTTCTTCAACACAATATATATAATAAAGAACTACAAAAACGATATCCCTTTACAAAATCACATCATAAATTTTCAACCAGCACGCTATACATTCCATGACTTTTCTACAAGTAAAGATCATTTGTTTCAGACATATCAATACAAAATTCAAACCAACATCTAGAACACTTTGAACCTTATGTCACCATAGAGTAATACAGCCAGTTACGAACTATATAAAATTCCCTAAGGCTATATCTACAACATCCCCTCTGAATTTTATGTTTATACCAATTAGAACGACATACAAAGATATAATAAATAACTCCCATCAACTCATTTAAAACCCAACTTAATTAAACCCACCCAACTTAACTAAAAACTACAAACAAACTTTTAAATTAATTAATCTAAAAACCTTACATAATTAACTTACAACAAAATTTCAAATTAATTCCCAAACAACCTTATCTTCTAATAAAACTTCAAACACAACATCTAACTCTTCACATTAAAGAATGTCCTTTACTTATCACTCACTAAGCATTGTTTTAATCTCAAGAACTTTGTCCTGTCCAGTGGTTTAGTTAAAATATCAGCCAAATTATTTTTAGTCGGACAATAATTAATTTCTAACAAATTTTTATCTATCTTCTCCTTAATAAAATGATATTTAACGTCAATATGTTTGCTCCTTCTATTTAAAATTCCATTTTTAATCAGTACTATTGCGGATTGATTATCAACAAACAACTGTGTTTTCGGTAATTTATTTGTCAATTCGTAAATCAGACTCTGAATGTACAGTAGGTCTTTTATACATTCGGCTGCAGAAATGTATTCAGCCTCAGTACTCGAAAGAGCAGTGACTGACTGCTTGCGTGAACACCAATGAATTGGACCACCACCATAAAATATTACAAAGCCAGTCGTACTTTTTCTAGTGTCTGGGTCACCTGCGAAGTCTGCATCACAATAAGCTTTTAAACTTGAATCATTCCCACGAACATACTGTATGCCACTACTAATTGAGTTTTTAATATATCTAAAAATATTTTTAATATTTTCAAAATCACTCATATTAGGATTTTCCTGATGTCTACTGCAATAACCTACATGGAACGCTAGGTCCAATCTTGTTTTATTTACTAAATACAAAAGAGAACCAATTAACTGACGATATTTATGTACATCATCAACTCCACCTTTCCCCTCTTGATGTACATCTACTAAAATGTCTGGATGACAACTATCCTTTAAGTTTTCATATTTAAACTTTTCCAAAATTTGATTTATGTAACTTTCTTGAAAAATCTTAATATAGTTTTGTTCTACTTTAACATCAAATCCTATAAACTTTTCTATTTTGTCAAATTTACGCATTTCAAATTCAGTTTCTAATTTATTAATAATTTTATTTAACTCAATTTCGTTTTCACCAATTAAAATTCCATCATCAACATAAATAGCCAAATAAATTCCTTTATCTTTATTTACAAACACACATGGATCAGATTTCAATTGAAACAATCCTAATTTCTTCAAAAACTCCGTCAATCTTTTATTCCACATAAGTGGTGCTTGTTTTAATCCATAAAGACTTTTCTTTAATTTACAAACTTTATTTTCTTTATCTTTAATATCATATCCTAAAGGTATTTCCATAAAAATTTCTTCATCTAACTCTCCATATAAAAATGCTGTCTTCACATCAAATTGCTTTATTTTAAAACCTTTTTGCGCTGCATTAGCCAACAACAATCTAACACTAGTAGTATTAACCACTGGACTATATGTCTCTTTATAATCAACATTATGCTTTTGAAGAAAACCTCTTGCCACTAATCTCGCCTTATATCTTCCACCAGGCTTTATTGTAAATATCCATTTATTTGAGATTACCTTTCTATTCTTTGCTTCACTCCTGTTTACAATTTCCCAAGTCTTGTTTTTCTCCAATGAATCTTTCTCCTCCTTCATTGCTTTACACCATAAATCTTTATCAAAACTATTAAAAACATCTGTATACGTTAAAAATGAAGTCTCTAAATCATAATCTTTCAGCCATGCTGGCAATCTTCTCTCTCGATTTGGTAAAATTCTCCGTTCCACATTAACTGCTTCAACTGCATCTTCAAACTCATCACTAGTCTCAACTCCTATGTCATTTCTACCTTCCCCTCTCAAAATATTATTATCTTCAACTCCAACTCCAGTGTCTTCAACACTAACTCCAACATCTTCAACACTATCTTCAAAATTATCTCCAACATCTTCACCACTAACTTCAACTTCAACATTATCAAAACTATCTTCAAACACCTCATTATCTTCAATATCTCCTTCATCACCAACAGCTCCAACACCACTTTCACTACGAAAGACATCACTAACAACTACGTCATCATTAACTTCATTATTAACCACATCACCACAAATATCACCATTACCTTCATTACTTAAACCATTTTCACCGATATCAACACTCACCTCTGTAAATAAATTGTCTAACTCACACTGTTTCACTTTACGATTACAACATTTTAGATAATCCGCAACATCACTCTTATTATTGTTAAACACTACATCTCTCGAATAAACAATTCTAAAATCAGAAGGATCCCATATCTTATAACCATTATTTGTAAATCCTACTAAAAGTCCTTTGCTACTCCTGGAGTCAAGTTTCTTTAATTGATAATTATTTTTATAATATGCTAAAGATCCAAAAATGTTTAAATGTTTTAAATTCGGTATTCTATTAAACCACATTTCGGCTGGTGTTTTATTATTTATTGTATTTGCACTTCTGTTAATTAAATAGGCAGAGGTTAAAACAGCTTCACCCCATAAAACACGTGGTAGCTGCATATCAAACAATAACGCTCTAGTTCTTTCCATTATTGATCTGTTTAACCGTTCAGCTTTACCATTTAACTGTGGAGTGTAAGGAATTGTATAGTCAATATTAATTCCTTTATTATTGCAATACATTTTAAATTGTTTACTAGTGTATTCACCACCATTATCGCACCTGAATGTTTTAATTTTTGTTTTAAAATGATTTTCCGCCAAGTTTATATAGTTAATTATTTTTGAAAATGCTTCGCTTTTATTTTTAATTAGAAATACTTTAATAAAATGAGTATAATCGTCCAAAAAAGTTATAAAATATTTGTAGCCATCCCATGTTTCTGTTTCAATAGGACCACAAATATCGCTATGAATAATTTCTAAAGGTTTAAATGCTCTTTGTCGAATTGTTTTAAAAGGTTTTCTACATAATTTAGCTTTTGTGCAGACCTCGCAGATGTCCGCTTCCTTCACTAGGTCTCTCTCTATTCCTCGAACAAGATCCTTAGTTTTGGTTATAGGTACATGACCTAATGCCCGGTGCCAAAAGTTCGAATCTAAGTAAAAAGATTTTACTGACCTTGAAAGCACGACTGGCCCTGGGTTAATATTAAGATAGTATAACCTGTCCTGTTTCAGTTCACCAATAACCGCACAGTCATCGTCCGATCTACGAATGTCGCATGTTTTTCTGAAAAATTTTAAGGAATAATTATCATCTGTTAGTCTAGACACAGATATTAGGTTTTTCTTGAGTTCTGGAACAAAAAGAACATCTCTCAATGTAATATTCTTGGTATAGATGTTGCCCATGGTGTTTACATGATGAATGTTGCCATCAGCTGTCATAATCTTATAGTTTATCTTCCTTTTATCCTTAAGATAATTCTCGGAGGTAACAATATGACTGCTGGTTCCTGAGTCAATGATAAATTCAATAGTTGTTCCTTCAGTTTCTATTTCTTTACTTGTAAAACAGTTACTTATGTTTTTGTTGTTGTTTAAACAGAACTTTGTATAGTGAGTATTAACACTACAATTCTGGCAGTTAAATTTGGCATTACATTCAGCATATTGGTGTCCATCCTTCATGCATTTGAAGCACTGTGGTATATTATTTAAGGTTTTACCGTCACCACTCGATGTTGAAGTCCTGCAGAATCTAGCAATATGTCCTTTTTTCCCACATTTGTAACATGTCTTTACAAAGAAACTTGTCGCTTCTTGGCTGTTTTTATCATTCTCATCCAATGTTCTTGTTACAGGTTCCTCCACAAGATTGTTAGTCCTCATCCTCAGTTCAAGACTAATCCGTGATATTAAATTTGTTAATGTTTTATCACTTATTGATGTTGCCTCCCATGCTGTTCTGAAGTGATATAATTTCTCCGGCAAATTTGTTAATATTTTTGTTATTATCTGTTTATCATCAAAATTAAATCCCAAGCCTCTTATTCTGTTTGCTATATTTTCAATTACTGTGATGTCTGTCAATAAATCTTCATTTTTAAATCTATAATTATAAAATTCTTCTATTTTTTGAGTAATTTGTGTTTCTTTTTGTCCAAGGAATATATTGTCAAATTTTTCTAATATTTCTTTTGTTGTTTTACAATTTATGGCATAAACCATATATTTCTCACTAATTGAGCATAAAATTAAAAGTTTGCCTTTCGCATCTTTTTTTTCAAAATCCTTTTTAAGATTTCCACCTTCTTCCAAAATAGAGTCTATTTCTTTTGCCTTAAATAATAGCATAAGTTTTGTTTTCCAAACTGAATATTCAGACTCGCTGGTCAATTTTGATAATTTTACAAATTCTTCTGCCATTTTATAACTTTATCCTCGTAACTTCTGGCTTTTAATTAATCATTCTCCGTACTTACTTGATATTATGCAGGCCCATAACCTGTTGTGGGAAGGTTTTAATTCCTCTCTTCCCAACTATAGGATCCTTCATGAAAAACACATCTTCAGTAGTTATACCTTTATTCAAACCCTCACATATTGAATTACTTCTTCAACACAATATATATAATAAAGAACTACAAAAACGATATCCCTTTACAAAATCACATCATAAATTTTCAACCAGCACGCTATACATTCCATGACTTTTCTACAAGTAAAGATCATTTGTTTCAGACATATCAATACAAAATTCAAACCAACATCTAGAACACTTTGAACCTTATGTCACCATAGAGTAATACAGCCAGTTACGAACTATATAAAATTCCCTAAGGCTATATCTACAACATCACTGATACAAAAAAGGGTGACCCGCTACAATAGTGATGTTCGGCAATCAATAGACTTAGACATTTTTAGTCATGCTTTATTTTATTGTCAAAAAGTTTTTATTGTATATATTTAATACATAACGTATTAAATAATACGATTTTAGAAATATGGACCTTATATACCAGTATGTTACAATTTCTCACTACAAAATTATTACAAAAGCTGGGGAAAAATTTATAGAGATTCAGAGGAACTAACACTAGAAAGTCGGGAATATACTAACTTTATACGTTTTTATTCATTACGGTTGTCATTGATTCCGAGTTCCGACTCCGATTCTGAATCGGTTTATTCAGAATCGGAATCAGTTACTTTTATAATGAATGAATCCACATATTCATTTTGTCACACACATTCATTTTGACACATTTTGTCTTCGACTTTTATGGCGTGGTTGATGCACTTTCTCCAATTTTCAGTCGTCACTTCTTTCAGGCCTTCTTCAAATAATTGCTTTACGTCTTTTATTTTAAAAGTTTTACTGTTCCTGGCGACGTACCCCTTTGCTTGAGCCCAAACTAACTCTATTGGGTTGAGCTCACAGTGATAAGGACGCAGACGCAGGATTGTGACACCGTATTCAGCAGCCAACTCTTCCACAGCATAGCGTTCGTATTTAGATTTTTGTAATTTTACTATTTCTATTAATTCAACCTTTATCATTGTAGGTTGATATTAAATTTGGTTTTCATCCGACCACTGAATAATATCAGCCTTCCGCCAGTTTGAAGTAGGGATACGCTCGACTTTTCTTGAATGGTACGGTGCGTTATCTAAAACCAGCACCGCATTTCGCTTTAAATTTGTCAAAATGCTTTTAAGCCATTCCTCAAAACACTCCGAGTTCATTCCTTCATGATAATCCATACTATTTTTCTTCGATTCAAACATAAGTAAACCGGCTTCTACAAAACCTTCATCACTGCCTATATGTGAAATTATTAGGTGATAAATGGACATTATGTCTTCTTCGATAAATGGACTATCCAACACAAAAATATTTTTTTCATTTCTAAACATTAGTTCCTGAGATTAGCGCGTTCAAACAAACAAAGAATCAAACTCTTCAGCTTTATAATATTAGTATAGATTTAATTACCTACCGATACACGGTTTCTTCTGTTTAATTAGCGTAAATTACATTTTTTTATTATTTAAAGGCAATTTGATATTGAATTAAAAACAATGTAATCTCGATTAACTTTTAATTGTTAAATCTCGATTAACCACATCACTATTTATTTGGGACGAAAAACCTGCAACACTGGAAATGTCATTTTACTGACTACAATTAATAATCGTACTTTACCTGTAAAATATTTGACGTTCGTTCCGTCGTTCAGAAGTCAATCAAAGGACATGGTCCAAAATGTATGGACCAAAAACCCAAAATCAAAGTGTGATTGATACGGCCAAACTGTATGCCAATATATTCTATAGAACTATCTTAATAATCGTACCAAGTTTCAATATCCTAACCCATGGGATATCGGAGTTATGGGCTGTCAATTTGGGTTTTGTTTTGTTGTTGATTTTGGTTGAATTTTGATACCATCGCCTTTAAAAGTCGTTCAGAAATCAAAAAGGCGGCACGAAGTTTGCCGGGTCAGCTAGTACAAAACAAATGGTTGTAAAATTCTCACCTGTTTCTTCGGCACGACCACAATCTCGGTAGTAATAGGCACCTCCTCTCCCTTGATCTTCAATGTCCGCAGGTACGCAGCGGACTTGTCCACGGTGTCCTCCGCGAAGTACCCCACCAGCCGTCCGTCCACGAACACCGGGTACTTGTACACGTCACGAGACAGAGGGGTCTGGGCTACTGAGCTTATGGCCTCCATTCCGCATCGTTCCAATACTTGTGGTAATGTTGCTATTTGTTTCGGATCAGCCGGTTGTGTTACCTGCGCAAAAAAACCACGGATCAGGTTTTACACATTTTTTTAAACGTTCTACGCTCATGAATATCTTTTAGGACCGGGCAATAACAGGCACATCTGGAACATCTGTACGCTATATAATTAGTTGCTTCGTATGGGTATTGAACCTGCGCTATTGCGCCAACCACGCCGTGAAAACCTATTAGGTACATTATGATGATAGTTCGAGTGTCGGCGCCTCACATATGCGCGGACGTCTGTGAGGTGTCCGCGGGGCTCGGGGAACCAAACCCGCGCCTGCCCGGTCGCCGCTGACGGCCCGCACACTCGGCTACCACGCGTAGACCGCTCGGGTCATTTCTTTGTTATATTCTTGCTCATTATATTATATAAAGCTAGATTTTATTATAAAAGCCCAGTCAGAGCTCTATCAGTTTGGTCCTTCGAGCCGGATCAAACTGATAGGGCTCGACTGGGCTCAACTTAATTAGAGCGGGAGGGACTGTCAGACCCTTACTGATTAAAAGTCCACCGTGTTCCTTCAGTAGCCCTTCGCGTTCCAGGGTCACAGCGACCTTTAACCAAAGTCCCGTGACTCCTCGAATGTCGTACCTGTGCAGTCATAGTAAGATGGTTGAGCAACCCGCACGGCGCTCCGTCCGGAGTGTGTACGGGACACACGAAGCCCCACGCGTCCGGGAGCAGCTGGCGAGCTTCAGTCGTGCGCATCTCCATGAAGAATGAGCCTCGGTGGATAGACCTGAATAACAAAGCAATATTATACTTACACAATATTATATTACACAATATTTGACTGGCCTGTTGGTCTAGTGGTTAGTGACCCTGACTGCTATGCCGAGGGTCGTGGGTTCGATTCCCACCCAGGACAAATGTTTGTGTGATGAGCACGATCATTTGTTCTGTGACTGGGTGTAATTTATCTATAATATGTATGTATTTAGAAATATATAAGTATGTTTATCAGTTGTCTAGTACCCATAACACAAGCTCTGCTTAGCTTGGGACTAGATGGCGTTGTGTAATAGTTGTGGAATATTATTATTATACTTGAGACAAGTCAAAGATTGTCAACCTTATTACAAAAACTAAATAAACCTTGATTTGAACCTGTACTAACAAGTCCAGGCTCATCTTCAGAACCATGGTTAAAATTTCTCCGTATTACAAAACTTAGATAAAACGTAGACTTTAGTACCGTCATTTGAACCATTGTCTTAACATTTAAATACGCCATGTGTACTAACAATTAAATCTAGCACGTTTTAATCCATTTTTGGTGAAAATAACACAAAAACCACAACACAATGCAAAAGTAGCTTTGAGAAACTTTGACCACCTTTGACACACCTTTGACAGCTACGACTGTTAGACGTTTGTGTAAACCGTAGTTTTTGGTGATATGAACCTTGGTTTTTAGTTAAACCCCATTTTGTAATAAGATGGTGTAAGTCTATACCCCAAAAACTCCACAGTATGCCATTTTCTAACTTCTCAGATCGCTCGGAGGACACAGTGGAGCATACGGTGCAGGACTGCCCCGCACGAGGCAGAGCACCGCCGTGTCCTCACGGAGGCGGTAGGCGAAGACCTCTCCTTCTGCGAAGCAGTCATGCTAGCGAAGGAGGAGGAGGGCGACGTTAGAGAGAGGACAGCCTCTACCGCACGACCCAGCCGTCGCGGGTGACTCCCACGGCAACGGATGTCGTGAAGCAATTTCCGGCAATCGTAGGCGCGGACGGCGAGTAATTCGTGACTCGCCGTCCGATCTTGGACTATGTCCATGATCTGTAAAACAGCTGGACCGATTCGGATAATTCTTTTTTTGTTATGTTTGTAAACATCGGGACAGGGTTTTAGAGGACTTCCACCCGTGCGAAGTCGGGACGGGCCGCTAGTAATAATAATAAAAAGGGATAAATATGACTAACTTGAAATGCGACATGTATCGCATCCTGTTGATGTTCTCTGCCACGATGGTGAGTCCCTTGTACTGAGCTAAGTTGACATTGTTGGACGGCGCGTTACCAGTCGCCAGGAACGTCTCCATCTTTTGTTCCAAGTTGCCTGAACTGCGCAGGATCTGTTGAAGCTCGTGCTAAAGGATATCAAAAAAGACGTGGAGTTAAATTAGATAGTTGAAGATTTTTATAATTTTATTTTTATTTAACATTTATTTACAAGTAACTTATGACTCAAAGTGTTAGTAACAATGTTTCTTAACCACTATGTTAGTATTCCTAATCTAAAAATATAACATATATACACAGAAGAATGAACGTGAAGTGTGTGAAACCCTGCTACAGCCTACAGGTCCAACACCGAAGTAGACAGCTTGCAGCAGCGGTTCACACACAAACAGTCCAATCTGCTCGCGACACATCGCAGTATAATGTTGAGTCTGGCCCACACGCGGCGCACCAGGGAGGCGCATCTTTTTCGCATCGTAGCGTAAAAACAATCGACGCGAGCTTCAGCAAACATCCCCGACGCGCTACAGTAACGGGACAGCCCCATTAACACCCGGAACGCGTTATTATATTGTACGCGAAGGGCGCTGTACGATTTCTGAGTGTAGACAACCCACAGGCTACACGTGTAAAAGGAAGTGCAGTACGCTCTAAATAAGGTTTTCTTCACCTCTCTAGAACAGCGTGCAAACCTGCGAGCTATCATGTTAGCTCTAACCGACAGCGCCCTTCGTTCCCTCTCTATGTCATCATCATCTTTGAGGTCGGCGGTCAAAGTATGTCCTAGGTATTTAAATGTGTACACCCTACTTAATTGTGCCCCATTTATTTTAACTGGTGGTATAGTTTCAGGACATTGACCGCCAGCACCAAAGACCATGACCTCACTTTTTTTAACGTTGTAGACCAGTCCAGTTATAAGCAGTACCGCCTGCGTCGCGTCTTCGCAAAGATATTTTAAGGGAACGAAAAATTGAGCTGTGAGCAGGGTTCGATCCTGTGTCTTCTGGATAGATACTCCAGACGCCTTAACCAATTAGGCCATCGCAACCACTACACTCGAAGCTGAATTTTTCGTTCGCTTGTTTTTATTAACGCTGTTTACACGTTGCGCCATTTATTGGTAGATAGTTGAATCCTGATGACGTGATGAGTAATAATATACAGGGTGAAATTTTCAACTGGACTGGACTGGATGGATATATTATTATGCGAAACAGTAAGGAATATCAAAAAACGTTGAAAGGAGTCTCGAAACCAATTTTGACGAAAACTAAAACTGCATCATTGGATTTTAGAAAAATCAATAATCCTTGCCAGGAATTGAACCCGCTGATTTTAGAAAAAATATCACACCCTGTATTATTACACCATTTGATAGTGTTGTTTAAAAAAATTCTGGGATGTAATGATATACGGAAAACTTAAGGACAACGAGTAATTAAAAAAAACTGATCAATGTTTTAAACAATGCTATTTTTGTTTAACTAAATAATGTTGTGTTGCTGAATAATGGGTTTGTTGAGACGTCAAATCTAGTGAAACATTAAAAAGAAGTGAAGTTACATATAAAAAAAGGAATTATTACAAATCAGCAATTTTTTTAAATATCCTTTTCAGTGGGATATAATAGAACTGGATATACTATAATAGAACGATAAGTGAAGAGGAACTTTATACTCTGTTCCTACCACCCCAAAGTTGAAACCAGTATATTATAGTGTACTCTGTGGTTGAAACTAACCTGTCCAATAACAAGTTTCTTGGTAGCCTTAGCCTTCTTCATGATCTGTATCCTGACGATTGAGATCAGCTGCTGCAGACGTTCCTTCAAGATCTGGAGGTACAGGTGGCCGCCCACCAGGAGCTCCTGCATCATCACAGCGTCAGCACCTTCCACCTGGTAATAAATGGTTTCTAAGTTAAGGCTCCAATTTGTGGAGCGTTTTTTTGAAATAACATCTTCAAATAAATTTTCTCGCCCTGAGTGGGACTAGTAAGCGCAGCGTATGACGTCCACCAACAAGGTGGACAGACGACCTTATGAAGGTCGCCGGAAGACGCTGGATGCAGGTCGCTTCCAACCGGTACATGTGGAGATCAAAAGGGGAGGCCTATGTTCAGCAGTGGACCTCCTATGGCTGAGATGATGATGATGATGATGATGAGTGGGAAGGGAGACTAAACTCCAAGGTGTTCCTTCAGCTCTTACGTCCCAGGGTTACGGTCACCGATTTAGATAGTCCCGCGACCCCTGCAGGCCCCGCGGCCTCGTAGAAGGTGGCAGGAGGACCTGGACAAAATCAACGACCAGTGGTCCACTTTAGCCCTGGACCGAAAAAACTTGAAGTCATGGAGACCTTTGTCAACAATCCCACCACACTATCCACAAATCACTGCTTGAACTCCTAAAAGCCAGAATCAAAAGTGGCAACCACCAGAAAAGCGCCGAGACAATGAAGCTCGACGTGTCCCGGAGAATGAATTTACATGTTTTAGATCCTGCAAACGGAGAAGTAGAAAAATACAATTGCCTACCAGTGGGCATAATGCAAGCTAGCAATATCAATTGGTTTCCCTGGTCACACTCAAGTTTATTCTGGAAGACCCCCATAAAAACCCATACTTACCTTACATTTATTCTGCACCAAATCATACAGTTTCTGCGCCATAAAAACCAGCGCATTAAACTTGTCCTTATGTCCCTTCAGATGGATCATGACACAGCGGTCTAAGAGGAAGGTGGCCGCGTCCAGGTCCGTGGCCCAGGGAGGCAACTCGTACAGCTTGGGCCGGAACATGCGACCCAGGTAGGAGCGGCAGTCCAGGGAGGAGTGCAGACCCTCTTCGTGAAGCTCGCGGAGCATGTTTTGGATGCAACTGTTGAGATTTGAGCGTTGATTTTATTTGTAGAAGACTTTTAAATATGTAAACACAAAACAAAGTAATTAAGCCACATGTTTAAGGAGAGAAGTGGTGCTTTTACCAGATTTTTAAACATGGTTGTCCATGTTTAAAAATCTGGTAAAAACACTTTTTTGCCTTGGTTTATGTAGTTTTTTCTTTTCTTTTAATGGCTTAACTTTTTAGTTCATTAAATTTAATTTTTCCTTATGTTGTGTGTTTCTGTTGGCTGGTAGAATTAAAGTTTTTTTCTTTGTTTTCTTAAATTGAGGGGAACATCGACAGAATTGAAATATAACGGCCCGAAACAACTACTTGCAGATCATTCAAAAATATGTTTTGTGCGATGCACAAACCCGTGACACGCTGCGCAGGAGTTGATCACTCAACAACTGCATCAACCGTGCCATTTATATTAGGCAACTACTGTAAGGCTCGCCCGGTTCTTCTTACTTAGGGACTTTACCCAAGCAATTGCATGCAATTTCTACTAACTAAAATGAAAATGTAACTTGCTACTAAGAAATAATGATGCATTTCGATTGGCTTGACTTCGTCGTAGCGATCGTGTTTTGTTTTTCATGTACCCGTAGATAACAATGCGTTTTATGTCATATGTCGTAGTGGTAAGATTGATTTTCACTTGTAGTTGAAATCAATCGAATAGCAATCACGTCGCGTCATGGATAAGCTTACTTGACATAGTAAAGGTCATTCTTCTTCCCATGCAGCATCAGTCTGTAAATGTAGTGGTCAGGCCAGTCTACCAAGCACTTCATGATGAGGAGCAGCGGAGCGTAGTACATCATCTTGCGGTACGAGAACATCAGCTTACAAGTACCGTTGTTTAGGAAGTGGAGGACGTTGTTCTGAAACAATATTAGGAGTGTCATACATTACTTAGAAAAGTAAAATACTTAATAAAGCTATTTTTTTTTTATTTATGGTAAAATCATCAAATGAGTTCTTCCTCCCAGCAAGCGTAGCATGGCGTTGTAGAAAGGGGTTTTGTCGACGGAAGAAAAGACAAAATGACAGAACGTAGAAATATTTTTTGCGTTTTAAGCATGGTAATGTAAAAAATATAAAAGATAAAAGTTCTTTTCTTCAATGGTGTACGAATGGTGTCACATTTGTGCAAAAAAGCAGTCGATTTATATGGAAATAATGATGAAATAACTTTGTCTTTCTTGGTAAAATAGAGATAGAATCGCCATGCTACGCGTGGCAGGGCAGGAGGGACTGACTAAAATCCACGGTGATCCTTCTCTAGCCTTCTAAGTTCTGAGGCCACAGCAGGCCTTGGCCCTCTAGGGCCTATGCACACCACGTTTTTTAAACGCGCCGTCGACGCGCGTTTGTAGCGATACAGACGCGCGTGTGTAGCGATACAGACGAGATGCAAACGCGCGTGTGTAGCGATGCAGACGCGATGCAAACGCGCGTGTGTATCGATACAAACGCGCTGGCATTTTGCGTTTTTAAGCAGAACCTCGTCAAGTAGCATTTTTGTTCCAAAGACGTGCGGTGCACGAAATCGCTCGATTGCTACTAGCGTAGATCCACACTTCCCTTTCCCTCGTTGCGGGGGAAACCCCGTCCGCAGGGAAGGCGCGCGCGCTAGCGCTCGTATCGGTGTCGCGCGTTTGAATCGATACAGACACGCCGGTTCCGCGCGTTTGTATCGATACAGACGCGCCGGTTCCGCGCGTTTGTAACGATACAAACGACAACAAACTGCTCTGCAGGATAAAAACGCGCTGGCGCACGGTGGGCCGAAAATCGGCTTTCATAGACTTAGGCATTTTATTTTGCAAGTGCCATTTTTTATGCCGGATATCACTTCTATTAGTTATAACAATATACAAAAATGACACCAGAATTGATTCTGCACAAAAACGAAGGAATTATAATTTTTTTACGAAAATTTTGTATGGAGCTAGTATGAAAAATCGAAATATCTCTAAAACGGCAGGGATAACCGTAATATCCTTATAGGGGCTTATAGTACTAATTATTTGTGATTTTTTGACATAAGTTACATAATGGTTGTGAATGCCGTTTTTTTTTTAAAAATCGTCAAAATATTTTCATTTATTTTTACATATGAAACGTTCCTTTTAGTGTTTAAGTTGAAGATTTCAGAGCTTTAACAACTCTTAACATAAAATAGCGTGACCTCTATAGACCTGAAGGACTAGACAGAAGTGTGTAGTATCTTGTAAGATTTCCAACAATACCAAATAGTTGAATCTTCCTGATAATGTGGAAAATAAGCAGTTAAAGTTGATATCGAAGTGGGGATTTGATGGTGCTTCCAATCAAAGCCGATACAAGCAGAAAATGGACGGCGAGCATGATGATTCAAGCATTTTTATGACCTCCTTGGTGCCACTGAAACTTACAGATGGAGATAATACTATATGGACAAACCCGAAACCATGCTCAATTCAACCATGCTAATTTTTATTGTCGTCCGGTTCAGTTCACTTTTGTAAAAGAAAGCGATGCAGTTGTCATTGATAACAAAAGAAAAATGGATGAGGAAATTGAGGCCCTTAACCCGACAGAGTGCATTAATAGTAACAGGGTGACTCATAAACTAATGATGACAATGATCGACGCAAAAGTCTGCACGTACCCTTCTGAAGCTAGATCAAATGCATCATGCTACCAGTGCTTAGCAAAACCAACAGAAATGAACCACTTAGATGCTGTAACATCAAAAACTGTGTGTTCTGACATATACGAATTTGGCCTATCATCCCTACATGCCCGTATAAATTGCATGGAATGTCTGTTACACATTGCGTACAGACTTGACTTCAAACAGTGGGCAGCAAGAAGTAATGAGCATAAAGAAATGTTACAAAACAGAAAAAAAAACATTCAAAATAAATTTAAAGAGAAGCTCAATCTGTTGATTGATATAGTGAAACAAGGCTCGGGAACTACCAATGACGGGAATACCGCAAGGAAGTTTTTCGAGTTTCCGAATAAAACTGCAGCTATTACTGGGTTGGATCAAGACCTGATAAAAAGATTTTCTTTTATTTTGCAAGCAATAACATCTGATGAGAAGATAAATGTCATTAAATTTAAAGATTTTGCTCGCAAAACAGCAGAAAAGTACGTGGAATTATACGACTGGTACTACATGTCATCAACCGTACATAAACTATTAATACACAGTGCTGACATAATCGAAAAAAATGATATTGTCCCGACTGGGACTCTCTCGGAAGAAGCCTCAGAGTCTCGAAACAAAGATTTTAGGAGGTTTCGGGAACATCATTCGCGGAAAAGAAGCAGGCAAGATTCTAATCAAGATATCCTAAATATGCTTGTTGTTTCTTCGGATCCTTTCCTAAGTGCACAAAGGCCGAAGTTAGATGCCAAAAGGAAGACAACCTTTTTTGCTGAAACTCTCGACCTAATACAGTTTCCGGAAACTGAGTTCGCGTTTGTAGGTGTATCCAATCTGGATTCTGACTCGGAATTGGAGTCCGACAACGAAAGTTGTAAAGAAAATTTGTAAAATTCAATTATTTTTCTTTATGTTCTTTTGTTATTCATGTTAGTTTATTGTATCATAATTATGTTTAGTTAATATTTTCATAAATTATTATGCACTTTGATATTATTTTTGTTACTTCTGTTTAAATTAAATTACCTTTCAATAAAAAGTATATATACAGTCCATTTTTTTATTAACCGACTTCAAAAAAAGGAGGAGGTTCTCCATTCGGTCGGTCGGTATTTTTTTTTATGTATGTATGTTACCGGCCAAACCCGATTTTCAGGACAAACTAGTTTGGCCTAGGCTAAACTAGTTTTTTGCAAGCTAGGGACTTGCTGGCACCCCGACTCGGACAATTTAGGTTCTCTTCGTGGTTCTTTTTTTTAAAACCACCCAGTAGTAGGAAATCCGCAAAGCGGGACTCTGTCGAAACTAGTTTAGCCTAGGCCAAACTAGTTTGTCCTGAAATCGGGTTTGGCCGGTAACATGTACATCGATTACACCGAGTTTTCAAAAAAAATATAACCGCCTTCAAAAACAACCACAAAAAAGGGTACAAAAACCTACAAAATAACTTTTCTTTCACCTCTGTCTAGTCCTTCAGGTCTATAGAGGTCCAGCTATTTTATGTTAAGAGTTGTTAAAGCTCTGAAATCTTCAACTTAAACACTAAAAGGAACGTTTCATATGTAAAAATAAATGAAAATATTTTGTCGATTTTTAAAAAAAAAACGGCATTCACAACCGTTATGTAACTCATGTCAAAAAATCACAAATAATAAGTACTATAACCCCCTATAAGGATATTACGGTTATCCCTGCCGTTTTAGAGATATTTCGTTTTTTCATACTAGCTCCATACAAAATTTTCGTAAAAAAATTATAATTCCTTCGTTTTTGTGCAGAATCAATTCTGGTGTCATTTTTGTATATTGTTATAACTAATAGAAGTGATATCCGGCATAAAAAATGGCACTTGCAAAATAAAATGCCTAAGTCTATGAAAGCCGATTTTCGGCCCACCGTGTGGCGACGCGCGTTCCCAAAACGCGCGTCGACGGCGCCTTTTAAAAACGTGTGCATAGGCCCTAAGGGGGACCCGTCATTGTGCTGACAGCTCTTTGAGACGCGAATTGAACACGACGCTCCCCACCCTCCGAATAACACATTTCCTTAAGTTTCGAAACAAAAAATCCGTGTTCCGTGTGGAATTCAAATCCGTGACAGGCAGCGCAGGCGCTCATCCGCTGTGTTGGCGCACGGCTGGCCGTTACATCATTTTTATATTAAAGGTAGAATTTTATAATCAATGAAAAATATATAAAGCTAACATCAACTTCTATTTAAAGGCAATATGCTTATTTAAAAAGAAATTGACGTAACATTTTACAAATAAAAATATTATCATACTCACAGTGCTTGTCTGATCCGAAGTGACGCAGCGGACCATGACTCCGTAGTCAGAGAACAAGTTTCCCCTCATTCTCCATCCAGACCGCTTGATGGCTACGGGGTAGTTCCGCCTGGTCACCAGTAACATACGGGCTAGACGCTCATGTCCCTGTAGATAAGAAAAACCAATATATGCCACTCAAATGATGAGACACAGCGCCCAGTAGTTCTGGGTTATGACATGTTAACGGTTCACAGGTTTTGATGTCTTAAACGATAAATTGGGAAGTAATCTGATCTTCTTTCAGCCAATCTTAACACATTGACTGTCTGTGGATTACATGTATACAGGGTGACTTTTTGACCACCGTCCAAAATTTTTCTAGGCATTAGGTATCAATCACTAAGCCCATTTTTGAAAAAAAACGATACAAAAAGAAAAAATACGTATTCGATGATTTTCGCCAAAGATTAATATATTAAAATTTGGATGATGACTAAAAAATCACCCTGTATTGTATTTGTCAAAAGTAAGTTAACTGGATTTTCTAGGGACATGAACAAAGCTGTTTATAAAAAAAAATATTTTTGGACATACCACGAGATTACTGGACACACGGAACTGTCAGGGCCCTTTCACACGGCAGTCCAGTTTTTAACAGGATCCCGTTTTCTGCAGGATCCCGTTTGATGGCAAATGTGTTTATATGCTAGTATTCACACGAGTATCCCGCATGCGGGATCCTGCAAAAAACCGATCCGGTCGAATTGTGCCGTTCGGTTTTGTCACTAGAAACTGGATCCGAAGTCCAGTAAAAAGCGGGATCCCGTTTAATCACACATATATTTCAATAGCAGTGTTCACACGGCTTCCTGCGTGCGGTTTTTTGCTGGACACTGTTTTTTGCGGGATAGTGGAGTGGTGGCAGCCCCCGCCCCGCGCCAGTGTTCATACGGCAGTTTAGTTTTGCGGGACCAGCTTTTTACTGAATCCTGTAAAACTGAACTGCCATGTGAACACAGCGTCCAGTTTAGCAGGATACCGTAAAAAGCCGATCCTGCAAAACTGGACTGCAGTGTGAAAGGGGGGTCAATGTGTTAAGACCCGCAGCATGCAGCAGTTTTACCTCCTGGAATTGGAGTCATATCTCTCTGCTCATGCTATTATTTGAGCTCAAGAATCACTTAATACACATAAAAAGTAATAGAATCTTAATGATTACCTTCACAATAAAATATCCTCCCCACTCATCGGAATGTTCATTATGTTCCACCAATTCTTCAGGTGACAGATCTGCTAAGTGACACATTTTAGACTGAAAAGAAAAACAATACCTGAGTCCCAGTTTGATATAAAATTAATGATTAAATGAACTTACCTGTAAGTGAAGTTCGATCATAATTATGTGAGGTGTTTCGTTCGAAGAGATAAGAAGAATAAGTTTGATTTAAAATTGCACTTAAATGGCTGAGAAGTTTGATTAGCACTAAATAAAAAATAATGTTCTATACTTATGAATGCTAAACTAATAAAAAAAAATTCCAATCATTCATCATTAGAAATATACTTCAGTAACTGATCAATTAGGGACTGAATTTCAGAGAGGAAAATTAAAACTGATCTCAACATATGTAGTTGAAAAAGAAGTTGAGAT
This sequence comes from Agrotis ipsilon, assembly GCA_028554685.1. Classification (NCBI taxonomy): domain Eukaryota; kingdom Metazoa; phylum Arthropoda; class Insecta; order Lepidoptera; family Noctuidae; genus Agrotis; species Agrotis ipsilon. The sequence goes on along the minus strand of CM052977.1, from coordinate 2,798,455 downwards.
TTCATCTTGACTAAAAACAGTATAAACTTTAACTACAAAATTACTCAAATTTTAATTAAGTAAAAACACTCACCTTAACCATTATAGGCAGAGATCCCAAAGACCTATCAACAGTAACAGAAGTATCATCAATAGTCAAAGTCATCCGTATCTTAAAGTCCCCTTTATATGTTGCAGCCCGCTGTCTACACTCGGTTGGAAGTACAATCTGGTTTTTAACACCAACAGCCTCCATAGGGACACTGGGCTTCGCAAATCCTGCCTCATCGATAGTTATTTTAACCCTTTCTCCAGTTGGCAACTCAAATTCAGCGGGGACGAGGTCCGCAATAGCTGCTTGCAAACCATCTTGTAACATATAGTTAAATGAGTCGATGTGAGGCGCTCCAAGACATTGTAGATGCTAAAATAAAAGAAAATGACATATTCAATCTTCTGAATAAGCTGCTTAACCAATAAAACACCGTAAAATCAAGAAAAAAAACAATTTCATAGGTTACGCACCGGGTTTGCGATTTTAGGAGGTTTCCGATAGTCCGGGTGACTTGTGTAAGCCAAAGAAGGATTCTTGGCGATTTTCTTTGAATTCATTTTGTGTTTTTGGCAATCACATTTAGGATTTTATTGTTGTTAACTATAAATTGATGTAAACCAAAGAACATACGCACTGTAAACACGTGCACATGTGAGATGAAGTGTCAAGTGTCAAAGTGTCAACTAAACTTCAAAATCGATTGACCTTTTTATGGCAACAGTGACATTTTAAAAGTATTCTATTCTATTTTTTAATATGGCAAGCGTAGGCTGGGTCAGCCATTTGCCAATGACTAAGATGAACTGCAGGGCTATTGGCTAACCGGTGTGAAACTGGTGGCATAGTGGATACTTACTGGACATCTCTATTTTTATCGATAGTTATCCGGCTAAGTTAAGGAGTGCCTCTAGAGCGTTATAATAGTTGCTTAGAGGCGAATATTTAAATTGATCAGGTTCATTGAAATTTTACCCTTTGACAGCTATTAAATGCGTTCTTTTGGTTGCGTTCCGATTGTCTAACATCAAATTTATATGAAATGGGTGGAAAGTGGCAACTTTTTAAAACACTGCTCATGAGCAGTGTTTTAGCTTTAGCTTAGCCACCGGTCTGTGCCGGGCCATTATTAAGTCTAATTTGTTTTGTTTATTGAGTTTCGGGGATTTTTGTTTGTGTTGAAGGATGGTAAAGACTAAAACGTAAACGAGATGTATAAATAACTGTTTAAAGTAAAATTTGTTGTGTGCGTACTATCATAGATATATAAGATGGACTGATTAGACTGTCAATGAATACATAAAACAGGAAAAATATATTTTCTTTAAAATCAGAAACCTCTTGGAGTGGGGACGGAACTATTTATCTTGTTTGGGTGTGTGGGAGAAATCCACATCCTTATGAGATACGGGAAAACTTTCTTAGGAACCTTTAGCTCTTTTTTGATTTTGAAAATTTTGGCGTTGTTATTTTTTTAGTCAAATGTGAATTTTCCATAAAAATGATTGAAATTGACCAATTTTTTTTTAAATGCCTTTCGACTCTGTTTCATGTAAGGATCATTTCATTGTATCGGAAGGAAAATGTCTGAACAACAGAAGTGGTTGAAATCTAATGAAATACTAGTTAGACTACTACTTAAACGACTTTATGCTGTTAGAAGAAACATTTACTCGACTTTTAACAAACTTCTACTGTCCAGATATTTTTCTGCACATACAATTATCGCATCCTTACATAAAAGTAAGTCAAACAGCATAATAAAAAATGGTATTTTTTTCTTTCATACAAGTTGTATGAAAAAATATATTTCTAAATTTGACCAACTCCCGCCGTACCGATTATTTTTTCCGATACAATGAAATGATCCTTACATGAAACAGAGTCGAAAGGCATTTAAAAAAAAATGTCAATTTCACTCATTTTTATGGAAAATACACATTTGACTAAAAAAATAACAACGCCATTCAAAATCAAAAAAGAGCTAAAGGTTCCTAAGAAAGTTTTCCCGTATCTCATAAGGATGTGGATTTCTCCCACACACCCAAACAAGATAAATAGTTCCGTCCCCACTCCAAGAGGTTTCTGATTTTAAAGAAAATATATTTTTCCTGTTTTATGTATTCATTGACAGTCAGATCAGTCCATCTTATATATCTATGAAAGTACTCACACAACTAATTTTACTTTAAACAGTTATTTATACATCTCGTTTACGTTTTAGTCTTTACCATCCTTCAACACAAACAAAAATCCCCGAAACTTAATAAACTAAACAAATTAGACTTAATAATGGCCCGGCACAGACCGGTGGCTAAGCTAAAACACTGCTCATGAGCAGTGTTTTAAAAAGTTGCCACTTTCCACCCATTTCATATAAATTTGATGTTAGACAATCGGAACGCAACCAAAAGAACGCATTTAATAGCTGTCAAAGGGTAAATTTCAATGAACCTGATCAATTTAAATATTCGTCTCTAAGCAACTATTATAACGCTCTAGAGGCACTCCTTAACTTAGCCGGATAACTATCGATAAAATAGAGATGTCCAGTAAGTATCCACTATGCCACCAGTTTCACACCGGTTAGCCAATAGCCCTGCTGGGCAAGCAGTGAGTGTGTTATGAGAAGAAAATCACAAATTTAGAACGGTTTATGTGTCCGTTCGATGATACTGTTGAACTTGATGTAGACCTTCTGGTGTTAGTATGGGACTGAAACAAAGAAATAAAATTACTTAAATAATAATATAATGGTTAAAACATAAAAATACACATGTATACCACATCAACACAGATGGAGACTTGCGGGGGAGGGTCAGAGCTTAATATTATTGTGACGGATGAAAATCATCAGCGTCACAAACAAATCTGGAGAAGAATGAGTTAAAAGGGAGGGGAAATTGATTGGGAGTGGGATCTTTATTTCAGGGAGACGGCTATATAAATCTAGGGGAGGGATATTGTTAGGACATTCAAAAAATATGTGGTCAAGTGTGCCCTCCTCCAATCCGCATTCACAGATCGAGGAGTCGCGTATATGGATTTTGTTGAGGAATACTGGAGTGCAACAAAAACCTATGCGGATTCTACAAATAACTGAAATAATCGTTTTTGAAGCTTTTTTGTATTTGAAGAACCATGGTTTTGGCTTTATAGACGGTTGCACTGCATGAAAAAACCGACCTCTTTTTTGGCTGGAAACATTCCATAGCTCCTGCCAGGACCGGTAAAGATCTACTTTTGGGAGGGACAATAGGTCGTAACCCTGATGAGAGTTGTGTGTGAGGTCTGACGTTACGGATGAGCAAGCATTTTTGGCTAAAGCATCAACATATTCGTTGCCCTTGATGCCACAATGACCAGGAATCCAAACTAGTTGAACATCCTTTTGACTATTAGCACAGGAGAATAGGGAATTATTAATTTTCAAAATAAGAGAACTGTGTAATTTGTTCTTAAATGGGTTTTGGACTAAGGCGAGTAAGCAACTGAGAGAATCTGTGAAAATAACGGCTTTAGCAATGTTATGGTGTGATTCGATGAAACGGCAAGCTTCTAATATAGCCACACACTCGCCAGTGAACACCGAGGACTCTTTAGGGCATTTAAACTGCAAGATAATTTTGGAGTTTTGGTAGTATACTGCCGCGCCGGTGTGGCTAAGTTCAGACTGTTTCGAAGCATCCGTGAAAAATAACTGAAAACCGCTCCATCGCTCACCCACCGTCGCATTGAAGGTCGAATTTGCCGACGGGGAATTTTTGGAAATACCAATATTAAGGATGGTTTTTGGAATGTAGTTTAAAACTTCGTAGGCGAAATTAAAAAGGGGTAGAGTGGGATATTGGACAATGGGACATTCTAAATTTTGTATAAATCTGAAGGATTTTAAAATTAAGGGGATCTCTTTATTTTTCCAGTAATTTGAATTTCTGCATAAAGCGTCTAACTCGTTTAATTTTTCTATTAGGGGATGGGAGGATCTGCATACTAGTTTTGATAGGAAACGGGAAGCTAGGAATTGCCGTCTAAGGGCAAGGGGAGGTTCGGCGCATTCGACCTGCAATGCGTTAGTGGGAGAAGATTTCATGCAACCCGAGATGATCCGAAGGCATTTGAACTGAACTTTGTCCAGTCCAGCCAAAGCACCTTTGTTACAAGGAATCAGGTGATATGTTCCATAATCTAACACACTGCGAACTAGGGCATTATAAATTAATTTCATAGTGTAAGGGTGGGCACCCCACCAAACACCCGCAAGGACTTTTAAAATTGAAATAATTCTTTCACATTTTTGGATTAGAAAGTTTATGTGATGTTTGCCGGTTAATTTAGAGTCTAAAATAACGCCTAAAAATTTTACTTTGCTAACTAAAGGAATGTTATGGCCTGAAATGTTAACTGAAATATGAGGGATTAGTCTTTTTCGAGAGAAGATGACTGCCGAACTTTTTGGTGCAGATAGTGATAACCCATGACTCAAAAGCCAGCGGTTCAGAGAATCCAAAGAGAGACATAAAGAAGACGTAGCGTCAACCATAGAGGGATCTGTCACATAAAGAACAATATCATCGGCGTATTGCAATATCTGACAATTGTTGTTTAAGCAGGACCCAATATCAGCCGTGTATATGTTGTAGAGGATGGGACTGAGGACATACCCCTGTGGGAGACCCCTCCATGTCTGCCTCCCGTCGAATTCCTCGCCTTGGACTCTCAGAACCACTGAGCGAGACATTAAGAGTTCACAGATGCATTGTATCATCTTTCCCGGGAGTCTCAGCTTTTGCAATTTTTGCCTGAGAATGGGAAGAAGAACATTGTCGTAAGCAGCGGATATGTCAAGGAAGGCGGCGACCACGGATTGGTTTTTGGAAAACGCTAAGCGGATATCCGTAACTAGTATACCAACACTGTCCATCGTGCTAAGGCCTTTTCTGAAACCAAATTGGTGGTTCGGCAGTAAATTTCTCGATTCGACTATCCACTCGAGACGGTTTTTAATGAGGTGTTCAAGTAGTTTGGCTAGAACTGAAGCCAAAGCAATTGGTCTAAAGCCATTCGGATCATCTGCATTTTTGCCTGGTTTTAGCAATGGGATAATAATTTGTAGTTTCCATTGATCAGGGACCCAACCATGACTATAGCAGTAATTTAGTATTTTTAAAAAGTATGATTTAGCAGTTTCGCCAGAATGAGTTAAGAAAGAATATGGAACTCCATCAATGCCAGGAGCAGAGTCTCTGACATGCTGGAGCACCACACTCAATTCTTCCAAGGTAAATGGAGCATCAAATGGATCCTCAGACACATTTGATAGGGGGGTGGATTGGTATTCTGGTAAGGAAGGAACATAAGGTGGGGCCAATTTGTCAAAGAAATGTTCAGCTGTTTCCCTAGTGATCGGGGAGGAGATTGATGGTGAACATCCGCGTCTGAAACGGTTAATGTTTCTCCAAACAACTGAAACTGGTGTGGAGGGTGAAAGGGATGAGCAGAAATTAACCCAGCCTGAGCGTTTCTTCTTTCGAAGGAAACGTTTGGTTCTGGCATTAATCCGGCAGTACTCCAAGAGGTTTTCAGTGCTCATGTCTATGTTGTAACGTCGTTCAGCATCTTTCCTCTCTCTGATAGCCAACGTGCATTCTGAATCCCACCAGGGGGGAGAAGGGATTTTGTTGCGGGCACAGTTTTTTAATGGGAAGCAGGAGTCTGCGCTGGAAGTAATTGCACTTATGAAACCATCATAACAGACCTTCGCATGGTAGTGACCAGAATCAGGGTCTGGTAAATTTGAATTTAAATTTGGAAGAGCGTCAATTTTCTCCTCCAATGATGAAACAAATTTCGACCAATCTGGTTTGGACAGGTTGTATTTCAAAAGTGGAGGGGAGGATTTTTCTAGGTAAAACTTATTAAGAAAAGATATGACTATAGGGTAGTGATCGCTACCATGCGATAAGGTAGTGCATTCCCATTGGACCGAAGCTGCCAACTCAACAGAACAGAAAGTGAGGTCCACACAGCTCTTTTGTTGACCTGGAAGTGATCGTCGTGTTGGACAGCCGTTATTTAAAATGCAGAGATCTAAATCATCCAGAACTTCCACTAGTGCTACACCGAAGGCATCACAGCGCTCCGAACCCCATCTATAGTGATGGCAATTAAAGTCGCCCATGACCAGTATTGGACCAAGGACGTTAGACAGAATATCTTTTAAAATGGAAACAAAGTTGAGGTGAGGATGTGCAATATAGATGGAGAACACTGTGATGCCTTCAATCTTCCCTGCAGAAATGCTCATTTCACTTGTGAGTGAAGGAAAAGTAACAGGCAGAAGAGGAACCCGGTTATTGACCAGGAGGGCAGATCCTCCATAGCCGTCCGATCTATCGCATCTGAGGATGTTGAAATGTGGCATACGAAAGCTGAGGCTTGGGGTGAGCCAAGTTTCAGCTATAGAGCAAGCTAGTGGTTTGTACTTATTTAAGAGGAAAATGAGGTCGTGCTTCTTATGCCACACGCTCCTCACGTTCCACTGAAGGAAAACTTGGCGGGACGCCATTTCTAAAATCTAAAAGAAGAGTTATAAGTTGATTGGCAACGTTGGACGGTAATTGAGAACTAGGAGAAGATGAAGAAGAAATAAGTAGGGGTAAGAGTTTAATAATTATATCAATAACAGAAGAAATACTATTGTTGGGAGGGATATTATTTTGGTTAAGAGCGCAGCCATTAGGCTGTGAAGGTGGGGGGGAACTAGTTAAACGGTTATGAGCAGATTTGTCATAAGATGGTGAAAGGGGAGCATGAGTCTTCGGCTGAAGGGTTATTGTTTTTCGGTACGACTGAGAAATTGGAGTCTTGGTAATGTTGGCATAATTGCAGGAAGCTGCTGGAACGGATTTGCTAGCTTCAACATAGGATACTGATTTCTCAGCCATAACGGTTTTGATTGCTTTCTGCCTTCCATGCTCAGGGCATGACCTGCTATCCGCAAAGTGATTCCCCGAACAAAGAATGCAGAAGGCCTCGCCTTCAGAAATGTTGCAACCATCACCTGGGTGATCGTGGCCACATTTGCTGCAGCGTGGTTTTGACCTACACACGTTTGCCACATGTCCAAATCGACAGCATTTGCGACATTGAATGGTGGGGAAAATATATTGTTCCACGGGGAGGGAAGTGTAGCAACAAAAGATTCTCCTAGGTAAAACTTGACCGTCGAATGTGATCACACAGGTTTCAGTGGGTTTCCATTCATAGTTTCCATCTTTCTGCACCTTTCTGTTAATGCGCCGTACCTTCAGTATTTGCCCACATCCCGTGGGGACACTTAACAATTCCATGGTTTCCTCTTCTGAAAGGTCAGAAGGGACACCTGTGACTACGCCCATCCTTGTGATGTTGAATGTAGGGATGAATGCGTTATAACCGTGCTTTGACAACAAGGGACTTACTAGGAAAGCGTTTGCATCTTGTGGGGAGGCAAACTCCACCGAGACACGGTTTCTACCCACCTTTTTAACACCACCAAGAGTTACGTTGGTTATGTTATTTTTAATTAAAAACTTTCCTAAATTAACAGGATGTAAGGTGGCACCGGAGTTGGGTTGGGACTCGATTCGGGAAACATGGACGAGGTAAGGGGCCTTATCGACAGCAGAGTAACGAAGTCGCCCAATTTGGCTACGCATTTGTTTACTTGGGGGGGTAGGCGTTAAAATAGCTTCGTCTCCGTGGCGTTTACGGGAAGATTGGCTGAGCTGCGACTGAGATGTATCCATCTCTGATACAGCACAAACAACCTCCGCGAGTTGGGAAAGTGGGTTTGGGGAGTGTGGGAAGAGAGATGATGGAATGTCTGGGGGATCAGGATCGGGTGGTTTATTTTTGTCCATCTTGGATAAACTTGGGTAAAAGTAAGACTATCACAATACAAACCTTTTACGAGCACAGGGACAACACAATACACAATAACAAGGCACAAAAGAGTATCAACAATCACACAAAATTCGCAAAAACACTCGAACACACGTGCTAGCCAGAACACCGTCGAGCGAGCCAATTTTAAAAGTAGGGTAAAGTACCCAATTGCCGACCTCCCACCAACTACTGACCTCTTAACAGTTTTTATCAAAAATAATAATAAATCTTCTTGCAGTGCCGCATAAAGAATACAGTAAATGAAAAATAATTTATCTTGTAATATATTAGCGTCACAGAAAATTTAAGTAAAGCAATATTGCGTCCGTAAACCTAAGATAATAAAATACCCTGCTAAAATCATCAAGAAATTTAACAATTTGCTAAGCTGACGGCTGTTTTCAATGGCAATTTATTTCAGTTTTACACGATAGATTCCTTAGATTTTGGTATTTTTTCGTTATTTAAGACACACATAATGCTTTCCCACAGGATTTTCACGTTTTAATGATCATTAACTTGTTAAAATGATGGGGTCAATATCTAGTACACTCAAATGTATGAATAACCATTTATTTGACATGACATGTCAATAGCTGGTCAGTAACCATATGTACGAATATACCAGTTACTGACACCACGGTTTATACGTATATCTCATTTTAATGGTGAGTTAGCTTAACTTTAATGCATCTGTATTATGCCCATAGGCGTTGGCACCCCTAAAAGTGTATCTGCATAATCACAAACATAAAAAAATACCTTACGTAGTAACCTGAGAACCTAGTTGAGTGAGGTACTTAAATCGGTCAACTGTCACATTCTGAATCCTCCTGAATATTTTAAACTTACAACTATTATAGGAAAAATGAAGGCTGAATGGATTTTGACACAATTTGGCAAGCAGATAATTTTAAAACCTGGTTAGCTGGATGTACCTGGACACCTGGTATATGATCCCTTGGGACAATTGTCGAACATAACACGAACAATGCCTTAGCCATAAGTTGGTTTAATGCATACAATTCTGAGAAAACTTACTCTAACCTGCATGTTTCAGCAAACTGACTTAAATCATATCCGAGTCTCTTCATCTGTGAGATCTTCTACATAAGTTTAAAAAGTTAAAACCGTCTTATGTAATTGGGAAAATATTAATTCAAACTTTTTTAAACTCACTTTGTAGAACTAAAGCCGTATTCTTTCAATTGGTTTTGCCGGCGAGCATTTTTATATCTGCTGCATAATACAAAACAATGAAATAACTACTAATAAAGAAGAAAAATTGGTCAAAAAGTGATAAAACTAAAACAAAACTTCAAAAATAAATGCAAGAATATTATAGGCCGCGTTTGAAGACTGTAGACCAAAATTGTGTGAAAAAAGAAAATAAGAAGGGCAATAAGCCTACCTTTGTTTGTTTTTTATCAAATAAAACCTCGTATCACAGTCCTAATAAATAATATTTGAGTTTATTCTTATACTACAGGAGGTCAAAAATTGGTCATTTGCATGTTGAAAATTTGGTACAGGCATGTTGATAACTGGTCAAATGGCCTGTTCTTGCTAAACTCGAGAAAAAAAACACGATTTACCTTTGTTTGACTGTTTATAATGTTTTAGTTACATTCTCCAATGTATATTTTACCTTCGAAAAACATTCATTTCCACTTGCAACTAATGCATTAGTTTATTTTGCGAAAGAAGCAAGAAAAACCGCTTAAAGGGTCAATAGTTGGGTGTTTTACCCTATTTGAGATTTGAGTGCAGCGCAGACACAGCTGTCTGTGGTAGGGTAAGACCCGTTGGACCCGTTCTCCTTGGACCCGTTTATTCTAGAATGGTTTGCTTGGTTCTCAATCTTTGTCCAATGTTGGAGCCAATGTTTTAGGCTTTCAGCGAACGCATTCAATGCATATCTTAGGGTGTCTTAGGTAGGGCACGCCCTAGGTGCTGTCCAAAGTAGGGCGCCAAAGCACACTAAAATAAACCTGCTGTAACTTCCCTGTCTATTTCTATTGTGTTTTTAAAGAAACGCGAAAATTTGTGTACTCTTAAAAAACTACTTGTATGAATGAACAAAATAAACTCATTCAGGTAGGTGTTTTTCTCAGTTTTGTTTTAGACTGAAAAAACTGATTACTGATTAGTTATCTGACGTTTTTGACAAAAAAAAATGAATGCATCCAAAAAAAAAAAATTTCATCGTGGTTTAGTTTTTATCTATGGCTCTCCCCTTTGCCTGTCCCAACCCAAAGAGGACGAAGAGAAACAAAAAAAAAATATCTATGGCTCTCAAGTTGCCTGCAATGTTACCAACTCAGTAGATTTTCCACTAAAACTGGTAGGTACTGTGGCCCTGCGAAGATCGCCCGGAGGACACAGTAGAGCATACGGTGCAAGACTGCCCAGCTTGGGCAGAGCACCGACGTGTCCTCACGGCGGCGATAGGCGGAGACCTCTCGCGCCCGGCATTGGTTTCGGCCATGCTGCGGAGCGAGACGGAGTGGGAAGCGGTCGCCGCCTTCTGCGAGGCAGTAATGCTCGTGAAGGAGGCGGCGGGCCGCGAGAGAGAGAGGACAGCGTCCTCCCTCCGCCCCAACCGCAGTGGTGAACGCCCACGGCGCCGTACGTCGCAAGACGATCTCCGGCCACCGTAGGCGCGGGCATGCGGACAGCGAGTAAAGGGCAACTCGCTGTCCGACCATGGACCATGCCCGGGTCGACGGCGCGTCGTGTTCCACGCGCGCCTCAAAGAGCTGTCAGCAAAATGACGGGGCCCCCTCTCAGAGGGCCAAAGCCTGCCGGGGTCGCGGGACTTATTTCTATTACCGCGACCCCGGAACATAAAGGGCTACTGAAGGACACCGTGGATTTTAGTCAGTACAAGTCTGACAGTACCTCCCGCCCTGCCCGGGGTTGGAGGTCTCATTTGATGATTTTACCACGATAAAAAAAAAAAAAAAAAAAAAGGTACTGTGGCCGGCACGTAAGTTGGCAAGAGTCGTTAGATGCGCAGAAGTCATTTTTTAGATCTCTTTGGTGGTCATGCGGGTCGCGGGGTATGAGGTAGTGCCGATCCGAGCACGCAATTGGTGCGTCACTCGTCTTTGCCCCTCGCACCCAGTATACGCGCTCTCGCTTACACTTACGTGCAGCTAAATGCGATGCGCAAACTTACCCCCACTACACCATAATCTTGCCAACTTACGTGCCGGGTACTGTATGTAGCGTTTGTAGTATAAATTCACCATTCATTTGTATGCTACAATATTGAGTTTGGTTTAATTAGTGGCTTACGGATTTTTTCGATGGCTTAAAAAAAACTGATTGGTACCAGGCTGTGCCAGTCTTGGCAGGGCTATTGGCTAACCAGTGGGCAACTGGTGGCATAGTGGATGATTACTGGACACCCCTTTATTTTATTGACTGACCATCCACTTATGCCACAGTTGCCCACCGGTTAGCCAATAGCCCTGCTGGGAGAGCAACGACGATATATTACTAGACTACCAATAACAGGCGACCGATGTCTGTCGACACATTAGGCAAAAAAGTCTTCAATTCAATTCAATTTTTGAGGTTATGGCTCCATCGGTGACGTTCGATGATTTTGCCAATGTCAAGGTATGATAAATTAAGGTCGTAAACTGTTACACGACTATTGATCAGTATTTGTAGCGGTGGCATCCATGGGTCCCCATGCTAAAAAAGGACAAAACATTTATGGTTAGTATAAGTAAAACAACACAAGATAAATGTTAGAACATTGAACAAATAAACCAAATATAAATATCGCCTACAACTGGATTTTATTAATACTTATAAATTTATAAAGGATTTTAACTGCAGGGGTATGGGCTAAAGACAACAGAAAAGGAATGTTAATTGGGCGGGGAATATCAGAAGGGAGTAAGTTGTAAAGGGGGGTGGTTAAACGAGGACAGGAAAAGAACAAGTGTTCCAGAGTACCCTCCTCCAGACCGCATTCACACAAAGAGGAGTCCCTCACATGGATTTTGGCCAAAAAAACTGGTGTGCAAACAAAACCAAGTCGGAGTCTAATTATGACAGAGGTGGCTAATTTACTTGAAAATTTTAGTTTGCTGAACCAACATTTTGATGGAATGAATGGTTGGATAGAGCCATAAAATCTTCCCTTCAGTATTCTAGTTTTTTGCCAAAGCTCATTCCAGCCCTTCATCATATCGGGTTTAACAAGACAATGCAGATCTCGGGGATAACAAGACGAATGAGATTCGATCCCATTCTGAGTAGCCAACTTGGCAATTGAATCCGCATTCTCATTGCCAACAATTCCAGAGTGGCTGGGGATCCAAGCCAATGTTATCTCTATGCCTAAGCAGTGGCATCTATACAGGAGTTGCTTTATCTTTAGGATAAGGGGACAATTGTTACGAGAGCGAAAAGGTGATTTTATTAGATCCTGTAAACAGCTAAGAGAATCCGAGAGAATAAGGCTTTTGTTGAGTCCATGTGATTCAATGTAGGAGACTGCTTCCAAAATAGCTATTGCTTCCCCTGTGAATATAGTACCAAAAGCAGAACTACGAAAATTTAGAATAATTTTGTATTTTGGGATCCACACAGCTGAACCGACTTTACTATTATCTGACAACTTAGAAGCATCGCAAAAAACTGTCAGCCGTAAACATACCTTGAGACAGAACAGTCCTTGAGTTAGCCAATAACAACGCAGTACCCCGTCCCCCTCGCTTACGTAGTACCTCAGCGAGTTGACAGAATAGTTTTTGTTCCTTAGATCGTGCATGCGGAGTCTAGTAATATATCGTCGTTGTGGGAGAGACTATTCAATAGTTTGCAACACTGGCTAGTCTATGGTAGTCTGTCATCTTTATCGCCGTTTTTTCAACGAACTCGAACTCTTCTGGCGGGAATTCACCAGTCTATAATTAATTGACTTGTTCTACTTGAAACAGCGTTTGTTGCAGAAGTGCATTGTGCATTCGTCGGCCTGTCGTGCGTGGCACTTCATTTCCTCCCATTGCGATCACAAATCTTCGTAGCTATCACCAGCTGGCCAACTTGCTGAACAGATAAGGTGAGAGAACTTGATTTTACTTATTGTTTTACCTGTTATTTCTGTTAAAATTTAGATTTTTGTTATCTCTTTATTATTTCAATAGATAAACAATGTGATTTTTCTACACAAACTAATACTTAAATTTTTTTTGGCGTATCGGTGTTCGTAGTTAAAAAAAATGGCGAATGGGTGGGACGCAATAAGGATTTTTTTAGTTTTTAAATCTAAACAATACTTTTCTTTGTTCCATTTTGTATGTAGCTCGGAAATCAAAATACTTTAAAACATTACAAAGTATTTTGGCGGTGTTTGTTGACATTTGATCGGACTTATGTGTTTGAAGACGTAACAATTTTACTCATTTTGCTGCAGCAAAATATCCTAAACTCATGCTATTCAGATTATCTGAGTCATGTTAAATCATCCATCTTGTTTAATAACCTAGCTATTTTTAACTCTTGATGAAATGAAAGGAAAAAATTTAAAAACAAGATAGTTTTGTGACATATTCACGCCTAAATTGCTGAACCGATTCTCATAAATGTTTGTACATTAATAGATGGTAACAAGCAATTCTTATTCTTAGACTGTGTTCTTATTAGATTAAAAAAGTTATGTAGGTATAATTTCTCACTTGAAATGAATTTTGCACTTGAAACAGAATTATCTTATCTCTTTGCTGAAAAATCTAGGTAATTTACTCAAATTAATAATGACTTATTAACATGATGGGGGATTCCCCAGACTATGAAAACAAATTGCTTACAATTATCTTTTCAATAGATTAGTTTGTGGATGGATGACCTTTTATAGCATACCAAGTTCCTTCTGTAACTCAGAAAGCAAATTAAGCTGTCGACCAGCTTTGTTTTGGGACTGGGACATTCAAACAAAGTATATTTAATTACATTATCAAATATATTTTGTTTGAATTACAATTTCTATATTTGTCCATCATTATCCTTAATTTTTCAACATTGGAGAATGTCCCAACTATCCGACTGCACTATTCACTGGTTTTCTATACATTTTGAACTTCACTCCATTACTCCTTCTTTATTATATCTATGCCCATACCACTGCAACTCCTGAAATTCAGAATCAACTGTGGTGACCACCAATAAATTGCTGAGACATTGAAGCTCAACACGTCTCAGAGAGTTAATTTAATATCATTAATCCTGTAATGAAATTAGTAAGAGAACATTAAGAAATTACTTGGTTTCCACTTCCCGTGTAATCAAGCAGGAGAGTTGTTCCTGGCTATTATTGGTAGATTATTAGCAATTGTTAAAGTCATTTAGTGGACCAAAAGACTGTCAACCTTTGCTACCAAGGCATATTTTATTACCAAGTACTTACTGGGTTGGCTGCAAGCAACGACGATATATTACTAGACTAGACTCCTAATAACAGGCGACCGATGTCTGTCAACATATTAGGCAAAAAAGTCTTATATCCGTCTTATTTCGACCACTCCTGTGAGCCTTAAACATACCTTGAGTTACCAGTACCAGTACCCCGTCCCCCTCGCTTACGTAGTACCTCAGCGAGTTGACAGAATAGTTTTTGTTCCTTAGATCGGCGTCTAGTAATCGTTGGTTGCGGGTCTAACAAATACCGTGACCCTGGAACTTATAAAGGTCTATTGAAGGACACTGGATATCAGTACGAGTCTGACAGTCCCTCCTGCCCTGACCTGGATGTGAGGACTCTTTTGATGATTGAACCTTACAAAAAAAAAAACTATTTACTGGGTTGAGGATATCAAAATCAAATAATTTATTTCAACTAGGCCAATTACAAGCACTTTTTTTGACTGGCCTGTTGGTCTAGTGGTTAGTGACCCTGACTGCTATGCCGGGGGTCGTGGGTTCGATTCCCACCCAGGACAAATGTTTGTGTGATGAGCATGATCATTTGTTCTGTGTCTGGGTGTAATGTATCTATAATATGTCATCATCATCATCATCATCAGCCGGAAGACGTCCACTGCTGAACATAGGCCTCCCCCTTAGACCGCCACGCCGAACGACAATTCGCCACTTGCATCCATCGGTTGCCCGCGACTCTCACGATGTCGTCGGTCCACCTAGTGGGAGGCCTACCTACGCTGCGTTTTCCGGTCCGTGGTCGCCACTCGAGAACCTTTCTTCCCCATCGGTTGTCAGTTCTACGAGCGATGTGGCCTGCCCATTGCCACTTCAACTTGCAAATTTTACGAGCTATGTCGGTGACTCTGGTTCTTCGCCGAATATCCGTGTTCCGGATTTTATCCCGCAAAGAAACTCCGAGCATAGCTCTTTCCATTGCTCGTTGAGTGACTCTTAGTTTCTCTAAAAGGCCAGCAGTCAAAGACCACGTTTCAGAGCCATATGTAATCACTGGCAACACACACTGGTTAAACACCCTTGTTTTGAGACACTGCGGGATTTTCGATGAGAAGATATCACGTAGCTTCCCAAACGCTGCCCATCCTAGTTGGATTCTTCGGGCGACCTCTTTCTCGAAGTTGGACCTACCTAACTGAACAATCTGTCCAAGGTAAGTATAATGGTCTACAACTTCGAGAGTATCATTCCCAACAACAACCGGTACGGGCGCCACATGGACATTCGACATGACTTTCGTCTTGTCCATGTTCATTTTAAGGCCGACCCGTTGGGAAACGATACTGAGGTCGCTGAGCATAGCATTAAGGTGCTCCAACGATTCTGCCATGATGACTATATCATCGGCAAAACGAAGGTGAGTGATGTATTCGCCATTGATGTTGATGCCGAGTCCGTCCCATTCCAAGAGCTTGAAAACGTCCTCCAACGCGTTCGTGAACAGTTTCGGAGAAATAACGTCTCCCTGTCTCACGCCTTTCTGCAATTGGATTGGTTTCGTGCTCTCTTCCTGAAGTCGGATGGACATGGTGGCGTTACTATACAAACACTTCAATAGTTCGATATACCTATAGTCGATATGACATCGTTGGAGGGACTGCAATACTGCCCAGGTTTCGATTGAATCGAAGGCTTTTTCATAGTCCACAAACGCTAAACATAATGGCCGATTATACTCCTCTGTCTTCTGTATAATCTGGCGGAGCGTGTGTATGTGGTCTATGGTGCTAAAACCTTTTCGGAAACCGGCTTGTTCGGGAGGCTGGAAGTCATCAAACCTGCGTTCGAGACGGTTCGTAATGACTCTTGAGAACAGCTTGTAAACATGGCTCAGAAGTGAGATTGGCCTGTAGTTCTTCAACAAGGTGTTGTCACCCTTTTTGAAGAAAAGAACAACCACACTCCTGTGCCATGCTTCTGGCGTAGTGCCTTCGAGTATGACGGAATTAAATAACTTCTGGAGGACTAGAAGTACCGGTTTTCCACCCGCTCTCAGAAGTTCTGTTGTGATTCCGTCATCGCCCGGCGCCTTGTTATTTTTGAGCTGTTTAAGAGCCATTCTAATCTCGTACAGGCTGATGTCCGGGATATCCTCAGTGTAGTGCCGAGTCAGTTTAGCTCTTGCGTCTCGAGCTGTACCGACACTGGGTTGTCGTGTAGATGTGTATAACTGTCCGTAAAACCTCTCAAGCTCTCTTAGGATCTCCGGTTTCGTCGAAATGATGCTGCCGTCGTTAATCTTCAGCCTTGTCATTTGGCTTTGCCCAATAGACGAATTCTTTGCGAAGACTTTTGAGCCCTGGTTCCGCTCGATCGCCTCTTTGATCCGTGCTGCACTATAGGCACGCAGGTCACGTCGCATTGATTTCGAGATTCGTCTATTGAGTTTGCCATATTCCGACATATCAGCTGAAGATTGCAGCCTCATCTCAGTCCGGTCTTGCATCAACTTGATGGTTCCGTTCGAGAGCTTTTGAGGTTTATTGCGGCGTGGGGTCTTATAGAACTTAGACCCCACAGCTTGGACAGTTTCCACCAACCCATCGTTAATCTCGTCCACAGTTTCGCATTCGGTTAGGCACTGGAAGCGATTGTGCAGTTCGAGTTGGAAGTATTCGGGGTTCTGGATGTGGGCAGGACCAGGTCGGAGCGTGGACTTCACCAGACGAGACCTTTCAAGCTTCACATTGATATTCAATGTGCCTCTGACGATTCGGTGATCGCTACCGGTTTTTACCTTGGCGATCACAGAGACATCACTGAATATTCGCTTCTTGGTCGTCATGATGAAGTCGATCTCATTTCTGGTAGTAGCATCGGGGCTCATCCACGTCCACCTCCTGGATGGCCGCTTCTGGAAGTAGGAGTTCATCAAATGAAGCTCTTCCTTTTCCATGAAGTCGACCAGTCGCTGGCCCCTATGGTTTCGCTGCCCATACCCAAATGGCCCCACTCTCAACTCATCGCCATTCCGTGCGCCCACCTTCGCGTTGAAGTCCCCCATAACAACGGTGAAGTATGTTTCGGAGGTATGTATGGCCTCGGATATCTCCTCATACAATGCCTCTACTTCATCATCAGAATGTGTCGAGGTCGGCGCATATACCTGTATGACCTTCAACGAATACCGGTTGGTTATTCTGAGTATAAGGTATGCTACCCTGCTCGACACACTTTCGACCTTCATAACGTTGTTGATGAGGGACCTGCGGACGAGAAATCCCACACCACCCTGGGATTTACGGTCTCCTTCCCGGTAGAAGAGCATGTTGCCGGAATCTAGAACCATCGTATCCTGACCCTCTCTTCGGATTTCAGATAGTCCCAAGATATCCCAGCGCATTTTGCTCAATTCTTCCTCCAGCTCGATAATCTTCTCATCGGTCCTCAGTGTGCGGATGTTGTGTGTTGCCAGGGCCAAAGTTCGTTGGGGGTGGTAGCGGGGCATCTGCCGGGGATTCTTCGCACCCCCTGCTCCGCCGTTACTCGGTCCGCTACCCAGACCAAGAATAGCGGAGCTGCCGGGGACTGGGGGCCGTGTGCTGTGCTTGTCAATCATAATGGGGGGGGGGGGGGGGGGGGCATAACCCCCACGCTTGGCAGGCGGCTTGGGCAAGGACGCTGCTGCCCGTCCTTCGGTGGCTGGACGTAGTTTAAGGACGTACCCGGGTCCATAATATGTATGTATTTAGAAATATATAAGTATGTTTATCAGTTGTCTAGTACCCATAACGCAAGCTCTGCTTAGCTTGGGACTAGATGGCATTGTGTGATAGTTGTGGAACATTTATTTATTTACTTTTGTAGTGTCAAAAGACATAAGATTAGGGATTTAGTTGCTTCGTGTAAAATTCAGCTGCGTCCATTTAGATTGGAAGCTAATTCCAACATAATTCGGAAAAGGGTAGGCAGATGACATAGGTTTTTGATAACAACCAAATAATGCTATACAGGGTGTTTCTTTTAAATTGGTCAAAAGGGAGAAATACTTATCCATAAGAGATACGGGAAAACTCTCTTAGAAACCTTTACCTCTTTTTTGATGTTGACAATTTTGGAGTTTTTATTTTTTTGGTCAAGTGTGAGTTGTCCACGAAAATGAGTGAAATTGGCCAATTTTTTTTTAATGCCTATCGACTCTGTTTCATGTAAGGATCATTTCATTTTATCGGAAGAAAAAAATCGGGACGGCGGAAGTTGGTCAAATTTAACAAAATATTTTTTCATACAAATTGTATGAACGAAAAAAATTACCAATTTTTTTATGATGTTTTTTGATTTACTGTCATGTTAGGATCATTTTATTGTATGAGAAGGAAAATGTCTGGACAATGGAAGTTAGTCAAAAGTACAGTAATGTTTCTTCTTACAGCATAAAAACGTAATGTAGTAGGTACTCAGTATTTCATTAGATTTGACCCACTTTTGTTGTCCTGACATTTCTTTACATAAGGTTCATATTCGAGTGAGAAAAGATTGGCGGATTGAGGTAGGTCCATGAGCTAGCATCTGTACCAGACCCCAGGCTGAGTCAAAAGCATTTCGTAGGAAAATGAATCCTATTAACGTAAAGTTGAGCACGTATTTCTAGGATACAATAGAACGCATATATTTTTATAGAAGTTTTATTATAATAATTATTTTTCTGTGAAATGCTATTGAATCACTTCAAAGTCAAGTTTGTTCAATATGCATGTAGATATCAGCCTGATAACAATAGTACACACGGCTACACATCAAGCTATAAAAAAACCAGTTTATCGTGGTCTCGCTTTGTAGGTATGATCATTCCACGCCTACCTACAAAGATCAGCTTATACTGGTTTCGTATAGCTTGATGTGTAGCCGTGTGTGCCTACACCAAAGTACTTAAATAATGATGATTTTAACACACATAAACCATATAATTATTATGTTATCAATGTCACATCCTGTTTTATGAATTACTAGCTATTACCAGCGGCTGCGCCCGCTTCAACTCGAAAAATAATCGTTAACCGTGACCGGAACGTAAATGGGTAGTGTAGTGAAGAATCACTGTGGATTTTAGTTAGTACGAGTCTGAAAGTATCTCCCATATTACGACAAAAAAAAA
Organism: Agrotis ipsilon; assembly: GCA_028554685.1. Classification (NCBI taxonomy): domain Eukaryota; kingdom Metazoa; phylum Arthropoda; class Insecta; order Lepidoptera; family Noctuidae; genus Agrotis; species Agrotis ipsilon. The sequence continues at coordinate 2,778,944 of CM052977.1, read as the reverse complement.
TAATTAAAAAATGTGTCAATCTAGGTTATAGGTGAACTTTGGAAAAAGTAACAATCATCCATCCGTACATCCTCACAAACTTTTACGTTAATGATATTAGTAGGACTGTTTGGGTGCAGTGCAGTCACACAAAAAGATTATAAGGGCCTATGCACACCACGTTTTTTAAACGCGCCGTGGTTTCTCAACGGCACGTTTAATAAGGGGCCGTTCAAATATTACGTAAGCAGATTTATTACAATTATTTACCCCCCCATCCCCCTTGTCAGCAAAGCTTTTACCCCCTCCCCCCATGCTTACGTAAACATTTTTCAATTAAAAATGTTTTTTTTTATATTATAATTATAATGTTATATTTATAATTTTAAAAATAAGAAAATTGATTCAGAATACAGATTAGATTTTACGTATACGTGTATATTTGCGGGAATCCCCGAAAATGCGTTTCGTTTTCAAGCATAGACAATGTGAGAGTTGCCATTCGTGTAAAAAAGTAAATAACTATCGATGACGTAATCATCATCTGGACTCCCCTACCCCCCATGTCATCCAAAATAAGCAAAACAAAGACCCCCCCACCCCCCTATAGTGCTTACGTAATACTTGAATGGCCCCTAAACGTGGTTTGCATAGGCCCTAAAAGGCAGTTTTGTAGGCACTATAAGTATAACCTGAGCAATTATGCGAGTTGTCCATATCCATAACTATTTTTAGTAGGTACCTACTAGTTTTATTTTATGTCTTGACAATTCAAAAGTGCCTATATTTGGTTTAGTTGAAATAAACGATTTGATTTGTCCTATTTTTAATCACAGAGAAATTTTATTATAGAAATATTGTGTACTCTACAATTTTTGAATTTTTATTAAAAAAAAAATACGTTATTCTAACGTTGTTCGTGACTGTAATTTTTATATATTTTCTAATAAATTTTTAATATTACTTTTCAGAATGTCGTCTATATTTTCTAAAAACGGCATCTTATCAGGTCGTATAGACTATTACTGCCTGATATGCGCCGAACATTTCGCGAATGAAGAAGAGTCGCTTGCGCATATCGTTGATGTTCCACATAAGGAGAACTTAAACACTTGCGGGTATTTTGAGAAATATAAGGAAGATTTCATTAGAAAGGTATGTTTTATTTTTTCAAGGTAAATCGAAAAAAAAAACTCATAATTATCCTAGCCTATAATGTTCCCACTGCTGGGACTCAGGCCTCGTCGTTATTAGAGGTAGTGGGCCATAATCACATGTCTTCGAATTTTTGGGTTTAGCCATGATTAGGTATAAATTTTTCTAAAATCCAAAGATGTAGTTTTAGTTTTCGTCAAAATCGGCCTCGAGACTCCTTTAAACGTTTTTTGATATTCCTCATAGTTTCGGATATAGCCATCCACGCCCAGTTAAAAAAAAATCATCCTGTATACGATTTGCGCGGTTAAATACTTATCAAAGTAACAAAAAAAACTTTTTTCAAAAAAAATTTAACCGCCTTCAAAAACAACCACAAAAAAGGGTAAAATAACCTATAAAATAACTTTTCTTTCGGAAGTCGGTGGCTTTGTTTTATTATTTCGATGTCTTTTTGCCACCGACTTCCGAAAGAAAAGTTATTTTATAGGTTATTTTACCCTTTTTTGTGGTTGTTTTTGAAGGCGGTTAAATTTTTTTTGAAAAAAGTTTTTATTTTACTCTTTTTAGTTTAAATATTCAACCCAAATTCTTGGCAAATACATACATCATTTTCTTACATGCGCACTAGAATTTTGTAAACCGTAGCACCGGTATTAACATCGCCATGTTGTGTACATACAAGAAAGTTCCAATAAAATTCCCTATCTCAAAAAATGCTGAACAGAGTTCGATGAAACTTGCAGTATTCCCTAAGGTGAACGATCCCTAGTACAACAAAAAAACAATTTTGAAAATCGGTCCACAATTGGCGAAGTTATCGCGTAACAAACACGCAAAAAGTAAAGATCATCATGTCATCCAAGTAGGCGAAATTAATAAAAATGCTCACAAAATAAAAAGTACTGAACCAAATTTGATGAAATTTTTATGGGACCACACTGCAAGTATCCTGCATCGAACAAAAAAAGAATCACACTAATCGGACAAGAAACCTCGGAGTAATCGATGTACATACATAAAAAAAAAAATAAAAAAAAAAAAAAAAAAAACATACCGACCGAATTGAGAACCTCCTCCTTTTTTTGAAGTCGGTTAAAAATTCTCCGAAACTATTTTGTTGCAACATATATTACTACTATATTATTACTACTACAACATATGTTACATAGGATTTCGGCGAATTTCGTCGTGCGGGCGGATATTGAACTGAGCATTATTATTATACACCATACACACAATAGAATCGTTTTTCGCTAAAGATTGTGCTTCCTGCCCTGGTTTAGGCTATGTTACTAGCACTAATTCTAGCGAAGGTGGAGGCCATATGCATGAGGGAGAGGATATCTTCCACCACGTACGCCAACTGCCGCGGGAGACGCTCAAGGCGTCGGACAATGCGAGACGATATGCGGCCTTTGTAGGCGCGGGCATGCGGACGCTCGCCGTCCGTCTGCCCCCGCCTTCAAAGGGTAACTATCAATGGGTAGCTTGCCGTCTCATCAAGGTTCACGCGCGCCTTAAAGGAACTATTAGCAAACTGTTCATTAGTTCGTGTATCCGCATCCATCGGTTTCTCGCGACTCTCACGATGTGATTGGTCCACCTAGTGGGAGGCCTACGCTACGTCTTCCGGTCCGTGGTCGTCACTCGAGAACTTTTCTTCCCCATCTAATCCCCATTTTTTTAATTCATTCTAATTTTCTTTCATTACAGACAAAAGGAATCTACTTCTGCGAGCCATGCAGCCTTACTTTCCCTACGGCCACGAAGGTCGAACTACATATAGACGAACCTTCGCATATCAAAGAAAAAAACAAAATTTCTCCATGGCTCGTGCGAGTAAACAATGATATCATAGTATTTAACCAGTACATCATATCTGATGATGCTTGGAACGGCTGCGTGGAAGACACTTGTGTTCTGTGTAACACTGAGTTTGAAGATTCTAGCTCTCATAAGGAGATCAGGAGTCATATCCTGAATTTAATAAAAAGTGAAGTTGCTTTTGATCAAGATGAGAAGACGGTTTATAGAACGGTAAGATTTTTGCTTTTTATACCTACCGGCAATCTATTCTCCCCAATTTTTCGCTCTGTCCAATGCTCAGTAGTCTTAAATGTTATAGGGTACAACTAAAAGGATGAAAATCTATTAAAAACTACCAAACTTTTGATTTGACACTCTCACTTGTCTCAGCTTTTTTACAAGCTATCCAAAACCAGTATAAGCTGACCATCTATTGTGTGTAAAAATCGTACAAAGCGAGACCAAGACAAACTGGTTATGTATAGCTTGATGTGTAGCCATGTGTACAACGTTTTTATTTTTCATCACAGATCGACGCTAAGACCAAGCAGTGTCTTACATGCAATGTCATCATCGGAAACGAAACAAGTCATTTCACTACAGTCGAGCATAAAGACGCATATAAATTGTATGATCCTTCCATTCAAAAGAATGAAACCAAAAATGCTTCTGTAACTTGCAAAAATCCGGAAACTGTTAAAGAAACAAAAAATGTGAAGGATAATAATAATAATAATGGGGATGTAAAGGATACCATTAAATTAGTCAATGGAAATATTGACGTCACTAAAGCTAAAAACACAGAGAATGATGTAAAAAAAGATACTAAAAAGAAATCCACGAAACCTCTTGAAAAAGAAGCCACCAAACCTCTTGAAAAAGAAAAAGTAAAAGAGAAACTCAAACAACCACCTAAGAAAGAAAGCTTAGCAGAACTTGACAAGATCTACTGCAAGAATTTAGGGGCTAAAGACTACATAACCGAGTTAGGCCCAAACACTTTCTGCGTTCTATGTGAACTAGTATTAAACAACGAACCTCGCGAATCCCACCTTCAAAGCAATCATCACCAGACCTTGCTAAAATTCCATTTAGAGAAACTAGCAGAAAACAATACCCCAAGCAAAGATGAAGGAACAATACCTCATGAATCCATAGACAGATACCAAAAGAATAAAATTCATATTGACTTCATCAACGAAGTAGCCTTTTGTAAGAAATGTTTCAAAAGCATTGATTTCAATACAAGTGCCATCGATAAACATATACAGGAACATGAGAAGAATTGCAACAAAAAGGCGCCAGAAACCCTCGATTGGGGCATTAAGTCTAACGGGACAGAGAAGACTACCCTGTATACTAAGCCCGTTTTGCTAAATAAGGACAAGCGTCAAAAGTCTGTGTCAGTAGAAGACTATGCAAAGCAGCATGGATTCAGTCACAATCGTGCTGACAACAGCTTCTACTGCCGACCTTGCAGCAGGAGACTCTCCACCACACTCAACGACCTACAGAAGCACGTCGCGAGCAATATTCACGCGGAAAACACCAAACAGAATTCTAAAACTGAGAAAGACAAAACTCTGGTAAAAGAGCCTGTCTTCGCATTCTTAAAGAGTGTTGAAGGTGTAAAGATCAATGAAGAAGAAATAATGATTATTAATGATAAATACTGGATCAATACTTTTGGCTTTTTCCTGATCGCGGAAATGAATAAAAGGATCTTCTGTCACTGCTGCCACATTGATTTGACCCCTGACAATGTTATAGGTCATATCATATTAAATGAAAACCACAGAGACATTATTGAAAAGAGCCGGTTGATAACTTCTTTTCCAGACGATTTCATTAGAGAGGTGAGTCCCAAGAATTTTAGTTTATATTGTATGCCTGTGTATATTTATTCGATCATTCACTTAGGGTCAGTTCAGAACGAGACGCGAAGCGACGTGACGATGCGCACACACGTTTAAGAGCCATTCAAAATACGACTTTATCTTCTTCACCAAAAGATAATCTTTCGCGTCTCGGTCTTTACTGATCTATATCCTTTTCAGATGAATGAAAATGCTGACTTCCATAACCCTATATTTTGTTATATAGACCTCATTGTTGAATCGACTGTGTGGTTTTGTTTCCAATTAATACAATTATTTCAATACTTGTTTTCAGAGCTTGCAATTATTTCAATAATATTATTTAACATTTGGGATTGGAACCCAACCTCAACAGAATGGTAGCCTGTTTGATTTGAAAATAGGGGTCCCACTACTTCTCGATTTTCATTTCTCATTCATCTAATTAATTTTAATCTATTTGTTACAGATAAAGCTGGATTTGTTCCACTGTGGTTACTGCAACATTTGTGAGGACGACTGGGACGATATGCTAGATCATATCGCGACCTCAGAGCATAAGAGAGAGAGGGCGAAATCGGAGAAACTACTCCGCGAGTACCCAGGGAACCCTTACTATCGAACTACTAGGACAGAAGTCAATGAATTTTTAAAGAATTTTGCTCGACGCAACCGTTTTTGAAAAAAGAATGTTTTCAACAGAGATTATGAAACGAATTTCACCAATAAAACTTTAAAAACACAAAAACTTTAATAAAAATTTAATCACAATGTTCACAGCGGATCGTTGATTCTACTCGTCTTAATAAATAACTTTCGTTCTAAAATTCATAGTTCTTCTACCTTTCCGAGTTTATTTTTATTCCAAATCTCTACACTTTAGGCCATTTTCTCCCAGCCACTTTGTAAAACAATAATTGAGAAAATATAAATTACATAAGGCCAACAAGAGTCATAAAATATATACAGAATGTAAATAAAATAATTACGAACGTATAAAATTCTATCTTTATTCTATTCGTTAGTTTCATAACTAAGATGTTTAATAAGACGGGAAAAATCTACTTTGATCGTGCCTAGGATTAGGTGTACTTTTTTGCATAGGACTAAACATCCTTTTATATAATTATTAATAATTGTTAAGGCTCAAAGGACAGGACGCACAGTCACAAATCCTGAATCGTTAGAGAATCTGAATCGTCGCTGCTTCGAGAGGCTTTCCTGGTTTTTCCTTTTCCTTTAATTCTCATTCTATGTGTTAAACGCTTTTTTTTTTTTTTTTATCGTGGTAAAATCATCAAATGAGACCTCCAACCCCGGGCAGGGCGGGAGGTACTGTCAGACTTGTACTGACTAAAATCCACGGTGTCCTTCAGTAGCCCTTTATGTTCCGGGGTCACGGTAATAGAAATAAATCCCGCGACCCCGGCAGGCTTTGGCCCTCTGAGAGGGGGCCCCGTCATTTTTTGCTGACAGCTCTTTGAGGCGCGCGTGGAACACGACGCGCCGTCGACCCGGGCATGGTCCATGGTCGGACAGCGAGTTGCCCTTTACTCGCTGTCCGCATGCCCGCGCATGTGTTAAACGCTACAAAAAATTTCAAAATACTTTTTTATTGTCTTGTTATGCTCTTTGGGATTCGACCGACTTCTAATATTACACGAATCTGCTTTTGTTAACTGGGCTGCGACCGACTTCAAATATTACACGAATCTGCTTTTGTTAACTGGGCTGCGACCGACTTCAAATATTACACGAATCTGCTTTTGTTAACTGGAGTTCAACCGACTTTTAATATACACGACCATGCTACTGGACTTAGACCGACTTCTAATATTACACGACCCTGCTTTTGTTTACTGGACTTAGACCGACTTCTAATATACACGACCATGCCTTTGTTAACTGGACTTCGACCGATTTCTAATATTACACGACCCTGCGTTTGTTAACTGGACTTCGACCGACTTCTAATATTATGACACGACCCTGCCTTTGTTTACTGGACTTAGACCGACTTCTATTATTATGATACGAGCTTGCCTTTGCTAACTGGACTTCAACCGACTTCTGATATTATGATCAGACTCTGCCTATGTTTATTGAACTTCCAATCCTCTTATAAACCTCTAAACTCTGGCTGTACTTACCTGACTCCGACAAATTTCTAATGAGATGATCAGACCCTAGCTTTGTTCACAGGACTTTGAACGATTAACGATACTCAGACCCAACTTATAAATGCTACGTTTGCTGGACTTCAGACGGCTTTTACTCTGAAATTTATTATTTTAATTTGTTTCTTGCTATGTTTATTGGACTTCGAACGACTTCTTATACTCTGAATTGATCCTGGCTGTGCGCAACGGACTTCGAACAATGTACGCTTAATTTGTTCTTCGCTACTGATGGCCGCTATCTATCTATCTGCTTTTGTTAACTGGACTACGATCGACTTCTAATATTACACGACCCTGCCTTTTTACTGGACCTTCGATCGACTTTTAATATTATGACCAAGCTTGACTGTGGTTACTGGGCTTTGACCGACTTCTAATATACGTTGAATCTATCTGGACTTCCAAATGAAAAAAGAAAATGTAAAAAAAAGTAGTTTTGAAAAAGTTACGACGATTTAATGGTAAAACTTTCTTTGGGCCTGTTTATTTTAAATACATTAATTTTACACATGTTGCGTTTCTTTGACTGTGCGTTATTGTTCCTTGAGCTTTAGACTTTTTTTAGTATTCCGCTATTCTCAATTACTTACTAAAATATGATATACGGTAGTTTTTCACATCACAGTAACAATTATAGTAATATTTATTCTCGTTAAAGGATAGGGCATGCTGTTGGGTCCCTGTTGTCAGATGTAGTAGGTGCACTTTTAATAAATGTACAAACACCACCACATCAACCTACTTCAATCTGACATTTTTTTTAAAATAGATTTTCAACCTTATCACAATAGTAGAAGGTTAATTATTCGATTGGTAAAATTTGACAGATTCGTGTAGGTTGACCTGCTGGCGTCTGTACATCGTATACAATAAGCATTCTTCAAGTCTATGATTGAAGACAAATTGTTAAGAAAATTGCAAACTCCATTGAAACATTAACATTGTTTTTTTTACTTTAAGTTACATTTTTTTTAAACAACGCGTATATACAAACTACGTTATTTTGGCAGCATTATATCGCGCTGATTTTAAAATTCTTTTTTTAGATATAAGAATGTCTTTGTTAATTTTTGCTGGCTTTTGTTGCTTTTAATTCTTAGATAAATATAATTTTGAACTGAATTATCTACAAAATGCACGTGTCTAGAATTAATTGGTCTCTGGTTCAGTTTTTTTTTTTAATTTGTTTGTGTTGTTCTTAAAAGCATAGTTTTAAGCATACCAACCACGCCCGGGGATAGTCAAAATTATTTTTATAATTTCTTTAATACAAAGATGTAACCCGGGTTTGGCCATTTTTTCACGAGTTATTTGTTTAGAAAAATATTATTTTTATTACTTAGTTCTTAAATGTTAGAGTTGTCAAATAAAAATAGAGGAAAGTATTAAAAAAAAAGTTTTTTTTTTCGGCACATTTAATTTCGTAGGTATGGTAAAGTCATCCAACTGAAATTCGAAAATTCTATTTTGGAATATAATTTAACTGTAACTTGAAAAAAGTTGACAACTCTAACCGCCTATTGTTGTTATTTTAATTGTTTTTAGTAATATAAGTTATAATTAATATATAAATGTACTGATTATATAATCTAGTAATTAAGCATTCGTTTTCTTTCAATAAATGTAACAGATTTTTAAAACCATGTCTTTGATTAATTCTTGAAACTTGGGCTAAACTTTTTAATGGCGCCTGAATAGATATCGCTCTGTGATTCTACCGCGAAATGTATGTTTGCTATGTTTGCTCTAAGGGGGCCTTGGCGGGACCCCTTACAGGAGATTGTTCCCTTAGAGGGCCAAAGTCTTTCAGGGTGCCGGGACAGTCTCATCAGGTAACCGTGACCTGGAACGTAAAACGCAATTGAAGGATAACCAAAGATTTTAGTCGGTACAAGTCTGACAGTCCCTCCCGTCTCGCCCTGGGTGGGGAGAACAGCTCATTTGATGATTTTACCACGATGAAAAAAAGCCTATTTTGCCGCCGATTCGCCAAGTCATTTTCACTCGACTCTTAGTTTATGGAGCCATGTGTAGCAGTAGTTTTCTCTGAGCTTTTTAGGTGAGTTCCGCTCACGAACGAAACCAGGCTCTATAGCCCTAGTAATATGTTATTAATTGACACTACGCGTCTAGTCTCTTGACCAATTTAGTTTCAAATACAAATATTTTATTTGTTTCTACAAATAGCAAGAGGTGCCCTAAGTGGAATACCTCAATTTCGAGGTATTCCAGTTAGGGCACCCGCTGTCAATGGCACCTGAGCTACCTGTACCTTATGTATTCGACATAAGGCTTCTGTCAAAATTTTTCGCAGGTGCCAGGTGCCCTAAGTGGAATACCTCAAAATTTCGTGTTAGGAGCGAATATGATAGAAGTTTGTTATTCAATTTGTTTCTGAAAGAAAGTAAAAAAAAAAGCTAGAATAAACTGCCGGCCACTGCCGTGGCGGAGTGAGTCAAAGCTGTAAAACGTTTTTTTTTAAATAATAGTTGAATAATAAATTACTCTGGCGGACTATACGTTGCTATTATTTTAAAGCAGGCGCTTTGGTGAGTGTAGGTATAATCATTCGGTCGACATGGCACTTCCCTTCTGGTTTTGATAACACCACTGCAGTGTTTTAAATCTAGTAGACTCATTATCCTCTTCAGCACGCGTAGCATGGCGTTTCTATCTCTATTCTACCAAGAAAAGACAAAGTTATTTCATCGTTATTTCTATATAAATCGACTGTTTTTTTGCACAAATATGAAACTATTCTTACACTATTAAAGAATAGAATCATATCTTTTCTATATTTTAAACATTGCTATGCTTAAACCGATAAAAATCTTTTACGTTCTGTCATTTTGTCTATTCTCCCGTCGACAAAACCCGTTACTACAGCGCCATGCTACGCATGCAGCACCTCCTTATGGCCTAGAATTATTTTTTAATCTTTATTTAAGAGATTTTACGCGAATGCGAATATGACACTCTGTATGTATAACTCAAAACGTCGCTTAACATTATATAAATAAAAGGCCTAGAATTCCTATTCGGATGGCCTAGCTAACGCATCGGACCGACACAGCATGGGCTTAAGTAAAAGGGTATTTGACTAAAAAAATCTAATTAGTTAGCTAAATTACCAAAAAGTATTTGTAATTTTTTTTATTAGCAAAACATCACAAGCAACAATTTGTACTTAGCTGAAGTCACTAGCCCTATTCGCATTTTGATGCGTTCCTTTGTAAATATGAAATGGTAAAATTACGTGTCCATTATTTTTCAAATCGACGGACTAACTATTTAAAAAAGTTATACGAGTAAGTGATACTAGTGTCCATGACATTGAAAATTACCCGCATGATTTTATCGAATTCACATAGATATATAGGTACCTACTATTGTTATCTTGTGGCCTGAATATGACAGGGTACCAATCAACTGTTGGCAGGATAACCAACGCCGATATGTAGGTATAAATGAGAGCAATATTGTTTTTTATTTGTAGGTATATTTTGTGAGTTTGTAGGATGTACCTAATTTCCGGAAATAGGCAATGATCGAATTCCCGGTCTTCTCCATGAAGACCTACGCTTTGGAATGGGCATCTACAGTACTTTCACAGTTATTATGTCTTGTGACTGTAGCACCATAATTATTTTAGATTATGGTTTTACTTTTTTTGTCTTTTTACCATAATGGCCTACTTGAAATAAATGCTTTGATCATGAATTCTAAATTTTAAAGGCCGATTACATTACACGATTACTCGGGTCCTGCCGCCAGTTGCAGGTTTAATGTAATTAATAGAAACTATAGACTATTCTTGAGTGCTATAGGAATATAGGATAAACATTGTTTTCAACACAGCGCGAGCGAGGGATGGGGATGCGCATGCGACTCATACAAACGAAGTTGTGAGTAGAAGCTAGTTTTTTTACCAACTGCTTCGCTGGTCTAGCGGTCGCAAGGTCTACTTTAAGCAAGAGGTCACGCTCACGCCAGATCATTTAATGATTTTACCGCCTAAAAAAAAGCATGTGGGCTACGATGGCACATTACATTAAGACCTGTGACACAGATAACACTGCTACCTAGGGCGCGGGACTTATACCATCACCGTGACCCCGGAACATAAAGGGCTATTGAAGAACACTGTGGATTTTAGTCAGTACAAGTGTCAGACTTGCCGATAGACAGTCCCTCCCGCCCTGTCCGGGGTGGGAATACCTAAAATTGGGTCTATAAACTATAATTACTGACCGGTGTTACCGGTCATCTAATTGAGAAAACTGTAAAAGTAAGCCAGGACTTCAACCTACCTCAATCTGTCAAATTTCTTTAATTGATTTTTAACCTTATCACAATAGCGGAAGGCTATAATGTTTGATTGGTGTTTGACAGATTTTGGGATTAGGTTGAACTGTCTGTGTCTGTTCATAAATCGTCTAGCTATGCCCTAGCCATCAAAGTTAAGATTATCTTTGGTAATGAACCTTAACCGAACCACTAAGTATAAAGATATGACCCCATGTCATCTTTGTGACGAATGAATACTATTTCCATACAAAGTTCTGATAAAATAACTAGTCATTCCATATGCATTCCATAGAATTCCAGAGAAAAACAAATGCGTCAGGCAAGCAGCTATTAACGCAAGTTACCTCAAACTTGGGCCTTCCTCTGGATTTTCCTGTAATCCAACCTTGTCTACGTGCCTGACCCAACAAGCCGCGCCTCCATATTTGTTTGACGTCACACGAAAAGCGGGAAAAGCTTCTTATAAATGCTGGAGTCAAAATCAATACCGGGTATTCTTACTTGTTATTCAATAAAAGACGTCGGGATTAGGAATATAAAGTTTTTTTTTTTATGTTTTAAGAGGTTGCATAATACGTGTTACCTACGCACGTTAACGCACAAACAACGTTAAACGTTGGTACTTTTTTTAATTCGGCCAGTGCTCCAAAATCGTGCGGACGCTGCGCGCGCTTGGCTGTCTGACATTGTCCCGCGCCAAATCTCGTTACATAATTTAAAAAAAAAAACGCGCTCTCTGGTTTACGATCGTGTTCAGTGATTTTGTGTTTTGTTGTTCATTTTTATTTATTTTGACATTTTAATCTGGTGAGTAATAATTTTTATTAGATATAAATTAAAAAAATACATTGGTTTTTATTATAATTATGTTTAGTTAGATAATAGTTGAACGAACTTATTATTATAATTTTGTTATAAAAGAAAACAGTCATGTTAATCTAATAAATTATTCACACAGTCGTCAACTCGTCATAAGACGTTTTGTTTTTACTTATAAGAAGGTAGCTAGGTTCACGATCGAATTATTTTAGTTAACTGTCCGCTTACAATAAGATTAAATAAAACTATCAGTTCTCTAACAACACCTTTATTTTTTGTGATTTTATTCAAAATTGTGGGATGAAAATTCTGGACGGAAATAATAAACCCTTGCTGCCTTTTTTGTAATACAACTACCTTCAATGTAATAAAATTCATAGTCTCGTTGATTTTGCGTCAATTTTATAGATAATATTATAATGTATTCGACCAGTTATTATAAAATCAATAGGTGTAGGTACCTATTATCTCATTTAAATGGTGATACGATAATAAATCTGTTTGCCGAATAGATAATCGCTCAAATCGTCGCAATGCGGCTAAAAATATGTTTTCCAGCAAACACGTGCCTTACAACAGAGTTCCTTGTTTTTTTCGTATTTTTACGAAGTATCAAACATTGCCAATGGCTGAGAAAATTTGGCAATAACACAAAAAAAGAAAAAAAAAATTTAAAACGAACAATGTGTTTTTCTTAATTTTTCCACAAACAATAAAAATTTTGTTTTTCCGACTCTTCTTCAATTTTACTATAATTTGAATAAAAGTGAACAGTTTTTTTTTGTGAGTAAAAAATGTGGGTAACTTTTTGCAAATTGTCCGGACAAACTTTATGTCAAATTTTCAACAGGCAAAAAAATTTCACGAGCTAAACTAGTGCTAAAACCATAGATATCGAAACCGAAATCGATAAATACGCATTTGGTTGATTTAGCTAACATAATGTCGCTGTCGAAAATCACGATATTATCAACAATTTAACAAATCTAAGTTGATAGCAACTTAGATTTGTTAAATTGTTGCCAACTGTGAACTGATAGATAGATAATAGAAAAAGGTGAAATATGTATAGCGTAATCTAGTTGCATTTACCAACGAAGAAGTTATTTTTTATGTTGATAAAAGTTGACTTTTTGTGTTGATAAATAGTTATGTTGATAATAGTTATTTTGCAATTTGACCTCACTATGTCATAGATCACAGTTATCTTCTGATAGCCTCTTTAAAGTATATTTAATCTCTTTTAAATTATTATAATTACTTTGGTTTGACTTCATTCCGTAAGTAAAGTATGAAGATTAAATCGCGACTTTCTGTTATACCAAACTGGTTTTGTCTTCTTAAAAGACAATTGCACTACCCTCGAATTAATTTTCAAACATTTAGTTAATTTTCAAAGTAACTGAATGTCAATCAGAGCAGAATAGGTACTTTATTTGGATTCAACATGAACTGTTTTGAATTGCCAAGAAGGAAGTCAGAAAGCTAAAAATCTTAATATATATAAATCTCGTGTCACAATGTTTGTCCTCAATGGACTCCTAAACGGTTTAGGGTCCGCTCGCCCCTTGGATCTTGCCCCTTATGATTAAAATGACCGACTCGCCCCTTTCACTTTTAGATACGCTGACTCGCCCCCGATTGTTAATAAGTTAAAAGTACTGTAAGCAACACAAGTTTTTAAATATTTAAATAAATATTGTTTGCTTACTATCTATTCCCATTTCTCCCTACTGGCTTTAACACCAGTGAGGCGAGGCTATTAGAAGCTAACAAAAAGTATTAGGCTAGCATGAGTTCAAGGTAGTCTGTATTTAAATAATTCTAAAGTTCACTTGAAACTTCCTTGTTCTTTGACTATCCAACAAAAGTACTAGGCTAACATAAGTACAAAGTAGTAGTCATATTTTTGGGTAGATATAAAGATTACCTGAAATTGTCTTGTGCAACATTAACCAGCAAAAGTACTAGGCTATCATAGGCCCAAACCGGTATGTATTTATATAATTCTGGGTAGGTAGTTTATTAGTTGATTTTTTTTTATCATGAACTGGGTCCGGGTTGGCTAAGGTTAGGTTAGGTTCGAAATCGACCCAGAAATATTTAAATAAATAACACTTTGAACACATGATAGCCTAGTACTTCTGGTAGTAAGTCAATGAACAAGACAATTTCAGGTAATTTTTCAACTTTGAACTTATGCTTGCTTAGTACTATTGCTGATTATAGCCATAGTCTAATTGTCCTTATTTTCGCGATATCTTTTGTTTTTTTGCGAAAATGTGGTCTCACAAATTATCTTACGACGTAATACAACTCTCTCAACAGGTAGCACAAACCATCAAACAATCACAAGTATCACGACGAGTTTGTGAGATTACAAATATAGTTGACTAAAGTAATCAAACGTAGTGTTAAGAATAATACTACGTTTTAATTACTGTAAGCATTTTTCTGTCTGACTGTACCTTTCTTGGTTAAATTTCAATGGAAATGCCGCAAGGGGCGAGTGGGTACACCAAAATAATTATTTTAATGTCAATTTACAACTCGCCCCTTCATAAGGGGCGAGTGGGTACACCAAAATAAATAAATACGGGGCGAATCGGTCATTTTAATCATAAGGGGCAAGATCCAAGGGGCGAGCGGACCCTACACCTCCTAAACCACTTAACCGATTATAACAAAATTCGCACACCACGTGCAGTTCGATCCAACTTGAGAATTTGAGATTTAAACTATCCTATAGTTTAAATCTCAAATTTCGCGAAGCCGGGACGGGCCGCTAGTAAGTAATATGGATAAAGTTGTTGCAACAAAGTTGACGTACCTAATTATATATTAGTAATCAGTAACTAAGTATCTAGACATAAATGTAAACGTTTAGTAACTTTAAACGTTTAGAAACTAATAATTTAGCTGTCACAATGAGCGATTAATGATATCTTGTTCATACATAACTAAAATTACAATATTGTACCTATGAATCAATAATTTATCAGGGATTACTTTAATACTTTTTGAATGGATTAATTGCTGTGTTATGCTATGCTATGTTATATCCTTTGAGATAAGGCGTAATTAGTAATAGAAATGTTTCCAAATTACTGTGTCCTTGTTGAAAACTATGCAATTTGCGGTAATCGTTTTCCTTTGTTAATACTTTTATTACAAAACATAAAATTCACGCCTTCTTCCCACGAAGATAGGCAGAAAGTGAATGTAAGTGTTTTTTTATTCTAAAATGTTCTATGATAACTTTTTAAATCTATGTAAGTATCCTGCTTATATGCAATGAAGTTTCATTAAATTATTTCGGACATTACTAAAAATAGGGAATTACAACATTTTAAAATAAGAAATATTCGACATTTACCATCTTACAAGAAAGATAAACACTGTTGTTGAACACTTGTCTAAATAAAAAAAAACTGTCAACGTCAAACCGATCTTAAACATTCACGTTGACTTATGGGTTACACTTTTTTATACAAGCCTTCAACAGATGTTTATTTTTTTTTGTGGTAAGACTGTTTGAGTTTTACACGCTCATGTAGAGCATAGGCAGGAGAATACAATATGACTAAGGACCAATCGACCATGATCGATTCTCAAGGGATTCATTGATTGTCCTGACCTACTTGGTACAGGAAACATTGACCTGTTTTAACTAACAGATTACCCGTTAGATATTCGTGTTTTCCTACTAGATAAGAACCTATATTTTACGCTTCTGAATAGCGTATTTCATATTTTAAAAAAAGTTTATAATATTATACACTCCATGCTAATTTGCCGCGTTCCCGCCATTTCACACAACTGTCAAATATTAAACGACAATCATGACAGCTGTCATTTTATAAAATTCCCCTTTTTAGGCCACATAAGACCTTTCGAATATTTGTTTATTTAAGTATATTATTAAAATGATGACAACCCTAATTTGTAACCTGTCTCCGGCCGTGTGTTAAATAATTGTGATCTTTGACCCTTCGACCCAGCATTCAGTCATGTTGGCGCCGTTTGTAGATCAAGATAACTAAACTGTGTGATAGGATTTTTTTGCCTGGCGTTTGGCAGAACCTTTTGACTTTGACAGCTGTCAGTCACGATCGATAAATTATTGTTTGTTGTTTCTCCTCTCTAGTTTTGATTTATTGGTAGGTTGTAAGATGATAAACAAAATAAAATATCACTATAAAAGCTATGTAAACAAATGCTCCTAAATATTTCCTAAACATTTAAGATTATGTGTCCAGCTAAAGATTATAGTAGGTATAATGTGTAATTATTTTTAAGGTCCACCGACCATAAAAAATAATTTTAAAATAAAAACCTCATAAATTGCATAGTTCATTTCTGAAATTCGTATGAAAATCCGTTCAGTAGTTTCCAAGGGGTTTATTTAAAATATATTAAACTCATTGAGTTTAGACAGATAACGTATTGGAGGACTTTTATTTTGTAATACGATTTACTAAGAATAAGAATAATTTATTTGCGTAAAATATAGGTACTACCAGTTGTTACAGTTGGTTGTTAGTACCTACGTGCGGGGGCCACACTAATGAGAAATGCCGTTAATTTTCTCAATAACAGTCTTCAAAATGTTCATTTATACAAACTTCCATCAACGCGATAATTACCGGCACTTCCCGTTCGAGTGGCCTTAGCGTTAGTGATAAATATGCAGGTGTATACTCTCTACTAGGTCTGTGTATGTAGGTAACGCTAAAGTAAAAAGTCCCATAGATTTAATCAAGTAACAGAATTCGGTTATCGAAAACCGAAAAATCGGCGCTAATTATTAAAAATAGGAGTGTCAAATGATCAGTATCTTATTTGAGTAACTGTTAAGTTTAAATGATGATTATCTTTATTAACCTAAAGTAATTACGAAGATAACGTCGCAAGCCTTTTGAAAATATATATTTTTTAATACTTTTTTTAATCCGTATTGTTCATTTTTTATCTTTGGAAACACTAGTAACGTAATTCAATGATAAGGCTTATGATAAAATGTGACCCAATATATTTTACAATGTTCATTAAAAAAAGAAGTGGTGTTAAATCAGATTTTTTTATTAATTCCTAGTGTTAATGAATAGGTAATTTTTAAATTCACCATGGCAAATTAGACTACAAAACCGGAAGTCGCCACTGTGCTCTCGCTACCAGCACTTTTAACTTTTTTTTCTGATAATAGTAATACCTTATTTTTATGGCAAATAAATCGAACAAATCTGCGTTCTTTGTTTACTTCAAATATCAAAGATTTTAAAACGTTTTCAGCAGAAAAAAAGATTAGTTTCAACACGTTTTGGCCAAGCTGTACAGATGTTGACATGATCTATGATTCTATCAACGACGATACATTACTAGACTCCTAATAACAGGCGACCGATGTCTGTCAACACATCAAACAAAAAAGTCTTATATCCGTCTTATTTCTCTCACTCCTGTGAGCCGTAAACATACCTTGAGACAGAACAGACCTTGAGTTAGCCAATCACAACGCAGCACCCCGTCCCCCTCGCTTACATACTACCTACCTCAGCGAGTTGACAGAATAGTTTTTGTTCCGTAGATGTGCATGCGGAGTCTAGTAATATATCGTCGTTGGATTCTATGGACATTATGAAGTCTATAAAACTTTTTTGTGTTTTGCACTATCATGCAAAGTCATCAGACTTTGCATGATAGTGCAAAACACAAAAAAGTTGAATTCTGGACAATAGACTAAAAGTAAATGGAGTGGTCATCATACATATAGAAAATGAATTAGCAACTTTTTATCTGAACCGGTAGCGTAATTTTAGAAGTACAGACGCCAGCACATCAGCTTACCCCAATCTATTATTCCAATCGAATATAAACTATCAGTTTTTGTGATAAAGTTGAAAACGTTAAAAAAAATGCGTTTGCGAGTCCGACATGCTCATGGTCGGTTTTTTTAAATAACCCATTATTTTTTACGACTATCATAAACATATAAGTAATATATTTGATTATTTATGTAACTTAATTTAAATTGTTGAATTTTGTGATTATCTGCATTTTTTACTTTATTTGAAACTAGAAGTCCGTCTCGGCTTCGCACGGGTGGACATGATATATTATGTGTGTTAATCCGGTTAGTGTACCTTTTTAATAGTGACATTTTTTTTAAATCGGCTCAGTAGTTTTTGAGTTTATTAATTACAAACATACACACAACAATTCAAATCTTTCCTTTTTATTATACTAGTGTAGGCAACACTAATAACTTTATGTAAGTAAGTAAATAGTTTATTTTCTCGCCACAATACAAATATTTCACACATTTTACACCGTCATAGTCATTATGCGTATTGTGGGAGACTGGTGCCTAAGCTAGGCTTAATGCCTGTGTTTCAGGACACCAGGCCTCCTCCTTATTGCTATGTGCTTATGGAATTTTTATTGTGTTAACTATTTTTATTATTTTGTCTTTCATTTGGCATTAAAACCACGATTCATTCATAATAATAAATGACTAAAGAGTTTGCTATTGGGTTACTATCATGCCCGTTGCACTTTGTTCCAGCGATAAGGATATGACCATTTTTATCTCACACTGTAGGTACCTAACTTACACAAATATACAATAATAGCTGATAGTTAAAATAAAAACAATACTTATAATAATATCGTTAATTATTTTGGTGATAGTACCCTACGTTTGCGATTATTCTTCTATTTTTAGCTAATACTTACAATCGGGTTAGTTTCATCCGGCCCGTTGTCCCTGTCCCGTCAACGGGCTAGATGGGAAAAATTATATCATCTCGCCTGCTAGCAGTGGCGTGTTTACCCTTAGGTGCCTTAGGCCAAAAGGGCCATTCAAGAAAATCACGTGGCGATTAGGAATATTGCCTTAAGTGGCCGTTTCAGCCCCGCAGAAGCGATAGCAAAGACATAAAAAAAATGCATTTTCACCTTATCACAAATTACTTATATTGGCCACTCCATAAGGATTTGCAGTACATTAGACATTATCACGTTTTTGAAAAGGATTACGGCAGATAAGTCGATTTTATTGAATGCGGCACCCGAATGCGGATTAAGTTAAGCTCTAGATGATTCCTTGATGGTTCAAGATATGAGTGCACTTGTGATATGATTTAGTTGCTATGACAGTTTTGATAAGGTTCAATTTATTTTGATAGTGAAGACAAGTCTTTGAGATAAGCGATATCGTGATTTTCTGTTGATTTTTTTGAAAAAGCAATTTCCGTAGAATGATCTGTTTTTTAAAAACTTATTGGTCTTGGTAGCGAGTTACAGGGTTCGCTTCGGGAGTCTGTATTTCCATATAGCTACTACCTTGAGGTCAACTCCAGAGTGAATAGGTTACTTCTAGGCAAACTTGTTTCTCCTTCGACCACAACTTTTTACCATTAGGCGAGATAGTGGGAAAGGCGAACCTATTGCAAATAAAAAGGCATGGGGCGCACTAGTTCTACGCGTAAAGACAGCCATAAACAATCCAGGTGGCCTACCACGACGAGATGGTGCTAGTCAACTTGTATAGCTCTGTCTCCTTCCCATAGCCTAACTACTTATGCTTTAAGATGTCATGTTAGGCCACCGGTTGTTTGGACCCAGAAGTTTGTAGCTATCTGTGTACTTGAAAAGTCACCATACTTACACCGTCAAATTAACGTCGCTTACAGTACTCACGTGTAGCATGACCACTTATGTATCTTTTCTATCATGAATTGACTATATTATTTCTATACATATAATTCGTAATTTTTTGTCTGACTATAGCACGACTGTCGACTTTAGAATAGAAACTGAAGACAATACATTTTTTTTCACTTTTAACACCATGCATAGGTTGATAGAAATATTTCTACGCTCTGTCATTTTGTCTTTCTTCGACATAACTTGCTTTTATAGTGTCGCAATGAAAACTTAAAAGAAAAAATAGAAAAAGAACTAGAAGAGACTTATGTTCTAATAGTGAGAATTCTAAGCCTAATTATGCTAATGCTAAACTATTTAAATTTTCCCTTACCAGACGAAGATATTACGCAAATATGAGGTCACTGAAACCGGTTTTACAATAAATATTAAATATGTACATACATAAATTCAATTAACATTTACATTTACACCTACTATGAAACAGGGTCTGGCAGTGTTTTTATTCTATTAAGAATTTAACAGACACTAGGTCTTCCCAGCGGGTACGCCCGCGTAAAATTATTCTATCAGTACGTAATATACTTACCGGCTAAGGGGTATCACACGTGTTTTTTCAGACTATAATCTATCTCTAGGCCAAATTGCATCATCATCCGCTAAGCAGTTATGCCGTTATTGAGTAACAAACATCCAAAATCCTTTAGGTATCATTTTTGTAATATTACTAGCGCTCGGCCAGGTTGAGACTCATGTGACTAGGAGAGTGATGAGTATGAATGTTGATGGATGGAGAGCACGAGGAAGGCCAAAGAAAAGATGGATGGATTGTTTAAGGAATGATATGAAAGAAAAAGGAGTAAATGATACTGGGACGTCTGATAGGGGAAGAATGGAAGAAAAAAAACTTGTTGTACCGACCCCAAGTAAAATGGGATAAGGGCAGGAAGATAACTAGCGATCCGCCCAGCATTTTTTGGAATTTATGGAGAATTTGCAAAATTCGTTAATTGATTTCAGAGATTACTTCCTGCAAACAAATAATATAAGTATTAATTAGAAGTTTGATGAAGGTTCCCTCTAGTATCGAGATTCCGAAATCCCATTTTACAGCAAGATCTTATAATTTTATCCAGGTCATTTAATATTTTGTGTTTTGGCAACACCAGCGCATCGTATCATAAACTTTAGCTATTTTAATCCTGAACAAATAAGCTAGAATATCAAATGCGTGTGATATCATCGTTATCCTTGGTCGACTTGTGTAACTGCGGTTAATTGATAGTTACCTACCTGTAATATGTATTGATAATTAAATTGATATCTTGTACTTTATATTACTTATTAGTTTCAGTTTACTATGTCTAAGGAATGGGTGAAAACTATTTTTAGATATCATCGTCTACCGAAGAATAGACAAAATACGCCGTTCTAAGCATGATGATGATTGAAATGTAGAAGAAATGTTTCTATTCTACATTTTGTTATAAACTTCGCCAGATTTATCATTCATTCAGTTTCGTCTGCAGATTTTAAACATCGCTATTCTTAGGTCGATAGGGATCTTTTTATATTCTGTCATTTTGTCTATTCTCCCGTCGACAAAACCCGTTTCTACGGTGATTTACGATACTTTATTTCTAATTGCTCCTGAGCCAGGCGGATCACTAGTGTAAAATACTATGCAAATACTGGAAGCTGACCCCAAACATAATGGTAAAATGCAGACAAGTCACTTATATTAGTATAAAACAACATTTTTCGGGCAACTATAAGCAGCGCGTTATAAATAATAATGCCACTATCGTTATCACAAAAAATCAATGTTGATTACACATTTTGACTATGTGATAGTGCGACATAAAAATTAACTACGATAATAATAATAAATCAGCTTTATCGTCACGTGTGTGTGTGTGATAAAACTATTTACTTACATTACATAAGAAACACCTGTGAGGAGCTCGTGGCTAAATAATTACAGCCGCTTAGTTCGATCTTCCGTGTAAAGCCGCCCTTACCGAAGTTGGTCTATGGATGGGTGACCATCTGGCATAGCGGGTTTCCTCCGTGCCTCGGAAACCTCGGAAAGCACATAAATGGGTACTGTTGATCCCGGCTGTCATGTGTTATGTAGATCTTTGACAGTCGTTACTGTTACACAGAAGCTCTAAAGTCTGACAATCTATCTTACCTTGCTCTTACAATATTGAATTACTCAGTTACTGGGTTGTGGAGGACCGTTAAGCAGTCACTATGAAACATATCCGATTTATTTTGTCAGGGAAGCTTTTACATTGTGTCCGGTTTCGAATCACACATGTCATGTTTACCATTCAGAGATGGTTGGGTTCCGACCCCACATCTATAGGTACTAATATTATAATCCAGGGAAGACTGGTACGAATTGTTTTTTTTTGTGTAAGATAGGCTATTTATCGAGGAAGACTTTCTATACAACATCACGCTACAGCCAATAGGAGCCGAGCAGCAGCTTAACAGGGGTGAACCGCGGGAAACAGCTATTGTAGAATATTTTTATTGACGGAATTGGGGAAGCTAGTTCCATTTTAAGTTTGTAAGAACAGACCAAAAGTGGACAAAACTTGTCGCCATTGTTTTTTTTAAGTTTCAAATTCGAGTGGTCTATTTGAGAAGGCCAAGATTAATGCTCTCCGTACTTATGATGAACAGCATTACATATGTATTGAGTGTTGTTTGTTCAGCTACTAATACTAGTACTCAAGTCAAGTGAGCCTCTGCTATGGGTTTTCCAGCAAACCTCTTGGTTTTGGTTACATGGCATGTTAATTTTTCGTCACTTTTCCTCATGAGTGCATAAGCATGAAGACAAAAGGGTGGGATCCTGCATCCAAGCCAGGGATTTTGTCTCTTGGAATTAAAACTAAACTAGATATTTTTTCTAACATTTTATAATCATATTGTTTCGCAATTTAAGGCGTTTCCATAACGTAAACATGTAAGTAAATAAGCTTTAAGTCGTGCACTTCTATCTATCTACTATAATAAATGTAATGTGAGGATGGATGGAAGTTTTCTCTTTCACACAAAAACTACTGAACGGATTTAAATGTCGCACAGACATCGGGTTTACCCGTTAACTCGAAAATGATTTTAGATGTGCTTAAGCGTATGAAGTTTCAATAAAATTGATTCAAGAATTTCGAAAAATAAGGCCTGGATAGTTGGTTTGAAATGTCGTTCTGAGACACACACTCTTTACAGAGGCGTAGCTACCGCCGTATCTGCCGTATCAATTATACGGGGCCCCCGACGATTGGAATAAAAACGTGAAATGTTGCTCAATTAATGAAAACTTACCGCGGCCATAAAGCTCCAATTATCGACATCCTAACATAGCTCAATTTTCAAAAAGTCGGACCTCCACAACCCAGAAACTGGGCAATACCATACCCCATGGTAAGACTGGTTGTCAGACTTTAGGGCTTCTGACTAACAGTAACGACTGTCAAAGATTTACAAATGACAGACGGAACCAACGGCTTTACGTGCTTTCCGAGGCACGGAGGAAACTCGCTATGACAGATGGTCACCTATTCACAGACCAACCTCGGCAAGCGCGACTTAACCCGGTAGATCGGCCTGTGCGGCTGTAATTATTTAGCCACGAGCTCCTCCATAAATGAGCTATCAGCGTTCTCAATTTTCTTGCTCCCTTAAAAATTCTCTTAATGACATCACTGAAAGCGTTAATTACACGAGCCAGGATGCTATTGCCTTTATTCTAAAAACAAGTTTTGATACGAGGCCCCTTCTGGCCTAGCTAAGCCACTGACTCTTTACAAGATATGATCGTTTTTAAAAGGAAGCTGCCCACTCTAATCATTACCCATTAGAAGCCATTATTGAAACAGGATAGAAAGAATTGATGCCGACCGATTCATATCACAGGATACTTAATTATACACCACTACATACAGAATGTATGCCTGATACAACTTTGTATATAAGGGCTTATAGACAGATAAGGCAGATTCGTTACCCTTTTTTTTTTTTTTACGTGGTAAAATCATCAAATGAGACCTCCCACCCCGGGCAGGGCGAGAGGTACTGTCAGACTTGTACTGACTAAAATCCACGGTGTTCTTCATTAGCCCTTTATGTTCCGGGGTCACGGTGAGGAAATAAATCCCGCGACCCCGGCAGGCTTTGGCCCTCTGTGAGGGGGCCCCGTCATTTGCTGACAGCTCTTTGAGGCGCGCGTGGAACACGACGCGCCGTCGGACAGCGAGTTGCCATTTACTCGCTGTCCGCATGCCCGCGCCTACGGTGGCCGGAGATCGTCTGATGACGTTCGACGCCGTGGGCGTGTACCACTGCGGTTGGGGCGGAGGGAGGACGCCGTCCTCTCTCTCTCGCGGCCCGCAGATTCGTTACCCTAGGACAAAGTTTACATCTAAATCAACTTATACTATTCCTACTTCTGGGACACTAGCCTCCTCTCTATGAAAGGTAGAGGGCTGAAATCCACCACGCAGGCCCAGTGCGAGTTGAGATATGAGTTGAGAGTTAAGATACCGGATTATTGCTGTTTCTAACTTAAAACTAAGTAATTAATAACAAACTAGTAGTTTTTTGTTTTTGAGCGTATGGTACTCGTGGGCTGTAGCTGAAATTCAGGGCCAAGTGGTAGAATTTGTGCTGCCACTTGGCATTATGCTGAGCTGAGGCCCTTTTGCCTTTTGACAAAAATAATCTTTGAATGCCTACAAAGATTAGTTTTGTTTTTTATATAGTTTTAAGTTTTGGTGCCGATAAACTCAATGTTCTTTCTTCTTTCTAATGTGAAAGGGACTCAGCGGAGCAAAATGCCCGATGGTAGCACAAAATTTGCCTTCTGACGCCTAAAGTGTCCATGGTCTTTGACATACTGGTTAAATCCTTTACAATGTTTTGAAGAACCTCATTCTGTGTGTCCCATCTTTACATTCCCAAGGTCGAACCTCTCAAGGCAGGCTTCCGTCGTTCGATACGATGACACTTCACAATCCCTGATGAATTGTCTGATAACAACGAGCTGATAAGAGATAAACGTACAGATTTGGCGCCGATTGATTGCGCATTTACTAACCTTCTTGGAATAATACGAATATTTTTAAAGGCACGTGTTTGATTGCTGCGATTAGCTTACGAATAAATAGTTATTTGGAAATATTTATGATAGTTTTAAAAGTTTTCCGTAATTAGTAGATATTTATTTACCTACTGAGTTATTCTCTTAATTCGGTTTTTTCTGAGGTTGGGTTCAAATAGATACGATAGATCATATTACTTTAAAATATCTAAACAGTCTCTTTTAAGGTTTAAAATTGGTGTTGTATGGTTGTTATTGTTGATGTAAATGAGTGTAACAAAAATAAGTTAACAAATGAGTTGATTATCATCTAAAGCCTGAGCAAATCTTGAGAAATGATAGTTAAGGACAAACATGTTAGCTTTCAACCAAAAAAACCTCACCAAAATCAGTCACATATTATTATTTTTTGAGTATGTGATCTCGCAGGTCAGCCTCTAGTTCTAGTAGGTATAGTGTGCTGCTAAACCGGTCTTTTCAGTAGACGCCTTGAGAATTTAAGGCTTCCAGCCTGGGGTAAACTTAGTTACATATAACAGACAAGAATCCAAATGAAAATCATTTCAGAAAAAGTACGAAGTTATGAGGTAGTATTACAATTTGGAATTTATAACCGTTTATATACGTTTATGACATGGAATGCAGATGGCAGCTTACATCCAACCTTACATCCAACGGGGCACTATAAAAAAAATGGCGTAGTGTAATTTCACATCAAGCCAATCAACAGTGTTGTACCAATCTGTAGGTGAATATTATGTCGCTTAACATAAATGAAAAGATAATAAGATGCACAATCTCTTTTAGGATCGAACAAATAAGGTCGATTTTGTATTCTATTATATGTATACCATTTATTGCTTTCCTCTTCTGGTCTAAGTACGTGTCTATCGTGAATGTCGTGGTATTCTAAGAGGCACTCCAGGCGGTATCTGGTCCACTAGTCTTTCAAGGAGGTTAATCGCAAACTATTGCTTGCAAATGTCTTGATAACATTCTTCAAGCATGTCTAATTAGCTGTGCATTATTTTACACTACTATTTTACTGAAATGGATTGCCTCGTATTTAAATTAGTTATATGCAAACCTCTCTATGATATAAAAATACCTATCTTGATACAAAAATAAGAATTTCAACGAAGAGCTTTGGAAAAGACTACAGTCAAGAGCAAACTCATCTAAATAAAAATAAAAACATTTAATAGGTATAAGATAGCACCTAAGTCAGCGTAAATGTTACATGAATTGTATATTGCTGGGACACAGGCCTCCTCGTCAGTTGGAGTAGGCCTGAAACCAACACACGTGCCCAGTGCGGGTTGATAGTTGCCACGTATGACCTGGAATTTTTGGTTTTAGGAAATGTCGATTTCTTGACGATATTTTCCTTCGTCTCTTAAAGCTTTTTATGTTGATCGCGTTCAGTTCCAATCAGTATACAGTCAGTATACAGTATACAGTCTTCTTTTTTTTATCGTTATAATGTCTTCAATTGAGTCCTCCCACCCCAGGCAGGGCGGGAGGGACTGTCAGACTTGTACTGACTAAAATCCACGGTGTCCTTCAATAGCCCTTTATGTTCCGGGGTCACAGTAATGAAATAACTCCCGCGACCCTGAGAACATCTTCTGCTAAACCTTTACCCATCTATGTTGGGGTTGCCTTCTAGACTAACAGAACCAGCTGAAAGCCAGTATTTTACATGGAACGACTATCAATCACTTGCATTGTAAGAACATACAAGAATAACCATCCACAACCAAACTTTGGTGTATACATGAGTAGGTTAACAGAATAAACGACAACTTCCTCTTATGAAATGGGATTAGATTAAATAATACGTCTTACATTGTGTTGTGTCGTTTGATAAGCTGGAGGCGGACCCCTGGACTGTAAATAGCAATAAAATGAGGCTGGAAAAAAGTGAAATTACCTAAGTACAAAAGTTTTTGATTTTGCGAACTGGACTCCGCCGTAGGCCGAACTAAAAGGTCTGGAATCAATGGTATAATAAATAAGTGTTTGTAAATTAGATAAAGCCTCAAAAAGGTAGGTAGTGGTATGTTAAACATAATAAGTAATTAAGACACGTCACTCCCTAGAGTCCCGAGTTAGGCGATTCTCACACTGCCCCGCATGATGCAGCGTAGCGCGTGGATGCGTGTTCTTCCGTTGCTTGTAAGTATCTCCGTTTGTATGGAAAACACGCACAGTTCAACAGAGAACGCATTCACGCGCGTGTTCATTCCTTTGTCACCATACGCCCCGCTGCGTGATGCGGGGCAGTGTACCAATCGCCTTATGTCAAATATCAACCACATTGTGCGTTGCTGTCGATTTTACAGTCCCCACCAGCGTGTACGCACATTGCGAATAGGTTCTATTCTATTATGGGCAATTTTAGGAAAGTTCTAAATTCATCTCGCCATCGATTATTTTCACACAAAATAATTATTTCACCAGACCACCACACCCTCTGATTTGAACAAAAATAACTCTATTTACTTTCCATCTATTACAAAAAACTTTTTTCAAAAAAAATTTAACCGACTTCAAAAACAACCACAAAAAAGGGTAAAATAACCTACAAAATAACTTTTCTTTCGGAAGTCGGTGGCTTTGTTTTATTATTTCGATGTCTTTTTGCCACCGACTTCCGAAAGAAAAGTTATTTTGTAGGTTATTTTACCCTTTTTTGTGGTTGTTTTTGAAGTCGGTTAAATTTTTTTTGAAAAAAGTTTTTTATTTTACTCTTTTTAGTTTTAATATTCAACCCAAATTTTTGGTAAATACATCATTTTCTTACATGTGCACTAGAATTTTGTAATCCGTAGCACCGGTATTAACATCGCCCATGTTGTGTACATCAAAGAAAGTTCCAATAAAATTCCCTATCTCAAAAAATGCTGAACAGAGTTCAATGAAACTTACAGTATTCCCTAAGGTGAACGATCCTTAATACAACAAAAAAACAATTTTCAAAATCGGTCCACAATTGGCGAAGTAATCGCGTAACAAACACGCAGATCATCATGTCATCCAAGTAGGCGAAATTAATAAAAATGCTCACAAAATAAAAAGCACTGAACCAAATTTGATGAAATTTTTATGGGACCACACTGCAAGTATCCTGCATCGAACAAAAAAAGAATCACACCAATCGGACTAGAAACCTCGGAGTAATCGGTGTACATACATAAAAAAAAAAAATAAAAAAAAAAAAAAACATACCGACCGAATTGAGAACCTCCTCCTTTTTTTGAAGTCGGTTAAAAATGAAGGGAATGAATTAATAGTGAATGGACTAATGCGGGATTTACACGTTTTAATCCAGGGTCGTGAGTTCAGTGCCCTTGCGCAACAAATATTTGCGTTGCCTATTAGTTCGGCCCACGGAACGTGAGAGAATATAGTTCATCTGTGGATTCTGTGGGCTGTGTTCGTTTATTGTTTGTTTGTCTGTGATTTCTATGTTTTAAAGCATAGACAGGAAGTCTATGATTCGATTTGACGAGGGAACTACATTAAAAAATACAAGATTTAAACTTGGAACTTTCTCCCTGCGTCTGTGTTTCCGAACGCATACGAGTAAGTATGCATTATTTGCATATTCATTATGTTAATAAAATATTTGTACGCTGATACTTACGGCATAAACATGACTGGACTGAAATAATAATTATAATATTTTGCATGCAATGTACCTATGTAATATAATGTGTAAAGAAAAAAAAAAGTACAACCAGAATCTCTTCAAAGTTAGAGTGAACAGGAGACTTAGTCAAACAGCATTCGACAGTAAACGACAATCGTTATCGTTCATCAGTCACCAATACATTTTCAACTTTATACCCCAGCGCGTAAAGTTGAAAATCTATTAAAAACTGCTAATCGATAACGAACGAAACAAACGAAAACTATCTGTGAACTTCAATAATAGATTTTCAACTTTACGCTCTGGGGTATAAAGTTGAAAATGTATTGGTGACTGATGAACGATAACGATTGTCGTTTACTGTCGAATGCTGTTTGACTAAAGCCCCAGACTTCGGAGTAAACTCGCTCCATCGTCTATTTTGTCTTTGTCACCTTTGATCTAGACTAGAGTTAAAAGCAGACCTAATGAGCAGACTCTTTCAGTCTCAATTTCAATTCTATTCCTACATTTTTATAGAAAAAAGCAGCCTCATCAAAATCTGTCCAGTGGTTTAGGTGTAAAAGCGTTGCGAACAAACTAACGTTTATAATATTAATGTTAGGATTTTAACAAGTGTGTGGACTGGCATAATAAGTGATATAATTAGCATACCTACATGTGGGCTAGCCTAGAAGTTATGAATGTCGACTGTCAACTGATAAAAATCCTTGGAATACAAAATGCAAAGAGTCATTCTTATGTATTCATTATTCTGAGTAGGGCTGTTAGATACGTTACAGATATATTGACTTAGAAAGTATGATTTTGTACGCCTGCTTCGTGAATTATTTGTGGATACATAGTCGCGTTTACCAAATCAGAACAGAATACAAGGTCGAAGGTTAGAGTCTAGTACCCCTAGCATGAGTTTTCACTCTTTTACTTTACAGAGTCTTTCCAGTATTTACAGCGT
The DNA here is from genome assembly GCA_028554685.1 of Agrotis ipsilon. Lineage (NCBI taxonomy): Eukaryota > Metazoa > Arthropoda > Insecta > Lepidoptera > Noctuidae > Agrotis > Agrotis ipsilon. Next base: position 2,749,444 of record CM052977.1, on the reverse strand, counting down.
TTGTTGTATGAAAAAATGGAACAGCGTCTCTAGTGTGCGAAGAAGGTACTAATTTTTTCCTTGAAAATTGTCAAAGTTCCAGTTTACTTTACGTCTCAAATACAGTACCCTCAGCACGAGTTTTCAGTATTTGAGACGTAAAGTAAACTGGAACTTTGACAATTTCAAATTGACAATTTTCAAGGAAAAAAATAGTTCCTTCTTCGCACACCAGAGGCGCTGTTCCATTTTTTCATACAAGAAACGCTGTAAATACTGGAAAGATGCTGTAAAGTAATATGGTAAAAACTCATGCTAGGGGTACTGAAAACTCGTGTCAAGGGTACTGTTCGCATTTTTTTGTACTTTTTTACAGTACAGGCACTATTAAAAAATAATTATGGACTCAACAGTCAACGAATGACCCTATCTAAATGTTAAAAGGTTCCTTATAGAATTTTGGAGTTGATAGGTAAAGTTTCATACATAAACTCACGCCTTCCTTCAACGGGGTAGGCAGAAACTACAGAGCATTCTTATACTCTTTATGCTTTACTCCTTTTGCTTCATCCACATTCATACATCTGGTCATACACGTACGCAGTTTTGTGATAGATAAAGTTATGTAGGTATAAATAAAAATTATAAACATTTCTGATATTAAATTGATCTTCGCAGCCATTGTGGATACTGCAACTGTGGGCTATTTATTTTAAATTTTGTAAAAAGGTTTACATTCTAGTTCCAATGTCCAATCAAAGTCAAAACTTTGTCAAAATGTTGTTTTAATTTATTGAAATCAGTGTCAAAGAGTACAATAATAAGAGAGGAAATCCGTGATGAAAGAGGGCGAAAGTTATTGAAAATACGGGGTAGAAAAATGCACATTATACCTCGTGGCATAGTCCCCGAGTCAGCCCTAAGGATCCCACATCTCGGAAATAAGTACACAATACAATTTTATGGATCTGTCGATCGGTAGCATGACTGGTGAACACTTCGTTTGTCCCATTGAGGCTCGTTAGCTCCGTAATATACGGGCGATGCGCTTGATTTGACCCCCGATGAACTATGCATCTGTTTACTGCATCTGACGATCGAACGTGCCAGAAAAATATGGAATTAAAGATTGGAACTCCCACCCCGGCCCTTTATGTTCCTGGGCCACGGTGATGGAAATAAGTCCCGCTACTCCGGCAGGCTTTGGCCCTCTGTGAGGCGGCCCCGTCATTTTGCTGACGCTCTTTGAGGCGCGCGTGGAACACGACGCACAGTCGACCTGGGCATGGTCCATGGCCGGACACGGACAGCGAGTTGCCCTGTCCGCATGCCCGAGCTTACGGTGGCCGAAGATCACGTCCGACGCCGTGGTACGTACCACTGCGGTTGGGGCGGAGGGAGGACGCTGTCCTCTCTCTCTCGTGGCCCGCCACCTCCTTCACGAGCATTACTGCTTCGCAGAAGGTGGCGACTGCTTCCCACTCCGTCTCAACGCAACCAATGCGGGGCGCGAGAGGTCTCCGCCTATCGCCGCAAAGATTGGAACTTAGTGTTCATTATTAGATAGACCTTAACTTAACTGAAGCTAAGCGGAGAGGAGATGTGGACCCTCTCCGCTTTGGTGGATACCGGGCCTAAAACTTGGGATATTTACTACTCAATTTGATTCCATTTTGAGTGGAAATTATGTTGCCCACTGACCATGCAATGTAAAAAACTATAATCGCTTACTATTTATCAGTTTTTTCACGATTTGACCCCTGAAGAACTATGGATCTGTTTATTGCATCTGACGATCAAATGCGCCAGAAAAATATGGAATTAAAGATTGGAACTAGTGTTCATTAATAGACCTTAAAACTTGGGATGTTTACTGTGTTTATTATTTGATTTGATTCTATTTCGAGTGGAAAGGATATCGTTGTTGACCACTGAACATGTTGCCTAAAAAACTTAAGGTTTTCACTCACAATTTATCAGTTTTTTTCACTCAATTTTCCCGTTAATCGTTGTTTTGTTGTAGCAATCGGGGTAACTAGAACTAGTATGACTATCGCCAAGTCGTATATGAAGAAGAGTTAAGATGATACACTTAAAGCCTAACTAGATATAGATATTTTGGAAGAGGTGGCGAGAGGATTTTGATGCGATCCGCATGGGTTCGAAGAGGCAGAAGAAATGAAATCCTGGAAGGCATTGTGGGACGCCTTTACTCTCAATTGTACACAGACTAATTTGAATTAAGATAAGAGTTACCTACATGGAATTACTCGAAAAATGCATATTTTTGCGAAATTGCAGATGATTAGAAATTAATCTTCAATGCCATCAGATAGAAGTGAGGAGTATGACACTCAATGTTGTTTTTTTTTGGTATTTTAAGGCTTATTTTATTCATACGATGCAAGGAATATTGAGAGGTAATGAAAAAAAATTATCACTTTTAAACAAAGACAACCTCAAACTACGAAAAAAATTATACAACGTGTAACGTTAAAAGCGCAAAACCTCTCGTGAGGTAACTCAGCCAATGCTACTGAACAATGTTTGTTCTAAGACTTTTAATATCGCGAAAAAAAAAAAGTTTTTCATATTGATGGGCTCGATCAATTTCTCATTTTGTATGAAAAATCTAATTTTTTTTTGCGAATTTCTAAAAGTTTTATAACAAACATTGTTCAGTAGCATGTGCTGTGTTACCCCACGAGAGGTTTTGCGTTTTTAACGTTACACGTTGTATATCTTACATACTTATGTAAATCTATAACGCTGTTAAAATGCGATTTAAACCAACACAGTTACGGTACTAGTAAAGAGATATTTGCCGAACAAATTAGCACAATTAAGCGGATTATTAGCAGAAGCGACTGCGGTCAGACCAAGGACGCCATACTTGTTAATATCACAGATAATCTTAATTAAATACCAATGAAACGTGTTTATGATAAAATCATAAACTTGTTTTGCTAATTTCAACCTGAATGTGATGTTAATTTTTGTCGTGAATCTTGACTTAAAACAAAGTCGCTTTTTAGTGTGTCTGTGTGCGCATAACTTTCGAAGTACTGCACCAAATTGGATGTGTAGTTTTTTGTTGTGTTCGTAACTGTCAGTTTAAGGTTTGTAAGTGATAAAGTTTTCGGAAAATACATTGTTTACGTCGGGTACTTCTAAATTCGCAGCGGGCAGGTTAAAATTTGGAACCGTACGAAACCGGAACAGCCGCTAATTAATATTATAAACAGGTTAAATATGTTTGTATGAAGGGAATAATCTCCGGAAGTTATGACCTAATTTAATTTTGTTTCCAGTAGGAATAAGCTTATTTATTCCTGAGTACTATAGATTTTAAATGAGTAATATTTATTATTCTGCATGTTAATACAATTTTTGGCAAGTCAGAAAAAGTAATAGATCTGGCGACCATGAGATAATAAATTATGATGTGGTGTGAGGGGAGTTGCAAAATTCCTAGCAGACGAAGTCGCAGGCAGAATCTGGTATTTCTAGTATTATAGCGTGACAAGTTCAATAGTCTGATTAGTTTATTAAACTAGTGACCTTTATCTGCGGCACGTGTTTCGCAGACCGGTCTTTTGTAAATTCAAAATTCCTGATTCTAAGTCTGGTGAGAATAAATAGGCTTTTGATTTACTTCTCTAGCATTACGTCTATCCATTCCCGATCTCCACTCTTGCACATGTCTGCTCCATCGACCGAGAGCTTACTTCCACCTTCCACTTCATCCCGCAAATTTTTCCCGAAATATACGTAACTTTTAATGACCCCGGAACTTATAAAGGCTATTGAAGGACACCTTGGATTTAGTTAGTATAAATCTGACAGTCTCTCCTGCCCTGCCTTGGGTGGGAGGACTCATTTGTGTGATATAGCCACGCTAAAAACAAGTCCAGTCATTGTTTTGCTAAGTTCATACGAGGACCATGCGGGTGTCTAAGATAGCCTTTTGAAGAAACAGTGGGCCTGTTCAGTCAGTGCAAGCATTTATGGGCTAGACTCATAACTCAAGGAGCTTCTAAAATAAGCTCCTAAAACTGATCCATAAATTAACTTTATTTCCTCTTGTTCCAGAATGCGAGTACCAGGCTAACATAAATCAACAGAGATGGATAAGCCAACGATGCACATGCTGGATGTCCAGGAGAAGGGAGGACAGACCAGAAAAGTCAACCAGTATATAGCTGCTGTTGCAGGTTGGTACTCGTAAAAAATTAAGTCAGTTAATCTCAATTTCTAGACCTAAGTATGTTTCCTCAAAGTCCATTGAATATTATGACTGGCCTGTTGGTCTAGCTAGTGGTTAGTGACCCTGACTGCTAAGCCGCGGGTCGTACGTTCGATTCCCACCCAGGTCAAATGTTTGTGTGATGAGGATGATCATTTGTTCTGTGTCAATGTGTATCTATAATATGTATGATTGTATTTAGAAATATATAAGTATGTTTATCAGTTGTCAAGTACCCATAACACAAGCTCTGCTTAGCTTGGGACTAGATGGCGTTGTGATAGTTTTGGAATATTATTATTATTTCTTATCCGTTCTTCACTAGATCTTAACGCTATGGCATATGTAAGTTGTATTGTATGTAAATGTTTATCAAAATATCTAGTTGGCAAGTAGATTGACGCAGTGGCTATGGTTCGATCGAAATATTTCTATACGTAGATAATCTGTAAGTAGTTGTTTCGGGTCCCAGTGTTTGTAGTAAATGTGAGTTTCTATGTTCGTTAACGCACCCACGATACAGGAGAAATTATTACTTTGCAATGGGGCATCGTTTCACAAACAAACTAGCAGTTCTTATATCCCCAATAATGTAATAACTAGAAGGCGTTCTCATAGCGTAAAGAGCACATTATACATAGCTACATATATTATTGTCCTTTACATAATCCTGTTTCAATTAGCATAACGTTCTTACTTGTTCGGTAAACAACAGCTATTGTTTTAATTGACAAAGTAATGATTATGCATTGAGTTTACGTTGTTACAATAAACAGTGCATGCTTGACCTCTGCTTACCTCTTATTGAAACGGCACCTTGAGGACGTTGACTTGCTTGGAGAAACTCATAAAGATATTTTTTGAAATTTTTGGTGTTTTGTAGTCTGTGAATGGCACTAGTTCATCATCATCATTCAGTAATAGCTCGTGGCTAAATAATTACAGCTGCACAGGCTGGTCTTCCTGATTAAGCCGCGCCTGCCGAGGTTGGTCTGTGGATGGGACACCATCTATCATAACGAGTTTCCTCTGTGCCTCGGAAAGCACGTAAAGCCGTCCTGATTGTCAATTGATCTTTGACAGTTGTTATTGTTAGAAGCTCTAAAGTCTTACTATCGGGTATCGTATTACCCAGTTACTGAGTTGTGGAGGTCCGTCAGGCAGTCGCTCCATGTAAAATACTGATATTCAGCTGCATCTGGTTCGACTGGAAGCATCCCATTTTATGTAGTTGGTAAAAGGCAGATGATGATTCACTAATGCTAGCCATATACGATTCAGTTTACCGTTAAAAGGAAAGGCTATCAGAAGTAGACTTGTGACGCACAGTAATAGTCATGCTTACGCACGCCTCCCGCTTACAGCTCTTCAAACTTGAAGGTAAGCTGGATCGTGTGTGTCTGACATAATCTGCATTGGGCTCATGTGACTTGACCAAGAAAATGTCTTGATTGAGGCCGTCACCTATTTTTGGGGTTTAAAAGCAAATCACCAAGTCCTTTTCCACCCTGGATGGAGCGAAAGAGTTTCAGATTCTTACTAACTAAAAGCCATCCTCCTTCAATTGCCGGTTGCCCTCCAGGGCTGCAATGAACTCTCGAGACATAACACAGCCTTCAGGGTTTGTTTAGACTTTTTCGGGCACGTTGTTTTGATTTTGGTCTTTTCATCAACGACGCAGGAGAAATTAATGTTTTTTCTTCAAAAAAACTCAGTATCTAGGAAGATATTCAAGTTAGGTCCAGAACTACACAAAATGAGGGCAGTTACACTATTTTTGACGTAGTAAAATTATCCAATGAGAGTTGAGTAGAAGGGTAGCAACCTGGGAAACCTTTGTGGAGCAGAAGCGATTGTTAAACTAACTAAAATCCATGGTGATTCTTCATAGCCTTTTACATTCCAGGATCACGGTAACCTGATTAGACATTCTCACGACATTAAGAATACCTACCTGTCTTCGGCTTTATTAAAATTACTTTTAAATTCATACACCGTTGGTTGAATATGTTATTGTCATTCGGACAAGACCATAATGCTATTGTTTATCAATCATTGTGAATCACAAATCCAAGCTATGATTAATAAGACTATGTTTTATTTATCCCTACCATATCGTATCTTAAATAAATTATATTATGACCACTCATCAGTAGTAATAAACATTGCCTAACTAGATTACATAAAACAATGTCAATAGTACGACATTAGACGCGTCATAAACAAAAATAAAACGTTACATTGACAATTCTATTAACACACAAATATTGGCCACAACCACCACTCTATTTTTACAACGACCACTATATCTTGGCATGCCGTAATGGCGCCAGTTACTGCGACAAAATGTCAAAATATAGTACATTTTGTCGTAGTTCCAGTTTTATCCGTATGTCAAGTTATATTGGTAACTTTGTAACTTGACCCGCGACCCCGTTTGCCTTTTCGACTGCATTGAGATCATGAATGAATTTTGATATCTTTATTTATGTTTGTAAGATGAATCATGAATGCAGTTTTATTACAGGGTGTCCCGGAAAGCGTGAATTCTAATTAGTTTTAAAGTTGAAGAGAATTTCATTTAATTGAAAACATTGAGGATTTGTTGCCTATCTGTAGCCCTACATGTCTTTTCCCGTTTTTGGGACGTAAAGTAAACTGGACGTTCATTTAAATGGAAAAAATATAGTTCCTACTTCGTACACTAGAGGCGCGTTTTCAATTTTCCATTCATTAAACGCAGTAAATACTTCAAGTCCTCAGTTAATAAATTACAGAAATCTTGTGATAAGGCCTCTGAACAAGATAAATGGTCATAACTTTTCTCTCTGTCTCAGAGGTAAAAAACATTGCAAATAATACAACTCGCATGTTCCTATTGAATTAGAACCACGCATTCCGGGACACCCTGTATGTGGACGTATGATTAGTGTAATTGTTTCAAGTTTAATGGTTTGTAATGAGATGTACTGTGCCAAAGATCATTTTTAACCACACCTAGCTGATTTGTACACACGGCTACACGTCAAGCTATACAAAACCAGTTTGTCTTGGTCTCGCTTTGTACGATATTGACAAACATTAAACGATCAGCTAATATTGGTTTTGTATAGCTTGACGTGTACCCGAGTGCACTGTAAAGATGGTAAATCTTTGTTCAATAGGCAATATAGACAACAGCATTAATAAATTGGAAGTTTAATTAATGAGTCAGAGTTTTTGCAAAATAAAGGAGAAGTATTTTTTCTTGTATGCATTTACAAAGATCGCTTTGAAATCCAAGAGTTGGCGGGTTTGTGACTCCAGAAGCAAGTAAAAACGGTACATTCTGATTCGATTCGAATCCTCGATCCACAACTCAAAAATCGGAGCATAGGTATTCCTCTGGTCTCTCTTTCCTCTTTCTACCGAAAAAGTGATTAACGTTCCTTCCTTTCCACAGCATCAATCGCCGCGGTGGCAGGCGGCACTATCCTGGCGTGGACATCACCAGCCTTGCCGCAGCTGGAGCCATTCAAGAACGTGACTGTGGTCAACGGCACGTCTGCAAACACTACGTTACTCAACGTTACGGCAGGCAATTACACCGCTCTCAACACCCTGGGCCAGCCGGCTGACTTCTTACTGGACACCAAACAGAGTAAGTGGATAAGATAAGACCCCTTTTTTACGTGGTAAAATCATCAAATGAGTCCTCATCCTGTCAGACTTGACTGACTAAAAGGTGTCCTTCGGTAGCCTTTTGTGTACCGGAGTAGCGGTATATGTTTGTCCCGCAACCCCGGCAAGGCTATGGCCCTCTATAGGGCGGCCCCGTCAGCGTGATGACGCTCTTTGAGCCGCGCGTGGAACACACCGCGCCGTCGACCCGAGCAGGGTCATGGCATTTAAAAAAAAATACTGGGGTTTCTAATGAAAAAACTAAATATGTCATCACTTTGGGCCTCCAAAGTAATATACAATTTAATTTGTTGTTTTGGATTAGCTGTATCATGCCTCATTGGATCCATAAAAGTCGATTGAAGGACGAGGCCCCACCAGTTTGTAACGATGAGTTTGCAACAATAATAATTCAGACAGAACTGACGCACACAATAGCCATATTTATTGACGTTCTTGCAAACACACAAAATGTATATTTTCTTGTGAATTTCCCAACGGAAGTAACCTACCTTCCTGTTTGTTTCTGAACTTTGTAACTTAAAATCAAAGCATTTATTCAACTTAACTGTTACGTCTTTTTACCCCGGCTGCTCTGCTCCTATTGTTCGTAGGGTGATGTCATATAGCCTATAGCCTTCCTCAATAAATGAACTATCCAACCAAAAATATATTTTTTAATTCGAACCAGTGATCTTGACAGGCCAGGCTCACGAAGACAGGCCTGTGTCTCAGCAGTGGGAATATTTTAGAGATAATGATTCAACATTATTTTACCTTAAGGAACTTCCTTTATGTAAAATTTGTACAAATTAATTTAATTGCATATGTATGGGGTTTTTAGATAACATTTGCGTAATGTTTCAACTTAATTCGGTTTGCCTTATGTGTCAAAATTAAATTAATTATAACAACAGGAAAACATACCAGTGGGAATTTGTTAGACTGTTGTATATTTTAAGGAAAACACTAATTTTATTTGATAACTTAAAATTAAAGTTTACCTACATAATTTATCTGTAACTTGTATTGGTTGTTAAAAAGTTTACCTTGAAATTGTAATCTGTTATTATTTGTGGTTTGACTATTTTGAGCTTAAAATTGGAATTAATTGAAAGAAGTAAAGAAAGCATTGAGAAAAAAATGCGAAAAACCTAAGTAGGTACTTCGTTATTTAGGTAGATATGTACCTACAGTCCTAAAATTAAAAGCCAGTGGTTCAAGATCATCATTATCTTCTGGTGACTATCGCAATACAAATGAATAGGTTCGAAAACAGTCACGCGTCAATGGATACCAAAGTTGTAACAAGGTATCGGAGACTTGCGTCGCCTTGTGTACGAAGATGACGAACCTTAAACAAAAAGAAAATCATCGTCATGCATGACTGCTCCAGCAGTCCGTATATGTGAACCAACGACGATATATTACTAGACTCCTAATAACAGGCGACCGATGTCTGTCAACACATTAGGCAAAAAAGTCTTATATCCGTCTCATTTCGACCACACCTGTCAGCCGTAAACATACCTTGAGACAGAACAGACCTTGAGTTAGCCAATCACGACGCAGTACCCCGTCCCCCTCGCTTACGTAGTATTTCAGCGAGTTGACAGAATAGTTTTTGTTCCTTAGATCGTTCATGCGGAGTCTAGTAATATATCGTCGTGTATGTGGACCCACCCTATCATCTTCTTTAACAATAAACCCCTAATAATCATTAACCTTCCAACATTTGCCAAGATTATGTAAGTAGGTAAACGACTTGTTTCATAAGCTCTCAAAATCACGTAAAATCCAGTAAAATACTGTGAAAATATTTGCTAAAATATGTTTATATTTACAACTAGCAACGGACTAACAGTGGTGGGTGTTTGGCATGCCATCACAGATCTATTTTAGTTGTCAAACAAGAAGCGCACGCCTCCATTAAGTCCTGAACGATCTTTATGATTGTAAACACGTGGGTATGGCTAGTACTAAAAGCTTTTACTCGTATAATCTGCCTACAACGCTCCCACTGCTGGGATACAAACCCTCTCTCTGTGAGAAGGAGTGGGCAGTGCGCGATGGTAGATGTCACATGTCTTTGAATTTTTGGTTTTAGAGCAGGTCGGGCAGGCCTTACGATGTTTTCCTTCACCTTTTGGGAACAGTGATGCTGAAAATATTGAACAAATTATAGCCCTATAGCATTATGCCTAGCAGGGTTTTAATACACGACCTATAATTTGTAAGTCTGGGTCGTTACCACTGTGTTAGCACACCATGTAAAAAACTGTTTTCAATAAAGACGGTTACCGTAGCTCTCATGTTTTACGAGTTGGCAAACATGAGGACTTTGATTAACAGTTCGGACAAAGTGTTTTTGGGCTTTTAAGGCTAGCCTCATCATATCAGCCGTAAGACGTCCACTGCTGAACATAGGCCTCCCCTTTAGACTTCCAGTAGGACCGGTTGTAAGCGGCCTGCATCCAGCGTGGTCCTATGGCCTTCATAAGATCGTCTGCCCACCTAGTGGGTGGACGTCCTACGCTGCGCTTGCCGGTGCGTGGTCTCCATTCGAGAACCTTACGGCCCCATCGGCCATCAGTTCTACGTGCTATAAAGCCTGCCCACTGCCATTTCAACTTACTAATTCGTTGGGCTATGTTTATGCTAGCCTGGAAGACAGATAAGTCTTCGATGGTGGTGTCGTCTTTCTGTAAATATGCTATCCTGAAGATTTCTAGCCAATTAAGGCGATCTTGTATTACTTTTGTAAGAAGAGGAAGTAAAGTTTCAAACGTTAGGTTATTTCTAGACAAGCGTGCACCATTCTCGCCCACACCATCACATCCTCTATATATCCCATCATTCATCACACCAGCATCCGGTGTTTAGTGATAAAAATCACCAATCCACACAAAACGGTTTATATTTACGAGCAAAACATTTTTCTTGGCACGAGTTACTGTGACGTAGTCATCACGCGACCGTGTAGCAAGACACGCCCCCGGAGAAAAGTCAACAGTGATTTTAGAATCAACGCAGTTTTATGATCGTGAGATAATCTAATCTAAGAAAGTATGCAAGCTTTGAGGATGGAATTTAGAAGTTTGGCATAGTTTTGTAATGACCTTGGTCAATAACAATAAGATGCCAGCTCTTTGAAACGCCGAAAGTATTTTTTAATTGAAACTTCGTTCGGAAATTTTGACAGTTTTGCATGATTCTTTTAGATACTTTTACCTTTCTGAACCTGCTTTGTCCAACTCCTTGGCTTTTAAATTTCTCACGAGCTGACGCGTTGTTTTTCCAGTTCTGATGGAGCCTAGAGTTTGTCCCGCCATATCTGTCCAAGAGAATAATAAAAGCATCATTATTAACAATAATGATTGATTCAAAATAAACTGATCTTTATCTTTAACAAAAATAATTGTAGATGCCTAACATATTTGTACGCCTTGAGACAGGCAGACTTGTTTAAGATCTTGCACGCATGGACTATTTTAAAGTGTGTACACATATGAAAGCAACTAAAATTTCTATTCTATTATTACCAACCGAAATACAATCACTTCTGGCATATCCAGCAGTGAATATTTGTTCTGCGCTTCTTGCAGTCAGTGTAGTCTTCTTTAGGTCATCGATCCACCTTTATAGAGACTTTCTTAGACCGCTCCTTCCGATCTTAACCCTCCCATTCTTCTAACCATATACTCTGCAGAAATCATTACTAATTAAACTATAATAGAAATGGTTTCATATTTCTCCTGCCGTATTTCTTTAGAACACTAAGTGAAAAGGTGGACAGATCTGATGAAGATCCCAGGATCGTGCTGGATGCAAGCCACTTTCAACCGGTCCTGTTGGAAATCTATAAGAGAGATTTATGTACAGCAGTGGACGTCCTACGGCTTATAATTATGATGATAGTTGAGAGACGCAGATCAGGTTTCAGATCAGAGAGGAGTAAAATTGCTAAGAAATAAAACGGTACCGCAATTATTTTAATTCTGAGTATCTCGGAGAATTATTCGAGTGGGATGAAAATGAAATAAACGTCTGTAAGCTGTTAGCTCGAATGCAATGCAAATAAATTCGACCAGACAGAGAGTATGCGTTTTCTTGTTTTGTTAAACGTATTTATATCTAGACGCAAATGTCAAATGAAGAATGTGGGAGATAGATTTTATGATACAACTATACAACAATTATTAAATACTTACCAATAGACTCCTCACTCACTCACACAAGAGAGGAGGCCTGTGTCCCAGCAGTGGGAGCGTTATAGGCTGATGATGATTATGATGAATAGACTCCTAATAACAGGCGATCGATGTCTGTCAACACATTAGGCAAAAAAGTCTTATATCCTTCTTATTTCGACCACTTTTGTGAGCCGTAAACAGAACTTGAGACAGAACAGACCTTGAGTTAGCCAATCACAACGCAGTACCCCGTCCCCCTCGCTTACGTAGTACCTCAGCGAGTTGACAGAATAGTTTTTTCAACACATTTGCTCGTAAAATGCATTTACAAAGCCTGTATACAGTGTTCGAAAGTTAAAAATTACGGAAAAAATTAAAAAAATAAATTTTAAAATTACGCAGCGTGCGGTAAAATAGGTACTCTCACCTAAGTACCTATTTTACCGCACGCCCCCTTGTAGAGCAGCGTGCATTTTCTTTACGGTTTTTTTTTAATTTCCAAAAAAAAAAAAAAGAATTCCACCAAAGAGTTTCACATTATGAAAATAAACAACCTGACTGATCGAACCTCCTTGGAAGAGCTTTTGCTCAATACGTTGTCTCACTTTAATACTAAAGAGTAAATGAGATGAAAGATGTAGTTCTAATTTTCACCACGTGCATGTGGCGCCATTTTCAAAGTCGCGCCATTTTCATATTAGGAACTTCAAAAATTGTTGCGACTAATCTGAGTTCAAGGGAGGAATCTGATATTAATATGGATAAATGTGTTGAAAAACATTGTATGACACACGTGCAGAAATTGGTATTTACAAACTCGTGACTACGGTACGCCCTCGGGCGCCTTCGGCGCCTCGGGCGTACGTTGTCTACTCGTTTGTAAAAACCAACTTTCCGCACTAGTATCATAAATAACTATTGTTCCTTAGATCGTTCATGCGGAGTCTAGTAATATAGCGTCGTTGCTTACCAAGTACTTACCTATATTATTATATGGTGGATATTATCGTTAACCTTTTCTACATTTATAATGTCTGGACTTTAAAAGAGGCTGTGACCTCTGAGTTTGTTTCGGCTGTTTCTTCTCAGAGTAGTCAGGTACGAAACACCGGCCCCTCCTAGTTTTATGAAAAGATATGTAAAAGTATTGATATAACCTACTTGCATAGGTAAATAAACATTTCATTTCCTTCGGTACGGACAAAGCGTTTTGTCTATACTTTTATTGTGCGCATAGCTAAGGAGTGAAATTCCCTGCCGAGGACTGCGTTTTCTGATAGCTATAACTTTGGGTTCTTCAAGTCAAGAGTGAACAGGTTACTTCTAGGCAAGCATGCTTCACCGTCGACTACAACTTCGCTTATACATATAGGCGAAATAGTGGTAAAACGCGATCACCCCGCTATTAAAAGAAAAACGATTGTAGATTAATCATTGTCAGTTATTTTGATATTATAATAATGGAAGCTACGCTCTTTAATAGATTTTCTAAACTGACGTACGGAATCCTTAGGTCCATACATCTTATCTTCTTCTTATTTATAAAAATCAATTGCTGTTCGTTAGTCTCACTACAACTCGAGAACAACTGGAGCGATTTTGGTTTTGAATTATTTTGGGAAGTCCATGGAAGGTTTAAAAGGTTTTTTTTTAAATTGTTTCTGTGGCGGTACGAAGTTTGTCCGGTTAGCTAGTTGATATAATTATTAAAAAAAATGTTGTAGGTATATCAATAATTTCAAATAAATGTAACCACGTGCGGAAATGAACTACGTATAAAATAAAATGTGGCGTTATTCCGATAAAGGCCACGCGCCAAAACAGCCATGTTGAATGATACATCCTGTGATAAAGGGCAGTCGCCTCTTATCTGGCAGGCCCCCAGCTTACGTAATGATGGCCGCGACCCGCGACTAACGAATGTGCGTTTACGATGATACGTCATCCGAATTTGTAGTAAAAATAGAGATGTGGGCACGTAATGGGCAAACATAGACTTGTATGATATGAAAATTTTAACGGCATGGTTAGCAGTGGCTGAGCGATAGGACTGCTGCACAGCGTGTCGCGGGTTCGAATCCCGCACGTAACAAATATTTGTATAACGGATCAAAATTCCTAGTGTGGGCATATTATTTATTCTTTGGTGTGGGGTAAACCGTAACGTTTTTAATAAAAAAAAAGAAAAAAATGATTAATTTATATTTCGTGATTGGAATTGATTGATTGTCGAGTTTCCGGTGCCCTTTTTAGACAGTCTTGCGACTACCGCAGGTCTCTGTACGAGTACCAGAGTCTGTACGTCTCAGGCGCATTCGGGGATAACAAGTGTGACGTGACTCAGAAATGAGGAGATTCGTAGAGGAACCAAAGTAACCGACATAACCCAACGAATTAGCAAGTTGAAATGGCAGTGGGCAGGCCATATAGCACGCAGAACTGATAGCCGATGGGGCCGTAAGGTTCTCGAATGGAGACCACACACCGGCAAGCGCAGCGTAGGATGTCCAGCCACTAGGTGGGCAGATGATCTTATGAAGGCCGACAGGATCACGCTGGATGCAGGCCGATTACAACCGGTCCTACTGGAAGTCTAAAGGGGAGGCCTATGTTCAGCAGTGGACGTCTTACGGCTGATATGATGAAGTGACGTTTCATCTGGATAACCACAAAAAAAAAAATGGAAAAAACATATACGTTTCACTGTAAGTCCATTGTGTGCTCAATATTGCCTTGTAGTGTATGAGAAACTAACATCAATGAAATGCTCATATTAGTAGACAGAAGAACGCTGCAGACATCTTGGCAATGGTCAATGATCTCTCCACTCCAACCATGTACGTGCGTCAGATTGTTATTTTTAGCTTTTAAGCCTGGAGTTATATTCTTATGTGGAAGAAAAGTTTTGTAGCAGTTACTGGTTTTATACACGATTATAATTTTGATTCTTTGTCTATATTCTTAGGTTAAGCAAAATGCTAATGAGGGAAATTATTGTGCCAGATTAATAATGGTAATAGCATCTCTCCAACAATACGTAGATGTTAAGGAATGAAGACCGTTGACCGAGTGCTCAGTGGTAATGAAATAAATTACACAAAGCAATGCGCCTTGCTAAGTTCGAGCCCACGACTCGTAAGTCGGGGCCGATACTGGGCCACTACTGCACCATGGGCATGAACGTTTTTTTTTTTTTGTTGGGACAAACCCACCACACTATTCCCAAACCACTGCAACTTCTAAAAGCCAGAATCAACAGTGGCAACCACCAGAAAAGCGTCGAGACAATGAAGCTCGATGTGTCCCGGAGAATGAATTTACCTGTCTTAGATCCTGCAACGAAATTCATAGTGAAAAGAATAGTGGAGGAGTAGGAAAAATATGTTTCCACTTCCCTCCTTGCAAGCAGGAGACAGAACAATACAATAACAATAGCATGAATGTATATATTAATTTATTAATATCATTCTTCTCCTTCCAGGCTCCTTAGTATCTTCATTCCTCGCCATCGGAGCGGCTCTGAGCGCTCTCCCCGTGGGCATGCTGGCGAACAAGGTTGGCAGGAGACCCACCGTGCTCATCCTCTCCATACCGTTCCTACTCAACTGGTTACTCACGATCTTCGCCAACGGTGCTGGCATGCTGATCGCTGCCAGATTCTTCGCAGGTTTAGCTACTGGTGAGTTTTGACGTATTCTTAGTAACTTGTGACCAGTGTTTTTTATCCTGGTAAAATCATAAAATGACGCATCCCCGGGCAGGGTAAAAGGGACTGTCAGACTGTTTGAATCTCTTTTAACCTGGAAAAAACAAAATAATAATTTAACTGAACTAAAGAAGTTGTTACTTTACCCCCCCCACAGTTACTTGAAAAGTGGATTGAAGCTCAATTTCGCCTCTTAACCAAGGCTTACTTAATAGCTTTTTTTTTACGTGGTAAAATCATCAAATGAGTCCTCCCACCCCGGGCAGAGCGGGAGGGACTGTCAGACTTGTACTGACTAAAATCCACGGTGTCCTTCAATAGTCAATGTTCCAGGGTACCGGTAATGAAATAAGCCCCACGAATCCGGCAGGCTTTGGCCCTCTGAGAGGGGGCCCCCGTTATTTTTGCTGACGCTCTTTGAGGCGCGTGGAACACGACGCGCCGTCGACCCGGGCATGGTCCATGGTCAGACAGCGAGTTGCCGTTTACTCGCTGTCCGCATGCCCTACACTATTACTTAGGACTTTTACAGTATTTTTATAATAAACACTAGGAACAACATTTTATTTGCTCATACCCATACAATAATGTCCAGACTTCTTCTAAACCAACTAAAACCTTCCGTCCATTCCCAGGTGGTGCCTGTGTCGCAGCCCCAATGTACATCGGCGAGATAGCTGAGACTTCCATCCGAGGGTCTTTAGGTGCCTTCTTCCAGCTGTTCCTGACTGTCGGCATCCTATTCACCTTCGTGGTCGGCGGGTGGACGCATTGGAGGACCCTCTCCATCATATCTGCTGTCTTCCCTGTTTTACTGGTTGCTGTGTTCTGGTGAGTTTTCTAATTCATTACTATTTTCTTGCCTAAATATATTTTTTCTTTTTGTGGTAGTCGCAACACGTTTTGTTCTTCGATTTTCCCCTGTCCGGCAACAGGTGCGAGGATTCTACAATTTCATCATCATATCAGCCGTAAGACGTCCACTGTTGACTATAGGCCTCCCCTATAGACTTTCAGTAGTACCGGTTGCAAGCAGCTTGCATCCAGCGTGTTTTCATAAGATCGTCGGTCAACCTTGTGGGTGACTTACGCTGCATTTGCCGGTGCATTGGTCTCCATTCGAGAACCTTACGACCCCATCAACCTTCAGTTCGGCATGCTATGTGACCTGCCCTCTGCCACTTTAACTTGTTAATTCGTTGGGTTATACCGGCTACTTTTGTGTGTCACAATTTCATACTGTACTAGTATTGTAATAGGAATAAATAATGTGTCTAGTCATCTTCCTCGCTCTCATAGACACTTAAAAAATTAAAGATAAAACGTAGTCGTAGTCTGTCTGTCTCGTAGGCGTATAGTTTCCGTTTGCCAATTAGAATGCTCTTCTTTTTGTTGTTTGTTATAATCAGGATAAGGTTTGTATATGGCAAAGTTTTCATAAAACACCAAACGACCAACAAACTGCTAACTACAATATGAAATAGTACAAGGCCTGTACTAGTTGTTCAGTCGGGTAATGAAAGGTGAGATGCGATTTATCCGGTTTAGCTCTGTCTCTCTTTCACACGGCTCTTAGCACACATCTATGGCCAAACATACTGTCTTGTAATAGTATAAAAAGATTCTTGAACTAACTAAAGTACGATTATTAATTCCAGTCAGTAAAATATCAAGTGCAACTGTCACTGATACAATAAAATTTAGTACATTTCTTTATATGAACAAATGTTTTACTATAATTTTATACTGACTCGAATTATTAATCGTCCTTAAGTGCTAACCTGTAACTGCTTCATCTATACATATAATAAAACTGTAGAAAAGTTATTTTTGTACATTAAGAAAAAACTCAAAAAATATAGCCAGGGTATTAAAGGACAACCAATAGAACCCATTTCTAGCATTTTTAGAATTTTTGTCTGTTTGTCTGTTTGTCTGTTTATCTGTTTGTCTGTTTGTATGTTTATTTGTCCGAGCATCACGTAAAATGTACGAAATCATTGTAGATAACTTTTATACACAACGATTAAGCGTAACTTGGAGAGGAATTTAGTTTTTGTTTCATTGGAATCGGTTCAGTCTATCAAAAGATATTTGAATTTAAAGTGTTTTAGAAGTAAAATTACGGGTGCACTTTGGTCTCACAATTTGATTTCGTACGTCAGTCGCGCGATCTAACTTCGAATTCACTACAACGCACGGCAGATGGCGTTAAAAGAAAACCTGGAATAGACGTGTTTAAATTGAAGTAACATTATGTATTTTGAGTCATCGTAATCGGTTCACTTAATATAAAAAATATAAATTAATTAAAGCAATATTTAAAGGGATCATAGAGTAGAACAGAATGGAATGGTGTGGTGTGGTGTGGTGTGGTGTGGTGTGGTGTGGTGTGGTGTGGTGTGGTGTGGTGATAGCGGGCATTAGGAAAATAGTCCTGCATAAACCTGGAATACAAGTGTCAAATATTTTTGATTAATCTAAGAAGATTCTAAATACACGGTTTATATGAAAAACGTGGCCTGAATTAAGCGCTTGCAACTAAAAAATTCATTGTTAAATTCCGACATCCACGCGAACGAAGTTGCGGGCACAGCTAGTCTATACTAATATTATAAAGAGGAAAACTTTGTTTGTTTGTTTGTTTGGTTGTAATGAATAGGCTCAAAAACTACTGGACCGATTTCAAAAATTCTGTCACTATTCGAAAGCTACATTATCCACGAGTAACATAGACTAAATTTTATTTTGGAAATAAATAGGGTTCCGTAATATATTTGGGTTTTTCGGACACAAGGTGTAAAAAATCAACCAGAAAAGTTACTTATTTTGCGTACGCTGCCTAAACTATAAAAGATAGAACTATGAAATGTTCTAATTAGTTGTAGATCTTATAAATATCTACAAAAAACTCCGCGACACACTATACCTATCTATGTCGAGTGAGGCACAACAACCTTTTTTTAAATCAACAAATCTTGAATTTTTTTGGACTACTTTTAAACGCATTTATTTTACTCATTCTATTAATCCTTATCAAAATAATTTATTTCATCACTAGCTTCTGCCCGCGACTTCGTACGCGGATCTTGTTGCTTATGCCAGCGACAATGGGGTCGGCAAAATCGAAGATCTGAAAAGTCTGATACCCAACTCCAAGAGCCCGGGTAAAAACTAAGACGTCATTCCTATACAGGTTGAATTTTTCATCTGGGCGTTGAGTTGAACAAAAATAAGCATGATTTCAAAGAAGAAAAGGTTTTTAACTTAAGTTTCGAATACAGTCATCGCCTTGAAGATTGATCAGTTTTTTTTTCAATTATACGTTTTTCTTAAGTTTGCCGTATATTGATTACTTCCCCGAATTGTTGAAAGGAGTCTTCAACATTTTTCGATATTCCTCATAGTTTCGAAGATAGTCATCCACGCCCAGTTGAAAAAAATCATGTTATAGTGTGGCTGGGCTCTTTTTTTTTCGTGGTAAATCATCAAATGAGTCCTCCCACCCCGGGCAGGGCAGGAGGGACTGTCAGACTTGTACTGACTAAAATCCACGGTGTCCTTCAATAGCCCTTTATGTTACGGGGTAACGATGATGGTATAAGACCCCGGCAGGCTTTAGCCCTCTGAGACCGGCCCCGTCATTATGCTAACACGACGCGCCGTCCATGGTCGGACGGCGAGTTGCCCTTTACTCGCCACCCGCATGCCCGCGCCTACGGTGGCCGGAGATCGTCTTGTGACGTCCGACGCCGTGGGCGTCCACCACCGCAGGGTAGCTGGGCTCTTGGAGTTCCACATTAAGTGTTCTAGATCTTCAATTTTTATACGTCAACAGAGAGTGCTCATCACGCTGAACAACTCTTGCTAAGACGTCATTCCTGTATATGTTATAGTGTAGCTGGGCTCTTGGAGTTCCACATCAGGTGTTCCAGATCTTCAATTTTTATATGTCCACAGAGAGTGCTCATCAGGCCGAACAACTTTGCTGAGACGTTATTCCTGTATATGTTATAGTGTAGCTGGGCTCTTGGAGTTCCACATCAGGTGTTCCAGATCTTCAAACTAATTCTCTCAGCAAAAAATGCTCATAACGTGGAACAATTTTTGCTATCACACCATTTTTGTATCTCTTAAAGTTTAGCTGGTCTATTGTGGTTCTCGCAGGAAAATTATTAGACTTCGCGCACGACCGCTGCGTAGGGAGCCGACCACGCGTCTGAGCCGCGCGGGTACCTTACTCATAGATCTAAACTCCCCTCACGCACGCGCACCCCCGCCTTGGTGACGCTCACTTCGCAACGGGCCGTGCAGCAGAAATCGTGATATTTTAATTTCGCCATAACTTCGAAACTAAACATCCAATTTTAATCATTCAAAGACCAAATATCATCTACATTAACTGTACTTAATGATGAAATAAATTATTTTGATAAGGATTAATAGAATGAGTAAAATAAATGCGTTTAAAAGTAGTCCAAAAAAATTCAAGATTTGTTGATTTAAAAAAAGGTTGTTGTGCCTCACTCGACATAGATAGGTATAGTGTGTCGCGGAGTTTTTTGTAGATATTTATAAGATCTACAACTAATTAGAACATTTCATAGTTCTATCTTTTATAGTTTAGGCAGCGTACGCAAAATAAGTAACTTTTCTGGTTGATTTTTTACACCTTGTGTCCGAAAAACCCAAATATATTACGGAACCCTATTTATTTCCAAAATAAAATTTAGTCTATGTTACTCGTGGATAATGTAGCTTTCGAATAGTGACAGAATTTTTGAAATCGGTCCAGTAGTTTTTGAGCCTATTCATTACAACCAAACAAACAAACAAACAAAGTTTTCCTCTTTATAATATTAGTATAGATTAAGTACAGTTAATGTAGATGATATTTGGTCTTTGAATGATTAAAATTGGATGTTTAGTTTCGAAGTTATGGCGAAATTAAAATATCACGATTTCTGCTGCACGGCCCGTTGCGAAGTGAGCGTCACCAAGGCGGGGGTGCGCGTGCGTGAGGGGAGTTTAGATCTATGAGTAAGGTACCCGCGCGGCTCAGACGCGTGGTCGGCTCCCTACGCAGCGGTCGTGCGCGAAGTCTAATAATTTTCCTGCGAGAACCACAATAGACCAGCTAAACTTTAAGAGATACAAAAATGGTGTGATAGCAAAAATTGTTCCACGTTATGAGCATTTTTTGCTGAGAGAATTAGTTTGAAGATCTGGAACACCTGATGTGGAACTCCAAGAGCCCAGCTACACTATAACATATACAGGAATAACGTCTCAGCAAAGTTGTTCGGCCTGATGAGCACTCTCTGTGGACATATAAAAATTGAAGATCTGGAACACCTGATGTGGAACTCCAAGAGCCCAGCTACACTATAACATATACAGGAATGACGTCTTAGCAAGAGTTGTTCAGCGTGATGAGCACTCTCTGTTGACGTATAAAAATTGAAGATCTAGAACACTTAATGTGGAACTCCAAGAGCCCAGCTACCCTGCGGTGGTGGACGCCCACGGCGTCGGACGTCACAAGACGATCTCCGGCCACCGTAGGCGCGGGCATGCGGGTGGCGAGTAAAGGGCAACTCGCCGTCCGACCATGGACGGCGCGTCGTGTTAGCATAATGACGGGGCCGGTCTCAGAGGGCTAAAGCCTGCCGGGGTCTTATACCATCATCGTTACCCCGTAACATAAAGGGCTATTGAAGGACACCGTGGATTTTAGTCAGTACAAGTCTGACAGTCCCTCCTGCCCTGCCCGGGGTGGGAGGACTCATTTGATGATTTACCACGAAAAAAAAAGAGCCCAGCCACACTATAACATGATTTTTTTCAACTGGGCGTGGATGACTATCTTCGAAACTATGAGGAATATCGAAAAATGTTGAAGACTCCTTTCAACAATTCGGGGAAGTAATCAATATACGGCAAACTTAAGAAAAACGTATAATTGAAAAAAAAACTGATCAATCTTCAAGGCGATGACTGTATTCGAAACTTAAGTTAAAAACCTTTTCTTCTTTGAAATCATGCTTATTTTTGTTCAACTCAACGCCCAGATGAAAAATTCAACCTGTATAGGAATGACGTCTTAGTTTTTACCCGGGCTCTTGGAGTTGGGTATCAGACTTTTCAGATCTTCGATTTTGCCGACCCCATTGTCGCTGGCATAAGCAACAAGATCCGCGTACGAAGTCGCGGGCAGAAGCTAGTATGTAGTTAAGTGGTTCGTTAAAAAAATCCTGCATCGCGACATAAAAGTTTTCCGAAGTTTGATATAACGACTGAATTTAGTTAATAATGGCTTACTTAAATTAATGTATCATTTAAATGCTCGGTTCTTAGATTCCTTACATACAATCTATCGACTGCATTGAAGTACAGTCTATTTTAATTATCATCGATTAGAAACTTGATACTTCCTTCGTTTACATTGTAGTGTTTGCAGCTCAAAGTGGTTTGTACACAACTCTTGATTTGTGTGTACTTTGTGTTCACTATAATAATCTTTTAAATTCTTTGTCGTTTCAAATTCAGTATGGTTAATTTGGTTGGCCTCTTCAACATTTTTCTGCCATTCTTCCTTTCTTCTGAATAAGTCACCATGTCTTGTTAAAACTTTTTCTATATTTAGTGATAGGCTCATGTTTGACAACAAACTCGATGATGGTAAGGGAAGATGTTATTGACGGTGAAGCACGCTTGCCTAGAAGTAACCTATTCACTCTTGACTTTTAAAGACCACAAGGTTGCATCATCAGCATCTTATTCAATTGATCCACCATACTGGCGCTAAGCTTCTCAGACTTTAATTTTGAATAGGGTAAAAGACGTAAGCGTTGCAAACTTTCCGATAGGGAATCCAGTTGGAATATATAACGTTTTGTTTAAATAAACGATTAAATAAGCAATATATGTATGATAAATATGATAATACGGTTCAGTTGAGTTCACGTGTAATGTTGTTGAACTAAAAATAACTATCAGGTGTTTCCCTTTTCATTGTTTTATTTATACCAACAATGAGTTCAGTGTTGATAATCCTAATTCTGATCGGGTTTATCCAAAAATAAAAGCTATTTTTATGAGATGATGAAACAATAACGCATGTGAATCGAATGATTTATAAGTAGATCAGGCTCATAACGTCGCATATGGAAATGTGAGAAGTAGTTATTTTTAATAATGAATAGTAAGATGTAAGCAAAACTTAAAATTATATAGAACATACTCGTAATAGGACGAGTACTTTTTTTTTTTTTTTTTTTTATCGTGTTAAAATCATCAAATGAGACCTCCAACCGGGTCCGGGAGGTACTGTCAGACTTGTACTGACTAAAATCCACGGTATCCTTCAGTAGCCCTTTATGTTCCGGGGTCACGGTAATAGAAATAAGTCCCGCGACCCCGGCAGGCTTTGGCCCTCTGAGAGGGGGCCCCGTCATTTTGCTGACAGCTCTTTGAGGCGCGCGTGGAACACGACGCGCCGTCGACCCGGGCATGGTCCATGGTCGGACAGCGAGTTGCCCTTTACTCGCTGTCCGCATGCCCGCGCCTACGGTGGCCGGAGATCGTCTTGCGACGTACGGCGCCGTGGGCCGGTGGGCGTACACCACTGCGGTTGGGGCGGAGGGAGGACGCTGTCCTCTCTCTCTCGCGGCCCGCCGCCTCCTTCACGAGCATTACTGCCTCGCAGAAGGCGGCGACCGCTTCCCACTCCGTCTCGCTCCGCAGCATGGCCGAAACCAATGCCGGGCGCGAGAGGTCTCCGCCTGATAGGACGAGTACTTGGCGATAACTTGACACTAATCTCACTAAAAACAAAAAACCTGAACCCACACGAAATAAATATTTGTATGGCTTTGCACCATTCCAGGATCATAAATATGTGTGTATGAGTTTAAATGTTTGTAAACGATAGAGAGAGAATTTCCTAGCAAAGTATTTTTCTTTGAAAAAAGTAAAGATGAATTCCTCGCCTTTTTATTAGTTTTTATTGCCATACGAAATTGTCGGATTCTGATAAAACTTACAATATTTTCAAATGCATGTATGACTGAACTAATGTGTATTTCAGGTGGATGCCCGAAACTCCTCAGTATCTCCTGGGCAAGAACCGCAGACGTGACGCTGAGAAATCCCTCCGCTGGTTGAGAGGACCCGACGCCGATCTTACTTCAGAACTTGAGGACATGCAGAAAGATGTAAGACTTTTTTTAAATCTAATCACTGCGAAGAAGTTGAGAAACACACGAAAACTCCCGTTACTAAAACCATGTGATCTGTAAGACCATAAGACAGATAATTTTCTGCTTGCAATGCTTATCTTCTATATCCCATTCCAGGTTGACGATGCGGCCCGCCAGCGCGCCGGCATGATGAGCATGGTGACCAACCGCGCGTCCCGCATGGCTCTCATCTGCGGCCTCGGTCTCATGTTCTTCCAGCAGTTCAGCGGCATCAACGCCGTCATCTTCTACACCAACAACATCTTCCAATCCGCAGGCTCTAACATCCCTCCAGTTATCGCCACCATCATTGTCGGTGTAGTACAGACCATTGCGACTTACCTGTCTTCTGTCTTCGTTGATAAAGCCGGTCGTAGGATCCTCCTTCTCCAAAGCTCAATCATCATGGGACTCTGCCTCATCGTTCTTGGTATCTACTTTAAATTACAAAGGGATCACTACAACGTCGCCCCTGTTGGCTGGATCCCGTTAGTGTGTTTGATTCTGTTTATCGTTTCTTTCTCCATGGGTTTCGGTCCTATACCTTGGATGATGATGGCTGAACTGTTCCCTGTTGAGTTCCGAGGAGCTGCGACTGGTGTCACTGTCATTGTGAACTGGATTTTGGTGTTTATTGTCACTCTATGTTTCCCTATCATGAAGACTGCTATTGGCATCTACAGTTGCTTCTGGTTCTTCGCCGGCTTTATGGTCATTGGAACCATATTTGTGTTCTTCCTGATTCCGGAGACTAAGGGTAAGACTGTTTCACAAATTCAAGCCATTTTGGCCGGTAACAAATATTAAATGTAGGAAGGATTGAGCAGTCAATATTATTTTGAGGGTGAATTTAAAAATGATAATGCATGGATTGTGCAAGGTGATGTATTGAGCCCTCTTGTTAATGTTGTGATACTATTGTGAAAAATAAAATTTACTGTAGGAATACGTGATGGATACTGCCGAGTTAAAACGAAATATATATAGATAAGTGTATACGAGCATGACATAAATTAATTTGGGAAGTTTTCACAATTTATACAAAGAATTCGTCCGTTATGTCAAATGTTGTAAATAAAATATATATTTTCATATAAATATCTTGTAGTGCCACCGATTATTTTTGCAATTTATAATTAAATTAATAGGACACAAAAAAATATTTGTGACATTTTGAATTTGAATTTTGATTATTATTGTGTTGTCATTTTAAATTATAATTTAAAATTGATGAATTAATGTGAAAGTCGATTATTTTTAAGATTATAATTTATATTAAATTTATTTCTTAGCTAAACATTAATTTAAGACTCTTAGCTGGCCTAATAGTTTATATTTTCTTTAGACTTCTGCTTTTTAATACTTTTTGTTAATTAATTTGCTGAACAAATATTTAGAAATTAGGAATAAATACCGTCTTGTTTCAGTGCCAAAATATAAAAGAGAATTATTTAACAAAAAGTGTTAAAATATATGCTTTAGTGAATAATATATTATAATTAATATAGTTTATAAAAAATATTTAAAGAGAAATGATTGTATGAGTGCTTGAGTCCAATTTATTGTGATATAATACTCATATAATGGTGAGAGACTGTTTCATAAAAAAGCGATCAAATTGATATACGTAATATTATTATGGCATTTTACCCGACCACGACAGAGAAAAAGAGGGTAATTAGGAAAAGAATATGAGTGGAAAAAACAACAAAAATATTTATATAATTAATTTATAGTTGATACCTACTATCAGTCAATTATATACTATTTATTTAACATGAAACATTAAACATAAAAAGGGAACTGTATTGATTGGTAAAACCAATTAAAAGAAGAGCTAGAATATGAGTAAATAAAAGAGAGAGTAAGAGATTATTATATCTCTGTTTCCTAAGAAAGAGTAAAGATATAATTATTTTAAAAATACAATGAACAAATTATAAACGGGATTATATTTAGAGCATTTTAGACAGCAGACCTATATAACTTTCCTTATTATTATTCCTTATACTGTAACCTCCCATTATTCCACTACTGGGCAAAATGTTTCTCCATTACTTTATGTCCAGATTAAATGTGGACCATACTGGCACACTGGAGTCTAATTTTTTTGCAATAAACAAAAAAATATTTTTTTGAAAATACAGTGACTTTAGATTAATAAAAAGTGTAATGCCTCGGGAGTTTCTAAAATAGGTTATGCGACGCAGCGAACACGTGTGCACTCGGCTACGTCTGGTGAGAGACTGACGAGTCTCTCTGCTCTTGCGCAAGTATTCTGTGCTTGCGCATACACTGAATTATAGTTTTTACTTGCTAATGATCTAAAATTGCAATATGGCTTATGGTCTCCAGTTTACATTGCTCTAATTTCCGTTAAAATAAGACGAAATGTGCCAAATGTTTACAATTATTGTCTGTTTTAAGTATTTTTATACAGTGATCGTTGTTAATGTTATAACTTAATGTTTATGTTATTTATAAGCTTTAGATTATTAAATAATGAGCTGTTACTTTTGATTTTTATTTCTACATACATATCATCACATTGAGGAGCTCGTGGCTAAATAATTACAGTTGCACGGGCCCATCATCCGGGTAAAACTGCGCTTGCTAAGGTTCGTCTGTGGATGGGTGACCATGTGTCATAGCGAGTTTCTTCCATGGCTCGAAAAGCATGTAAAGCTGTTGGTCCCGGCTGTCATAAGTGAATCTCTTAGTCTTACAGTCTTACCATGATCGTATTACTAATATTAAGTTGCATCTGGTTCGGCTGGAAGCAAACTCCAATACAGTTGGGAAAAGGCCTAGCAGATGATGATACACAACGTATCAGATACAGTATAGTGAATACGTAGGCACGAGCCTCCTGCCTACGTACTCACTTGATACTGTATCTGATGCGTCATATGCAACACTGCTAAGTGAGTACCCAGCTTTACCTAAAGCTGAATTTCATTAGGAGACAAATGTGAAAGTTTAGATGTTTGATACGCTTTCACTCAAAAAGTACTGAACAGATCCGCATGAAATTTAGTACACAGATGGTGTATAACCTGGCTGTATTAACAGGATATTTTTTACTTTATGTTACTGTGGGATAGTTTTCGCTGACAACAGCTAGAAGCATTCACAAATAAAAACCAAACCTCTCAAGACAGAATTTATTAAAAAAAAAATTAAAACATGGAAGAAGTAATCGAAGGGCACTCTTTACAAATGGTCCTCTTCTCAATGTCATCGACCCTCGAGGACAGTTCAGAAATCTGCTTCTCAATCGCCTTCACATCCGTTCGGAAACCATTGACAGTTGCGTCCAACTCCGTAAGGTACTGAATCTTGCCACAAAGCTCGTCATATTTCTGTGAAATATAGTCTCTAGCGTTCTGAGAGTCTGTCAACTCCTTATCAATCTTGTCGATAACTTCGTACTTTAGCTCGTCGAATTTGGATTCCACACTCGGCCCAAACAGATGGGCCCCCTTTACTGCCAGATCTTCGTCCTTCATTTTTTTGGCCAATATTTTCGTCGGGCCAGCCATTTTGTTTCTACAAGTAATTTGGAATGTTAACGCGGAATAACTTTATGTTTTTCAAACTTATGTGCATTTTTGCTTAATTTAGAAAATTCTGATAATTTGCAGTAAAAATGATTTAAAAAAACTTCGTGACACTAAAGTGACACTAGATATAAAAATGGAAGTGTATATTTTTTTTTCTACTTGACAGTTCTTTTCTTTTTTGTCATGTTATTTTCTTTAGTGCTTGTACTTTTATTTTGCTTCATAAATACAACTATTTATACATTATTATTGTCCAGTTTCGGTCACTGTACGTTGCGGTCCGTTTAAAACCTTGCCACCATGTGCAGTGACTTCGCAGGACAATCTCCGGCCACCGTAGGCGCGGGTATGCGGGCGAGTACAGGGCAACTCGCCGTCCGACCATGGGCCATGCCTGGGTCGACGGCGCGTCGTGTCGTCAGCATAATGACGGGGCCCCCTCTCAGAGGGCCAAAGCCTGCCGTGGTCGCGGGACTCATTCCATCACCGTGACCCTATTTTAGGACACCGTGGATTTTATTTATTTTATTTTATTTATTTATACCTTTATTTCAGGCAACTAGGGCCCATAACATAGAATACATACCATAACTATAATAATTATAAATAAACTAATACATATTAATCACTTACGAACTAAACTTATTAGCTATTGTACACGAAGAGGCGGCGTCATTTTAGTCAGTACAAGTCTGACAGTCCCTCCCGCCCTGCCCGGGGTGGGAGGACTCATTTGATGACTTTACCACGATAAAAAAAAGAATGTGCAGTGATTTACTTAGCGTGGGTCGGTTAGCGGTAAGATCAAAAATGGTTAGAAATGTTTGAAACACGCCACAGGCACCGCCCATAGCGAATTCGCCTACTATAATACTATCTCTTATTTGCGAAGTACGTCGCTTCGCTCTCCGCTTAGACTATAACGGGCTGTTATGAGGAGGTAGATTGCTCAATTCTTTCAATATTACAACACATGTGAGTTTAGTTAGAGCCCAACCCTCACTGCATGGTAGCCATTTTTGTTTTAGATGAGCATAATCTGTCAACTGTGTTACGATCGGCTCCCAACGAACCAAAAGCAGCTGAATATCAGTATTTTACATGGACCGACTGCCTACCTGACCTCCACAACCCAATAACTGGGTAATAACATACCCCAAGATAAGACTGATGACTGGTCGTTAAAGATAAGAAGGTGATAAAGTATTATAATCTCCACAAATCAAGGCTACGATTGTGGATATTGACCCTCACACTGCACCACGGTATTACTGAGTGTTTAAAGCAAAGTATACACTTGGGGACAAATGTCGTGCATCACGTGTCGCTTGTGACGTTGAGTGCAGTATCACGACATTGCCGGACTTCGCTGGACATTTCTAGCAACATCGCGAGACACGGGTTGCCACTTTTCGTCAGCGACCTCAGATGGGGTAGCGCGACGTTGCCGGACTTCGCTCGAATTGTCTGGCAACATAGCGGGACACGGGTTCCCACTATTGCTTGCGACGTCAGATGTAGTAGCGCGACGTTGCCGGACTTCGCTCGACATGTCTAGTCACATACATCGAGTGAAGTACCGCGTAAGTAATATAAGTCGCACGATATCGCCAGATATGTCAGACGAAGTTTAGCGAAGTCGCACGACTTCGTCTGACGTCGCTGCGGACATAAGGGCCAATGCAAACTACGTTTTTAAAACGCGCCGTCGATGCGCGTTTTGGAAACGTGGGTCGACTCGGCGTTTAATAAACGTGGTGTGCATAGGCTCTAAGTCACACGTTGTCGTCATATTTGTCAGGCGAAATCGGCCGGCTTCGTTTGACATTTGTCGCCGATACATGTCGTGGCACATTTGTCCCCTAGTGTATCCTTGGCTTGATACTTTCCGATGCACTGCCCTGACCTGCTGACGACACCGGGGGTACGGGCGCAATGATAAGATAAGGGAACGATTAGATAAATATTACATTAAACCATGAAAAGGTTAAAATGTCAGTAATATAAGTGTGACGTAGGAAAACATTGAATGTAAGGATTGAAATGCATTAGTAGTTAGGACTG
Source organism: Agrotis ipsilon (assembly GCA_028554685.1). Classification (NCBI taxonomy): domain Eukaryota; kingdom Metazoa; phylum Arthropoda; class Insecta; order Lepidoptera; family Noctuidae; genus Agrotis; species Agrotis ipsilon. The sequence continues at coordinate 2,719,793 of CM052977.1, read as the reverse complement.
TTCGATAAAAATGAACTAAATTTTTTCGATGTAACGTTTCCGTGTAATTTCAACAATTATGAGAGACGCTTCGCTTTATCTATTTGTGTCTATCGTAGAAAAGGGAAGCAGTTAGGTTGAGTACGCGCCACCACTCATGTCTTTTCACGCGGCGGCGCTCGTCTAAGCTATGTCATTACATCAAATTGCATAAAAAATGTCGTACCTATTGTACTCATTGAGCTATTATTACTACTTATAGAGACAACACCACGTATCACCTCACCACTATGTCCCATCCAGGATGAGTGCGCGCGCACAAGTTCATTCAATTGTTTGACAGCTCTGTGGCGTGCTCTAGGCGCGCGTACTCATCCTGGATGGGGCACAGAGGTGATGCGTGGTAAGTACCTACTACGTTTTTTCCGCAAGTCATGAGTGGTTGCGCGAACTCTAACCGAAGCGATAGTGGTTTCTTTGCTAACCCATTTGGCATAATTTTTTCTTTGAAATAACACAATCTGACAGAGGTTTTGGGTACCTCTACTACATAAAAAGTTTTAACACAGTCAAACTTCAATTAAATCAACAATGTGACACACAACGACGATAAATCTAATCTTTAAAACGGATTGTAAGCAATCACTTGACGGAATAACCGGAATAACCAGAAATAAAGCGAAGTAACCTAAGCGTTTCTAAACGTCTTTTATAATGAGGACAGCGAAGGAATGGAACTCTCTGCCTGCGTCTGTGTTTCCGAACGCATACAACCCTAATCTCTTCAAAGTTAGAGTGAACAGGCTTCTTCTGGGTAAGCTCGCTCCATCGTCGACCTTTTCTTAGTCATTCCTGACCTAGACTAAGGTCAACAGCAAACCCATCTCACATTAAAAAAAAATAACGTTCCTGAGTTTTCTGTTTTCGTAACTTTGTTCCTGTAAAGCTAAAACTATTTATTGTTATATTAATCATACTTGTATGGAACAAACCCTAATAATCTAGTTTTTTCAACCACTGATAATGACTACATCATCGAGCCCTAGGTCACAACACTATTATGTAAATACTAGATAATATAATAGCTAATTAGTTTGTAACTTGATTGCGGTAAAGTATTATCTAAGATTTGATCTTCACCTGGGTAATGGTTTTGGATTATTGGACCCAGGACAAGGAAGAAAAAAAGATCTAGGGGTAAATAAACTGCGAGGATCGCCCTGAGGACACGGTGGAGCATACGGTGCAGGACTGCCCCGCTACGGCAGGGCACCGCCGTGTCCTCACAGCGACGATAGGCGGAGACCTCTCGCGTCCGTCATTGGTCGCGGCCATGCTGCGGGGCGAGACGGAGTGGGAAGCGGTCGCCTCCTTCTGCGAAGCAGTTATGGAGGCGGCGGGCCGCGACAGGGAGAGGATACCGCCTCCCTCCAACCCAGCCGCAGTGGTGAACGTCAACGGCATCGGACGTGGCGAGGCGATCTCCAGCCACCGTAGGCGCGGGCATGCGGGCGGCGAGTAAAGGGCAAACCATCAAATAATCTCCGGAACTTTTTAACTCTCAGATAAGTACTTACTCATCATTATCTGGATGATGCGCATTTACCTAAGATTTTTTTACCGATTTCTCGTCAACTCATCATCATCTGCCTAGCCTTTTCCCAACTATATTCGGGTCGGCTTCCAGTCGAAACAGATTTAGCTACTTTTTTTTTTACGTGGTAAAATCATCAATTGAGTCCTCCCACCCAGGGCAGGGCGGGAGGGACTGTCAGACTTGTACTGATTAAAATCCACCGTGTCCTTCAATAGCCCTTTATGTTCCGGGGTCACGGTAATGAAATAAATAAATAAACCCACCAACCCATAAGTCAAGTATCTTAGAGCGTCCTCACACACTCCCTCGTGGAGTTTCAAGCATGAAACATAACTAATTCCTCTAACTGACATAGGCAATGAAAATTCCTCTTTTAAATCTACCACTTAACGTTATCAAGCACTTCACTACCGCATAATCATTATATTTATCATCGGCACTTTCATAATTGTAATTTTCCTATGACTGAAAACCGGTGACACATTTTTTAAGTACATAAAGACTACTAACCTTCATATTATATCAAGGCTATCCTGACCTTTCATTGCACGATAGAATAGGATTGTTGCTCATCCAAATAGACTGTTTGATGCCAGTCTATTTGGATGATGAAAACAAGACCATTCAAGAGGCTTAAAAGACGAACTACACAAAACTTTTTAATACAACGACGATATATTACTAGACTCCGTATGCACGATCTATGGAACAAAAACTATTCTGTCAACTCGCTGAGGTACTACGTAAGCGAGGGGGACGGGGTATTGAGTTGTGATTGGCTAACTCAAGGTCTGTTCTGTCTCAAGGTATGTTTACGGCTCACAGGAGTGGTCGATATAAGACGAATATAAGACTTTTTTGCCTAATGTGTTGACTGACATAGGTCGCCTGTTATTAGGAGTCTAGTAATATATCGTCGTTGTAATAATATAACAGATGGCACACAATATAGGAATTGATGCGGGTGCTCCATTGGGAACATACCAGGCATGACTTTATCTCAACACAACACGAAAGATGCTAAATGTCAGTAGACGGACAGATTGCATCGAAAATCCATATAAAAAAAAAAAAACAAATCATTTATTGTAGATCATAATAGAGTAAGATCCCGTGAACGCCAGACCTACGGTATTTTATAAAAGCTGAAACTTTGTCAGCGGATGCACCCAACACTGGTAAGAACGATGGCCAATTATGGAATTTGGGTGATGGTGGCTTTGGCAGGTAGACGGTACTAAAGGTGTCAAAAAAAAGAGTTTACTTACGTTATAGTATAAAAGCTGATTTTTATTTATAATACTTGGGTAATAAGTAGATGATGTGTCCTCTTTAGCCAGACACTTTTGATGGTTCCAACCCCTTGCCAGACACCCTTAAAGTTCACGAAATTATAATTTTACTTACGTCATAGTATAAAAGCTGATTTTTATATATAATACTTGGGTAATAAGTAGATGATGTGTCCTCATCAGCCAGACACTTTTGATGGTTCCAACCCCTTGCCAGACACCCTTAATGTTCACGAAATTATAATTTTACCTACGTTAGTTGAACGCGGTAATCTCAGGAACTACTGGTTGGAATTAAAAAAATCTTTTTATGTTGGATAGTCCATTTATCGAGGCAGGCTATAAGCTATATAACATCACGCCGTCATCAATAGAAGCGGAGCAGCATTGAGAAATGTTTCAAAATCGGGAAAATGTATTCCATTTCGAGAGCTTCCGTTGCGTGCGCTGCATAAACGGTTAAAGTTACGCATAAATGATGTACTACGGAATTATTCCTCATAAAAAAATCTAAAATAAAGTCCGCAACAGCATATTTCTATCTTTTAAGTCTAAGTCACTGTAACCATTTTTTTGGAAATCAATTTTGTTTTAAAGTTAGTTAGGCATTATTTGCGTATTTTCATTTATATGATATTAATCCTTATCCAAATATATACGTTTTATAAAATTGCCCATGACATCGTTTGATATCAATGAATATCTTAGGAGATATTAAAGTTTCAAAATAATACCACAACAAAATAATGACTGCCTGGGTATAATTGCGGCGGTAAGATCCCTCTTTGAGAAGTGGTTGGAGATGCGCTACGTCGTCCTCACCTTCAACCTGATGCAAGTCCTCCCGGACACGGTTGCGGCGGGAGGTACCTCAGGGATTCGGTGGCAGGCGCAGGGAGTGGGGAACAGTCGGAACACGTGATTTTTGATAAACTCTGAAAGTACTGGACGGATTTGACTGTTTTTTTTTGTTGTATAGGTATTAAGTGTGTCCAACATATTTAAAGGCATTAATTTATCTTGGAAACTTGAACACCTGGTGCAGAACCGCAACAGACCAGCTAAACTATAAGAGATTCAAAATGGTGCCGTAGCAAAAACTGTTCCACGTGATGAGCATGCTCTGCAGAGATAATAAATTTGAAGATCTGGAACACCTGATGTGGAACTAGAAGAGCCCAACTATACTATAACATACACTGGAATGACGTCTTAGCCAGAATTGTTCACTTGTTCAGCCCGATGGACACTCTTTGTTGACGTATAAAAATTGAAGATCTGGAACACCTGATGTGGAGACTGATTTCACTGTTTAATTATGTATAAAATAACATAACTGGATGTACCTACACGCAGCAGTGAAGGCGGTAACAGTTTATGATTATGAATAATTTGAATCTACTGACCAAAACTCCCATTTAATTTTTAACTTGGGCTTTTGGAATTAGGCATCAGACGTTTCAGATTTTGATTTTGACGACCCCGTTGTCGCTGGCATAAGCATAAGAATGCGCGTACGAAGTTGCGGGCAGAAGCTAGTATCATATAAATGAAAATACGCAAATAATGCCCAACTAACTTTAAAACAAAATTGATATCCAAAAAAATGGTTACAGTGACTTAGACTTAAAAGATAGACATGCTGTTGCGAACTTTATTTTAGAATTTTTTATGAGGAATAATTCCGTAGTACATCATTTATGCGTAACTTTAACCGTTTATGCAGCGCACGCAACGGAAGCTCTCGAAATGGAATACATTTTCCCGATTTTGAAACATTTCTCAATGCTGCTCCGCTTTTATTGATGACGGCGTGATGTTATATAGCTTATAGCCTGCCTCGATAAATGGACTATCCAACATAAAAAGATTTTTTTAATTCCAACCAGTAGTTCCTGAGATTACCGCGTTCAACTAACGTAGGTAAAATTATAATTTCGTGAACATTAAGGGTGTCTGGCAAGGGGTTGGAACCATCAAAAGTGTCTGGCTGATGAGGACACATCATCTACTTATTACCCAAGTATTATATATAAAAATCAGCTTTTATACTATGACGTAAGTAAAATTATAATTTCGTGAACTTTAAGGGTGTCTGGCAAGGGGTTGGAACCATCAAAAGTGTCTGGCTAAAGAGGACACATCATCTACTTATTACCCATGTATTATATATAAAAATCAGCTTTTATACTATAACGTAAGTAAACTCTTTTTTTTGACACCTTTAGTACCGTCTACCTGCCAAAGCCACCATCACCCAAACTCCATAATTGGCCATCGTTCTTACCAGTGTTGGGTGCATCCGCTGACAAAGTTTCAGCTTTTATAAAATACCGTAGGTCTGGCGTTCACGGGCTCTTGGTCCATAAATCCATGCTATGTCCCGCCGTTCAGGCATACAAAACTCATACCGTCTTATTACAAAACGAGGTTTAACTATAAACCCAGGTTTAAATCACGTCAAACTATGGTTTACCTAAAAACGTTATTACAAAACGTGGTTTTGCGTTAAACCAGGGCCCCCGCATCCATATGTGCAAAGTGTGCAATGCACACGGGCGCCATCCTCTAAGGGCGCAAAAAAAAGGGCCCAAAAAAAATTAAAAATAGATCAAAAATAATTTAAAAATAGGAGTTGAGAACTTATTTATGATTAGGTTTAAGTACTAAAGACTTTAAATATTTGATCTCACTTTCAGATTAAAACTTGAAGTCCGGAAACGTTTTACGAAGAATTACCTTGTCCTATTCCAAAAACTTAAAAAAAACGCGATTTAAGATGGTATGGCACTCTGGTCTGGGTGTGAAGTTTGACTAGTACTTTATGGTTTCTTTTGTGTTTAAGTTCCGAGGGGCAAGCTTTATAGCCCAAGGGCGCTGAATTTTAAAATACACTAGTAATAGATAATTCAAAATGCTTTAAGGGGCGCCAAAATCCTTTTTTGCACACAGGCGCCAGTAGCCCTTACGGGGGCCCTGGACTAAACCTTGGTCTAACTTTAATCCACGCCTCCCCCTAGTTTAGCGGTGGTCTAAAGTCGTAGCTGTCAAAGTTGTGTCAGTTTTTCATTGAATATTTTCCATTGTATTGTTGTTTTTGTGGTATTTTGACCTAAAACATGGTCGACTTAATGGATAATGATCCTAGATTAACACTTAGGCTACTTTTAATTTCGTTATCATGTTCCCGTGGGATAATTGCTTGACATACTTATCCCAAACATACTTTACTTAGACATACACTAGTAATATTCACATTAATAAAGATGGTGAAATTATTAAAAAGAGGCAACTGTTCTAAAAATGAAAACAAAACTTCATAATAATTCCAAAAAATAATTAGTAAACATGTCATAGTTTATTATGACACGCGAGAATGTTACGTTCCATTACGCGCTTTAAATGTTATGTAAGTAAAGAATCCAACATTAAATAATATGCTTAAAAAATCAAACTACAGTGTAGGAAATGACATATATCTAAATTCTAAAAAATAAATCAATATTTTTAATATCTCTAAACCTCAATTAATCATAAACGAATTATCAATACATTCTGTTTTCTGGTAATATGGAACGTTGCAATCGAATGATAACATGATGAACGAATGAAATTTGTATTAATCTGTGGTTGGATTTAGACCTCGGTTCAAATGACGGTACTAAGAAGTCTGAGGTTTATTTATGTTTTGTAATACGAATAATTTTAAACCATGGTTTAGCACTTAAGCCTAGACTTGATAGTTCTGGTCTAAACCAGGGTTTTGCGTTGTTTTTGTAATAAAACGGATAATATTTAAAGTACGATTTTTAATTGTAGTCAGTAAAATGACAAGTGCAACTGTCACTGATACTATGAAATATAGTACATTTCTAAAGTGAACAAATGTAATTTTACTGTCATTTTACTGACTACAATTAATAATCGTTCTTTATGAATTTATCAAATTGTCATGTACACAAATTAAGTACATACCTACAGGTACATAATCATACTCTACCAGGTCAGGTATATACTGGATTGCTTAGTTTGATCTGTCGTAGTGTGTAAGGGGTTCTATATCAAATTCCTCATCATCATCATCATATCAGCCGCCCTCTCCTAAACATAGGCCTCCTCTATAGATTACCAAATATGACCGGTTAGAAGCGGCTTGCATCCAGCGCGATCCCGAGATCTTCATCAGATCGTCTGTCCACCTTGTAGGTGGACATCCTACGCTGCGCTTGCCAGTGCGTGGTCTTTATTTGGTGGGTTTTCCTGTCACTGACTTGACCCATCAGCGTTGACCGCACGCTGATAGTTAGCGCCGATGGATCAATATGCTTTTGTAGAAAGATAGCATTTCTGAGTAATGTCAGTAATGCTGACCGCTCAGCGCTGACGGCCGCTTTCTACATAGCATATTGAATTGACCCATCAGCGCTGACCAACCGCGTGCGGTCAGCGTGACAGGAAAACCCGCCTTATAGATCAAATTACAACTATTTATTAATCTTACCATGCCATTATAAACGTGTGAGTTTGATTTGATACAGATTTATCGTTTTGAAGTGTCCATTATAATTCAACACGTGATTTCATAGTGGTACTATGAAATTCCCACTTGAACACATTGTCTACCTGCATACCTTACTCATAATAATAAGTTACTCTAGTTTAGAAGATAGGACCCAGAATAGTACCTTTGAGTACACCATTATCATAATCTTTCAGATACCCGACACACTAAAGAAGTTTATTTTCATATTTTCAGTTTTTTTTTTTTTAATATTGGAGATTTTTTTATATTTACTTAAAGATAGGTTCGCGTTGGACTACTATCACGCCTGATGTTAAGCGAAGATGTGGTCGACGTTGAAGCACGCTTGCCTAGAAGTAACCTGTTCACCCTTGACTTGAAGACCCCGAGGTTATAGTTGTCGGGAAATACAGAAACCGGCAGGGAATTCCACTCCTTAGCTGTGCGTACAATAAAGGTATTGGCAAAACGCTTTGTACGCACCGGAGGGATATCCACCATATGTCGACGGCACATTGCCGTACGTCTTGTAGTTCAATGATGGAAAGGGCTAGGCGGAATCAAGTTATGCAGTGCAATCGCACAATCTCCGAAATGTAACCGATAAAAAACTGACAAGCTGTCAACGCGGAGACGATGGAGATGAGTTTGGTCTTAACTTTAGTCTAGATCAGGGATGAGAGAGACAAAGTTAACGATGCAGCGAGCTTACCCAAAAGAAGCCTGTTAACTGTAGATTGATATTCTGATTCTGGCAAATATTCTAAGCACGGTCACCGTGTGTTAAACGCAGTGGAATGACTCACAGGGAAAAACCACAAACACAAAAACAAAGACCGAAAACGACGTGACCTACAGAATAAAATCAGGTAGACAGACCATCAATTTAGTAAACAAATAAAAGAAAATCTTCTCTAAATTCTGAACAAAATAGAATAAAAATTTCTGGCAATAAAATGCTCGAGACTTTATTTTTAAATTTTTACATATCCTATGTTTTTTGAGCAAATTTTAATATTGTAGTTATTTACCAAGAAAGTTCTAAGAGAGAACTTACTCAATACTAGGTGCATCCACACAGAGCGAGCAGCCTCGCGAGGCAGTTTCCTCGCGCGACAAATACATCGCGAGGCTGCTTGCTCTGTATGGACGCGTCTATTGTTTCTCGACCGAGGCACGAAACAATAATACTACCTACGCCACTAAAACAAAAGTCGACACTGGATGGCTCGGGCGTTCGAGCGATCTCGGCAGCGCGCGCTTGCCTCGGCCGAGTCACGTCCATACTAACCGAGCTGCTTCGCGCGGCAAATGCCTCGCGATGCTGCTCGCTCTGTGTGGACGCATCTAATCAATATTACAACATTTATTAATGAACACGTTTAGTGTCAAGTCCAAATATTCACTCAACCAGTTGAGCATCCAAAGGCACCTGCATCATGCAGCATGCATGCATAGTCGACGAGGTTCACCACGCGGATATGCTGTCTCATAGTGTACTGATATTATACTCGTCAAAACAAAATAGGGGCCACTTATTAAATTGCACTTTAATCAAGTATCACTCTTATTCTGTGTACATAATAGATGGTAAATACCTTGTTATGGTTTCTTTCAAGTATTAAAATATTGTTTATATTGCATAATTGGAAATTCATAACTTTTTTTAATTAGATATTTGAGATTTCTACGAATGTACGGTTTGGTGTTTCTTATTTTTCAAACTTCTAACGGAGTTTCCTTCGACTTATACAGCAAGTAGCCTATAACGATTGTTTAATCCCATAATGCCATTTATTCGGAGACATATGGATGCAAAAACAGCCACTTGGGGTGTTACCTTAATCCAGGGGGGGCATAGCCAGAACAGGTAGGTCTTATGGTGGAATATTTCCAACCAGTGGTTCAGAAAGTCTGAAACTGGTCTCAAAAGACGGGTAATATCACCAGACGCCGTGATCAAGGAAGAAAGTAAGTAAGTATAGCCTAAGAAGACCAATAAGTTTGATTAACCGCGGAAATAGAGCGAAAATCTACCGCGCGGACCGTACAAACTCCATTGCGTTGAGCTACAGGCACCCCTATAATTGACTAGACTATTCCGAATCAACTCCATGAAGACTAACAATACTAAAAGTGATGCTTGGTTCTCCTCCAGTTAACCGGAGCGTATGGTGCAAATCGTGAAACATTTGCAAAGAGAAAAATTATTTAACTGTTTTGAATGGGCTTCATTGCTCTTTATTTATGACTGCAGGCTTATTTTTTTTTAATAAAGACTGATTCATTAGAGTGTAGAGAAGATCTAAACAACAGGTTTCAGATCCTTGCACTCTTGAAACAGACTGTTCCGATGATATCTGAATTATGCTCTGGGGCGGTTGTCTCTATCACGCAAAACTGAGGCCGCACTTCGTAATAACGTGGCTGTAACTGCTCAAAATTGCGTAGCGAATGTGGTGCAACTCCACATCATCCCATTCGCACAGCAACGAGTACCTGAGTTCATCTTCAAGCAGGATAATGTTCGAGCGGACACGCTGCGACTTACAGTGTATACATTCGCTGACGTTCGAATTACAATGTTATAGTGGCTATTAAGGATTTTTACCTAAGTTTTATTCATTATTTAAGAGATGAATTAAAGAGGAGTGCAAAAAAAAGTAAAATTCCCATCAACACCCAGCTGGATCTCATAAATTGTCTGAAAACTTGCTGGTAGAGAATCCCAAAGAAAATGTTTGGTATTTAATCCTGAACATTCCACCTCCATTAAAATGAGTAGCACAGAGAGAACAGAGTTAAAAGAGAAGCCTTAAAGAACACTTTGGAACATTAAAGACGTTATTTTTTCGAGTTTTTTGATGTTTTGTGTAAGTTGATACATCCCTGCAATTCGCCACTTTTCATTCAATTTCGTTTAATTTAACGATTGATTGGAATATAAACTTAATTTTTGTGTATTTCCAAGTAAAATCGTTAATATTAATCAGATTCAGTCATTATAACCAGTAATATTTAAATATTATTTAAGAAATCGACAAAAATCAGTTGGCCCTTATTTTCTTTTGAGTAGTATATTATCATTGACCCAACGGACTTTTAAAGTCGCATATTCACATTATAACAATTTCATAAATACAAGAAAGGTCCAAAAATATTACCCTGTTGGACTCCGACTACCATTATTAATATGTACTCAGGAAACTCTTCGCTGTAGTCAATTCTATGAATCTTATAACTCAAATATGAGCTAGTAAGAACAGCACTGTTTCCAGACCACTGTGTGCCCCGTAGTGGCAGAGGGAGTGTTAATCGAATGCCTTAGATAAATCGTAAAACATGCTATAAGTATTTGATATATTTTCCCATGTATCATTAATATTCTAAAGGTTTAATTAGAGTCGAAAGAATGAAGGAGGTAAAGGAAACATTTGGGGATTTGTACGTGAATAAAATATCTATATATATAAAAATGAAACCCATTTTCTGTTGTCACGACATAACATGAAAACGGCTTGACCGATTCGGCTAATTCTTTTTTTGTTGTGTTTGTAACCATCGGGACCGGGTTTTAGACCGAGTCTTCCACCCGTGCGAAGCCGGGACGGGCCGCTAGTTAGTTATAAAAAGGAACAAAGATATTTTATAGAACTGGTTACACAAAACTTTAAGTGGGTAATATTTACGTAAATGCAGTATCAAATAAAGGCATACACGTTGGATATTTATTTATAATTGCATCAATGGCAGAGAGTACTAAGTTCAACGAACATAAAGTAAATAAAATACACAAAGCCTGTAAGATTTTACAAACAGACAAACAGTATTAATACGGAGGCAAACATTTGAAGATTGAAAAAGCTAATAAGTTCTTTACATTACTATTTAAATAATTAATTTCGGAAGGAGATGTGATAAATTATGTAAATAAAAGGTAGCAACTAGCAACAGCTGTTATGATTTTGATTTTGTCCAGATTTTGTTGGTGATATAGTTGAAATTGTGATTCGGGAACGTTTTGAATGTAGCTTATAGCATTCAGGGACAATTACTAAGCTTGTAAGTGAAAAACTATTATATCCTATATCATCAGCATTTGCTTCTACTGGAAGCCGAACTCAATAAAGAACCTAAATTGGGAACAGGCAGATAATATTGTGATAAGGTTGATATACTATTAAAGAAATTTGACAGATTGAAGTAGGTTGATGTGCTGGCGTCTGTACACACATTGCCTATCTCTTTATAATTTTTTTACGTGTTAAATCATCCAATTATTGGATGATTTAACACGTAAAAAAATCCCTACCCCGGGCAGGGACTGTCAGACTTGACTTACTAAAATCCATGGTGTCCTTCGGTAGCCCTTTGTGTACCGGAGTCGCAGTATACCTATGTCCCGCAACCCCGGCAAGGCTATGGCCCTCTATAGGGCGGCCCCGTCATTGTGCTGACGCTCTTTGAGGCGCGCGTCGAACACAACGCGCCGTCGACCCGAGCATGGTCCACGGTCGGACAGCGAGTTGCCCTTTACTCGCCCCCCGCCGTTCCATCTGATGCTAGCAGACATTTTGTCAGATGTTTCTTTAACAAAGTTATAGACAAAGGTTTTCTCCATTCAAATGTTCAATAATTACATGTCATCCATATTATTTTGCCCTTCCAACGGATTATGACAGTAGAATGAAGTATTGCACCAAACCTTACACCAAACATTAGTGGATTAAAATAAAATATTATCTTTTAATCCCCATTGACATTGACCGACCGGATGGGTTCAATAGTCGATTAGGAAGATATTACAAATCTTAATCCTGAAATTTTGTATGAAAAGGACATTGCCATCTTTCCTGTTTGTTTGTTTTCTTATACTTCTCTGATAGCATTTTTATCATGAAGTCTACGGTTGAGCAATGTATGAAAAAAAGAAAAGTGAGTGTATAAAAACGTGGGAAATAAAACATTTGGGCCCCTTTAAGCCAAGATGGCGGCTAACTCAGAATCTCCTCGAGGTTGAAAACTCGCATTTTTTCATGAGAAGCACATACTTAAGCAATACAAATAAAAAAATACACCACATATTTTTTTCCTATTGACTGGATTATTATTTTTCAGAGGTACTTTCACAGCTCGTGGCTAAATAATTACAGCCGCACAGGCCGATCTTCCGGGTTAAGCCGCGCTTGCCTAACTTGGTCTGTGAATGGGTGACCATCTTTCATAGCGAGTTTCCTCCGTGCCTCGGAAAGCACGTAAAGCCGTTGGTCCCGGCTGTTATTTGTAGATCTTTGACAGTCGTTACTGTTAGTCAGAAGCTCTGAAGTCTGACAACCAGTCTTACCATGGGGTATGGTATTACCCAGTTACTGGGTTGTGGGGGTCCGACAGGCAGTCGCTCCATGTACAATACTGATATCCAGCTGAATCTGGTTCGACTGGAAGCCGACCCCAATATAGTTGGGAAAGGCTAGGCAGATGATGGTGAGAGGAGAATAAACGTTTTCTATGAAATGTACATTGCCCTTTAATCCTCTTGCTTGTTCGTATTGAACAGCTGATTTCTTTTCGCAATTTCAGGTGTGCTTATAATGAGTACAATGACTCCTTAAAATTATTTAAACGGATTAAAACTTAAATAATTATTATTTAACCTCCTACTTAAAGTTCTTTCTTGTCAATCCAAAGGTTATCTCCACGATATCGCTATCTGCGATAAGACCGCCGCTGTAACTATAGAGTACCTATAGCAATTTTGCAAAATAGCTATGTGTTAGTTTTGGTGTAAATTAAATTTTAATACATGAGAATTTTCAACTTTTTTTTATTCTGTGGGAAGTAAAATTCCAATTGCATCCTTACGATTCTATACACCGAATGCTTTACCAACTAAACCGCCGCAGTCAAGTCCTGTGAGCTCGAATTTTCAATCAATTTATTAAGGGGTGCTAAGACAGGAAACCTCCACGTGCGCCCGTGGACTGGAGTTCCCTCTCGACCGAGGACCAAGCCCGGGTCGGTGGCACGTCGTGTTTCGCGCCAAATGCCTGCTGGGGTCGCGGGTTTTTTTCTTAACCCAGGATACCGCGGCCCCGGAACGTAAAGGGCATCCGAAGGAACACGGGTGGATTTTAGTCAGTAAGAGTCTGACAGACCCTTAAACCCTACCCAGGGCGGGAGGACTCATTTGACAACTATCTCTCCTGATGTTAAGCGATGATGTGGTCGACGGTGAAGCACGCTTGCCTAGAAGTAACCTGTTCACTCTTGACTTGAAGGCCTCAAGGTTAAAGCTGTCGGGAAATAGCCGGTAAGGAATTCCACTCCTTAGCTGTGCGTACAAGTTGTGGCAAAACGCTTTGTACGCACCGGAGGGATGTCCACCATATAATTATATCGATGACGCATTGCCGTACGTCTAGTAGTCCGAAGATGGAACGGGCCAGGCGGAATCTACTTACTGTGACGTTTGAAACTTTACTATTCCAAAACTATCACGATGTGATGTGATGTTCATAGTGTCGTCCAAGGTCGCTAGGAATAAAACAGGTGCTTCAGTATTCACGTGCCGTTCCATTTCTCAAGAATCCGGGCGACATTTATCATTTGCTCAAGGGGTATGCTCTCGACTACTTGCTTGATAAGATGCACTTCATTATTAGGGTTCTCTGTTAGGAATTTTGTTGATGAAGATCCTTGTGGACGTCGATTTTTTCAACGATAACTGTTTGTATCATATTTTCTAGTCAAATAAATACAAATATTTTTTGTTTTTTCAAAAATGTTACAATAGGATGTCGGTCACTAGATCCCGCACTGGGATACCCTGTGTTGCAGGTTCCAGTCTCTTTAGTCAGGTATGATTACAATATTACAGGTAAATAAATAAATTGGTCAAACAGTAACTAATATGTGTATTTGTGTGTGTGTATGTGAATATGTGTGTGTCAAAAATGAGTAAGAGTCGTTCTACTGATTCTTTGACTGATGACTTGATGACTTTTCATCAGGTGGGCCGTAAGCTTGTTTGTCATTTTGGGTTGGTTTTATCACTTTTATCCACCCCACCTGAAAATTACCCGGTGGACGGTCAAAATAGTTTCATCTATCCCTCGCTAGTTAACTACAGTGTAAATCATGTTTTTATGGTTTAAAAACAAATCTTAACTTACGGCCGCTGGGTCGCAGACTCGCAGGACTAAAGAATACCGTGACTCTGGAAGGGCTATTGAAGGACACCCTGGATTTTAGTCAGTACAAGTCTGACAGACCCTCCTGCTGAAATGGGAGAACTCGTTTGACGATTTTACCACGCAAAAAAATGCCAAAGACTCTTGCTGCCGTATACCTAGTCTTATCTCTTAACGTGGAAATATCTTTACGGAACCCATTGTAAGGATCCTGAGTGACGTCAGTTAATACACCCTTGATATCAATATTTAGTGCTTTAATATTGAATTTAGGTCTAGTTGTGCTTGGTGCGTGTCTGTGATCGGTCCTCCCTCCCTGATACTCAGTAAGTACTTTTACATTTTATAATTTTATTCTACAAGTTTAAGATATTCTGTTGTATCGATTCTGAATTTTTTTTTTTCTAAAATAAGGTGCGAATTGTCTTTTTTATTATTTTTAATGAAATTTTGTGAGAATCGTGTGATAGTTAGAGGTTTTTTTGTTTTTCCTAACGAAGACTCTTTGTGTTTCTTTTTTGTAGTATGTTCTTTAATTGAGAATGAGTAATTATGTGGATTTAATTGAATTTCTTCTAGGACTTTATTCAAATCTTCAATTTTAATCGAATCATTAGGTAATACAATAATAATAAAATAAACTAAATACTAACTTATTGAAACTACAAATAAACACAATAAAAAAAATCTCCTGAAACTATATAACTTTCAAGTTTCACTTTTCTTTTAAAATAAAGTTATTTAGTTGGGTACAGTCTGTTCGATTAGGTACCTAAGCCAGTTGTTAAATTTAAAAAACAAATCCTTCAAAAAAATTATTCAAGTGCCTAGTACCATTTACAAAATACGTAAAAAGCTCAGAAACAATTATAAAAAAAAAATGGCAATGAAAGCTAAAATGAAATGCATAGGAACAAAAACGCTAAATTACGACATAATATAAAATATTAGGTAATATTTCATAAGTTTAGGTTTATCTAAAAATACTAATCTGGACACGCGGGAGCGTATCAAGCCAAGTTCAGGCACGCAGCTCACAGTGTGTGATACGCGAACCATTTGGACTTTTGGAGCCATTTTTGAGCCCCTCTTCACACAAAAACTATTTCACCTAGACTTATTAAATTTGGTACATATATTGAGACTGGCGAGATACATACGTGTTCCAAATTTTATAAACATCATCTCAAACGGTTAATTAGATATTAACATCCAAAAACAGGTCCAGAACTTGCGGAGGCTGTAATATACCTAATTCGTATTTGAAAACTACCCAAGTTAGACCTTAGGCTACAATATGTATGGGGTCCCTGAGAGGGCGATCGTCTGCCAGGGACGCGGGACTGTCTCACCTGGTAACCATGGCCCTGGTACGTAAAGGGCTATTGAAGGATCACCGTGGATTTTAGTCAGTACAAGTCTGACAGTACAAAAAGCTACAATATGTTATTCTAAGTTATAAGAAGATATGATATTTTATGTTGTTATAAATACATTTTAGGACTGACCATAGAACTTGACACCCATTTAGATTTCACTTCTTGTGTCGCTGAAGTCAAACACCAAGACATATTTTGAACTTGGCTCTAATGTCACATTCATGTTTTTGATGGGATAAAATCGAATCAACAACCTGTGCATTTCGAAATAAAATAGGTCAAAGGAAGAAACGTTGACACGGGCACCTTTGGCTCGGGCAAAATAAACGTGACGAATACATACGCCGCTGCGCCCGCGCCATTTGGCTGCTGCACTTTTTTCTTTTTCATTCATTTGAAATGATGTTTCTTTCTGCAAGTAGGACATGTCAACATTTATTTGTTACTGCCACGTCTTTTAAAATATTTTTTAGACAACATGTAAATCGTATACCTATTTAATTAACTTTTTTTAATCACATTAACTCAACTTTTAAACCTTCCTGGTTTTCCATAAATAATTCAAACCACAATCAACCAAACCAGTCCAGCCGTTCTCGAGTTTTAGCGACACTAAAGAACACCCATTGATTTTTAAATAGATGAAATGGAACCCAACATGCAACGCGGGTCTAGTTCGCACTTGACCGGTTTTTTTTTAATTAAATTAAGGAATAACCGGTTTTCTCACGATGTTTTCCTACACCGTTATGAGCTTAAATTTTGCAAATTCTAAAAGTAAAATGGCCGTTTTCAAAGTCCTATATTAGGATCGAGATGCAATATTTGTTTACAATAAATCAGGAGATCTCCTCTGAGGCTAACTTGGAGCGGTTCCAAGATTTGACCGATGGCGCCGTGAGACACGTTGACGGGACGAAATAGATTTCCATTGTTTAAATTGCCTGGTTACTGTTTTGCATCCAATAAACAAGTCTATTTCAAGGTGTTTTCCTGAAAACGATAATTTGTAGAAATTATGGTTTAATTTTCAGATATTATTTTAGGATATACTGCAAATAGTTATGAAAAGAGACATAGTTGTACGTAAATAAACTAAGATTTAATTTTATCAAGCAGATTCTGACAGGGCTTTCTGCTCCATCCAGGGGGACCATCATTTGACTGGCCTGTTGGTCTAGTGGTTAGTGACCCTGACTGCTATGCCGGAGGTCTGTCTGGGTGTAATTTATCTATAATATGTATGTATTTAGAAACATATAAGTATGTTTATCAGTTGTCTAGTACCCATAACATAAGCTCTGCTTAGCTTGGGACTAGATAGCGTCGTGTGATAGTTGTGGAATATTATTATATTATTATTATTTTATCATCTCAAAATCAAAAACCTTTAATAGATAGAATACTTATGGCCCAGAAAACATTCGAGAGCTATCTTTTTCATATAGACCCTGAATCACCTAAGTATTACTATTACGTCAACTTTGAAAAGTAGCAGTATGGGAGTGGTTATCACTTCTCTACCTTCCTGGTTACGGATTCGTTTAGTACTTTAGTAAACAATTATATATATATATTATTACTGATTGAAACACTGATATTTTACTCAATGTATGTGACTGTTCATACGAAAATTCAACAGTAAAAGAACCAAATGTAGGTTGCTAAAGTCTCTAAGCGTAGCGAGCTCGAAATTTTTATATTCCTTCCTGTTGTTTTTACATGGTAAAGCTCTGCTCTGGGAGCCAATTCTCGGTCTTGGAGATGGTGTCGAACTCGACAAAAATCTAATGACGTCAATCACGACGACAATCTAATGACGTCATTTTTCGACAAATTTTACTGAACTCTAACGTTAGGCTTCGACAAATGGCGAATTTGACATCCCCATCCGCACTTTTAAAATTTGTCGAAAAAATTACGTCATTAGAAATGTCGAGTTCGACACCAACTCTAAAACCAAGAATCGGCCACCTGGGTAGAAGGACTCAATTGATGATTTTAACACGCTTTAAAAAATAGCCTAAAAAAAGAAGAGCGGGGTCGTTTGCCCTAATTCCATAGGTAATGGAATTCGGGCAAATAACCAATAAATAAAATTACGCCATTATTTGAAATGTGATGCACACGTTTATATTGTTTATCTATCGCCATTGGAGTCTGTCGGTTATGATAGGAGCCAGATTATGATATCATTTGGTCGCAAGCGTCGACGCGGACACCAACTGTCAAAGCTAGGAGTAATAAAGTGTGGTTTAGTAACCTAATTTGTGACACACGGGATTTTTTAACTTTCGAACGTGAGTAATATTTTTTTATTTTTTTTTTTTAAATAGGTGACCCGGCTTGTGCAACTGTGGTGTTGAAATAATGCCTTCTGTGTTTGAAAAAAACTTTTTTAATAACAATAAAATAATAATAATTATGTATAATTAAAATTATCTTAGAAATTATCTAGGATCAATTTATAATTCTAAATTTAATTATAACGTATATTTATTTATAAAGTGACTAAATATAATTATAATATTTGAACCTATAACTTAGAAAACATCTTTAAAACAAATTGCTTTAGTTATATTTTAATTAATTCATGTTATAAAAAATATTTATCATGAATTTCTGCAAAGCAACGCCTGATTCTATAATTAATATTTATCGATTTTACGTTTTTACTACATTTCATTGTGGAGTTTGTATCAAGTGATTCATTTCAATATCAACAATATCTAGTTATTATTAATGACAAAGGATACAACAAACACCATTCGTTCAGAAACACTTGCATGCTCCATTTGCAAAGACCAGGTTTCCTTTGTGACTAAACAAAGCAATATATGAAAAAAAAACAGTTGTTACTATTATAAATTAGAATAATAAACAATCGTATGACCACATGTATGAATGTGGATGATGCGAAGGGATTTTGTAAGAACACTAGCAGATGTTCTGCAGTTTCTAAAATATATAAATGTTTTTCTTTATAAACAGTTATCCCAAACTATGTAAGTATCTACTATTTGTTGACGTTACAAAAGGGTCCATTTTGTGAAGTTAGACTATTATCTATAATTCTATACTAATATTAAATAATTTTTAAAGTAGAACAGAAGTTCTTGAAATTAAGCGCGTTCAACCAGAAAAAACAAGCACCCTATTCAGCTTTATCATAAAAATGTAATAAAAATGTAATGTAAAAATGTGAAATTTTTCGTATATCGTGTGTGCGTTCACAAACATAGAAACTCACATATATAAACACCCAGACCCGGAAACACGTGCAGATCTGACACATATTTGCTCCGTACGGACATCGAACCTGTGATACGCTGTGCAGCAGTCAATCACTCAATCATTGCGCCAACTGTGCCGATACAGAAATTGACTTTTGTCTAGACAGAAATCGCAGTTAGTGCACGTAGAAAACATTATGTGCAAGCAGTACAAGATAGTCAATACAGAAACAGTTGTAAGTAGAGATATTGCGAATATTCGCATTCCCATTCGCATCAGCATATATTCGCAGATTTTAAGACATTCGCATTCGCATATATTCATGCGAATACTAACGAGTGAAAATATAGGAAGCAGTGAATAAAAAAAATAATTTTAAAAATTAGTTTGATAATTTAAGTGTTTTTATCAAACGTGATTGATTTTAAACTGAATATTCGCATTCGTGAATATTGGAATTGAATATTCGCATTCGCAAATGTCAAAAATCGAACTTTCGCAACATCACTAGTTGCAAGGTTATTTTTGTTTTGACATTGCTGAATGCTGAAGAGGAGACGAAAATAGTCGTAGAATCGCAGTTAATGGCAGCTTCAATATCTCAGATCACTGAAATACGCACTACATTTGATCTCGGTGAAATATTGAGTACTGAAACGTTATTTATCTGTCGATATATGCTAATAGCGTTTATATTCACTCGTGATCAAAATTATGCAATCACTTACTCTGATCTCTCTTATCTTTCCGCGCGATCTTGAGTACTTAATAACTAGTTAAGAATAATAAAAATTATACCATTTTAAAGATTTAACTGTTAAGTTTAAATTGATACCAAATTCATTAAAATCACGCCATTTTTTAAGGAGATATCCCAGGTCAATTACAAGCAAGTGATTCCATTACTTTTAGAGAGTAATATCTGGAACTACTGAACCGGCTTTGATAATTCTTTTACCTGTATTAGAAAGCTGCATGTTTTTTTTACTACAGGTAAAATAATTTTTCATTTCATTCCTATGTATTATAAGCGTGTATTTCATTGCAATCCGGGCGAACGAAGCCAAAACCATAAATAACATAGTAGCATTAAATTTGTTTTTTTATTTAGTATGAAAAAATACTGCAGTAATATCTTAATTTCAATGAATCACGTGATAACACGCTATTCTTCAATACCAAAAAGAACATAGGTAACAAAGGTGCTTGTGACGTAAACGTTAACGTGATTAACGAACAATTGAACGCATACACACACACGAATAAGTATTTGTTCCGGGTGGGAATCAAACCCCCGACACACAGCGAATTGTGCTTGATCGAACTTGTCTTCACGCTTTATCTTACAATATTTCAATCTGCACTCAAATTATAATATGTATTTCAATGTATGCTTTGTTTCCTAGTTTTCAAACATCACTGTTTGTGCCAAATTATATTTTAGCGTTAAACTATGGATATAACTAATTCCTATGACGTGTTAAATCCCTGATATAAGAACATCCGTTAACAATTTATGTCACCTGAAAAGACATCTACTTATATTATAAACAATAATTATATACAGAGAAAACATTTGTATTGTTGTATGTTTGTAATAAGTAAACTCAAAAACTGTTGAGGTATATTTAGTGAGTAGAGCAAATTACAAAGTATACATTACAATAGACAAACATATGTCAACCATAAAGTAGACAGCCCTCTAAACAGCCAGTATCTACATGGCCAGTATGTACATAGAGGTGATATATTTTCAACAAAAACTACTGAAACAATTTGAAAAACACTTTCACCAGTTCAGACTTTCCGAGGTCTCTAGCACGGTGACACTCACAGACTGCAATGATCAGACTTGAACTGACTAAAATTTATCGTATTATTAATTCCTGCAATTGTCCTTTACGTTCCAGGATCACAGTTACCTGTTTAGACAGTCCGCGACCTGAATTTAGACACTTGAAATTAGGTTTGAGTTAATTATACGTAGAGAAAATAACTAGTTTGCATAAAAACCCAACGTACATATTTTGGGTCTTTCACATACCTGCGTCTGCTACGGCGTAGCAAGGGACTGCGAAAAAAAACGTTACACATAATTATCTAGTTAAGTCACATATCTATCCAGTATCAGCGGGCACGCCGCAATAGCGGCGGTAAGACCCCTCTTTGAGGAGTGGTTGGAGAGACGCCATGGCGTCCTTACCTACCGCATGACGCAGGTCCTCACCGGACACGGAAGCTTCGGGAGGTACCTGTGTCTGATGGGTAAGGAAGAGACGCCCGGGTGTCACCACTGCGCGGATCGCCCTGAGGACACGGTGGAGCACACGGTGCAGGACTGCCCCGCTTGGGCGGGGCCCCGCCGTGTCCTCACAGCGACGATAGGCAGGGACCTCTCGCGCCCGGCATTGGTTGCGGCCATGCTGCGGAGCGAGACGGAGTGGGAAGCGGTCGCCTCCTTCTGCGAAGCAGTCATGCTCGTAAAGGAGGAGGCGGGCCGCGAGAGGGAGAGGATAGCGTCCTCCCTCCATCCCAGCCGCAGTGGTGAACGCCCACGGCGTCGGACGTCGCGAGGCGATCTCCGGCCACCGTAGGCGCGGGCATGCGGGCAGTGAGTAAAGGGCAACTCGCTGCCCGACCATGGACCATGCCCGGGTCGACGGCGCGTTGTGTTCCACGCGCGCCTCAAGGAGCGTCAGCAAATGACGGGGCCCCCTCACAGAGGGCCAAAGCCTGCCGGGGTCGCGGGATTTATTTCCTTACCGTGACCTCGGAACATAAAGGGCTATTGAAGAACACCGTGGATTTTAGTCAGTAGAAGTCTGACAGTACCTCCCGCCCTGCCCGGGGTTGGAGGTCTCATTTGATGATTTTACCACGTTAAAAAAAAAAAAAAAAAAAAAAAAAATATCTATCCAGTATCATAGTGTTCTCGACAAGAAACGTTACTAAAATCGTAGCGTAGTTTCCATATCACAGCGTAGCTGTCGTAGCGAAGCGTAGCCGTCGTAGCCCGACGTAGCTTCTGTAGCGTAGCGTACCTGTCGTAGTGCAGTGTAGCTGCTGTAGCGAAGCGTAGCCGTCGTAGCACAGCGTAGCTCTACTGTAATTACCAAAAATTGATCTCTGAATCTAAAACAAGCAAACAAAACTTGTTTGACGCACGTTTTGGCAAACCCTAGATAAAAGAACAGATTTCATTGATAACTGTAAATATCAACATTAAATTAGTATCATAAAATAAATCAGAGATTATCGATACTTTAAACATTATTTGTAGCGATTTCTCCACCGTGGAAAATAACCGTATTTTTGATAAAAACGTACAAATGTACTTAGGTCTTTAATATATCGTTTTTTTATCATCAATAATAAGTGTATTATTGTCATTCTAATTTTTCAAAGAAATTTATCTTTGCAGGAATTTAGTTTGTGTTATCTGTTTAGGTAGTACATTACTATCTAACGGTAAACATCATTAATATAATACGATTAAGATATTACGGTAGCAATCAGTGGCGTAGGGTAAATAATCTTGAACGTGAAGCCGGAGCAAAAAATGCTTCAATTCTTCTTTTAAATTGTAGTTTTGAAATCCTTAAAAAAAAACTTGCAAACACACTAGTTGCCCCTACGATTTTTGAAAGCTCTACTCGATTTCTCTGGTCTGCCACCATCATAAACTGATTTCTGTTATCATTAAACCACCTTTGAAATATCTTCTTTCCAACAAAAAAAAAAATCTTCAAAATCGGTTCATGAGCGACGAAGTTATGCGCGATCAATCATTAAATAAAAGGACATTCGACCGTATTTAAAATTAGAGACTATTTAATTTTTTTTTTT
The DNA here is from genome assembly GCA_028554685.1 of Agrotis ipsilon. NCBI lineage: Eukaryota > Metazoa > Arthropoda > Insecta > Lepidoptera > Noctuidae > Agrotis > Agrotis ipsilon. Next base: position 2,696,754 of record CM052977.1, on the reverse strand, counting down.
TTATATTATTATAATCTAATTTGTTTTTATTTTATATACGGTCGAATATAGTGCCCACTATTTACAGGAATTAGCTAGGAATGCACACGACTCATCTAACTCAAAAAATAATGTTTACTATGTTCAAAAACTTATACTAATCGCCTACAGATGTTAACACCGCGATTCAGGATCGTGACGTAATCGCACAACGCCATCTAGTTGAAACTTCGAAACTAACATACGGTGAACATTTACCAAACAATACACTGAACTGAACTAACCTTGTTTTACTGCACTCACTGTACGAAAAACTTATCAATTTCAATAATACCAAATCAAATCCAAATTGATAAGTTAAATTAAAACAATAAAAAAACACTAAAAATAAGCGCGAACCAAAACTAATGTGAATCTGTCATCCAAGTAAAACTATCCATACGAATTACGAAGTCTAGTATCATTCCATCTCGTTCTGGCGTACGCGTTACATTTCTCTGTCCTTGTCGGAAGCCGAAAAATCTCGGGTTATAACTTACTTAAACTAGCCGAGTTAGGTGGCCTCAAGGTCACGGTCGCCGAGAGAGATTTCTATGAAATTATAAGTACTAAATTCCTGATTCGCCTTACGGCTTACCTTGCTTGTTTTGCGCGAGTTGAAATTGCGCGGAAGACAGTTGTAGGCGTTTATTTATATAATTCTTTGTTTTATTTTCTTAAGTAAATGTTTATTATTTCTATGATTGTTACTTTTAGTTTGAGTGTTTTTCTTTGATTGTTAGTTTTAGTTTTACAAGCAATGTAACTTCGTAATTTTTTTTAATGATAAATGAAAATAAATTAACACTAGTATTTGCTATATTTCGAAAGGTAACTCGATAGGAATCGGCATGTTAGGTGGCTTCGGGCCTGGTAGCAATAGTTTATTAGCGAATGGCTAATAAATTATTGCTAGTGTTAGGATTACACTAGATTGCCTCTTTGATTGAATGGTTACAAGTTACAACGCGCTCGTGGAAATTGGTTGGCCCTGGATTGGACTTGTTTGCTTATGAATGGAAGACCATAATGTTTGCGGTTCTGTGAGGAGGCAGAATGAAAGAATTCATTTCATTTTGTATATTTAAGCCTTAAACTGGCGAAGGAATTTGCATTACCTCATTATTACTTCCGATAAACAAACGTAAAAAAAATCTCTTTTTATAAAAGTATTATTATAGACAACAATAGTAAAATAAAGCGAATAAAACAATAGAATAAATCAGAATAAATGTGGAACAGTAGAAGCGCCAATGTAGTGTCTTTTGTATGCAATATGCAAAACAACTGTTTGTTTAAACTAGACACATTTGTACTCAAATCTGCATGGCGTCTTTATGAAAAGCTCATTCCAGTCATTACCCTAGTCTGACTCTAACTAGAGAACTAGCAATGTAGTGACCCCGCCTTAAACAATGATTGTATTTAGCACAATATTCGAAGAGAAAAAAGATTTAATCTTACTGCTATTATATGAATGGTAAAGTTTGAGAGCATGGAAAATTGTCAAAAATATTTGTTGCTCTTCCACACAGATACACTGATAGTGTACTTATAAACTGAATTCAGTATTAGGCAAACCTTTTCCCAAAACAGCTGCTGCCGACTTCCAGTCAAACTGTATGTACTTGAGTATCAGTATTTTTCATGAAGCGACTGCCTATCTGACCTCCACAACTCAGTAACTGGATAGTATGATACCCCTTGCTCTTGGTAAAACTGGTTTTCAGACTTCGAGCTTCTGACTAACAGTAAAGATTGGTCATAAACTGGTCAAGTTTGTAGCCTTTTTTTTTTTTTTATCGTGGTAAAATCATCAAATGAGACCTCCAACCCCGGGCAGGGCGGGAGGTACTGTCAGACTTGTACTGACTAAAATCCACGGTGTCCTTCAGTAGCCCTTTATGTTCCGGGGTCACGGTAATAGAAATAAGTCCCGCGACCCCGGCAGCCAAGTTTGTAGCCTGGAGATCTTTTATCCCGATATAGTAAGTTCTCAATAAAAGTTATCCACTAATCTAGCTTGTATGCATATGCAGTTAAAAGTTGTGAATCTGTAAAAATGTTCTAATGATGTTTTTACTTTATCTCATACTTACCTATTTTAATCAGGCAACATTCCTATTCATTTATAGCCGTAACTTATAATTTTATATCCACGTTTTTCTATTAATAAAGTAAACTCATGCGTGTTACAGTAAAACTATAAAAAGTACTCGTATGGGAAATGCGTGAAATTACTAGTTTTTTTTATAACAAAACTTCTCTTGAAAGTTTTTTTTAAATATTATGAAAGCTTAGACCAACACTTTGAAAACGCGATATCTACTAACACTCATTGGGTCATTTTCTTAAATACAGATCTGTGTTCCAGCAGTGGGAACGTTAAATTCTGATTAATGCTTGTCTTTATGCAATTTATTTGTAGTGGATTTTTAAGGATATGTTCTCTAATTACTCATTTGTGTAGAAAGTACTCGCGGGAGAAACCACAGAAAAAGTTTAGTTCTTTAGAAATGCCGTACGATTCAACACGTGTTATTTACTATCTCCATACTATCATCTTATCAACGCAGATGTTTTTATTAGATATAAATTATGATGGATGGATTGCCACGTCGACAATCGTCGCAACACATCCGATTGCCACGTCGACAAGCGTCGACGTGGCAATCGGATGTATTGAAAGTATGAAGAATGACTTATACTTATTTATGTTTTTATGTATTGTAGATAATAGTGTAAACTATATAACAGTTATAAATCTTCTGTGGTATAGACGAGTGGTGAAGAAAACAACAGATATAACGAGACATGTTTATCTAGCTATCAGTTATGAATATTGTATGCCAATATTTTGATTTCAACCAAGATTACCATCAAATTTGTTTATGTTGTCTAGATTAAAATCTAGTTTTATATCTTTGAGCAGCGTTTTAAAATAGTAATAATATAAACATTATGCCATTATCACCATGTAAAGATTCCATAATATAAAAAGGGAAGAGATCAGCAATGGCCAACCAGACTTTCTATGATAACAATTTCTCCGAAAGGCAATGTTTTATTTAATTTTGAAACCTCGAAGTAGATACGGTCTTTTGCAATTAAAGTAGTTTCTCTTTTTTTCCTGTCATAAAGATAAATTTAAAAATTGGTGTCGTAGCGAAGCGTAGGTGTCATAGCTCAACGTGGTTTCTGTCGCGTAGCGTACCTATCGTAGCGCTATGTAGCTTCTGTAGCGAAGCTGTCGTAGGCAGTGTCTTTTACCGAGTCGACTGTCAAATTTGACATTTTCTTGAAGAAAAGATTAGACTATCATGAAGTAGAGCATTCGCTAGAAAGATCGTGGAAATGTTCATAGCAACATTTCACTCTATATGCTCGGCTCTGTTCGTTGCTCGATGCTCATACAACGGATGCTCGATGTTTATTACTAGTCATGTCTGTCAACACCTTAAAAGTCCGCGATACTCATCAAGATTTATTATTTCGTCTTTTTTATGGTTTAAAAGATAAAATACAAATAAACTGCATTGATTTCATTATAGGTATTATTATATTAGGTACATGATGGAAATCAACTTATCATTCTTAGTAATTAAATATGATGTAATAACTGCAGTGTTCATTTATACATAGTGTTTACTAAATTAAATTCTGGTTTTTTGTTTTGATTATCTTTAAAGTGCATTCGTCAATCAACAAAAAATAGTGGTCTTTGATGATCTTGCCATACAAATAAGGATAAATTATTCGTAGAACTATCATCCGGATGCGAAATTTCATGCTATAAGTCCTAAGCTTCGCTGTGGAAGTGTTTTCTAGTAATATAATGGTAGTGGATTAGGATTAGTAAAGTCAAATATCGCGTTCTTCCGCCCGCTGTCACAGATTACTTAATAGTTACTATCTAAGTAAATTCTTCTTCATCATTTGTAATGCGCACAGCAAAGGAGTGGAACTCTATACCTACTGTGTTTCCGGACGCATACAACCCTAATCTGTTCCAAGTTAGAGTGAACAGGATTCTTTTAGTTAAGCTTGCTCCATTGTTGGTCCGTCACATCTAACCTAGAACTAAATTGAACAAAAGCAATTTTAAATGAAAAAAAAAAACAGTGAAATGGAGCCTAAAATAGTAGAAAAAATGTAAAAATAGAAGCAAATAGATATATATATTTTTTTAATAAAAGGGCTTGCTATGCTAGGCAAGTAAAAATATGTCTAATTTCACATTCAGCCTACAACACAATTCAAATAGGTTCACTTAAATGGCTTTATTATGTACTGTAATTAGTAAATAAATATGCAGTATGTACTAAGTAACATACCTACGGACAATTTGCAAGAAAACTGTAGAAACTAGGAAACCATTAGATACATTTGTTTATGTGCTTGTTCCCATGTTTTAAGTGCGTTATTTAATGTCTTATGTCATCATTTACATATGTATTTGAGACTAGAGAATTACCCAGTTTTGCCTATGTTTGAGTCTATGACGTCTTTTTTTTATCGTGGAAAAATTATCAAATGAGTCCTCGAACCCAGGGTAGAGCGGGAGGGACTGTCAGACTTGTAGGTACTGACTAAAATCTGCGGTGTCCTTCACGTTGTCATGGTTTTTCGTTAGTCCCGCGATCCCTACAGACTTTGGCCCTCTAAAGATGACAATTAGGGCCCCCCTAATTGTCATTGTGAGTCCATGATGTCTTTATCTTTGACAGTTGACAGTGGCGTACTTTTAAAATTACTTTTTATTAAAATTATGTTTTCGACCGACTGGATTAAGCTGTCCTATTTTTTTCTAAAATATTTTTGCTTATCTTTCACCTACTTTCAACATATCAACATGAATTAGGTAACTGATGACTCACGATTGATTAAAAAAATCTGTAATATTGTAAGATTTTAATCAATTTATAACAAGATTGATTGTTAAAGGGAGCACCCGATTTTTACCGAGAATTAGAAAAAATATTTAAAAAACAATTACTTAATTGCCTAGTAATGATAAGTAATTATAATTGTTTTCCTGAATTATATATTATCCTACGATCAAAGAGAAATATCTACATCTCGAGATAGGTAATTAGGTAATAATCACTTTAATAATCGGAATTAATCGGTGTATCCTTTTGTATACTTAACGTCATTGATATTAATTGCAGCGCCAGACTGTAGTAGGTAACTAAAAATTAAATTACTTTCTTATATACCAAAGTTTGTGTGAATTGATAATAATAATATAATATTTCACAACTATCACACAACACCATCTAGTCTCAAGCTAAGCAGAGCTTGTGTTATGGGTACTAGAAAACTGATAAACATACTTACTTATATATTTCTTAATACATACATGTTTTATATAAATTACACCCAGACACAGAACAAATGATCATGCTCATCACACAAACATATGTACTGGGTGGGAATCGAACCCACGACCCCCGGCATTGCTCTCAGGGTCACAAACCACTAGACCAACAGACCAGTCGATGGTTATAAGCCCCTTCGTACACTAGGCGACGCATGTCTAAGATAGATATGGGCGCCGCGCCGGCGCGGCGCCGCCGTGTGCCCTCCGCACGCCGCCGCCGCCGCCGACATTCATCGCGCGGCGTGAGTGGCATAAAGACGTATATTTGTTTTCATGATTGTCTCATCCAAAATTATTGAATTAATATCCCAATAATCATTGGTGAACAGTTTCGGGGATATAACATCCCCCTGCGCAGCAGAATATGTTTAGACACTCATAGTCGTGGCGTCATACAGACACTTCAGCAGTCGATGTACCGCCAGGCCACTTGAAATCGCTGCAGTGATTGTAGAACCAGGTTTCAACAGAGTCAAAGGTCTTTTCTTAATCAACAAATGTTAAGCGCAGGGGCTCCGTGGTAGACGCCCACGGCGTCGAACGTCGGCAGACGACCTCCAGCCGTACCTACGGTGGCTGGAGGTCGTCTGCCGACGTTCGACGCCGTGGGCATGCGGACAGCGAGTAAAGGGCAACTCGCTGTCCGACCATGGACCGGGTCCGGATCATGTCCGGGTCGACGGCCCGTCGTGTTCCACGCGCGCCTCAAGGAGCGTCAGCATAATGATGGGGCCCTCTCAGAGGGCCAAAGCCTGCCGGGGTCACGTTACTTATTTCATAACCGTGACCCTGGAACATAAAGGACTATTGAAGGACATCGTGGATTTTAGTCCGTACAAGTCTGAAAATCATCAAATGAGTCCTCCCACCCCGAGCTGGGCGGGAGGACTCATTTAATGATTTTACCACGATAAAAAAAAAGTACAGGGTCTGCTTATGCTAGCAAAGAGGCAAGTTTGCCTCACTGTGTGGATGTGGACTATGATGCTTAATCCTCCGCGAAACCCAGACTACTCTGGAGGCTGAAACTCGTCAAGTCTTCTTGTAGGGCGGTTTGTGATGACCCTCGAAAACAGTTTATACACGTAGATCAGGACTTCAGGAGTGATATGAGACGATAGATTTTCAATAGGGTTTTGTCACCCTTCTTGAAAAAGAGGACCACAAGACTCCTGTTCCACGCCTTTGGAGTTGTCACAGTGTCTAAAATAGAGTTGAATAGTTTTTGGAACTCCCGAAGTATGGGCTTTCTACCTGCTTTTGACTCCTGAAGTACGGGCTTTCTACCTGCTTTCAAAAACACCGAAGTGATAATTCCATCGTCACCTCATCTAGTCTGATTTCCGGCAGTTCATCGGTGTAGTGGCGCGTTAGAGTGGCTCGGTAATCCTGTCATACAACTGACCATAAAAGCCTTTTATCTCAACTAGGATCTCCGGCTTTGAGGTTATGGTTTGGCCATTAGGTGATCTAAGCGTCGTCAGATGCGAGCGTTTCAGCTGTCTGGCGAACACTTTAGCAACCCGATTTTCTTCTATTGCCTTTTCAATTCCGCGTTAATTGGTGGTTCGGAGGTCACGTCGCACCAACTTGCTTATTTTCTTATTGAGTACTCGCTTCTCTGATATAACCTTTTTTTTGTTCCTGATGACCTGATCAGGACAAGGTATTTACTGTACTGTATAGGACTGACATTTCCCCCCTCCCCAGCGACGCCCTAAGCTCCGTACCCCAAAGGCCCTTAGCGTGAGGTCGCTTAGTTTTTTATTTGACTAAGTTTGTTGCCCTGGCTGGAGGCCTTTTTTAAGGCATCCACAGAAAAGTCCGGTTGCTGACATGCGAGATGCCAAACAAAAAAAAAAGGTCATTTTCCGGTAGTCCGCCTGAAACGACATTAAGGAGCCGCCCGGCTTAAAGAAAATAGGGAGTAGATTTCGAGTTTTAGTTGAAGGTACTAGAAAACCACGCCGCCGGCGCCACGCCGCCGCCGTTTGAATTTGGTCAGCGCGCCGCCGCCGAGAATTTTTAAGGCGGCGCCCACGTCTAGTCTAAGATACCTTGCGACTTTGACATCCATTGACGCGTGCCTGTGTACGAACCTCTATGGATTTGTATTATGATAGTCGCCTGGATACCGATATCGTAAGGTATCCTTGTGTATGAAGGGGCTAATGGATGCACCAAAACTACTGAACGTATTTCGATAAAATTTGGCACACGGTCGGTTTATAACCCATTATAGGTTATTTTTATATCCTATAGTCGTATTATACGTAAATACGTAAACATTGCCTTAAACTAAAAACTTCTTCCCATACCATGCCTTTACAAACTTAAATGTTTGTCACCCATATACACAAAAAGCCAGATCCGGAACGAATTTGTATTTTGGGCCATACTAATATTTGTTTCGTGCGAGAAAAGGAACCCACGAAAGCAGTCATCCTCTGCATCCTCTATGCCGTCTAGAGCGTCTGAGCGAAAAAAAAAATTTATCGTGGTAAAATCATCAAATCAGACCTTCCACCCATTCTGTTAGACTTTGTGACTAAAATCCACGGTGTGCCTTCAAGAGCCCATTTACGTTTAAAGGGTCATGGTTACCTGGTGAGACAGACCTGCGACCCAGCGGTCTTTGAGACAATCAGGTACCGATCATTCCGATCTTCTAAGTATTGAAGCTGGAAGCAAAATTTTTTTAGGTATCTTTTCCCTGGAGGTAGGCACCTAGTACCTACGTACCTTTTTTTTTTTTTTTTAGCGTGGTAAAATCATCAAATGAGACCTCCAAGGCGGGAGGTACTGTTAGACTTGTACTGACTAAAATTCACGGTGTCCTTCAGTAGCCCTTTATGTTCCGGGGTCACGGTAATAGAAATAAGTCCCGCGACCCCGGCAGGCTTTGGCCTTCTGAAAGGGGGCCCCGTCATTTTGCTGCCAGCTCTTTGAGGCGCGCGTGGAACGCGACTCGCCGTCGACCCGGGCATGGTCCATGGTCGGACAGCGAGTTGCCCTTTACTCGCTGTCCGCATGCCCGCGCCTACGGTGGCCGGAGATCGTCTTGCGACGCACGGCGCCGTGGGCGTACACCACTGCGGTTGGGGCGGAGGGAGGACGCTGTCCTCTCTCTCTCGCGGCCCGCCACCTCCTTCACGAGCATTACTGCCTCGCAGAAGGTGGCGACCGCTTCCCACTCCGTCTCGCTCCGCAGCATGGCCGAAACCAAGTACCTATGTACCTAGGAGCAGGCATACATAGACGACAAGGCCGCTACCACTTGGTATAAGCACTTGCTTTTACCACCTATTTTGATAAGCTGATAACAACTAGTTGTTATCATATCAGAAGTTGGTTTAACAATCAATTGAATTAAGTCCTGAGTGGCCATAAATTAATCAATGGGCGCCAATTGGGCGCTTTTACATTACACGATAACGACACGCCATCACAACACTGGTATATCGTCGTCTGTAGCTTTTTCCTTAGAAATGTATGAACTTATTGGTATATCGTGTCGTTACCGTTATCGTCTAATGTGAAAGCGCCTAAACCCGGCTAAAATACATTGACTGCTCTGCTTGTCGTAATTTCGATTCCCTTACATAACTAATGTTTGCATAGTCTGCGGCTGTTGTTATGTGTCTGACTATTATTATTATGATTGTATTTATAATGGAAAAAAAACTCATGATATAGGAGAAATTCCCTTTTAATAAAATGGCTACTGTCTATAGTTAACAATAATGTATCATTCAGGTTTTTTAATCTATTACTATTTATTGATATCGTATAGTACCTAATTATTACATATTTAGTCATTGTGATATGTTCTTGTTTAAGCCTTTAAGCTGCAAATGTGATAAGCGTGATAAAAATATTCCGACAAAGTTCCCAAACTTACCTAAAGAGTGGACACACTAGAGCATTTTCAGTGAACACTTTTTTATTGAGCTTTAAATTACTTTTAAGTTGAGTCCTAAAGAGTAAGCTTTAGAACTTAGCAGTAGACAGGCGAGAATAATTTTCAGTTTGAATAGCTGGCCCAAAGCTTTAGTTCATAGTTTTCCCGCCTCGTTTCGCTTGGCAGCTCGCTCGCAGATCGCTAGCCCGCAGTGTGGCCTGCGCTTTAAGGTGGACGCACATTCATCATGACGGATGTACCTATACGATATTTTTGACCCTGTATACGTATTACTTACAGCTCTTTGATTATATACTGTCTAGAGATGGAGCGTCAAGAGCGCGCAAACGTGTCAAAAATAATCAGCCAACAGCTGGCTGAATTAATCAAAGTTACAACGCGTCGAATTTAATTTCAGAATTCTGTTTAAAATCCTTTCGTTCGTGTATTACGATTCGGCGCGGATTCGGAAGATTTCTAAACAGAATTCTGAAATTCGGCGCGTACCGCGAGGATGACTGTTATAGCTGTTAGTAATACGTATACAGGATCAAAAATATCGCATAAGTAAGTAGGTACATCCGTCATAGAGTTCTGCGAGTGAATTAAGCCTGACCTTGTATTATTATATAATCCGCTGTTATCAAAATTATTGTCTATTGGTTTTTCCAACAGATAGAGCATCGCTCATTGAAATGTTTTTTCTTAGCTGCCTACTTTCGCAAATGACCTTTCTGATATTGTTATCTTTCAGCAACCACTCGTTTTAATAATCATTCAAAATATTATTCGATTAATTGTAAATATAGGTAATTAATTAATGAATTACGTACTTTTGTTACTAATAAAATAATAATATGATTTGATATTGGTTTTTACAAAATAGGTAGTAATTTTATTATCTTGGCTATTAAGTGTAGGTGTATTTGCAATCCCAAGAATACCTTTTTTTATTGATATATCCCACTGCTGGGCGAGGGTCCCAATAATCAACAACAGTAGCGTTTGACCACTATGTCGCTTGATGGTAAGCGAAGATCCTGGAATTTTAGTCAGTACAAGTCTGACAGTCCCTCCTGTCCCGCCCTGGGTAGGAGGTAGCGTTGTCTGACGTCCGGATAAAGCCGGACACAGTCAGGCTTTTTGGTTGCGTGTCCGGCGTTCCGGCCAAATTAGACAGTGTCCGAGCTGCCCGGCTTTAGTTAGGCTTTTTTTTTGTTATGATTTCGATTCCGCTTTAGCAATAGCCCCGCTCGCTTGCGTTCCACGGCGAGGGGAACTTTGTTTAAGTAGTTGAAACGTACTTTACGTACTTTATGTTTTAAAAAATAGGTCGAAGAAAAGGGGTGTACGGTCTTTTAACCCAAATTTCCGCCTAAACTGACTGGTCTGTCCGACTTTTCAGTTTTAAAACCTGGCAACCCTAGTGGGCGGACTTATTTGATGATTACACCACATAAAAAGAAAAAAAAACTATACTGCTGGGTCAATTATCCTGGTTTTACCCTAAATAATATTTCAGCTACTTAGATTATCTAGGTTTCACAATTCCACACGCAATTGAAGACAAGCACTTGTTGCGAGTGTCCTTGATACGATAATGCAAAACATTAAAAGCCAGACACTCCACAGTCACACATGATAATTTATAATGGACTCCACTTCTAAATAAATAAACTTCATTAGTTTATACCTAGGTACATAGGTTTCTTCTAGAACTTTAGAGAAATGTTACAATATGCATACAAATTGTGAAGATATGGGTACAACCTTCACATTGTAAGGATGATGGTCTTGTTGCTTAGCAATGTTTGTTATATCGGTCTTGTCACATAATAAGAAAAATATATTCCTTCTATATAAAACAAAGTTTTATTTTTATCGTTCAATTCTATGGCAACTTAATAACAATTATTATAAGCTTTACATATTAACTAAAGCTTTGCACAAATCATGCCTAGTCTAATTTTGTAGCGACGTGTTAACCCGGCGCCAATGACGCTGGGTCATATTGACCCGAGGCAATTTTAAAGAAACATATTATTTTTTTGCTTCGGTCGATTGTTTTGAACGTTCGTGTAGCTGAAGATATAGCCCCCCTCTATCCGCCTCGTTGATATGATCGGTGCGATGCTGTTCGTGGAGTGAGACACATTTGCGCCAAGTTGAAACGGGTACGTATGACCCAGCGTCATCGCTGGCGTCGTAATTTTGTGACTTACTTTTATTCGTTATTGTAGTGTTCAATGTTAATTTTCTTTGTTATTATTTAAGTTTTTATAAAAAATCTGTAACTAATGATCCGGAGAGGATAATGACGTTGTTAGAAGACTCGGATTCTGAAAATGAAGATTACTCCTCGAATCCTGTAGATTTCCAGGCTGCTTTGGACATTGATGATGATAACTACTTATCTCAGGGTAGTAATAACAGCGGAAGTGAACAAGATGCAATTTCCAGGATCTCGTATTAGATGTCTTATATGTCCATCAAAGAAGGACAAGAAAACATGGCCCACTTGTCAGGCATGCTGCATCTTTGCATGTCCAGAACATTTCGTATCATACTGCAATAATTGCAGCAGTTCGATGGCTGTTATCGAGGAAGAAGAAGACTGATCACTATATTTTTTTTATGATAAGTTTTATTGATCTCTTTTTTAGTCAATAATACTATAAATTTATATTTTTTCTAATAATGAATAACTACAAATTAAAAAATATCAACAGGTTACGTTTTTGTAGTTGATTTTGCATGTTTTACTGAGAATTTTAATTCATTTTGATATGTGTGATTTATAAGTATTATTTTCATTTCAGTACCTAACCAAAATACTCTTTTTTGATACACAATAATGAAAGTAACGGCAACTATTAAAAAGCTATTAAAAAAATCTAATTTAAACCGGGTCACCATGACCCGGTGTCATCGTCGCCGTTATTATTTTCACGTCATTGGCGCCGGGTTAAAAAGTAGGTAGATACATTATTTAATGGGCCTACTACACACTACATGTATCAAGTGTTCCTCGTGATTTCACCCCACTGCTCAGCTCCTGTTGCGTCGCAACGGAGAAAAATGGTACGAGAAAAAGTTACTGCTCATGCTATGATGGCAGGTACCTACAATTTTAGTCCATCGAATCAATGCCACTATTCGTTGTAACTTTTTAACTCAAGAATGGGCTCTCCTATCCAAACCAAATGTTTAAGCTTTGTTCGAACTATTTATGTGAAGTTTGCACAAAATCGGTAGAGCGGTTCTTCATTTATCACATTTTTTGTAACAGGTAGTGAAGCACTGGGCGGGCCACTAGTTTTTTTCCCCACGTTTTATAAAATACACCATCTGTTGCCCATGGTTTCTGTTACCCCCTCCACCCACTAAATAGCCTTTAAACGTCTCTAGATTCTCAACTAGATAGGACTACCAAAAATTATCAAATTCGGTTCAGCCGAAGCACAGCCGAAGAGACAAGAGACCAAGATCTACACACTGTGGCATTTTAAATAAATACAAAATAGTGTAAATGTGCATTATTCACCTCAATAATAGCTGTTAAATACTCGAGTTTCTCTTTTAGATCCTCTATTTAACTAATTATCTTTTTATCATAATTCTATCAGGCATTTCAATAAATTCAGTCAGTTTACATAAACATCTAGCTACAGAAATGGTGTTTAAAAGTCATTTAAGTTAAAGCAACTTTGTAGCTCACGAAGAATGAATATTAATGTTTTAATTATTATAATTTACATGATTCACGCTAACTAAACACTTGCTTACGTAAACGATTCTTTAATCATTGCCCATTTGCTTACATCTTTAGCTAAGTATGTAAGCATGAGTCGTAAAAATGACTCGAATAGATAAATAAATAAACTAACTAATTATTAATTTAAAATAGATTTATTTACGGTCAGACTCATCAGGTTACGTTTGGTAGACTTTGACAATCAAAGCAGGCAGAACAACATTCAACGCCTTCCAATTTTCTCATAGCATGGAATCGCTAAATGAAAAGTAGACCATCGTTTCTGATTGCTATGGGAAAAGTTGTAGGCGTTAATATAAATGAATATGGAAGGTTTTTTTTTAAGTACTGTGTCAACTATTTCTATCTTAAGTATTTTTATAATAAGTATTGCTTAATTTGTCGTGTTTGAGATTTGACTCAAAAAGTATTGGCTCTATGTAAAAACTAAAATATTTTTCTGTATTTGTACTTCAACTAGGATTAGCAACGTCAAGCAATTATTTATTATTTTTACATCTTGTGACTAGAGTTTATTATTATTTTGCGTCTAATTCATATGAATTATCACCACAAATTATTCTGTTATAGTTATTTTAAATGTGTTCTCTCATGCACTGTAAAAAAACAAATAGAATTCTACAATACGGTTTTAAATGCTTATTCATTTGCGCTCCAATCATGGACCATGGCTGAGTCGATGGTGCGTTGTGTTTCACGCGTGCCTCAAAAAGCTGCCAACAACCTGACGGGGCACCCCTTAGAGGCCCTGGAACATAAAGGGATATTGAAGGAACACCGTGAATATAAGTTAATAAGGTTCTGAAAGTTCATCCCGTCCTGCTCTGGGTGGGAGGACTCATTTGATGGTGAAAATGGGTTCCGTTATCGTCATGTAAAGCTATGTACTGCCGAATCTGTCATATTATATAAACTGTCCTTGCCTTATTCAGTCTTACGACAAAAGTTGAGATCTGTTGAACACTTGTCTCAAAAAGTGGAAAATTTCATTTTATTTTGATGTACCTAAGGCCGTTTTGCGGTTGCACTTTTATTAGGTATTTTTTGTTTATTCTGAGAGATAAAAAGAAGTTTAACTTTTTATAGTTAGACTGTGTTTATTCAGCAATTAAACTGTTGATTTTCCAAAAAGACGACAAGGAAACCCGATATAATAATAATATAACGTCATTCACATTCTACTCAGGTATTTTCCTCTAGTTTAGCACAGGTCATAAGATGTAGGTATATAATATAAAAGATTGTTTGTTTGTTTTTGTAGCGGAAACACCAGAATTAAAATAAATTTTTGTGGTAGGATCAAGCTCAGAGCTTGTTGGTCTAGTGGTTAGTGACCCTGACTGCTAAGCCGGAGGTCGTGGGTTCAATTCCCAACCAGGACAAATGTCTTTGTGATGAGTACAATCATTTGTTCTGTGTCTGGGTGTAATTTATCTATAATATGTATGTATTTAGAAATATTTATGTATGTTTATCAGTTGTCTAGTGCCCATAACACAAGCTCTGCTTAGCTTGGGACTAGATGACGTTGTGTGATAGTTGTGGAATACTATTACAGTATTACATTTAGATTGAAACTATCAGCAAATATACTGCCCGACCTTTTTCCATAAGGAAAGTTATTTTTAAATCAAAAGATTCGAAGGAAAACTTGACGTGTACTGTATGTCAAATTTATTGGTACACAGGAAGAAGGAAAGCGGAAATAAGTTTGGCGCCATTATTCATCTTGTCCTTTGCTTCCGATATGCGTGCAGTGTCTATGGACTGCAACAGAATACTGATTAGTCTATGATCTGTTAATTAATTATCTGTGACATTTTCTTTTAATTTATGACCAGACAAAGGCATGGGTAGAGTAGGTATGTTTATCTTCTTCGTGAAAGTACATCTCCTGGATAATGTCTCCCACTGATTGAACAGATTTATCTATAGTATTCCGGAATAGCAATGTCTACCACTGCGGCTAGGGTGAAGGGAGGACTGTCCTCTCCCTCACGCGGCCCGCCTCCCATTACCCCCTCACAAGGAGGCGACCGCTTCCCATTCCGTCTAAAGCCGCAGCATGGCCCCGACCAATGACGGGCGCGAGAGTTCTCCGCCTATCGCCGTCGTGAGGACACGGTGGTGCTCTGCCCAAGCGGGGCAATCCTGCACCGTATCCTTCACCGTGTCCTCTGAGCGATCCTCGCAGTGGTGACACACAGTCGTCTTCTCTCCTTATGCGACACAGGTACCTACAGAAACTTCCGTGTCCGGTGAGGACCTGCGTCAGGCTACCGCCTGCGTCCTGACCTACCAGTTAGGACGCCGTGAAGTCTATTCAGTCACTCCTTAAAGAGGGGTCTTACAGGCGCGATTGCGGCGTGCACCTCTTAAGTATATTCAGGAATCTTCCTCAAATTATTTCTTGGAAAACGAAGGCACAGGAGCACAGGGTATTCGAAACACCGATTATTCTTGATGAATCTAAACAGGATTGTTTTCCCAATGCAAATAAGGGCGAGAATGTTATGACATCATTAAAATACATGTATATACAAAACAAGATATAATGTACATAATATCCAAGCGCGATATTCCACTGTATCTGTTATTTATCTGCGTTTTATCGCAATAAATACATGTGCGATATCCGAGGGGTAATTTATCTAAGGCATAAACATACATATGTTATGTATGATAAATGATATATGTTTACGTATATCTATACAAATGAATAAAATTAGAGTGTCTGTTTGTTATATTTAAATGTAAACAGCTTTTCACTGTATGCATAGTACATAATACCAAAATGTTACACATTTTTTACGGTTTTTGTCCGGCTACTCTCTGTAACGGCTTTATAGATTTTGACAGGAATTTCACTGGCAGGTTGCTTGTTATAAGTACATATACTGGATTTGTTCATGATCTTAGTCGAGGTCAGGAGTGACTAAGACAAGGTCGACGATGGAGCGAGCTTACCCAGGAGAAACCAGTTTACTCTAATTTTGAAGAGATTAGGGTTGTTTGCGTTCGGAAACACAGACGCAGGCAGAGAGTTCCACTCTTTCGCTGTCCGCATTATAAAAGAGGTTTAGAAACGCTTAGTGCTGATGTAATAGGAGTAAACTAGCCCCCCCCCCTAACCTTTATTTTAGAAAAGTTTTCCACACGGCCGAAACCGCGGACACAGCTAATATAAACTAATAATAAAGAGGCTAAGATAGTGAGTTTGTTTGTAAGAGTGAATCTCTAGAATTAATGAACAGATTTTGAAAAATCTTTCAAAAGTAGAAAGCTACATTATTCTTTCTTTTTTAAAATTGCACCTGAGCAAAGCCACGCTTCATCGCTAGTGTAACTTATAGATATGACGTACCAGTAAGTATAATGTGTGGAAAAGTATGCTGAAATTATAGATTTATTATATGATAAAAATTCGACTACTTCAGCATGATGTCCGTGTATTCACTGACGAGTATGCAAATGGGGTGGCGAGACAGTCTCAGCAGGTTACTTACCCTGACCCTGGAACGTAAAGGTGGATTTTTAGTCAGTAAAAGTCTGACATATCCTTTCGATCCAGTCGGTCATTACGAACAAAAATGCCGATTACATACATTGAGGTATTATTACTACATATACAGACGACACCACACATCACCACTGTGTCCCATCCAGGATGAGTGCGCGTGCCTAGAGCACGCCACAGAGCTGTCAAACAAATGAATGAACTTGTGCGCGCTCACTCATCCTGGATGGGACACAGTGGTGATACATGGTGTCGTCTCTATACGTAGTAATAATAGCTCAATGATGACATAACATAACATCACGCTAGGCTGTAATCCACGTAAAATCAGGCAGAGGTATCCTCAAAAAGTACACTCGCCCAAAAATCAAAAACACTTTGCCCGGCAAGGAAATCACACCTGGGACCTCTTCTTTAGCGGTGACGCTTACAACTACTAGATGCAAAGATTTACGTTTAAATTGACCCAATGTAAATATTGTAGCAAACCCAGATTGTCTTAAAATCTTTAGTATTATAGTCAGGTATTTGGCTTTTTCTTGAAATCGAAAGTAGGACCACAAACTCTATATCCTTAAAAAACGACTCCGTAAATCGTAACTCTGTGTTTCTGTCTCCGCATAAATAAATGTTACTGTTGTAGACATGGGACATTATAAGGCTAAATTATGTTCGTATTCAATTAAAAAAACAACTTCGTGTCAACCATAGATATTAGAGGTCAGTAGTTATATCACTAGCCAGTGACCAGTAACCATTTCAAAAAAGGAACACGATAGTGATGCTGTCATTTTGACAATTCCATGTGTTGTTTTTGTACGAGTGTCCAAAGAAGAGTGTCCCATATTTTGTGGATGACAATTGCTGTCATAATAATATTGTTTGGCATAATTTTATTGTTTATTTGTAATGGTTTTATTAATCGTGGGATTTTATACATTGGGCCAGTTAATTTGCTTGTCCATGGTAAGTTGGGGAATGAAGTCATCCAATAGGCAATGTATTAAATGAATTTTGATGGTATATCACGTTCCCCATCTCAAAATTTGTTTAAATTTGAACAAGGAAATGATGCTGAACTGCCTTAGTTCATTTCCTTTGTTACCATTTTCTGATACTTCTTCAAGCTTAATTGCCTCGATACCCTTTCTAGGCTATGTCCCTGTTGATTAAGGCACAGGAGTTGCAGTGATTAGAGAATAGAGGCAGGATTGTCCCAAAAAAACTTTGAAACACGTGACTCTGCTAAGACCCTTGCCAAAATTTCTTTAGTATTTTTAATGATGATTACAGTCAACATGGGATTACACGTTCTTATGGGAATAATCCCAAACTACACGTAAATCGAGTTCTTACACGAGGTCTTTTTCCACAGTCTTGGCGGCAGAACATCGGGTGTTTGCCAAACATCCACCCTCGAGCACAGCTCAACGTAAGCGGAACGTAACACACACCGGGTGACGTCACCTGACGTATGGAAGATAGGACCTACGCTTACGACCCGGTTGGTGAGACCGGTGCGGCACTCAATCAGCAGGCGTACAGAATGGAGGCAGGGCAATTGTGGCGGCAATATGTCATCGCGGGCATCGGTATGTTATTTTTTTTTGTAATTTAAATTTTGTAATGTGTATTTTTTTTTAGCAGTGGCTCTATGGGATTGAAAAAAAGTGTCGTTGAGTTACAAAAAAAATGTAATTGTGTCGGAAATGTGCGCGAAAATACTCGGAATAATTTAGAATCGGTATCTTTTTAATTTAAACCAATTTTGTATTTATTCAAGTGGCTCCATAAAAATAATAGTGTCTGAATTTTACAAAATAATAAAGGTGTCGAAAGAAATGCGCGGGAAAATATTTGAAATTGGAACTGTGTTCGTTAGTCTATGAAGGTTGTTCTTCAGTGTATTTTTTTAATTGAAAATTACTAGACCATGAGTTAAAATGCGATTCAAATAAATCAAAGTAAAATAGAGTCAGTTAAAATGCGATTTATTTAAATCGGAGTGAACATGTTGTAAACAAAGTTGAAGTGTCAAGTAAGTGTGATTACTAAATGATACCTACCTAGTAAAAATACGGCATGAAGATTAAAGTTGAAACAATTGTTTATGGCGGAACAAATAGTGAAATAATAACAATTTAATGACATAATTCTTCACAAGATTTCCCGATATGACCAAGTAAGTAATAAGAACGGAAGATTTTTAAATAGTAGCGGAAAATCGGACTTTTCCAGCAATATTTGTCGTGAAAAATCGAACATATGTTTTACATTCCAACGTAATTAGGTACATTTTACATCGCAATAAAAATTATCGCGATTATTTAAGTGTGAAAATCTAAATTTTATACGACCAATTTTAAAATGCAATGCAACATAATATTATTGCAACAAGATGGGATAGCTATTAAAATCTGTCGTTAAACATTGTGACCAGTTAATAGTGACATTATAAAGGAAAATAAAAGTGAAGAAAAATGTTTATGTTACGGACATTGTCTTATAAAACATGTATGAAATGTGTGGGTCATCGAATAACAATAGAAGTCAGTGTGTTACTAGAGGAAAATGCTATTGTTTACAAACCGGATCCGTTTGATTATTTTCCCGCGTTGTTGTTGATTACAAATGGCTAAATAATTACAGCCGCACAGGCTGATCTTCTGGGTTAAGCCGCGCTTGCCGAGGTTGGTCTGTGGATGGGTGACCATCTGACTTTGCGAATTTTCTCCGTGCCTCGAAAATCACGTGAAGCCGTTGGGACCCGGTTGTCATTTGTAGATCTTTGACAGTTAAAAGCTCTAAAGTCTGACAACCAGTCTTACCACGGGGTATCGTATTACCCAGTTAAGTACTGGGTTGTCGAGGTTCGATAGGCAGTCGCTCCATGTGAAATACTGATATTCAGCTGCATCTGGTTCGACTGGAAGCCGACCCCAATATAAAAAGTTGGGAAAATGCTAACAGTAGGCGAATGTCCGTTGCATAATTTTTGGCATAATGCAACTATGAGTTGAACGGACGATTTTTCATTATTCTAGGTTCATATAATACATAATGTTTTATTATTAGATGTCTTCATTCATTAATTATTTTTAATTTAATGATCTTTGCTCTCTTAATCGTATTTTTTTCTCGAGACTATTAAATAGTAAGAAGGATCGTTATAAAAATACTCTATCATTATAGACGAATAGGTACTTAGTAAAAAGCAAGTACGTACATTATTTTAAATGAGGAAATGTATATTTACATAATTGAAGCATTTTGTAATCGTTCAGTGCATACTTAAGACATTACCTAGGTATCACGTCAAATGTATTTAAGCCCTTATGTATATGGCTATAATAATTACTATACTTTCATAATAAAGCTGGTCATAACGAAATAAGTTTATAATGGTGCATAATTTTCTTGATTATGGATTGCTGGAGGCCTATTTTTAGGTGTTTTTTAGCTATGTAATTATCAAATGAGTCCTTCCGCCCTAGGTGGTGCGCAAGGGACTCTCAGACTCGTACTGACTAAAATCTACGATGTTCCTTCAATAGCTCTTTATATTCCAGGGTTACGGTTAGATAGACCCGCGACCCCAGCAGGAAATTAGACCCTAGGTACAACTATCATAGTTCTTTTGCCACAGATTACTTTTGCCTTGAATAGTAACTTAAATAATAACTTGCAAGTTATTATTCCCCGTGTTTTCATGTCCGATGCTCTGCTTGATGTTTTTATAATAAACATTTTTTCTTTCTTTCTTCCTTTCTATATCCAACAGAACCATAACTTTCCAATTAGAGACAATGGTTCTTGAGATTTTCCCGTTCAAGCAAACAGATAAACAAACTCTTCAACTTTATCTGCCTTATTAATAAAACAAGAAGTAAAGTATGCCAAAGTCAATCCTCAAAAATGTATGGTTAGTCTGAAGGTCATCCTAGTTGTAACTCCTAATCTTAGTTCACCTTTATTCATTAGGGGTGTATAATCTTATATAAGAAAAAATAAAAAAAAATCAATTGCTGTTCGTTAGTCTCGCTAAAACTCAAGAACGACTTGACTGATTTGGCTAATTTTGGAAGTCCAGGGAAGGCGGTACGAAGTTTGCCGGGTCAGCTAGTCTAATATAAAAATCAATGCCACTTTTCGTTGTAACTTTATAACTCAAGAACGGGCTCACCAAATCCAAACCAATTGTTTAGGGTTTGTTCGAACTATTTAGTAGATTATTTATGTGAAGTTTGCCCAAAATCAGTCGAGCGGTTCTTCATTTATCACATTTTTTGTATCACGTAGCGAAGCACGGGGCGGGCCGCTAGTATTTTGTCGAGTTACATCTCTGCATTTCAGCCTCTGTCGTGAAAATTGTTGACGCCCCTGAAATATATAATAATAGCTAGATATATCTAGTTTCTATGCAAATCGTGTAATCAGAGAAACTACAGAGCAATCTATCACTAAACACAATGTACTAAATATTTGTGTTTGGCTTTTCAAATGCTATCGTTATTTCTATTGTATATGGTAGCTATAGGTATCTTGTGTAACCTAGGTGTTATATAAGGTAGTAAATTATGTCTGCAAGGTGATAAATTAGATAGATTCGAGATGTGTTGTCAAAGAGAACACTGATATTCTTTTTAAAGTTGAAGTAAATCATTTGTTTCCATTGGGCGATCAAAGAGGCACTTTAAACGTCGAATATTAAAATTAAAGGAAATGGGATGGGACGGGATTGATACTACACCCATTCGCAAGGGGATTTCCATAGTTTTCTATAAAATATTGTAATAATTTAGTAAATTAATAATTATACTTTTTTCTGAAGCACCATTTAATTTTAACTAGTTATTAAAGAAAAACCCATAGATAATTATCACCTTTTCTTCCTCCTTTATTCTTTCGCCCTTTTCAAGTGTCGAAACTCAAAATTCCTTTTCATATTTTTTTTTATTCTTTAGGTTTGAAAATCAAAAGCCACCCAACTCGTTCAGCTTACTACATAATATACCAGCAATATAATAATTACTAGAATAATACTTACCAGCAGTACCTACGTTGCTGAAAAAAGGCAAAGTTAAGGGCACTTCTACACTGTTGCTGCATTCAGAATATTTTTTATTTTTCTAGTTTCTCTTACATTTTTTTACAAAAAATACAAAATATTATTCTTATATCCAACCAGATCTATATTTCCCACTTTAAAAAGTTTATTTTATTTGCCACGTATGTTTACTGATAACCCCATTTGGTTGATATCAAATTCTTTGGCACTTTGTAAATATTACATTGACAAATTCGCGATACCAAGT
Organism: Agrotis ipsilon; assembly: GCA_028554685.1. Classification (NCBI taxonomy): domain Eukaryota; kingdom Metazoa; phylum Arthropoda; class Insecta; order Lepidoptera; family Noctuidae; genus Agrotis; species Agrotis ipsilon. The sequence continues at coordinate 2,674,845 of CM052977.1, read as the reverse complement.
TTTATGACGGGCTATAAACATATTAAATAAAGAATTAACGTCATATATGATGAATGATACTAGAAGATCAAATTGAAAATTACGCGCAAATTAAATTAGATTAATTTTGTTTTAATTATTATTGCTGTGTGAAGGTCTTTGTGATAACACAACACATCATAACATTACGTTTTTCTAAACATCCTCAAGATTTGCTCTAATTTGAATAAAATAAGTTAAAAACAATTAACTATTTTAAGTTTCATAAAATAACGAAAAGAATCCGAATCCTTAAAATACGAGAAATATTTCTTACTAAACTTTATATATTATCAAAAAAAGATAATTCCAACATTTATAATGAATTTTATGGTAAAGTGTGCAAGTTATATTGCTGAGCTAGAAGTTCTGGTTCTAGTCCTAACTCGGGCAACTTGATATATCGGATCGTTCCTGACAACTTTAGATAGAATTTATAGCAATAGACCAGCTCCATAATTATTACATGGACTCAGTCTTTTCTTTGGTGTGGTATTGAGTCCTCCCACTCAGGGCAGGGCAAGAGGGACTGTCAGACAACTGACTAAAATGCACAGTGTCCTTCAATAGCCCTTTACGATCTGGGGTCACGTATCTCGGTCAGGTAGCTCGTTAGTCCTGCAACCCCGCGGTAGCATGGGCTCAGTCTCAACTGGGCATAACAAAACTAGGTATAAGTATTACAAGATCAGCGTCAGCATAATGACGAGGCCCCCTCTCGGAGGGCTAAAGCCTGCCGGGGTCGCGGGTCTTATACCATCACCGTGACCCCGGAACATAAAGGGCTATTGAAGGACACCGTGGATTTTAGTCAGTACAAGTCTGACAGTCCCTCCCACCCTGCCTAGGATGGGATGGGCCTCATTTGATGATTTTACCACGATAAAAAAAAATAAAAAAAAAGTATTACTAGATACACCTCTGCCTAGCCCTTTACGTATAAAAATGATGTTATCAGAATCATAAAGTCACTCGAAACCGAATTTAATTAGAAACTAGATACGTCTCTCATTATTTTTTAAAAATTACATGCGAATAGGGTAACCATACTTTTGCGTAAATTATGGATTTTTTCTAAAAAAAAATCATAATAAAAACACGTGAGTTTCATCAGAAATATTAAGAAAGAAGTAGTTAAATCTTAATTAGAAAGTTATAATGGAAGCAAAATAAACAAAAAATGAAAAAAACGCGTGCATTGTTGATTGCATGGGATTAAGAAAAGCACTACGCCTGGTATAATCTAGATTTTATCACAAAATTACTTAGTGATGATAAAACAGTACACGATAATCGCCCATAACTACTGCAAATGGATAAGCTCGAAGTTTTTTAACAGGATTATAAACATTAGGTCAGGTATCGTTGGTGCAGTGGTTGAATGAGCGACAGACACAGGAACTTTGACAGGCGAAAATTCCGAAAATGCTTTTGAGCTGCCAGAAAAGTTTTAGCCACATGTTGTAGTAAAAATATAGCCCGTTAAGACGCGTCTTTAGTTGCAAAATTTGATAGTTTTGTTAATTTTCATGGTGAGTTTTACTAATAAAGTATATTTAATATCGATATGATCGCGTTTACCTCTGAAGATTTAGACTCAAAGCAGTATTCAATGTTATTTTTACTCTAATATAGTAGACCGATCACTTTGTGTGATAAGCCGATGATTAACAAAACTCGTGTCTGAAGCAGCGTACGTCAATGAAAGCCCGATACTTACGTAGAAGTTACTAGCACTGCACTGTGAAACACGGATTTAAAAAAAAATACTGTGTACTTTGGTGTTACATTTGGCAAAAAGAACATACACTTATTTTACAAGTTATACAAAAAGACATGATCATAAATGCGATCAACAAATCTTAAAACGTGTTCAAAAATCGTAGATTTCATCAATTTATCTTTACTCTGTAAGATATGATTTGCATAATCATAATCAGCCTATAGTGTTACCACTGCTGGGACATAGGCCCTCTCTGTGACAAATTGAGTTGTAGCCAACTGCCACTGTGCGGACACAGCGGGTGTCACATATTTTCGAATTATATTTTCTTGATTAATATTTTTCTAATGTCAAGTTAAATTATGTACCCTAAAACAGTGTTTTTTTTTCTCAAGAAAAAAACCATTCTGTTCTAGCCTACTTCAAAAAATAAATCAATCAATCTCGTGCTTAGTCAAAAACAACCATTAATCGAGTAAAATTCCTTATTTATATCGTTATATAATTTTGACCTCCATAGCTCCAGTTAACTTAGTGTTGATAAGACAGGGCGACAAAGATTATCGTGGTCCGCGGATAGTTTGCAATAAAAAAGGTTATCCGCTCTATAAACACTGTAAAAAGGTCATGATTAATAAATTATTGTAGAAAAAAAAGCTGCTATTTCAATGCAAATGCAATTTTGAGTACAAAAAAATCACAAAAATTGCTATCTAACTCATTGTTTAAAATAATTTTCTTTAAAGCCTTACAATGGAAGTTATGTATGTAGCCTCCCTACATACATAACTTCCATTCCTTTGTCCAACAGTGGGATGATGCAGGCTAAGAGTAGCAGTAACCATGCAAAGCCAGAGCTGGTCACTAAATTAATACTTTAAAGGCTCTAAAATAAATTATCTATTCCTTATTTGAAATTATATTTCTTATCCGAAAAACGTGACAAGGCAAAATGGCAGATCACAAAACAAACTCTGCAGACATTAATTTTATTATGTTTTGATTCGAACTGACCCCAACTACGTCTGTATTGAGTATTTAAATACTATCTCAAACTTTACTTATCTGTTGAAACTATTTGCTAAGTAAACAATTTGCACTGTGCATGTTTTATATAGATTTTTCCCCGTTGATGTGTATTTTATTGATAAAAACATTGCATTATGGTCACCTGACTGTTTTGTCAAAATTAGGTGTTTGTGAAAAAAACAACTGCTGTCACTTTTCGACGACTGTTTCGAGTTTTATAATAGCACAGAATTTAAAATGTCACTTACGGGATATCTTCCGTGATTATTAATTGTTTTGAGTTCCCGATATTTCGACGCTGTTGCAAGGGCCATGATTGCGGGGGTAAGTGAAATTTTAAATTGAGAAATAAACCGTGATAGCCTAAAACAGTGTTTAGCACAGAATTGTTAATTAATGAAAAAAAATATAGGTATATTTTATTAGAATTAAAAACTACTTGGAATGTAATTTGCAGTTTAATCAGCTTTAATTGCAGCCAGCAGTTTTAAAGGCAACCAAACTAAAAATAAACCTCTAAATGCTAAATATTCCGTGATGACAGTTTAAATGAGTATGAAAAAAATATGTTTAAATATATTGTTACAGTCAGACAGGGAAATTGGTCATTATAATGATTGCCACAAACCAAACTACCTCATGGAATTCTGATATTAGGTACAGTGGGTAATCTTTTGGCTTATAAAATCATGACTAACATATTTTCATGCCCACAGTGAAGTTATTTGTTCAGCTGCAGAAGGTAATTTAAAAATATAGATAATAATCTTTGTATATTAAAAAATGGGAATTCCTTCTTATAGCTAAGAATATTTTACGTAAGTATAGATAGATGTGATCAAAAAATTACAAGTACAACTTGCTTTACCATTTTGCTTAATTACAAGAATCTTTGAGTGACCAAGTCACGTGTAGACATCGAGATATGCTCTAAAGGGGGCCGATATTCACACAAGATAAAAATATAGATAAATTATAGATATATTTTGCAAGTTTTTCCATCGTAGAGATAAATCTCTAATAGATATGTACATGTTATTGGCTTCGTGTTCTAATCATCTAGATAGCAAAGATTGAACGTGTATAAAACTTACATTTATGTAAAATATTTTGATGAGATATGAATTTATTTGCATGCTTTATAATCTATTCGCGTATCACGTTTGCAATGTTATACAATATACGTACCTACATTTATTAAATAAATAATAAAAAAAAATAATCTTTCCCACTATTTAATAAGAAATTATGAGCACTTTTGAAGGTCAAACAATATGCCTCTAATTTTCACACTAATTGTTAACAACTGAAAGTTTATTACAATTATCTAGATATTTATTCATTCATTTGACGTAGACTGAACGTTTTGGCATTCGACATTAATCTAATGTTATTTTTATTTCAATATATCACTGAAAACGGAAACACTGATATTCAGATGCATTTGGTTCAAATGGAAGCCGACCCCAATATAGTTGGGAAAAGGCTAGGCAGATGATGACTTAGGGAAGATCGAAATGTAGGTACGCGCTTGTAACTCCTTATGGCTTGGTTCATCCACCCCATTTCAACAGAAATGTCCCTCTTTTGAACGTGCGGCATTTGAAAATCCCTCTTGCAAGCCTTCCTACTCGCATGGAAGGCATCAGACTCCAACCATCTGCTTTATACCTGGGATGCGGATTTGCTTGCACAATCACCGCTCCCCGGAAATTACTCTTTCTCTCATTACGTCCAGGAATGCATAAGTGTCATGTTTTATGTAGCGAACCTATTGCCATCAACTAGGCACAAATTCAGACTCCAAGGACTGCCATTAATAAAAGAAAAGAAAACAATAAATAAGTAAAAATGAAAAAAGGGGCAAAGAAAATAAAATAAGACACAATTAAACTAAACTGAACAGTATTCGAGCGATGTTATGGTACATAGTTATTTACGATCATGCCAAAAATTATTTAACTGACCTATTGTTACCGATTAATAAACACATTTCCGCTGTTTTCATTGTCAAGGTTGCATTAATAATGGCGTGTCAGCCGTGATTTTAAACATGTTTATAAACATCCACTTTGTATGCGTGCTGCGGTTAGCTAATTGCACTATTGTCAGCCTTTTGATCGGACTAAACTGCTTACTCCACAGATATTTCATCTAATAATCTATAATATATAAATGTAAGTCCTTAGTGTGACTAATTTCTTAAAACAATTTTAATTATATGTAATTTTTTAGTAGGCAAGAAGTTTCTTTAATTATATGTATTACTTCAGAAATGTATTCGGAAGAAAAAGTTTTAAGCAAGAGTGAAGTAAAATAAATTTTAGAATAAGTGTCCCAAAAATTTATTTATTATGGTGACTCTACAGTTTCATTTTTTTTAGGTAGTTTGAAGAAATATATTATGTCACATTGTGATGTGGTGTGAAATGCATGCATGCACATGCATGCTATCAAATTAAAAATAGTGTTATACTCGTTTATATGGGTTCACAATAACTTAACATTTTAAAAATTTATATCCGGTAATAGTATTCAAATTTAAAAAAAAAACTCTTTCATTATCAAGTCAGAATCATCATTAATATCAGTCATCATCGGTGTCATAATCAACAAATAAACATCAAGATTTTGGCACACACATCAACATTGTTGACAATTTTTCAAAGAGATCAACAACCATCGAAACTAGCCGTTCCATTGCAGAAAATACGAGACCGTTATTATGTTGTAACTAATATTCAACATGACTTATCATAAGCCGTGTTAAATGTAGGTACAACATCATCATCATCTTCCTGCCCTTAGGTATCCCATTTTGGTCGCGGGTCTTATACCATCACCGTGACCCCGGAACATAAAGGGCTATTGAAGGACACCGTGGATTTTAGTCAGTACAAGTCTGACAGTACCTCTCGCCCTGCCCGGGGTGGGAGGTCACATTTGATGATTTTACCACGTAAAAAAAAAAAAAAAAAAAAAAAGGTATCCCATTTTACTTGCGGTCGACGCAACACATTTTTTTCTTCCATTCTCTCCTATCAAACGTATCAATTACTCCTTATTCTTTCGTATCATTCCTTAAACCATCCATCCATCTTTTCTTTGGGCTTCCTCTTCCTCTCCATCTATCAACATTCATACTCATCACTCTCTTAGTCACAACATGTTGGGGGATATAAGAGAGGAATCCAGCATCTGAATCCTTCAAATATAATGACACACTTAAAACCTTACTTAACTTACTGCATGGTCACCCTGGCATGCTTTTAATCCTTTAGCTTCTTGTTATACTAATACAAGGGATCTTAGTATCAATTTTAACCAAATTCGGCAAAAAATAGTGACTTTCACCGTTCAAGATCGGACTAACAGGTTCGGTCAAATTGCGGACTAGCTAAAGACAGATCACTCCGCATCTCCGCATCATAAATCTGTCCGTATTAAGTGTCCGGTGCGGTGTCCGTAATTTGTACGTACGTTTTGTCGTATCAACAAAGTCGCTGCTAAATATAGAACAGTCTTAAATATAGATTCGCGGGATATGAACTGTGAAGATGTGTTCATATGAGATAATGATTGTACAACGCACGTGATCAATGTAGTTGTCAGTTTATTACTCTTTAAGGGCGCATAACCAGAAAGTTGGCAATGTCGCTAATACCTGTCAAATATTTACATGTTTTAATTAATTTTGCAATGTTACTGTATGGAAATAAGAAATATGGCTCTGTAGTGCACTAGGAAATTGATATAGGAATGGAACTCAAACACTGAATTTGATTTTGTAACCGTTTCAGGTGTATAAAAGGCATTTGGAAGGGTTCCAAATGCTTTTTTTACGTCTAAAACTATATATTCGGTGTTACGATATTACTTATTGCATTCCCTAATCCATTTTTTAGTGCACTACAGAGCCATTTTTCTTATTTTCATACAGAAATTTTGCAAAATCGATTAAAATTGTAAATATTTGACAGCCATTGCCAACTTTCAGAATTCGCGCTCTTAATGCTTGCGATCTCAAAGCCATCGCGTCGAAGAGCACACAGTAGAGTCCAGCGATGAGATTTCTGAAGGTGCGTGCTGGGCCGGCTTCAACTACGGCATCGTCCATCTTCCGGCACTCATAGCGTGGACACTTTTAAAAGGAATACTTAGGGTATTTTTCATCTAAATAAATTGAAAATCTGTTTAGTCCTGTCAGTTAGAGTATTGAAAAGTAACTAATGTTTTTTTTTAAATCTAAGAATATTGACAAAGTTAAAAGTCTCGCTCCAAATTCGGGAATCATACGAGTAACGCTTGTAAAATTGTACCGACCGAAAGATGATTTGTGATTTTTAAAGAAAATACGGATCTAACATTTTTTTTATAATCTATATTTCGCACTAAAAAAATATTTTGAGTAAAAAAGCCTGTTGAGGAAAACCTTCGACCAGCACTGGAATATTATAAAAGACAAAACATGAATAAGTATGTTATGAATAACTAGCTGTTGCCCGCGGTTTCACCCGCTACAACTCCCGTGAAAACATTAAATCGGGATCATAACTATCCTATGTGTTAATCCAGGTTATAAGCTATCTGTGTACCAAAAATAAACAAAATCCGTTCAGTAGTTTTTGCGTGAAAGAGTAACAAACATCCATCCACACATACAAACTTTCACGTTTTATAATATTAGTAGGATATGAATACATAGAAAGACAGTTAGAAAAACAAACTCAACATGTAGTACAATGTGAATAATAGATACTTGATAGTAATAATATTTAATAATATTCAGTATTATTTTGCACTTTTGTTATTGTATTCACTGCTCATTGTTTTTATGGTAAAGCTATCGGCAATCAATAATGTACATCGACCGTTAGAAAGCATAAACATTGTAGGTCGTGTGTATATACTTATTTTATTTTTTTGCTCTCGCAAGGACGTCTCCCTTGTTACTAGGCCTACGTTTTTCTCACATATCTGAGTACCTATTCTAAATTGTAACAATCAGTTTGTAAAATAATACCATATTTTAAAAGAGTAACCATGGAGTTTCTTGCCGGTTCTTCTCCATGGAATCGACCAACCCGAACCGAGCACCTTTTGTCGACGTTTTATAAGTGCCCTCATGGGCCTATGTGAAATAAAAATATTTGATTTTGATTTTGAGAAAGAGACAATCGGCTAATTTCGGCTTTGTAGAGCGCTATTCCAGTCACACACTACCTATGTGTCGCTGGTTCGTTCGTTTGTGAAACAGAGACAACGTTACGAAGCTGAAACTAGCATTTTCAAAGGTTGAATTTTAATGAATATTACGGTGTAGATAATATTCCACAGATTACTTGCTTAATTGCCTTACCTAGCCTTTTCCCAACTATATTGAGGTCGGCTTCCAGTCAAACCAGATGCAGCTGGGTATCAGTATTTTACATGGAGGGACTGCCTATCGGACCTCCACAACCCAGTAACTGGGTAATACCATACCCCATGGTAAGACTGGTTGTCAAACTTTAGAGCTTCTGACTAACAGTAACGACTGTCAAAGATCTACAAACGACAGCCGGGACCAACGGCTTTACGTGCTTTCCGAGGCACGGAGTAAACTCGCTCCGTCGTCACCCATCCACATTATAACCTTGGCAAGCGCGGCTAAACCCGGAAGATCGGCCTGTGCGGCTGTAATTATTTAGCCACGAGCTCTTCGATTGACTGATAGGATGTAGGCCTATTATTTTGTCAGATGAATCATGTGTATGATCTAGATTTGTAGAAAAGCCATAGATAATGAGACAAGATATCAGACTGTAGGTTACAATATGGGATTATGGTATCTTACGTCTTCAGATATGTCTTACGACATCTTTCGATAAAAGACTTCAATATCGTGGTCGTCCGAGGCATTTTTTTTCAGTAAAAAAAAGATTTTAGATCCGACTAAGTAAATAGTTTCATGGGCAATAGAAATGCTTCAGAGGCAGAATGCCTGCCGTGGTCGGGGAACTGTTGAAATGGGAAACCGTAACCCTGCAACGTAAAGAGATACTTATCTAAGGAACACCGTGGATTTTCATAATAATCTGACTGGTTCTGGACTCTAAAATCTGGGGTTTTCAGGCGTCTTGCTCGTTTTCCAAATTTTAGAGATGGCAACCCTAATTTAACCACGACAAAATAGGGAAGACTCGTTGTCTCCAACTATAAATATTTATCTCTACGACCGCTATATGTTTTAGCACACATCAACCACCCAATCAAAGTTAGATATAAATACACTCGACAACACACTATCATTAAATCTACAAAGAAAAGTCACGAGACTATATAATTTTTCCGCTCAACAAATTAATGTCTGTTCAAATACATTGCTGTTTGATAATTAAATATATAATGAAATTATGTAAATTATTGTTAAATTAAATAATCAGTTCGCTAATCATGTTTCTCAGGCCTGAGAATCATGCTTGATGTCACAATAGCGAGAAAAGAATACTCACAGATTAAACAATAAAAAGGCAATAGAATTAATAAGCGTTGTGTGGTATTTTTGTGTAAAAAATATGCCAATGAGTCCTCCCGCATTAGATGGAAGAAGCTGTCACCCATAAACATACTTAACTTTCTAAAACCCACCGTGTTCCTGCAACTGACCTTTGCTTTTCAGGCCCGTGGTAATCTCTAAAAACCTGGAAATAAATAGATAGATCTAAGTTGCCTTCTTCCATAAAAATATTATTATTGTGTGTGTTGGCTCCGTAAAGAGACCAAAAAATCTCCTTTGCTTTGACAATTTAATCCTCTATTGGATCAAAACGTTCACTATCAGTTGAAGATATCGTAGAAGGTTAGATTTGACTGAATTTCATAGTTTAGACTTTAAAATCACAAATTGAATGTAATAAATCCTCCATAGCAGCCATAAATTTGTGCATTTATTATTGTACTAAGAATCTAGACATTTTAAAATATAATGTCTATAGATAGGCTCGCCCTATTTCATAGGACTTAAACACAGGCCAAATACATTGAGCTATTGCTATTACGTATAGAGACGACACCACGCATCACCACTGTGTCCCATCCAGGATGAGTGCTCGCGCCTAGAGCACGCCACAGAGCTGTCAAACAACTGAATGAACTTGTGCGCGTTGTCTCATCCTGGATGGGACACAGTGTTGATACGTGGTGTCGTCTCTATACGTAGTAATAATAGCTCAATGGCCAAATATGGGTTTACTATTATGTACACCACTGCCTAACGTTTGAAAACAAAACGTAACTTTATTCTTGACGCCAGATTACATATATACTTATGTATGTTTGAGTGAGCGCCACACCCGCGCCACGCACACGTTTAAAAATGTTTTCCTTGGACATTCCCGTGGGAAGCCAAGGAAAGGCTTAATTTTTCGTCCTTTTTGGCTTAAATTATCAGTGCCCTTCTTTTAATTTGAAAATTCCATAATCTAAAGCTAAGACAATAATATTATCTTGTCCCTAAAACCTCTATAGGTAAATAATGTCGAGCTGGATTCTCGGTTTTAGAGATGGTGTCGAACTCGACAAAAATTTCTAATCACGTCATTTTTTCGAGAAAAGTTGCTATTCTGGGGATGCCAAATTCGCCATTTGTCGAAGGCTAACGTTAGAGTTCAGTAAAATTTGTAGAAACAATGACGTCATTAAAAATTTTTGTCGAGTTCGACACCATCTCTCAAGGCGAGAATCGGCCCCCTGGTATCAGAGCAAAACTATAAACAAGGAGTTTTCAAATAAATAGGTTTTACTTATTTATAACAGGCTCGTAGTACAACAGATAATAAATATAATAGTATTGTAGAAAACGTATCAAACTGACCGCTATAGATAAGTCGACAGTGAACAGCTTTGTAACACGAGTGTCGTAATTAAAATAACATTCAACAACTTGATTAGAGATTGTTTTGTTTTTCAATGAAATAACAGATCGATTTTTTACGCAGAAAATTTATATCTAGACGCCGTAAAAACGATTTTCATGAAAAGGATGACAGAAGTTCGAAAATAATGCTTTTTGAAAGCTGAAAAGTACCGTAGATGATAATTTTTCGTGGGTTTGATTCCTGCACGAAAGCATTTTTCTTTTTTGTAAAATTTGTAGGTCTGTTTGTTTGTTTACCAACGTGATTCAATATTTTGTAAACGCACCCACGATTTAGGAGAAACTACCTTTTTTTTGCGTGGTAAAGTCATCAAATGAGTCCTCCTACTCGGCCAGGGCGAGAGGGACTGTCAGACTTGTACTGACTAAACTCCACGGTGTCCTTCAATAGCCCTGTATGTTCTGGGGTCACGGTAATAAGTCCCGCGAATAAGGAGAAACTACCATAGTGGGGAATCGATCGCTTTTGTTAAGAACGAAAGATAAATGACAACTTATGTAGCATCGTTTTGAGGTTTGCTTGTATTAGTTGCTACAAAAACGATTAGTAGCTAAAAATATTCATAGCCATAAACACCTACTATATTTATGTGCAGAAAGCTCATAAGTGTGACAACCAGTCTTATCATGCAGTATAGCAATGCCCAGTTACTGTGTTATGGAGGTCGGATAGGCAGTCGCTCCCTGTAAAATACTAACATTCAGCTGCATCTGTTTCGACTGGAAGCCGACCCCAATACAGTTGGTAAAAAGCTAGGCAGATGATGATGTGTGTAGGAAGCTTCTGATTTACAAAGAAATCACAATTTTCAAAACTAATTAATCTTCGAATGAAATAATAGGGTATTTTACTGCATAAATAAATTAAAAAACTATTTAGTCCGTCAGTAATAAAGCCTCCTGCAGACACATGCGATTATCCGCGCGTGGCGATTGTTGGAAAAACCTACTTAGTTCATTTTCTATGAAAACACCCATATCTGTTCACACTGAAGCGGCGCGGCGTATCGCGTTTCTGATATTATTATTGCGATGGCTTGCGGCAGGATTGACGCGCGACAAGTGCGTCACGCCAGGCGACACAAATCAGCCCTAGTTGCCAATGTAATTTCCACTCTAAATGTGCTACGATTGGGTTCACTTCTCTTCGCAGGGCGTGGCTCCGCGTTGCCGCGCCGCGTGCCGCGCGGCGACAAGTTTCTCAGAATGCGGCGGGCGTTTTCTTTTGAAGCATTATTGGATGGAATTAATTAAAAAACCGACAAGTGAAGGGTTCCGTAGCAGCAAGTTTTAAATATAAAAGTTCTTGTAGTTGGTTGTAACTTTGAAAGGTAAATTAGTTTGTACGTATACAACGTGTAATGTTAAAAGCGCAAAACCTCTCGTGGAGTAACTCAGCACATGTTACTGAACAATGTTTGTTCTAAAACTTTTGGAAATTAAAAACAAAAAAAAATTGGTTTTTCATACAAAATGAGAAATTGATCGAGCCCATTAGTATGAAAAATCTTATTTTTTTTTGCGAATTTCCAAATGTTTTAAATATAAAAGTTCTTGTAGTTGGTTGTAACTTTGAAAGGTAAATTGCGGTTTACGATTTATGACGTATTAAAAAGAACTAGTAATTACTTGATTTCGTTCAAACCAATTTTGAGTGGTAGTTTGCATAATAATGTTTATCATATATTTTTTTTAGTCTTAGTATAAAAAAAATCAGTAACATGAGCTGAGTTACCCCACGAGAGGTTTTGCGCTTTTGGCGTTACACGTTGTATATACCCGAAATGTAAGCGTTTGGTGAAAAAAAAATAGAGTTTTAATTCTAATATGGGGATAATATATCTAGTATGGGGAAAACCCGAAATTAGTTTTTTGAAAAAAGTATTGAAAATCCTAATGCGGTTCACATGACACATCTACTTACCAAGTTTCACCTGGATAGCTCTTATACCTTCGAAGAAAAGTGGCTGTGACTTACGGACGGACAGACAGACATGACGAATCTATAAGGTTTCCTCTTTTTATTATTTGACTACGGAACCCTCAAAAGCTGCGGTGCCGCGCGGCGCGCGCGTTTTGCCGTGCGGCGTCGTTTCGCGTCGTGTCCTTACCATAGTACATTTAGAGTTTATATTTCTGTGGCATTTTGTCGCGGCGGGAAACGCCGCGTGCCGCGCGTGCCGCGCGCGCTGGCGCTAGTTGCCAATGTAATTTCCACTCTAAATGTGCTACGATTGGGTTCACTTCTCTTCGCAGGGCGTGGCTCCGCGTTGCCGCGCCGCGTGCCGCGCGGCGACAAGTTTCTCGGAATGCGGCGGGCGTTTTCTTTTGAAGCATTATTGGATGGAATTAATTAAAAAACCGAACAAGTGAAGGGTTCCGTAGCAGCAAGTTTTAAATATAAAAGTTCTTGTAGTTGGTTGTAACTTTGAAAGGTAAATTAGTTTGTACGTATACAACGTGTAATGTTAAAAGCGCAAAACCTCTCGTGGAGTAACTCAGCACATGTTACTGAACAATGTTTGTTCTAAAACTTTTGGAAATTAAAAACAAAAAAAAATTGGTTTTTCATACAAAATGAGAAATTGATCGAGCCCATTAGTATGAAAAATCTTATTTTTTTTTGCGAATTTCCAAATGTTTTAAATATAAAAGTTCTTGTAGTTGGTTGTAACTTTGAAAGGTAAATTGCGGTTTACGATTTATGACGTATTAAAAAGAACTAGTAATTACTTGATTTCGTTCAAACCAATTTTGAGTGGTAGTTTGCATAATAATGTTTATCATATATTTTTTTTAGTCTTAGTATAAAAAAAATCAGTAACATGAGCTGAGTTACCCCACGAGAGGTTTTGCGCTTTTGGCGTTACACGTTGTATATACCCGAAATGTAAGCGTTTGGTGAAAAAAAAATAGAGTTTTAATTCTAATATGGGGATAATATATCTAGTATGGGGAAAACCCGAAATTAGTTTTTTGAAAAAAGTATTGAAAATCCTAATGCGGTTCACATGACACATCTACTTACCAAGTTTCACCTGGATAGCTCTTATACCTTCGAAGAAAAGTGGCTGTGACTTACGGACGGACAGACAGACATGACGAATCTATAAGGTTTCCACTTTTTATTATTTGACTACGGAACCCTCACAAGCTGCGGTGCCGCGCGGCGCGCGCGTTTTGCCGTGCGGCGTCGTTTCGCGTCGTGTCCTTACCATAGTACATTTAGAGTTTATATTTCTGTGGCATTTTGTCGCGGCGGGAAACGCCGCGTGCCGCGCGTGCCGCGCGCGCTGGCGCTAGTTGCCAATGTAATTTCCACTCTAAATGTGCTACGATTGGGTTCACTTCTCTTCGCAGGGCGTGGCTCCGCGTTGCCGCGCCGCGTGCCGCGCGGCGACAAGTTTCTCGGAATGCGGCGGGCGTTTTCTTTTGAAGCATTATTCGATGGAATTAATTAAAAAACCGAACAAGTGAAGGGTTCCGTAGCAGCAAGTTTTAAATATAAAAGTTCTTGTAGTTGGTTGTAACTTTGAAAGGTAAATTAGTTTGTACATATATGAGTAAACAAAAAATTTCCTAGAACAAAATGTTTAAAAATTACCTTGGAACAAAACTTTGATTATACAAAAATCGTAATAACTTAGGATCCACTGAACTGATTTACTTCGAACAACTTTTATAATTGTTTTTACAACAAGACACAACCGTTTTTATAGTTTTATTTCAACAAAATGCACAAACAAAAAAGTGGATTTTCAAGTTACGTAATTTTTCAAACTTTTTACAATTTTCGAATGAAAAACCTTTCTAATTGAAATTCAATATGATTAACAAAGATAATCTAATAAAAATCAAGATAATCTAATAGAAATCTAATAAGAAACTAACAATCAACATATCAGAGTAAAATTCTAATTAGAAAACTTAAAAAAATCCTTACAAACTATTTTGTAAAAAGTCCAACGTCTACCCAACACTTGCACACTCTTTCCTGGAGTGAGTCTCGTCACCGACAGTGGCTGTGACATACGGACGGACAGACAGACAGACAGACATGACGAATCTATAAGGTTTCCTTTTCTTACTATTTGGCTACGGAACCCTCATAGGCTGCGGTGCCGCGCCGCGTGCCGCGCGGCGACAAGTTTCTCGGAATGCGGCGGGCGTTTTCTTTTGAAGCATTATTGGATGGAATTAATTAAAAAACCGACCAAGTGAAGGGTTCCGTAGCAGCAAGTTTTAAATATAAAAGTTCTTGTAGTTGGTTGTCACTTTGAAAGGTAAATTAGTTTGTACATTTATTAGTAAACAAAAATTTTCCTAGAACAAAATGTTTAAAAATTACCTTGGAACAAAACTTTGATTATACAAAAATCGTAATAACTTAGGATCCACTGAACTGATTTACTTCGAACAACTTTTATAATTGTTTTTACAACAAGACACAACCGTTTTTATAGTTTTATTTCAACAAAATGCACAAACAAAAAAGTGGATTTTCAAGTTACGTAATTTTTCAAACTTATTACAATTTTCGAATGAAAAACCTTTCTAATTGAAATTCAATATGATTAACAAAGATAATCTAATAAAAATCAAGATAATCTAATAGAAATCTAATAAGAAACTAACAATCAACATATCAGAGTAAAATTCTAATTAGAAAACTTAAAAAAATCCTTACAAACTATTTTGTAAAAAGTCCAACGTCTACCCAACACTTGCACACTCTTTCCTGGAGTGAGTCTCGTCACCGACAGTGACTGTGACATACGGACGGACAGACAGACAGACAGACATGACGAATCTATAAGGTTTCCTTTTCTTACTATTTGGCTACGGAACCCTCATAGGCTGCGGTGCCGCGCCGCGTGCCGCGCGGCGACAAGTTTCTCGGAATGCGGCGGGCGTTTTCCTTTGAAGCATTATTGGATGGAATTAATTAAAAAACCGACCAAGTGAAGGGTTCCGTAGCAGCAAGTTTTAAATAAAAAAGTTCTTGTAGTTGGTTGTAACTTTGAAAGGTAAATTAGTTTGTACATATATTAGTAAACAAAAAAATTCCTAGAACAAAATGTTTAAAAATTACCTTGGAACAAAACTTTGATTATACAAAAATCGTAATAACTTAGGATCCACTGAACTGATTTACTTCGAACAACTTTTATAATTGTTTTTACAACAAGACACAACCGTTTTTATAGTTTTATTTCAACAAAATGCACAAACAAAAAAGTGGATTTTCAAGTTACGTAATTTTTCAAACTTTTTACAATTTTCGAATGAAAAACCTTTCTAATTGAAATTCAATATGATTAACAAAGATAATCTAATAAAAATCAAGATAATCTAATAGAAATCTAATAAGAAACTAACAATCAACATATCAGAGTAAAATTCTAATTAGAAAACTTAAAAAAATCCTTACAAACTATTTTGTAAAAAGTCCAACGTCTACCCAACACTTGCACACTCTTTCCTGGAGTGAGTCTCGTCACCGACAGTGGCTGTGACATACGGACGGACAGACAGACAGACAGACATGACGAATCTATAAGGTTTCCTTTTCTTACTATTTGGCTACGGAACCCTCATAGGCTGCGGTGCCGCGCCGCGTGCCGCGCGGCGACAAGTTTCTCGGAATGCGGCGGGCGTTTTCCTTTGAAGCATTATTGGATGGAATTAATTAAAAAACCGACCAAGTGAAGGGTTCCGTAGCAGCAAGTTTTAAATATAAAAGTTCTTGTAGTTGGTTGTCACTTTGAAAGGTAAATTAGTTTGTACATATATTAGTAAACAAAAAAATTCCTAGAACAAAATGTTTAAAAATTACCTTGGAACAAAACTTTGATTATACAAAAATCGTAATAACTTAGGATCCACTGAACTGATTTACTTCGAACAACTTTTATAATTGTTTTTACAACAAGACACAACCGTTTTTATAGTTTTATTTCAACAAAATGCACAAACAAAAAAGTGGATTTTCAAGTTACGTAATTTTTCAAACTTTTTACAATTTTCGAATGAAAAACCTTTCTAATTGAAATTCAATATGATTAACAAAGATAATCTAATAAAAATCAAGATAATCTAATAGAAATCTAATAAGAAACTAACAATCAACATATCAGAGTAAAATTCTAATTAGAAAACTTAAAAAAATCCTTACAAACTATTTTGTAAAAAGTCCAACGTCTACCCAACACTTGCACACTCTTTCCTGGAGTGAGTCTCGTCACCGACAGTGGCTGTGACATACGGACGGACAGACAGACAGACAGACATGACGAATCTATAAGGTTTCCTTTTCTTACTATTTGGCTACGGAACCCTCATAGGCTGCGGTGCCGCGCCGCGTGCCGCGCGGCGACAAGTTTCTCGGAATGCGGCGGGCGTTTTCCTTTGAAGCATTATTGGATGGAATTAATTAAAAAACCGACCAAGTGAAGGGTTCCGTAGCAGCAAGTTTTAAATATAAAAGTTCTTGTAGTTGGTTGTAACTTTGAAAGGTAAATTAGTTTGTACATTTATTAGTAAACAAAAATTTTCCTAGAACAAAATGTTTAAAAATTACCTTGGAACAAAACTTTGATTATACAAAAATCGTAATAACTTAGGATCCACTGAACTGATTTACTTCGAACAACTTTTATAATTGTTTTTACAACAAGACACAACCGTTTTTATAGTTTTATTTCAACAAAATGCACAAACAAAAAAGTGGATTTTCAAGTTACGTAATTTTTCAAACTTTTTACAATTTTCGAATGAAAAACCTTTCTAATTGAAATTCAATATGATTAACAAAGATAATCTAATAAAAATCAAGATAATCTAATAGAAATCTAATAAGAAACTAACAATCAACATATCAGAGTAAAATTCTAATTAGAAAACTTAAAAAAATCCTTACAAACTATTTTGTAAAAAAGTCCAACGTCTACCCAACACTTGCACACTCTTTCCTGGAGTGAGTCTCGTCACCGACAGTGGCTGTGACATACGGACGGACAGACAGACAGACAGACATGACGAATCTATAAGGTTTCCTTTTCTTACTATTTGGCTACGGAACCCTCATAGGCTGCGGTGCCGCGCCGCGTGCCGCGCGGCGACAAGTTTCTCGGAATGCGGCGGGCGTTTTCTTTTGAAGCATTATTGGATGGAATTAATTAAAAAACCGACCAAGTGAAGGGTTCCGTAGCAGCAAGTTTTAAATAAAAAAGTTCTTGTAGTTGGTTGTAACTTTGAAAGGTAAATTAGTTTGTACATATATTAGTAAACAAAAAAATTCCTAGAAAAAAATGTTTAAAAATTACCTTGGAACAAAACTTTGATTATACAAAAATCGTAATAACTTAGGATCCACTGAACTGATTTACTTCGAACAACTTTTATAATTGTTTTTACAACAAGACACAACCGTTTTTATAGTTTTATTTCAACAAAATGCACAAACAAAAAAGTGGATTTTCAAGTTACGTAATTTTTCAAACTTTTTACAATTTTTCGAATGAAAAACCTTTCTAATTGAAATTCAATATGATTAACAAAGATAATCTAATAAAAATCAAGATAATCTAATAGAAATCTAATAAGAAACTAACAATCAACATATCAGAGTAAAATTCTAATTAGAAAACTTAAAAAAATCCTTACAAACTATTTTGTAAAAAGTCCAACGTCTACCCAACACTTGCACACTCTTTCCTGGAGTGAGTCTCGTCACCGACAGTGGCTGTGACATACGGACGGACAGACAGACAGACAGACATGACGAATCTATAAGGTTTCCTTTTCTTACTATTTGGCTACGGAACCCTCATAGGCTGCGGTGCCGCGCCGCGTGCCGCGCGGCGACAAGTTTCTCGGAATGCGGCGGGCGTTTTCTTTTGAAGCATTATTGGATGGAATTAATTAAAAAACCGACCAAGTGAAGGGTTCCGTAGCAGCAAGTTTTAAATAAAAAAGTTCTTGTAGTTGGTTGTCACTTTGAAAGGTAAATTAGTTTGTACATTTATTAGTAAACAAAAATTTTCCTAGAACAAAATGTTTAAAAATTACCTTGGAACAAAACTTTGATTATACAAAAATCGTAATAACTTAGGATCCACTGAACTGATTTACTTCGAACAACTTTTATAATTGTTTTTACAACAAGACACAACCGTTTTTATAGTTTTATTTCAACAAAATGCACAAACAAAAAAGTGGATTTTCAAGTTACGTAATTTTTCAAACTTTTTACAATTTTCGAATGAAAAACCTTTCTAATTGAAATTCAATATGATTAACAAAGATAATCTAATAAAAATCAAGATAATCTAATAGAAATCTAATAAGAAACTAACAATCAACATATCAGAGTAAAATTCTAATTAGAAAACTTAAAAAAATCCTTACAAACTATTTTGTACAAAGTCCAACGTCTACCCAACACTTGCACACTCTTTCCTGGAGTGAGTCTCGTCACCGACAGTGGCTGTGACATACGGACGGACAGACAGACAGACAGATATGACGAATCTATAAGGTTTCCTTTTCTTACTATTTGGCTACGGAACCCTCATAGGCTGCGGTGCCGCGCGGCGCGCGCGTCTTGCCGTGCGGCGTCGTTTCGCGTCGTGTCCTTACCATAGTACATTTAGAGTTTATATTTCTGTGGCATTTTGTCGCGGCGGGAAACGCCGCGAGCCGCGCGTGCCGCGCGCGCTGGCTCTAGTTGCCAATGTAATTTCCACTCTAAATGTGCTACGATTGGGTTCACTTCCCTTCGCAGGGCGTGACTCCGCGGTGCCGCGCCGCGTCATGTTGTCAATCGTGGCCCGTCGTGTCGTCGCGTAGCACGCTCTTATGTGAACAGCGATGCGGCAAGGAAACGCGCGCGTATAAGTGATGCCGCGCGAGCGTGCGTTGTCGCCTGTGTCTGCAGGAGGCTTAATATTGAAAAATAATGGACACGTTTTTTTGTTTTTAAAATCAATGAATAATGGCAAAGATAAAACGCTTCGAAATTTCGGGCTTGTCGTCTTGTCGGGTCTTGACGTTATGTGATTTTTAGACGCGTTGTGTCTTCGTCAATTTTGGTTTACGTGACCAAAGAAAAAAAAACATAATCTATATTTCGGACTACCTAATTAAAAAAATTGAGAAGAATACCCTATTGATAGGTCGCCAAAAGACACACCCCAGTCTTGACTACCTACTTCTCAGTGTTATACACACATACGTAAATTCTTTAAATGCAAGTAGAAAGGGCTTGGCTACATAAAAATGCATCGTACTGTTTACAAAGCCACATTGACCGTCATGTTTCAGTCGTAAATAACGAAGAACGGTCTCGTAAACTTGAGTAGAGCAAATTTACCTATTATCCAGTAAAGTTTACGAGTAAGGTTAGGTTAGTTAATACCCCTGCTTATCCAGTACCCAATCATATAAGTTTTTTTTACATACTACCTTAGAAACAGACGCTAGCACATCAACCTATTCTAAGGGGCTTCACCTTCGGTCGGCGAGTATAGAGCAACTCGCTGCCCGACCACGAACCATCGTGCGCGTAGTGTTTCGCACCAAATGCCTGCTGGGATCGAGGGTTTTTCTTAACCCAAGATACCATGGCTCCGGAACGAAAAGGGCATCCGAAGGAACACGGGTGGATTTTAGCCGTCCGCAAGCCCGCTCCGCCGCTGCGCCCTCTACTGAACAGCTATTCGCATTCGGGCAAAGAGACCGCTTAGGCACACAGTGCCTAAGGAAGATTTTTTGCCTGCCAGGGTGCAACGGCCCGAAAAACTGGTCTTCCCCCCGGACGTATCCGAGAGGGAAGTCCAGCCCACGGGCGCACGTGTAGGTTTCCTGTCTAAGCAACCCATTAGTTGGTTTTAGGGTTTTTTTTAAGTCGTGGTTTACCCCATGTATTTGAGCCGCCGAATTTTAAGACCTGGTTAGACTGGAAAATCCTTGTTTACTCGCACTGAATCGTAAACAGTAAAAGAAAATTAAATTTACCACGTCAATTACAGCTTACTAAATACTTTTTTATGTTTATTGCCCTAATCAGGAAACCGTACCTACATCAAACACCTGCTTAAAATAAAATAAATCTCAAAATAAATACAGCAGTGGCCTAAAGAATCTGGCAACACTAAGATAATACTTTAGTTTATTGTGACAACACTTATGTAAATTTAAATAAAGATTTATCTTACTCCATTTAGTATTTGTATGTGGAGATAAAGTATTATATTGTCTCGTATCTTTATAATATCTTAAATATTTACAATGTCAGACAAATATCGACGTGGAGGTTTCGACGTGGAACTTTTGACGTGGCTAGCTTCTGTACCTAGTGTTAGGGAATATTTAATTAAAGAGCTCATTGTTCAGTTCACGCTTATATTTTTGAGACCACAGACAAAAGTAGTGATACCACAACTAATATAGAGTAAGGATTGTACAGACATTATAATCTTAGTCCTAGTTTACACAATCAATATTCTACACCTAGTGGCCGAGAATGCTGGCCCAATTTGGGGAGATAGACAGTTAGTCTAGGGGTTTATTTATTTAAAGGTTCACCCACAGCACATGTATAAACATAAATACAATTAATCTTAGGTTAAATTCTAATATATTTATATTATATTTATTTTTTTTATATTCGCGTGACCTTATCTTTTTATACAAAATTGTTAACGGAATTATTAAATGCAGTGATTTAGTCGAGCGTATTCAGTATTCAGTCCCCTTGAAACCTCCTAGGCACCCCATCACTAGATTTTTCCATATTCCTTTCCGTAAATCGAACCTTGGCCTTAACGCTCCTATACTTCGAATATGCAGAAACTATAATAGCAGTTTTAAATCATTAGACTCCGATTTATTTAGCGTCTCTCTCAACAAGTTCAGACGATTGGTCTCGGAGATAGGGGAACGCATTAATATACCTTAGTAGTTTCTTTGTCAATTTCTTTCTTTGAGGGAAATTGACAAAGAAATTGAAGCTTTCTTCTTATTATTTTTTTATTTTCAAATTAGTATATTCAGTTTTCATTTAATTTAATAAAAATAATAATTATTATTTAACATTTTCAAAAATCATTTCATTCATTCGTAAATGTATAGGTATACACAACATTTACGAATGAATGAAATGATTTTTGAAAATGTTAAATAATAATTATTATTTTTATTAAATTAAATGAAAACTGAATAGGCCTGCATACCAGCACTTAGTTTATATTTTTGTTTTCTTTTACTACTATGTATAAATAAATATATATGCCAATTACGGGCAAACACAACACTGACAGAACATACGCCAAAATACCACTTACATGCTAACTTATAGTAGGTTTACATAATATAACAAACAGAAAATAATAATAATTCAATACTAAAAGATAAAATAGTAGAGGACATAATTAAACTTGAGGGGTTATAAAGAATTGGATGTAAAGTTCACCCGACTGCTAACCTGCCTTCAACTGTCTAGATGTTTAACTGTTTAACTGTTTAGATGGGACCTTGAGGTCCCATCTATAACTTCACCAAAATCCATCAAAATCGGTTCAGTGATTTTGATGTAAAAGCGTAACAATCTCGCTGTTATCTTTGCACCAAAATCCATCAAAATCGGTTCACTGACTTAGCCGTGATGCGTAACAATCTGATTTTTGCATTTAATTTTAGATTAATTAGACACAAATTCTACATTTGGGCACTTAAATCATCCGGGTAAATGGTCCCGCAAGGCTGTGCGTATCTTTTATTCGCGCACTTTTTTTTGCGTAGTAAAATCTTCAAATGAGTCCTCCCACACAGGGCAGGGTAGGAGGGACTGTCAGACTTGTACTGACTAAAATCCACGGTGTCCTTCAATAACCTTTTACGTTCTGGGGTCACGGTAATTCGTTATTAGTCCCGCGACCACAATGAAAAATTTAACTTTTTTTGTTCGGGACAGCCAAAAACAACCCATCAAACTACTGCAACTCCTGAAAGCCGAAACCAACAGTGGCAACCACCAGAAAATCGCCGAGACAATGAATCGCGACGTGTCTCGGAGAATGAATTTACCTGTCTTGGATCCTGCAACGAAATTAATCTAGAAAACGATATTGGAGGAGTAGGAAAAATACATTTTAATTTAACATGTCACCTATCTCAAATATTTTCTTATTTGTCCTCCAGCGAACATCGCGATTGCATCGACGGGTTACTCCATGGGATGGACGTCCCCCGTCAACCTAAAGCTGCAAGGTAACACCACGGAGAACCCTGTAGGAGAACCTATTACCAAGGACCAGGAAGCTTGGATCGGATCCCTGCTCACAGTTGGTGCTATCTTCGGTGAGTATTTTGTGATCCTATTTGTTCCTGCATACTACAAAAGGTCTCTGTAACACTTCTGATATCGGGAGAGTCATCATCATCAGCCTATAAATGTTCCCACTGCTGGGACACAAGCCTCCTCTTGAGAGAGGGAGTGGGCCATAATCCACCACGCGGGCCCAGTGCGGGTTGGTGGATTTCACATATCTTCGAATGGTTGATGGTTCTAGGACATGCCGGTTTCCTCACGATGTTTTCCTTCACCGTTTTGAGAGCAGTGGTGACGAAATAAATTACACAAAGTAATGCGCCTGACTGGATTCGAACCCACGACCTACAACTCGTAAGTCGGGACCGATACCGCTGTGCCACCACTGATCGGGAGAGTAAAACTGATATATATTATCAGCCTGTTGCCATCCACTGCTGAACGTAAGCCTCCCCCAAAGAGCGCCAACCCTCCCGGTCCTGGGCAGTCTGCATCCATCCGCTGCCA
Source organism: Agrotis ipsilon (assembly GCA_028554685.1). Taxonomy (NCBI): domain Eukaryota; kingdom Metazoa; phylum Arthropoda; class Insecta; order Lepidoptera; family Noctuidae; genus Agrotis; species Agrotis ipsilon. The sequence continues at coordinate 2,651,319 of CM052977.1, read as the reverse complement.
GCCCCATTCTTCAAATCATCGACCCATCTTGTCTCAGGGCGTCCAACACTACTTTTTCCCATTCGAGGTCTCCACTCTAGCTCTACCTGTCTGCTCCAACTACCATTGGTCCGTCTACAGACGTGGCCGGCTCACTTCCACCTCAACGTGCTTATTCTACGCGCAAAGTCTATTACTTTGGTTCTCCGATACTTAACTGCATGTTCGATTTTGGTCTAAGCGGTGACCGGTGCGGCAGTCAGCGCCAATAAAACATAAATTACTTTGTAGTACGCGAATTCTTCACTGGCACCTGCTCGTGGCGTGTTTCAAACATTTCTGACCACTCGCCGCTCTGCTTTATGTCTCCGCTCACATTACTAAGCAAGGTGGAGAGGCGAGCTACTAAAAATAGCATTTGTTTCAAGACGTGTTCAGTTATAATAATATCTATCTTCTGTCCATAATAAAATGGATCGCAAAATGTGTTGCTAACCTCATAACTTGAAAACGGTTGGACCGATTCGGATAATTCTTTTTTTGTTGTGTTTGTAACCATCAGGACCAAGTTATAGAGGTCGAAAAAAAAATTTTTGTATCCACATGTCCACCCGTGCGAAGCCGGGACTGGCCGCTAGTCGAATATAAAAATTAATGCCGCCCCCCGTGATAAACGCTAACGAATCTAGTTGGGTATCGGCAACGTGACTTAAGCCTTTAGAAAAAGCTTGCTATTTGGTCACTCGCTTCCTCTCTTAAGCCTAGAGGTAGATAGGAATTACCCCTAACCCCACCCCTCTAGTGATCCACCCCGAGCAACAGTATCTACTGGTTTCCCGTATCATACGTAGGGGTCATACAATTTGGCGTCTTTCCCGGTATTTTTTGGGCTAAAGGCGCTCTCACCGAGAGCATTCGCGTGTAATGTAACATCAAAGTTTGCATTCTGATGCTCGATTGTCTTCCGTCAGTGATGAAATCTTCGAATCAGTAACGTTACATTACAGGTAAATGCTCGCGGTGAGGGAGTACCCTAAGAGGGCAGGATATGAGGTGGATGGAGTATGTGTAACGACACAATTGCACCCCCAAATACTGGTAAATATTGTCAAAACCTTCCCATCTTCCAGGACCATTCCTCGGCGGTTTCGCAGCATCTAAGATCGGTCGCAAATGGGGTCTCCTCAGTACCGCCATCCCACTGCTCATCGGTTGGATCCTGATCGCCGCTACCAAGAACGTGGGCATGATCTACGGAGCCCGTATCTTCTGGGGTCTGGCTGTTGGAATGTTGTTCACCATCTCGCCTATGTACTGTGCGGAAATTGCTACGGTAAGCTTCGGTTGTTAAAATAAAAAAAACATTCCAAAATTTGTTTCAAACGGCGGCGTTATGCGGAGACCTCTCGCGCCTATCATTGGTCGAGGGCATGCTGCGGGGCGAGACGGAGTGGGAAGCGGAGGCTTATTCTACGAAGCAGTTATACTAACAAAGAAGGAGGCGGGATGCGTGAAGGAGAGGACAGCGTCCACCTCACGAAAAAACGGCCTCTCCATACAAAATTAATAAACTTGATTGCATAGTTTGTATGGAGTGGCCGTTTATTTTATTCTTTTCCTAAAAAAAAATGTGGAAAATTGTTTAGTTTCGTCTAGTGAGCAAGCCCTGGAAGTTTGCAGAGGTCTGTACCATACAGTATAGTGGTTATAAACAGAATAATCTCCTCTCCCTCCCCAGGATGACTCCCGCGGTGCCCTGGGTTCGTTCCTGCAAGCGTTCATCACCCTGGGTTACCTGCTGATCTACGGCATCGGGCCGTACGTGTCCTACATGGTGATCGCCTATGTGGGTATCATCTTCACCGTGGCCTTCTTCGTTGGATTTTTCTTCATGCCTGAATCGCCTTTCTACTATTTGACTAAAGGTAAGCTATGTTGAAATTGTCTATGTTTCTACAGAGTGAAATTTTATTAATGAACAATATTTTAAATTCTTATTAACGATACTTAGAATCGTATTACGGAACTCAAAAACATCATTAATGCAAGTATCTTCGCTTGGTCGCGGGACTTATTTCCATCACCGTGACCCCGGAACAAAAAGGGCTATTGAAGAACACCGTGGATTTTAGTCAGTACAAGTCTGACAATTCCTCCCGCCCTGCCCGGGGCGGGAGGACTCATTTGATGATTCTTCCACGTAAAACAAAAAAAAGTATCTTCGCTTAATATTATTTGATGTTTGTTTGCTTTTCGCTACGCGCCCGGTCTACTTACTGCGCTTTAAAATTTCGATACTTTAGGACCTTTAGTGTTTATTTGCAATAATAAGCCTTTCCAATGTGACACACTACGTTTTTGAAGGTGTCCAATATTACATTAATAATATTTTTGATTTGCGATTTGTTAGCCGTAATGCAATCAGCATCGTGAGTAAAGTCAAAGTCAAAGTCAAAAAACCTTAGATTAAAATATTGCCATGATTTTGATTTCACCCTGTATAAATTGTTTACATTTTAATCACGGTTCAACTAGTCCGTCTAGCCAATTGTAGATTTTCAATTTTTAATTTAAAATTTAAGCCCTATTACCCTTATTGTTTGTTACTTGGCTTGGGACTTTTAAATCCAAATTCTCCTATTATGAAACCGGTTCATAATTCTTGTTTTTCTTATAAAGGTGACCGCGAAGCAGCAACAAGCTGCCTGGCCAAGATCAGAGGACGATCACACGAGGGAGTGCAAGCAGAGCTCGACAAAATGGCGGCCGATGTCAACGCGTCCATGGAGAAGACTGCTACCGTAAGTTCATCATCATATCAGCCGTAAGACGTCCACTGCTGAACATAGGTCTACACCTATAGACTTCCAGTAGGGCCGTAGAAGGGCTTGCATTCAGCGTGATTCTGTGGCTTCCCTCCTCTTCACTTCCTTATCTTCCTCATCCCTCCCCATCCTTCCTATTTAGTGACCCTGACTGCTATGCCGGAGGTCGTGGGTTCGATTCCCACCCAGGACAAATGTTTATGTGATGAGCACAATCATTTGATCCGTTTCTGGGTATAATTTATCTTTAGAAATATATGTCTAGTACCCATAACATAAGCTCTGCTTAACTTGGGACTAAATGGCGTTGTGTGATAGTTGTTGAATATTATATTAGCCCTACTAGTCCCTACTATAATATTATAAATGCGAAAGTAACTCTGTCTGTCTGTTACTTTTTCACGCTTAAACCACTGAACCGATTTGGATGAAATTTTGTACAAAATTTAGTTTGAGTGCCGAGAATGGACATAGGATAGTTTTTATCCAGAAATTCCCACAGGGAACGATAAAATACGTTTTGCGCGTACGAAGTCGCGGATAAAAGCTAGTTATTAATTATTTTTAAACGCATTAACGCATGCGATGCGCATCGTAAAGATGATTTTTGAGGAAAGAAAAATTTTAGATTGCAAGTGGGATTCGAACCCGCGTCTTCTGGATAGGTACTCCAGACGCCTTAACCAACTAGGCTATTGCAATCCACACTTACAAGCCGAAATTCTCTATTCCTTGTTAACGCTTTATGGTAGCGTGGCGCTATCTCTTGGATTAGTGTTGTTAGTGTTGTTATATTATATTATTAACTGATCATAATATCTGATTCTTCATCATCTAGATAGCCGATGTGTTCCGCGGCAGTAACTTCAAGGCCTTCTACATCTCCTGCGCGCTGGTGTTCTTCCAGCAGTTCAGTGGTATCAACGCTGTTCTCTTCTACATGACCAACATCTTTGAGGCTGCTAAGTCTAGCTTGGATTCTGCTATCGCCACCATCATTATTGGTGTTGTACAGGTAATTGATTACTTCTTATTTCTGAGATAATTCTTGTTTAGAGACCAACTGGACATCACTGGACATGTCCAGTGATATCAGTATTTCTAAAGGTCTCTCATGGTTAAAAACCCATGACATTATAAGTAAAAAGGTGTAGATACGTTATACGCGCTCAGAAAGTGACGCGTTCAAATGTGGTCAATTGACAAACCTTGACTATATTTTGTCTCTTTTTCACTTGCGATGCCATCCTACTTTAGTGTGCTATTGCAATATTTAGTTATTCATGTCTGCGTTAGTGTGCCGTTTTTGAAGATAGAATGTCATGTAGGTAACGTATCTATTCATTTATAATATCATTGGTTTAAACTGTCTCTATCACGGTTAGCGCAGTGGTTGAAAACGATACATGAAGAAATTTCTCTAGGACTGGCTCTCTGTTTCTATGATCTTTTTTTTCGTGGTATTATCATCAAATGAGACCTCAGGATTTAGCCCTCCCCGTCATTTTTGCTGACGCTAGTTGAGGCCGCGTGAAACACGATGCGCCGTCGACCCGGACATAGTCCATGGTCGGACAGCGAGTCGCCCATCACTCGCCGCCCGCATGCCCGTGCCTACGGTGGCCGGAGATCATCTCGCGACGTCCGTAGCCGTTGGCGTCTAATACTGCGGTTGGTGCGGAGGGAGGACGCTGTCCTCTCCCTCATGCGGCACGCCTCCTCCTTCGCGAGCATGACTGCTTCGCAGAAGGAGGCGACCGCCTCCCACTCCGTCTCGCCCCGCAGCTTCTATGATCTTAGAAGAAATATCTTTCGGCCAGAAAAATAGTACCTGATCTCTATTAGCACTTCATCTAAATGCATATTTATCAATTTCCAGGTGGTTGCCTCATTCATCACTCCACTGGTAGTGGACCGTCTCGGTCGCCGGATCCTGCTCCTCATCTCATCATGTGGAACTGCTATTGGACTTGTAAGTACCCTTTTGGGTAATAATTCTTCTCTATATGATAAACTCTACAAGAATGAAATGGATCTCTGAAATGTATAATTATGTTATCCACCCGCATCACAGGTCTTTGGAAGAACCACTGGGAGTTCAAAATTTTGGCCGTAATCGGATCTAACCTAACAGTATTTATATGAGGCTACGGCCTATCTATCGTCCACAACCTAGTAACTCAGTAATACGATGCTCTTTGGTAATATTGGTTGTCAGAATTTCGAGCTTCTGACTAACAGTAACAACTTTTTTTTTATACACACCGACCTCACTATTTCTAAAACACTGCAACTAAAAGAAAAGTGAAGTTTGACGAGTGTCCTGGAGAATGAATTAACCTGTCTTTAAGACCTGCAACAAAATTAATTAGAAAAGAATAGTGGAAGGGTGGGATAAATATATGAAGTTTCTACTTCCCTCCATGTCAAGTAGGAGATAGAACTAAAAAGACCAAACGGTCATAAAACACAACATCGGTAAACTAAGATATTTTAGACTTCCATCTTGTTTTCCAGGCCCTGCTAGGCATGTTCTTCATCCTGGCCGACAGCGGTAACCCAGTGGTGGACAAGATCGGGTTCCTTCCCATCCTGTCGCTGGTGCTGTTCATAGTGACGTACTGCTGGGGGCTGGGGCCTCTGCCGTGGGCGGTCATGTCGGAGCTGTTCCCTATCGAGGTGAAGGCCATCGCCTCGCCCATAGCTACTGCATTCTGCTGGCTGCTTTCATTTGTTATTACCAGGTTTGTTATTTATGTTTTTAATGTAGGTATCTATAATTTGAGATTTGAGAGCAGTGGTGGTCCAGTGGTATCGGTCCCGACTTACGAGTTGTAGGTCGTGGGTTCGAACCCAGCTTGGCGCATTACTTTGTGTAATTTATTTCATCACCACTGCTCTCAAAACGGAGAAGGAAAACATCGTGAGGAAACCGGCATGTCCTAGAACCATCAAATTCGAAGACATGTGACATCTGCCAATCCGCACTGGGCCCGCGTGGTGGATTATGGCCCACTCCCTCTCACAAGAGAGGAGGCCTGTGTCCCAGCAGTGGGAACGTTATAGGCTGATGATGATGATCTATAATTTACTATTTGGACCTTTTAAACCTTCCCTTGGCTTACGAAAAATAATTCATTCGTATATCATTACTTTCCAGATTTTTATGCTTATTAGCAACACTATTGAATGGTGTAATATACAGGGTGAATTTTTCAACAGAGCGTATATGGCCACATCCGAAACTATGAGGAATATCAAAAAACGTTGAAAGGAGTCTCGAGGCCGATTTTGATGAAAACTAAAACTGCATCATTGGATTTTAGAAAAATCTAAAATCCTGGCAAGGAATCGAACCCGCTGATTTTGGGAACAAATCACATCGGATATTATTAGTTTGTTAGATTATTAGTTTCGGATATAGCTATCCACGCCCAGTTGAAAAATCCACCCTGTATATTAATCTATAATTATAAAAATCAATTGCTGTTCGTTAGTCTCGCTAAAACTCGAGAACGGCTGGACCGATTTGGCTGATTTTAGTTTTGAATTATTTCTGGAAGTCCAGAGAAGGTTTAAAAGATGAGAAAAAGAGGCGTTACAAAGTTTGACGGGTCAGCTAGTATTTTATAAATATTCGACGCCACGGGTAAGAACCCCGTTGGCTCTGTTTAAAGTGAGCGACGGATGTACTGAATCCGAAGATCGCGGGTTCGAATCCTGCACGCGGTTCGAATTTTTCTTTCTTAAATTAGTTCAATCGGTCCCGCCGTTCTCGATTTTAACGAGAATAAAGAACAGCAATCAATTTTATACACAGGTTGTTTATAAAATTAGTTGCTGTTCTTTATGAAATTGCTATTTTTATACCAACCTTTTGTTACCACCTTCTCCACAGATACTTCAGTGCCATAGCTGATGCCATGGGTATGGGCGGCACATTCTTCATCTTCTGCGCGTGCTGTGTGGCCGCCTTCTTCTTCACACTGTTCCTGGTGCCCGAGACCAAGGGCAAGAGCTTCCAGGAGATTCAGGACATACTGTCCGGCAAGTGAGTACACCTGGAACTTTATAATCATTATAAAAGAAGTGGGATGCTTGAGGGAGAGGACAGCGTCCTCCTCACGACCCAGCCGCAATAGTAGACGCCGCTAGACGATTGCCGGTCACCGTAGGCGCGGGTGGCGAGTAATGGGCGACTCGCTGTCCGATCATGACCATGCCGGGGTCAACGGCGCGTTGTTCCACGTGCGCCTCAAAGAGCTGTCTGATGAACTCTTACATTCAACAGTGCACGGAACAAATATTAGTATGATCTACAAGTAGTTGTTCCAGGACTGTGTATGTGAGTTTATATGTTTGTAAACGCACCCACGATACAGGAAGAAATTCCTATTTTTTTTTTTTTCTCTGCTTTATCTATCATGGATATTAATAATTTTTTTTTCTTTGTCCACAGGCCGTCCAAGCCACAGAAGGCATAAAGTGATAGAGTAAACCGAATTTATAACGTGTGTTGATGTTTATATGAATAATCGCTAGATATTAGTATTACTGGGGCAAGTCGGGGCCGGGGTCACTGTGACCCCGTTGTTGTGAGAATTTTGGGGTCCAATGGAGAAATTTAACATAAATAAATATTTATTTAAGAATACGAATAATCGAGATTGAAAAACGACGATAATTATAATCGAATACGCTCTAAGTTCGCAATTAATACAAAATTAACTTTATTTTCATTAAAATAAAGTATATTTTGTATTGAAGAAAATAAAGATACAGTCTTCACATTTTGTTGACATAAGTATATTAAATTCTTCATTGAATCCCTAATTTTCTAAAATACTTATAATTTCCACTATTTATTATTATTGCTGACTGGAGATCAAAATAACAACTATTTATTCCAGTGAAGTTTTTCACATTAGATTCATATATTTTTATACGTAAAACGTTTGATTTCCAATCAGCAATTAAAAAAATATTCCAAAAAAATTGGACCAAGTTGATATAAATTTTTGAAACTGTTTGCCCCTTAGTATATTTATTTATGTTCCTTTTTACATTTTGGGGGTCAATTTTGACCCCAAGTTGGCTAGCCCCTAAACATAACCATAGACGTAGAAAATGGACTGAGCCTTATATCCAAATATCGAATAAAATGCGGACAGAAGAATGAGAGTGAAGCAAACATGTTGTTTTTCTATAAGTGCAAGTTCCATATTCCATACAGCACACGTAGCATGACACGGATTCGTGTCGACGAGAGAATAGACAAAATTATACATTGTAAAATGATTTCTACCCTCCATCATGACAAGTAAAACTATTCTTCAGTCCTCTAATGGTCGCGCCATACAAGGGCAAAAACAAATGAATTGTTTAGAAATAACTTTGTCTATTCTTTGGTAGAATAGGTCATGCTACGCGTGTAAGTATTGCCGAGTCCATTGTCTATGTCTATGGAACGTACTGTAAGCTAAGTTTCAAAACTTGTAAGTACAAATTAGTGAAAGCCTGAATCGGCGCGCACGCAACTATTTGTGATAATAGTTAAATATTTCTATTGTACATAATTATTTTTAATGTCTTTAATCATATTTTGTTACGAATAAATTGTTTTATACTATTTATGTGTTAATTTTGTGTTTTATTTCTTTTGATTCTATATTTTTTACAATTCTAAAGTCTGTCTCATAATCTCGTAGACTAAATTGACACATGCAAATGTCAAATTTACAAATAATATTGCCAGCTGTTTTGTGCAGTGTTGTACCTACGATAACGGTTTGTTGAATCGTAACTTTTTATCTATAATAGACGAATTTAATTTTCATTCAAAGTTTTATATTTAAAATTCACGTACGTACACACGGCTGCACAACGCCATGCGTAATCCGACCATGTTTCGTTGCCTTTAAATTAAACAAAAAACATTATAGAGGATAAAAAAAGTATGGTTTTCAGAAGACCGTCGTGTGGGTGTCATCATTATAAAAATTATAGGGCTAGATGATTACCACAACGAGATGACTTCTGATACCTATATACGAAAACTGGTTAAAAATATTTTTCCGAAATTAAAAGAAAACGCAGTACTTTTAATAGATAATGCTCCATATCACACCAGGAAACTGGATTCGTTACCTACTTCTAGTTGGCGAAAAGGGCAAATCCAAGGTTGGCTAAAATCAAAAAATATTTCGTATGACGAGACAATGTTAAAGCCCCAATTAAATGAAATTGCCCGAAAGCACAAAAAAGCCCATGAAAGAAATGTCGTCGACGAGATGGCTGCTGAACGGGGTCACTATTTTGCGACTGCCCCCTTACCACTGCGAGCTAAACCCGATTAAAGTTGGTCTGGGCTCAAGTAAAGGGGCATGTCGCTAAAAATAATAAAACATTCAAAATGAATGAAGTACGAAGCCTTTTAGAAGAAGGACTTCGTCAAGTGATCCCGCAGCAGTGGAAAGACTGTATAGTCCGTGTAATTAAAATTGAAGATGAAATGTGTCATCTGGGCCATATAACCGACGACATTACTGATAGGTTTATCATAGAAGTAGGTGGCGATTCAGATGATTTAGAATATTCTTCAGACATGGAGTTATTATCTGAATCAGATTAACGCGAATACCTGTAATTAAGTTATGTAATTTAAAATAAATAATTTACATTATTAATTTTGTATTATTACGTTTTAAATAAGTACCTACACATTATTTTAGGACAAACACATTATTTCAGGTAACTTATTGTAAAAAAACGATACTTGATTTTATTAACGCTAAGTTTCGGTTGTGCCTCATCACTATTTAAGAATTGCAATAAACTGACAACACTCGTAATGTCAGTTTAGTCTACGGAATTAAAAAACACACTTTAGATAAAACTACAGACGCTAGCACATCAACCTACTTTAATCTGTATTTTTTTACCTAATAGATTATGAACCTTATTACAATACAACAACCCTCCAGAAGTTGATGTTCGATTGGCAAAATTTGACAGTTTGGGGTAGGACCTGCTGATATCTACAGGATCATGTTTTTTTTTAATCAATCACTTAAAATCTAATTTGAATTCAAAGTTATCTATTAAGCATACATATATATTATATTAATAAAGCATAATAAAACAAGGAGTAACATACAAAAAACTGTATTTTACAATAAACAAAAGTACACAAATACCTACACATCAGTCTTACACTCGTATTCATTCGAGACCATTTTACACATACCTTGTACATCTTAAGGCGCTCCCTCACCGCGAGCATTCACCTGTAATGTAACAACACTGGCGAGGGAGAACAATCGAGCATCACAATGCGCACCTTGTATCAAATCTATAATAAATGTACGCGAATGCTCGTCAGTCAGGGAGGTAGTATTGTAATGTAATGCTCAAAGTCGAAAATATAATGTTATAATACATGCGAATGCTCCCCCGGTGACGGAGCGCCTTTAACTAAATTAGCACCCTAATTGCGTAACACAATGCAAGGAAGGATTTATAAAGTAATTTTTAATACATTGCTGCATTTCTTTCATCATCATCATCAGCCTACAATGTTCCCACTGCTGGGACACAGGCTTCTTCTCTATGAGAGAGAGAGTGGGCCGGCGGCGGACCCAGTGCGGGTTAGCAGATGTCACATGTCTTCGAGTTTTAAGTTCTAGGTTCTGTCACTTTTGAAATGATTTCAAAAGCGCCGTATTCACCATCTGTCACGGCTGTACGTCATGCACGATGCACGACGCAAAAACAACGTGTGTTGTTTTTGCGTCGTGCATCGTGCATGACGTACAGCCGTGACAGATGGTGAATACGGCGCTTTAGGTTTTTAGTTCTGTCGTTTTATACTCTTCCCTTTTTAAACAATGACATTAAAAAACAAGTCTTGTTTTATAAAACTTGTAAACGTCTCTAAGTTTCTCATTGCCAGAAACATCTAAGGGCCGAAAGGGTGTCGAGAGACTGTCTAAGCAGGGTCACTGGAACGTAAAAGGATATTGAAGGAACACGGTGAATTCTAGTCAGTACGAGTCTAAAGGTTCTTGCGCTCCACAAAGAGCGGGGTCAAAAAAAGGGGTTTGATACTCCTCACTATGAACAAATATTATTTTACTCCTCTGCTTCAAACACAATCTATGCTAAAGTGAATTGTCAAAATGCAACGACGATAATTATATTACCAGACTCCGCATGCACGATCTAATGAACAAAAACTATTCTGTCAACTCGCTGAGGTACTACGTAAGCGAGGGGGACGGGGTACTGCGTTGTGATTGGCTAACTCAAGGTCTGTTCTGTCTCAAGGTTTGTTTACGGCTCACAAGAGTGAGAGAAATAAGACTTTTTTGCCTAATGTGTTGACAGATATCGGTCGCCTGTTATTAGGAGTCTAGTAATTCATCGTCGTTGTCAAAATGTAAGGAATTACAATCTTCTCTGTGATTTCGGTGTTCCAGTGACCATTTTAATATTTTTTTTTAATACGGTACTACGTCGGTCGGTCGACGGTCGTACGTCTACTACGGTACCTCCCGAAACATCCGTGTCCGGTGAGGACCTGTGTCAGGCGGAAGATGAAAAAACCCAGTGGCACCTCTCACACCACTCCTCAAAGAGGGGTCTTACCGTCGCGATTGCGAGGTGCCCGAACCCCTTGGCCCTTAAAAAAATTCTGGCAATTAAAAAATAGTTTTGTAAGATATGTCAGAGTCTTTTTATTATTTGAAAAGTTTAGTGGTAGTAACAGAATACCAATTTTGTTGAGAGCAACAACGTCACATTTCCCAACGAATCTAAGGAAATGCTTATCGTGGTATCTATTTTAGTGACTTGGAAATTATTCGAGACGAAGTTAATAAAACTATGCTAGTAAATTAACTTGGGGCTAATTTTTCTATAAGGGCTGATTTTTCAAAAGTCTGATAGCTTTTATCTGAGGAATAAAAATGGCGTTTTGAAAACTTATAGAAAATATGTCAAATAGTTACCTTGATTCCTCAGATAAAAGTTATCTGACTATTGAAAAATCAGCCCTTAGTTGTCAAACAGGGTATTCCTGAATAATATCATACAGTCAGCAACAAAAGTTGGTTAAAAAGTCACTCGTTAGAAGACACTTATGAATTGAAACTGTAGAATATAGATCAGTACTAAATTTAAAAAAAATGTTTAATTCGTCAATTCTCACTTATAAACAAAACAAAGCCTTAATCACTGAAGCCATATAATTTTGTACAAGTTTACAAAAGTTTGTTTTAAAAATTCATCTCATAAAAGTTTTAAAAAAGTCAAAAATGACAACCAACTTCTGTCACTGGCTGTACACATCAAAAATTTAAAAAAAATGCCTACCTACTCAAATTCCTTAGAAATTTCATCCATACTAACTAAAACTTCACAAATACTTGTCGCATACAACCTAATATCGTCATTCTTTTTAATCTTAAGACTAGCGCAGTACAATTTCTTATGTAAATCAGTTATTTTCTCATAATCTTTATTAGATTTTGACCTACAATATTGAATAATACTTTTCAATATAAAATGCAGTCTATTTTCGTATAAGGAAAGTAGACTATGTTCATTTTTCATGTTTTTCTCGTCAGTGTCTTCGGGTTTCGGAGGCTCCTTTTCATCAGGATCCTTCTCAGCCAGGAGTTTCATGATGGAGTGGCATTGACGGAGGAGTTGTATGGCTGATTGCAGGGATTTTAGTTTCAGGTTCGGTGATACTGTCAAAGAAAATTTTAGGTTATTGACACACGCGGCCTTTCTGAAGCATTTCACCCAAAGACGGTATATTACTAGACTCCGCATGCACGATCTAAGGAACAAAAACTATTCTGTCAACTGGCTGAGGTACTACGTAAGCGAGGGGGACGGGGTACTGCGTTGTGATTGGCTAACTCAAGGTCTGTTCTGTCTCAAGGTATGTTTACGGCTCACAGGAGTGGTCGAAATAAGTCGGATATAAGACTTTTCGCCTTATGTGTTGGCAGACATCGGTCGCCTGTTATTAGGAGTCTAGTAATATATCGTCGTTGATTTCACCAATAAGGTCAGTGTAGGTCTTCCTAGGGCGTCCCCTCCCGGCGTTTACACTTAAAAGGGTGCGTAGTACCCGCAAACAGCGTGTATGTATGACCAGATGTATGAATGTGGATGAGGTGAAAGGAGTATGTAAGGATCATAGCAGGTGGCACTCTGTAGTTTCTGCCTACCCTGAAGAAGGCGTGAGTTTATGTATGTGTGACGATAAATTACGGGGTGAATTTTTCAACTGGGTGTTGATGGCTAAATCCGAAATTATGTGGAATATCGAGAAAATACTGAAACTTTAACTTTTAAAGCGGAAACATATTATTAATACGCGACGCGACCTCATGAAACGCGATGCGTGTTGACTCGAATCAAATGTGTACGCATAGCGCCACGTCGCATTGGATGTTCATAGTGTGATTCTGTCCCTTAGCACGAGTTTTCAGTATTTGAGACGTAAAATGGAATTTTGACAATTTCAAATTGACAATTTTCAAGGAAAAAAATAATTCCTTCTTCGCACACCGGAGGCGCTGTTCCATTTTTTCATACAAGAATCGCTGTAAATACTGGAAAGACTCTGTAAACTAAAATAGTGAAATCTCGTGCTAGGGGTACTGGTCTATAGAAAAGAATACATTGATCCGAATCAACACGCATGAAGTTACATCGGGTCGTGTTACTTTTTAATAATGTTACTTTCCGCCTTTATAATTCAATCAACAGATAGGCAGCATTGGATAAATAAAAAAGGTATTTAATAAATCATCAATTTACTTAAAGTTTTCCGAATATTACTGCCCGGAATTTGAACCTTACTAGCAACATTATCGGATGGTTTAGTAATATACCATATAACTTTTTTTGTTTTTCAAAATCAGCTGTAATTCCTGGGTAGGAGGTTCTAAAAACTCAATGTTTTAACTTCATAGCTTCAGATTTGTCCATTAACGCCCAATTGAAACATTCACCCCAGGCCAAGTGTTATTGGGTTATTCCATGAGGAACATGTTCCGTTACCTGCGCACTGCGTCTCAAGCACGGCGACATGTTCCAACTGCACAGTGAGGAACATGCCGGCGTCCTCCAACAACGCGAACATGTTCGATGCCTGCTCGTAGTTCGTGCGTGTCGCGTGCAGTAACGTGCGGCGTTTTGGTCCCTCTTCTTGTGTTATCCTGGAAATAAATGTCTTGTTTTAGAGGCCGACAATAAAAAAGGTTGGCCACCCGGGTTTCTGGTTTTTAAGCATTTTGCATTTTAGGCACCCGTCTTTAATAAGCTCCCTGATTTTTAGGCAACCGGCTCTTTAGGCACCCGGGTATTAGGGCACCCGTCTTATAAGGCACCCGGCTTTTTAGGCATCCGGCTCTTTAGGCATTTGGCTTGTCAGGCACTAGGTTTACACGCGGCTCTGTAGGCAGCCGGCTTTTAGGCACCGAGCTTTTTAGGCACCCGGCTTTTAGGCACCGAGCATTTAAGGCACTTCGCTTATTAGGCATCTGACATTTTAGGCACCCAACTTTTTAGGAACTGGTTAATAAGCCGGTCTAAGCAGTGCGTCTTTGTTTTGTGTGTGGAACTTACCTGTACTGCGAGTGATACAACGAGCCCAGTCTGTGGTATATCATGGCTGCCCGGAACTGGTACAGGTACTGCCTCGGTCCAGGACTCAGCAGGCAGTACTTCAGGGCGTGTTTCAGGGCATCTGCTACTTCTGACACCTCCTGAACAATAAAGATACAGATTTTAAAGGCAACCAAAGGTATAAGGTAATTTTTTTGTCAGAGTAGCCAGTGGATACGAAACGGGGTATTATCGACGAAACCCCGCTGAGCAGGGCTCTTATTTCTGGGTTGTCTATTGTGTAGAATATTAACATTTAGGGCGTTATCACACTAGCGGTTTGGAAGCGGTTGCGGGGCGGAGCGGCCGCACAGCGAATGCGTCGCGAACACGCCGCGGTTGCGCAGCGAATTCGTTGCGGACGCGCAACGGGATCAGCAAAGTGGACGCCATTTTGTACTGCCTCGAACAAACGCCAAAACGTCCGCCCCACCTCAGATCAACGAGGAATTTTTTGTATGAAGACTTTCGAAAAATTCCTCCAGCGCTGAAATTTGGCATATGAGATAAGAGTAGGCGATACAGATTATAGATGCATAATAATCCAATTTTTTTTTTTACCAAAACATGTAAATTGCTTATAACTCTCTGCGAAAAAATCCTCAGCCTAATCTCATAATGGATCTTTCCAAATTCGTCGATGCTTTCGTTTTCGTTTCCAGCGTTTTCGAAGTAATAACGTCAACAGCAATGTTTCCTCGCCGGAATCCATTTTGTTACTGAGTGTACAAACACGCGACGAAAACGTAACGCATTTGCCACGCGTCCGCGACGTGTTCGCGACGGATGCGCTGCGCGTCCGCTCCGCCCCGCAGCCGCTTCCAAACCGCTAGTATGATAACGGCCTTACAGTATATCTATAAACCTGTTTATCCCATTAACCCATTTATATCCATTACATCACTCATACAGGTCTAGTTGAAAACCAAGGTCGAGTGCTAGTTGCTCGACATGTTGCTGAACTGGGCCTATTTGGAGCAGCCATGCGACAGACATCAACTCTGTTTTTTTTTCTTTTATTTTTATGTTTTTAGCATAAATTCTCATTTTTCTGTTTCATGTGAATTTGTCGTGGTTTTGTGCCAAATAAATGTTTTTTTCTTTCTTTCTTTCACTATCGACGGCACCCCGTTCAGCAGGGCTCCTATATCCGTGTGGTGTGTACACTCACATTGTATATCTCGGGCGCGTCCTGCAGCAGCACGGCGCGCGTGTACAGGTGACAGGACAGCTCCCACGACACCAGCTCCCACACAGACGTGGCGCCGCACGTCTCCCGCGGACCCAGAAGGGACAGGGCTGACTGGTACAGTTCCTCTGCTTCGTTGTATAGGCGACGTTTTTCTATGCTGTAAGTAAGATATAATTTTGCCATAACACTATTTTACGGTAGCGGGACTGTCTAAACAAGTGAACGTAAAGAATTGAAGAAACACCGTTTCTTTTAGCCAGAACGACGAGTCTGACAGTCCCTTCCGCTCAACCCAACGCTAGAAGGACTCTTTTTTTTTCTCTCTAGCTTGCTCTGTCCCACTCCTGGGTAAAAGCGTCCCTCCACTATTTCCATCTTTCGCGACACTGTGCGTCCTCCTTCCAGTTCGAAGGGAACCTGTCCAGTTCGTCGCGCCATCTCCTACGTGGTCTGCCGCGACCTCGCCTCAATGTCTCCGGGCAACAGTATTGTGTTATTAAGGCCCACTTTTCTGGCATGCGACAGACACGTCCTGCCCAGTCCCACATTTTCCCACAAGCGAATATGAACCTTATTCCTTACCTAAAACCGCCTTGATCGCAATGCGCCTTGAACCTCAAATATCTTCCCTTGTTACAGTACAACAGCGCCAAGTTAGGTATATCATTGACTTGTTTGAAGATCTAAAAGAAGGCTCGCGACTAAAATGCAAGCGAAAATGAACCTTATTCCTTACCTGAAACCGCCTTGATCGCAATGCGCTTTGAACCTCAAATAGCTTCCCTTGTTACAGTACAACAGCGCCCAGTTGGGTATATCATTGACTTTCTCAAAGAAGGCTCGCGACTAAAATGCAAGCGAAAATGAACCTTATTCCTTACCTAAAACCGCCTTGATCGCAATGCGCCTTGAACCTCAAATATCTTCCCTTGTTACAGTACAACAGCGCCAAGTTAGGTATATCATTGACTTGTTTGAAGATCTCGGTGGCCTCGTCCAAACACTCGAGGGATTTTCGCGAGGTCACGTTGAATTGTTTTAGGAGAAGTTTGGCTTTCGTGTCCTTGGGATCCGGCTCTTCTACATATTTCATGTAGATTTCTGTGGGAGAGAGCGTGGTGGTTTTTTTAAAAGGCTTAATAACCAGAGGTCGGAATTAGGTAGTTATTTTAGTACTTGCAACGAAATTATGGATTTTACCGGCCCAACTCTAGTCTTTACAAATAAATAATAATACAAACCTCATCGATAGATGTTTATTAATATTTCATTCACAATATTAATAGTCTTAAGCAAACATTCTCATACTTATACTTCGCTTTTTTATAAATACGAAAATAATTTTGCTTCGATACTAGTTTATTAGTTTTTTGTTCTGTAAAAGTAATTATGATGCTTTCACTGTAAGAAATCAGTACATGAATAACTCTACGTAATTCCAACCTCTGGATATGATTACTATGAGAAATATCAAGCACTACAATAAAGAGCAAAAACCACATTTTATCATATCTGCCTTTTAACGCTTCAAAAGCTATAATGATAATTTAGTCGTACGATCAGTCTTCCGACCGATCGTATGTCCAGTCTTTCGACCGTTTTAACTCTGAAACCTGATGGAAGCCACATTCAGAACATAAGTAGGGAGTGTATGTGTGTTTATACGTACGTTGAGCATCATTCATATGTCTGACAGCGAGTTCGTTCCCGACAGACGCCAGTCGTCGCAGCAGCTCCGCACGTCTGTCGGCGGCCGCGTGTGCCGCACGTCTGTAGGTCGCACACGACGCTAGCATGGCAGACACCTCGCTGGAGGGGAGGGATATGTCTGTAGGGGGAGAAGAATATTTTTTGTATTGAGGTGCATGGTTAAGTAAGTGACTTCACCAAAACGAGTTATAGCACGAACATGCGGTTGTCGTGTTCAAAAATCAATCATTTACGAATAAACATGAAGGTCATCTGGCCACGCGACTATCGTTGTGATTAGGACAAGGCTTTCGAAATGTTGGGAAAATATGGAGATGTGTCACAAAATAATGTTGAACACTTGTCTAAGGACCCTTTTTTTTTTTTACGTGGTAAAATCGTCAAATGAGACCTCCCACCCCGGGCAGGGTGAGAGGTACTGTCAGACTTCTACTGACTAAAATCCACGGTGTTCTTCATTAGCCCTTTATGTTCCGGGGTCACGGTGAGGAAATAAATCCCGCGACCCCGGCAGGCTTTGGCCCTCTGTGAGGGGGCCCCGTCATTTGCTGACAGCTCTTTGAGGCGCGCGTGGAACACGACGCGCCGTCGACCCGGGCATGGTCCATGGTCGGACAGCGAGTTGCCCTTTACTCGCTGTCCGCATGCCCGCGCCTACGGTGGCCGGAGATCGTCTCGCTCTTGCGACGTCCGACGCCGTGGGCGTACACCACTGCGGTTGGGGCGGAGGGAGGACGCTGCCCTCTCTCTCTCGCGGCCCGCCATCTCCTTCGCGAGCATTACTGCCTCGCAGAAGGTGGCGACCGCTTCCCACTCCGTCTCGCTCCGCAGCATGGCCGAAACCAATGCCGGGCGCGAGAGGTCTCCGCCTATCGCCGCCGTGAGGACACGTCGGTGCTCTGCCCAAGCTGGGCAGTCTTGCACCGTATGCTCTACTGTGACCTCCGGGCGATCTTCGCAGTGGTGACACCCAGGCGTTTCCTCCTTTCGCATCAGACACAGGTACCTCCCGAAACTTCCGTGTCCGGTGAGGACCTGCGTCATGCGGTAGGTAAGGACGCCGTGACGTCTCTCCAACCACTCCTCAAAGAGGGGTCTTACCGCCGCTATTGCGGCGTGCCCGTCGAAGCTACCCTTAGATCAAAGTCAAATGCCGACACTGTTTTTAGACAGGTGTTCAACAGATGTTTAACTTTTTGTAAATTATTTTATTTCTTATAGATTTTGCATAGTTAACGTCTTTATTCATCACATTGTTTTACTGGATATACTTTATTTTTTTAACTATATCTGTGCCTTTTTTTTTTGTAAACAAAGAAGACTTGGTAAATTTTTCTAAATATGTGTCGTCCTGTTTCGATTTCTTTTTTGTTTTTTTTTTTAAGATAGATTCGCGTTTGGCCACTATCTCGCCTGATGGTAAGCGAAGATGTGGTCGACTGTGAAGCTCGCTTGTCTAGAAATAAACTGTTCACTCTTGACTTGAAGACCCCAAGGTTATAGCTGTCGGGAAATACAGAAGCCGCAAATCCGAAAATAAATACTTCAAAAGAAAAATAAACCACAAGGAAAAAGAAAAAAGACAACTCACCAAGCTCAAACTCATCCGCAACAACATGATCGACTTCTTCCGCCATGTCATTCTCTAACTCCAACCGAATCTTGGAATCAATATCATGATCAGTCTCAAACTGCTTCTTAAACTGCTCCAAGCGATGCCAATTCTTACTCATCTGGAAGTAATTATCTCCCACACGACCTATCAACGCTCCAGCATCCACAACCTTACTCTTAATTATCATATTCGATAACAATTTCTGGCATTTACTTGCCATGTCGATATATTTTAGAGAAAAACCGTACTGTTCGTTTGAATAACTGTATTCAGCTAGAGTGGCGTATGCTAGACATATTTTTTCGTATAAAAGGGTTTTTAGATGTAACTTCCAAGCGAAGTTGTCGTCTCGATCAGGCTCGTGCCACGTTGAGTAGACTTTTTTTTCTTTAAGAACTTGTATAGCATTCTTGTCAATATTAGATGTTGATTCTATTAAACAGTTAGCAGTTTTCTCGCTAGTTTTTCGCTCTCGTTTCCGTCTCCGGCTTCTAGAGGAGTGTTCTTTGGCATCCGCTTTCGGCTTCGTTGTGATTGGTTCGTAGCTCATTTTGATTGGTTCGTATGGGTTCGCCATTTTAGGATGTTGCTCTTCGACTATTATTTGTTGTTTTAGACGTTCGCGTTCTTCTTCCTGTTTGCAGGTAATGAAAACAAAAATATTCTAGTTAAGACATACATGGTAATTTTTAATTGGCAGGCAAAATTATTCTTCACCGGTAAAACATTAGAAGTAATTACCGCTGGTATAGTTTTAGAAATAAGTTAAAATCTGTTAATTTCTAATAAACTAAAACGGGTACGTATTAATTAGATACATACCTTGCACTTGAGTATAGTAACGTTGTGTAGCGCCAGCAGTCCCTTCAGCGCATGTTTGAGTGCCCTCCCGCACCTCTCAGGTGGAGAGGAGCCCACTCCCGTGCCCTCAGCTGTAGACTCCTTGCGCTCCTGAGGGGACAATGTTACCTCGTTATAATTAAGAAGGAAAGAAAAATGTTTATTTGGTACAAGTGAAGGATACAAGAAACACGTTTAAACAAAATATACTTAGCATACAAATAAAGGAACTCATGGCTACATAATTACAGCGGCACAGGCCGTTTTTCCGTGTTAAGACATGCTTGCCGAGGTTGGTCTTTGGATGGGTGACCATTTGACATGGCGAGTTTCCTCCGTGCCTCGGAAAGCACGTATACCGTTGGTCCCGGATGTCATTTGTAGATCTTTGACAGTCGTTACTGTTAGTCAGAAGCTCTAAAGTCTGACAAACAATCCTACCATAGGGTATCGTATTAAACAGTTACTGGGTTGTGGAGGTCCGTCGGTATTATAGGAAGTCGCTTCATGTAAAATACTGATATCCAGCTGCAGCTGGTTCGGCTGGAAGCCGACCATAATATAGTTAGGAAAAGGCTAGGCAGGTGATGAATTAAGACGGAAAGAAAAACGTATAATTGCCACAAGTAAGTTAGAACCGCAGTCTAAATCGGCCACTTTAAGCAATATTCCAAATGATTCACTTCACACTCAAAACGGCGAAGAAAAACATCGTCAGGAAACCGGCATGTCCTAGAACCAAAAATTCTAAGACATGTGACATCTACCAACACCCAACTAGGCGGTCGTGATGGGTTTTGGCCCACTACTTTTCACAGAAAGGCCTATCTCCTCTAAGTGACTCACCCCCACAGTATTCCGCACCCGGTCCCCTATGTCCCTCAGCTCCAGGTTCCTGATCTGCAGCGCGAGCGAGGTGTCCGCGTCACTGTCTGCACTGCTGTCCGCCGGGTCTGTCTGATCCGTCACGTCCACCGCGTTGTCCGTACAAATGTCCGTCGGTTCGGGCGGATAGTCGGTGTTAACGAAGTCGGAATCTTCGCAGTCTGAGTCGGAGTTTTCATCTAGATGATAATAGAGGAGTATTAGAAAAGGAATATGGGCTTCGGCAATAAAACGAGCTAAATTTCTAAAGGCTTTGCCAATCATCTAGCGTGGTGTACTTACGTCCCGCTAAACATCAGCGATAGCGCGGTGTGTGTTGGGGCTTTAATCCCAACAACACCAACAGTGATTAATTATGTTATGTTATGTTGATGTTTGTTATGTTGAATGAGTAGACAACCGATTGGTATAAAGGTTTAATTGCTACTAAATTATAATTAGTTTACACATGATTTATTATGTTAGAAATGCAAACTTATACAATATTGATAATAATGCATTAGTGAGTGTAACGTACCAACTACACCTAAGGTCAATGTACAGCTTAGCTCGTACAGTGTGTTTTCTGTTACGTTTCACCTTACTATGACTTGCGTTCTCGGCAAGGAATTCTATTAGAAGTTGAAGTTCCAAACGGTTGAGTTAACACCATTTTTTCTACCTAAGTCTTTTTGACTACAATGAAAGCACTTAAAAAATAATTGTTATCTATGAATTTAGTCTCCATTTTTCAATACTTCATATACTTAATAGAAACTTACTAAAAATTCTACCTAAGACTAACCATAGACAGATCACGGTATTATCTAAAAAGAGTGTCGCAGTCGCAGCCCAGGTAGGCAAAGGCCAACTGAAGGAACAGTGTGATTTTTAGTCAGTACGAGTCTGACAGTCTTTTCTGCACCAACCAGAGCAAGAGAACTCATTTGATGACCATAAAGCTAAATTTTAGAATAACATGAATAACTCACCTTTAAAATCCGGATTCGCAGGATTAGTAGTAGCAGGCACATACAAATCCGCCAACATATAATGCGAAGACGCTATTATCTGAGGATACCTCTCAACCTTCAACAGCTCGATGACATGTTCCAACAACTGACGGACATGTTTAGACCTGTTCGTCATCCGCATGTTCCTCGCTACTCTATACAGTAGCATGGCAACGGGAGTCGTGAAAGGATTGTCCAAGCTATCTGGACATAAGGACGTCAAATCATATAATTTGACCACATCATCATGTGGGCCTTTAAAAAGCCAGTAAGTATGACCAGCCTTCGTTGCATTGGACTTTAAAAAGGATAGAATATTTTGAGCAACGTTTCTTATAACTTTGGGAGAGAATTTTGAGTTTTCCATGTTTGGGAGGTCCTCAGTCTTCATCGGCTCATATTTCTGGACGATTCCATCTATATGGTAGCACATCAGGACTTCAGGAACATTACACATGAGGTTGTCCAACCAATAGTCAATGCCTGTGAGGACGTTGATCGGTTCCCTTGCGTCTCTAAGACGGAGGCTGACGCAGGGTCTGTCTTTGTCGCCGAAGATTGGAAGGTCGCTGCCTATGAGCATGTGGATGTCCTCGAAAGTCCAGAGGACGTTGCGGTTGTATAGGTGTTCATTTGGAGGTTCTTCGGCGCGAGTTTCTGGTTCAGGGAGGAATGGACCTGTGGAGTTAAAGCGTGGTTGATGTTTTCTTGGGGATCCATATCATAATTTAACAGTGAAGTACAAACTCGCATTGTTTTGTTATGAGCTTTAATTTATGCATCGTTATCAATTTTGCCTAGCCTTTAGATTCTAGGTCCATCTTGATGATATCGACAACCCAGCGCTATGGGGAAGGCAAGTCAAAACTAATTTTAGATGGCGCCACCATAGCTTAGTCCTAATCCGACCAATGACGTAGTACTATTTTGAAGCTCAAGCATTATAATTGTTCCATAGAAACTTTAACATCATCTAAATTACGAACGGAGGGTAGTTTGAAAAAACTAATAATGACAATCTTATTTATTTAATCGTCTTCGTATTCGTGCCAAGTGTCAAGTTTATAAACCCAAGGAATAAGATTTTACACACAAAGCCTTTCACCCCTTTTCACCCCCTTAGCGGTAGATTCTCGCAAAATCCTTTATTAGTGCCATTCTACATAATAAATTGCAACTACTGTCCAAAATTCAGGTTTCTACGTTTAGCTATTTAGGCTACTGGAGAGTGTCACGACCAAACCTGTTCTTTTATAAGTATGGATAACTCCAAAAGTACAGACTTTTGATCTTAGTGGTAATACTAAGTTTTATTCTGCATAAAATTGCCTATCCATTCATGTGTATCTTATTCCTATTGAGAGGTGGGCCCACTTTTTCCCATTATCCTTTGTCGCATCTATTCAATTTCTCCCTTTATAAGTGTCAATACATTACGTTGATCAGTGAGCGCCATGGTGGACATGTCGGGCAGCGGCTGCGGGGGCGGAGGCCGGGCCGCCACGCTGTGCGACAGGAAGGCGGCCGTCAGCTGCAGGGCCGAGCTCGGGGCAGGGGCCAGGGTCAGAGACATGCGCTCCTAAATCCAAAATAACAATACTTTCTAGCAGGTTTCGTTTCTCAACTATCGGTACAGGTATCGAAGAATTTCGTTTACTTCTAAGAGTAAGTATAACCGCTATCTAGGTTATCTCAAAGTGAAATCATTTATTTTAATTAGGCCAACGAAGAACGGGCATGCGGGCGGCGAGTAAAGGACAACTCGCTGTCCGACCATGGACCAAGCCCAGGTCGACGGCGCGTCGTGTTCCACGCGCGCCTCAAAGAGCGCCAGCATTATGACGGTGCCCCCTCTCAGTTGGTGAGAGTCAAGATGGCGGGTGTACCTTATCGAATCAAATCCTCATAGGTATCAAAAAATTGTACCAAAACTGTACTATTCGGTACCTGGGTTTAAGAAAATTGTACCTTCATCAGAACAAAATTATATAAGAATGCAAATACACCCGCCATCTTGACGTCAAGACGGCGGGTGTATTCTGATAACTCAAAATATACGCATTATTTATTAAATGTAATTATATCAAAAAAATGGTGTAGGGTCCGCTCGCCCCTTGGATCTTGCCCCTTATCATTAAAATGACCGACTTGCCCCGTATTTATTTATTTTGGTGTACCCATTCGCCCCTTATGGAGGGGCGAGTTGAAAATTGACATTAAAATAATTATTTTGGTATACCCACTCGCCCCTTGCGGCATTTCCATTGCAATTTAACCAAGAAAGGTACAGTCAGACAGAAAAATGCTTACAGTAAGAATAACACTACGTTTGATTACTTTAGTCAACTATATTTGTAATCTCACAAACTCGTCGTGATACTTGTGATTGTTTGATGGTTTGTGCTACCTGTTGAGAGAGTTGTATTACGTCGTGAGACAATTTGTTAGACCACATTTTCGCAAAAAAAAAAACAAAAGATATCTCGAAAATAAGGACAATTAGACAATGGCTATAATCAGCAATACTACTAAGCAAGCATAAGTTCAAAGTTGAAAAATTACTTGAAACTGTCTTGTTCATTGACTTACTACCAGAAGTACTAGGCTATCATGTGTTCAAAGTGTTATTTTTTTAATATTTCTGGGTCGATTCCAAACCTATCCTAACCTTAGCCAACCCGGACCCACTTCATGATTTAAAAAAAACATTCAACTTATAAACTACCTACCCAAAATTATATAAATACATACCGGTTTGGGCCTATGCTAGCCTAGTACTTTTGCTGGTTAATGTTGCACAAGACAATTTCAGGTAATCTTTATATCTACCCAAAAATATGACTACCACTTTGTACTTATGTTAGCCTAGTACTTTTGTTGGATAGTCAAAGAACAAGGCAGTTTCAGGTAAACTTTAGAATTATTTAAATACAGACTACCTCGAACTCATGCTAGCCTAATACTTTTTGTTAGCTTCTAATAGCCTCGCCTCACTGGTGTTAAAGCCAGTAGGGAGAAATGGGAATAGACGCTCGAAGTAGTAAGCACACAACATTTATTTAAATATTTAAAACTTGTGTTGCTTACAGTACTTTTAACTTATTAACAATCGGGGGCGAGTCAGCGTATCTAAAAGTGAAGGGGGCGAGTCGGTCATTTTAATCATAAGGGGCAAGAGCCAAGGGGCGAGCGGACCCTAAACCAAAAAAATGTACCTAGAATAAACTATTAAGTCTCTGATTAAAAAAAAAAGAGTACCTTCCCCAGAACTAAAATAAATTACAAAAATGTTTGCAATCCCGCCTTATTGAAAGTGGAAGGCAGATGTGAAGCGGATAGGTGCACACTTCTTATTAGGGTAGTTCCAGCAATAAAACACAGGTTGAAGTAAGTAAAAGGAATGATTTTTAATTAGCACTGTATTTATACAAGAAAATATTTAATAATAATTATGGATCACGCCACTTTTTCGTAAACGGTTCGGACTTGACCATTGTCCTAATGAGGCCGGCTAATGATCACCGGCGGCCATGATGCGTGCGCGCCGCTCGGACAAAGGGTGACGTCCCGGAGGTGTGTCCTATTTGTTTACTCCGCCTAATCACCTCATATGACGTAGTGGTGGCGTGATGTAATACAGATCTTAGTTTATTACAAATATCAGTTACATGTGTCTTAAAATTAAAATGTCTGTCTATAATAAGACTTAAATATCTAAATGAACTAACAAACTCCAATTTCACGCACCTGCAGTCAATCTTGTTGCTGTGCAAGCACTCGTACGTATGCCCTGTGATATCGAGATGGACTCTGAGCACAGACTTAGCTCGCAAATTGTATGGCGAGTGTATATGCATGCATTTTGTTTTTAATAAGTTTAATATTATTCCGTTGTAATGTGCCCACTTGGTAATGTTCTCGAAATCCTCCTGTACGTACTGTTGTACCTCCAGTATGTCCTTCGAAGCGTAAACTACACACATGTCAACGGCATACATAAACACTCGACATTTGTTTACAACATTCGACACACTGTTCACGTGCATTATATAACTTACTGGTCCGAATACCGATCCGGTCGGCACTCCGAGATCCACACTTGCCTCCTCCCCAGAGACACCAGCTATGAACGTGGTTATTTTCCGGTTAGACAGATATGTTCTAAACCATTCGTTCGTGGGACCACGTATGCCACATTCATCCATCGCCTGCAGTAATATATGTCATGATCCAGTGTGTCGAATGCTTTTTTGTAATCAATGAAAAGTGCTATCAGCTGTTTACCGGAGTCTAGACACTCATTAACATAGTCAGCGAACGCCGTTAGGGCCGAGGCAGTACTACGCCCTTTCCGGAAGCCATACTGTGTGTCAGACAAAATATTGTGATGTTCTAAGAAATTACTAATTTGTCCAACTATTTGTTTTTTCTATTATTTTGTCAAAGACATATACAGTATGGCTATCGGCCTATAATTTACATATTCCAGGTGGCTTCCCGACTTATAAATAGGGCGGATAATAGCATTTTTCAATTCGTCAGGATACACACTCTTAGTAAAACACATATTCATTAAATTAGCTAGAATAGGACTTAATTGTTTTCGTAAATATTTAATGTCGTTAACTCTTACTCCATCTAATCCTGGTGCTTTTTCACACGACAACTTATTGATAACTTTATCCATTTCTGACGGACTAACAGTACTATATCTATAACTAAGATCGTTGGGATTAACATAATGATTGCGGTCTAAAAATTTTCTGTCACACTTATGTTTAATACATCGAATTTCTTCGGTAAAAGTTTTAGCAAAAGTTGTGCAGATTTGGGTGACACTATGTGTTTTACCTGCACTAAGCGCGCGAGTTGAATGCAGAGCTTAGGAATGCGGTAGTGCTGTTGACAAGGATGGCAAAGTACTACACTGCAGGCGCGTGAGGGCGTGCGGGTAGCGGGGGGCTCTTCACCTCAGACCCCGACTGCATTCAACTCGCGCGCTATCTGTAAGTGTCTTAATATTACATCGTCTAGATTAGTTTTATTCCGACCCAACCACAAGTTAATTTTTGCCCATATTTTTCTGAAACCCCGTTACATTTTTTTATTTCGTCTTGTTTATATCTATTTTTCGCTTCGTTTACAAGTTTATTTGTTACGGTAGTCGTGTCTGCTTCTTCTTCAAGACTAGGAGTAAAGAACTGTCCTGGTAAACGAAGCGGTTCACCATAAACTAGTTCTGCTGCTGATGTTTCGAAGTCTTCTTTCCAGGCACTTCGTATACCTAGCAGGACCCAAGGTAGTGCTTCAACCCAGTTTGTTGAGGTGTGGCAGCTGACGGAGGCTTTAAGCTGTCTGTGTAGCCTCTCGACGAGTCCATTTGCTGCTGGATGGTATGACGTAGTAGTATGGTGTGTTGCGCCAATTGTCGCGGCCAGTTTTTTGAAGGTATGCGATAGGAACTGTCCGCCGCGATCGGTTGTAATATGTTCTGGACAACCAAAGCGTGAGATCCATCCATTTATTAGGGCAGTAACACACGTCTCAGCAGTCATGTCTGGAAGAGAGTATGCCTCAGGCCAACGTGTACAGCGGTCGACTATCGTGAGGCTGTATTTCAAACCAGAGAACAGCGGTAGTGGTCCAATCAAGTCCAGATGAATGTGATTGAATCTGGAGGTTGGTGGTCTGAAGGCTTCTAGTGGTGCTGACGTGTGTCTTGTAATCTTGGCACGCTGGCATTGTTGACATTCTTTAGCCCACTGTCGACAATCGCGTCTGATACCTGGCCAAACAAATCTTTGAGAGACGAGTTTGACGGTGGCCTTTGCTCCTGGATGGCTTAAATTATGTAATACGTGAAAACCTTGCTTGCGAAACGAAGGAGTTATATACGGTCGTATATATCCAGTGGAGACGTCGCAAAATGTACTGAAGCTTGAGTCTGTAGGTTTCCTTTTCTCTAATTGCAATGTGGAGCACTGATCCTTGACAGGGCATCAGCAACCACATTCTCTGTGCCGGTGATGTATCGGATGTCCGTCGTGAATTGGCTGATGAAATCCAAGTAACGATACTGACGTGGAGAACAGTTCTCACGTCGTCCGTTGAAGGCATAGGTCAGAGGTTTGTGATCCGTTACGATCGAGAAAGTTCTTGCTTCAACCATAAAACGGAAGTATTTTATGGCCTCATAGATGGCCAGCAGCTCGCGATCGTAAGGGTTGTATTTCTTCTGACTTGTACTTAACTTCCTGGAGAAGAAAACTAATGGTTTCCATTCGTCGTTCTGTCGTTGTTGAATGACTGCTCCGATTGCTGAGTCTGATGCATCGGTGAAAATACTTAGCTACGATTTTGGGTCCGGATGTACCAGGAGTGTTGCTTGTGATAGGCTGTTTTTGCAGCATTTGAAGCTTTTCAGTTGAGCTGGTATCATTTTGATAACTTGTGATCCCTTCGTTTTAGGACCAGTGAGCAATTCGTTCAGAGGTGCTTGGATGGTAGCTGCCTTCGGAATCAAACGGCGGTAAAAGTTTAGCATTCCGAGAAAGCGTCTCAGTTCTTTCACTGTTGTTGGTGGTGGATAGTCCCTGACTGCTTGTATCTTCGTGTCCAAAGGTTGAATGCCTGCCGCCGAAACTTTGAAACCGAGGAAATTGGCCTCAGTTTGTCCAAATGTGCACTTGTTGTTAATTAAGATGCCATATTCAGTGAGCCTTTGGAATGAGGTTTTTAAGTGCTGTTGATGTGTAGTGCTGTCGGGGCTGAACACCAAGATATCGTCGGCATAACCAAAACTGAAGTCCAGTCCGCGAAGAACCTCGTCCATAAATCGCTGGAAAGTCTGGGATGCGTTGCGGAGGCCAAAACTCATAAACGGGAACTCATATAGCCCGAAGGGTGTCGTGATTGCTGTTTTGTGTATGTCTTCATTAAATACTGGTATTTAATTGTAGGCCTTTATCAGATCAATTGTCGAGAAAACTGCACTTCCTGTAAGCTGATGAGTGAAATCCTGTATGTGTCGGACGGGGTATCTGTCTGGGATTGTTCGAGCGTTTAAGGCTCTGTAGTCCCCACACAACATTTCTTAAAATTCCTGTTTTGCTACTTTCAAGCGTTCAGAATCCAGTCAACGCGGGCGACTGTACACCGGAGGTTCAGGAGTCGTGCGAATATGATGGACGGTTGAATGCTTCACGATAGTGGTTTGTCCCGCTGGTCGAGTGATATCCGGGTGCTCTCTCAGTATGTTGTGGTAAACCAAATTGTCTGCGATGGTGCGAACGGATGAGATTGCTTCTGTGGAGGTCTGTTGGGGTGCAGAGACAGTCAGTGCTGTGACTCCATCCACTAGACAATGATTGCGGCAGTCGTAAAAAATCGATACCTATTATGGGTTTGGAGACATCCGCTACGATGAATCGCCAGATGAAAGCACGTCTGAGTCCCAGATCCAATGTGAGAGGTACACCGTATGTAGCAATGACTGTCCCGTTGGCTGCGAATAGCTCGTACTTTGTTTTGATGCGATGGTCCTGAACGGCGAATCGGGGAAAAACGCACAGGTCTGAACCCGTGTCTATAAGGTACTGCGCCTTGGTTTTTCGGTCCGTAACGACCAGGCGGCTTGTAACGGTCAGGCAGTCTTGTGCCGCCACTAATGGCTGCCTGGGATGTTTTCCGCCTTCTTGTGCGAACAGGGCTGGGTGCATTTACGCGCTCGCTCACTAAAACGATAGCGGTACTAGCAGTAGGGGTGATCTTTGGGACGTGAACTTGAACGTGATCTTATGTTGTAATCACTTCTGCCTCTGGAATGTGAACGTGAGCGTTTGTGCAATTCTGTTTTCTTGGTTTCTAGTCTTCGGCTTAACTCTGCCACTGTGCGTGTTAATTGCTCGATGGCACTATCTGCTGCTGTTCCAGATTTTGACGTACTGGCTACTTGACTGGGAGCTGGGTTGGTGAGTGCCATGGTCGCTGGAACAACATCGTTGACACGGTCTGCCAGCTCGGCCAGGTCTTCTAGGGTCATCTTCGTCTGTTGAGCAGCGATACATGTTTGCAGGTGGGTAGGTAGGCGACTAGCCCAGATTATTCGAATAAATTCCTTGGGAACATTTTCTCCAGCCAGGTGTTGCAGGTGCCGAAGGAATTGAGTTGGTTTTCGGTCTCCTATTTCTTCGTGCATCAGCAGCTGCTTTATTTTCTTTTCTTGAGATGCGGACAGTCGGCGTATCAGTTCTGCTTTCAACGTCTCGTACTTGTTCGTGCCTGGTGGGTTGACTACCAGGTCACGGATCGCTGCTGACTGCTGAGGTTCCAGCTGTGCCAGGACGTAGTAAAATTTCGTCGCATCCGCGGTTATGTTGGACAGGATGAACTGGCCCTCTAGTTGAGCGAACCATAACTCAGGGTCACTAGGGTTGAATGCTGGTGACCTCACTCCGACTCGGTTCGTTTCCCCAAGCTGGACGTCTTCCTTGTTTATTGGCGGCATTTTCCAGGTGTTCTTTACTAATCGGGGTCACCAGTGAAGTGGATAGGTGCACACTTCTTATTAGGGTAGTTCAATAATAAATAAATAGTAATATAATATATAGTATAATAGTAGGTAGTTCAATAGTAAAAAACACAGGTTGAAGTAAGTAAAAGGAATGATTTTTAAGTTTAATTAGCACTGTATTTATACAAGAAAATATTTAATAATAATTATGGATCACGCCACTTTTTCGTAAACGGTTCGGACTTGACCATTGTCCTAATGAGGCCGGCTAATGATCACCGGCGGCCATGATGCGTGCGCGCCGCTCGGACAAAGGGTGACGTCCCGGAGGTGTGTCCTATTTGTTTACTCCGCCTAATATGACGTAGTGGTGGCGTGATGTCCTGCCGTGGTCTCACCGCTCATAGGTGGTAGCGGTTTTGGTCGCTACAGATGTTCTATATTTTTATTATTGAATTAATCAGTTCATTCAGTATCAGAATCAGAATATTTATTTGTAAAACATAGGTATTACATAATGGTGTTGGGTAAACAATATTAGGCCGCTATGTTTTGCCGTGTAGGCGTAGAAATTATTTACATTAAAATGAAAATTTAAAACAGAACGATAAAACAAAGAAATTAAAACTAATTGAAAACAAAATTAAATTATAGGTACTTACAACAACAAAAAATAAAACTATTTTAAAAACTTTAAAAAGAAAACACTTAGGTAGATACAGCAGTCTTCATAAGTGTCAAAATTGCACACAAATTATTAAAAATTATCATTAATAAATTCTTCTACACTGTAATAACACTTATCAATTAATAGTGAGTAGAGGGTTTTCTTAAATTTCAATAGGGGCATATTTTTTATTTCGTCAGGTACTTTATTGTAAAGGGGTTTGCAACTTTTAGTATGGACGTTGGCCTCAATTTTTTTTTCTTTCGCCACTGATGAAACTTAGGGCATAATTAGACTACTACCTAAGGAGTCCTTAGAAAAAAAAATTAAGTTTCTAAACCGTAACCAACCAGAGATATGGCGGTTTCTATTTTGTTCTAATCTATAGTTATTTTTTGTAGGAAACCGTAGATTTATTGATGTGCTAGCTTTTGCCCGAGGCTTTGCCCACCCCAACCGCCTTTATGTAAAGCCTATAACCGTTTCTAGAGTCCCATCTATCTCTGAACCAAAATTCATCAAAATCTGTTCAGCCGTTTTGACGTAAAAATGGAACATACCTTAATACATATTTCGTATTTGTAATACAAGTAGGTTTACGAGGAATAATGAGTGGTTTGTTTACAAAACTGATTATAAGATCTTTTTAACCGACTTCAAAAAAGGAGGAGGTTCCAATTCGTCGCAACATTTTGTTATTTATGTTCCTCGATTTTTCGATGACGCCTGGTACGATTTGGGAAATTCTTATTTTGTGTAAAAACATTTACATCACAGATGATCCTATGGTAATCAGGTCAGAATATGATGACGGGATGTTGAAGAAATCCAGAGAAATCTCTATAAAAATTACATCAAATCAATCTCAACATTATTTACGTATAATCTGAAATAGTTATTTGTTATGCAAGGTTGCAAAGTTCTTGAGCGGGGCACCGCCGTGTCCTCACGGCGACGATAGGCGGAGACGAAGCAGTCATGCTCGCGAAAGAGGATCCAAGGCTGCGTGAGGGAGAGGATAGCGTCCTTCCTCCAACCCAGCCGCAGTGATGGACGCCCATGGCGTCGGACGTCGCAGGACGATCTCCGACCACGGTAGGCGCGGTCATGCGGGCGGCGAGTTAAGGGCAACTCCCGCGCGCGCTGTGTTCCACGCGCGCCTCAAAGAGCATTAGTATGATGACGAGCCTGCCGGGGTCGCAGGACTTACCTGAGTACCGTGTTTTTCGTTTTGAAGTTGTAAAATGATGTAATGAGTTCTTCCTCTATGGCTGAAGACTGACTAAAATCCATCCAATGCAGGGCAGTTCGTTTTGTGGTCCCGTTAAATCATCCAATGAATCCTCCCACCCGAGTAGGATGAGAGAGACTGTTAGATGTAAACTGACTACAATCCACGGTTTCCTTCAACAGCCCTTTACATTCCGTGCCCACGGTTACCTGATAAGACGGTTCCGCGACTTGAACTCTGAGGGGGGGCCCCGTCAGGTTGCCTACAAATGTTTGAGGCGCCCATGGAATACGACTCGCCGTCGACCCGGGCATGGTCCGTGATCGGACGAGTCACCCATTATTCGCCGTTTAGTCTCGCCTCGCAAAAATGCCGGGCTCGAGATGTCGCCACCTATCGCTTCCTTAAGGATTCCTGCTCCGTCCAAGCGGGGCAGTCCTGCACCTTATGCACCACCGTGTCCTCCGAGCGATTCTTACAGTAGTGACACTCAGACGTTTCTTCCCTCCCTACCAGACACAGAGTAAGCTCCCGAAAATTCTGTGTCCGGTGAGAACCTGCGGCTAACCGGAAGGTGAGGACCTGCGTCAAGCGGAAGGTGAGGACGCCGTGGCACCTCTCCAGCTACTTCTAAAAGGAACCCTTACCGCCGCGATTGCGGCGTGCCCGAACCTCGATTGCAACAGTCGCTCCCTCAATACCGCCTTGTGATCGCGCCGAGCTCTTCTCGGAGTGCCTGTACTTATCGAGGCAGCGGAGATCTACCCCGGCGTTGCGCCGATGCAAGCCACTCGTAGAGCCGCTTGAAAGCGGCCGCTGCCACATTTCCACCGGTTGTTGGGGATGAGTCCCAGATACTTCATCAACCCCACGCCGATCCTAAGTTCCTTACGGAGGCGGTAGGTGGGGACGACCTCTCGCTTCTGGCATTGGTTAAGGCTGCGGGGTGAGATGAAATGGAAAGCAGCCACCGCCTTCCGCGAAGCAGTTTTGCTAGTGAAGGAAGAGGCGAAATGCGTCAGGGAGAGGACAGCCACACAGCCGCAGCGGGAGACGCCTGGGGTGTTGAACGATGTGAAGCGATTGCCGGTCGCCATAGGCACGGGCATGCTGTCGGCGGATGATGGGTGAATCGACGCGACGTGACGCGACTTATTTCACTTCGATCGGAAATGGAACTCACGGTGGATTTTTGTCCGTACGAGTCTGACAGACCCCTCTCTCCACCCAGGGAGGGAGAACTGACTTTTTGATTATTTTTTAACGTGCAACGTCTAAGCAAGACGATTTTGTTTTATCCTTTTTAGTGGGTACAGTCGTAATATTTTGTTGTGTGTTAGCGTAGAAAAATGAATAGATATGCGATAGCAGCAATCGCAGATGACTTGCTACCATTTATTGAACAGATTCCTCGATTTCTCCAAGACTACGTCATGACCTAGTAACCATGGGACCATCTGTTAGATCCACTTTCAAACAAAAGAAGAATTACCCAAATTGGTCCAGGTGTCATTGACAAGTAAGGGAACATAATATATGAAAAAATTTTCAACGAATTGTGGACCTCCTTTTTGAAGTCGGTTAAAAAGATCTTATAATCAGTGTTGTAAACATACCACTCATTATTCCTCGTAAACCTACTTGTATTACAAACACGAAATAAGTATTAAGGTACGTTTCGTTTTTACGTCAAAACGGCTGAACAGATGTTGATGAATTTTGATTTAGAGATAGATGGGACTCTAAAGACGGTTATAGGCTATACATAAAGTCGGTTGGAGGGAGGGCAAAACCTAACACATCAATAAATCTATGGATTCCTACTAAAAATAACTCCAGATTTGAACAAAATCAAAACGGTCATAGCTCTGGTTGGTTACGGTCTAGAATTTTTTTATTATTTTTTACGAACTTCTTAGGTTGCGGTTTACTAATGACCAAAATTTCTTTACTGGCGAAAGAAAAAAAAATTGAGGCCAAAAAGTTGCAAACCCCTTTAGGTGCCATACCAAAAAAACTCTTTTTCATAAAAGCGATTCTGCATTTTATGCCGCACAACTGATTTAGGCATTGAGCTCTTTTTTACATCGAAATTTTATTAAATAAGTGTAAATTGATTTTAACAAACAAGGCAGTCTCATATAAGTACATACATGCCATAGTAAGGGCCTATACACACCACGTTCGACGGCGCGTTTAAAAAACGTGGTGTGCATAGGCCCTAAGTAATTTTAAAGATTTAAAATGGGGTTTACATGATTCGGTAGTTTCTAAGCCACACATAGAGACCGAATGCATCGTTTTTGCGCTTAAAAACAGTCTCTCTTTCAGTTGATTGCCCCCAAAAAATAACACCAAATCTCAGAAGTGATGCAACTAAAGCCTCGAGCAGACACACACGATTAATCGCGCGGGGCGACTTGTCGCGGTCCATTCGCAGTACATTTAGAGTGGAAATTAGCTTGGCTCGTTGTCGCAGCGCGATTAATCGCGTGTGTCTGTTCGAGCCTTAATCCGTGATATGCTATTAAAAGTGTGTGTGTGTGTTTACTTTTTTAGATAAAATATACTTACACCAAAAAATTGTTCCCTAAAAGAACTTCAAATGTAAAGAAACACTAACTTGATCAGTGGTATAGTTCCTAAAAAATAAACCAACAGTCTGGTTTACTTATGTTGTTAGTAACTGTTGCCAGCGGTTTCAGCCGCCATAACTCAAAAATTGACGGGAGAATTGGGATAAAAATTATCCTATGTGTTTATCCAAATTGTAAACTGTCTAACAGTCAGTATAACATTTAATTTACCGAATATTCGATTGGTGTAATGTAATTTATGTAATGCAGAAAAGAAAATAATTAATTGTCTGTTTTTAATTGTAGTTTTAATAAGTTAGTGTTTAGTTTATTTTATTTACTAGCTGGTGCCCGCGACTTCGTCTACGCAGGATTAGTATTTGGAGTAGCTTATATTAGCGTGGCGTAGAAAAGAACTAACATTATGACATAAATATTTTTTGAGTCGCATTTGAAAAATATAACTGCTTGACAATACTTTAACATAAGAAAATTGGCAATATAATAAATATACGGTAATTAGGCACTGCAGAACCCTGATCATAGGCCTATAGTTATCTAGCTACTGCAGTATGCTCTTATAAACTATATTTAACGATTTTTTTCCTTCAGCATAAACATGCAGATTTTTTGCTTTGGAAACACGTGAGCAAGCCACATAGAGCTGACCGTGAGAAAAACATGGCGTGCCTAAATGTATGCCTGCTACCTTTAAGGTTTGACCCTGCACATTGTTGATCGTCATTGAAAATGCGACTTCTAACGGGAACTGCAGGCGTTTAAATTTGAATTGCAAGTTAATGGGTATGATTGAGATGCGCGGTATAAGAACATTCTCTCCCTTGGCTTCTCCGGTTAAAATTGTGGCCTTCACAATGTGCCTTCCTAGTTCGGTAACTCGCAACCGAGTACCGTTGCATAATCTTGGCGGGTCCAGGTTACGCATCAACAAAACAGGTACACCTACCTTTAATTCCAATTTGTGTGATGGTACTCCGGACAACTCTAAAGAGTTAAGGAACTCTACGGGATAAATTGTTGTGTCATCAGATGACATAACTGTGTCAATAGAATTGTACACTGAAGTTTCGGTTTTTATTTGGGCCAAGATTTTTTTATTTATTTTCGTAACAGTCTCATTTTTCGGTGCTAGTATGGTTCTTTCACACAACCAATTTTCGTCAACAATGTTTTGTTGCATATTCGGAAAAACTTGTTCAATAAGTTCGTCTTCTGACTCCACAGCATGACAAAATTGCTGTGTGAAAGGAATCATACCATCTTGGTCGGTGTCTAGGAGGCCTTCACCAATTTCTAGCAGTTTCTGAGCATATGCTCCTGATTCGATATCGCTGAATAACTGGACTCGCATGTTAGTGGTAAGATAAAGCTTTTCAACTTTAGACCAAAGATATGAGGCTTTAAGACATGCCTTAATTTGATCTGCTGCAGTACCTCTCTCGATAACCGGTAAAGTCTGTCTAAAATCCCCTGCCAGTAACACTACCACACCACCCATCAACTTTCGATTGCTGTGAATGTCTTGTAGACAGCGATCAAGCGCCTCAATGGCGCGCTTGTGTGACATAGTGCACTCGTCCCACACGATCAGCTTACATTGTTGCAACAGGGCGCCGCGGGCACTGCTCTTACTAATGTTGCACGTTGGGGTTTCTTCGCTTGCCAGATTAAGAGGTAATTTAAAAACCGAATGTGCTGTCCGTCCACCGCTCAGCAATGTTGCAGCGATCCCAGAGGAAGCCACCGCTAACGCAACATTACGGTCCTTACGAATTTTTGCAAGAATCAAATTAAGTAAAAATGTTTTACCTGTACCGCCCGGGGCGTCAAGAAAAAAAAGACCGCCTTCGCCAAGCTCAACACGTTGTAATATTTTGTTATATATGTCATTTTGCTCGGGTAGCAGGCGTGGTTCAGTTTCGCTGACTTGAGCGTCTAAGGTAACGTAGCTTAGCTCTCTGATCAAATCGGTCGACAACTCTCCTCGCCGCTGCGGTGTAGGCATACCGAAGTCGGACAATTTCTTACCAGAAATCATTATTATTTTGTCCTCTATATGACTCAGTGCTTCATTAAAACATAGATCTTTGTTGACTTGATCTATCCTTTCATATCTATGCAAGATATCCCCCGATAACGCAGCTTTATACTTATCCCATAGTTGAAGAGGATTGGATAAACCGCAATTGCATATAAATATTGCAAATAGTTCTCTTATTTGTGACGGAGAGGGACACAGCACGGCCTCTTCCATTGTGGCATCCCAGTAGTTGTCATCTTCCAACAACCCCAACTTCTCACACGCTTGTCGAAAAGTTTCAAGTTCTTGACCGTCAACTGTTTTTAGATCCTTGAAGTCAGTGGGGCCCTGTACTACATTCAGCAGCATTCGCAAACAATAACATTCGAAGTTGCTAACATGCACTGTGTAAATGCGCCCAAGAGCATCTCCTGCCTTCACACCTGGCCAGCCGTCGACAGGTGTTCCTTGCAATCGACGTTTCCATTCTTTCGACGACACGTTCCATGTATAGTAGCGGGGTACGTCAACATAAAGTAATGTTTTTGCAAATGCGTCATTTTGGCAAAGCACGAAAAATGCGGTTAGTGTCGTCGCAGGTGGTTCATCCTCTTTTTCACTAAAATTGTTTTCAGTGAAGTAAATCCGCTGACCATTAGGCAGATGAACCGCAAGGCGAGTGACTGTTGGGTGTCTCTCATGTAGAGGCAGACCTAAAATCCGCCAAGCTGCTTCGTTACTGCTAACATATCGTCCGGCTTGAAAAGTTTTCACCTCATCTCTCGCAATATTATCATTCCCTTGCTGTCTAAAAGCCTGGTCGCCTTTGTTTGTATCTTTAAAAATATAATTTATCGCCTGTACCGTATTGCAGACCTCTACATTTATATGACAATCAAAAATTTTGGAGAGAAGGGGTGAATATGGGACAATCCAGCTATTGTCAACCTCTTGTGTTTTTAAAGTTATCGTACGTCCGCCATCTTCTGGTGCTCTACGCCTGTACAGAGGATAGCCTTTGTCGTTACTTTGAGTATCTTTTAAAAGCGCCTTTGGATAGTTTTTGGTACATTTCCCTTCCTTCATGCATGGTGATGACGGATTTAGTGCACCACAGGGACCGTGAATCATATGTTTCGTAACAGTAACGTGGAGTTTTTGATCACTTCCGGGGTTTGGTATCTCCGCACTTATGACTTTGTCAATTTGGTTAGGGCGTAATTTTTCCGTTAACCACAGCAGTAAGTGTACGTGAGGCAGACCTCTTTTTTGCCACTCAATCGAGTACACGAAACATTTCATGTCTCCAAATATTTTACCTTTTGTAAGCAGACCAACCAATTTTTTAACTTTTATTTGAAATAATCTGGCTATTAAGTCATGTCTGTCCGTTGAATTTTGACCTGGAATGAGCTCTTCAGTAATTTCTGGCCAAGCGGCATTACATGTCATTGTAATAAACAAATCAGGCCTCCCGTAGTTACGCACGTATGTGAACGTATCCTGCGTATACTCATGAAGATATCTAGGGCTATTTACAAATGACGATGGGAGTATTACCATTTGACCCAAATTGTTTGGATATAAATTCGCATCATTACTGATGCCGTCTTGTAAATGTATGTAGTTTTCTGCTTGCAGTTTTGTTTGGTTTAAAGCAATAAATCTTAAGCGCTCACTCTCCACTTTGACATACATGTCTACCAAAAACTGATGAAAGAGACTCCTACATCGAAGCAATAAATTAAAATTAGGACGTACCATCATATGATATGCATAAAAGTCTTTGCACGACACTTTTTTGTCCGGTGTGGGTTGTTTTGTATCTGGGTCTGTCTGAGGAATATCAACACTGTACCCCTCTTGTCCTTTCCAAAAAATTATCGGGTACCCGAGAGCATCATAAAATCTATGAGTGTCCGGAACTGTAGTGGGTTGGCCGTGCGCCTGAATAACAATGTCCCGAGACGCAGTTTGTTCACTACTTACAACTACGGCAGCTATTTCGTTTGTGGTCGGTACATTGAATCGTCTTTCGTGTTCACCACGTGGAACACGATCTGGGTGTATCACAACCTTGTAATCATCGCTAGTCACTCTATCTTTAGCCATTTTAAATTCATGCACTAAAACGTTGTGATCATGTAAAACTTTTTGTATTTTTTGGACTGTGTTTCTTTCCAGATCTTTTTTGTCCTCATCTTGCATACGCCTATCAACTTGTGCTTCCTCATCACCCATGAAATAAACTTGCAAGAATTCTGGTTGCTCATTAGTAGCAGGAAGCAAAGAGCCAATCGTGTGGTGTATTTGCCCTTGAATTTTAAAAGTCGGGTAAAATCCTGGCATCGTCTCAATCTTAGCTTCAAAAGATGTCATATGGAAACATGTATTGTATTTACTTATATGTTTTAGAAAACAGCGAGACTCGTCTGTTTCATTTGAAAAAAGTTCTTTAAGGGGTTCAACTGGTTCGTCTATTAAAGGAAGAGCAACGTGTCCTCCCGAACAACACATGCCTTTAGCTTCCTCTTTCCATTTAAGTGCACCGCAAAATCTGCATTGTATATTCATCGCTTCTATTTTTATAGGCTCTTGGCTTTCGTAATCAAGTGTCTCGTCGTACTTAAATGCAGCTTCATGGAATATCTCCCAGGTGTCTCTTGTACTTATTTGTCGATTTTGTTCAGTAACAGCGCGTCTGCGAGCTTCAGCAGTTTCAGCGGTTTCTGTAGATCTTTGGGGTGACTGTTCGGGTGTCTCCGCAGCCCGTTGCAGAGCTTGGGACTGCTCTGGTGTCTCGGCAGCTCTGAGAGCTGCCTGACGCTCTGCCTGTTCAAGTCTTCGCTGTTCGGCTTGTGGAAACGTCTCGTTAAGTCTACGTACTTTCATAGTTCGAGCTTTATTAGAACTTTGGGAAAGATTAGACTTACGTTTTCGCGGCATAAATCTTATAAAAGGACACTAAGGATGCAAGAGCGAGCTAAGCGAGCTCGGGAGCCCCGTTTTTTTTATAGAAAATGAAAGGAAATGAATTATTAATTAACTGAATATTCGATAAGATATTTCGACTAAATCATTATTAATCAAGTGAAACATTAGTTTAAATAAAATTAGTGCATCTAAAAATTCGGTCAATTGAAATTATTTCAAAGAAATAAATATACAGCCATATGCTAAATGAAAATTTATCAATGTAAGAGAATGTAGGTGTAGGTGGGGGTTTTACACTCTTAATATAGAGCAACAACTATCCGAGAATCCGAGGTGTTCCTGGTAATCTTTCCAAGTAGGATGAGACTACAGGATGCACTGCGAATAACTGTGAACTGAAGAAATTTATTGATCCAGCGAGGGTCATTAAGCCTCGGAGAATCTTAACACCGCGATTCACAAAAGCGCGTCATCAGCGCAACGCCATCTGATGATTGTAGTGTGTCAGTAGTGAATGGATCCATCTTTAAATCAATGGACACCACGGCGTAGTGTTCTGGTTGGTAAATAGATGACGCCAGTGGTTCCATAATAAGATTTGTTACACCAATTATTAATTCGGTGAAATGAATCATTCTACTAAACGGCTTTATTGTAACCAAAATTTGTTGGAGTGATTTTCGACGAAACGTTGTGACGAAACAAACAAGGGTGAACCGAAATTCTGTATACACGTTTAGTTTGGATTACAATTAGGGCTTGCAATTCAAATATTCGAATACTTCGAATATTCGCCCAATTTTACTATTCGAATAATGCCCGAGGTAAAATTCTAATATTCGAATATCATTCGAACTGTATAAATACATCATTGGTTCTTGCAAACAAAACAACCCCAATATCAAAATTATTATTGATTGTTTAAAAAAAATACGAGGTGTTGTTTAGTTTTCTTTTGAATATTTTTTTTGTTGATTATATTTGATTTCTTATGTTTAGTCTAAATTCGTGTTTCTTGAATAGTTATATTATAGTGAATGACTAATATTGATTAAGTTTTAGTCGTCTTGATGATACTAAGTTTTTTTTCGGCTGACATTTGCTGTTACATCATAACATTGTGCCATAATTGTAATAGGTGTAAAAAAAATTATAATATACAGGGTGAATTTTTCAATTGGGCGTGGATGGCTATTTTCGAAACTATGAGGAATATCGAAAATCGTTGAGAAGTCTCGAGGCCGATTTTCATGAAAACGAAAACTGCAGCATTTGATTTTAGAAAAATCTATATAATCTAGTAACCCGTGCGAGGAATCAAATCCACTGATTTTGGAAAAAAAATCACATCCTGTATTATTACACTAATAGATAGTGTTACTAATAGGGAACAAATTCTGGGAAGTAATCATAATTATGGCAAACTTAAGGAAAACGTCTAATTCCAAAAAAAAAAAAACTTCAAGGCAAAGACTCTATTTGAATCGGTTCCGTATCGAAATAACTACGTTCATTTAAACTACTGCTGATATAGCTACGATTGACTCACATAAGTTCATGACACATATTGGACGACTCAATTACTGTTCAACTGACATAATTTTGATTGAACTAAACTTGATTGCACTAATAACGAACGATTCATCTAATGTTCTTTTAAGATACTGTTAGTTTTAAATACGCTTGAAATGCCTAATGGACGATTCCCCTACAGTATTTTTTTTTATTAGTAAAACGCGCTAGTTTCATTTCTAAAGCGGAGGAAGAGGGCCTTCGAAGTGTGATCGAACACGCTGATTTTGGAAAAAAAATCACAGCCTGTATTATTACACCATCCGATAGTGTTGCTAATAAGGATCAAATTCTGGGAAGTAATCATATACGACAAACTTAGGGGAAACGTTTAATTAAAAGATTTTCTTTTGATTAATCGTTTCCCCTGGTCAATCATCAAGGCAATTACTGTATTCGAAACATAAGTTAACCGTTTCTTCTTTGAAATGGTGCTATTTTTTGTCAAACTCAATAATTTAGGATTGCTGAATACAGTGCAATAGTTGAGACGTCAAATACAGTGAAACATTGTAAACAATAAAATTTTATTATTTCGAATAGATTGTGGCTCCGTAGAAGTAAAGTAACATAGAAAGATAGCAATTTCATTTTTGCTATTTCCTTAAGTTTGCCGCAAACTTAAGGAAAACGCATAATTACAAAAGAACTGATTAATCTTCAAGGCAAAGACTGTATTTGAAAGTTTTGAAACATAAGTTACCGTTTCTTCTTTAGAGTAATGCTATTTTTAGTTCAACTCAATAATTTCGTATTACTAACTACAGTGGGATTGTTGAAACGTCAAATCCAGTGAAACCTTGAAAACAATGAAATTTTATAATTTCGAATAAATTATGGCTCAGTAGAAGTAAAGTAATATGGAGAAATAGTAATTTCATAAAAATCAGCCATTTCCTTAAGTTTGCCGCATTTGATTACTTCCCAGAATTTGATCCTTATTAGCAACACTATCGAACGGTGTGACAATACAGGGAGTGATTTTTTTTCCAAAATCTGCGGGTTCGATTCCTGGCCAGGATTTTTGATTTTTCTAAAATATAATGATGCAGTTTTGGTTCTCGTCAAAATCGGCCTCGAGACTCCTTTCAACGTTTTTCGATATTCCTCA
Organism: Agrotis ipsilon; assembly: GCA_028554685.1. NCBI lineage: Eukaryota > Metazoa > Arthropoda > Insecta > Lepidoptera > Noctuidae > Agrotis > Agrotis ipsilon. The sequence goes on along the minus strand of CM052977.1, from coordinate 2,608,952 downwards.
TAGTTTCAATTCACCCTCTATAGGAATGATGTCTTAGAAAGAGTTGTTCAGCCTGATGAGCATTATCAATTGATGTATAAAAAATTAAGATCTGGAACACCAGTACCCTTAGCACAAGTTCTCTGTAAATGAGACGTAAAGTTAACTGGAACTTTGACACTTTCAAATCACTAATTGAAACTACAACTACTAATTAAACTGACAATTTTCAAGGAAAATATGGAACAGCGCCTCTAGTGTGCGAAGAAGGAACCAATTTTTTCCTTGAAAATTGTTAATTTGAAGTCGTCAAAGTTCCAGTTTACTTTACGTCTCAAATACTGAAAACTCGTGCTGACGGTACTGATGTGGAAATCAAAGCTATCACATCAGGACTGATTTTCGATGATGATAAATTTATTAATAAAACTTTTATTCTACTGGCCAAACTCCCATTAATTTTTTACCCGGGCTCTTGGGGTTTCGGTCTCGACTTTTCAGATCTTCGATTTTGACGACCCCATTGTCGCTGGCATAAGCAACAAGATCCGCGTACGAAGTCGCGGGCAGAAGCTAGTGTCATCCATAGAATTTTGAACAATATTTTTCGAATTATTCGAATATTATTTTTTATAGAAAACGAATATCAAATAGGACCGAATAATTGCAAGCCCTAATGAGGGATTTTCTTTTGACTGTTTCCCTAGTCGATGGACAGATGGCGCTGAACTTGGTATGTTACTGCGATGAACGGAACGTCGTCATTTTTTTATTTTTTTCACTTGATTGTAATTTTGAGATCTAAAAACGTAACGTTTATGTTATGCCATTGTCAGTCACATCACATCACACCATTGGCATTTGGAAATAAATAACAACAAGGTAAAATAAAAAAATATTCATTGAACAGTCTTTTTAATTTATGAGTTTTCCACGCCATAAAGAAAATGTCCCAAGAGAAAAAGAAGAGAAGTCTGTTCCTCGTGGATTTGTGCAAAAATGAAGGCATAAATCTAGTAACGTAGTCAGTTCAACGCCATCTACAGAGTTCTTGGAAACTACTTTTTTTTTTAATACTTGAAAAAGAAAACTTCTCATTACAATGCACGATAAGGTACGTGGCGTCATCCTACATCCGATATGGCGGACCATCTAAGATGGCAGAATAGTTGTTTTAAATGCACTTCTAAAATATGTGCATCAAATGAAAGGGCTCGTTGAGAGCAACTTCAAAAATAATGTGACGTCATTCTAAATCCAATATGGCGGACCAAGATGGCAGAATAGCTATTTTTGATGCACTTCTACAATGTGGGTAAGAGGTTATCAAATGACAGGGCTCGTTGAAAGCAACTCGAAAAATAATGTGACGTCATTCTAAATCCAAGATGAAGTAATAGTTATTTGTATTGCACTCGTACAATATGGGTATCAAATGAAAGGGCTCGTTAAGAGCAATTCGAAAAATAATGTGACGTCATTATAAATCCAAGATATTAGAAACTTACAATAAGAACTGAAATCCCACCAAAAACATTTCATGTAAAATGTTGCCAAAACGACCACATAAGGTTTATCCTACAAAAAAGATATCAGATCTCATATTGGACCAAGCTTCTGAATCTACACGGCCAAACTCTACCAACCCTTACTTAACAAATTCTACAAATCAGTAAAATGTATGTAATAATGTACAAAGCCAGACTTGTCATTAAGGGGTTTAGTCAGAAAAAAGGGATTGATTATGATCAAACTTTTAGTCCCGTGGCTAATATGGCAACAGTCCAAGGGCCTAAGTCTACTAATTTATAAACGTTACAATGGTCTCTCAATGGTGTGTTTTTGACAGTTTTTGTATGGCAAATCTGTCAAAAACTTACCATTGAGAGACCATTGTGACGTATATAAATTAGTAGACTTAGGCCCCTGGGCAGTATGGAGGGAACGACTGTTGCAACCGAGGTCTGGGCACGCCGCTATCGCGGCGGTAAGACCTTTCTTTGAGGAGTGGCTGGATAGGCGTCACGGCGTCCTGACCTACCTACCGCATGACGTAGGCCCTCACCGGATACGGAAGCTTCGGGAGATACCTGTGCCTGATAAGGAGGGAAGAAACGTGGAACCGTGATCCCCAGCCCGACCACAATCGAACTCTTATTACTCAAAAACTACAAGGCACAAATTAATGGGACAAGTGGCACAACTAAAGTAACCAATTTGTGCTATAGTAAAATCCTTCAGACTATTGATATTTTATTAAATGTGGTTGTGGTCGGGTCAGGAACCGTGATCCCCAGCCCGATCACAATCGAACTCTTATTACTTAAAAAGTAAAAGGCACAATTATAATAACGAATTTGTGCCATATCAAAATCTTCGTTCCATGCCAATGTCGGGTCAGGAACCATCACAGATAAAATGATATCAAAATTATCACTCTACGTTAAGTATTTAGTAGTTATTCTCACTTGAACATAACCCTTCCTTGGCTCATGTACCCCAATATTAGAGGTGTCGCATTCTTTGGGCGACTTTTAACTTTTCAAAAAAGTCATTTGCATGTATGTAGGTCTCGTCAGTTCGACAGATCAAAAAACTAAAATGGCCGCCATTCGCGAAGTTTTGGAGTAAGATTTTTTAAAATCATTTTTGACGATGAAAATAAGCCTATAACATCCCCTTCAAATATCGCTAACTCGTGTCCGGACGCACTGTATACTGTCTTGTACAAAACTACTAAACGGTTTTGGATCTAATTTGGTACACAGACAGTTTACAATTTGGAACACATAGGATTGGTTTTATCCCAATTCTCCCGTAATTTTTTGAGTTACAGCGGCTGAAACCGCTGGCAACAGTTAGTAATAACATAAGTAAACGTCTGGTTTACTTACGTTGGTTGCTTTATTTTTTAGAAACTGTACAGCCCCGTATTCATGGTAAACATTTGTTTAGCAACAAAGTTGAATCAACGTGTTGCGGAGTTGCTGTCAACATGTTGCTGGGAACACTGTGTGTTGCAGAGTTGATAACAGCATGTTGACAAGCTTTCGCTCGATGAGCGTCAACATCAGTTTAGCAACAAATCAACTTTGTTGCTAAACAAATGTTTACCATGAGTACGGGGCTTAACACTGATCAAGTTAGTATTTCTTTTTATTTGAAGTTCTTTTAAGGAAAAAATTTTTGGTGTAAGTATTTTTTTAATGAACTGGTTCATTCAATAATAAAAACTATAGAACGCCTTCAACTTTCAATAAGGCAATACATTTTGTAATTTATTTTAGTTCTGGCATAGAATATCTAATAGTTGGTTCTGGGGACGGTATTCTTTTTTTTAAACCATCAGAGACTTAATGGTTTATTCTAGGTACATTTTTTTGATAAAATTACATTTATTAAATAATGCGTATATTTTGAGTTATCAACATACACCCGCTGTCTTGACGTCAAGATGGCGGATGTATTCGCATTCTTATATAAACCCAGGTACTGAATAGTACAGTTTTGGTACAATTTTGTGATACCTATGAGGATTTGATTCGTTGAGGTACACCCGCCATCTTGACTCTCACCTCAGATGGCCAAAGCCTGCCGGGGTCGCGGGACTTATTTCATGACCACGGAACATAAAGGGCTATTGAAGGACACCGTGGATTTTAGTCAGTACAAGTCTGACAGTCCCTCCCGCCCTTCCCGGGGTGGGAGGACTCATTTGATGATTTTACCAAGAAAAAAAAAGGCACTTACCTGTTCGGACATGGTTTTTAAAATGTTCTCATAGAAGAAGTCTTTGAGCCAGGACCATTCTGACTTCATCAAGTAATCGTACACGTCGAAATCGTCCAGAAGTAATGTGTTCTCTACGCGATGGACCATCATGCTTACCTGGGGATAAAAGTGGAGCATTATATTACTAACTAGCTTTTGCCAGCGACACGGCCCGGTGATGCCTCGGGATCAAAGTAAAAAACTGGTGGAGGAATTTTTGGTAGTAGGAAGTAATTACGGAGCCTATTAAACACAAACAATCAAACCTTTAAATAAATAAATATTCCACAACTATCACACAACGCCATCTAGTCCCAAGCTAAGCAGAGCTTGTGTTATGGGTACTAGACAACTGATAAACATACTTATATATTTCTAAATACATACATATATTATAGATATATTACACCCAGACACAGAACAAATGATCATGCTCATCACACAAACATTTGTCCTGGGTGGGAATCGAACCCACGACCCCCGGTATAGCAGTCAGGGTCACTAACCACTAGACCAACAGGCCAGTCTTTGCTGTTTATATTAGGTGTATATAGAGATAGAGATCTACTATCTACCTACAGTACTTTCACAGTTTTTATGACGTGTGACTGGGACTGTAGTGTGTATTATTTTATTTGTCTTTGACAATTCAAAAGTGCTTAACTGGCTTATTTGAAATAAATGTTTTGATTTGATTGATTTTGATTTGATTTGTAGCTAACCCTGTGATTACACCCGCGCTGCTCGACTACTATTGGTATTAGCGTGATGTTATGCCTATGGCCTTCCTGAGGAAATAGATTATCCAACACATTTTTTTTTTTCAATTCGAAGTAATTCGAACTAGTTGTTCCCGTAATCTGACAGCAATTCAACGGTGTTTTGTTGTCATTTATTGAGGACTACCCTCGATATCTTCAAGGTCTTATCTGATTACCACGAAATCATCTGGGAAGTACCTATACCTTTTCAACGAAAACAATTTTCCAAATCGGTTTAAGAGCGCGTATTCTCAGGCGTCGTCCTAATTGGGAGCGATCGTACGATGGCGCGATGCGTTCTCGTCGTGCGATGAGTTCAAAAATACAGATTTCATCAGTGTATCGCATCATACGATCGTTATTAAGCATTTCATATGCTCACAAGATTACTTGCGAGGTTCAAATAGGACCACTCTGATGAAATCTGTATGTTTGAACTCATCTCACGACGAGAACGCATCGCGCCATCGTACGATCGCTCCCATTTCCAATTAGGACGACGCCTCAAAGCTGGCAACGTAGCAAATGGTTGTCAAATATTAAGAAGTTTTAATTAATTTTGCAAAATAAGAATTAATATCGCTCTAGTGCTCTAGTGCACAAAAAAAATGATCAGGAAATGCAATAATTAATATCATAACGCCGAATACACGGTTTCAGACGTAGAAAATACATTTGGAAACTTTCCAAATACCTTTCAGACACTTGAAACGGTTACAACAGCAAATTCAGTGTTTTAATTGCATATATCAATTTACGCTATATCAATTTTCTAGTGCACTACAAAGCCTTATTTCTTATTTCCATAAAGTAACATTGCCGAATTAATAAAAACTTGTAAATATTTGACAGCTTTTAGCGACGTTACCAACTTTCTGGTTACGCGCCCTTAAGCATTTTCGAGAATTCGGGGAACATACATGAAAAAAGAATCTGGTGATAAGAACAGCTCCTCCTTTTTTGAAGTTGGTAAAAAAGGTAACAAAAAAAAAACTTACAGTCCCGTTAGGCTGGTAGGGTAACTTGAGGAGTTTCTTGATGCACTCGGCGCCGGAAATGACGTCGACTTCCCCCACGCAGTCTGGAAACATGTGGGCCATCCTAAAGCTGTAAGAAAAATTAAATTGTGTTGTATCAAGTGCAAAGGTCATATGAAATTACATAGCGAAATCCGAAGCCGTGATGGATATCAACATTCAAATCTATTTTTTACTAGCTGACCCGGGAAACTTCGTCAGTGACGGATTAACCCTTAATCAAATTAAGCAATTGCCTAGGGCATCACGTCTGGGGGGGCACCAGAAGAAGCACAAAAAATCCTAAGGACGGATTTTATTGTGTTTCTTCTAGTGCCCCATGGGCATCACGTCTCACTATTAAGTTCACGAAAAAAAAACCTGTGGATAGGGGCTACCAAAGGCTTCAATTGCTTAGGGCATCAAATAGTCTTAATCCGTCACTGAACTTCGTACCGCCTCAGAATTATTTCTACAAATAATTCAAAACCGAAATTAGTCAAATCGGTCTAGCCGTTCTCGAGTTTTAGCAAGACTAAGGAACAGCAATTGATTTTTATTTATAAGAAGATAAGATAAGAAGAAGAAGAAAGAAGAAGAAGAAGACGATAGCCGATGTGTCCCACAGCTGGGAAAAGGCCACCCTTCTCAATCATATCATTATGGAGCAAGCTTATCAAGAAAAAGCGTGTTTATTCTAATTTTGAAGGTTTACACATTCCTATACAGGTTGAATTTTTCAACTGGGCGTGGATGGCTACTTTCGAAACTATGAGGAATATCGAAAAACGTTGAAAGGAGTTTGACGAAAACTAAAACTGCATCATTGGATTTTAGAAAAATCAAAAATCCTGGTCAGGAATCGAACCCGCTGATTTTGGAAAAAAAATCACACCCTGTATTATTACACCGTTCGATAGTGTTGCTAATAAGGATCAAATTCTGGGAAGTAGAAGAATATACGGCAAACTTAAGGAAATGGCAGATTTTTATGAAATTGCTATTTTTCCATGTTACTTTACGTCTACTGAGCCATAATTTATTCGAAATTATAAAATTTCATTGTTTTTAATGTTTCACTGGAATTGACGTTTCAACAATCCCACTTTACTAAGCAATACGACATTATTGAGATGAACTAAAAATAGCATTATTTTAAAGAAGAAACTGTTACTTATGTTTCAAATACAGTCTTTGCCTTGAAGATTAATCAGTTTTTTTGTAATTATACGTTTTCCTGAACAGATATGCAAGCAGATTTGAATACAGTATGGCCTCATTAAACCAGAGGGGCAAAAACAAGACTCCTTGCGAATTATCGAGGCATCAGGATTATAGTATGTCATATTAATAGTAATAAAACAAATTATGTTAGATAGTTAGTAAGCCTATTTTCTGTAACCTTTTTTTTTCTTCATTCAAATGTATAGCGTAAACCGGGACCACGTTATGTTAGGCCAACAAACTTCGAGATATTGTCTTTGTTTTTTTTTAATGTCACCTACAGCTGACCTGCTTATACTAAACTGCCGAGCAATGATAAGTAGCCGTCACCTTATTGCTTGTCCGGATTACAGGGATCACCGAACAAGTGGGACTCCAGATTACTTACTGATTACTCTACTGTAATTTTTTTTTTTTTATGTGAGATGTGTTTGCTCTTGACCTTAGTGTAGGTCAGGAATAACTAAGAAAAGGCCGACGATGGAGCGAGCTTACACAGAAGAAGCCTGTTCACTCTAACTTTGAAGAGATTAGGGTTGTATGCGTTCGGAAACACAGATGCAGGCAGAGAGTTCCACTCCTTAGCTGTCCGCATTGTAAAACACGTTTGGAAACGCTTAGTGAGATTTGGCAACATCTTACCTTGACAAACCATCACCCCTAGTCAGGATCTGCTTCAACCCATACGAGTCGATAGCGGCCCCCCAGTTGGAGGGGGGCATATTCAGGTCTGTGTTACATTGCAACCGTGCGTACCCCACAGGGCTCTGGAAGGCAGTGTACTTCACTACTGCTGTGGATTTGATGCCCGGGGAGGGACTGCGACTCTGAAAGCAAGAAACATTTGATTAACATACTAATAATTGGGTACCTTTCCCCGCCACATAAGTCTGGAATAAAGGTCATTGATCCTAATAACGCATTGTTAGAAATCCATTATACCATCGTTCGAATTTCAAAATAAAATGTAAGGTCACGGTCGCCTCTTACCACAAGATGTTTATTTTGATCGTGTTACAACACTTTCTTTACATTTTTTCGTATAATATTGAAATACATTGGTACACGGGGGTTAATGAATTTTATTCCACACTTATCTGGCTCAAACTAAAATAGCAATAGTTCAGTTTTATTTTAATTTAGAACTTTCTATTTCCATAGTTAAGTCAAATTAAAAATAAAGACTTAAGTAAAGATTATACTGTTAATAAGAAAGTTTGTGAAGATAGACGGATGTTTAGCAAAAACTAAATAAAGATTGGATGAAATTCGATACACAGATAGTTTAATAACCTGGATTAAAACCTAGAATGGTTTTATCCCAATCTTATTCGCCCATATAGTGGGTGTAGCTATTAGCAACAGCCAGCACATACATAAATTCACACCTTTCTCCCGTGGGGGTAGGCAGGGACCCTGATCCTTTACCTATATTTAATTTACGTATTTGATTTCGAGCATATGGCACTCGTGGGCTGCAGCTAAAAATCAGCGCCAGGTGGCAAACTTTGTTTTCCCATCTGGCATATGCTGAGCTGAAACCCTTTGGCATTAAATTGTTAAGTTTTTTTTTTATTTCCTCTCTACTACCTACTCTCTCTTTATAACTTTATTTGTATTGTTTAGTTTTAAATTTGTGCCAATAAACACAATTTACTTTCTTTCTTTCCTATAATCTCCTCCAAATTCATACATCTCATTCAAGCAAGCTGGTCGCAAGTATTACAGCCATACAGTTTCAATTAAACAGTTTGTCTCTTTTATAAGAAAACTGTTATTTACCAATACTTTAAACATCATTTATATATGCTTCTAGGATAATTGTCAATTTTATAACTCATGTTTATGTATAAATCTAGGGCCATTTAATTTATGAAGTGAATCTTCATCGCGGTACCTACAATATTTTTGTAAAACATCTGTTTTTACTTTCACTGTATAAAACTTTATCCATAGATTTTTACCGCAGTAATTAATTACAGTATTGGTAGATTTAATCGAGAATAAATAGAGATCGTTAAAATATAAAATAGATGAGTCTTTAGGTCTAAAAGATTGAGTTGATACCAGATTTTTTCTAGAAATTCTTACCTTAGTACGTTTTTGATCATTTTCATTTTCTACGTCCTCCATTTCGTTACACCTGGATAAAATTAGTTACACAACAGGAAAGCGTCCGATTTCAGCACTGATATTTTACAACTCAACGTGGGTTTGGAATTTATTTGTTTCTTTCAACCATGGTCTAAAAAAACAAGGTCTGACACTCCCGCAGTGTCACAAGCCTACGTCACTTTCCAGTTGCCACTTTATTGCAACCAAATACGAAAATAAGGAAACATTTCTAGTCACCATTTTGTTTAAAAAAATATATAAAACATTTAAATTGTGTGTAGTCTAGCAAACGAAACAATCCAATACGTATACCAACACAATTGTTAAATAAAGCCGCAACGTTTTATAATATTCGCATCGGTAATAAATACGGTTAGGGAGTTAAAACCGCACACTACTGGTAACACAGGAACGGGCTGTGTCATTATCATGCCGCCATTTTGTCGTGTATCGCTATCCTTGTTTTATGCATACGCCTGTCTCGCTCGGTGACTGTGTAACAAGCGGATCCCAACATTTATTTGTAAACGTCAAACAAGTTTCTTTGTTATATTTTTTCACATCAAAAACTAAATAACTGTTGTTATCTTTTTTTTTAAAATAAATTATGCTTTTTGTCACTGAAAACCTACAACGCAGGTGAAGCCAAGGGTAAAAGTTAGCAATAATGTAATAATTAGGTCAAAGTTTTATTAGGTTGAATTACCCCTAAAGTGTAAAGTTTGAGAACCTTGGATAGCGATGATGACGTAGGCTTGTGACAGCCCACGTGACCAATGTGTTTCGGAGTGCCATACCTGGCGAAGTATATTATTATACCATGCTTTCAACAAATATCACGATAGCAAGATTTGTCTCGAAAAATCATCACGATTTTTACGGCAACTGACTAGTAAATGGTTCTTATCTCCATTGAAATAAAGGTCGTTTTCGGGGATCAATAGGAAAATGACAAAAAACAAATGTCAGCTTGACAGCAGGCTGGAACGTTGCGTTGCAGGTTTTGAGAAAATAGTATTTTAAACATCGTTCTACTGCTTATAGGCCACAATTATTCAAGTCGTAAAAAATCGGCGGGTCGATTGTTATCCTATATAAATTAAAAATTTAAAAAACCCCCGACACAAAAACCAACTTCCCTTTAAAAAGTAAAAAATAATGAAAATACGTCACGTTGGGGGACTGCTCCAAATTATTCATCATCTCCTGTTTTTTTGCAGTCCCCCAACGCTTTTTATAGGTACTGTAGGTATCCTAGGGTAAACCTCTACAGTACCTACATACTTATATAATTTTTTGTTGCTAACAGTACTCCCGATTAAGTCATCAATATTCCCTATCAATATACGCTTTCATTTGATACCCAACTCGAGTATATTTGCAGACCCTCGGTTACCTTTTCTCACTTTCACCCCCACAACTTCTAAACGGCTCAACCGATTTTCATCAAACATGTCTAAGAACACTCGCAGGTCAGTCACCTTTCATACAAAAAAAACTAAATTGAAATCGTTTCATCCGTTCGGGCTCTATGATGCCTCAGACAGACAGACAGACAGACAGACACGTCAAACTTATAACACCCCTCTTTTTCCATCGGGGGTTAAAAATATGGAGTCAAGTGTCTCTACTCCAATACCAGACTCACGTCTCTCTAGCTCTTATTGCATTAAATTAAATGCAATGAAAATGGCCACATGGCAATATTGCCAATGATGCCGGCAATTTGGGTTTTTTACCGGCAGTGGCAATATTGCCACCAGGCACATTACTAGCCGTAAGTGAAGGAAGTGAAGGTACGGAAAGCCGACCGCGCACTACTGCACTGCAGTTCGTGAGCTTGTCCGAGGCGATGCGATTACGTTAGGATTCTGGTAAGTGTGCGTTGCAATAAGGAGTTTCATACAAATAATACTGAACGGCTCGAATTGATACGGTGATGATCCCTTTACGTTTTGATATGTGTGCTAAGACCCTAAAGTGGCTATTTCGACCATCGGAATTGAAACTTTATTGAAATAATAATGACATGCACAAAATATTGAGAGACTAATTATGTGCCAATAATAATTAATCATCATCATCAAACTTATGTTCCCACTGCTGGGATATAGGCCTAGTGCAGGTTGGTGCCAATAATAATCTTAATGCAAAATGTTGTTGGGGCATTATCAGTTTATCCCTCTTTCAGTGACACCATGGGACAGTCCACTAAAGGGCCATAGTCCATCACCTAGCACATAGACGATATATTATACAGAGTGTTTCTTTTAAATGGGCCAAAAAGGAAGGAAATCTGCATCCCTATCAGATACGAGAAAACTTTCTTAGGAACCTTTAACTCTTTTTTTATATTGAAAATTTTGGCGTTATAATTTTTTTGGTCAAGTGTGAGCTGTCCACAGAAATGAGTGAAATTGACCAAATTTTTTTTTAATGCTGTTCGACTCTATTTCGTGTAAGGATCATTTCATTGTATCGGAAGAAATAAATCGGGACGGCGGAAGTTGGTCAAATTTAGCAAAAAATTAATGCAATTTTTATTTAAAGAAACTTTATCAATATAAATATGATGGTATGTTACCAACAAGGTCTCAAATGAATGTGGTATTATTCAATAAATAAAATTGAGTACTTGTTGATTACCTATCATATTATTTCAATATTAAAATCCATATAAAAGTTTCTTCACACACTACCGTCAAATGGGGGTATATCGTCAATGGGGGGATACACCCTTTTGACGGTAGTGTTTTTTCATGTAGGTATATCCTGTGTGAGAGGAAAAAAAATAAAACAATAGAATTTCACTGATTTATTTTTATTTGAATACAGTTACATTATGAATGACATAAATAGGGCGCATCAAACATTACTGAGCAGCAGGGGTGTACTATTAGATTTTATTATGTATTGTTACTTTGTTATTTATTCAAAATCGATATTTTTTATACCCTATCCTTATGAACGATAATAAATTAAGAAGATGCTCTAATCTATTATGAATGCATTCATAAACTCCACTTCAATTTATGAAATGTTTCATGATTAAGTAGACAATTATTATGGATCATTTTACTTGTTTATGAATGTTTCCTAAAAAAGGCAATTCCACACTATTGTATCTACTAAGTTAAAACTACAACCTCTAAAGATATTAGTTTATAATTAAGAGTTACGAGATATCAATGAAGTCTTGTTTAAATTGTTATAAGCCTAATAAGCTTAAAATCTATGATTTATACCTATTTTATAGTTGTGCACTAGCATAATAGAAAGCATAAATGCGATACACATTATAAAAATGAAATTTTGTACACAAAATATAATGTCAAATTAGTAAATATATTACTTAAAATTATAGAATCAGTCCCAAAAAACATACATATCTACTCTGCTACATACAAAATAGAATAATTACTTTCTAATAAAATGGGTACATACCATATACTTATATTTTTTAAGTAAATATCCCTGAAAAAACATTTATTCTGCCTCATACAGGATGGCATTCATACAATCTAAATTCTAAACTAAGAGACACACATTGTAATTTGTTATTTCTTAAATCAATTTTATTGAAATGGATTAATAGCTAATAGAAGAAATATAGTACTAATACTAATGAAAAACTAGAGAATAGAAAGAGTAAAATTAAAAAGCAAAACTATATTGTGATGATATTATAAGCTATGGCTGTATCTTTTAAATTGACATTATGTTCTAGATTCAGATACAACGAAAATAATAAGATAAAAAAAATGTAAAAATCTCATACACTATTGTGTAATTTCAATTATAAATGTTTAAGATCGGTTTAGACCAAATCCAAGCACATTTCCTCAACCAACCAAATTATTTATTAATACCAAAAAGAAAAGACGATTCTTTTAGATATGTTCTATCTTTTTTGTTGTCTAAGCCCATCTTTATAGGAAACGATAATAAGAAGAATCGAATACGAGGTACGGTTCACAATTACCGACCATACAAACAGCAGCAACAGTCTAAAGGACCCATGACACGACGCGACTCAATTCGACCGATTCCAACTACAAATGAAAATCGTCCTTAACACAACGACATTATGACATAAAACATGTGTTTGTCAATCTGTAGATGAAAAACAACACACGCTCGCCGCGACGACGACGTCAAATCAATCGAATTACATCATTATATCGTAGCAGCAAGGACGATTTTTAGTTAGTAGAAATTGCAAATCGCGTTATGGGAAAGCTCCTAAGACGATGATTTAAAAATAAAAAATAGCCGTGAGTTGTTCAGTACCGGCCACGTCCTCTCCCGCGGCCGCGTCCTCGTCCTCGCGGTGTCCCGCGGGTCTTCTGTTCCCCGAGGGCGGCCGCGGCTGGCGCGGTCTTCTTCTCTTCTTGTTTCACTTCTGGTTCTGGCTGTACTTCTGCGGGCTCTTCTTTGACGGGTTCCGGCTCCTCTTTAATTTTGTCGGCTGTGGAATATATTTATATTTGTAGTGTATGTAGCTTGTTAGCGCAGTAGCTGAGTGATTGGACTGCTGCGCTGCGTGTCACGGGCCTTGACTCCCGCACTGAACAAATATTTTTTCACACTACTTGCTCGTAAATGTCATATTATATGTCAGGCAAACCTACTGTAAAGCATGACATTGTTCCCTCTCGCTCGAGCCGGGCAATTATATATGTACTGAATTTCATTATTCCCGTGGGAATAATGTGATTTGAATTTGGAGCCTCAAAGAAAACCGTATGAAAACTTTCACCAAGGAGTCGTATCAGTAATGGCGGCCGCTGGCCGCAACAGCTGGAGCCCAATCGCGCTATTTTTTTTCAACGAAATCGCAACTGAACCGCTACCTTAAAACAACTTTTTAACCGTTTCGTATCGCGCTAAAATTTTGAAAGCTTTTGACAGCAAGTTGAGACGCGCCGCGATCGTAGCTGGAACGTAACCGCTGTCAAACGTAAAGTTGATGGGACGCTACTTTTTTAGGATCGTTACTGCATCGTTGGAGTGTTTGTCTTTGTTTGTGATTCTGAGTGAAAATCTTGAAAAAATAACAACATTACCATGTACGCCTACATAGGTTTATTGGAGAAATCTCATGAATACGATGTAGCCGAAACCAAAAGGAAAAACTTAACAGCTAGACTTAGTTACGCAATACCAAAATAAGAACAGCTGAATCGAAACCTAACCACTGTCGCAATCGAACCATAACGTTATCGTATACGTTTGCAGACGTTTCAAATTAGCGCGATTGGCCTCCTGATCGCCTACAGGGGTGCCAACTTCACGTTCGAAGGTGGTCGTACCACATCAAATTTCAAAAATCGAATTTATTTCCTCGCAGTAGGTGTGAAAAGCAGAGTACGCTCCTCGGGAGTAAAGCTGCCTTGTCTTGGGCTAACTTGAATCCCTCGCTACACTAAGGATTCTTAACTTAATTCCCTCGTTTCACTCGGGAATTAACACTTGAACCTCCTCGCTGCGCTACGGAGGTTCACCCCCAGAATCCTTAGTGTCGCTTCGGGATTCAATACGCCCGTGACGTAAAGCAATGCTTTACTCCCTTGGTGCGTAATCTACTATTTTTACCTACAAGTAGTTGTTCTGGGTCTTAGTGTCGGACAATGCATTTTTTTTTAAAGAATGAAGAGATAACTTATGATTGGTGTCAAGTCACAGCGAGCTGTGGTGTGGTGGGGGTAGAGTATAAAGTGCTCTGTCGCTCAGTCGTTAACCAAACGTCAACCCGCAAACACATGTTGGTGTGAAGGTAAGCCAAAAATACCAACAATAAATAGTGATCATTACAATTTTTAAACTAACACAATATTATGAATTACGAAAGCATATAAGTTAATTGCTCACCAAAAAACTTACGTAGTTAGTTGAGCAGAGTCGATAATTATCCCAAAATGACAGCATTAAATACAAAATATTTTAATTAATTATCAACTTTTATCCTTAACACTTAAAGAAACTTGTAGAAACCACAGAATGCCATCTGCTATGATCCTTACATACTACTTTCCCCTCATCCACATTCATACATGGTCATACATGTAAGTCCATTGCAAGTACTACGCACCCAAGCTTTACGTTCAGGGGTCACGGTATTCGTTAGTCCCGCGACCCCGGCAGGCTTTAGCCCTCTAAAATAAATGATTAAAGTTACCCGTGTCATTCTCATCTTCGAGTATTTCATCGACGGTCTGCTCCCAGTTCTCCATTTCATCATTGGGGGCGTCTTCTACCTCAGCCATCTTAATATCATCTTCCTGCAGGATAGCATCTTCACCATCATCTGACAACAAAGAAATATGTTTAGAAACTCATGCAATGTAATGTCGTTTCTGCCTACCTAGCGACGATATCGCTCATAGATCTGCTCGATATCGAATCGAATGTAAGTCCTAATAACAATGCATAAGATTCAGTGTTCTAAATTCGATTGCGCAACTACTCGTCACTGTCGACATCTTTTGTCTTTTGTTTGCAGCGCCTTATGTCGTAGTAGTAAGGTGCATTTTGGTATTGTACGGTCGAATTGCATCGCATCGCGCCATTAGACATGCGACTTAACCGGCAATCGATTCGTTATTGCACGATTCGCTTCGCGTTGCATCGCGCCATGAAGCAAAGCTTTCTAAGAAGCAGAAGACTTGTAACTCACCCTTAGCACCATCTTCACCATCATCATGTCCGTTCTGTTCCTCTCCGTCTCCAACCTTGCGACGTTTAGCATCATTATCAACGACACCTTCAGCAGGTCGCTTGTTGCTCTCAGAGTTTGGTCCCTGTTGACAATAGTTAATGTTTATAATAATTATGAAAGTAGGGTCTTTGTTGACACTACACAATCAAAAAGATATCATACACAGATTACACAGAAAGAGAAACTAAAATTATATTGAAGGGGACAGGAACAAAAATAGGAAACTCTAATCTTCTATAGTATCAAAATTGATTGCTAAATGTGTTGCTAAGCTCATAACTCGAAAAAGGCTGGACAGATTCGGATAATTCTTTTTTTGTTGTGTTTGTAACCATCGGGACCGGGTTTTAGAGGACTTCCACCCGCGGGACGGGCCGCTAGTTGATGATAAATATGGTAACACTTTCGTATTTTTATGAAGCATCAATTTAAAACTTAAACCAGTATTCCTTGATGTTACTAATGTTACAAAAACTTTTATGAGCTCAAAACTGGAGAAACTTTAGGTGATTCATATTAATATTAAATAGCACCCTTTTTTGGGATATATTTTGCTTCGATTTGTTAGCATGATCTTCAACTCCAACTGAGCATTTTCACCTTTGCTGTATTAATAATTATCCATTGGATCCAACGGATATTGGGTTGGAAAAAACCCTTTTGCATATTGTCAATTTCCAGATTAATAAGTTTCGGTAAGGAATTTACCGAAAAGTCGAAAACTAGTAAAAATAATTTGAAAGATTTAAATCTCAGAAACTGCTAAATGGGTTTCATTGAAATTTGTCTCTTGGACAAGTTCAAGAGTATTAACACTTTCTTTGTTACCAGGTCGAGTCAGCAAGTTAAAAATAAAATAAAACATTTAAGGCTGAAACTCGGAAAGACATTCTTCATGCAAACATCAAAACTATAAAAAAAAAGAAGAGGGATCGAAACGGAAAGATTGGATGCGTGCTTACATACAACATCGACGGAATGTGTTTATCATTCAAAGATTAATACAGATCAGGTCAAATTGAATAAGCTAAGGAAACTTCGTAGATATTATGGAAACAACATCTAAACATAATAAAAAATATATACAACGTGAAACGTTAATAGCGCAAAACCTCTTGTGGGGTAACTCAGCCCATGTTCCTGAACAATGTTTGTTCTAAGACTTTTGAAAATTCGCAAAAAAAAATTGTTATTTCATACAAAATGAGAAATTGATCGGGCCCAAGAGTTTGAAAAATCTTTTTTTTTTTGCGAATTTCCAAAAGTCTTAGAACAAACATTGTTCAGTAACATGGGCTGAGTTACCCCACGAGAGGTTTTGCGCTATTGACGTTATACGTTGTATATAGGTACTTGAATCTCTCACAACTAACCAGGGGGTCAAAAAGGCCACTTTAACAATATCATAATGTGATTTGCAACAAAAATCGTATAATGGAATATACTATTATCTCTAAGTCGCTTGAGCAATAGATAAGTTAATAGTACTTTATCGCAATTTATAGACCTTCGGCCCTTAATGGACTTTTTTGTTATCTTTAAGACGTAAAATACTTAAATCATTTGATCCATGGGAGCCCAAAAAAATGTTTTTTATGTCTATGTGTTGTTGAACAATACATTATTTTTTTGTTATCAGGTTTAGATATCGTTTGCATAACATTAGTAAAGTTCCACTAGTCAATTTAATTCGACCTCGTAAATAAACGACAAACGTTTTTGTCATGCAAAAACAATCAGATAGTAAAGCTTGCCTAGTGTACTTTGGTAGCCACATTTATATCAAAGTTTTATATTTATTACATAGGATACTGTCGTGGGTCACGATCATATACGACAAACTATACTCTACGATAATGTATAGGGCTTGTTGTCTCTTAAATATTAACACATTTGGGAAATATACACTCAATGTCATACAAAGTTCAAATTGCATTGCAGCTATCACCTATTTTTTGTTATAAATAAATAAATATGTCACACAAAAATGGAGTGAAGACAGTGTACTTGAAAAGATCTATTTATTCAAGTATATGCATATTGATGATACAAATAAGCAATACCAAGAGAGAAAAAGCAGTTTAATTTGCAACTTTAAGTTCTGCTCTTAAAGTTTAAAGTCCAATAACCCTTGAATTTCTCTTATGGCATATCAATAAATTTCGACTGATGATTTGTGAGAAAGCTACAAGGCACACTAGTTTTTTTTTTTTTTTTTTTTTTCAAAGTGATTTTATACGTCCTCCCATTCTAGGTGGAGCGGTAGCTTGAAGTGACTGAAAATCTATCAGTTAATTTAGTTTCCATTTGCTTTCTAAGGCTGCGGTGTCCTTAGACAATCTCGCGACCAATTACGCTACTTCCCTTCGTAAAGTGGACGGTAAAAGTTGTTATCCATACATTATACAATCGTTTATATCAGCCGTGACCCACGGAATCTTACATAGCGTTTGTAAGCAGAGCGGTTGAACCAAAATATACCACGTATTCTTTTATCTTTCCTTGATAGAGACTCCTCAGTTATCGGGTACGGGTGAGGCTAAAAAGATATTCATACGTGTTAGAATTTACAGAAATAGTTCAGTGTAAAGATAAGGTTAAGTTGGAATCATTTTGTTAGTTCACAATCCTAACAGTTATATTTGAAGTAACAGTATTTAGATTATTTTAGAATCTAGTTTAAATTCTGCCTCGCGTGATTGTGAGGGATGTACACGAGTCGATTTTAGCCATGCAACATGCTACCAGTAGCATGGCTTGTTGAAATCAAACTAAAAGTCATAGATAGGGAGTTTCATCCAATTAGAGAAACACTCCAGTAAAACATATTAAACATGATGAAATGGGCGACTCGCTGTCCGATCACAGACCGCATACCTCAGTGTCAGTACAATGAACTACCGTGACCCCAGAACGTAAAGGGCTATTGAAGGACACCGTGACCCCGACACCAGACGCATGTGACGAAGTAGTACATACCAGCTGCGTGCCACTCTTCTCAGCCAGCAGGCGAGTGAAGAGCTGATGATGTCTCCAAGTGCGGAGGTGGACCTGTGCCGTCTCCTCGGAGTCCAGCAGCTTGCGACACAGACTGCACTGCACGCAGCGGAACTCCGACAGGAAGGACGCGCCCACGCCGCGCTCCGTGCTGAGGGTGGGAGGAGACAATGTTCAACTGGCACATACACAAACACACAGACCCGGAACAACTACAAGCAGATCATACTAATTGTAGCGGACATAATCGACTACAAAAAAGAACAGCAGTGCCATCTATTCAAAGTCTGAAAGAACCTCACCTGTAAGAGGGGAACATGTCCGGGGTGGTTCCCTGCAGGTCATCTCCCTCCTTGTAGTCCAGGATGGTGTTCTCTTGATCGAACGAGTTCTTCTTCTCTTCATTATCTGGTTTAGCTTCACTCTCGCCTTCTTTTTTTGCTCCCTCCTCCTAGGGAGAGCATTTGAGGAATAAGTTAGGAATAAGTTAATATTATGATTACCTTTTAGAAATGAATTTTTTGTTATTAAAAGAACGCATTAAAATAGAAAAGGGTTTTTTTTCATAAAGTATGACTGCAATGAGAAGTTTTCTTTTTCGAGTATTAAAAAAAAAAGTAGTTTCCAAGAACTCTGTAGATGGCGTGGAACTGACTACGTTACTAGATTTATGCCTTCATTTTTGCACAAATCCATGAGGAATAGACTTCTCTTCTTTTTCTGTTGGGACATTATCTTTATGGCGTGGAAAACTCATAAATTAAAAACACTGGTCAGTGAATTTTTTTTCTTTTTCCTTGTTGTTATTTATTTCCAAATGCCAATGGTGTGATGTGATGTGACTGACAATGACATGACATGTACGTTACGTTTTAAAATCTCAAAATTAAAATCAAGTGAAAAAAATCAAAAAATGACGACGCCATCTATCCATCGACTAGGGAAACAATCAAAAGAAAATCCCTCATTCTAGTTATATTATGAGCTTTTAGCTCAGGGGTGTATTTCAAAAGTCGTTTTATTTATGTGTCTAGATTCATTAACATTGGAATAGAAGAGGACTCAATTATGGCAGCAATATTAAAGAAAAAGATAAGTCTAGAGCACGACATTAATATCTGAATGGCAAGTTATGTGTTTGAATTACAGGTGTGTGTAAAAACAAGTTTTGTAGACAAAGTATTACGCAAACTGCACAGTGAGTACCAAAAATAATATAGCGAAAACAGGGCAAAGTTATATGGCATAGCTGATTGTGACCACACCTTTCTGGTACATACGGCTACACATCAAGCTATACAAAACCAGTTTGTCTTGGTCTCGTTTCGTTCGATTTTTACACACAATGAAAGGTCAGCTAATACTGGTTTTGCATAGCTTGATGTGTAGCCGTGTGTACATACTGAATATACAGGTCTCAAGAACAGATGGTCTACCAAGACGTCCTAAAACCAGAGTAGTTACAGTGTGGGACAGAGACGAAGCTATACAATTCGTCTAGCGCCACCTCGCTCCCTCACTGTAACTACTCTCTCACCTGAGCGTCATATTTTCTAAACTAACTGACCTGATTCTCCGCCTCTCCGTCCTTGGCCTCCGTATCATCAGTGTCCTTGTCAGGATCCTGTTTATCATCATTACGACGACGACGTTGTCTGTCCTCGCGGAGGTACAGCTGCTCCATGTTGAGGGTTGAGATCACCATCACTACGGAGATATGGCAGTGTTAACTGTGTTTGTCATGAGTACGATAAGCAGTATTTACAGCGTTTCTTGTATGAAGAAAAGGGAACAGCGCCTCTGGTGTGCGAAGAAGGAGCTAATTTTTTTCTTTAAAATTGTCAATTTGAAAAGATGATTTTTGAGGAGAGAAAAATTTCAGATTGCAAGTGAGATTCGAACCCGCGTCTTCTGGATAGGTACTCCAGACGCCTTAACCAACTAGGCCATTGCAACCCACACTTGCAAGCCGAAATTCTGTATTCCTCGTTTGAACGCTTTACGGTAGTTTTTTCTTTCCTCAAAAATCATCTTCACGATGCGCATCGCATGCGTTAATGCGTTTAAAAATAATGTCAATTTGAAATTGTCAAAGTTCCAGTCTACGTCCGTCGCCCCTTCCTTCCTCTTCTCTCGATGGTGTGTCTCGAAACAGTCCCGCCATTTTCTCCTAGGCCTACCGCGTCCCCGCCTACTTGTCGCAGGGCTCCATTCTTGTGATATTTGAATAATTACCGAAAAATAATGATTTATTTTAAAGTTCAAAATGGTTATGTTGGTGTGCTAAAAGTGGTATAATGCACTTTGAATGATTCATTGGTTTGACAAGACAATAGGCGAAAATCTGCATCCAATTTCGTAATGTTTAGTATTTTACAGAAAAAGGTAAATTAAAGGAAAGTATTAGACTGTAAAATAGGTTAAGTCAGGAGAACATCTTAAGCATTTACCGCGGCCTTTTTTTTTTTTTTAGCGTGGTAAAATCAAAATCCACGGTGTCCTTCAGTAGCCCTTTATGTTCCGAGGTCACGCCTTGGAACTTAAACGGCAGTTAAATGAACTGGTTCTTGGTTAGTGCAAGTCTAACAAGGGCAAAAAGATACTGATAGCCTACATCATCCTACTATTGGGCAAAGGCCTCTCCTCATGACTTCCAGTTTTTGTCAAGCTCTTCCCGCCATCTTCTACGAGGTGTGCCACGACGCCTTCTGGTTGCATCAGGACTCCACAAAGTGTTTATTTTGGCGCACAGCTCATTGGGCATGCAGCAGACGTGGCCGTCCCAAACCCATTTCATTGCAGCAGCCTTTTGACTAACATTTTATTTTTATGATTTAATATTATATGAAAAACCACTCACCTTCAGGTTTAGGCTTAGTAATAATCTCCTGCTTATCCTGCATATTCCTCAGATGTTCAGCAGTCAGCCGGTGCTCATCCAACTCGATCCTCGTGGGCATCTCCTTATGGCAAGACGTGCAAGTAGGGTGAAGGTACTTCTTGAGCTTGCGATGTCCAACCGTGGTACGATGAATAAAGCCGTCGGCCGCGTACATGTCGCACATAGCGCAGTAGAAGTCGCGTGCCGGTTGTTGTCCGGCCTTGCGAGTGCGTTTCATTTCGCGGATCTGTTGGTAAAGGGCGGGTTTGTAGAGTCTGGCAAGTACTATGGGTTTTGAATTAGAAATTCAAAAGCCGTAGTACTTGCCGGTCTTTGCGCGACAATGTGACGGGCCTAAAGCAATAATAGGCATGATAACTATTAATAAATTGCAAATTCAATTAGTAGCATTTTTGTGGCAATTAATAACAGCCGACTGAATAACTGACATGACTGTATCCACTGAAATCCATAATAATGTGGTGCCAGGTTTAATGAGCAACCTGCAAAATAAATACACATAATCTTGAAATATTACCTTAAACTCCTGCCTCATAGTATCAGCCGTAAGCGCATAGCTCTCCGCAGTCTTGGTCATCATGATAGCATGCGCCCGTCCACTCAGATGGTTCTCAAACGACCTGCCGTCCCACATGCTCTTATTACAGATATGACACTTCAACAGCTGAGGGTTGATGTCATCATATCTGGTCTTCGGAGGCTCCTTCTTCGCAGTAGTCTCCTCACCCTTATCTTTGTCTTGATTCTCAGCCACATCAGCATCATTCTTTTCATCAGTCTCAGTGCGGGAAGCTTTGCTGGTAGATAAATGAAGGTTTATAGAAATGAGGTTTATATGGCTTGTTGTCTATACTATTTTGTTTGGGATTTTAAGTTTGTCTATTACTAGAGTAGCATTATTAGTGATTGGTATTATTTATTTATTTTTGTAAAATGTATGTTGGTTTGTATGGCAGTCTTGTTTTGCAATTTGATCAATTTGTGATTATTTGGTTTTATTGCCTGGTAAAATAATCTGAATAGTGTAATTGTATTTTCAAACACTAAGAGCGGTATCACACTATATCCGATCCGAATCCGAACCGAACTCGTGAAAATATGCTCCGTAGTAGCCGTAAAATATTTTTGTATGTTAATTTACGCACTAAATCCGATCTCCGTCATCTGATTTCTTTCCGTCATTCTAGAATCTCCATTTCGGATAAGATTTTGACGGACCGAAGTAGCCATATTATTATTTGTATGAACGCTCGCGCACTGCGTCCGAGTTAAATCCGAGCTGCGGACCAGCAGGGAGGCAGTGGGGCGTACGGGGTATGCCGCTGGGTGACGTGAAGCAACGTAAACGCATTAATTTATTTTTCGTGAAGCAGTGCGTAACAATATCCGAATTCGGTCCGTGATTACTAGACCAATTTTTTCACGGGTTCGGATCGGATTCGGATCGGACATAGTGCGAAAACGCCCTTACAGGAATCCAATCGTAATACATTTAAATTAGTTGGGAGTTGATAAAGCCATGTATTCACTGAGAAAAAATCGTTTAGTAGTTCAGAATTAAATCTATGCGTTGTTGTAAATATTTTTAATAATTAGGCTGCTTTTCCACCAGAGATGCGCTATGTAGTTGTGCTGCGAGGATGTAAAAGCTGAGCTTCAAAACTGTGTCACCGTTTCTACCGATGCTACGCTATGTAGCTGTGCGGTAAGATGTACTATGGAGATTGGTAGCTGCGCTACGAAGATGCGCTGTCACAGGGTAGCTCCGCTACAAAGATGCGCCGCCACAAGGTAGCTGCGCTATGAAGATGCGTAGCTGCGCTACGAAGATGCGCTGTCACAAGGTAGCTGCGATATGAAGATGCGCCGCCACAAAATAGCTGCGGTATGAAGATGCGTAGCTGCGCTACGAAGATGCGCTGTCACAAGGTAGCTGCGATATGAAGATGCGCCGCCACAAAATAGCTGCGGTATGAAGATGCGTAGCCACACTACGAAGATGTGCTGCCACAAGGAGGCTGCGCTATGAAGATGCGTAGCTGCGCTACGAAGATGTGCACAGCCACAGCACGCAGCCATTGCACGCATCCTTATTTATAAAAAATCAAATGCATCCGCAGCAACGTAGCATAGCGCATCTCTAGTAGAAAAGCAGCCTTATAGGTATAAATGTTTTAGTACCATGATTATGTTTTGGCTACCCATTGCTGTAAAGAGCTGCAAAACAGCTTCACAAAAGATGCATGTGAGTACAGACAGTACAAACAAAGAGAACAAACACTAAGGGATTATTCAACTAGAACACAAAAGAAAATCTTGAAAGGGAAGAAAATTCAAAAGCTATAATTATAATTCCTCATTAAATACATGACCTTATTCAAGAATTGTTTTTTTCTTTTATTATAAAGCAAAAGTTAAAACTAAGTACAAAATTGTAAAAATGTCCATGTTTATGTTAAATTCATCTTATTACACACTTACCAATATTACAAATATAAAATGTTTATCGGTCCATTACAATCCTATTATGTCCAGAAATATGATTAAAACACGAAATTAGGTAACTGCATGTTTATTCAGCTAGGTAGCCTGACACAATGTATAGACTCAAACCTACCCCCAACTTAGTTCATCTTATATGGTCAACAAGAGAAACAAGTACCCTCAATAGTATACACATATCAATGCTAACAAACTACAATCATGTACATGACATACCTTTCCCCCAAGTAAACACACAAAATAGTACATAAGAAATTAACGTGAAGAATAGAACAATTAGATAAGAAATATGCATTAGAACAAAACATCATACAACTTATACAATTTCAAGTACGTTTAAAGAATCAGTTTAATTATAATTTTAATTATCTAGGTATTCCTAGAATATCAGCCCAAGACTCTTCACTAGGGATTTCTATCATCTGTTCAGGTTCTTCGCTGGTCTGGTCCCGAGCTTCCTCACTTATCTCTCTCCTCTCGTTTTTTGGGGTCTCTACCTGTGAAGCAACTTTGATAAGTTGATCAATATGTCTGTTGATTACAAGACCATCATCCGTTTGCACTTTGTAACTGGATGGACCAGTTTTATCTACTATTCTGCCTGGCAACCACTTCGGACCATTGCTGTAATTTCTGTATCTAATTCTACAGCCAACTTCAGACTCTCTGTTTCGCCTCTTATTATTGTCAAAAACTTGCTGTTCGGTCTTTTTTCTTTGTATATGGTCTGGGTGTATCGTGTCCAGTAGGGTGCGCAGTTTTCGATTCATCAGGAGTTCAGCAGGACTCTTTTGTGTTCCCGCACACGGTGTCGAGCGGAGGCTTAGTAGCATATTTGGA
Organism: Agrotis ipsilon; assembly: GCA_028554685.1. NCBI lineage: Eukaryota > Metazoa > Arthropoda > Insecta > Lepidoptera > Noctuidae > Agrotis > Agrotis ipsilon. Next base: position 2,584,127 of record CM052977.1, on the reverse strand, counting down.
ATTTTTATGTCCCAAGCCATGTCATCCATTTTCCGTATCTTGTCTTTCACAGTTTGAACCATCCGCTCTGCTAACCCATTGGTGGCAGGGTGATACGGTGCTGTCGTGATGTGCCTTATTTTATTTGAGTCAAGGAATTGTTTCATTTCTTCAGACACAAAAGCGGTCCCATTGTCAGAAACCAATATCTCACATAAACCATGAGTCGCAAATACCGCCCGAAGGTGTCGGATTACTGTCGCAGTGGTCATATTGTTAACTATAAACACCTCGGGCCATCTTGAGTACGCATCGACGATGATCAAAAAAATCTTGTTTCGAAAAGGCCCGGCAAAGTCGACGTGTATTCTAGACCATGGTCTGGTGGGCGTGATCCACTCATGTTGAGATCGGATAGGCATGTGCCGGTGCTCGAGACACTTGTTGCACTGGCCCACGAGTGCTTCTATGTCTTCATTTAAGTGTGGCCACCAAATGTAGCTTCTTGCCAGCGCTTTCGTTTGTACGATTCCATTGTGAGTCTTGTGTAAGGCCCGTAATGTAGCCGCGCGCAGCGGCGGAGGCACAACTACGCGGTTACCCAGCAACAGACAGCCGTCTTGCAAGGACAGTTCGGAGCGATGTAGCCAGTAAGTATGCAGGTCGGCCTCCTTAACCTTGGCAGGCCATCCCCTTTGAACGTAGTGCACTATCTTTGATAGCGTTTTGTCTTTTAGTGTTTCAGTCGCAATACGCTCTGCATCGAATGGGAAATCTTCAGGTTTTTCAGCCATCAGCAGTATCTCACTCAGTTCTGTTTCGGGTCGCTCAGGAACTGGTTGTGGCCATCTACTCAAATTGTCTGCACTGCCTATCTGTCTTCCAGGCTTGTAACGGATATCATAATCGTGTGAGGTGAGCGCGATTGCTATTCTTGTCAATCGGGGTGACAGTATGTTAGGTGTTGGTTTTCTTGGGTTGAATATACCCAGCAACGGCTTATGATCTGTGACTACAGTGAATGATCTTCCTGCCAAGTAGTTGTGGAATTTCTGTATCCCAAACAAAATCGCGGTTGCCTCTTTGTCTAATTGCGAATAGCGCCTTTCGGTGGAGCTTAATGTTCGGGAACTCATGGCCACTGGACTTTCTTTGCGATCTTCCATCACATGTGATAACACGGCTCCGACGCCATATTCTGAGCTGTCGCATGTCAGAATCAGAGGTTTATTTAAATCATAGTGCACTAAAGTCATGTCAAATGTTAGGGCCTGTTTGGCAGTGTTGAAAGCATGTTGTTCCCGTTCGGTCCAGCGCCATATTTGCGTTTTGTCTAGCAGACGATGCAAAGGTTCAAGTATGGTAGCTTTGTGTGTTATGAACCTTTCGTAAAAATTGTACAAACCGAGGAACGCTTGTAGTTCTTGAACGTTCTGGGGTTCTGGTGTGTTCATTATCGATTCGACCTTGCTCGGCGACGGATGAATGCCATCAGCATCAATGATGAATCCCAAGAATTCGACTCTCTCCTTAGCAAACTTGCATTTATTTTTGTTAAGGCGTAATCCCGCTTCTTTTATGCGTTGGAGGACCATGTCTAAACGCTGCAGCATCTCAGGCATCGTACGTCCCGCGATTATGATGTCATCAATCAGCACTGCGACTCCTCCGATGCCCGCTAGTAACGCTGTCATCAGCCTCTGAAAAATACCGGGGCAGGCCTTCACACCAAATGCAAGTCTATGTACGGTATATAATCCTTTGCAGGTGTTGAGAGTTAAAAGTTTAGATGTTTCGTCGTTGATAGTCACTTGAGTGTAAGCACGATCCAAGTCCAATGTTGTGTAGAATTTTCCGCCTGCTACAGCTGCAAATACTTCATTCGCCGTAGGCATAGGGTAGGTGTCCGATTCCGTAGCTTGATTGACTGTACAACGGTAGTCACCACATAGCCTAATCTCGCCTGATTTTTTGACAACCGGCACTACCGGCGTGGCCCACTCAGAGTACGCTACCGGCTGAAGCACGCCCTCGGAAACAAGACGGTCGATTTCGTTCTCCACTCTGTCCTTGATAGCGTAAGGAACAGGACGAGCTTTTAGGAATTTCGGGGTAGCGCCCGGTTTTAAATGTATTGCCACTGGATCTCCACGGTACGTACCGAGACCATCCTCAAATACATCACCATGTTTAGTGACTATTTTCTCCAGTTCAGTATAATCTCCGTTTGATACGAAATTAATATTCATAGTAATGCCTAGATGCATAAGCCAGTCTCTTCCCAAGAGATTCGGTCCTTTACCCCTAGCCACTAGTAACGGAAGATGATACTCAATGTCCTTGTAGCGCACAGGCAGCACTGTCTGGCCGAGCAGGTGCACGGGCGCGTTGGTCCAGGTGCGCAGACCCAGCGGAGCCGCGTCGAGGCAGCGCGGCGGCGGCAGGCGCGGCCGCAGCAGACGCCATGTGTGCTCGTTCACCAGAGTGTAGCAGGCGCCCGTGTCCACTTGCAGTGTGACGGGCTCCCCCGCCAGTAGTACACGAATGACAAATGGTGCTACTCGAGTCGTACTTTGAACGACATAAATGCCGTTTAAATTCGCGTCTCCATCCTCCTCCGTAAAGTTCATTTTATTTGCGTTCTTTTTAGACATGCAAACTTTTTCGAGATGTCCCTTTTTATTGCAATATCGACATGTAACGTTAATGAACCGACACTCGCCAGCGTGTCGATCTCCACAGCGATAGCAAAGACGAAGCGCGGAGCGCGGGGCAGGGCTCGGCACAGCGGCGCGCGGCGCGGGCCGCGGGCGCAGCGCGTTTATATCCATAGGCTCCGGCGGCGGCGGCGGCGGCGCGGCGGTTGTCGGCGGTGCCATGGCGCTGCAGCTGGCGCCTTCCCCTACGCGCATCATGCGCACGTCGTTACCAGCACTTTCAGATGACAACATAGCATCGACTACATTGTGATATGTTAAATTGTCCCTTTTAAGCAGCTCGTACTGCAACCTATCGTCCCTCATTCCACACACAAGTCTGTCACGTAGCATGCGCTCCAAATCAGTAAAATTGCAACTAGCGCTGATTTTTCGAAGTTGAGCTATGTATTCGGCGGCCGATTCGCCACGATTTTGATCACGTTTGTAGAATTTGTATGAAATGGATATCTCGTTCGGTTTCGGACTGTAATGTTTGGTTAGAATTTCTATGATCTCATTGAACGTCACTTCGGTGGCTTTTCGTGGTGTACTTAGTGCTAATAAAGTTTCAAACACCTGCGAACCACACACAGTAAAGAAATTTGCCCGTTTTACATTGTCTATCACGATTCCGTTCGCCTCGAAACAAAACTTAAGTCTGTCTATGTAAATGTCCCAATTGTCCGTATTTGGGTTGAACTCATTAAACTTCACACATTTACGATCCATATTCACTTATTTTACTCCGTCGTCGCCACTATTATGTCCAGAAATATGATTAAAACACGAAATTAGGTAACTGCATGTTTATTCAGCTAGGTAGCCTGACACAATGTATAGACTCAAACCTACCCCCAACTTAGTTCATCTTATATGGTCAACAAGAGAAACAAGTACCCTCAATAGTATACACATATCAATGCTAACAAACTACAATCATGTACATGACAAATCCAAAGAAGCAAGCATTAAACATATGGTTTGATTGGGTGCAATAACCAGTGACGGGTGATGCACCCTCGGTGATGAAACTCCAAGAGTCAGGTCTATGAGACTTGCAGTATAGACAGGTAACTATGTAAACCTGCCTATGGTGAAGACAATTTTCATTGAAAAGTAAAACAAACATTCGAGATTTGTAATTGAAATGTATTCACACCTCAAAAGAGGCAGAAACGTAATGCCAATTCGGCTAACATACAGAGGCCGGTGAACATAAGGTGTTAACAGAAACTTATTCACAGCGAGGCTCAACCTCAGCAGAGGCACAAGAAATGCGGTGTCACCACCGGAAGGAAACAGTCAGGGTTCCTTACCTCTCCTTAACAGGTTTAGCCTTTGAATCGGCCTCCTTTTTCGGGGAACTCTTGTTTTGTTGCCTCTGCCCATCATTGGGCCTATATGGTTTACGATTGTTGTTCACACGCTCACCGGAGCGATTGTAAGTTCCCGTATGCCGGAAATTACCTTGATTGCCCATCTAAAGGGAATTGATCAGAACATGTTTGTTAGTACGAAAACTGCAGGGCTCAACGAGCCACGAAGAAATGCTGAAATTTGAAATACTTCAGGTTTGTCATTAAAATGTGATTATGAACATTGTTTGAGCTAAAACTGAAGATTCTGGGGTCCAATATAAGGGGCGTCCAGTAGATTTTAATATTTGTTCATGCATGAAATGATGACAGAATGACTACAATATTTTAACATTAATGCAGGAAATGACATACATATTTGCATAGAATAATCATCAAAATATATTTTTTTATATTGAAATAGTATTTTAAATACCAGACATTTAGAAAGTTTGGATTAACAGGTCATCAAAACTGTAAAAATTGCATTTAAATTCACGTCATACTGTTATTTAGCATTAGTTTTTGGTGAGGTGTAGTACTTACCCTGTTGGGCCCATAACCTCGGTCATACCGACCCATGTTGGGTCCACCAAAGTCCCGTCTAATGGGCATGTCGAGGAGTGAGGGGACAGGGTTCTGACGCGGCTGCAGCAAGTTGATGATGTTACTTGCTAACGCGAGGGTGGCTTCAGTGGAGCCCCCAGAAAGGGGCAGCAGGTTGGGTAGGCCACCCCCGGGGCCGCCGCCCTGCCACGGCGACACACCGCTGCGCCCAAAGTTCTTCCCGCGATCATTGCGTTGGAAATCCATGCGACGCCCACTGTTATTTTGAGGTCTTCGGTTCGCCATCTTAGATTCTAAGGCACAAAGCAAAGTGCGTCTAAATTATTTGCATACTTTTATTTAGAACCACTGCCCAGTTGGGCTACACGCTCACTGAAGCGTGGTATTTAAATCAAGCTTTATGAAACTACTCGTAGAAAGTCGCCGGCCGGCAGAAAATAGCACAAGGCGATTGTGCGTACCATTATTGATTTTTCGTACTACAGTTATGTACGTAGATACATTTTAACTAAATTGATGTATCTTCACGAATCGGGCACATAAAGCCGTTATTTGACACAGAAAGCTTCGGAAACATTTAATAATGATCATGCGAACCGTGGACGATGCTTACGGAGCCCGTTTCATGATCAATTATCACCAGATTTTTTTAAGTCTTAATGCACTAGCAATCGCAAGATTAAACAATTGTTATACTTACAGCTCAACAGTAGCACACACAAAAAACCACACAGCACTTTGTAAAGAGGGAAAATAAACGATGAACACCTAAAAGATAAACAGACCAACCAAGGGAAGGGGGACGAAAGCAAAACGTCAAACGCATTTGACGTTTACCGAGTCTATGACATGGAAATGTCAAGGGGATGTACTAACTGGAATGAGGACGAGCAGCCCAAAAATGTTCCAAGCGAGATAGCTTCGAGAGTGGAAGTTGTCTCTTTCTAATAGGGTGTCCAATAATCATAAAACTCTTGGGACATCTACAAACTAATGTTAATTTATGATAATGCATGACCTGTAACTCAATTGCATTCTAGGCGAGATAGCTTCAAGAGTGATTATTAACTATTTTTAAATTTTTTAAAGTTATAGGTAACGTCCAGTTGTTAGGTCCAATATTTATTTGGGTTTATAAAATGAAAATATACTTTTGTATAATACATACTATAACAATCTTCGAATCTTCGAAGTTCGAACTTAGCAATACAGACTACATAGAGACACTACTTTTAGCAATTTTAATGCATTTATGTGATTTTTGATTAGAATTTTCCTTATGTCAATCTAAAACAAAACCCTACCTTACCCTACCCTACCCTAGCCTACCTTACCCTAGTTGTTATAGTTAAAAACTTACTTAAAAAACGAAATTCTACCCGTCACACACAACTACGCCTATTCACACAACACAATTTTACTACAATTATTTAAAAGCGGTTTCACTTTAATACAATAAAAGAAAAATGCGAACACAAAAATATGACTTCAAGCAGCGGGAAGAAAACGATGACTGCGGAGCCTGCGGTGCGGCCAAGTCTGCGTTTTCCTTTAATAGAGAGTATACACTGGGTTGTTTTTCTTTTTTGAGCATTTTGTTCGTACACTTTCCATTTAGTATATAATTTCCTTGATCAATGATAATCAAATAAAATTGAGCTCGTGCAAAGATCAGATTAAGCGCCGTATTCACCATCTGTCACGGCTGTACGTCATGCACGATGCACGATGCAAAAACAACGTGAATAGGCTTGACGTACGTCCAGTACGTCATAATCACGGTGTTTTTGCTTCGTGTATCGTGTATGACCTTGGCGGGACGTACAGCAAGATGGAACGTGAATACGGCGCTAACGAACTACTTATGTACCGCAAAAGAATGATAACTTTTTTACCTGGTAAATAATAAGAAACTAAAGAACTCCCACTCAACACTTTTTTTACTTCTATTAGCTTTTCTAAACTTATTAAAGTTAACAAAACAAACAACACTTATTAAAATAATAAAACTGTAAATAAAAAATAAACAACGTAACAATAACAAAAAAAGTAAGCAAAACAAAAAGGCGAGTTGACTTTCTAACTCAAAACAAATCACAAAGAGATTTATTATTAATTTATTCAAAAATATATTTTTTAAAATTATATAGCGCTTCATTCATTTCTATATTTATATTAAAATTATAGAAATGAATGAAGCGCTAGATAAAATGAAACCAACGACGAGAACTATCTATTTCACTCGCGGCCTCGCACGTTCGGTCGTTCGGCTAACCCACCGCACCGCTTGCCGTGCCGCACGCGCTCTTTTCCGTTCAACCCGAGTGGGAACCCGAGTTACTCGAGTTGGAAACTCGAGTTACCCATCACTACAATAAGCATAGACAAACCAAGCCTTGCGGACGGCCTTGCATGGGACGGCCATTTTCATTGCATTTGACGTTTTGCTTTCGTTCGGCTTGGGCATCGTCTTTCTGTGTCGTCGTCTGTGTACCATTTAGCTATTCATCGTTTAATTTCCCTATTTACTTAAGTGCTGTGTGGTTTTTTGTGTGTGCTACTGTTGAGGTGTAAGTATAACAATTGTATAATCTTGCGATTGGTAATGCATTAAAACTTAAAAAAAATCTGGTAATAATTGATCATGAAACGAGCTACGTAAGCATCGTCCACGGTTCGCATGATCATTATTAAATGTTTCCGAAACTTTCTGTGTCAAATAACGGCTTTATGTGCCCGATTCGTGAAGATACATGAATTTCGTAAAAATGTATCTACGTAACTGTAGTACGAAAAATCAATAATGGTACGCACAATCGCCTTGTGCTATTTACTGCCGGCCGGCGACTTTCTACGAGTAGTTTCATGTAGCTTGATTTAAATACCACGCTTCAGTGAGCGTGTAGCCCAACTGGGCAGTGGTTCTAAATAAAAGTATGCAAATAATTTAGACGCACTTTGCTTTGTGCCTTAGAATCTAAGATGGCGAACCGAAGACCTCAAAATAACAGTGGGCGTCGCATGGATTTCCAACGCAATGATCGCGGGAAGAACTTTGGGCGCAGCGGTGTGTCGCCGTGGCAGGGCGGCGGCCCCGGGGGTGGCCTACCCAACCTGCTGCCCCTTTCTGGGGGCTCCACTGAAGCCACCCTCGCGTTAGCAAGTAACATCATCAACTTGCTGCAGCCGCGTCAGAACCCTGTCCCCTCACTCCTCGACATGCCCATTAGACGGGACTTTGGTGGACCCAACATGGGTCGGTATGACCGAGGTTATGGGCCCAACAGGGTAAGTACTACACCTCACCAAAAACTAAAGCTAAATAACAGTATGACGTGAATTTAAATGCAATTTTTACAGTTTTGATGACCTGTTAATCCAAACTTTCTAAATGTCTGGTATTTAAAATACTATTTCAATATTAAAAATTATATTTTGATGATTATTCTATGCAAATATGTATGTCATTTCCTGCATTAAGTTAAAATATTGTAGTCATTCTGTCATCATTTCATGCATGAACAAATATTAAAATCTACTGGACGCCCCTTATATTGGACCCCAGAATCTTCAGTTTTAGCTCAAACAATGTTCATAATCACATTTTAATGACAAACCTGAAGTATTTCAAATTTCAGCATTTCTTCGTGGCTCGTTGAGCCCTGCAGTTTTCGTACTAACAAACATGTTCTGATCAATTCCCTTTAGATGGGCAATCAAGGTAATTTCCGGCGTACGGGAACTTACAATCGCTCCGGTGAGCGTGTGAACAACAATCGTAAACCATATAGGCCCAATGATGGGCAGAGGCAACAAAACAAGAGTTCCCCGAAAAAGGAGGCCGATTCAAAGGCTAAACCTGTTAAGGAGAGGTAAGGAACCCTGACTGTTTCCTTCCGGTGGTGACACCGCATTTCTTGTGCCTCTGCTGAGGTTGAGCCTCGCTGTGAATAAGTTTCTGTTAACACCTTATGTTCACCGGCCTCTGTACGTTAGCCGAATTGGCATTACGTGAGTTTCTGCCTCTTTTGAGGTGTGAATACATTTCAATTACAAATCTCGAATGTTTGTTTTACTTTTCAATGAAAATTGTCTTCACCATAGGCAGGTTTACATAGTTACCTGTCTATACTGCAAGTCTCATAGACCTGACTCTTGGAGTTTCATCACCGAGGGTGCATCACCCGTCACTGGTTATTGCACCCAATCAAACCATATGTTTAATGCTTGCTTCTTTGGATTGTAATGGACCGATAAACATTTTATATTTGTAATATTGGTAAGTGTGTAATAAGATGAATTTAACATAAACATGGTCATTTTTACAATTTTGTAATTAGTTTAAAATTTTGCTTTATAATAAAAGAAAAAAAAACTTGAATAAGATCATGTATTTAATGGGGAATTATATGTTATATTATATGTTATTCTTTTTAAATTTCTTCCCTTTCAAGATTTTATTTTGTGGTCTGTTTGTTTGTACTCACATGCACCTTTCCAACAATGGAGTGTAGAAACATAGCTATAATTATTAAAAATATTTTTAGTACACAGCACAGATTTAATTCTGAACTGTAAAAACATTTTTTCTCAGTGAATACATGACTTTATATCTCCAACTAATTTAAATGCATGACAATTGGATTTCTGTAAGTGTTTGAAAATACAATTACACTATTCAGATTATTTTACCAGGCAATAAAACCAAATAATCACAAATTCAATCAAATTGCAAAACAAGATTGCCAGACAACGCAACACACATTTTACAAATAAAAATACCATGCAATAAAGAAAAACTTATTTAAAACACCTCCTTTCATATATTGCTACTCTAGTAATAGACAAACTTATAACCCCAAACCAAATAGTATAGACAACAAGCCATGGAAACCTCATTTCTATAAACCTTCTTTTATCTACCAGCAAAGCTTCCCGCACTGAGACTGATGAAAAGAATGATGCTGATGTGGCTGAGAATCAAGACAAGGATAAGGGTGAGGAGACTACAGCGAAGAAGGAGCCTCCGAAGACCAGATACGATGACATCAACCCTCAGCTGTTGAAATGTCATATCTGTAATAAGAGCATGTGGGACGGCAGGTCGTTTGAGAACCATCTGAGTGGACGGGCGCATGCTATCATGATGACCAAGACTGCGGAGAGCTATGCGCTTACGGCTGATACTATGAGGCAGGAGTTTAAGGTATATATGTCAAGATTATGATATGTTTATTGTTAAGTTTTAGGTAATTATGCCACCTGACACTACTTATGGATTTCAATGGATATAACAGTCACTGTCTGAGGGCTCCACATAGTGGTTATTTTTTCTCTCAAAAATGCGTCTAATTAAATTTACAATTAATGATATTGTCGTCATGCCTATTTACGCTTTGGGCCCATGGTAATATTAGAAAAGACAAGCACTAAATCACATTGTGGCCGTCTTATTTCTAATTCAAACGCCATAGTACTTGCCAGACTCTACAAACCCACCCTTTACCAACAGATCCGCGAAATGAAACGCACTCGCAAGGCCGGACAACAACCGGCACGCGACTTCTACTGCGCTATGTGCGACATGTACGCGGCCGACGGTGCCATACATCGTACCACGGTTGGACATCGCAAGCTCAAGAAGTACCTTCACCCTACTTGCACGTCTTGCCATAAGGAGATGCCCACGAGGATCGAGTTGGATGAGCACCGGCTGACTGCTGAACATCTGAGGAATATGCAGGATAAGCAGGAGATTATTACTAAGCCTAAACCTGAAGGTGAGTAGACTTTATTATAATGTTAAATAAAAAAATAACATGTTGGTCAAAAGGCCGTTGCATTGAAATGGGTTTGGGCCAGCCATGTCTGCTGCATGCCCAATGAGATGTGGGCCAAAATAATTATTTTGTGGAGTCCTGACACAGCCAGAAGGCATCGCGGCAGACCTCGGAGAAGATGGCGGGGCGAGCTTGACAAAACAAATGATCAGAACGTATTTAAGATTAAAAAAAAAACAATTTACCTACTTCGGAAAGTGTTCGAAATCTTTTGGCAAAACAAACTTCCACTTTTCCTTATTATAACTGGGTTATGACAAAGAACTGCTTGCAGTACTCATGACAAACACAGTTAACACTGCCATATCTCCGCAGTGATGGTGATCTCAACCCTCAACATGGAGCAGCTGTACCTCCGCGAGGACAGACAACGTCGTCGTCGTAATGATGATAAACAGGATCCTGACAAGGACACTGATGATACGGAGGCCAAGGAAGGAGAGGCCGAGAATCAGGTCAGTTAGTTTAGGAAGTATGACGCTCAGGTGGCATACCATGACGTCTTAAGGCCAGAGTAGTTCTAGTGACGGAACGAGGTGGCGCTAGACGACTTGTTTAGCTCTGTTTTTTTTCCCACACTGGAACTATTGTTATTGTTAGGGGCTCCCGCTTTCCGCATTTAGACTCATAGGTAGTCTATTATGCGTGAGGTGGAACGATTGGCTATATGATCCAACCCAGCTTCTTCCAGAAGCTCAGAAATCTCCTGGGACGTTCACAGGCTTCTTAGAGCGAACTTGGAGTGCCAAGGTTTTGTGCCCGTTGGTTAGCAACGCCCTCGCAATCCAGGATTACGTTGGTGGTTGCAGTTTCATCCGCGTCCAGACAGTACCTGCACAACGGGCTGTCTGTCGCGTTGATGGTAAACAGATGTTTGTTGGCTACTCTGGCTTTAAGACGTCATGTTAGACCATCTGTTCTTGAGACTTGTATATTCAGCATGTACCAGAAAGATGTGGTCACAATCAGCTATTCCATTTAACTTTGCCCCGTTTTCGCGATTTTATTTTTGGTACTCACTGTGCAGTTTGCGTAATACTTTGTCTTCAAAACCTGTTTTTACACACACCTGTGTTTCAAATACATAACTTGTCATTCAGATATTAATGGCGTGCGTCAGACTTATCTTTTTTGTTAAATATTGCTGCCATATTTTAGTCATCTTCCAATCCAATGTGAATGAATCATGACATAAATAAAACGACTAATGAAATACACCCCTGAGCTAATATATAATAACTAAAATTGCAGTCATACTTAAAAAAAACACTTTTCTATGTTAATGCGTTCTTTTAAAAACGAAAATTTCATTTCTATTTCTAAAAGGTAATCATAATATTAACTTATTCCTCAAACTATCTCCCTAGGAGGAAGGAGCAAAGAAAGAGGGCGAGAGTGAAGCTAAACCAGATAATGAAGAGAAGAAGAACTCGTTCGATCAAGAGAACACCATCCTGGACTACAAGGAGGGAGATGACCTGCAGGGAACCACCCCGGACATGTTCCCCTCTTACAGGTGAGGTTCTTTCAGTCTTTGCATAGATTGCGCTGCTGTTCTTTTTTGTAGTAGATTATGTCTGCTACAATTAGTATGATCTGCTTGTAGCTGTTCTGGGTGTGGGTGTTTGTGTATGTGCCAGTTGAACATTGTCTCCTCCCACCCTCAGCACGGAGCGCGGCGTGGGCGCGTCCTTCCTGTCGGAGTTCCGCTGCGTGCAGTGCAGTCTGTGTCGCAAGCTGCTGGACTCCGAGGAGACGGCACAGGTCCACCTCCGCACTTGGAGACATCATCAGCTCTTCACTCGCCTGCTGGCTGAGAAGAGTGGCACGCAGCTGGTATGTACTACTTCGTTACATGCGTCTGGTGTTGGGGTCACGGTGTCCTTCAATAGCCCTTTACGTTCCGGGGTCTCGGTAGTTCATTGTGCTAACACTCTTTGAGCCGCGCGTGAAACACAACGCGCCGTCGACCCGGGCATGGTCCATGATCGGACAGGGAGTCGCCTCGCCCATTTCATTATAATTATGTTTAACATTTTTACTGGAGTGTTTCTCTAACTGGATGAAACTCCCTATCTGATTTTTAGTTTTGATTTCAACAAGCCATGTTACTGGTAACATGTCGCATGGCCAAAATCGAGTCGTGTAAATCCCTCACAATCATGGGAGGCAGAATTTAAGCTCTAGATTCTAAAATAATCTAAATACTGATACTTCAAAGATAACTGTTAGGATTGTGAACTAACAAAATGATTCCAACTTAACCTTACCTTTACACTGAACTATTTCTGTAAATTCTAACACGTATGAATATCTTTTTAGCCTCACCCGTACCCGATAACTGAGGAGTCTCTATCAAGGAAAGATAAAAGAATACGTGGTATATTTTGGTTCAGCCGCTCTGCTTACAAACGCAATGTAAGATTCCGTGGGTCACGACTGATATGAACGATTGTATAATGTATGGATATCAACTTTTAACGTCCACTTTACGAAGGGAAGTAGCATAATTGGTCGCGAGATTGTCTAAGGACACCGCAGCCTTGGAAACCAAATGGAAACGCGCTCTACCCAGAATAGGAGTTTTAAAATCATTTTAAAATATTAAAAAAATACTAATGTGCCTTGTTGTTTCAAAAAGCTTTTCCAAAAATTATCAGTCGAAATTTCTTGATATGCCATAAGAGAAATTAAAGGGCTATTGGATTTAAACTTAAAGTTGCAAATTCAACTACTTTTTCTCTATTGGTATTGCTTATTTGTATCATCAATCAAAATCAAAATATTTTATTTTACATGGGCCTCAATGGGCACTTATAAAAGGTCAAGAAAAAAAAAATTGGCACGGTTCGGGTTGGTCGTTTCCATGGAGAAGAACCGGCAAGAAACTCCATGGTTACTCTTTTAATCTCTCTCAATATGCATATACTTGAATGAATAGATCTTTTCGAGTGCACTGTCTTCACTCCATTTTTGTGTGACACGTTTATTTATTTATAACAAAAAATCTAAAATAGGTGATAGTTGCAATGCAATTTGAACTTTGTCTTGTTTGACATTGAGGGTATATTTCCAGAATGTGTTAATATTTAAGAGACAACAAGCCATACATTATCGTAGCGTATATTTTTGTCGTATATGATCGTGACCCACGACAGTATCCTATGTAATAAATATAAAACTTTGATATAAATGTGGCTACCAAAGTACACTAGGCAAGCTTTTCTATCTCATTGTTTTTAACCGACTTCAAAAAGAAGGAGGTTATTGCATGACAAAAACGTTTGGCGTATAATTACGAGGTCGAATTAAATTGACTAGTAGAACTTTACTAATCTTATGGAATCGATATCTAAACCTGATAACAAAAAAAATATTGTATTGTTCAACCACACCTAGAAATAAAAAACAATTTTTTGGGCTCCCATAGAACAAATGATTTAAGTATTTTACGTCTAATAAAAAAGGCCATTAATTAAGGCCGGAAGGTCTATAAATTGCGATAAAATTCTATTATCTTTTCTATTGTTCAAGCGACTTTTTTATCGTTTTAAAATCATCAAATGAGTCCTCCCACCCTGGGCAGGGCGGGAGGGACTGTCAGACTTGTACAGACTAAAATCCACGGTGTCCTTCGATAGCCCTTTATTGTTCCAGCGACTTAGAGATTAATAGTATATTCCACTAGCGGCCCGTCCCGGCTTCGCACGTCTGTAAGGCCCGGTCTAAAACCCGGTCCCGATGGTTACAAACACAACAAAAAAAAAACTGCCAAATCGGTCAAGCCGTTTTCATGTTATGTCGTGACAACGGAAAACGAGAATCATTTTTATATATACAGGGTGAATTTTTCAACTGGGCTTGGATGGCTACTTTCGAAACTATGAGGAATATCGAAAAACGTTGAAAGGAGTCTCGAGGCCGATTTTGACGAAAACTAAAACTGCATCATTGGATTTTAGAAAAATCACTTATCCTGGTCAGGAATCGAACCCGCTGATTTTGGAAAAAAAAATCACACCCTGTATTATTACACCGTTCGATAGTGTTGCTAATAAGGATCAAATTCTGGGAAGTAATCATATACGGCAAACTTACGGAAATGGCAGATTTTTATGAAATTGCTATTTTTCCATGTAACATTACATCTACTGAGCCATAATTTATTCGAAATTATAAAATTTCATTGTTTTCAATGTCTCACTGGATTTGACGTTTCAACAATCCCACTGTACAGTCGAGTTCAATAATATGTTGGCATTGCCAATGATTCAAAATATTGTGAGCGTTGATAAGCTCAATAAATTCTACAAATCTATCGATCAAAAATATGTCTTCATGTGAAGGTTCAATAATATATAATTTGCATTAGTCAATAATATGTGATCACCTTTAAAAAATATAAATCTATACTGTATTAGCTTTAATAATATCTGAGCAGGGTAAGCTTCATAATTATCTCTACATGCATAGGAAAGTATATTATTTGCTCGAACAAATAAGATCCAGTTTACATTGATAAAGAAATGAAAGTATTTCAATTGTTTCCGCGCAAATGCTGTTTAGGTCTTTTGAAATGAGTGTTTCAGTGCCATAGTATATTTTTTCATGAATAACATTTGCGTCAGTTATTTATTTTTAATAACGTCACTTGATGGAAAACTAGCCAGTGATACCTAAATAATGTTGCAAACTCCTTGACCACGCAATTTTAAGATTGCTGGTAAAATCATCATTACGACGTTTTCATAAGGTTGAATTTTAATTACACTTACTTGCTTGGATATTACTGTATTACATATTGTGAATCTTACACTGTTCAGATAATTATGAACTTAAAGTTGTTCATATAAAAATGTCCCTTTGGCTGTTTAGATGTTATTGAGAAAAAGTGATCACATATTAATGAATTAGAATCTTGATCACAATTTAATGTTGCTTGTAGTTGTCACAATATTCTGAAATATTTTGATGGTCATATATTTTTGAAGTCTAGACGTGCCAACATGTTAATGAACGCGACTGTACTTAGAAATACGACATTATTGAGTTGAACCAAAAAATAGCATTATTTTAAAGAAGGAACGGTAACCTAAGTTTCGAATACAGTCTTTGCCTTGAAGATTAATCAGTTTTTTTTGTAATTATACGTTTTCCTTAAGTCTGCCGTATATGATTACTTCCCAGAATTTGATCCTTATTAGCAACACTATCGAACGGTGTAATAATACAGGGCATGATTTTTTTTCCAAAATCAGCGGGTTCGATTCCTGGCCAGGATTTTTGATTTTTCTAAAATCCAATGATGCAGTTTTAGTTTTCGTCAAAATCGGCCTCGAGGCTCCTTTCAACGTTTTTCGGTATTCCTCATAGTTTTGAAAGTAGCCATCCACGCCCAGTTGAAAAATTCACCCTGTATAGATTATACGATTTTTGTTGCAATTCACATTACCATAGTGTTAAAGTGGCCTTTTTGACCCCCTGGTTAGTTGTGAGAGAGTCAAGTAACTATACATAATATATTCTTTTTATTATGTTTAGATGTTGTTTCCATAATATCTACGAAGTTTCCTTAGCTTATTCAATTTGACCCGATTTGTATTAATCTTTGAATGATAAACACATTCCGTCGATGTTGTATGAAAGCACGCATCCAATCTTTCAGTTTCGATTCCTCTTTCATTTTTTTTAATAGTTTTGATGTGTGCATGAAGAATGTCTTTCCGAGTTTCAGCCTTGAATGTTTTATTTTATTTTTAACTTGCTGACTCGACCTGGTAACAAAGAAAGCGTTAATATTCTTGAACTTGTCCAAGAGAAAAATCTCAATGAAACCCATTCAGCAGTTTCTGAGATTTACTCTTTCAAATAATCAGACATGGTGTGTCACTAACGAAAATTCCAGTTTTCTAGTTTCAAATTATTTTTACTAGTTTTCGGTAAATTCCCTTCCTAAACTTATTGATCTGGAAAATGTCAGTTTACAAAAGGGTTTCTTCCAACCCAATATCCGTTGGATCCAATGGATAATTATTAATTCAGCAAAGGTGTAAATGCTCAGTTACAGTTGAAGGTCAGGATAAAACAAATCGAAACAAAATATATCCCAAAAAAGGGTGCTATTTAATGTTTATATGAATTACATAAAGTATCCCCAGTTTTGCGCTCATAAAAGTTTTTGTAACATTAGTAACATCAAGGACTATTACTGGTTTAAGTTTTAAATTGATGCTTCATAAAAATACGAAAGTGTGACCATATTTATCATCAACTAGTGGCCCGTCCCGGCTTCGCACGTGTGGGAGACCTCTAAAACCCGGTCCCGATGGTTACAAACACAATAAAAAAAAAAAGAATTATCCGAATCTGTCCAGCCGTTTTCGAGTAATGAGCTTAGCAATCCAAGATTAGAGTTTCCTATTTTTGTTCCTGTCCCCTTCAATATAATTTGAGTTTCTCTTTCTGTGTAATCTGTGTATGATATTTTTTTGATTGTGTAGTGTTAACAAAGACCCTACTTTCATAATTATTATAAACATTAACTATTGTCAACAGGGACCAAACTCTGAGAGCAACAAGCGACCTGCTGAAGGTGTCGTTGATAATGATGCTAAACGTCGCAAGGTTGGAGACGGAGAGGAACAGAACGGACATGATGATGGTGAAGATGGTGCTAAGGGTGAGTTACAAGTCTTCTGCCTTGAAAGCTAAATGATATGTATTTTCCAAGTTAGTTGTTAAAAAACACTTTTACACATCAAATAATAAAGGAAAGAACCACACAGATTTGAGTGGACCTGTCCAGTCGGTGCAAGCATTTTGTCAGTTATCGTGAAGCTCGACTCATAACTCAAGGAGCTCAACGCTGGTTCATGATACCTCAATTCTGAATAACACAGCTCACAGATACCATTTTTTTGGAATTGTTTGAGTAGGATACCGCGGCCCCGTAACACAAAGAGGATGTGAAAAAGGGTGGGCTGGAAGAGTCTGTCAGGCCCTCCTGCTCTGCCCTGGGTGGGACTACTTATTTGATGATAACACCATGCATAAAAAAAAGTGTCAATTATGGGCGGGTGCATGACGTTACAATATGGCACCATCAACTATCCTTCATTGAAACGCATAATACACGCCTTTATCCCATTGCGATAAGCAGAAACTACAGAACTTACATTGTATAAGTTTCCAAACATCTTTTCTTTGTTGTCAGATGATGGTGAAGATGCTATCCTGCAGGAAGATGATGTTAAGATGGCTGAGGTGGAAGACGCCCCCAATGATGAAATGGAGAACTGGGAGCAGACCGTCGATGAAATACTCGAAGATGAGAATGACACGGGTAAGTTTAATCATTTATTTAAGAGGGCTAAAGCCTGCCGGGGTCGCGGGACTAACGAATACCGTGACCCCGGAACGTAAAGCTCGGGTGCATAGCACTAGCAATGGACTTACATGTATGACCATGTATGAATGTGGATGAGGTGAAAGGAGTATGTAAGGATCGTAGCAGATAGCATCCTGTGGTTTCTATAAGACTTATAGAAACCACAGGATGCTATCTGCAAATAAATTTTATCCTTAGTGTTAAGGATAAAATTTGATAATTAATTAAAATATTTTGTATTTAATGCTGTCATTTTGGGATAATACCGACCCTGCTCAAATAACTACGTAAGTTTTTTGGTGAGCAATTAACTTATATGCTATCATCATTCATAATATTGTGTTCAGTTTAAAATTTGTAATGATCACTGTATATTATTGGTATTTTTGGCTTACCTTCACACCAACATGTGTTTGCGTGTTGACGTTTGGTTAACAAATGAGCGACAGAGCACTTTATACTCTACCCCCACCACAGCTCGCAACGCGTGACGTATGTGCTTGATATCAATCATAAGTTATCACTTCATTCTTAAAACAAAAATGCATTGTCCTACACTGGGAAATCGCAGCAGTCCAATCGCTCAGCCACTGCGTTACCACGCTACATACACTACAAATATAAATATAATATTCCACAGCCGACAAAATTAAAGAGGAGCCGGAACCCGTTAAAGAAGAGCCCGCAGAAGTACAGCCAGAACCAGAAGTGAAACAAGAAGAGAAGAAGACCGCGCCAGCCGCGGCCGCCCTCGGGGAACAGAAGACCCGCGGGACACCGCGAGGACGAGGACGCGGCCGCGGGAGAGGACGTGGCCGGTACTAAACAACTCGGCAGTTTTTTATTCATCGTCTTAGGAGCTTTCCCCATTACGCGATTCGGGCGATTTGCAACTTCTACTAACTAAAAATAGTCCTTACTGCTATGATATAATGATATATTTCAATTGATTTGATGTCGTCGTCCTGGCGAACGTGTTTTGTTTTTCATCTACACGTCATACGTCGTAATGTCGTAGTGGATGTAGGATGATTTTCACTTGTAGTTGGAAGCGGTTGAATTGCGTCGCATCGTATCATGGGGAAGCTCCTTCAGACTGTTGCTGCTGTTTGTATGGTCGGTCATTGTGAACCGTACCTCGTATTCGATTCTTATTATCGTTTCCATAATGCTGGGGTTCAGGCAACAAAAAAGGTAGAACAAACCAAAAAGAATCATCTTTTCTTTTTGGTTTGACTAAATAATTTGGTTGGTTGAGAAAATGTGCTTGGATTTGATCTAAACCAATCTTAAACATTTATAATTGAAATTACACGAAAGTGTATGAGATTTTTACAATAAATTTTTGCTTATTATTTTCGTTGTATCTGAATCTAGAACATAATGTCAATTTAAAAGAACCAGTCGTAGGTTATATCATCAAGATATAGTTTTGCTTTTTATTTTTACTCTTTCTATTCTCTAGTTATTCATTAGTATTAGTACTATATTTCTTCTATTAGCTATTAATACATTTCAATAAAATTGATTTAAGAAATAATAAATTACAATGTGTGTCTCTTAGTTTAGAATTTACATTGTATGAATGTCATCCTGTATGAGGCGGAATAAATGTTTTTTCAGAGATATTTACTTAAAAAATATAAGTATATGGTATGTACCCATTATAATAGAAAGTAATTATTGTATTTTGTATGTAGCAGAGTAGATATGTATGTTTTTGGGACTGATTCTATGATTTTAAGCAATATATTTACTTATTTGGCATTATATTTTGTGTGATACAAAATTTGGCTAGTAAACACATAAAAAGTGTTTTTTTAATTGTTATCTGAGTAGAAAACATGTTCACCAATAAAATTTTTGGTTTCAAAATTTCGTCTTTATAATGTGTATCGCATTTATGCTTTCTATTATGCTAGTGCACAAGTATAAAATAAGTATAAATCATAAATTTTTAGCTTACTAGGCTTATAACAATTTAATCAAGACTTCATTGGTATCTCGAAATTCTTAATTATAAACTAACATCTTTAGAGGTTGTAGTTTTAACTTAGTAGATACAATAGTGTAGAATTGCCTTTTTTTTCTTAGAAGTCTTTTCTTCTATAGACAAAATATTAGGAAATATTCATAAACAAGTAAAATGATCCATAATTGTCTGCTTAATCATAAAACATTTCATAAATCGAAGCGGAGTTTATGAATAAATTCATAATAGATTAGGGGATTTTCTTCATTTTATATCATTTAGAAGGATAGGGTAGTAAAAATATCGATTTTGAATGAATAACTAAGTAACAATACATAGTAATATCTAATTGTACATCCCTGCTGCTCAGTAAAGTTAGATGCGCCCTATTTGTCATTCATACTGTAACTGTATTCAAATAAAAATAAATCAGTGAAATTCTATTGTTTTGTTATTTTTTTATCCTCACAGCTTTTTTCACACGCTCACAGGACAGGGTTATACATAAAATCACTACCATAATCAAACAGGGTGGAAAAAGGACATAGCGGTGAATGACATACACATTACTATAGTCCTCGCCATATAAGTGTGGAATAAAATTCGTTGACCCCCGTGTACTAATGTATTCCAATATTTCAAAACCATTCGAAAAAATGTAAAGAAAGTGTCGTAACTCGATCAAAATAAACGAATCGTGGTAAGGGGCGACCGTGACCTTACATTTTATTTTGAAATTCGAACGATGGTATAATGGAATTCTAACGATGCATTATTAGGATCAATGACCTTTAATCCACACTTAAATGGCGAGGACTATACATTATTTTGAGACTGTCCTGAATCACCCCTGTGAACCTATTCACCCAGTACTGATTTAGAATTGGCACACCCCCTGAGGGGATTTTGTTCCACCACATCGTTCCAGCCAGAACACTAGAAAGTGGCGGAGTGTGGCTGCTTTCGGGGTCAGTCCTAAGCTGAGTCTATGCTAGTAAAGCCAAGCATGAGCAGGGGCCATATTATGACATTTTAAAGCTAGAGTAGGTTCAGAACAGTTAGTGAGTGAAGTACATTTTGTTCACTCGCTGGAACTCTGGAAGAGCCCTATGGTGTCACTAAAACGGCAAACATATTATAAGGTTTAGTAAACAGAAGCAATCTGAACAATATCATGTCTTGGGTCAATGGAGGTTCTAAGTAGGGAACCGAAACAAAGAAAATTAAGTAAGTAATTAAAACATTTAATAACTTAAATCTACATCTGGATCTACTTCTTCATCAACTTAAGCATTAATTTGGTGTCATTGATTTGAGTTTTTAGCCGTTTTTTCTTTTTTTCAACTGGTTTCGTTTTGGGCTTCACTTTTGCTTGTTCTGCAACTTTGACATTTTTTACTTTCTTCGGTTCATTTCGTAGTTCACTTGCTGTTACATTCTTCACAAGCTTGTTATGACCACTAACAAGTTCTTTTATTAAAACTTCTTTTTGAAACGTAACCTTTTTTTCGGCATTTATTTTCTTCTTCAAGATTTTATTCGACACTCCCGGACTTGCTGCTGCAACTTTCTGTGCTTTAGCGACTTTGTTTAGTGCTTTGAATTTATTCTTTCCGAATTTCACCATTATTAAATTACATTTATTTGAATTTTTATCACAACACAAAATGCACATGCAAACAGTAACACTGAATGAAGAATGAAGTTTCTGAAATATCAAATAATGTCAATGTCAACCTCACGTCACTCGAGTCACAAACTGTCAAGTACGTTTAGTTGTTGCGCTAGAACTTGATTTTTGAGGAAGCGGAAGGTACGAGAGAAATAAAATCTTGTAAAAGTGGAAATAATGGAAGTGGATTTTTTTAAATTAATTAAGTAAAATTGTACAATTTTCTTATTTTCCCCTTCATCCTTAAATCACCCTACTCATTTTACAGTGCTATCAAATAGTCACGCCTACTACAAAATTGTGGTGACTTTTTTTTCTACCTTCTCTTTTATGTATACGATTTTAAATTGTATGTAATCTCAGGATCGTACATAGTCCACTGGGCACACAGGCCATGTGCCCAGGGCCCAATAATCTTTGGGGGCCTTAGGGCCTATACACGTTTTTTATCAAACAGAGCAGTTTTGTTGTCGCAATACAAAGTGTGAAACGCGCGCGTCTGTATCGCGTTTTCATCGCGTCTGTATCGCTACAAACGCGCGTCAATGGCGCGTTTAATAAACGTGGTGTGCATACTGCATAGGATCTTCTAAACCATTTTAATAATACAGACAACTTTTACTTATCGCAACGAGTAAGTCGAATGGTCCTTCGAGTCGGATATAAACCAGCAACATATGGATCCAGGGTCGAAACCACAAAGACGACAAGCTCATCGTAGCGTAAAGCCTAGAAAGAATTTTCGTATATAGAATAATATATTCTTATCGATCAGAAGTCTATTTAATTTTTTTTAAAGAAAAAGCAAGTCTACCTAGAACTATTTTTTTAAAAATTTTAATAAATAAATCACAAAATCAGCACTATTATAAAAACCGTTTGGCACCGAAAAAATTAAACTACAGGGTTCCTAATTAACGTCCGTCGCATCCGAGCTCTCGAGCAAAAGTGATCGAGCTCCGAGACCGCACCGCTCACGTTGTGTCGCCCCCTCTACTACTCGCTGCGTCACCACTATCGGACGATATCCCCGCCCTCTCAGCGAATCTTCTGAATATGGTTGCCATCCAATAAAACACGTGAAGTACACTTTCTTCAATAATTTATTATTGTCATATCGTCTCCTTAAGACATTGCGCTTAACAGAAACATCGACACATGTAACATTGATATACAAATACATGATTATCCTACGACGAAAATATTTAAATGTAAACGTATAAATATTACAAAAAAAATGAGCAAAATAAATGCATTCAAGATTGCATCAATATTTTTCTGCCTGTACTTATTTTTATACTTTGAACGCGATATAATTACAATTTATTAATAAAATAATAAAAATTGTCTACAAAATTAAACTAAAAATGTTGCTATTATATTAAAAATGGTACGTATTTATACGTTTCTGAGATTCATAAGGTGAGATTTGATCTTATTGAATTTGAAAGGTGCTAATACATTGTCTGTGCTAAGAAATTTATCACCGCGACTCTTAAAAATCAACGATTTTATAAAAGTACTAAAATTACAATTGTAATAAACAGTTGTATTGGTCAACAAAATACGGTCTTGTTCATGTTTACGGTTAGTTAGTTAGTTAAGTTTTATTTTGCTTTTTCGGAGCTTTTGAAAAGAAATCTAAACGGCTAGTTGAATAACAATTGTTTACAAAACTTTACATTTCATTTAAGCTAATCCAATATCTAGAGACTCTTCAAACAATGGCTCAAGATGCACTACTGGATACTCTAATCATAATTAAATTAAACCATTTACTTGAAGGTACTTTAAAATAGCTTAAGTAGTGTCAAAATGCTGAACAGGTCCTCCCATGTCGTCATATAGCTTGAGTAGTTCAGCTGTGGGAACGAGATAGCGCTAGACGACTTGTGTAGCTTTCCCCTTTTCCACAGTAGGCGTACTCAGGCTTTATGGTATGCCATCATGAATTGAGCCCTTGCTTGATAGAATTAAAAATACACATATAAATACATACCTAGCTACCTCAGGTAACTAGCAGTTGCAACTAGCATGGAATGTTTTGAGTATGTGTTTCAAATTCTTATATTTACAAAAAATAACCAAAAAGAATAATCTATGTCAAGATTCCTATAAAATTTCAATACAACACCTAATTATTATGCCAACAACACACAACAGTCATACTCTTAAAATAAAATTATTCGAAAATATTATATTACGCACATGAATACAAAGCTTTTAAAAAGCTAGTTTTGATGCGATGCAGTTTATATAAAAAAAACCATACAATTACGTAATCATACATTCATAAAGTTTTTTCTATTTTGCATTTTTATGACTTTTCATATATTTATATGATTTTATTTCCTTAACCAAACATTAAAACTAAACTTATTCTAGGAAAATGGAATAAAATTAACAATAAAATGTTTCTTTGGGAATGGCAACACTTAGATCGTATTATAGCACAGCCATATTGACAAATCAACCCAGTTTAAAATATAATTACTTACTTGAAAATAATTAGAAACATGCCAACGACATTGTGACGATTTATTCCGGACACAATAAATTAATTTTTCGATGTAGCAACTCAAAGAGTGGCAAGTCCCAAATACTGGGTTACCAAATTATTAATCAGAATAGAATTAAACAATGTCAAATTCCGTATATTTCTAAAAATAAACCTTCATTATAAAAGTGTCAAAAAGTTTATGAAATTCCTAGGAAACGAAATTATATTAAAATGAAAATTAATTCGAGTTTCTTAGCAACAAAATAAATTCAAATATATTTAACTTAATTTGTGTACGAGAAATTAAATAAAAAAATATCTCGAAGCGCAATGTACACTCATTTAATAATAATATGTTTCGTCTATTCTCCTTTTAACACTATGCAACTCTACGAAACGAAAAGCTTATAACATTTACAATAATATATATCATTATAATTCATTTTAAAGATAGTTACAGGCATATAAAAGCTACAACTAACATTTTTATGACGCTTCCAAAGATACAAATTTCTATGCACGGCAGTGTATACAGCCAAGTTTGGCATTAAAAATGAAGATTAATATTTTATGCTGACTATTTTAATATAATATTTTTATACGCAATAACGCCTACGTCGCGTCTACGCAAAGATATTTTTCAAGGAAAGAAAAATATCTTGTTTTTTTGTATTATGCATATTACACGATGTTGCCGTTTTTTAGTTGTAACATTATACTATGTATGTGTTTTGTAGCATCAGACTTGCTTGCTTCTTTTCTCTCAGCGAAGCCTTACACTACTATTTTCTAAATCATAACTTATTTGAGACATAAACGTACTTACAAAAGAAGGAATGTATTCGTCAAAGCAGGAATGATAATAAAATATCTAAACTTACTAAAGATTTTTGTGAGTGGAATGCATATTCCTGTATTTTCTTATAATTTATCCTTTACCATACACTCTTTCTGGCATAGCGTTATAAAGATATAGGCAAGTGATAGCCACTTCTTCTACAACATGTGATCACTTGCCGAGATTTTGTATACACTTAAGCAACATTCAAAACGTTTATACAGGTCTATTTTCCTAGTTAGTTTGTTCATTTTCTACGTTATTTTCGCTTAAAATACAGTTTGGTCGTCAACCAAATGATACTACTTCATACAAATATAAATTAATTCTATTCATTGTCTTTACTTGCCCGCCAGCTGCCCAAAATGCTCCATACATACCTACACAATGACCAGTATATCTTGATCTGCGGCGGAAAGTGGAACTAAATCTAAATGTACTGAATTTGAAATAACGTTTACATTTAGTGTTGGCAAACAGCACCACTGTGAAGTTTCAAAATATACTGGTCATTTATAAATACAATATGATGTTATAAATATAACATACCTACTTACATATTTGGTAATTGAGTACATTTAATTGTATTTAAAACATACAACAAGTAGGCGGCCCACACGTTTACGACAAAATATATAGAAAAATCGCATTAGCGACAAATTTTTAAACATGTGAGCGGTCTACGTCTATATTCTTATACAGCGAATAGTATTACAGTTATTTTTCTAATACAAAAGCACAATTGCACTTGCCTGTCTTACTACAAAAAAAACTACAGTTGGATGCATGGAAGTGTACTAGCCAAGTTCTACGCCGCTGGACTGCCTATATTTTATTAATAAGACTTTTTAAAGAAGTCCAGTCTTACCACCTTGTATTACACTGGAAATGGTTTGTTAGGTCAGATAGGAAATATGTAAAATACCCATATTCAGCTACTACTATTAAAAACTGAAAGTCGTCCTCAAAGTCAGGAAAATGCTAGGCAAGTAGATGATAATTAGTACTTTTTGTACTTATCTATATACAGGGTGAATTTTTCAACTGGGCGTGGATGGCTACTTTCGAAACTATGAGGAATATCGAAAAACGTTGAAAGGAGTCTCGAGACCGATTTTGACTAAAACTAAAACTGTATCATTGGATTTTAGAAAAATCAAAAATCATGGCCAGGAATCGAACCCGCTGATTTTGGAAAAAAAATCACACCCTGTATTATTACACCGTTCGATAGTGTTGCTAATAAGGATCAAATTCTGGGAAGTAATCATATACGGCAAACTTAAGGAGATGGCAGATTTTTATGAAATTGCTACTTTTCCATTTTACTTTACATCTACTGAGCCATAATTTATTCGAAATTATAAAATTTCATTGTTTTCAATGTCACACTGGATTTGACGTTTCAACAATCCCACTGTACTTAGTAATACGACATTATTGAGTTGAACTAAAAATAACATTATTTTAAAGAAGAAACGGTAACTTATGTTTCAAATACAGTCGTTGCCTTGAAAATTAATCAGTTTTTTTGTAATTATACGTTTTCCTTAAGTTTGCCGTATATGATTACTTTCCAGAATTTGATCCTTATTAGCAACACTATCGAACGGTATAATAATACAGGGTGTGATTTTTTTTCCAAAATCAGCGGGTTCGATTCCTGAATAGGATTTTTGATTTTTCTAAAATCCAATGATGCAGTTTTAGTTTTCGTCAAAATCGGCCTCGAGACTTCTTTCAACGTTTTTCGATTTTCCTCATAGTTTCGAAAGTAGCCATCCACGCCCAGTTGAAAAATTCACCCTGTATATAAAAATGAAACCCGTTTTCCGTTGTCACGACATAACATGAAAACGGCTTGACCGATTCGGATAATTATTTTTTTGTTGTGTTTGTAACCATCGGGACCGGGTTTTAGACCGGGTCCTCCACCCGTGCGAAGCCGGGACGGGCCGCTAGTTAACAATAAAAATACACTCTAACATGGCGTGTTTGTTTATCTTATAGTAAAACAGGCAGGTGTAACGCCTTACCGAAGTGGTCGGATATGTTGTCGGAATCAGTAGTCGTAGAGGGCGTTCACTGAAAAATAAAATTATTATTAAAATTTTGAAAACAGTCTAGGTAAGAGTCAGAGCTATTTAGAATGTTTAGGTCGGTAGGGACAACTAGACTTGACAGGCCTGTTGCTCTAGTGGTTAGTGACCCTGACTGCTAAGACGGCGGTCATGGGTTCGATTCCCACCCAGGAAAAATGCTTGTGTGATGAGCACGATCATTTGTTCTGTGTCTGGGTGTAATGTATCTATAATATGCATGTATTTAGAAATATAAAAGTATGTTAATCAGTTGTCTAGTATGGGGACTAGATGGCGTTGTGTGATAGCAGCTGTGGTAAGACCACATCAAAGGACCCTTTTAATCTACTGAAGGGTCTGAGGTTACTACACAAATGACAATGTTTTTTAAATCGTTTTGAATATCTAAGTACTTCTAAATAATAGTTGCTTAGCAAAACTTACCTTCATTTTGGGACGCGCTGATAACGTCAACTTTTGCACGAGGAGGGTAGCGAAATCTGAAAATTAATTAATACACAATCGTGAGATATTAAATATAACTGTCGCATTATAATATTCTTTTTGTTACGAACATATTATGCTACTATTCAGTGGGTTCAATAAATTGCAGTCCACTGTGTCTTTTCTGAAGCTGCGTCACTAACAAAACCATGGACTTTTGACGGTCGGTTGTTCGCCACAGGTTTCACGCGCTGTCGACCCGGGCATGGTACATGATAGGATGGCAAGTCACCCATTACTCGTCGGCTAAGATGATATAAGTCCAAGCTTGCTCATGATGTTTTCCACCACCCCGATGTCCAAGATAAACTTTAACCGCCTTATTACAAAATGGGGTTTAACTAAAAACCAAGGTTTATATCACCAAAAACTACGGTTTACACAAACGTCATTACAAATCTTGGTTTTGCGATAAACCATGGTCTAACAGTCGTAGCTGTCAAAGGTGTGTCAAAGTTTCTCAAAGCTACTTTTTCGTTGTGTTGTTGTTTTTGTGTTATTTTCACCCAAAATGCATTAAAACGTGCTAGATTTAATTGTTAGTACACATGTCGTATTTAAATGTTAAGACAATGGTTCAAATGACGGTACTAAAGTCTACGTTTTATCTAAGTTTTGTAATACGGAGCAATTTAAACCATGGTTCTGAAGATAAGCCTGGACTTGTTAGTACAGGTTTAAACCAAAGTTTATTTAGTTTTTGTAATAAGGCCGTAAAGGTTCATATCAATTTAAAAAGACCTGGATTTGAACTCGCAACCTCATGCATGAAAAACAAGATGACAAACAAGTCGACTAAAATAGTATAGCCTTTGCAAATACGCCTCTTGGCCATAACGACAGGTACGTTCTGTGACGTTACGTTACTCAAGTTGAAAACAGTAAATTAAATACATAAAAGACTGTTGTGTAGATAACATACTGGTGATGGAGCTGAGCCACTTGATCCTGGTCCTGGGATGCAGCAGCAGCAGGTACACCGGCACCGCCGTGAGGATCATGAGGCAGCCCACGCCGGTCTCCGCGGGAGACGCGAACGCGGGGAACGCTACCACCAGGATCGTGCAGATTATGTAGATTACTGGAAACGAAATTATTCAAATTAGTCAAAATTCAACCGTAGGAAAATCTTCAACTTCGATGAGCGCCCTATCAAACTCTTTTTTTTTAATAAGTAAATCTTCTCAATGAGATGCTGCCATAATAATCATAATCAAAGTCAAAGTCAAATCATTTATTTCAATTAGGCCATCAAAGAGGCACTTTTAAACGTCGAATTAAAATTAAGGAAATGGGATGGGATGGGATTGATTCTACACCCATTCGCAAAGGTAGGTTGTATGAAGAAGAATGGGCAAGAAACTCCATACTTACTCTTTTTAAAAATGTTTAGAATATTTTTTTACATCATTGAAATAAATAATGTAAAAGCAATGTACCTTGAAAATCTAAACAAAACATGATTAAAAAATAAAATAATAGGTAATAAAGAAAATAGCAAAAAGGTACATGGTGTTCACATTTTAACAAAATATTGCAATTAAAGCTATTTTACAAATACAATTTATGGAGTGTGTCATCAAATGAGTCCTCCCACCCAGGTGAAGCGGGACTCTTAGACTCCTACTGACTTTTTAGTCAGTCCACCAGAATCCACCTGTGTGTGGTGTCCCTCAATAGCCCTTTACTTTCCGGGGTCACGGTAATTCGTCAGATCCGCGACCGCGGCAGGTTTTGGTCCTCTAAAGGTTCTGTCATAATGCTGAAACTCGGATTTCTTTTCTTAGATTTTTTTTCTAATAACTCGTTCAGAAATAAGTTCGATTCTACGCTCGTATTGGTAAAGTGAGCTCGTGAACGTTATACTTATGTTGTTTAAACTATTTCAATATAGACCAAAATAGTTCTATATAGACTTTGATAGTGGGTTGAAACTTGAGCGTTTTGAACAAAAAGTGAGCTCATGATACTTACTAGGGAAGAACAGGTTGACTTTGATGGGACGTTCCCGGTTGGGCTGTGTGTACCGCAGCACGGGCACGCACAGGACTGCAGCACCGATACTTAACTGTAATGAAACCATTACATTTCTGTTAGCTCAAGAAAATTGGCATATCATTAATACTTGTTTTTAACATTTAAATTTTACTAATTTTATTAATTTTTTGAAGTCTTTCTTCTGTGACACACCCTTTGCAGCTTCATACAGTAATTTTATTAACGTGAAAAGTATAGATTTTTTTAGATAATCAGAACAGTGTCTTAAAGACTAATTGCTAGCTATTCTCTTTAAGTTTCATCGATGGATTATACGATGTGCTCTTCGACGATGCGGCTTTATGATCGACCCATCTTGTATCGTGACCAGTGAGCGCTAGTGTCGCTGTCAGGTCAGTAGCTTAAAATCAACCTTGCCATTAAGAAATAATGATGCAATTCGATTGACTTGACGTCGTCATGGTCATCTTTTCATTTACTCATAGATAACAACGCGTTTTATGTCGTATTCTCATAGTGGTAAGGTTGATTTTCAGTTGTAGTTGGAATTCGTGCGAATCGCGTCGCATGGCGCTATGAGTAAAAGCTCTCAGGCACAGCTTGGCGTGAGCACTGCACGACCGATCTATCTGCCACAAGGCTGTGTTTTTAGAGTAGGTATTGCTGGTCTAGATACTGCAGCTTTTGCATTTCCGTGTGAAGACAGCAACTTTATTCTTTTTTATTATCAACATTCCAATTTATGGTCCGTACATTGGGTCTAAGCAGTGGTGGCCCAGTGGTATGGGCCTTCACTTACGAGTTGTAGGTGGTAGATTCTAATCTAGCCAGGCTAATTTATTTTATCACCACTTCTCTCAAAACTGTGAAGGAAAACATCGTGATGAAACCGGCATGTCCTAGAG
Organism: Agrotis ipsilon; assembly: GCA_028554685.1. NCBI lineage: Eukaryota > Metazoa > Arthropoda > Insecta > Lepidoptera > Noctuidae > Agrotis > Agrotis ipsilon. Next base: position 2,553,830 of record CM052977.1, on the reverse strand, counting down.
CCATTAATTCGAAGGAATGTGACATCTACCAACCCGCATTGGGCTCGCGTGGTGGGTTATAGCCCACTTCCTCTATCAGAGAGGAGGTCTGTGTCCCAGCAGTGGGAACATTTATAGGCTGATGATGATGATGACATTGGGTTTTCGGTACAAATCTCAGAAGCATATGTTTTGCATCACTTCTTTTACCTAACAGTAAATAGCACTCACCCAAGTAGCGAAGCCCACATAGTTGATGAGCGCGTATATGTCAGACACTGTCAGATACACCAGGCTCAGCAGCGCCACCGCCAGCACGGCGGCCGCCGGCGTGGCGCGCGAGCTCACCATCGTCAACATCTCCGGCATCTGACCCTGAGCCGCACCCGCGAAGAACAGTCTGCAACAAATATTGGCCTGTATACTTTCGCTATTAGTACGTAATAAAACCTATTGCAAGCAATAACGGTAACCAGTACCCTTAACACGAGTTTTCAGTAAATGAAACGTAAAATAAACTGGAACTTTGACACTTTCAAATTGACAATTTTCAAGGAAAAAATTAATTCCTTCTTCGCACCTCAGAGGCGCTGTTCCATATTTTCATACAAGAAACGCTGTAAATACTGGAAAGACTCTGTAAAGTAAAATAGTGAAAACTCGTGCTGCAAAATTTCAGAGATCAAATCAGATTGCAAACTACAACGAAAAATCTCCCTAATTACAAAAACTACTGGCTTCTATATCTCTACACTTCATTAGGTGCCGCAAATGCTGCTTGCCATTTTCATAAAAATAGGTATCGTCATGGTCTAGCAATGTATCACAATAAAATCACTAACATTTTGGTACACTAGGTATAGCTAAATTACTGGTTGTAAATTCTTAGGGAGGCGACAAAATCCTAAATTACACATTTCGTTTCAAACCTTCGAAAATAATACTGTTACGTGTGTAGCGTGGCATTTAACCTGTACCATTAGCACTAGTTTTCACTATTTTACTTTACAGAGTCTTTCCAGTATTTACAGCGTTTCTTGTATGAAAAAATGGAACAGCGCCTCTGGTGTGCGAAGAAGGAACTAATTTTTTCCTTGAAAATTGTCAATTTGAAATTGTCAAAGTTCTAGTTTACTTTACGTCTCAAATACTGAAAACTCGTGCTAAGGATACTGTTCACATTTCCAGGTTCATAGCCAATTCAACAGTAAAGATAGGTAAAAAGTTAAATTAGGCTTTACCTTGAGGAAGTGAGTAGTACACCGTTGACGGCTCCGAAGGTGGAAGCTGCGACGAACAGCGGGATGGAGAGAGCGAACCATCCGAACAGGCGCTCGGCGAATGTTACTGCTACTGCCGCTGAACCTAACACCTGAAATATATATTTTTGTCAATTGATGTTATGAAATGAATTAGGTAGGTACTATTTATAAAGTGATCGTTTTAAAAGAGCAGCTATAATTATGTTTTATATATAAAGTATTTTTGTGGGTTCTTTTTTTCTTAACTTGGCTTGTGCTCTACTGTGACGTGTTTTTTGCTATTCAATTTTTGACTTATAATTTAACAAGGTCGCTATCGGTCAGTTCTTGGTTCTAAGATTTGAGGTGCCTTTAAAGTTAGTAGAATAGGTGCATATTATACCTACAGTCAGCAACACAAAATTAAACAAAAATCTCAAATATCAAAACAAAATCTTTTTTGTTTACTTTTTGTTTTTCAATACTATTTTAAAGATAATTACCACTACTAGGTGCCATTACATTATTTTGTATAGAAATGATACAAAGTCACTGACTAAAAATAAGGAACTTAAAATTGTCTTTCAGAGTAAAGTAAATAATAATTCCTATAATAATAATTGACTCGGCTAGCCTTCAGTTTTCAACGATCTACAACAACATTGACAACATAAATGCTTCCTTATTTTGGCAATTACGAAGAATCGACGAAAACAAGTGTAGCAAAAAATATAGGTATTGACAGTTATCCTTCTCAATTTGAGTGAATGGCGTAATTATGAAGTCAAAAAATAAAATCAATCTTCTTCCTCGTCGTCAACTTGTGGGTAAATACCAAGTCCAAGGGAATTACTTTTATTTTTAGCATGGTTAATTCATCAAATCAGTCCTCCCGCCCTGCCCGGGGTGGGACTGTCAGACCAGTACATGACTAAAACGGTGTCCTTCACTAGCCCTTTATGTTCTGGGGTGACGGTAGCTCGTTAGTCCCGAGAACCCGGCAGGCTTTGGCTCTCTATGGGGGGGCCAGTCATTATGCTGACGCTTTTTGAGGCGCGCGTCTAACACACCGCGCCGTCGACTCGGGCATGATCCATGGTCGGACAGCGAGTTGCCCATTACGACTTGCGGGATGTAATGTCTAAAATCCACGGTGTCCTTACGAACGGGAGGTCCCGTCATACCTAAGGTATGGTATAAGGTTACCTCAGTGGGCGACAGCGTGGTGTAGAAGGCGACGTTGGTGAAGGTGTAGACCACGGTGACCAGGGTCACGGAGATGGCGATGGCGCGCGGGAGGTTCCTCACGGGATCCTTCAACTCTTCGATGATGAAGTTCAGGTAGTTCCTGGTGGAAAGAGAGGACTTGTTATTATCATAGGTCGGAATTAGACAGAGTTAATCATGTACTTACACTGATTTCATACAGCGAAAGAAGAAAGTTGATATGCCCTAAATCCCGGAATTACTTTTAAAGAGCAAAAAACTTTCGTGATTTATTAAATAAAAAAAGTTATTTACTTTTACACAGTTTATTTGTCTATTCTATCTCCGTTGTTTAATAGTTATTTGTTATACAAGAGTGCAAAGTTGATTTTTAACCGCGTGCTCAATTTTGATGACCGAGCAAGCGAATGATTCTAAAATTGAATCACGAGTGCAACGAGTGATTCAAAATTAGAATCATGAGCGATAGCGAGGGAATCAAAAGAGCACAAGGTGAAAAATCTTTGCACTCGAGTGCAACACGTAACTTTTCATCCCACCTCAGCGAGGAAATGACTAAATGCAAAAACAAATAAAAACAGATGTACATTGTACAAACACAAGATAGGCTTTTATTTCAGTTTAGGTATTACATAAGACATTATTATAGAACAGAATAATTTTTAAATTAAAACAAATAATACTTAGGTAGTAGTTGAAAACTACTACCTAAGTATTATTAAGTTTATTATATAGTTTTATCTTGGTTTGTCATAACATAACAATAAGACGTGAAAGGAAAACCGCACAAAGCAAATAAAAAAGGTAAAACAAAGTACTGAGCCAAGAATGTTTTGGGTCTGTGATTTTAACAAAATAATTGATGATAGATGCTCCAAGGGAGGCGTATTGAATTCCGAAGCGATACTAAGGATTCTGGGGGTGAACCTCCGTCCGTAGCGCAGCGAGAAGGTTTAAGTGTTAACACCCGAAAGAAACGAGGGAATGAAGTTAAAAATCCTTAGTGAAGCGAGGGTTTCAAATTAGCCCAAGGCCAAGGCAACGCAGCCTTACACCCGAGGAGCGTACTCTGCTTTCCCACCTGTGTACCACATCAAATTTTAAAAATAGAATTTGTTTCCTCGACAACCTTCGAACGTCAAGCACCACAGCAAGCGATCAGCTGTTGCGGTCACCGGCCGCCATTACTGCTGCTACTCTTTTGTTCATACGATGTTCTAAATTCAAATTTACTTTATTCACTAGAGGATAAAAACGGCTTTTACTCACTTGAGGATAAAAACGGCTTTTACGGTCAGATATCGAAGAGCAAAAGTACCCTTTCCGAGATGGGGGGATGAAAATATTATTTATTTGTTTTCCACACGAAATTGTCTATTAGAAATCCCGCGAAGATCCATATAACATATTAATACATTTCGATGCAAGTAGGTATGTACTAAAATAACTTTACCTAATTCCAACCTCTGGTTATTATACATCATCATCATCATCATCAGCCTATAAAGTTCCCACTGCTGGGACACAGACCTCCTCTCTGAGAGAGGGAGTGGGCCATGATCCACCACGCGGGCCCAGTGCGGATTGGTAGATGTCACATATCTTCGAATTTTTGGTTCTAGGATGTCCTATGATGCCGGTTTCCTCACGATGTTTTCCTTCACCGTTTTGAGTGCAGTGGTGATGAAATAAATTACACAAAGTAATGCGCCTGGCGGGGTTCGAACCCACCACCTACAACTCGTAAGTCGGGACCGATACCACTGGGCCACCAACTGCTCTCGGGATTATTTTTTATTATACATAGGATGGTTTTTATCCCGATTTCAAGTTCCCTTATACTCTATTTTAGAAGTACACACGGCTTTATACTACACACGGCTACACATTAAACTATACAAAACCAGTTTGTCTTGGTCTCGCTTCACCGTATTGTTACGTACTATCACGAGTACAGCGGTTTTGAAAATTTGAATACAATGGTCAGCAACTTTTGATGCTGACTGTACGATTTTTATACACAATGAACGGTCAGCTAATACTGGTTTTGCATAGCTTGATGTGTAGCCGTGTGTAGTATAAAGCTGAATAGTTTGTTTGGTTGAACCCGCTAATCTCAAGAACTACGAAATTTTATTTTTTATTTGTTGGATAACCCATTTATCGAGGAAGGCGGTTATCGGAGATGTAAAATAAGCTTTGGATAGTTTAGAACTAAACCTTTCTAAGAGAAGAAAGTTTAACTTACCATCCATTATAGGCGAAGAGTCCGGAGTAGAAGGACAGAGCGATGGAGGTGACATCGTTGGTGGTACCCTCGAATGTGAAGTGTTCCACCTCGCCTGGAATTATATATAAAAAAAATGTGAATTATACAGTTGTTGGTTCGTCCATAAAAAGAACTCTTGCCACATATTATTTATCAATGGAGAAGTAAAAATGAAAGATACATATAATTTGTGGCCAACGTCTGGCTTTCCAGAAAGCTTGAATCCGGATTCTGGATTGCTACAGATAAATACGGCAATGAAAAACCCAATAACACTTCCCTTGATCTTAGAATAGTGATTTAAGGTGTTTACTTAAATTAAATGTGATATTTTAATCTTACATCCCCATCCTTTATCATCAGGCATCACTTTTCGTTTATTAATCCCAAGTTGGGGAAAATTGCTATTCCCCAAGGATCTCACTACAGCTTTGTCTACAGCGCTGCCTAAGAGTCGAAACTACAGTTTGGTATTCACAAAATTCTGAGAGCGAAGTATAAAGCCGGCGAGGTCGTCGTCGGTTACGGCCTAGATCTCTTTTAGAGGATAGCATAGCCGATATCCCCCTTACTTTACTTTTCGCCCTTGTTCTTTTGTGGTGTTATCTCGCATAAACGAGTCTAAGTTAACAAAGTAAAACAAAGTCCGATACCTATGAATAGATAATTATCTACAAATCGATGATAAACACGCTTGTGGAATGCTGCAACCAGCCCGCGAAATTCAGCATTTCTTGCGTTTTTTGCAATTTGCAGACCGTGCTAGGTTTTATGTTGATTAAAATATTATTCGCGGCTGTAAGACGTAAGTTGTTACAGAATTATAATCATCAAAATCACCAATACAACCTTCCAAGTTCATAAAGGTACAGGAATGACATTTTCGGTTTTATTTTGTTCCTACACCTTTATGAACTTGGAAAAAATGAATTTCGCGGGCTGGTTGGATCATTCCCCTTAAGAACTAACCTTCTAAAGACAAGTATGCGTCACCGTCGACAACATCATCGCTTACCATCGCGAGATAGTATAGTCAAACGCGAGGATATCGCTAAATAAAAAATAAAAATTGTATGCCTACCGACCCCTTCTCAACATCCTAGCTTATCAATTCCAAGACATTATAAGTCCAGTCAACTATTGTAATGTCGTTTCACATGAACTGCGACCGTCCGGATTGCAGCAATCATTTAATAACGCTCTCTTTGTGCGGCCCACGCGACCAGAGGAAGTGTGAATTGATCTTATTTGTGCATTGTGCATGTCTAGAGACTGGTCTTAGGAGATAAGTGACCCCTGAGTTCTCTTTGTTACTGGGTCCTGCTAAACCAGGGGTTCTCAAACAGTGGAGCGACCCTCTCTCTTGGGGGGTTGGGTGATTCAAACTGTTTAGCAACAGGAAAAAGAGCCACCAAAACCATATTTTTTTACTCTTTTTTATAATTTAATGGTAATGACAGGCCTGTTGGTCTAGTGGTTAGTCACCCTGACTGCTATGCCGGAGGTCGGGTGTCGATTCCCAATATTTCCCACCCAGGACAAATGTTTGAGTGATGAGCACGATCATTTGTTCTGTGTCTGGGTGTAAGTATGTATGTATTTAGAAATATATAAATATCTTTATCAGTTGTCTAGTAACCATAACAGAAGTTCTGCTTAGTTTGGGACTAGATAGCGTTGTGTGATAGTTGTGGAACATTATAATTACAAGGCCTATAGCTATTGCCAGCGGCAGCGCTAAATAAATAAATGAAAAATATTTTATGTTAAATATTTTGCAAATTGTTAAACCAACTGTCTACGGGAAAAAATAAACCAACCCCTCTCATTCGTTTGGGGCATATAAAAGGCACACGAGGGTGAACAGTGTGGACCGTGAAATCAATTTGTCTGCTTCAAAAACACACTGAGGTGTGATGGAAAGTTGTTATCGGTCTCAACATACAAATTGTAGGTCGTGGGTTCGAACCCAGCCTAGCGCATTACTTTTTTAAATTTATTCATCACACTAAATGTTAAAACGGTGAAGGAAAACATCGTGAGGAAACCTGCATATTATAGAACCATCGAATTCTAAGAGTGTCATCTACCAACCCGCACTGATCTCGCGTGGTGGATTATGGGCCATCACTCCCTCTCACAGAGAGGAGGCCTATATGTCCCAGAAGTGGGACTGAAGGGCCAGGGTGATATTTAAAATCTGACAGTCCCTTTCGCGACAGGAGTAAATAAGTAGGTAACTAACTAGCAATGAATGGAGTGAATGAACAGTTTACTTGAAACGCAATGACTAGACAATGTTTATTCATAATTCTGATTGATTCGCCGACTTATTAATTAGGTTTAGATGTATCTGGGTCAGTTTCAAGGAATACAACAGGGTTTTTGTACTGTGGCCGAACCTTTCTGTGTTGTGGGGTCGATTGCCGCACGTTACAAATAATTTCGCGAAGACGTACGAGTATCTATCGCCCAAAATTCACATGGTATATGTTTGCAACTCTGTAGGACAATGTCGCTCGAAATTTTCTTTGTTCAAATGCATTGGCCAGTTTCTAGACTCATCTTACGACAAGTTGACCGTGTTTTCGTATCGAGAGACAGGGTCGCGGAACAAATGTCCCCTAGTAAAAAGTATTTGTAAACGCACCCGCGATGCAGAAGATTTTTCAATCATAATCAGATACAAGCCTACTTTCTGTGAGAGGGTGTGGGCCATAATCCATCACGCGGGCTCAGTGCAGCTTTTTAGATATCTTCGAATTTTTGGTTCTAGGACCATGACAGTTTCCTCACTGTGTTTTCCTTCACCGTTTTGAGAGCCTACAACTCGTAAATTGAGGCCGATACAAAACAAAAATTTACAAGAGTGAGCCATCAAATGACTCCTCCCACCCAGGGCAGGGCAGGAGAGATTGCCAGACTTGTACTGACTAAAATCCACGGTTTCCTTCAATAGCCCTTTACCTGCCGAGGTCCCGGTAGCTCGTTAGTCCCGCGACCACACTTAAGCCCTAGTAAATAATTTTGCTCATGAGTAGTATAGTTATTATTACGATAAGTACCTACGGTAATTAAGCAGCATGCTATTTACCTGTTTACAAAAATAATCACTTATCGCCAAGTTATCGGCGTAGGTTGAAACCCTAACTCATTTGAAAGACTTGACCAGTTTACCGAGAAGTGATCCATTCATAATTTTTTCGCCGCCATCATTAAAGTGAATATTTTTCCTCAATGCCGTTTTTACTCAGAACACGAAAGTCTATTCAACATTGATTGCATGTTTATCTCGGTAACTTAGTTCTCCTTTTCTGTTAGAATTTATCTGTAAGTAGGTAAATTTTTTTACGTGTTTCAATCATCAAAATGAGTCATCCCACCCCGAGCAGGGCGGGAGAGACTATCAGACTTGTACTGACTAAAATCCACGGTGTCCTTCAATAGCTCTTTATATTCCGGGGTCACGGTAATGAAATAAGTTCCGCGACCCCGACAGGCTTTGGCTCACAACATTTTTTGATATTTTTCACATACAAGTGTATGCAAAAGTCGTGATAGCCTAAAGAAATGCCAAGGTGAAGGAACGCCTCACGTTTCAAGCAGGCAACAAAAATATGGAATGTTGAGTCTGAGCTAAGCTCGAGTCGAGTCTAGTGTTAGTGTCCCGGGCAATTTAAGAAAAGATCGGTTATAGATTTTGTAAGACTAATTTTTGCCCGCGGCTTCGCTAGTGTTAATTTAGAGTGCATGTGGCGGAATCTATTGTCACCATAATTATGAACGTATATTGTTCAGTTTTGAAAATATATCAAATAAACTTCCTATTATTATCGCATTTATAATATTAGATTAAAAGTGGAGATTCCCCGATATCAATGTTCTAAAGAACAAAATCAATTAAACATTTCCTTTCATACCACTGATAACCTTTCAAAACCAATCGTGGCCATAGAATAAATAATATTTGTCGTGGCTCAATATCTGGCGGGCTGTTCAAGTGTTCGCTCAATTTACGTGAAAACTGTAGGAGATATCGAAATGCTAATTCAGTATAACTTGTAGCAAATTTTATCAGCTTTCATTTTGTTCCGAGGCTCTATGTCGCTAGGACGCATAGGTTCCGAGATATAAGCGAAAAACCAAAAAAAGGGACCTTAAACCCCCCCTTCCTCCTATAGCTCAAGGGCTAGGGGCGGGGATTTTTTATATGTTTTCCTCCTAACTAGTCTAAACAAAGTTATGAAGTCAAAAATTGTGTTCCAAGACTTTCCCTCGATAATCATTCGTTGACTGGACTAGAAGGTATATTTATTGTTTGGTTTTGAAAACTTATCAAACAAACTTCCTATTATTATCGCATTTATAATATTAGCATATAAGTATAAATTCCCTAATATAACTGGCTTTTTTTTTTAATAGCCGTCTATGTCCCACTGTTGGGCAAAGACCTCCCCCATGTCCTTCCAAGTGATCTTTTCCACTTCGGACCAGCCCTCAAGGTACGCATCAATATCGTCTTGCCACCTCTTTTTGGGCCGGCCACGGCGGCGTCGTCCATTCTCAGGCACCCATTGCGTTCATATTTTTGCCCAGCGACTGTTTTGCATGCGGATAACTGGCCTAAGGAAACAAAATCAATTAAACATTTCCTTTCACATTTCTGATAACCTTTCAGAATCAATCGTGGCTCAATATCTGGCGGGATGCTCAAGTGTTGGCTCAATTTGCGTGAAGATTGCTCTCTGTTATCAACCGCCCTGTTATCTGGTTCTTGAACTCAATGCTAACTAGTTTTTGCGATTGATTTTATTGTTGTTTAAGATGTCTTTGTTGTGAGCTATTGTTCGTTTAGAAATGATTATTAGTTTTCTTTTTTTTTTTTTGCTCTGTTTGACGTTTTGAAAATTGTCATTTTTTGAACGGTTCCGCGTCTATATTCTGTAGTTCTTTTACTGCTGATTCTCAAGTTATTTTTCATTTATCAATAGGCTTGACTTCGACCACTATCTCGCCTGATGATATGCGTGGTGGACGGTGAACGCCAGCCTCCTAAACACTCTTGACTTGAAGACCCCAAGGTTGTAGCTACCAGGGGGGGTATTACAACATCTTAAAACCAGGCTTATTCCGGCGAGTGAAAGTGACAGAGCTATACAAGTCGTCTAGCGCCATCTCGTTCACTCACTGGAATTAGCCTGGTTTTAAGACGTTGTAATACCCCCCCAGGAAACAGTCCTTGCCAGGGAATTCCACTACTTAACTGTGCGCACAACAAAAGTATTAGCTAAACGTATTGCTCCTCTTCTCAACGAGCTACAGTGGAACGTAAAGGGCTATTGAGAGACACCGTGAATTTTAGTCAGTACAAGTCTTAGAGTCCCTCCTGCCCTGTAACTCCTGTGAGCTATGGCTCAACATCAAATGCTAAACGATTATAAAAACTGCAAGAAGAAATATAATGAAATGCGACTTGTTTGATAGGTATCTATCGAAAATAAATACAAAATTATCCTTATAGGTTCTTAAAATGTTAACTGTAGTCTTTTCCGGACTTTATTCTTGTGAATGAGAACCGTATTTTTATGAAGAGGAAAATAAAATGCCAATAATAGCGATGTAAGTAGATAAAGGTAGTATGTATTAATAATCTCAGGAACTGGTTTGTATTCGAAAATTCTTTTTGCGTTTGATTGCCCATATATCGAAGAAGGCTATTGTAGGCTATATTATAAGATTAGGTACGTTACGATCAAAAGGAGACAAGAAGAGAGCGTGAAATCAAGGAGAAGCAGCTAGTGGAACTAATTAAGCTATGCTTTTCAATACTTTACAAGTACAATCTTGCATTTGTCATAGTTCGGGCCCAGACAGGATTATTGTGCTACAGCGTCGGACTTGCAATATGATGGCCGGGCCCCAAACTTCGTGGGCTTCTTACTGAAGCAGCCGACTTTCAGAAGGCCCCACAAGTCTCGGTAGATAGAATTGGGGGCGGATACTTTTTTGTATAAAAAACGTTGACCCACACTAGGAATTTCTTCTGTATCGTGGGTGCGTTTACAAACATATAAACTCACATACAGAAACCGACCCGAAACAACTACTTGTAGATCATACAAATATTTGAACCGTGCGGGAATCGAACGCGCGACACGCAGCGCAGCAGTCCAATCGCTCAGCCGCTGCGCTAACGGTGCCGTCATATACACATACTGCTCACACAACCTAAATACCTTGTTATACAATTAGAGAGAAACGAAATAGGATAGAAAACCCCAATTGGTTGAATTTGAGCAAAACGTGAAACTAGTTTTGTAAATTTCTGAACCGTGATAACTCAGACTTGTGGAGACCCTTTGAACCCAGTCCGACCCTAGAGCGCTCTAAAATTCTTTCGGAGCTTTCATTGAAAAAATTGCATACGTTAAAATAGCAATACGTCCAACCCCTAGCATATGGGACGAAAATAAACTAAAAAGTCCACGCTTCATTTCAAGGGGAGCCCTAAAAACGGGGTGATCTCCCTTGGGGATGTGCAAAAATGAGCAGTCATTGCTTTAAAACGCACACCTTATGTCCTTCTTCAACCCTCTTGTTGAGTTACTTTATAATTTCATCACCCATAAGGTAACAATGGGGTGATTCTGTAACACCCTCGCGAGAACCCAATACAGTTTAAAAAAGTAAGAAAATTATTACAGTTTGTCCGAATAAGGTTCTTTCTGAGACAAAATTTTCGACAACCACTTAGGCACATACTATAACTTGCGGGTTTGTTTTATTTGTCGTTTTTCATGTGGCCCAACCACGCAATCAAAATTTTGATGAAAAGGATAAATCTCAAAAATCCATATACATTCATCCATCTTTTAAGAAACTCTAACTCATCTGCCTAGCCTAGGGTCGGCTTCCAGTCGATGCTGATGAATATCAGTATTTTACTTGGGGCGACTGCTCATTTGGGCTCGCCAGCCTATTAATAAAAATAGTAAACCCCTCTTGTTAAGACTAGTTGTCAGACTATCGATAGCTTCTGACTAAGTACCGACTGTCAAAGATCTACAATAAATGATATCCGGGAATG